>CM071594.1:60080000-62580000 GCA_036435485.1 Saposhnikovia divaricata
GTAACTTCAAGTGACGGGGAACTCAGATGGCCCCAAAGCAAGAGGATATTACTGAAAAGTTATAGAGGTGATGTTATCGCTATATTGGGCATTCACATGGGCATAATAAGAAAATCTTAAACACTAGAGGTTCTCTTTCCCAGCCTCATACTATCATAACTTCAAGTTACCAGACCCGTGACTTCAAGTCACGGTACATAATAGAAAACATGGAGTAGTAAAGGCTACAGTGGCGGGTGACAAACAAATCTATTAATAAAAAATAGAGTAGAGGGAGGAGAGAGAGTTCTAAATGTAGAGAGGGTCAGCCGTCTTTTTAAATTTTGAGGATGATTTAAGAGCCTGTTGGAGCTTTAGTTTTCATGATTTTCCTCAATTTTTAACTTTAACATCTAATTTAGGAGCTTGTTGGAGATGCTCTCAAAGGTAGGTCTTTAGAGGCTGGACATAGTCACTTACGTATACCATTTGTAAATCAATTGACATTTTCTCTCCATCATTTAAAAGTTTCATACAAAACGAATCACACACACAAAAATTTTCGGTAGTAATCTAGAGCTATGTTGGACAGGCTCTCATATCACTCTGATAAAATATGCTCTCTCAAGGTTATGTTTTATTCATTCATTAAATCAATAATTAAATACACAAAAACTGACTTGGAGCACAAGACATACCAAGTAACTCCAAACACTAATAAGGAAATTCCTTATTCTCAATAATATAAATAAAAGTAATATCTCAATATCTCAGAATACATAATAAATTCTTTTAATAATATATCTTAACATCCCCCCTCAAACTCACGATACTCAAAATCGAGAGTTTGCTAAATTAATAATTGAATCATCTGCTCCAGTCAGTAGAACCACTTGAATTAGGGCTGAGCAAAACCGATCCGAACCCGAAAAACCGAACCGAAATATGTTAATTCGGTTCGGTTCGGTTCTAAAATTTTTGAAAATCCGGTTATTTCGGTTTTTCGGTTTGGACCGAAATATATTTCGGTTCGGTCCGGTTCTTTTCAAAATATTTCGGTTCTGGACCGAATAAACCGAAATATTTAAAACATAAATTTACATTATATATATATATATATATATATGTATGTATATATATATAATATTAATACATATATTTACAGACAATAATACTAATACATATATACTCGTTACTAGTTAGTGTCTCTTCTGTATAACTAATTTGAAACCGCCGCCCACCAGCCAGTTCGTCCTCGTCGTACTTACCTCATCTTGCAGTGAGATTATCAGAGCAGTGAACCAGTGCCTCCCACCGGTACAATGACCGGACTGGTTCCAGACTTCCAGTAACTGCACTTTTTTTTTTAATCCAATGGTACGTAGTCTGAAGCTCTGTGGTGTGGTGACTCTTGATCACAACTCTCAACTTTGTTGTTATTTGGTGTTTTTTTTGTATGAAGATACTTGACCTTTTGCTACTTTATCTATATTAAGTTATGAATATTGTGTATTTGGTTTCTTCACATAGCAAGTATAGTAGTTTTGACTTGTAGCCTTTTCTTGGTTTAATGCTAAATATGTTCCTCTTTTAATATGTAGGAACTTGCAGTGAGATTATCTTTCTTGCAGAACATAGAAAAGGTGCAGAAAATAGTAATTTCGGTTCTGCTGGGACCGAACCGAAATATTTCGGTTCGGTTCCGGTTCGGTTCATGTCCATATTTCGGTCCGGTCCGGTTCCAAAAAAAAAGTGCTTATTCGGTTTTCGGTTTTTTCGGTTCGATCCAGAACCGGACCGAACCGACCGAATGCTCAGCCCTAACTTGAATCATCTTCCTTTCTTTATGATCGTCCTCGTCATATATTTGTTCCCAACGCGTCTCTTTCATCGCTTCACTATTTGGTATAGTCTCTTACAAAAACGTATCGTCATCATCGTTACCCATGATCTCTCGCAAGTTTTTATCTTCCACCACGAACTCTCATAATGTTATTTTTCTCACCCACAAACTCTTGCGGGATTTTTCACAAACTCTTGTGGGATTTTTCACACACCACGAACTCTCGTAGTGTTAATTATTCTCACACCTACCAACTCTAGCAAATTTAATTTTTCTCGCACCCATAAATTCTTACGGGGATAACCTAGGCTCTTGATACCATGATAAAATATGCTCACAAGGTTATGTTTTATTCATTCATCGATTCAATACTTAAATACATACAAAAACTGACTTGGAGCACAAGACATATCAAGTAACTCCAAGCACTAATAAAGAAATTTCTTATTCTCAATAATATAAATAAAAGTAATATCTCAATATCTCAGGATACATAATAAATTCTTTTAATAATATATCTTAACACACTCCGATAATCATGTCGTGCACTCCCACTCATGTATATGCACAGTTGACACTTCAATTTGGTCACTCAGTCAATAACATGTTAAACTTTAAAATATTTTCCAAGTCCGATACTTCAAACTTGGACATGTATGATATCCAAGTTGGATATTTCCATCCAGAGTCCTGGTAACACAAGTCTAGAGTTTGAAGGATATTACATACATAACTTTAGTTTATATCTGATATATTAATGACCTTGCTTATTTTTTCTAAAGATTTGCTTGAGATGGGCTTATGAGCAAGGAGTGAGTGTCCTTGTCAAGAGCTTTAATAAGGAGCGAATGGAAGAAAATATGAATATATTTGATTGGAAGCTTAGTCCAGAGGAACTTAAAAGAATTAATCAACTTCCTCAGGAGCAGGGGAACCCTGCACTCTTCTTTACCTCAGACGAAGGACCATTTAAATCTGCCTACGACTTTTGGGATGAAAACAACTAGAGTGATATATCAGGGCAACTCTTTCTGTACTGCAATTTCTTGTGTAACAAATGACATCAAACTTCTGTAACATCTTCCTATATTTTGTCTAGTCAAGATATTGCTGAATAATATCCAAGTTCTATCCGAGTTCTGATAACACGGTTTTAAGAGTTCAAAGCATATCACACACATCGCTGATTTATTAATGACCTTTTGCTTATTAATTCTAAAGATCTGCTGAAGATGGGCTTATGAGCAAGGGGTAAGTGTCCTTGTGAAGAGCTTTCAAATCTGCAGAGTGCAGACGACTTTTGGGATGAAGATATCAATTAAAATGATTTATCATGAACACCAAAACTCCATCAGTAATACATTTTCCTCGTCTGTAAAATATTTAAATTTTTGTGACATCTTCCAATGGGTTGTTAAGTGGATGTATCTTGTTCAACAAATATTGAACTTACTTTAATCACAAGTACAGCTACCTAAAGAGAATATACGGAGTGCTGTAGTAATAAATTTCTAACAAACTTGGATGATGCGAAGCATGGGGAATATTCCTGTCATTGTCGCCTGTTGTCACAAATTATAGCTTTATTTAGGTGTTGATTGCTTTTGGAGCCAATCTTGGCTAGCTGCTCAATTGCGTTCGACCACTTCAAGCTACAAAAGTTCAGAATCCATGGCCTTGTCGACTGTCGCATGGTAAACACCCTATTTTTTTTTCACGATAACAAAAGATCTGAGGGCTCGAGACTCTTGTACACGTATCTCTGCATCATCAGTGTATGAGCTTCTACATTATCATATTTCTGAAATTATTTTTTTCATGTCCTCATTTAATAATTTCAGCGGGAAGTCATCACTTTTGTATTAGATGGCACATCTACCTCAATCAATTTAATGAACATTTGAATACATTGTGACAACGTAAAGAATAATTAACATGGATACTTCAGTTCTAAATTAAGGCATAAATTCTTTTGTTACCATCCTTTTGGAACTAACCTCGGAGAATATTATTACGAGATTAATTTTACTGTTTCCAGATTCCAGACCAGAGGCTAAACTAATAAAACTACAAAGTTAACATGCAGCTATGACTTATGAACCAAGTCAAATACAGAGTGCCTGGACACGAGCACGCTCCAATGAACAGCTGCTGCTAGAATCAACCATATATTTAAAAAAAAGAAACTGATCCCATCGGTCTATTTATATCGTAGATCAGCAATTATGGACAGTATCATTGGCTTTGTACACAGCTTGATCAAAAATGCCGTTTGCAAATAATTGTGCAACAAAAGAAAAGAGGCTCAACGAACAAGCTCGGGTGCCTGCAGAGTTATATAGTCTAATATAGATGCTGAAGATTTACAATCGAACATATCTTGTCACTCATAAAAAGTACAAGTAAGATTATTTATTTGTCTTATTATGCTTTTTTTGCAAAAAATTTGACATTTCTCAATTTTTCTCCTACAAACAGAAGGCGCTCAAGCTTCATGAAAATATCATCTTTACTTCGAATAGTAAGAATAAGGTCCATTACAACTTGCCCTTCCGCGCGAACTCTAGGTATGTCTGGTTTGATTTAGTTGTAACGTCTCACGTAAGCTAACTTATGACAACTTAAGAAGTGTTAGTACTGGATCTTGATATATGCTTTATAATGCAAAAGGGTGCGTCTGGAAAGACATTCCATTGTTTCACTGAGCTCCCAATTTCCCTCAATGTGTTAATTGATGATTGCAAGATGAGCAATCCCCCATTATTACATTGAGAGAAATTGAGGAGCTTGAGGAGCAGTAAAGGACTTGTATTAAGCATCCGCCCGACAAAATATTAAGGCAGATAAAATTTGTCAAATTGAGAAATATTGGAGATTTGTTTTTTTAGATCTACTTAAATTCATAGGATTGTAAAGTAAGAGCATCTCCACCAACCAGATCGGTTAAAATGATTTTCGAAAATAATTTAAAATAATGATTAGTTAATATTTATTAAGATGTTGTATTCTAATGAAATTTTTTATAATATTTAAATATATATATATATATATATATATAGCTTTGTTACAACTATAGGGAAGTTCGATAAATATAAAGATTAATTATAATTTTACCTAAAATTTTGCATGGTTAGCACCACATAATTTATACAAATTTATACTATTATATCCTTATATATAAATTTTATATATAATTTTGGTTTGGTCTTTTGGTTTGGTCACTATACTACTAAAATAATCTCAACAGCTAAATCAAATATTTTTAAAAATAGACGATCAAAATTATATCATATTAAAAAGAAAATTATAATCTAAAAAAATACAATTAAAAAATTTGTATTAGAATTGAATTTTAAAAAAAATTATAATACGAAAAGGATATAATTAAAAATGATACAACTGAATTTTATTTATTTTTATTAATATTAAAAAAGTTCATATTTACTATTTGGGCTATATCTTGAGATCTAGAAATTAGATTTGGATGATTTAACGACCCACACGAAACTCACAAAATTATCTTTAATTTAGTGATTATTTAACAATTATTATTGAAATGGAAACACTCAGAATATCAAGAGAAAATATAATTACAAATTTTTACATTAATCATATTCAGTGTAGAAGATCTACATTGTTAATCCTATTCAATGTAGAACACCAAATTATAAGATTTAAATTATTGACATACACTTTTTTGTATTTCAATAAAAATACACTTTTAAGTTTGTGTTTCCCTAGTCGTTTTGATGTTATATACAGCAAGCTGATTGCTTATCTTGAACTAGTTTCACTATATTTAGCTTACCATTACATGATTAAATCACTAGATATATCATATGCATATATATGTGTTTGTTATGTATAAGTATACTCTTAGGTAACTTTGTTGATGATATGGAAATGCAAAATTTAAAGCCATCTATCAGTTCAGCTCGCCAGAACCAAAACAGCAAGCTGACATGGACTCGCCAGAAGCTGTTCTTAGTCAAGTTTGATCTCGAAGATTTCTTGAAGATTGCTTAAAGATATCAGAGTTTGGCGAGGATTAAATATGTAAGGATTCTATTATATAATATATAGTATATATAATTAATAGAGCTCAAATCATTTTCAAAAATCTGTTCCGTATTTAGTGATTGTGATTTATCTTTCCTTATCCTTTCAAAATAGATTTTACTCAATCTTTTACTTATCTAAACATTCCATAACAGCCCAGATTCGTTCATATCTTTTTATAGCTGTTGGAATTTGATTTTATCATCTATATACTATCGTATATATATATATATATATATCAAAATGAGTTTGTTAGAGATTCAAATCATTTCAAATATTTTTTTTTACAAAACCTCTAACTAATATGGCTGTTGGAGAGTGTTCTATGCAATCAAATCTTTTTTATACATCAAATCTTCAACTAGCCGTTTGTGTGTTTTCATATATATTCACTTACAACCTTTCTTGTAAGTAACCAAGCATGTAACACACATTGATACACGTTTTGAGAAAAGAACATACAAGTTTTATCCTTCTCTCTCAAACACTTTCACTAAACTCTTGAGCTTTATTGTTATATACACTTATATTATATAATAGAGTTTACAGCTTGAGTTGTAATACTCGAATTCATTATTTCAAGTTGTATTGTTAGTTGCTGAATTAGTGGCAAGGGATCTTAGTGATCGTGGAGTATATGCTCTAGTGAACTCATTGTTATATTCAAAGAACTAAGGAATTCAAGGAGTGGGACTCGAGGAATTCAGTGTTCAAGGGAGCAATCTTGTTAGATAGACTTTGGAGTTCAAGTGAGCTATTTACTCAAGGGGGACATACTGTTCCAGCAAGTCGTTTTCAGTGACTGGGATAAAAGGGAGATATATTATTGTATCTTGTAATTGGTATATTTCGTTG
Organism: Saposhnikovia divaricata; assembly: GCA_036435485.1. NCBI lineage: Eukaryota > Viridiplantae > Streptophyta > Magnoliopsida > Apiales > Apiaceae > Saposhnikovia > Saposhnikovia divaricata. The sequence goes on from CM071594.1 coordinate 60,086,737, forward strand.
ATCAATAATATATTTTCTTACCGGGTTGATAAGGGACCAGGACGTAAACCATAGGATATTAGGGGTCGAACCTGGCTAAAAGATCTGTGTGTTCTTTATTTTTCTTGCACTTTATTAACTGCTTGTGCATTCAGCTTACCATTCACATTCAGAGTACCATTTGTGTCTGCATAAATTGAAATCAGTAAGCTGTTTCGTTTAAATATTAAAATTATACATAGTTAGCCATATACACCTATTCACCCCTCTCTAGGTGTGATTTTCAGTTTACATGTTAAAAAATAAAATATTTTTTATACTAGCTCCATCATTTTTCATCTAATTATTTTATGATCTAACAGTTCTTATTTATTTTGTCGTACCGAAGACCAAACTACCGACTACCAAAGTTTTTGACAAAATCACACTTACACTTATTATTAAAACTATATTTGATTGTTAGTAGAACTATCTTCAAATAATAAGAAGGGTATTTTGATAATAAAAACGAAATATAAGTAGATTTTATAAGTCGAACATAATTTTTAACGTAAAAAATCGTCAATTTTTTCTCTATTTTGTTTCTTCGTAGTTTTAATTGGAAAATAATTGTTAACCATCACTAAATTAAAGATTATCTTGTTAATTTCATGTGGGTTGTAAAATCGTTCAAATCTAATTTTAAGAATTTAAGATAGAGAACAAATATTAAATTGAACATGTAAAATCTTATATATATATAAATACTATATATAATTTAACAAGAATTTGATATGTAAATTAATAACATATAAATATTAAAAAAATTAATATAATTATAGATATTAGAAAGAAACCGTGCATTGCACGGGTTATAATCTAGTTATATTAAAGCCAAAGATTGAATGTTTGTCGGTTTGGGTTTTCGGTTTGGTTTTCTTAATTATTTCTCATTTACTTTTAGTTAAAGAAATTACCTTTTATAAACACCTAAAAACACCAATCGTACCATATCTTTCTACCGTTAATATTTTCTTTCTAATTAAAACACATTACCTTTTTGAATTAAAACTAATCTTACAATCAATAATATATAGCCGACAATATCACACCATATTTTCCAATTGTTAATAAAATATATTAAAAATCCGTTTACGGTGTTTATAATAAAGAAACATTAGTATAATCTGTAAACATAATTGTATTAAATAATATGAAATTAAAATTAAAAATTATTAAAAATAATGATGATATAAAAACATAATGGTAATATTAAATAAAATTTATAACATAAGAAAGGAAGCCCGTGCATCGCACGGGTATTGGAAGTTTGTCGGTTCAATTTTCGGCACGGTTATCCTAATTATTAAAATAAATTATAAAATAATATAATTAATAATAAATAGCCAATTGCCTTTTTAATTAAAAGACGTTTAATTTTGATTGATGATATTACCTTTTATGAATATCTAAAATATCGTATTTTTCAATTAGTATTATTTTTTCTAATTATAACACGTAACTTTTAATTTAAAACATAATCTTTCAATAATTAATATATACCCAAAAATATCTAATCATATCTTCTAATCACTAACAAAAATATAATAGATATCCGTATACAGCGAATAATGACCGTTAGATTTTTAGTAAAAATTCAGAATCGATAGATCTAATGAGTAGATATATTATATGATTAAATTAATTTACTAAAATTTCAAGGTTCGAATTCCGTCAACGACGTGTTTATTTTAAAATTTTATAAAATAAGTTTTAAATCATGCATATCATTAATTAAATTTATATTAAATAAGTTAAATTAAAATGAAAATAAATGATTGAAAATAATAATTATATAAAAATATTATTGTAAAAAAAACTAAACTTAATAAAAGAAATCCGTGCATAGATTATAAGCTAGTTGTGTATAATACTTGCCATCTAATTTTTTTTTTTTTTTTTTTTGCGTAGTATATATGTACAAACTGTTGCACCAGCTATGGTGTTTTTTCTTTTTGTTTAATTGGTCCGATCAAGTAATGATTAAATTTGAATTTGAAATATTGTTTGTAAATATTTTTCAAATGATAATTATCTGATGATTTACCTGTACAAAAAGTAGGGACTTCTTTTATTAAAATACACTTAGTTAATAGTTAATAATTTTAATACGATGATAGTAACTTTTAAGTTTAATGCAATAGCCACTTTCTACACCTTTATGTTTAGAAGTAGGGATATTTATAAATCTAACTTTTCCAAAATATTACCTAAAATTATAAATTAGGTTGTAACGCTCACACTTCAGATCAAAATCGATTGTAAATGAGATTGCAAATATGGTTGTAAACCAAATTGCAAATTGCAACCTTACTTTTGTAAAAAAAAACTTACAACTCGGATATTTTTAAAAAAAAACTATCACCAGTGTAAAATTCACCTTTCTTTCTTTACACTTTTTGTGGTTTTTTGACTGGGAATTGGATGTAAATGTGTTTGATTCTTAGAGTGGAATCTAATTTCAAAACTATTTAGTTTACCTTGTGGTAAACTATTTGAATCAAATTTAATTATGTTGTCCTCCAAAAGTTTTACTAATCAAAGAGGAACAACAGAAGAAAGAGGCCCAAATAAAATGGCTTCAGAAATATAAGAGGCCCAAACACAATGGCTTCAAAAAATTAAAAAGAGGCATAACAAATAACAGCCGTTGAAGAGCATTGGATCATGGAGAAAGCCCAAAAGGCGAAATGATATTTACTACATACATTATACATTAAGCTTTTCGCTCCTATTTGTTAAGTTTTTCTTAAAAAAAATGTTTAGTAACTAAAAAAAAGTTTTCCAAAAATTTCCAAATATAACATTTCGTGGTTGTAAAAGTAATAAATGAGATGAATTCACGTGCATTCACAATTAACATTATCAATTAAAATTTTTTATTTTGTCACATTAGGTGTCATAGGAGGATTTTTTGGATTTTTTTTTTATTTTTCTAGTATTACAGGCTATAGCTGTATATAATCTGAATATCTTATATATATTATATTTCAAAATTCGTCAATAATATAAAAAACACGTACAAAAAATGAGCTACTGAGTATGACGAAAAAAAAGAGCAAAACATGAAATATGGTTGAATACTTGGATACTTGGATGTATCCGAAATTTTGGCAACTGATTGACTATTAAATTATCCGCTCAATAGTATGTCTTCAATTTGCAAGCAACAAAAACTTAGATTTTGTGTTAAAAAAGAAATTAAACATAAAAATCATCCGTTAAACAAATTATACATAATATTTAGATAATTTATTCTACTAATAGTATTATAAATTTATTGAACATACTACTTCTTTCAATTTTGTTGTCTATAAATTTTATTATAGCTTGTTCCAAAAATATTGTCTGTTTTCAATAATTATGGTAAATTAATGACTAAATAATGATTAAAATTTTAAAATAACAAAGGACAATTAGAATATAAGTAATATTTTAGAAAATTTATTTAAATTAATTGAATAAAAAGGGTATTTTGATGACAAGAAATTGGCACAGAGGAAATAATAATTTGTGTAAACATTGCTCAAAAGTTGTCAAAAATTAAACATAAAAATTATCTGAGTAATACATATGAGAAGTTTGTAGACGCAGGATACTGTCAAAATAAAACATATACAAATTCGAAGATAGAAACATGGGTTTGTCAGTGTATATTATTCAAAGCATTTAAATCCATAGATTTATAATTTCTGTCTATCAGATAAAAAAAAAACAAGGCTTTTGACGCTAGGCCTAGTTACTATACGCTTGAAGTACTGGTGTAAATTGAGAGTGTAACACTACACTTGTTTGGCTAAATAAATGAAAGACAACAGTGAGTAAATTACTCTACTCATCCTGCCATCTGACGGTGCCTGTGGATCGCCTCTTCCCCTGTATGATGTAAAAAGAAAGTAGGAGAGTACTGTGTGTTTTTGTGTATGTTTTTATACTTATGATTTTGTTTGTGTGTGTTTGTATTTTTATACATTGAGAGGGACGAGTCTATGTCCCCTTAACCATTCAACATTGGCACTGAAAATCATGGCGTCTTTATAAGCATTTATAGCCAACACAAATTTGCAATCACTGCCTATACATATCTCTGTACACAGAATATATGTATGTCCATGTGTATGTATATTTTATTTATATGCTTTATTTTAGTAACATTGTAATAATGCAGTGCTGTGTTCTTGACCCTACATTAATTTCCTCCTTAAGATTACCATTGATGCACTCTTATCTTTTCTCTCCATTTTCCCTTATTTAAGATGTACAAACAAAAGTAGGTTTCAGATTTCACATGAGGATGTTCTTTTGCTTTTCTTATATTCTCTCCTTCCTTGGTCCTTTTTTTTTAAATCTCAAGTAACATGTACCTATAATTATAGATACACATCTTTTTTAAGAAAAATTTTGTTTATTTATTAATGAAGTTAAAGTTATATGCTATACTTACTTAATAATGCTAAATATAATTATGCATGTTTAGTAATTTATATGTTAAGCTTAAACATGCATGCATGTGTGATGTGGCTCTACTACATATATACGATGGGTAGTTGTGGGCCTTGTGGCCGGTTTGAACAAGAGGCACAAATTTTGGGTGAATTTGTATCGGGATGACTCGATTCCCACACTGGTTCAAACTGCACACGCCTGATACAAATCTTATTTTAGTTGTATTTGTTTTTTAATTTTTATTAATGACATCTAAAAGGTTCATTCATTATGGTCAACTTCAGGAAAATTTTCTTTTCTGATTTTTTTTCTCGGGAAAATATACTAGTCTGCATGGGGGTGATAGCTTCGCAGTGTATTGCAGGAGGAATCCATATGACGTTATTGTATCGTATCGATGCTTTTAATAATGAGATATGAGTGCCGCAGAATGTTGGTTTGTACATGGTTTCTATCTTTGCATTTTCTCACGGAACACAGTATACATGTATATAATCAGTATTGGAAATCCAAAAATGTTCTGGTTGCATTTTAATTATTACAAAAAAATTATTATGTGACGAACATGTCCGGCTTGCCAGACATATATAGTGTCCCAAATACTTTCAATATATTTCATTGATCGATAATGTAAAGATTAATTGTTTCCTAAGAGCAAGCCCAACACACTGTCCTAGTGTGTTTCTTATAAATATTATAAAATAATAACTCCTAGTGATTTAGGACTTGTTTTTGTATTTGAACTTCAACAATAATCCTTATACTCATTCCTTATTATTATTATAATAATAAATTTGAAAAGAGAAGGACAAAAAGTGTAATGAAGAGAGAGAAAAGAAGTTAAAAGAAGAAAGAGAAATGAATTTTAATTATATTAATAAAAATGATATAAGGGATGACTAAGAGCAAGTCCAACAGCTCCCTGTAAAGGTTCTTAAGTTAAAATTTAGGGAACTTAGTCCAAAATAGCACTCCAACCGTATGCTAGTGGTTCCCTAAAACACTAGGAACCATTAGCCATTCCCTATTGTTAGGGAACCACTAGTCATCCCTAACTTTTTTTTTATTACTAATAAAATCATTTCCCTCCATTTCTCCTTACTTGTCACTCCCTCATTTCTAGTTAGTTTCAAATTTTATATTATAATAATGACAAAGAATGAATATAGGGAATGTTGTTGGAGTTTATGTACAAAACAAGATTCCTAAATCACTAGGAACCATTATTTTATTATATTTTTAGGATTCAACTAGGGAGCTATTGGACTTGCTCTAATGATCCCCTAAAAAAAAGGTATAGGATGGATGTCCTAGTGATTTAAGGTTGGAGTGTATTTTACATCAAATTCCTTATATTTAAAGTTAGGACATGATATAAGGGAACTATTGGACTTGCTCTAAGAGCAACTCTAACAGCCTACTTGTGTTTTCCTCATAAATATTATAAAATATTAGGCTTTTAGTGATTTAGGATATTATAAGGTATGACAACTCCAACAAGCTTCCTTATATTGATCCTTATAATTATTAAATAATAAATAAAAGGAAGGAAACAAGAACAAAAAAAGAGGGAAACAATTGGAAAGAGGAGGGAAAATAATATTTTATTGATAAAAGTGAAATAAGGGAGCCCTTAAAGATAAGGGATGACATGATGCTCTTAACTTTTTAAGGAAAAGTTAAGAGCCTGTTGAAGCACAATTTTAAACACAATCCCTTATAATTTGAGTTAGGAGGTCATATATACAAGGAATCTCTTGGAGTTGCTCTAAGTCTTACTAATTACAAAAGTAAGACAACAAATATACTAATTACAGAAATAAACTAATACTACATATTTATCAAAACAAAGATAATAATCAAGAAATTATTTACAACCCTCCACCAATATTCATCAAGGCATGGTTTGCAAATCAACCAAGGCAACACACACTACATATACAATTGAACAAAAAGATTCAGAAAGAAAAGCAGAATAACACTTTCAGAAAAGCTTAAACAAAATGACATGATAATATATACTAACACTACAAATGGCCTCCGCCTTCTGTGATAGCTGATGACATATAGCTCATGGCAAGAGAAGTTTGATCATCAGCAACATTGTTAGCTGCAGTACCATTATTTCTTGGTTTTCCTGCTTGAAACTGTTGCTTACAAGCATGACAAGTTATTTCCAACAGAGTGGAGCTAATTTTCTTCGTAGCTTGCTCTTTTAAAATCTGAGCTTTTTCTAGCTCAGCCTGTGCTGCTTGTCTTATTCTTTTTGCATTAGCAAACTCCATTTCCGCCAATTCAATCTGTCTCTTCCCTTGTTTCCTTGCTTCTTCTGCTAAGGCCTTCTCCGCGATCGCCTTCTTTAATTCCTCATTTCCACCTACTTCATCATTCTTTACGTTTTCATTGGTTCTAGTACTGCATGATGAAGTTCCGATGGAGAGTTTCAAATGCGTAGAGTCATTTTCACTGCGGTTACTGTAAAGCGAACATGGTTGCATGCTTGATGATGATGGTAATAGTTGTAGTTCTAAGTTGTGTTGATGATCTTGTTCTTTATCGGTAGGGGAACGGTCAAGATTTTCTCGATCTAACCGCAGATTATCAGGAGTAGGGCTAATATTGTTTCTTGGAATTGAGAATGATCTCGACAATGCTGCGAAATTAGTAAAGTTTGTATCACTAGAAGGGCTGGTGCTGGAAGCTGTACGAGATGAGCAGGCTTGTTGTTGCTGCTGCTGCATTGTTACCTGTAGGTGATCAGGTCGGATTCTCCGAATATTGCAAGCATCTTGGTGCTCAATGAAACTCTCAACTCTAAGAAAAGACAAAATTCAAAAAAAATGGAGGAATCAAATTAAAGTAATTATTCACATAGGAGTAGATTATAGAGTCTAGATTATAATGATGACAAGTAGCTCATGGCTTGACCTCTTTTTGGTATCTTTTAATGATGAATTTGTAGAATTAGTACAGAACTATTGCAAGTAGCTTAGTCAAATTATAATCAAAGCTTCTTATGTAGGGCTACTAATTAGATAACAAACAAACAAAATATAGTACTACTATAGAACAAGATGGGATTCGGGTTATGACTAATGTAAGATACTAGTAATATTTTACTCAACAAACTTAACTGAATATTAATATTTATACTAGCTACTAACTTTATCTAATTAATTACAGTTGATGCCCCTGGTATCATAGTAGACAATGAGGTCATAGACTTATGTTAGCACTACTATGGGAATTTGCTTCTGGGTTTATCCCAATCTTTACATAAACATCTTTTTTGAAGTTTGATAAAGCTGAAAAAATTTAATGCCTAAAGATGTAACCTTTCAACCGGATGTAGTGTACTTTATAAGTATTTCCTGGGTTTCTGTGTTTATATATATATAATATAAATGATTAATTTACGGAATATAGGTGCTGTTTGAATGATAAGATTATAACTTGGTTAATATCGGAAATGAGAATGAGATTTCAATCCAGAAAAAGGTAGGAACCTGGAAAAGACACGACCACAGTCACAAGAATGGCCTCTGGTGCCACAAGTTTTAAGATGGGCCTTATAATCAGATTGAACAGCATAGCCTTTAGAACACTTCTCACAAACCCACTGTTTGTTATTGCTGTGTTTTCTTCTAAAGTGCTTTTTAATCCCCACAAGATCTCCAAGAGCGTGGCATGGATCATGGTGTAAGCAACTTGGTTCTGGGCACACAAACACCCTTTTTTTCACCTCAGGTGATTCTCTCTTTAGTAACTTCCATGGTACCTTGTGCCTCCTCCGGTGCATCTGAAGATTCTGGTCTCTTTGAAATCCTTGGTTGCAGATCTCACACACATATCTGTCTGATTCCAATAGTGTCTTGGGTGATAAGGAAACAACCTCAGCATCTGGATCTGCCAACATTAACATGTAAACCTAATCAACAATACCATCTAAACATATTTATTTTTACTGTGCATATATGGATAAGGTACACAAACAGTCGATTATCTTACCCTGCACAGATCCTGCTAAAAACGCATACTATGTCTGATTGATATATCAAAAATATGTATTACAAAGAATAGTACGAACCTGGAGTGCCAGCAGGCCTTCTTTTTCTACGGGCATTTTCGGAGGAATTGGTGAAAGCATAAGAAGAAGAAGATGGGCCGGTAGAAGCAGTGGGGTTATTTTCTAACATGGGGGCTAATCAAGAACTAGATACGTATTTATTATTTTGAAATGGTCTGAACTAAACCTGAAAAGCAAGAATATGGTGGGAGAACAATCAAATCTGATGAAGTGGGCGAGGCTATTGTTTGTACCAGCTTTATTCACATAAGGCCAGGAGGCACTAATGGAATATTAAAGATGAGAGATCGAGAGAGAGAGAGAGAGAGAGGAGAGAGGTATTAAGAATAGGAATGGATTATGAGAATAGTTGAGGAGAAAAAGGGGAAGGAGAGGAGTCAGCTTTCTTTTAAGGCTTAATTAGCTTAGGGCTGCTTTAAAGCTTTTAGCTTTTTTCTCTGAACTTTCTTGCTTTCTTTCTTGCATTTGACCCCCACCCCTTGAGCAGGTAAGGTTGAGGCAGGTCTTCTTCAATATAAAGCTAGCCTAGCAATATTTGTGTAGTTGTGTTATTAGACTATAGTGTCACTCACTGTGTATATATGCTAGCCAGCCTTTCCTCCTCATCCAATCACTTTTCTTCTAACTACGACCCCACTTCCCATTCGCCTGCGTTCCGTTTCCGGTCCCTTTTCCCCTCAAATTACCGGAAAATGTTATTTTGGGAACATATTTTTAGTTTTCAAAATTATTTATAACCTATCATATTATGAGTAGAATATGTCACATATTATGAATACATGGATAATATGTAACACATATTATTCTGAAAATTAAACAAAATATTCTAAAAATAACATTTTTAAAATATATAAAATCCATTAAATTTTACAAGCACTATAAGATAATTTATTCATTAATCATTTGTTTTTAACAAAAATGGCAAAATGAATATAGTTGCGGTGAACTGGTGATTGTGATGGCAGATCAAGATTATATAATTCGTAGAATATGTATTGAGGTTTGAAAATGTATCACTTTAACAAAATTATTATATATTGGTAATAATTGGTTATTACTTATCTGGGTTAAGTATAAAATTGACAATTATATAATTCGTAGAATATAAAATTTTAATACCGATTAATTTGGAATTTCAAATTGACCACTTTTCAAACAAAAAAAATTGATTTTGGATAGTAAATTAATTTAATATTTTGTAAGCTCATAACAGAATTAAAAGTGATCACTTTGAGAATTCACATATTTAAAAATAATCAATTTAAGATCCCGAATTTATTGATGTATATTTGAAATTTTACTAATTATTTAGTAATTACCGACCTTGTTGTCAATCAACTTGTTTTATGTAATTTGCATGAACAAATGCATCCTACTTTTCACTTCACGTGACAAATCTCGCTGCCTCACGTGAGTTACCATCATCAACATTACCTTTGTCTCTGTAAAGAAAAAGTTGAACTGGTTAAAAACATGAGGTTTTAAATATATCTACCACGTAGCTAAGTACTGCATAGTGTATGTACATGATATGATATGATGACCTCAAAGTGAATTTGTGCATGATTAATGTTTTTCAGCAGCTTTTCTAAAGATAGGATGAAACATGAACTGTATTGAACAAACCACGATTATTCTATGAAACAAGGCTTACCATAATCATGATTTCAACTAGTTTATCCCACTAGAACTTCATCCTAACAATGCATGCATTGTGCATAGCCGTGCCGTGCGTGCCTTCTCCAGCTCCAATACATGATGTGTAAGCGCTTGTGTTTGCTTGCTTGCATAGTTGCATGTATGTGTAGGGTAGAGTATGGTTCGGTTTGTTTTGATTTTGACTTGAATCGAACAAATTACGTTAATTCAATTTTTTGATTGAAAAGATTAATCACAAATGAATAGGTATTTCGGTTCTGCTTATCAAAAATCTCGATTCAGTTAGAATCGATTCATTCCTACCATTCCTACTATTACATCATATTCTGTTCTACTTCTACATACTACTGACTGCAACTACTTTGAAATGTTGTGCTGTCCATATTTAATTACCTCATTTTGTGTTATTCTGAAATTTGATGAGGACGCAGTAATCACGCGCACTGATATCTTCACCGTAACTCAGACGTGTTTGTACACACCAATACTAGTGTGTGTAGTCTGTGAAAACACACTAAAAAGTAAAAGCAATTAAAGGTGAAACAAAAATGATGGTTTAACCATTTATGTGTGTTGGATCATTACATGATTATGATGATATGCAATTAAGAGCATTTTCAAGAGATTCCTACATTTATTTTTAAAAATAATATAAATAAATAGTTCTTAACAAATTATTACATTTATTTATGTGTCAAACTCCAACAATACTCTTTATAATAGTTATTTATTTATAATTTATTCATAAATCAACCCCACTATAATCAAAAGTTGTACAAGAATTGGTGAACATGAATAGTTTATTATTAAAATATAAGTTAAGAGCTAGTGACTCAATGAGGATGACTCTTAGAAATGAGAAGAGAGAAGAGACTCTTTATATTTTAAGAGCTCCTAAGAATCTCTTGGAGCAAAATTATCATTCTCTCTTCTCATTTTTTGAGTTAAGAGCCTCTGAGGCTCTTAAAACGCTGTATACATTTTGATTTGGTTTAAATTAATATGAACAAATAAAGTTACATTATTCTTTCTTAGAAATATAGTTATATAGAGAGATTGATTCACTACAGCAAAAATGAGTCCAAATGGTATAGCAGAATTTGCAGAAATTCCACGAAATTTATTTGTTTTAACACATTATTGATTAAAATTGAATGATTATTTGTGAGACATCGCATGTCAGGTGTAATTTAAAAAAAGATCGAATGCATCATTAGATAAATAATTGACATATATAAATATCTTACAGAAATATTATCAGATGCTAGAAAAATAAAAAAGACCTGACATATATAAACATCTTACAGAAATATTGTCAGATGCTAGAAAAATAAGAAAGACCCGGAGCCTAGTACTTAATTATTTGTTTATTGTATTCGCATGGGAGAAGTTGGATTCTCAACACATGACAGCATCAAAGAAAAGGAACTGATCTCTCTCAAATCTTGGTGTTTCGAATCTAATCATTCTCACTGCTTACTTAATTATATTTTCAACTCAGCCCTCACCACTAAGTATGTTTATACAGTATCACATTTACTTAATTAATTTATTCACATGATTTAACATATAAAGTATACTTTTGACTTTACCTATAAGTCCACATGCTCTGATGCCTTTATAATTTGGCCCAGTTTGAGTTGCTGGTGCCTGCCTGCCTGGTTGCTAGTAACCATACATAGCTAGCAATTAAATAGGACTACAGTCGAAGTTTACGATTAAAACAATTTTAAATCCTCTTTGTCAATGTAATCAGGCCGTCTCTAGCTGCACTGTCTTGCATATTTGCAAGGTTTTTTCGTCTTGCATATTTGCAAGGTTGTTTCGTCTTGTTCTTGTGACAAGGTAATTGTTTTCTTTTTAGATATCATTTGTAGTGTTTTAAGGCTCTTCTCTCTGGTACGCTCAACTGTTATCATGACAACACCATCAATAACTTTAGAAGATTTATATGCTCGGTTGTCACTGGAAGAGGATGAAGAAAGTGGGGTGATTATTCCGGAGGGCCAGATAAAGAAACAATGAAACACATATGTATTAGTCGGAAAATTTCTCACAGAAAAGAACATTAACTTCAATGCTATGCAAAATGTTCTGGCCTCATTGTGGCGCCCAAAGGAAGGAATGGAAATACACGATCTAGGAGGCCATCGATATTCATTCGTCTTCTTTCATGTTCTCGATTTGCAGAAGGTGTTAGATGGGGGTCCTTGGACTTTTGAGCAAAGTCTGTTGGTCTATCAGCAAATGCAAGGGAGTGAAGACCCTCATTTGGTTAAGCTACACAAGAGTGACATATGGGTCCAGGTATACGACATGCCACAAGGTTTTATGTCTGAAAATATTCTTAGGAATATAGGAAACTTTGTGGGGCAGTTTGTGAAATCTGACCCAAGTAATTTCAACGGAGGCTGGAGAATGTATGCACGTATAAGGGCAATGCTGGACCTGGAGAAACCATTAAGGAGACGTATGAAAATAAAGAGGGAGGGAGGGGAATGGAGTTGGGTGCATTTCAAATATGAACGCTTGAGTACGTTCTGCTTCGTATGTGGCTTAATGGGGCATTCTGATAGGGATTGCAGCTTGGTGTATGCGAATCCTGAAATGGACATACCTCGAGCCTATGGTGTGGGACTGAGAGCGCCTACCAGAAATTCAGGCAATCAAAATTCGGGGGCTAAATGGTTGCGAAGTGGAAACAATGTTGAAGAAACACGGGACGGTACATGGACGACAAAAAGGGCAGAAACCACCGTGAAGGGTGGGGGTAAGGTGGAGACACGCTTTATGGAAATTGATGGAAAAGTATCCGAGATTGACTATGATTCTGGTGGGGTTAAGATAATGCCACAAAATCAGGAGCGGGAAATCAGGGAAAAAGATTTGAAATATCAAAAAGATGACAATATGGAGGGAAATGGGGGTCAAATAGTAGTGGTCGTATCTGACCCAAAAAGGAGGAGGATTGAAGCTAAAAATATTATGGACGATATTGTAAGGGAAACATCAGATGGGCCTAGTTCAAAAAATGGGCCAAAAAACTTAATAGAAGCGGGACCTGGGAGCCAGGCCCGCTTAATGCAATGAGTGTCCTAGCCTGGAACTGTCGTGGGCTGGGTACACTACGAACAGTTCGATTCTTGAAGGAAACTACCCATCAGTTAAAACCTAGTTTTATTTTTCTTTCAGAAACCAAATAAAAAAAAAAGAGTCGAAGATGTTTGTAAGGATTTAAATTTTGCAGGTTGTGTAGTTGTAGATGCAGTGGGGAAAAGTGGGGGGCTAGCTTTGCTTTGGAAGAATAATGGAAGTTTTAAGATAATCGAAGAGCATAAGCATTTTATTGACTTTGAGATTGAGCATGAGCAGATAGGGAGGTGGAGGTATACCAGGTTCTATGGATGTCCGGAGCGAGGGAGACGGTATGAATCATGGAGTTTAATTCGGTATCTAGCAGCTAAATCAACTCTCCCTTGGTGCATCATTGGCGACTTTAATGATTTGTTATTTGCGAGTGAAAAAAGAGGAGGTGGAGCTCATCCTCGCAGCTGTCTACATGGGTTTGGGGAAGCTATAAGGGATAGTGGCTTGTTGGATTTGGGGTTTGTAGGCGAAATGTTCACATGGGAGAGGTCTCGAGGGCAACCAAATTGGGTTCAAGAGCGGTTGGATCGTGGATTTGCGAACCAAGACTGGATAAACATGTTTCCCCAAGTAGAAGTTCAAGTTCTGGAGGTAGCAACTTCTGACCATTTACCTCTTTATTTACAAATTCATCGCAAAGTGTTTGTGCCTAAATGCAAACGTTTTAGATTCGAAAATGTATGGTTAAATGAGAAGGAGTGTTTAAATGTGGTGGAGAATAGTTGGGCCTTTACTGAGGGTAAAGATTTGGTTGAAAAAATCAACTACTGTTGCCTTAAGTTGGAAGAGTGGGGAGGGGGAAAGAGTCAGGATTTTAAGAGGGAATTAGCGGATTTTCGTTTCAAGCTAAGAAAGCTCAGGTCTCGGAGGGATGTAGCTGGTATTCAGATGTACAATAATGCTAGGTGGGAGTTTTTGAATCTCCTGGAAAAAAAGGAAGTATATTGGAAACAGCGGGCTAAGGTGTTTTGGCTACAGAATGGTGACAAAAACACTAGGTTCTTCCATCAATTCGCATCAAATCGGAGAAAGAAAAATGGTTTTCAACGGATAAAAAATGCAGCAGGAGAGTGGGTGGAGACAGAAGAAGATATCCATCATACGATCACTAATTATTTCGAACAGGTATTTCAGTCCTGTTGTCCTAATGGTAGCCTGTCAGATAGAGAAAAAGTTAACCAGATAACGGAGCTGGAAAATGCTGAGTTAGAGACAGAAATTTCGTTTGAAGAGGTTAAGGTAGGGCTGCACATGGGTTCCGAAACCCGACCAAACCGACCCAAACCGACCCTCTTTTTAACCGATCAAACCGAACCATTCAAAACCATGGGTTAAACGGGTTAATTTTTAAAAAACCCGAACTAATTGGGTTGGGTAAGGGTTTAACAAATTTTAACCCTTAACCAACCCAACCCAACCCGTTTACATAAAATACAAATTTTTTTGAATATTTTATGCATATTTTATATATTTTTTGCATATTTTCTATAAATTTCTGCACTATATAAATTTTCTGCACTATATAAATTTTCTGCAACACTTTCTAGAACATTCTGCAACACTTTTTGGCTTCTGCAACATTCTGCAACACTTTCGACAACATTCTGCAACACTTTCTGCAACATTCTGCAACACTTTCTGACTTCTGCAACTTTTTCTGCAACATTTTCTGCGAAGCGCAAAATTTTCTACGATATGCGGGATTTTCTGCAAAGTTCTTCCGATTAACAAATTTAACCCAACCCAACCCGAACCAAACCGAATTAATTGGGTTGGGTCGGGGTTGGGTTACAATTATTTTTTTAAGTTAATGGGTTGATTTTTTATAAAACCGAACTTATTGGGTTGGGTCGGGGTTTGACAAAAACCCGACCCAACCCTACCCATGTGCAGCCCTAGGTTAAGGAAGCAGTTTTTTCCATGTACCCAGAAAAATCGCCAGGTTTGGATGGTTTAAATCCTGCGTTTTACTAGTCTTATTGGAGCATAGTTGGTCGTGATGTAGTTAAATTCTGTCAGCATTTCATGAATACGGGGGAGTTGCCTGGGGGTATCAATCGAACAGTGGTTTGCTTAATTCCAAAAGTAAACATGCCTAAAGAGATGACTGATCTACGCCCCATTTCCCTATGTAACGTGCTGGTTCGGATTTTATCTAAAATCTTAGCAAATAGACTGAAGCCGTGCCTGAAACATTTAATTTCGGACAAGCAGAGCGCCTTTATAGAAGGCAGACAGTTAAATGATAATGCCTTGATTGCGTTCGAGGTAAACCATCATATGAGAAGAAAGTCTCAGGGTTTAACGGGCATGGCAGGGTTCAAGCTTGATATCTCAAAAGCTTACGATAGATTGGAGTGGGACTTTGTTCAAAATATGATGATTAAATTCGGTTTTTCTCAAAGGTGGATTGCAAGGACTATGGGTTTGATCACCTCAGTTTCATATAGCTTTGTTCGAAATGGTACGGTTTTTGGGGAGGTAAAACCAAATCGAGGTGTGCGCCAAGGAGATCCAATATCCCCCTATATCTACATTATGTGTGCAGAGGGGTTGTGCTCGATAATCCGCAGGAATGAAGACATGGCCTTAATTCACGGTTGTTCTATTGCAAGGGGAGCTTCTACAATATCTCATCTTCTATTCGCAGATGATTGCTACCTTTTCTTTCGTGCTACAAAGACAGAGGCTGATGTGGTAAAAAGAATTCTGAAGAGGTACGAGAATATTTCTGGCCAAAAGATTAACTATGCTAAATCGTCAATTACTTTCTCGTCAAATACAACTGAGGGGTGCAGAAAAGAAGTTTGTGAAAATCTGGAAGTAAATGCTATACAGAATCCAAGCAAGTACCTGGGCTTGCCAATGTTTATTGGGAGGAAAAAAGTGGAAACATTCTCTTTCTTAGCTGAAAAAGTTGAGCAGAAATTACAAGTATGGCAGAATAAGAATTTATCGAAGGGTGGAAAAATAACATTGTTAAAAACTGCAGCTCAAGTGGTGCCAAATTTCTGGATGAGTTTAATGCTTATCCCCTTTGAGGTGAGCGATAGGATTGAAAAGAAGATGAATGCCTTTTGGTGGGGGGGTGGAGAAGAGGGGAAAGGAATTAAATGGTTGGCTTGGGAACGTCTCTGTTCGATCAAAGAAGATGGTGGTTTGGGATTTAAAAGCTTACGGGATTTTAATATCGCAATGCTTGCAAAACAGGCTTGGCGTATCATTAATGAAGAGAACCCCTTGGTGTCAAAGATTATGCGAGCTCGATACTTTCCAAATTCAAGTTTTTTGGATGCGACACTAGGATCGAATCCTAGCTATGTTTGGAGAAGTCTACTGGCAGCACAAGCTGTGATTAGACAGGGGAGCAGACGTCGTATTGGTAATGGTAAAGACACGACAATCTGGCAGGTGCCATGGCTTCCATGCCCGGAGAATGGTTATCTTACGACTGAAATGCCAGATGAACTAAGAGATGCAAAGGTTGAGGGGTTGTTTGTCGAGAATCATAGGAAATGGGATGAAGAAGTGATTCAAGATATATTCAATGTGCGAGATAGTGAGCTGATTATGCAAATTCCAATTCCAAGAAGTACAACAGAAGACTCTTGGCTTTGGTTATTTGATGGGAAGGGGGAATTTACAGTAAAGAGTTGCTATAGATATCTTCGAGGGGAATTGGAGTGCCCAGAAAAGATTTTCTGGAAGAAGCTTTGGGGTCTTAATTTACCAGGCAAGGTAATCAATCTGGTTTGGCGTGTTTGTCGTCAAGTATTGCCTACAGCTCAGGCCCTGCGGAAAAAATCAGTGGATGTTAGTCCAATGTGTACGTGGTGTCATCTACAAGTAGAAGATGATATCCATGTTTTATTTAATTGCAACATTGCGAAGGAGGTGTGGATTAAAGTTGGCCTTGCTGCGATAATCCATCCGATTTCAAACGGGAACGTTATGGCTATTCTTAAACGAGTGTTTCAGCAATGTAGTAGAGATCAGTGTGGCATGGTGGGCATGATTTATTGGAGTCTTTGGCAAAGACGAAACAACTGGGTGTGGAATCGAGTTAATGTTTCCAGTTTCGGCATCCTGTCCAAGGCGTATAGTATGCTGTCTGAATGGAACCGAGCTAAGGAGGAAGAGCCCAGAAAAATTAATCAGCAGCAGGAAGTTAACAAAAGGTGGAGAAAACCACCAGCAGGGTGGATAAAAATTAACACTGATGCGGCTTGTAATCAAAATACGGGCAAAATGGGAGTGGGTTGTATCATCCGGGACGACCAAGGACGTTTCGTTAGAGCCCGTAGTTAGGTAGTCCAAGGTCGAGTTCAGCCTAGGGAGGTCGAGGCAATGGGAATTCGTGAGGCATTATCGTGGGTTAAGGACTGGAGAAGCTCCAAATGTGTGTTTGAATGTGACTCAAAGTAAGTGGTGGATGCGATAGAAGCACCTGCAGGACGGTCCTATTTTGATACGATTATTGGAGATTGTAAGGATATTTTAAAATACTTTTCTGAAGTGTTAGTAGTGTTTGTTCCTAGGTCTGCGAATATGATAGCGCATTTGTTAGCCAAAGCTACATATTTTAAATGTGTGTCAGATTTTATCATGTACGATGTTGCTGTTGAGGCAGCTTTTGATTAATGCAAGTTATGCTATTTAAAAAAAAAAAAATAGGACTACAGTCACGTTGCCTTTAAGAATTTGAGCCAATCTCCATTAGTTATGAAATAAAAATTTAAATTTGGATCATTAATTGATTTTTGATCCAAATTTGTGACCAACTTTAATAGCGTGATCCAAATTTTGATCCAAATTTATTATTTTCAGATTACATAAATTTATATTCACATTTTATTCTTAAATTTGATATTTAACCATTATTAACTATTTATATTATATTTAATAATTAAATTAAATTAAAAACTATTTTTAATATACGTAAGTAAGATTATAATTGTCTTGCACGTTCATTTTTTCGTAACATTTTCTAGTCATTTTTAATTGTACTATTAATTTATTCCAATTAATAATTTTTATTTTATGCTTTAATGTATTTTTATTTAAATTTCAATGAACTATGTTTTTCTCATTATTATAAATTTTATTCTAAAAAGTAATTTTTAGTAAATATTAACTACATTCTATTATCAATTAAGTAATTAAAAAATTACAAATTAATTTTAAATTTAATAAACTAAGAATATACGAATAACAATACCATTAGTTTATTATTAAAGTAGATCCAAATTTGAATCAGTCAATACTATTCATTGATCCAAATTTAAATCACTATTTAAAAAAAATTGGAATAATTTGTTCCAAATCTGTATCGTATCACTGCTCAGAGTGCATCCATGGACTATTTGTATACACCAACTCATTGTATATATAAGAAATAAGAGAGCACTAATTTCGTTTTAAATTGCTAAGTGAGACTAAGTCTACTAATTACCATCTCATCAAATTACATGAGTCATCACAAATTGTTGTTTTATAAATATAACAATTTTGAAATACTGAATTTTTTTAGCAATCTATGCTATGTCAAGGTATGTTTACTCTCTAGTTAGTAAAAATCGTCCTGATTTTGTCCCGAACACAAAAAAATATCACCTCTACATTTTTCAATTTCAAATTTAAAACAAACAATTGGGAGTTTACTAATTCAAGATTTTGCCATATTTAGGTTTCATTTAACTTATTCATTTCATAATGCAAACATCTTTATAACATAAAAAATTATATTGTTGATAAAATTGTATGTATTATTATCTTATTATTAAGCATAATAATTTGTCTAGTTACCGGTTTGGTAAATATATGTATATGTTGAATTGATCAACCAGAATACCAAGTAATTTTTAGGTGTGGGGGCGTTACATCCTCACCCCAAGCTTTTGTATTTATCTTTTCATCCATTCTTTTTGTCATACTTATGCATCAACACATATAAAGTTTTGCTTTAATCTTTGATTAAAAAGCATACTACATACCCACCAGTAATTAAAGGATCCACTACCCACGTACTACCTCCGTCCCAATTTGTTAGACCCTGTTTGACTTTCACGGAGATTAAGAAAATTTTGTTTGACTTGCTAGGTGGTAACATATGATTGATTGGGTGTAAAAGTGAATGTATAAAAAATGGGTAACGTAGGAAAGTAGTAAGGGTAATAATATTTATTTAATAAAAAGGAGTTATGAAATAGAGAAGTGGTGGGTGTAATAGTAAAAAGTAGTGTTCAAAAATAATAAATTTAGTAGGTTTATTCTTTTTGGACGTCCCAAAAAGGAATGAGTGTCATACAAAATGGGGCAGGGAATATTTATTTTTGTTCTCCGTTTACTTTTTGGTTTAGCTCAACTTTAAACTTCAAATCAAACAAAGTTCCAAGTGCTAGTAAAAATCTGTTGTAGCACATAAATCATCTACCTAATTGATGAGAAATGTAATAACTTTATAAAACCAAAGCATATGCATATATAGAACATGTCTAGTTGAAATTGAGAAAGAATTGGTAGCTCTCTTATCAATTTATATATTGGATGTTCAAATGCTAGTCCAATGGATGCATGCTAGATATTGTCATTTCAATATATCAATACAATTTTTAGTAAAAAATTAAAAAAATTATATATAGAAAGATATTAGCATACATAATCTTTTTTCTAATAATTTTAAATAAACTGATAATTTAGTACACATCTACGGAAAATCGAGAATAAGTTGAAGTAGTACTTTCGGGCTTATAACTATTGGGGGCCACGACCACCCTGCTACCTTGTTAATTCAAGAATCAATATGGATATAAATAGATAAGACCAACTAGGAATGTGCTATACACATGACTGGGTTAAATAGTTATTCTTTGACCTCGCTGGTTCCAACTATGGTAGATACTCGTTTGTATAATCTATATATTTAGTATTTACATGTACTCAATTTGCATAGTCGCATACATGTCAAACTTAAAGAAGGAATGCGGTGAGCAATGACCGATTATTACAAAATATTATATTGCTAAAAAATTTCACAATAAATGTATAGTAAATAAAAAAATTTCATAATATAATATGTTGAAATAATAGTTTGTTTCTGATCATCTACCTTATTTCTATTGTGTGTATGTACTTCTATATGGATTACAACTTAATAAACTTTTCTATTTATCAACCTAAGTAATTTATCTTAATAGTAGTTGTAAAAAAAAAATCAATTTAAACGTGTTAAAGAATATGATAATTATGTGCGTGTGTGGTCTAAATTTATAACAATATTAAAACCTAACACAATTTCTGATAGAATGATTAAGAAATATGTAGATGTTTGTATATAATTAAGATTTAAGAGCATGTGCAGGTTCAATAATTCATGATGGGGTGGAACAAATTAAGCAATGGCCCCTTTTCTTAGTGCACCCGATACCCAAAACTTGTCTGGTTTATTTTTTTCTTGTAATCCATTTGAGTGGATCATTAAAGTTGTCACATAAATTCATTTAAAAAATGTTAAAAATTTCAAATTGATTTTGTGTCATGAGCTGATTGATACAATTCAATTAATGTTAATGAATTCCTTACATTTGTACGAATTTATTTCACCAATAAAAAATATTTTAAATTATCAAATAAATAACACCACGTTATTTGAAACCAAATATTGATACTGAATTTGATAACTCTAGGTGTTATATACATACATACATATATATATATATATATATATATATATATATATATAAAAGAAAAATGTTCTTACAATTAAGAGAATTTTCTAAAGTTAACCTTTAATGATATGTGATTTTATTCAGGAAATTAGGAAATTATTCCTATATGATGTGTCTTGATTTCACTGGTTGACTTTAGGAAATTCTCATACAGTTAACTATAGGATCATATATATATATATATATATATATATATATATATATATATATATATATATATATATATATATATATATATATATATATATAGGCTTTTGCTCAAATACAAACTACAAACTAACACTAGATTAATTATATTTCATTTATTCTAAGGTTCCCGCCAAGGGTACCTTCACAAAAAATGCTTAAAATAATTGGCTCTATCCACCAAAAAAAAAAAAAAAAAACTTGCCGTGGAAATGCGAAGCATTTAAGACAGTAAACGGATGAGTTAGGTAGTCATGAGGGCCGCAGGCCCTCGACACACCCGTCAATCGTCTATTGCCTTTACCAATGATTGTCATTCCTTACAACTTTAGAATGATAAAGGCGCGAAGCGCCGTACAAGAAGGTGCGAAGCACCGTTAACCAGTGAAATCCACTGCCACGTCATCACGTGAACAGTGATTTTTTTTTATTTTTTTGCTGTATGGAGCCAATTATTTTAAACACTTTTTGTATTGGGGTACCCCTAGTTTGATCATTAGATTAGCATGAAATATTGAATTAGTGTTTAGTTTGTAGTTAATTTTAGTTTGTAGTAGAGTAGGACTCTATATATATATCGGGTATCGAACAAGATCGATAAAAATCAGAAATAATTGGAGTAAAAATCGGATACATTATAATATTATTTAGTATATTATTATGATGTTATTAGCTATTTATTGAATAATATGTGTTTATTGTATCATAAAGTATATAATAATTTATATTTGATTAATTTACTAGCATTTTACCCGTACTACGCACCGAAATCATAATTTAAACAATACTAGATAATTATAAAAACCTATATAATTATAAATAAATAAATTATTTTATTGTATTTTATTTTTTTCCCCAAATAGTTTTACGGCATTTATGATACCTTTACGGAAAATTCAGTAATAATAAAAGATGATTATTAACAGAAAAATAAAGGAAAGATACATTTTTTTCTTCTATAACGCAAACAAAATAGGAAATATCAATTTTTTGGAGGTTGCTGAATAACTATTTTCTCCGGCTAACTAGACCTATAATTGGACCTTCGGAGACTGCTGCATGCTCATGATATATTGGACAAGAAATTTTATCTCAAAAGTAAGAAATTTTTTTTATATATTATTTTCTCCGTACAATAAAGAAATTATATTAAGGATAATAATAGGAAATAAGAACCAAATTGAGTGAATGATAAGTATTTAAACTCATGACAAATGAATTTCTCATATGAAGTCAAGAAAATTGGTATTTCACAGTGTTGAAGTAGCTGGTTGGTATCTCATAGTGACCTTAACACTATTAACTAATCAATCCTATTACACACATATGTAACTTTATGATTCAATATATGTGCAAGACCATCAAGATAGATTCTATAAGACATATATAGTTAGTAAATTATCAACATAGATATAACCTTTAAGCTCATAAAGATGTTTGCTATGTCACTAATAGAAACTAAAATTTAAATTTTAATCAAATGAAAAAATCATATATATCATTCAGTAATCTTAAAATTATTTTCAAGAAAAAATTGCGCTTGATTTTAGTGGTCAGAAAAATATTACAAAGACAATGACACACGTCAAATGACCAAGTTTATCATATATTTCTTAATTTTTAGAATGCAAATGTAGCAACAAAAGTTTGTAACCTATCATAACTTACTTTACAAGGAGTACATATCATGTTAATGACATATCCTTTTTTGCCTTCTTTGCGAATGTTTTAGTGACATGACAATCCAAAAAATTAAAAATAAAAATCACCTTATAATCTCGAGTAGGCAATAACAATCATTAACTATGGTATAAAATTCAAATATATTTAGGATCCACCAACATTTATGTAAATCCATAAAATATAAGAATAGGTTAAAACTGAATATTTTTGGAAGGAGTAAGCAGTGGTAGAGTTTTATTCTCTACGGTTATATAAAAACTTGACTTGAGCTTATAGTATACTTACAAGTTGACTACTAAAATGGAGAAATGATTTTGACAATTCTAGCAACAAAAAAATTGTCACATAATTTTAACATGGGAACAAAAAAAGAACTATATATATTTTAATTTGGAGTATGCATACTTGCCTGAATACGTGTGTAGGTATTTTTGTCAATAAGAAAATCAAAATAATTTTTCTATAAACCTAAATCATTTTTCTATTATTTTTTTGTCAAAAATATTTTTCTACTGATTTTACTGGAAAATTAAAATACAAACATAGACATACAAAGATAATCTATCAATGTATAATATGTCATATAATAAAGATATCCAAAGTAATTGATATTATTTGAGTAAAATTGATGCAGACATTTAGTTAATCATAGGTGGCTAGATTTGATGGGGAATAGGTAAGAATCGGCTTAAAAGCAGGTAAACTACTGTTTGGTAAACTTTAAAAGCAGCTTTTCTGAAAAGTGTTTTTGGCTGAAAAGCTGCTTTTAGAGAAAGCATGTCCCATGCTTTTGAAAAAAAGCTGTTTTTCAACTTTTGCATATATCAAAAATATTACCAGTTATTTGATTTTTGCAACAACACTTTTCAACAGAAATCCCAAACAGAGCCTTAATTGATTTAATAATTTTAA
This sequence comes from Saposhnikovia divaricata, assembly GCA_036435485.1. Taxonomy (NCBI): domain Eukaryota; kingdom Viridiplantae; phylum Streptophyta; class Magnoliopsida; order Apiales; family Apiaceae; genus Saposhnikovia; species Saposhnikovia divaricata. Next base: position 60,110,602 of record CM071594.1, read on the forward strand.
CTTTAAGTTTGTAAAAAAAAATTATTTGAGGAATTTTTATTTTAATGTAAATTGTTTATTAGTTAATCATCAAAACAAAAATCAGTAGTTGTAATGTTTAGTTAATCGATAAAAAAAGTTAAAACCAATTGATATAAAATTTAACTTGAATTGAATTTGATTTTGGTTGAAAGGTAGAGTCTAAATCCCATAATGAAACATGTTATATTTAGTTTAATTGAGCTAAAATTTAGTAGATTGATGCTAAAATAATTAACAATTTTCTTATCGAGTAACTAATACGTGGTAGACTCAATTATTATGATAAAGAATGTTTAAAAAACAATTCATAACTAAAAGATATATAAATATATGTAATTTACTGGTATCTACATTTATAAAAAATATTATTTACGGTTAATAGTAATTTATTAAAATTAAAAATCATGTAATTTATGAATTTATTAAATTAATATATTACTATACTTAAATTTATTTTCAACGCGATTTTCAAATTAGAATAAATATTGTAAATAATTAAAATTATATAGAATTTGGAAGTGAATTTTGATTAGCTCTAAACTATTTTTTATTTTTTGAATGGTATTTTTTCACCAACTAATGATAATACTCTTCCAGCGTATATTTAAAAATTTAAATTATTAAAATATACGTAGTGATGTCTTATATATATTTATAAATAAATTTTATCATCAAATTATAAATATATATATATATATATATATATATATATATATATATATATATATATATATATTTGAGCCTTTAAAAAAATTGGAGTATTTAAATTTATGAATTTTATTTAAGTTATTTAAAATCTGATTTCAAATCCAAATTTCAAATTTCGGATTGAGTTAAATTATATTAATTTAAAATTGGTTAATATATATTTTGAAAATCAATTTATAATGTATCATAATTTGATTGTGAATGACTTTATTATAAAAGATTGATTGATTAATTAATGTTTGATTATGAAATTTTATTTAAAATATATAATAGTAGATCGTAATTGATTCCAAATTAAAATAGTAATTGTTCAGTAAAAAATTTGATTTTAAAAAAATTTATTTTATTAATATATTAAATAAACTATATTTTATTTAAATTAGATTTATCAGCTAACATGGGTTGATGAGGCAGGATGAGGATGTTAAATAAGAAAATTTTTAATATGATATGATTGGCGTAAAATTTATATGATTAAGTTCTAAAATAATTCATAATTTCTTGATTGACTAACTACATTGTAGACTCATGTATTATAACAAAAAATTATTTTATTTCTAATAATTTATTATAAATACTACTATCAATAAAAAAATCGAATTGATTAGATACATTACAGATAATTTTTAGAGGATTTTTAGAACAATACTCTAGCAATACTCATCCATTTAACCACACAAATCTTCGATCTATACACACACAAGACTATATTTACATACGACAAGCCTAAAACTGGACAGTACGGGAACAAATTGTACGTACTCGGCCTATGATTAAGATGCATGATAAGCAATCTGGCGAGAAAAATTAGGGAAGATGAGTCCACACACAAACACATATATTTTGTAAGATTTTGTAATTGTTTGTTAGTAATGCATCGAATTCTTTATCTTAAATGATGGATTTTTATTTTTGTACTGTAGTTTGAAAAGAAAGGAGAGGAGCTGACAAGCTGAATATTGCTGTCGGAGATTATGCCAGCTTGCCTTGTTTGATAGTACTCCCTCTGTCTCTAAAAACTTTTCCCATTTCTCTTGGATACATTTGTCAATGCACATTTTTAATCGTTAATATCTTTAATTTTGTTTTAGTTTTAAATATAAAAACTTCACTGTTTTAAAGTACTCATAAATACGAATCCAACAAAATCACTCATGACTATATTTGATCTTAATTAATAATTTGTCTCATGTTATGAACAGTTCCGATATATCAAACGAGAGAAGCATTATGAGACGGAGGGAGTATATTTTTGTTCTTCATTCTCTTAACCATGTCCCTCTATCATAATGCTATAGAGATTTTTTTTTCTTATTACCTAATTATTGTATCTGCAAGTCTTATATATTTCGAACAAAACATGACAAAACGCTCTGTCTTATTGCACCTACTGTGTTGTCCTTTCTTTGGGTTCGTACTTGCACCATTATTCATGTTTGAGGATGCATTGGTACATTTTTATGGACATAAGGGAAATAGACTCTCAAGCTCAAATTCTAGTTAGCCATTCAAGAATTGATATCATTTTTTTTTCATAATTATCGAAAATTTTAAATAACGATACCAATTTTTCCCAACTCCGCTGATACATTAGCATGTGATATAAAAGAATTTGAGTTGTTTCGTAATTCTGATTCTGCCACCACTTACCAAGTATGGATAATGGATTCATAATGTTTAATAGGTTTTATCAACAATTTATTTTGAAAACTTGTAAACTATAGTAATAGTGTAATGCTATAGTTTAACAGTTTAACAATGCTGTGCATGTATATAGTGAATATATATGTACGTACTTACAGAGTCACAGAGACAAACATGCTCTATCTATCAGAATCATCTGAAAGATGACAACCTTTCTAGTCTATCCCTTGGTGGTTGGTTTGGTGCTTGTCGGAGACAAATATACCCTCTTCACCCCCCATAGACACTTTCACATGGAGTGCTATTATTATTACAATTTTAACCCCTTCTAATTATTTCCTCACAAACAAAATATGCCCATATTCTCTTAATTCTACTGTTTAGCTAATTTATTATCTCTTCAGCGTACAAATTATCTAGTAATTATGATTTATCTACCTTGTATCAGGTTCATTCGACATTCGGGAATTTAATTCGATATTCGAACCAAAACAAACTCTTTTAAACTATATCGAGCGGAGCACAAACTCTTGCTGCTAGCTTCATCGTGTTCTAACATGTAGTGGAAAGGAGGGTATCAATTTACAAGCAAGTTTGGCTTGCATAGAAATATTAGATGTAGATGTTATCGTTTAAGTTTGAATAAATGGTTGCGCATTAGGGCAACTGCAGTATTTATCTTTAAAATTGCCAAAGATAACAACCATGCAAATGTAGGATATTGCTTTACCCTAAACTAGTAAACAAAGAGTTTATATGGAACTACAGAGAACGACGGAATATTCTGAACGTGCTAACTTTGATTGAAAAGGATTACAAGGATAAATACACCTGCATACAGGTGTTAAGGCCAAAAACAAGGAACAAACTAACCTACAAATCAGCTACTTCATATCTTTATTCAACTGACTACCACACTTATCAATCTAACTCCTAAACTCACTCAACTGAATATATGACCGAGTCATATCCTTATTTAAAGAAATAAACACGCGATAAAACAAGTAAGCACGCTTTGATTAAAAACCAACATTCTTCCCTTAATCTAAGCGAGCTTGTGCAGGTCTCTGACTCCCAACAGAGCTCTCATTCGCTCAAATTTGACTGTCACCAAAGCTTTTGTCAGTGCATCTGCTCTTTGAAGCTCAGTGCTTATGTGCTTAACCAAAATCTTCCCTCGTTCCATGCATTCACGAATAAAATGATAGCGGATATCTATGTGCTTTCTACGCCCATGGAAAACTTGATTCTTAGCTAAATCAATAGCCGACTTGTTGTCAATATAGAGCACGACAGGGCCGACATCTCTCCCAGTGACTTGACCCAGCAAATTCTTTAGCCAAATTGCTTGACACGCAGCTGCTGTTGCTGCCATAAACTCTGCTTCACAGGAAGAGAGTGCTACACAACGCTGTTTTTGAGAGACCCATGTCACAAGACTCTCATTTAAGTAGAACGCCATGCCTCCAGTGCTTCTTTGATCATCCACGTGTCCTGCAAGATCACTATCAGAGTATCCACTCAGCATATTGTTGTTACTGTTCTTCGTGTATACCAGCCCATATTCCAGTGTGCCTATGATGTATCTAAGAATTCGTTTTGCAGCGTGTTGATGCAGCTCAGTTGGCTTCTCCATATACCTACTTATTATCCCCACTAAATAGGTTATATCTGGCCTTGTGTGGACTAAGTATCGTAAACCTCCAACAATGCTCTTGAACTCTGTTGTATCCACAAGTTTTCCCCCTTCATCCTTAGTTATAGACTCCTTAGGATCCATAGGGTACTTGGTAGGATTGCACCCAATCATACCAACCTTTTCAAGAACCTTCTTCGCATAAGCCGTCTGCCTTAGCTCAATGAAATCTCTTCCTTGCTGTACTTCTATCCCCAAGTAGTATGACAATTTCCCTAGATTGCTCATCTCGAAGCGTTTGTTCATTTGATCCTTGAATTCCTCAATAATGGACACCTTTGTACCTGTTACCAGCAGGTCATCAACATAAACCCCTATTATCAGCATATCCTCTCCAATTTTCTTCGTGTAAACCGCATGTTCGTACGGGCATCGCACGAAATTAAGTTCCTCCAGGCCTTACTCAACTTTTCATACCAAGCACGAGGTGCTTGTCGCAAACCATACAAAGCTTTCACAAGTCTGTAGACAAGATGTTCTTTTCCCTTCTTCTCGAAACCCTCGGGTTGGGTAACATAAACCTCCTCTTGAAGCTCCCCATTCAAAAATGCGGACTTAACATCCAAATGATGTACTTCCCATGAGTTTTTCAAAGCAAGTGCTAGAAGTAATCTCACTGTCTCTAGACGTGTCACTGGTGCGAAGATTTCATTGAAGTCTCTCCCCTATTGTTGGACATAACCTTTTGCTTCAATTCGAGCTTTATATTTCGCCACCTCTCCACTTGCATCCTTCTTCACTTTGAACACCCTTTTCAATCCGATTGTTTTCTTCCCAGCTGGAAGTTCAGTTAACTTCCAAGTATTATTCTTTTCAACTGAGTCGATCTCGTTTTTCATTGCCTGTCTCCAGTTGTACTCTGTAGCAGCCTTACTATAGCTCGTAGGCTCAATTGTTCCCATCAACATAAGTTCATCATCATCCAACTCCACTTCCTCTGTAACATCATAGATCTCTGTCAGTGGTCGAAACTTCCTGGGAGGCTCACTACTTGCTTCAGCATCGAAACTCTATGTCAAGTCACGAGCGGACAGTGGTGTATTAGCTTCACTATGAGTCCTATAGCTTTAGTCTGTACTCCATTCACTATTGCTCGACTATCCAGACTGTGGACTTGACTGCCCAGACTGTGTATTCTGCAGGTTCTCGCTTTCAGTCTCACTTTTGTCCCAACCTGTATTCGAGTTGAACACAGTGAAAGTGCCCTGAGTTTTCCCTTCAGTTGTCTTCTTTTCCTCCCAATTCCAACCTTTGTCTTCTTCAAATACCACATCACGACTCACATGTACACTATCTTTTTCAGGGTCATACACTCTATACGCCTTTGAGTTTGGTTCTTTGCCCAAATTAATCATCATCCTGCTGCGCTCACTGAGCTTTGTCACTTGGTTTGCTGGGAGTTTAATGTGTGCTAGACAACCAAACACCCTAACATGTCCTATATTTGTCTTCCTTGCAAACCATGCTTCATATGGCGTCACTCCAGATAGAGCTCTGGTAGGTAAACGATTCAATATGTATACTGATTGTCTCACTGCCTCTGCCCAGAGCATAACTGGTAAATTCTTATCTTTCAAAAAACTTCGAGCCATTTCCACGACAGTTCGATTTCTTCTCTCGACCACGCCATTTTGTTGAGGTGAATATGGAGCTATTAGTTGTCTGGAGATTCCTGCTTCATCACAATATGTGTTAAAAGATTTGGAACTGAACTCACCACCTCTGTCTGTCCGTAGAGTTCTGATTCTCATCTCGGTCCCATTTTTAACTTTTGCCCTAAACTTTTTGAATGCCTCGAATGCCTCGTCCTTGTTTTTCAAAAAATACACCCACATGACTCTGGTGTAATCGTCTACCAGCAAGAAAAAATATTTGTTTCCAGCCATGGTCGAAGGTGTTATAGGTCCACACAAGTCTCCATGTACAATCTCCAGTGCCTTCTTAGCATTGTAGATCGCCTGGCCTGGGAAGGAGTTTCTCGCCTGCTTCGACATAAGGCACCCTTTACATACCTCATTTTGTGTTTTTATTTCAGGCATACCAGTTACCATTCCTTCAGTCGACATCAGAGTCAAAGCCTTAAAATTGACGTGCCCAAAGCGAGTATGCCAAAGCCAGGATTTTTCATCAATTTTTGACAACAAACAATCTGCATTTTCACTGTTAATGATAATCTTGTAAAGACGATTTGTTGAACGTTTTACCTTCATAATTAGCTTTCCTCCATCTTCGTAAACCCACAGATGTTCTTCATTCAGTATGACCTTGTTGCCATCTTCCGCCAACTGCCCAAGAGAGATTATATTACTACATAACGCAGGGATATAGTATACCTTTGTTAAGAGTCTGTCTTCTCCATTCTTGCACTTCATTACAATCGTTCCTCTTCCTTCGATATGTACCATAGATCCGTCTCCAAACCTGACCTGTCCCTTGACGTTTTCGTCCAATTCCTTAAACTTTGACAGTTCCCCTGACATATGGTTGCTTGCTCCGTTGTCTAGGTACCACACATTTGAACCACTTTGTAGACCTCGACTGGTTTTGTCCAGCCTTGGTGTCACTCTGCCTTCATCAACTAGTAAAACCTTCTCTGTCATTAACAAAGCAGGTTCTTCATCTATCATTTGTGACAAATTTGCCTCCTCCCTTTGCTCCTTGCCATGCTTTGATTTCTTGCATTCTACAGCGTAATGGTCGTATTCAAGGCAATTAAAGCATCGTACCTTGCTCTTGTCGCGTGTTCCACGCACAAATTCTCTACTACCTCGACCTCTTTGGTTTGCAAACCCTTCTGATCCACTCTTTCCTCTACGCTTCAACCATTCTTCTCTTGTGAGGAGCAATTTTGTTTCATCCTTCTCCTTTTTTAACCATTCTTCAGCTATCAATAGGAATTGTGCTCCACCACTAGTATTGATTGTACCTCCACCACCAGTATTACTTGAACCTTTGAGCCTCTCTTCATGTGCCTTTAGAGATCCAACGGTTTTCTCTACGGTCATGGTTTCCAGATTTCCAAATTGTTCGATGGTGGATGCAATCTGAAGGAACTTACTAGGCACTGCACGCAGCAATTTCTTCACTATATAAGCCTCTTGAATTTCTTCCCCTAGTGCTCGTATAGTTGTCACCAGACCATTAAGCTTCATACAGAAATCATCGACTGTTTCTGTCTCCTTCATACTCAGTGATTCAAACTCTGCCTTGAGAGTTTGTACCCTCGCTTTCTTCACTTTATCTGCTCCCAAACACATAGTTTTGACGGCTTCCCAAGCTTCTTTTGTCGTCTTCTTCTCTGCCACGGATAAAAGAATATCCTCTGGGATACCTTGATAAATCGTAGCCAACGCTACTTTATCAGTCTTATCCTCGATCACTATCTTTGGATCCGTGTTCTCCACTGCAGCCCACACTCCTTGTGCCTGCATATACACCCTCCTCTTAATCGACCATGCTGTATAATTACCTCTATTCAACATGGGATAACTCAGCCCGATCGCTCCATCCTTCGCTTTGCTAGTCTCCATCGTGACCCTCTTTGGCATATACTTTGGCATACACTATCGTCGCCAATGCTCTGATATCAGATTGTAGGATATTGCTTTACCCTAAACTAGTAAACAAAGAGTTTATATGGAACTACAGAGAACGAAGGAATACTCTGAACGTGCTAACTTTGCTTGAAAAGGATTACAAGGATAAATACACCTGCATACAGGTGTTAAGGCTAAAAACAAGGAACAAACCAACCTACAAATCAGCTACATCATATCTTTATTCAACTGACTACCAGACTTATCAATCTAACTCCTAAACTCACTCAACTGAATATATGACCGAGTCATATCCTTATTTAAAGAAATAAATACGCGATAAAACAAGTAAGCACGCTTTGGTTAAAAACCAACAGCAAACACTCTACCAAACACTATCGTTGGCAACTCCCACTACAAGAAATCCCGAGATTTGCGACGGGCTGTAGCAACGGATAACATTTTGTCAACAAATGCCGACGAAATAGCAACATTTTATGGGTTCATAAAAGTTGGCGAGAGCAACAACAAACTAGCGACGGTTTTGCAACCAATCTATAGCAACGGAAAAAATCCGTCGTTAAAAAACCCGCGAAATATTCCCACCAAACTATGCTAACAAATTTGTAACAAAATAGCAACGAACTTAGCAAGTAAATTTAGCAACGGAAATCTTTTGTTGTTATATATGGCGCCATGTTATCCGTTAAAGCATTCCGACGGAAATAACAACGGAAATCACTGCAATGGGTTTGCAACGGAAATTTAATAACGAATTAGCGACGGACTATATTAACAACGGAATAGCGACAACATATATTTAGCAACGGATTAATGACAGACTAAATTAACAACGGATTAGCGACGACATGTATATAGCAACGGCTTAATAACGGATTTCCAAAGTCAACGTTTTTAAGTTTCCGTCGCTGAATCGTTGCCATAGTAGGTCGGTCGTCTGAATTTCTGTTGCAATTCCGTCGCTAATTGTAAAAGATCTAATTTAAGCCAATCGACCTTCTGCACCTTTTTCTTTAACTCATTTCTATCTTCTTTACACCCTTTCTTTTCTCTCTTTATCAAAATTCAAAATCTCTGTATATCTTCCCAATCATTCGGTCAATTTACACAATCTTGTTCCTTATTTCAAGGTTAGTTCAATTTATGTATTATTAATTGCTTTGTATTTTCATTTTAGTAGCATGTATGTTGATGTTATATTTTTTTTAATTAGTTTACTTGTAAGAATAACTTTTTTATGATAAATTAGGTATATGATTATGTTAGTAATTTTAGTAAAACTAGCTTATTAATAAATATTTCATTTATTTAATTTTTTTGTGATGATTAACAATCGATCTTGGATATTAATTTTAGCTCATTTTATATGTTTAGATTGTTACTAGCATGAATATGAACAGTAATCGGTCTTGGATGTATGAAAGAAAGGATAGTGCGGGGTATCTAAATAATGCTTTTGTTGCCGGATTAGAAGAATTTATGGAACATGCTATATCTCATCCATCTTCGTTGAATGGGACAAACATACAATGTCCTTGTTTTAACTGCAATAATAGAAGACATTGGGATGCAGACACGGTGAAATTGCACCTATTAAAGAAAGGCTTTAAACCGAATTATTATCAGTGGGATCGACATGGGGAGGAATACAATGCTAGAGAAAGTGCTGGACAATCCTCAACAAGTCATCCTAATAATTCGGAGGGGAGGAATGTAAATAATATAATGTATAATATGGTGATGGATGCTGCTGGTCCTAATTTTGATCCACACTCAGAAGAGATGCCGAATGCAGAAACACAGAAGTTGTATGACATGCTAAATTCTTCAAAGAGGGAGTTGTACGATCGATGTGAAACTTCTCAATTATCCGCCATGGCTCGGATGTTAAGTTTGAAATCTGATCATCATTGGTCAGAAGCATGTTATGATCAAACATCACAATTCATCAAAAGTGTCTTGCCTGAAGATAATACATTTCTTGATAGCTTCTACAGTACGAAGAAACATATGGAAGGATTGGGTCTTCCTTCAGTGAAAATTGATTGTTGCGTTAATGGATGTATGATATATTGGGGTGAAGACAAATATATGGAGTCATGTAAATTTTGTGAGCAAGCAAGGTACAAAACCAGAGTTAACAGATCCACCCGAGAGAAGAAGAAAATAGCTGTTAAACGGATGATATACTTTCCACTTGCCCCGAGATTATAGAGGTTGTATGCATCTCCTGAGACTGCGAGCCATATGAGATGGCATACAGAACATTATCAAGAAGACGATGTGATGCGTCATTGTTCAGATTCAGAGGAATGGCAACAATTTAACAGAGAACACCCCTCATTTTCTACTGAGACGAGAAATGTTAGGCTCGGGCTTTCTGCTGATGGGTTTCATCCATTTGGTCAATCAGGTAGTCAATACTCTTCTTGGCCAATTATAGTGACCCCATATAATTTGCCCCCGTGGATGTGTTCGAAAGAACCGTATATGTTCTTGTCTGTACTTGTGCCTGGACCAAAAAATCCAAAGCAAAAGATAGATGTTTATCTCCAACCATTAATTGCTGAGTTAAAAATGTTGTGGGAAGTTGGAGTTGAAACATGGGATATTTCTTTGAAACAGAATTTTCAAATGCGAGCTGCATTGATGTGGACTATCAGTGACTTTCCCGCTTTGTCGATGTTGTCTGGATGGACAACTGCTGGTCATCTAGCTTGTCCACATTGTGCTCACGATCATGATTCATATAATCTTCCACATGGAGGGAAGTCGACATGGTTTGATAGTCATCGAAAGTTTCTACCTACCAATCATCCATTTTGAAAGAATAAAAATTGGTTTACCAAGGGAAAGACAGTGTCAGAAATAGCCCCACCTATACGAACAGGTGAAGATGTATCGTAAGAGATTGAGTCCCTTGGATTGATGAAAATTACTGAATTGGGAAGTGAAGAACACAATGCTAAAATCATCAAGGCTTATAAGTGTGGGTGGAAAAAACGAAGTATCTTTTGGGATTTGCCATATTGGAGGAACATTATCCATTAGACATAATCTTGATGTCATGCACATTGAAAAGAATGTGTTTGAAAATATTTTCAACACCATCATGGCAATCGAAGGTAAAACCAAAGATAATGCCAAATCAAGAGCTGATATTGCATCCATTTGTCGGAGGCCTGAGTTAGCATTTGATGAATCAGCAAGAAAGTACCCAAAAGCATGTTATAGCTTAGACAAAAAGGGTAAAGAAGTAGTATGTCGTTGGTTGAAGGATTTGAAATTTCCAGATGGATATGTGTCAAACATGGGTCGTTGCATCCACATGGAAAAATATAAATTATTTGGAATGAAAAGTCATGATTGTCATGTGTTCATGCAAAGACTTATCCCAATTGCCTTTCGAGAGTTATTGCCTACTAGTGTTTGGGAATGTGTGACTGAATTAAGTCTTTTTTTCAAAGACCTCATTTCAGCTACTTTGAAGGTCAATGACATGTGTAGACTTGAAGAACAGATTCCGGTCATACTTTGCAAGTTAGAGCGTGTATTTCCACCAGCATTATTTGACTCAATGGAACATCTTTTGGTACATTTACCGTATGAGGCACGTATTGCAGGTCCAGTGCAGTATCGATGGATGTACCCATTTGAGCGATTTTTACGTCACTTGAAGAATAATGTTAAAAACAAAGCGCGGGTTGAGGGATCAATATGCAATGCTTATTTGGTTGAAGAAGCTTCAACATTTTGTTCACACTACTTCGAACAACATGTTCAGACAAAACATAGAAAAGTTCCTCGAAATGATTCTAGTAGAGGATGCGAGAGTTTTGAAGGAACATTTTCTATATTTTCCCATCCAGGACGAGCACATGGTTGTGTTAAAACTCATTATCTTGATGATCGTGAGTACAAGGCAGCACACAATTATGTCTTATTTAATTGTCCAGAGGTTGCACCATATGTCGAGTAAGATCTTGTAATTATGTCTTATTTAATTTTCTAGAGGTTTGCACCATAAATTACTTATTTGCTTGTTTGTAAGTGAACAGGATTTTTACAAATAGACTTCGAGATCACAATCCAAACATGAATGGTGTTGAGATTGATAGGTGCTTAGAGAGTGACTTTACAACATGGTTTAAAAATTATGTAAGTCTTTTTCTTAATTCACCTAATTTCGAAGATGACAAAAATACTGATTATTTAGATAATAACAACTCTCATTTTCAGACTCAAGATACATCATTTGTTTCAAATGAATATGTTCAAGATCTCGCGTCGGGACCTCTTCGTTCGGTTAGATCAGTACCGATTTACTATGTAAATGGGTACAAGTTTCATACACGAACATATGGGACCAACAAGTCAACATTTAACTGTGGAGTATGCATTAAGGGGTCAAATTACAGTGAGGCATCTAATGATTTTTTTGGGATGTTGGATGAGATTCTAATTATCGAGTTTCCTCGTCGACCGATAAAAAGAACAGCATTGTTTAAGTGCGAATGGTTTGATCCTACAATTAATATCGGAACAAGAGTTCATCAACGTTACAACATAGTTGAGGTTAATCGAATAAAAAGATTAAATCTTTACGAACCATTTGTTTTAGCAATGCAAGCTACACAAGTTTATTTTTGTAAATATCCAAGTCTTAGACGAGATAAGGTGGATTGGTTGGTCGTGTGTAAAGTTAAAGCTCGTCCACTTGTTGATATGACTCAAGTAATCGAATCACGTACTCAAGAAGCATTTCAAGATGAGAATCCCGAACACTTAAATTTGATTGATACGAATGATATTCTTACACATCTAAATGATGTAGATGGAACTTCGGTAAATTTAGATGATGATGAAGAATCTCCGGAGGAAGAGATACAAATTAATTCGGAAGAAGAAGATTTATCAAATGACAGTGATAATTTTGATGATGAATCTGATGGTAAATAACTTATTCACTTTGTCATATATAATTTTTGGTGATATTGTTTTAATTGTCATATATAACTTATTATACCATTTTTTAGTATCATTTATGTATTAAATTATTGACAATTATTTGTATACTAAACCAAAAAATATAAGCGGCTAATCTCAAATAAAGAGCGGCATTTGGTGAAAAATTGAGCGGCTACTCTAAAAAAATATAAGCGGGTAATCTAAAAAAAAAGAGATTATAAGGTGTGGGTTAGGGTTTTTTTCACTTTTAGATCCATCAATCTCAAGTCACAAGCGGCTATCACTCTCTTTTCTCTCTCTCTCTCACTCCTCCCCTTTTCTCTCTCGCACGATTCCGCGGGTATGAATCTCTCAATTTCTACCTAATTTGAGTTGTGTATATGTGTCTATTGTGTTTAATTAGTTTATTTGTTAATTGTTTGATCATCTCAAGCCCCAACCTGTGTGTATTGTGTGCAATTCGTTTGTTCTTGTTTGATACTTATTTCCCTATAATCAACTAACTTATTTCCCTAGAATCTGTTGAAAATGGATGATTACTGATGAGGTCTTGTTCTTGTGCATTTTGAGTTTGTTCTTATTTACATAGAATTTGTTGAAAATGGTCTTGTTCCCTAGAATCTCAAGCCCCAACCTGTGTGTATTGTGTGCAATTTGAGTTTGTTCTTGTGCATTTTTGCTTCTTTTTTCTTTGTTTGTCTTTTGATTTGTACTGGGTCTTAGAATCGCACTGGAAAATGTCATTGATATGGGTGAAAAACAACCCTTAAAGACATAATTAATGTGACATTTATTAGCCCGTAAATATGGCCCGAAACCCTAGTTGGGCACTAAATTCGTAATTAATGGTCATGCCCAAAAGAACGGCCCAAACTGGGGACGCCCGGTAAAAGCCTATCTCTAATATGGGTCTGATCCACAAACCAGGAACGTTCTAGAAACTAAGAACGTCCTAGAATATCCCCAGGATATTGTGTAGCCTCCAAGGCACCAAATTCGACATGGAAACTAATTCCTAAAAGGAAGGAGTCAAAACCTTCCTCAATTACAGTGACTTATCCACCAAGTCTCCAAAACCTACTATAATTCTAAGGCTTCCACAGCCTATATAAAGGGCCAGGCCCCTCATCCTAGAACTACGTTGGCTTGATTCTCAACTCTGAGATACGTAGGCATCTTGTGAGGACCCGAATTAGGTCACGATAACGCAAGCGCAGCCATTAAAGCAAGAAGCTCACGAACCCTAGCCGCCATTCGATAACCCTACTTTTATTCCACAACATTTGGCGCCGTCTGTGGGACGAGGATATCAACCATGGTTAACACACGAAGAACATCAACCGAGAACGTTCCTGTTACATCTGACCCACCAATCGTCTCCTCTACACCGCCCGTTGTTACGGAGCAAGGGCTTGTGCCCCCATCGACTGAGACTATTACACAACCTCAAGTTTCTCAGACTACAGGGACGAATCCCCATGCTGAGAGAACCTTACCGGTGATTGATCACCCGGGACAAGAGACTAATCAACTTCAGATAGTGGTTGCTCCATTGACTAGCCGTCCCCCGCTCTCAGGAGTTCAGATCTCCACCACTACACTCCCCGTGAATACCGATCCGTTATACGGGTTGCCAAACTATCCCCCAAATCGAAGGGATCCTGGACCAAGTGGACACGCTTTACGGATTCCCGAGTCGTATCAGCCACCCTATATTAGGGGTCTAGCCCCCCCCTGAGCAAGGATATTACGATTACTCTGGACCTTACTCCGACGATTCATCATCCGAGGATGATGAACGTGATATAGCCCCGAGGAGGCGACGTACAAGCAAAGAACCCATGAGGAGGACTCAAAGGGTCAATGATAGACCCGTTCAAACAGCTGCTGAAAGAATCAAGGCTTTTGAATCCGAGATCCAAAAGCTGAAGGATGATATAACCAGAGAACAAGCAAGGCAAAATCTGAATAGGCCTCCTCCAATCCCAAGGGAGATCCCCATCGTTGATTTGGAAGGGTCCTTAAGAAGACCGAGAAGGGCTGATGCCCCAACTGGAGGAATTACGAGGGTAGAAACCCCTAGGAGTGATCCCAAAGACCTGATGCCGCTTGGGGACCCTGACGACCCCACACCTCCATTCACGGACGAAGTGATGAACGCTCATGTTTCCCGAAAATTCAAGATGCCCACGATAAAAGCATATGATGGGACGGGCGATCCTTCGAATCACGTCAGGACATTCTCGAACGCTCTGCTGTTACAACCCGCTAGTGACGCTCTTAAGTGTAGGGCGTTTCCTCAAACCTTGGCAGGCATGGCTCAAAGATGGTACAGCCGATTGCCCGCAAACTCGATTGGTTCTTTTAAGGAGTTAAGTACTGCCTTTATCAATCAATTTGTTAGTGGAAAGGTCCACGAAAAAAGTTCTACTTCTCTCATGCAAGTAAAACAAGGAAAGAATGAGAACCTGAGGGATTACCTCAAGCGTTTCACTAAGGAGACGTTGAATATCCCGGATTTGGAGAACAAAGTAGCTATGATAGCCTTGGAGAACGGAACGACGAACCCCTACTTTCAGATGTCGTTGGCAAAACATCCCCCTGAGAGCATGACTGAGCTCCAAAGGAGGGCAAGTAAATACATAAAAACAGAAGAAAGCATGAAGAAAACGGAAGCTCCCACCACTAATGGAGGAAACGGAAACTCCCGGAAGCGAAGGCAAGAGCAGGAGTATGACACAAGGGACAAATACCCCCGGACAAGCAAGGACTCCGATTCTGCTTCCAAGAAGAATTTGGGGCCAAGGTTCTCTGAATATACAAGGTTGAATGCTCCTAGAAGTCAAATCCTGATGGATATTGAAAAAGATGCGGATTTCCGATGGCCGAAGCCACTTAGGGGTGATCCCGCAAGGAGAAACAAAGATCAATACTGCAGGTTCCATAAGGACGTTGGACATGACACTGATGACTGTAGACAGCTCAAGGATGAGATTGAATTCTTGATCCGAAAAGGAAAGCTGAGCAAATTCACAAAGGGTGAAGGTCGTGGAAACCAAAGAAGAGATTATGATAGAAGAGATTATAATGATAGAAGGGATAACGATCGTGATCGCAACCCCCAGCCACGAGGGCCTGTCATCAACATGATTTGGGGAGGTCCTACTGCGGCCGGAACAACAAGGAACTCTCGAAAGGCATATGCCAGGGAGGTGATGCATATCGTGGGAGAAGCCCCGAAGAGGGCAAAGACTGAAGTAGTGATCGGATTTGATGACTCGGACTTAGAAGGGGTAAAGTTCCCCCATGACGACCCATTGGTCATAACTCCTGTAATTGGAAATTCGGAGGTGAAGCGAGTCTTGATAGACAATGGTGCTTCTGTTGACATCCTGTTTCATGATGCGTTTGTGAAGATGGGATACAATGATTCCCAGCTGACCCCAAATAACATGCCCATATATGGGTTCAATGGAGTCGAATCTAGCGTTGAATGGACTATCCAACTCCCGGTTACTATTGGAAAGGAGCCTAAGGAGGCCACACAGATGTTGAACTTCTTGGTAATTAAGGCGGCCTCCACATATAACGCGATCCTCGGAAGGACCGGACTCCACGCGTTCAAGGCTGTTGCCTCTAGTTATCACATGAAAGTCAAGTTTCCAACCAGGAATGGTGTTGGAGAACAGAAGGGTGATCAAAGGATGGCCCGAAGTTGTTATGTGGCCGCGTTAAGAGCTGATGGAGTCGGGGGGCAGGTCCTCCCGATTGAGGACATGGATATTCGGGATGATGAACACCGGGGGACACCAGCAGAGGATTTGGTTCCTGTACCCCTGGACAGTAGGGACCCTGAAAAGGTCACGTACATAGGAGCGTCGCTGAAAGAACCCATGAAGGGCAGGTTAATTGAATTCCTACAAGAAAATAAGGATGTGTTCGCTTGGACAGCAGCTGATATGCCAGGGATTGATCCCCAACTCATAACTCACAGGTTGAATGTCGACCCTAAGCGGAAGACCATTAAGCAGAAGAAGAGGAATTTTGCTCCAGAAAGGCAAGAGGCCATTAAACAAGAGGTGGACAAACTCTTGGAGGGTGGTTTTGTTGAGGAGATTCAATTTCCTGAATGGTTGGCTAACCCTGTGATGGTCAAGAAAGCCAACGGTAAGTGGAGGATGTGCATAGACTTCACTGATTTAAATGATGCGTGCCCTAAGGACTGCTTCCCTCTACCAAGGATCGACACGCTAATAGACGCTACGGCAGGACATGAGATGCTAAGCTTCATGGATGGTTTCAGTGGCTACAACCAGATTCAGATGCACAAGGATGACATCCCAAAGGTATCTTTCATAACTGACTTTGGTGTTTTTTGTTACCTTGTCATGGCTTTTGGACTAAAGAATGCAGGAGCTACTTATCAACGACTGGTAAATAAGATATTTGCCCACCTGATTGGGAAAACCATGGAGGTATATGTTGATGATATGTTGGTCAAGAGCTTGCTTACAGCTGACCATATTGAACACCTAAGGGAGGCGTTTGAAGTGCTGAGGCACCATAAGATGATGCTGAACCCAGCCAAATGTGCTTTTGGCGTTGGGTCAGGGAAGTTCTTGGGCCTGATGGTCTCAAAATGAGGCATTGAAGCCAACCCAGATAAAATCAAAGCAATTCTCGACATGGAACCACCACGTTCCGTGAAAGATGTGCAGAAATTAACTGGTAGAATAGCTGCCTTGGGAAGATTCATCTCAAAGTCTGGCGATAAATGTTTACCTTTCTTTCAGGCCTTGAAGAAAGTAAAAAATTTTGAGTGGACATCAGAAAGCCAAGAGGCCTTTGAACAATTGAAGAAATACATGACCAAGGCCCCGTTGTTGGCCAAACCTAGTTCTGGAGAGACCCTATACCTGTATCTGGCGGTATCTGAACAAGCACTGAGTGCCGTCCTCATTCGAGAGGAGAACAAGGTTCAGAAGCCCATCTACTACGTGAGCAAGGTGCTGCATGGAGCTGAGTTGAATTACTCGACCATTGAAAAATTTGCTCTCGCACTAGTGACAGCCTCAAGGAAACTACGACCTTATTTCCAGGCACACAAGATTGAAGTCCTGACGGACCAACAGTTACGAAGTATATTGCATAGCCCAAAGGCCAGTGGAAGGCTAATCAAGTGGGCGATCGAACTCGGGGAGTTTGATATCACGTATAAGCCTAGGACAGCCATTAAGGCTCAGGTTTTAGCTGACTTCGTGGTTGAATGCACCATCAACCAAGAAGTCGGGGGGCAAGAGGTAGTATTAAACAAGGAAGATGAAGATAAAGCTAAGGAGCTTGAACCTGATCAGAAGGAGTATTGGGTGCTCTATTTTGATGGAGCATCAAAAACAAAGTCTAGTGGTGCAGGCTTAGTCTTGCAAAGCCCTGATGGGTTCTTAGTAGAATATGCTCTGAAGTTGGACTTTCTGACGACCAACAATGAAGCTGAATATGAAACCTTGATAGCCGGATTAGGCTTGGCCAGAATACTGAGAGTCAAGAACCTTAAGGTCTGCGGGGATTCGAGACTCGTAGTATCACAAGTGAATGGTGAATTTGAAGCCAAGGATGAAACTATGGCAAAATACCTAAGGGTTGTGAAAGCTGTTATGACTCAGTTTGATGAATGCTGTATAGAGCATATCCCAAGGGAGGAGAATGTCAAGGCCGATGCCTTATCAAAGTTCGCCTCTTCTGAAATAGAGAATTATGCAGGGAACGTCTATTACCAGGTCCTGAAGGCCCCTACCATCAACTCAAAATTGGTGGCACCTATTGAAGTAGGAAGCTGTTGGATTGATCCTATCAAGGCTCATCTGGAAACTGGTTGGCTCCCCGAAGATGCCTCGGAGGCACGAAAACTATCGGTGAGGGCATTGAGATATGCTTTGATTGAAGGCATCCTTTATAAGAGGTCTTTTGTTATCCCATACTTGAAATGCTTGAGGCCTCAAGAGGCAGAAGAGGCATTAAGGGAAGTTCATGAAGGGATCTGTGGGCAGCACCTGGGGGGCAGGGCCCTAGCTCATAAGATCACCCGCCTGGGATTTTATTGGCCAGGAATGTTAGCTGACGCCAAAAGCTATGTTAAAAAGTGTGACAGATGCCAGAAACACGCCCCAATTGTTAGGCAGCCACCAGAGATATTAACGTCAATTAACTCTCCCATTCCGTTTGCCATGTGGGGGATGGACATACTTGGTCCTTTTCCCGTGGCCTCAGCACAAAGGAAGTTCCTAATAGTGGCTATCGATTATTTTACCAAGTGGATTGAAGCCAAGCCGCTAGCAAAAATAACCACCCAACAAGTTGCCCAGTTCTTCTGGGAGAACATAATTTGTAGATATGGGATCCCACGAATCCTAGTAACGGACAACGGACGCCAATTCAACAATGAGGAGTTTAAGAAATACTGTGAGGAGAACGCCATTGAACTTCGTTTTACCTCAGTAGCTCACCCCCAGGCTAATGGCCAAGCTGAGGTAGCAAATCGAATTATCCTTGATGGACTTAAGAAGAGGGTCGAACGATCTCGAAACACGTGGGTTGATGAATTACTGCCTATACTGTGGGCGTATCGTACTACCTGCAAGGTAACGACAGAAGCTACTCCATTTTTGCTAGCCTATGGGGCAGAAGCAGTTGTCCCTTTGGAAATTTCGCACGTATCTCCAAGGGTGGAAGCATATGAGCAAGAAACCAATGAGGAAGGCATGAGACTTGCTCTTGATTTAATCGATGAGGTCAGAGATGAAGCAAATGCCCGTAATATTGAGCACCAAAAAAGAGCAGCCTTTCACTACAACCATAGGGTTAAAGGAAGGTTCTTCAAACAAGGCGACTTGGTTTTGAGAAAAATTGAAGCCTCTGGAGTTGGACAGACAGGAAAGTTGGCCCCTAATTGGGAAGGACCATATAGAGTGAGAAAGATGTTGGGAAGAGGCTCTTATAAGCTGGAAACCGTGGATGGAAACGAGGTACCCCGCTCCTGGCACGCCTCGAATCTCAAGGTTTACTATGTTTAAAGCTCTTCTATTTAGGACTTAGCTTTTAGCCTATCTAATAGAAGTAGAAATAAGGTTCATATGAAACCATTGCAGAGCATGTTGCTCCTAGTAGGACATAATATTCTATGTAAGGGCTGAGCCCATTTTGCGTTATCAATACAAGCTTGTTTTCTGTTCTATGATTCTGTAAATCCTTGAGATGTACCGAGCACCAGATGTGTGTAAGTCTAAGATGACCAAGTACCGAAAATAAAAGAACATATGAAACATAAAAAACAAGCACGTAGATAAAATACCCAGGAGGGCACAATCAAGGTTTAAGTTACACACATACGAATAAAAGTACAAGTTCATGAAGGGTCATAATCAAAGACGGGATATTAAAAGAACTAAAGCCACACGAGGCTAACACAGGACATGCAAGGCTCAATCACTTCTTGATAGAAGCAGTCTTCACCAACCGCTTCTTGGTTTTTGGAGGAGCAGTCTGAGCAGGGACTTCTTCTTCACCTTCTTCTTCGCTCCTGGAAGTTGAGGTTGAGGAGCTACTGATATTAACCGACTTGGGTTCACGGATTCGTCCCGCTAAGGGGCATTCTGAACTCCCGCTCTGATGGGATCTTGAGGGACGTTTCCCAGAACTAGACCCTGCTTGTTGAGGAATGCCCTTTGTCCCAGAACCAGAAGCACGTTTGCTCACAGGGGAAGTCCCAACACCTTCAACAAGGTCATCGTCTTCTGTCACCTTCCAGGGACTCGGATAAAAGGAAGGAAAGACAACTCCCTTATGATCTTGGCTAATCCTGTTCACAGCCTTCTCCCAACCTATGGTCATGCTGTCCGGCTGGACCTCCCTGTCATGCTCATCAATGAAGGCAAAAAAAGTGTCTGAACCTAAGTAGTTCTGAATGATGGAATTCTCATTATTCTGGGTCCTGTTTTCCAGAGCCGCATACTTTCCCCTAAGGGATGAGAGTTGGTCCTCCGAGGTGAAATACTTAGCCTCCCATTCTTCAGACTCCTTCTGAAGCTTCTCTACAGCCTTGAGGGCAGTTCTCTCCTTGTCCTTGTAGGACCTCCCGAGTTGGATAGCATTCTGGAAGTGAGCATTTAGCTACCAAAACAAAAATGCCATAAGAAAATGTGTTAAGCCACGACGGCCAATATACAACCATAACAATGAAAAGGAAGAGGAGATCGACTTACGTTATAGGCATGATATGCCCCCATGCTTTCATTTTCCTCTAAATCTGTTGCTGTTGCAAAATGGACCTTGTCGGCCGGGGCTATGGCGTTCCGAGACCACTCTCGAGCAAGGAGGTGGCTGTCCTTGATAGCATCCTGCTCACATATCCCCCAATCAGGCATGAATGCTGTCTTCATGCTCCCATCCGAACTCCTAATTCTCTTCCCCGCCTTTGAACAATGCTGAAGGAACTCAGGGGCCGGTACGTCTTCAGGATTAGCTTCTTTCTCAGCTTTCTTAATCATCCTTTTGGTGATATGGGGAAGTCGGCTCGGATGGTTGTCAATCTCCTCAGCAACTGCAAACAAAGCAAAGGAAACGATGTTGGAATAAGAACAAGTACGATGAAAGAAAAGAAGTTAAAGTAAGAATTACCCTCGAGAGGGATATAACTAAGCCCGGCCTCCAACAAGGCACGTTCAGTCACTACTTCACGATAGTGGGTTTTCTGAAAGACTGAAATAAGCCAATCCCGTTGGGATATTTCTTCAGTTGTGAGTTGAAGCTCACTAACACCCTCATCAGTCACATGATTGAATTTAGACCTGAAAAAGTTACCCCAGTCTCCTCCTTTCCATCTAAGGATGAAAAATTCGTGCCTCCAGTTGTGGCAAGAATCAGGCACAGAAGAAGCATCAATAATCATCCTAGATTTTATGCGGTGTTGGATGCTCACCCATCCTTTCCTAGTGATAGGGCTATTCTTAAAAGCAAATAGATGCCTAAACAACGGGATGCTAAGGCGGATGCCTCCTCTGATGCATTCAACCATGAAAATGAAGATGAATTTCCAGGAGTTGGGATATAGTTGACAAGGGTTGATTTTAACCTCAGCTAATAACCTAACAAGCCAAGGGTGAACTGGAAACCTAAGGCCAGCATCAATGGCACCTTTGTACACAAACAAGTTCTCAGGATGCCAGTTACAAGTTCTGTCCCCTGGTGTGGGAATTCTAAGTTTCATCTCAGCAGGGAATTCATATTTGAGTAAGTTTCTGATATCTCCCGCATCCAAAGTACTAGGGAACATAAAAGAGTCGAATTCCGCGTTGTTCGGAAACACATCCCCGGGCTCATCTAAGAGCTCAGATAAAGATAATTGATAACGAGGAGGAAAGACCTTACCTTTTCTGTTCTTGTCTTTGGTTCTCCTGTTAATCGCCTGAAGAAGGCCCTTGGAAGGAACTAAGGCGTTCTGACCACCCTCACTTGCCATTACAGCCTTGTCTAAAACTGAAAGAAGTGCTTGAAACTTGGGAGCTCACAGAAAGAAATTTTCTTTGAAAGAAGAAGGAAATGTGAAGAATGACTTCAATCCACACTCTTTTATAAGAAAAATGATGACCCTCAATAGCAGGTCGTCTTTCCAACGACCCGCGTTTACAGGTTAAATAGCCGAAAATAGCAGGAAAAGGGCTCTGTGAACCCGGAATTGGGTCAAATAAACGATCTAATTCGTAAAATATGTGAAAGAAACGAATGGAAATACAGGTAGGAGCAACAATATAATTAACAACCTCCCAGGTTGATTAATATATGCTTATCAAGCCTAAACAGGGGATTAAGCTAAAAACCACGATTAAAGCCACTAAGAAGGATGATTAGCTAAAAGGCTAACATCTTTAAGGATATGAGAAGACCTACTCTAGAGTATGGAATGTGGGTTTTGGATCCCAGCACAAAATATAAGCCTAGTTGGCCAACGAGGTTGATTGTCCTGAATCAAGCTGATTGCTTAAACCTAAGGCCTGAGGCTAGCCTAAGGATGATGAGCTTAAGATAGGACAAGATCCTACAAACAAGGATGGAGATGTGAAGACCTTAAGCTTAAAACCTAGGATGAGAAACTAACTACGATATCCTAAACTCGAAGTCAGGTGTTGAAAACAAGGGAAGTCCCCACATCTTCAAATAAAGAAGTAAAGACCCTCAACACAAGTGAGGCAAGGCTAAGGTTGTTTAAAACACTCCATTATAGGTACATGAGAATTCCTGGAAGCCAAGGGAAATAGTTTAACCAAAGGTTATTTGATATCAAGAGTTCAAGAAAGGTTTAGACCCGGAAGGTCCTGAAAACCAAGAAGTAGGTTGTTTGAGGCCAAGGGTCATCAAACCAACCAAGGTATCACTAAATCCTTTCTAGGAACAAGGAAGGGAGTTTAAGACAAGTTTTGATTTTGGTCAAAGTCAAAGTCAAAAGTCAAAGTCAAAAGTCAAAGTCAACTAGCCAAAAAATGGCCAAAATTCAAAAAAAAAAAAAATTTTGGGGGGGGGGGACCCAGCCGACCAGCCCTAGCCGACCAGGCACCATGGGCCGAATGGCCGACCAGGGTGAGCCGACCAGGCCACCTTGGTAGGGTGTTTGGAAGGCTTTCGGAGGACCTGTTTTTTAGGGTGTTTTCATGACCCTCCAGAACGCTCAAAAACGCTCTGTTTGAGCTCAAATTTGAGATTCAAGAACCTTGTGAGGTCCTCTACAAGCCTATGTAGGTGGCCAAGTGTTTCCATGAAATTTGGAAGGTGTTATGATCATGTGCGAGACCTGGTCTGAAAATCAGCTAAAAATGGGGTATTTCGCCTCCAGAACGTTCAAAAATGCATGTTTTCATGTGATTCTTCTTCATACCAGAAGATTATAAGAATCCCCATCATATAAGCTCAACTTCAAAGTTTGGGTTTGGAGATGCCAGGGGTGTTCAGAAAACCAAGGATATTGAAAGACCCTGAAACTCCTTCTAGGGGATAGTATTTCTTCCCTAGACAACTCAAAAATGAGAATTTGCACGTGATTCTTTTTGCAACCAGGAGGTTATAAGAAGCTCTACTTAACTAACTTGACTCCAAAATTTGGGGTTAGGACTTCGCTAATCGCAATTAGGGGGTGATTAGCCTCAATTATCAACGTTTAAGGACTTCCACTCAAGAATTAGCCTATCCAAAGGTTAAAGGTGGATATCCTAATAGTAATTACATCGAGTATGAACTTGTTGGCCTAAATCAAGACCTTTATAACCCCGTTCAGGGTTGTTTAGCCCCGATTAGGGCCAAAATAGCGTCTTCTACTCAAAAATTAGCCCTTATCAAAGCTTATGAGCAATGACCGCTTGATATTGACCCTAACTTAGATAAGTTGAGGGAAATAGAGCACTAATGAATTTATGATAAAGGATCCTATGCACGAATTGCACTTGGATTAGTGTCTACGAGCTCGGAACGGCACTAATCCTATTCCCGAAAGGCCCATAAATCTTAAGAAAAAGGTTCGAGAGGCCAAGGAACATTTAACTTTCTTATGTATTAACTTGGGAGAGAATTTTAGTCGTTGTGAATGTGTAGGTCGCTCCACACTTCATTGTAAGACGATACCTTGGAAGGGCCGGTGTGACCTTAAACTTCTACGAAATCAAGTTTTCCTAGAAGTTGGGGGGCAAATGATATGGGTGAAAAACAACCCTTAAAGACATAATTAATGTGACATTTATTAGCCCGTAAATATGGCCCGAAACCCTAGTTGGGCACTAAATTCGTAATTAATGGTCAGGCCCAAAAGAACGGCCCAAACTGGGGACGCCCGGTAAAAGCCTATCTCTAATATGGGTCTGATCCACAAACCAGGAACGTTCTAGAAACTAAGAACGTCCTAGAATATCCCCAGGATATTGTGTAGCCTCCAAGGCACCAAATTCGACATGGAAACTAATTCCTAAAAGGAAGGAGTCAGAACCTTCTTCAATTACGGTGACTTATCCACCAAGTCTCCAAAACCTACTATAATTCTAAGGCTTCCACAGCCTATATAAAGGGCCAGGCCCCTCATCCTAGAACTTCGTTGGCTTGATTCTCAACTCTGAGCTACGTAGGCATCTTGTGAGGACCCGAATTAGGTCACGATAACGCAAGCGCAGCCATTAAAGCAAGAAGCTCACGAACCCTAGTCGCCATTCGATAACCCTACTTTTATTCCACAACAGTCATGTTCTAAATACAAGTGACAGTTTCTTAGCAGCCAATAAATTTCATTTTTTTTGAATTACAATCAGCAGTACATTTATATATTCGTTCGGATGATCACTTTTTATCTTTTACTGAAATGGAGGTACTGTAAAATATCTCCCTTTACATTTTTTTCTTCTCATCCAAAGTATTGAGGTTATGTCCTTTTCATAGCAATGTAAATGGTCTATATCTAGAATGCAATTCTCTTAAAATTCTAACAACCCCGACCTCCTGCATCCTCCTTACCTCAAAGTTTTCTTAATTACACCTTCAGCACGGAATATAAGTGTAATCTTTGCTCTGTACTTTCCAGTGTGGTAGTATATATATTATCATGTTGAATCTCCACTCTCATATATACTTTAACTAATAGCATTTACTTATTTTAACAAATATAATGTATCGCTTTGTTTTGTATAGGTTAAAAATGAGAAGGCTTATGTTTCAAGTATCGCAGCGCTCACCTGAGCAACTACCGCAGCGCTCTCCTGACTGCTCTCCTGACCAAGCACCTCGGCGCTCTCCTGACCAAGCACCTCAGCGCTCTCCTGACCGAGCACTGCATCGAACACAACAGAGCACACCAGAGCTGACACAACATAACACACCAGAGAATACACCACACAGTAATCCTGAGCCTGAACCAAACATTCCTGATGAATCCTCTTTAATTTCCAACAATGACGTTTGGGAACTTGGAACAATGCACACTGATGGGCGTCTACGTATTGGAGTTATTAATGGAATGTAAGTTTTAATTTCCAGACATTTTTTATACCCCCTATGACATTTAATCTGATCGATATTTTTTTTTCTAAAATTTTAAGGTTGGAACCCTCGTGCAAATGCTCTCACCAGATTACCAGTATAATGCATGAAAGGCTTGAACCTACAGGGTTCACTTGGAAAAAAGTGTCCAGGGACACCAAAGAGTTCTATTTTGAGGAGTTCAAGGTAGTTTCTATACAATAATAGTTGATTTTTCAAGACTTCCCCTGATAGGAAATTATTACAGGTCCATCACTTAATGTATTACAATAAAGCTAGCCACTAGTAACGAAGGCACAGGTAGTTAGTCTAGTGCAATAGAAACTTGTATCTGTTAAGTCAAGGAAGACATAATGATAGTATGTAAAATCCAATTCAAATCTATTAAAATTAATTTATCAACAGTTTCTGAGCTGCAAGAGACGAAAGCTAAACAAAAAGACATTGCAACAAGTGCCTCGACTGCAAACAGGTCTCTGCACTGAAGGCTGGGTGCATAAAATATCCTAATACCAGGATATAGACAAAATTTAAGTAATAAGTCACAACATCAATCGAGGGTACATGATTCATACTAAACAGCCTTGGGTTTTGTGTAGCTTTATTATAATACCTTAAGTGTTGGAACTATACTCTGGTATTACAACATTTGCTCTCAGTAGTTATAAGTAGCAAATGGACTCATGTAATTAAATAAATGGAAAACTGCACTCAAAGATACGTTATTTGTTCCAAGTAGTTTCAAGTAGCATTTGGATCAGATGTGGCATTTGGCATTGCATGTCTAATCTCCAGTTCATGTGAACAATGGTAAAGACAATTGTGACATTTCAAGTCTGGAAGAATGAAGTAATCAGATATAACTCCTTATATCACTGCTGAGCTGTAATCATGATGTCTGTTGCTTTTTATTTATACCTAATAAGATTATTCTTTGCTGTCGATTCCTCATATGACTAAAAGATATCGTAATATTCATTCTCCCTTTTGCCTTTCTTTGTTGTAGTACTTGTAAGCTATTACCCTTAGGTCTAACTTTTAAGATCAAACCTATGAAGTGAACATGTCCAATTGTGAACCGAGAAAGTTCGAATCTATGTATCGTAGATGTCCAATTGTGAACTGTGCTACACATGTTCTAAGGATATTACATTCAATGCTTTTTGAATATTATATTGGCTTAATAATAGTTCAAGGTAGTTCTATAGGTTTACTCTAATTTCCGTTTCATTTTTCAATTTGTATAAATGGTTTGTATGGGAACTACCGGAAAACATAATGTACAAAGCATTTCTAAAAAATGCTGCAATCCGCTACAAAGATTTGCGTAGTAGAGCTCGTGCACGCTGGGAAACAAAACCACCTGAGTTGAACAATAGAATTGGAAAAGATGTGTGGCTGAGTTGGATTGAGGATTGGAAAACCCCAGAATGTCGAGAAAAATCTAAAAAAAAAAGGCAGAATCGTAGGGGTGGAGTTGACCATGGGGACTACCCTGCGACACACACCGGTGGCTCAGCTTCTGGCCGAACACATACAGCTCGTTTAGTAAGCTAGTGGATGCACTATTGTACAAATTATTAAATAGATGGCTGAATTTTATATTTCATCTTTTTAATATTGCAATGCTATTTTATGCAGGCAGAAAAGTGGAAAAGAAAGCCGAGCCCCACTGAGGTGTTTGCGCATCTGCATTCAAAAAACAACGATGGGGTGACATATATTGACTCGAAAAGTGCAACAGTTGCCGTGAGTATACATTATTTTTGTCATCTATATTTGATTACGGGTTTTAAAAGCAGATTCAAAATAGCAAAAAATTTCTTTTATGTTCATAAATTACAGTTCAACAATCTTCTAGTACTTGCATATTCAATGTATGCTTATCTGTGGGTACGCCCTGTCAAAACTATATATCTGCACAACAAACCTAACCTAGTTAACTAACTGCTTTGGCTATTAAATACATCAACCATGGAAAAGATGGATTTCAAGATCTGTCTTTCCTGCTCCTCCAGCATCGGAACATACCTCTGGTCATCTCCATTTCATCATCTCAGTCATGTAATATAAAAGAACAGTTGCATTTGAATACATGACTAGTCATATGAAGCTAATGAATTAGAATGAATCAGCAAAGTGACCAGATCGGGTAGGTGTAGGCTCCTTGATGCAACAGTTTCATGATTCTTTCTACAACCAATGCGATTGCTCTATTCCTGTCAGAGTATCATTTTTATTTTCTATCCACTGTCGGATAAGGAGCATGTTGTGTTCTTTTTCCTGATTGGGCAAGTTCCCTTTTGAGAAATACTGCATAAAGAAGCTCGTTCCATGAATCAGGTATGCCAGACAAGCACCAGTGGCTGGAATTTATATCCCGGCGACCAGCCTGCATAAATAAGCACCTAGAGCACCAAACATTGTAGTGAATCTTGCCTTTCCTAGATTAAATTATAAAGTATCCACACATACACAAAAACCTCTGTACTTAGAGTATGTTAATGGTTTTTATCATATTTATTGGTTTGACGTATTTTAATCTATACAGGAGACGATTAAGACCCTACGTGCTGAGCGTTCCAGACCCGTTGATGGTTTAACAGAAGCTCAACCTGTTGATGAAATCATGTTGTATTATGATGCAGTTGGTGGTCGTAACAAAAAGAATAGAATTTATGGTATTGGCTCATCGCATGATATTTTTTATGAGCCAAATGGAAACACAAGCTCTCATTTTAGCAGCTTGGCACCAGACACTCAAAAATACCAAAAGTTAGAGACTGAGCTGCAAGAGATGAAAGAACAAATCAAAGAAATGGATGAAGTGAAGCAGCGGATGAGAGAGATGGAGAGTCTAGTTGCGAGGTTGCTTGATAGTCAGAATCAGTAGGTGGATTCAAGGTAAATTGATAATTTTCTAAACTTATTTTTTTTAGTCTTGAATTTTAACCTGTATTATGTAAACTTATTGACTGCTTAGCTGGTTGAATATCTAGCAATAATGTACTGCATATCTGATGGTTTGTAATTAGTTTAAGAAAACCACATATATTGTTTGTAGTTTCTGCTAACTAATACTAATTTTTTTCTTTAATCATGTTAGGTTCTCCTGTTCTAGTATTATCTATCGTACAACATTTTGGACTATCGGATAGCGGGATGGCTGAATTCGAGTACCAGAAATGGTGTATTATTATCATGTTTTTGTTATGGTTATCGAGAATCTAAAGTCTCGACTTTAATATGTACTATTGTCAAAGTTGTGAACTGTCTTGGATTTATTTTTGGCATGAAGGTCTGGCTTGTAATTTATGTTTCCAGAATTGTGAATCTATGGTTGCAGTCCTAAACTATTTATTCATGATGGTTGGTTTGATGGAACATGTCATGCATCTCTATATTGCATGTAGTTTGATTACAATGAGTGTTTTGGTTTTGGCTTCTACATTTTATTAGATTAGTAAAGCAGGTATCACAACCAGATCAACAAAATTGTAAATAATGCATTAAAATTGTATATTTTATAAATAAATTAAAATTGTTTTTATCGACGGACTAGCAACATACATTGTGCGTAGTTAGTTCTGTTGGCAACTTCCGACGGAATTCCGTTGCTACTAGTCTGATAATAGCAATTTTATATGATGCATTGTACGTTCTTAAGTTGTTGCAATTCCGTTGCTAAAACCAGCGACGGAACAAATAAAGCATTGTTAAGTTGTTGCAATTCCGTTGCTAAAATTAGCAACGGAAAAAATAATTAGCAACGGAAAAAATAAAGTGTGGTTAAGATGTTGCAATTCCGTCGCTAAAATCAGCGACGGAAAAAATTTCCGTAGCTAGAATTTCCCTACAACTTATATTACAACAAAAAATTCCGTCGGCAATTCCGTCACTATTTTAGATTGCCGACGGAAATTTTCGTCGCTGAATCCGGGATTTCTTGTGGTGTCCGTTAGTCTTGCTAGTTAGCATTTAGCAATTCATCATCCGTTTGGGAGTTCATATCCCATGACATGTTCTAGCCTTTTAGAGAATCAATTCAAGTAGCTGCATAATTTTAGGAGCAAGTTTTCAGGAGTCCATTGTTTTAGAAGATTGTAAGGCTTAATAACGGGCTGGTGTTTTTGGTTACAACTCTATTAATAATAATGGATCATCTGCATTTACATAAATTCTATCATGAAAACATTTTGAATTATCACAATAACAAATTTTAGTACCCAATTCGAACAAAGGGGATATGATTTATTAATAGATATAGAAGGTTTTATAAATGCTCGAACTACCTCTTTTATTTGTTTACTACAGTGTACAGATAGCACTATGGAACAGAAAAATATTGACGAGAAATACTATACAAATTGCCAAGTAATGTGACCACACAGTACTGGAGTAGGCAAATACCATGCACTGTGCAAGTACAGATATATAGTCCATAAACTTGTAAATATTTGTGGTTTTCTCTTTTATTGGGAATAATTAGTTTCAATTAAAATTACAAATGTGTTTATAATTAATGAAACTCAAATCATTTATAACATGGTTGTTTTCCTATTTTGCTGTTAGTACTGTATATGGGATAATGGGGGGACTGTTTTATAAGGTTGACGTCGATCCGCAGCGAATCTTGGTACTATTTTGTCCCTAACTAGTAGAGAGCTAGCCAATCTCTTTACCTATTAATTGGTAGCTTGTTTTATTTTGAGAGAGAAGGGGGAGTTTCCTACTACAAACTTATGGACCACAAAGTCCTGGCTTCTTCTGCCGACATGCCCTTGTTGAAAAGTCGTTGAATAATCATGTACGTGCATAAGTATATTTTAGAACTTAACAACTGATATGGGCTAAAAATAAGCCCTAAAGACACATTTAATGTTGCACTAATTAGACCCAGCATGGTCCAAACGTGGGGCCCATTAATGAGGTCAGAATCCCTATTTTAATATTAATTTCGTAATTAATATTAAGGGAAATAAACAGCTCAGCAATAAGAGTTGGATAAGGATATTATCTCCATTAGACTTAGCCACCAAGGCATCCAATTCGATATGGAAACTGATTCCTACAAGGAATTGATCTGGAACCTTCCTCAGGGAGGTGACTTGCCCACCAAGTCTCCGAATCCGACCATAATTCTAAGGCTTCTCAGCCTATATAAAGGGCCTGACCCCTCATTCTCAGAACTACGTTTTCTTGGCTTGATTCTCTAATACAGAGATACGTAGGCATTCTGTGAGGACCGCTTAGTCTCGAACGCAGAAGCAGCCATTAAAGCACGAAGCTCACGAACCCTAGCATTAAATACACAAACCCTAGCCGCAATAATTTCAACCTAGTTTTTATTCCACAACATTTGGCGCCGTCTGTGGGAAGACAACATCAACCATGGTTCAAACACGAAGAACAACACCAGTTGCAACTGAGGTCATACCTCTCAGATCTGCTCCACCCATCACCGAACAGGTTCCCCCAGCATCAGGGGCGATTGCCCAACAAGCTCCGCCAGCATCAGGGGCGATCACCCAATCTCAAGTTTCTCAACAATCAGGAGGGATCCCCCACGTTGAGAGTACATTACCTCCGATTACCCGTACAAGACGAGAAACCAATCCTCTTCAGATGGTGGTCTCTCCTCTTATTGATCCGAACAACCCATTGCATGGGGTCCAGATCCACACTACAGATCTCCCTGTGAATACTAACCCGATATACGGGCTGCCTAATTATCCTCCTATCCAAGGGACAGGCCCAAGTGGTCACGCTTTGCAGATCCGAGATCGAGAGTATCACGATTATTCGGGTCCTTATACTGATGAAACCTCCTCCGACGATGAGGATGATGACCGTGATGAAGCCCCGAGGAGGCGACGTGCTAGTAGAGAACCTCGAAGGAGGACTCAAGACATCCGTGATGGACAATCTTTGACAACTGCTGAAAGGATCAAGGCTTATGAGGCCGAGATCTTAAAATTGAAGGAAGATATGGCAAGAGAACAAGCTAGGCTAAATCAAACTCAGCCTCCTCCAACTGCAGGAAGGATTCCCATCATTGATTTAGAGAGGTCTTCAAGGAGACAAAGAAGGGCTGATGCCTCATTCGGAAGAACAACCACAAGGATGGAAATTCCCAAGGGAAACCCCAAAGATCTGATGCCTCTCGGAGATCCTGATGATCCAACACCCCCGTTCACCGAGGAAGTGATGAATGCTCACATCTCTAGGAAGTTTAAGATGCCTACAATAAAGGCTTATGATGGAACGGGTGATCCCGCAAACCATGTGAGAACATTCTCGAACGCACTGCTGTTGCAGCCTGCTAGTGACGCTCTCAAGTGTAGGGCGTTCCCTCAAACCCTGTTGGGTATGGCTCAAAGGTGGTACAGCCGTTTGCCTGCAAATTCGATTGGATCTTTTAAGGAATTGAGCACTGCTTTTATCAGCCAATTCATTAGTGGAAGAGTTCATGAGAAGAGCTCTGCGTCTCTTATGTATGTGGTACAAGGAAAGAATGAAAATCTAAGGGATTACCTTAAGCGATTCACTAAGGAGACTCTAAATATCACTGACTTGGAGAATAAGGTGGCCATGGTAGCCCTGGAGCACGGAACCACTGACCTCTTCTTTAAAAGGTCATTAGCGAAGCATCCCCCAGAAAATATGGCTGAGCTCCAACGAAGGGCTGATAAGTATATTAAAGCTGAGGATAGCTTGAAGAAAGAAACCACCGTAGGTGGAGGAGGAGGTAACAATGACTCCAAGAAGCGAAAGCAATACCAAGACTATGATGATCAAGAGTATGATGTTAGGGACAAGTATCCCCGAACTAGCGAGGACTCCGACTCTGCCCCTAAGAAGAACCAAGGGTCAAGGTTCACTGAGTATGCAAGGTTGAATACTCCTAGGAGTCGAATCTTGTTGGACATTGAGAATGATAAGGATTTCAGATGGCCGAAGCCACTCAGGGGTGATCCCGCAAAGAGAAACCAGAATCAGTATTGCAGATTCCATAGAGACGTGGGGCATGACACTGACGATTGTAAGCAACTCAAAGATGAGATCGAGTTTTTGATCCGTAGAGGGAAGCTGAGGCACTTCACTAAGGGTGAAGACCGTGGTAACCAGAGAAGAGACTATAATAGAAGGGATGACGATCAAGATCGCAATCTACAGCCCCAAGGGCCAGTAATCAACATGATCTCAGGAGGCCCGACTGCGGCCGGGACAACTAGGAACTCTCGAAAGGCTTATGCTCGAGAGGTGTTGCACATCGTGGGAGAGGCCCCGAAGCATGCAAAAACTGAGGTAGCGATTAGCTTTGATGACTCAGACTTGGAAGGAGTGAAGTTCCCCCATGACGACCCGTTGGTCATAACTCCTGTGATTGGAAACTCGGAGGTGAAGCGAGTCTTGATAGACAATGGAGCTTCCGTTGACATTCTGTTTCATGATGCGTTTATGAAGATGGGATACACTGATTCTCAGTTGACCCCCAATAACATGCCTATATACGGATTTAATGGAGTAAAATCCAAAGTCGAAGGGACTATTCAGCTGCCTGTAACTATCGGGCAAGAGCCCAAGGAGGCCACTCAGATGTTGAACTTCCTGGTAATCAAGGCGGCTTCAACGTACAACGCTATCCTTGGAAGGACTGGACTTCATGCATTCAAGGCTGTTGCCTCAACCTATCATGTGAAGATCAAGTTCCCTACCAGGAATGGTGTTGGAGAACATAAAGGTGATCAGAAGATGGCACGAAGCTGTTATGTAGCCTCGTTAAGGCCTGATGGAGTCGGGGGGCAGGTCCTTCCGATTGAAGACATGGATGTCCACAGTGGTAAGGAACACAAAGAAAGGTCAGCAGAGGACATCACACAGAAGCCTCGGACAGCCATTGAGGCTAAGGCGTTAACTGACTTTGTGGTTGAGTGCACCATTGGTAACCAAGAAGTTGGGGGGCAGGAGGTAGTACCCCAAGCAGGAAGTGAACTGAAGAGTAAGAATGAGGAGACCAGAAGGAGTGGCGGGTGCTCTATTTTGATGGAGCATCAAAAACAAAATCAAGTGGTGCAAACCTAGTCTTGAAAAGGCTCGATTGGGCTTAAGTTATCCTAGTAGGACTTAGCTTCATATTTATATAGTAGAAGTAGAAATAAGGTTTATTAAAACCATTGCAGAGCATGTTGCTCCGAGTAGGACAGTAGTACTCTATGTAAGGGTTGAACCCATTTCAAGTTATTAATGCAAGTTTGTTTTCCATTCATTGATTGTGATTTTATTTATGTGCCAAGCACCTGATGTGTGAGTCAAAGAAGACCAAGTACCGAAAATAAAAGAATACACGAATGAAAACTAACAAATGCATACCCCGAGTGGTAGAGTTAGGTTACAGCAGATAAGAGTTTAAGTCCTCGAAGGACCCTGGATAAAGACAAACGTTGATGTCCTGATGGAACACCCGTTGAAGAAACATATTGCATAGCCCGAAAGCCAATGGAAGGCTCATAAAGTGGGCAATCAAACTAGGAGAATTCGATGTTAATTACAAGCCTAGGACGGCCATCAAAGCCCAGGCTCTAGCTTACTTCGTGGTTGAATATACCATTGACAACCAAGAAGTCGGGGGGCAGGAGGTAATAGACCAGGAAGGTCAGCAAGGTGAGAAACCCCTGGAAGAGAAGAAGGAATATTGGATGCTCTATTTTGATGGGGCATCAAAAACAAAAAGCTCTATTTTCATGGGGCATCAAAAACAAAAAACCAGTGGTGCAGGTTAAGTTCTGCAAAGCCCCGATGGGTTCACACTCGAGTATGCCTTGAAGTTGGACTTCCAAACAACCTACAATGAGGCGGAATATGAAGCTCTGATAGCCGACCTTAGACTGACAAGAGCCCTGAGGGTCAAGAACCTGAAAGTCTGTGGAGACTCAAAGTTGGTAGTCTCATAAGTCAATGGAGACTTTGAGGTTAGAGAAAAGAATATGGCCAAGTGCTTGAGGATTGTGAAAGCTGCGATAGCCCAGTTAGATGAGTGCCAGGTATATCCCAAGGAAGGAGAATACAAAGGTCAATGCCTTATCTCAATTCAAGGGTCGAGACCCATTCTGGGAGCGTCTACTTCCAAGTCCTGAAGACCCCCACCATCGATTCGAAGTTGGTGGCACCGTTTGATGTAGGAAGCTGTCAGATAGACCCTATCAAAGCTCATCTTAAGACTGGTTGGCTCCTTGATATTTCCTGAAAGCACGGAAACTGTTAATGAGAGTGTTGAGATAAGAAGTCCTTTACAATTCCACACTTGAGGTCTTGAACTTCAAATCTCAAAATTCAAGCCTTGATGGCCAACAAGGTTATCTGCCTCCAAACGAACCTGACAAGAGGCATCAGGCTACTTAAAACCTAGCCAAGGTTCTACAAGTATAAGAAGAAGGTTGGAAACCTAGAAGTAAGATAGAGGGTTGACAACCAGCCAAGGCACACCAGACTTGAAGTCAAGTGCTCAGTGGCAAGTGAACTTCTTGAACGATCAACCGAGAAGCAAGACCCCCACTATATGAAGCAAGAGGGCAAAAACTAAGGGTCTCCATCATTTCAACATCTTAGAATGAGAGTTAAAGGTTGAATGGTTGATGATAACCAACAACCACGAATGAATTCTCGTTTTCGAATCAAGGACTCAACAAACGAATTAAGGCCCTGAAGGTCACGAAAGCTAAGAAACGGGTCGTTTCAAGGTTCTGCAGGAATCTCAAAAATTCGAAAATAATAAGGCTGAGAGCCCGACAAAACCAAAGAAACGGTCCACAAATAAAAATTGGCCCAAAGGACAGGAGCCTAGAACACCAACGCCCAAGAAGCTAAATCTCCTAGGCGTTGGATCACATAAAGCCTCCTTGGCGGGGATACCCACGCCAAGGCTGGAGTAACAAATGAAGGGTATTAAAGTACCCACGCCAAGAAGACTTAAAATCATAAGACAAGGTATCACAAAGTGCCTCCTTGGCGGGGGTACCCACGCCAAGGTTGTACGAATTGAGGGTGAAAAAATACCCACGGTCAGGAAGCCATATCTCCTAAACGTGGTTGGCAAAAACATCTCCTAGGCGGGAATACCCACGCCCAGAATAAATTTTGAAAATTGAAGGCATGAAATACCCACGCCCAGGAGACCAAACTTCCTAGGCGTGCCTAAGGAAAGTGTCTCCTTGGCGGGGGTACCCACGCCCAGCTCGATTTTCTTTAGAGAAGGGTATACCCACGTCCAGGAGACCAAACTTCCTAGGCGTGCCTAAGGAAAGTGTCTCCTTGGCGGGGGTACCCACGCCCAGGAAGCATTTCAAGGGACAAAGATCACCCACGCCCAGGAGACCAAACCCCCTAGGCGTGCCTAAGGAGAAGGTCTCCTTGGCGGGGGTACCCACGCCCAGGGCTCCTCTTCGAACGACAAGCCATTTTTCAGAAATTAAAAAAGGAATAAAATCCTTAAAAATTCTGAAAATAGGCTAAAAATGATGAAAAAATAGGTAAAAATACCTATTAAATCAAGAAAAAATAAGGAAATAATTTATAAAATTATTTCTGAGGCATGAGGCCCAATATTTTATTTTTGGTAAAAATTATCGAAAATAAAATATATAAAACGTGAAGGTTAAAAAAAAAAAAAAGAAAGAAAGAAAAAAAAAAAAAATGAAAAATATTCACCCACGCCACCCAGGCCATTACTCCTGGGCGTGGAGTATAAGAATGCCTACTACGCGGGTGTACCCCCGCCAAGCCTCTATCATGAGGTTTTATGGCAAAGTGTTGTTTAGTACCTGAAGTTCTGCTGAATTGACAAGTTGATCCTCTAGTTTATATATTTATAATTCAGCCCCTGAACTTTGTAAGTTGACATAAAAAATTCCTAAATTATAAGGAATAATTTAGAAAAATACCTGTGGGTACATAAAAAATTCCTAAATTATTAGGAATAATTTAGGAAAATACCCGTGGGTACATAAAAATTCCTAAATTTTTAGGAAAAATTAAGAAAAATACCCGTGGGTACATAAAAATTCCTAAATTATTAGGAATAATTACGGAAAATACCTGTGGGTACATAAAAATTCCTAAATTTTTAGGAAAAATTAAGAAAAATACCTGTGGGTACATACAAAATTCCTAAATTATTAGGAATAATTTAGGAAAATACCCGTGGGTACATAAAAATTCCTAAATTTTTAGGAAAAATTAAGAAA
Organism: Saposhnikovia divaricata; assembly: GCA_036435485.1. Lineage (NCBI taxonomy): Eukaryota > Viridiplantae > Streptophyta > Magnoliopsida > Apiales > Apiaceae > Saposhnikovia > Saposhnikovia divaricata. Next base: position 60,147,501 of record CM071594.1, read on the forward strand.
AATACCCGTGGGTACATAAAAATTCCTAAATTATTAGGAATAGTTACGGAAAATACCTGTGGGTACATAAAAATTCCTAAATTTTTAGGAAAAATTAAGAAAAATACCCGTGGGTACATAAAAATTCCTAAATTATTAGGAATAATTACGGAAAATACCTGTGGGTACATAAAAATTCCTAAATTTTTAGGAAAAATTAAGAAAAATACCTGTGGGTACATAAAAAATTCCTAAATTATTAGGAATAATTTAGGAAAATACCCGTGGGTACATAAAAATTCCTAAATTTTTAGGAAAAATTAAGAAAAATACCCGTGGGTACATAAAAATTCCTAAATTATTAGGAATAATTAAGAAAAATACCTGTTGGTACATAAAAATTCCTAAATTATTAGGAATAGTTACGGAAAATACCCGTGGGTACATAAAAATTCCTAAATTATTAGGAATAATTAAGAAAAATACCTGTTGGTACATAAAAATTCCTAAATTATTAGGAATAGTTACGGAAAATACCCGTGGGTACATAAAAATTCCTAAATTATTAGGAATAATTAAGAAAAATACCTGTTGGTACATAAAAATTCCTAAATTATTAGGAATAGTTACGGAAAATACCCGTGGGTACATAAAAATTCCTAAATTTTTAGGAAAAATTAAGAAAAATACCCGTGGGTACATTAAAAATTCCTAAATTATTAGGAAAAGTACAGAAAAATACGAGGAAGATTATAGAAATACCTTCTTAACAAATTGAGCAATAATTTATGCTAATAATGCATAAAAGCTCTATGAAAGTGCCGAAATTGCTAAAAAGCAAGCACAAATTAAAGCCTCGAATAAGGCAAATCGTCGTAAATGTGTAGGTCGCTCCACACTTTACAATCAAGACGATACTCGTGAAACACTAGTGTAAACCAAAATTCCCATATAAGGGTAGAAAAATTAAGAAGTCCCAGGTAAGGGATAAAAACGACCCCGAGTCTCGATTAAGGCAAATATAACTTCTACGAAAACCTGATCAGTTTTCCTAGAAGTTGGGGGGCAAATGATATGGGCTAAAAATAAGCCCTAAAGACACATTTAATTTTGCACTAATTAGACCCAGCATGGTCCAAACGTGGGGCCCATTAATGAGGTCAGAATCCCTATTTTAATATTAATTTCGTAATTAATATTAAGGGAAATAAACAGCTAAGCAATAAGAGTTGGATAAGGATATTATCTCCATTAGACTTAGCCACCAAGGCATCCAATTCGATATGGAAACTGATTCCTACAAGGAATTGATCTGGAACCTTCCTCAGGGAGGTGACTTGCCCACCAAGTCTCCGAATCCGACCATAATTCTAAGGCTTCTCAGCCTATATAAAGGGCCTGACCCCTCATTCTCAGAACTACGTTTTCTTGGCTTGATTCTCTAATACAGAGATACGTAGGCATTCTGTGAGGACCGCTTAGTCTCGAACGCAGAAGCAGCCATTAAAGCACGAAGCTCACGAACCCTAGCATTAAATACACAAACCCTAGCCGCAATAATTTCAACCTAGTTTTTATTCCACAACAACAACTATATATGATACTATAGAATCATATTTAATGGAAAACTAAAAATTCTACATCGTGTAGCGATTTTATAAAATTTCCGTCCCAAAATGGTTACGTGTCTGTCATTTGAATCAAAACTATGGGATATAATTCTGTCTAATGAACTCTTAAGGAATATAAAATCATGTTGCGATCTTAATCTAACGCTTTAAAAATTTAAATGGACTAATCACTTGACATGATATTAGAATTCGATTTCGGAGGGGTCTCGGGTTTGGACTGGTTTACTTAACACTTCTAAGAGCATCTTCAACCATCAACACCTGTTAGGTAAAAAGTCTAGGTAGCACTATCATATACATATTAGCTAAAAAATATACCCCTCCAACCACAATACCTGTTAGCAAAAATTATAGATATCCTTTATTTCATCTTCTATATATGTTGAGTCTGTAGCCATTATCTAAAATATCCACGTCACTTTTTTACCTTATTTAAATTATATCCATGGTGAAGTAACATTAAAGGTGAATCAAAATAATAATAAAATACTATTTTTGAATTATAGCTAACCATTATTGCTAACACCATTGAAGCACAACGTGTTACAGCTTCAACAAATTTTAGCTAACAATTATTTTAGCTAACCGTTATACCTAGTGGCGTTGTAGATGCTCTAACTCTATCTTGGCATGACAAATGACAGCATAGTTTCCAACGTGAGAAAAAAGTGATGAAATAGTGGCAATACAAAATTTCTGGCAGGAGATGATGTCAACCCTACCATTACTGTTGTCTGTTGGTCAAGGCAATATATTGTGTAGTACATGCCTGAAACAGTAGCTATTTTGAATTTTCTCTCCTGACCTTGACCCTGCATTTTGGAAGATAGCTTCTTGTAATATTCTTTCTTGCTACCTGCTCTATGTATATTTCCATGTTCTTTGGTTGGTTTACTTTTGTCTTAATTCTTTCTACAAAGAATTAAGACAAAATTAGTAAATATCTTCTATTCACAAGTACAATAGTGAAAATGTTTTGCATTATTACTACTACTAAATAGGAGTATCTTTTAGTGAAAATCTGCCAACAACATGTTGGTGCAGTGGTTGAGCCACTGGTCTCCTTTGAAGGAGGTCAGGGGTTCGATTCCTGCGGGACATTATAACGGAGTAAGCTAAGTTTTCTTTAGTGAAAATCTCTTTTGTATTAAAATTACTATTAATAGTGTACTTTGTTTTCTTCAACTTTTGAGTTTTAATACTTTTTGCGATTAGCTTACAAAATCAATGTATGCACCATCGGAGTTGGAAAGGCTCATCCAGATTAAAATCCCGGCTAAATATAAAAAAGAGAATAAGAATCCTGAGTTAACTTTAGAAAAAAAATTCTAGGGTAATGATTCTTTGAGCCTGAATCTTCTGTCCCCTTCTCCATTATGGGACACAAAAGGGGACATGGAGAAGGGGACACAGGATCCTCACCTGATTCTTTGTATGTATTATACTAGTTGCCTAATTACTTAATTTCCTTATTTATATATAAATCAAAAATAAATGATAAGTGAATATTTAATAATAAATGATTTGATTTATTTCTTTCTATCTCACGAAAAGTTAACCTTATTCTCCTAGAAAAAATTGACAACTTTTTTTTTGTAACTTCTCAATCATGTTTTGTCCTTATCCGCTTATTTCAAATAATCAATTAAATGTAGAAGAAACCTTATATTTTTAACCAGAAAATGCTAAGTCCATCAATCTATTTACCTAATTTTTTCCTCGAGATAATAACATCATTTAACAGTTCACAATATCTTTTTACACGTACCAACAATATAAGCAGTTAACTTTAAAAAATATAATAAGACTATTAATCTGGCTGGTTCATTGTAAGTAGAGCAGAACTGAAAGCCAATTTCTTTGATATAGCCAAATCTCAATAACTTGTGCTTTTAGTTCACAGCATGCTGGTCCTCCAAAGCTCTACAATGAGTTACATTTCCAGCTTCAAACCAATAAAAGGTAGTTCGACAAAAACATATAGGACCAACAAAAGAATATCAATACAAACCATCCTCAGTATGCAGCCTCTCCTAAGCTAAAATGAGAGAGGGTTTTCTAGTCCATCCCTATACCCCTAGAATGGGAATTTGACCCGTATACCAACTGAACCTAAACTACAGAGCATCCTTAAAGGACAAAACACCCAGTAGCCAGAACACGATATTGTTCAAACCACAGGTTAAAGAACAGGGATCCTTCCAAGTTCCAGAATTCTTTCTTATATTTGTAAATGAGGCACCCATGATTAGCGAACCAACACGAAACTCAATCCACGCTTGCCGCAACTCTTTTACCACACAATATATCTAGATAAATGGAAAGTCAAAGGAAAAAAAAAAGTACTTCAAAATTGGAGTAACAGAATCCCTTCTGCCACAATAATCATGAAGGAGGTGCAGCTCCTGATGCTTTCTCCAACTTTTCTTTCTCAATCTCAACTCTTCTCTGCTCGGCATGCTGAAACACAGCATTGGCTAGCGCTTGATTTTGTAAATCAAGTGCTTGTGTAAGGGACTGGAATCTCAATTCATCAGATGCTCGCAAAGCTAGACACAAGGAGTTGGAACCAAATATGAATTATGTGTTAGCATAAAAGAAGCCCAAATGTTTAATTTAGTCATGCCAATGTCGCATTATATTTACCTTTAACTGAATCCACGAAGAACACAAAAGGGTCCACTTCATCAATCGGTGACTGCTGTTCCTCATCATCACTGTAGTCATCATCCGTATCATCATCGTCTTCATCATTTGAACGGAATGCCCTTGCCTACATCTCATATGACAGCTTATAATCAGTTAATAGTCATGGCACCTGATGGTTATGCAAATGAATTATGTTTTCTAACCCATAAGGCCATATTATATCAATAGACTTCAATTCTTTGATTCCATTAATTGGATATTTACATATTCCATTAATTACGAAGGCATATACTCAAAAGATAAAATTCCAAGCTCAGCACATCTGGAATTTATAGTGTCTACAATTTGCGCTATGTGAAATGTAAAACAATTTCAATTCTAGACAAGAACTGATAAAAATTAGTCTCTTGGCTAGAGGTCAAGGGTCCAAGCCTCGGTGGAGGCAGGTGTCTGTGAGTATTCAAAATTTCTCTAATTGAATTAACTCTATGATATGCATCATATATAAGTTTTGAAAAGGACAGCATTAAAAAATTCCAGTTTCTTTTTTCAAATCGACTAAAGATGTAACACACCTGTGCAGCCAATCTTTCAAGTGTTTTGTTATTATCTCCATCTCCGTCCTCAACATCATCTCCCATTCCTTCTGCATCATCTTCCTCATCAGACTGCAAGCCGTTCATATCATCATCCTGCTCAGCCTCTGCTTCCTTTGCAGCTTCTACACACAATAAAATCATATAGAATATAGCGTGACAAAAATTAAAAGAAAGAAGATTCATATACATTCACTCGGAATGAACATAAATAAAGGAAAGTGGGAAGAAAAGAGAGTAACATTAACCTACCTGCTACTTGATCTTTGTACGCAACAAGCAGATCAAGAGTGGCCCTGAAAACACGCTGCAAGGCCTCCCCCGGCAACTGATCAACGGGAAGTGGGATTAATGCTGTTAAACCCAAACAGCAAACCTTTTTATCATGTTCTCTGAAACATCAATATGATACACATTTCATTAGAAACAAACTTTTGATAGAGGTGGAGAAAGAGTTGGGGGCCAAGTGGGTGTTAAAAGCAGAAACTTAGGAAACAGTTAATCACCTCTTAAAATTTACTCGTACTCCACTCTTTTTAGTTTGTTGCAACATCTGGAACCAATGATTGAATATTTCTGTAGCAACACCAAGTTTTTGCAGTATGTTAAGCGTCAAAGAAGCATTGTAGTACAGGGCGTTGGCAATCTGCAAAAGATATGCGCTGTTGATCAAGATATGCTTCAGCACACACAAGTATCTTGTTTGATGTGTACAACAGTTTCATGTCATGTGTGCCTATATCTGAGATATCATGCCTACAGATATCGTCATGCACAATAAAATAGAACACAACAATACAGATAAGTTACAAATTAAAAAGAGTTCGCAGCTTCACAGATATTGCATGCATATTCGGACACCGCATTAAAGCCAATAGTTTAAGGTTTGGAGGCACTATCAAGAAAAGCAAAAAGTGTTCACCAATGCAAAGCAATAGAGGCACAACACTTATTTAACACACTAATATCAGGGCCTGCAAACATAATTTGCTTATTAACTTGAAATAAAGGAGACTACAAAATTATTACCACTTGCATCAATAAACATTTCAGATATGCTCCCTCGGTTCGACGCAACCGATCAACAGTGATTCTTATATAAGGTTCAATCCAGTGATCCACCCGCTCCCTACAGTTTTGGAACACCACTTCAATGAGCTTAGGTGCAGGCTCAATATCACTGTCCTCCATATTTTTATCAACCATGATCTACACAATGACAGGATAAAAATAAGAATCAAGCTTCTTGGAGAGAAAAATTGTATGAGAAAACATTTAATCAAAAGTCAACTCACAGTTGAAATCACATTCCAAAGACTTTGCTGGTAGTCTGGTTCCTTGCAGGTAAGGTAATGCATTGTACCCCTGGATATAAAATTGTCTAGAGGAACCAGGATATCTACAAAAATAAAATTCATGAAAACAAGTCGAAATTAGAAAGAAATCATTGTGGGTGAATTGACAATATTTGGAGTAGCAATTATAAATATATGCGCATCTTGATACATAATCTCAGTCGTATATATTATTAAGCCTCCTTTTACAGGGATCAAAACACACATACATAGAGATAGTAACCCCTAGGAGCTGGGCTACAATTAGTGCAACTAACAGCTAACCCATTACTACCAGATAACAAGTAACATTTAAGGGTCCGTTTGGATTGAGGGTTGACAAGAGTTGGGTTGGGTTCAAATTTAAAAATTCATTTTTCACAAAATTTTAAAAGTGAAGTGTTGAATTTTGGATTTTGTGTAATACTATTTTTATTTTTTCGTAAACTACCAAAACCCAACACTTTACTTTTAAAATTTTCTCAAGAACAAATTTTTAAATTTGAACCCGACCCAACCCAACCTTTCTCAACCCCCAATCCAAACGAACCCTTAGCTGAACTACATCCAACTGTCATCTACCTAGTACTTAAAGAGTCAAATGACACTAAAGAAGGGGTAACTGATCCCTATGAACTCCAGTTGACAACATACGTTAAAATTCACCTTAATGTTCAGTTCAGTTCCTCGTCAAAATTCCACATGGAGCCTGGTGATGGAGAAACACCACCCCCCCCCCCAAAAAAAATTTAATTTAATGCAACAAGGAACTTGTACTTTCACAACTCTGCTATTGAACATCTGCTAGGACCTAAATCCAACACTAGGCTGTCAAAATGATAATGCATATCGATAAAAAGAAGAAAACATCAGTTTGCAAATCCTACCGAATCTACACATAACACAATGACCACTACATCTATCTAAAAAGAATACTTCCCAAGAAACATGGGAAATAGGAGGGGGGTGCATTGTAATGTAACTTACTTGAAAAATAATCTATAGCCCAGTCAGATAGAGCTTCCATCAACAATGGCCAGAGAGTCCACATGTCCATAGATATCGACGGTGAGTAGAAAGTCATGTATGATACAATTTCTAGAACTTCCTCAAAAACCTCTGAAAACATGTGTCGATCACAAAAATGTATTAAACTCTGTTTAAGGTAAGAGTAAACCAAAGTTGCAAAATAGATGATAGAAACGCTGGGCTGGGAAAAAAAATTGGCAGACTGATGAAATTTAATTATTAATGCTATAAAAGGTTTACTGGATGACATTAAAGTCCTCTCGAAACTAAAAACAAGTACCTTGCCCATCAGTAGTCAGCATCCGACGCATTATTGGAAGTAGAGTTGGCTCAATACTGACAAACAGCTGAGGAAGGCTGCTCACAGACTCAAGAATTGTGCTTATGGCCCGCAAGCATCCAACTGCTGCCAAAGCACCTGGATCATCAGCCTCATCATTATCCTCGGCGGTATGCATGCACCTCCAAAAGGCAGCAGCCTGATCAAGTTTCAAGTTATTAATATAACAAGCTACAAGAGAAGTGAAATTAAGGTAAGGAGTTCAGAGTGTCACCAGATTCTGACACAATCCAAGAGCAAAGGGTGCCATCTCTTCCCCAAACTTGTCCACAATAGTCTCCAGAGTAAACACAAGATCCTCATTTTCAACTTCATTCATTAGTTTGAAAAATTCTGAAAGAGAATTTTAGGTTAGTAAAGAGTATCCATCAGAAGTGCATCAAATCTGGTAAATTATTTAACTGTTTTACATACCATCTAGCAATTGTGGAAGAATTGGTCGAATTTCATCCAAATCTGCAAATCATATTAAAAGTATTAGACAAGAAATATCTGTAAAACAAAAGATAACAGAACAAAAATCACTCTACCCTTGCAGGCTTCAACAAATGAACGTAATGCAAAAACAGAGTCCACACGAACTGGAAGCTCTGGGTCTCGCATCCCAGCTACAACACTTTGTAGTGCTTTACGGAAGTTGTTTGTGTCTGAGAAGTTAATATGTGCATATTGTCCAGCAACCCAGGCTGCCTGATATTCCAGATCATGGAACAATAATTAGAACTAGATGATAAAAAACTTTAAACACGTGTCTAATACAAGCTCAGTGAGAAAAAATCAATGAGATTCAAGCATTCCAAGATTACAAGTTGGATCTACTTAACGCAATTAGACAATTAAAATGTGTTATTAAATGTATCAAATTAGTATCAAAGAAATCTTAATCTATATAGGTAGAGCATGACTAATAGAAGAGGAAGTACAAGGTCTCAAAATACATTATGTACCTACTTAAAAATTAAAATACATGAGAACCAATACAAATGTCCAACTTTCCAACTTTAAGTACAGGTTACAACATCAATTATATGCAGAACAAAGTGTCCAAGCCATCTATGAAAAAAATACAGTAAAATTCTACAATATTCAAAGCAATAAGTTGCCAGACTGCTGGAACATAAAACTGAACATGTTGAAATTTCCTTGATCAACAAAATATCTGTACTCTGTGGCATGTGTAATAAACTTGATAAGAGATACTGTAAGGAATTTGAACTCCATTATTGCATTACGTGACATAGATCAGAAACACCATCTATAGTTCTTTTTTTCCCAGCTACTACAGGGAAAAAATCACAACATATCTTCCTTAAACAAAATTAATTGAATAAGATAAACAGTTTGTTCATGCAGTAAATAGTGGAAAATTTAAGGTTAGTCACAAGTATAAAACCTTGGCTCTAAGATAGCCTACGGGACTGTTGAACTCGGGAAAAACATGTTGCACTAACATGCGCTCAAGCTCAGACTTGTAAGGTTCTGTCTGCTTCAGTTTATCACATAGTGCTCCAATTGCAAGTAGGGCACCATCTTTCTGTCTATAGGGCTTATATTCTGTTGCTGCCTCATATCTGCACAAAAAAATTTACATTAACAAGAGTGAATTACCATTACATCAAATTGCTGCATACATCACCACACATACCTGCTAAAAATCTCCACAACGTATAGTATAAACTTATGAAGGTTTTCTTTCCCACGCTTTCTTACCAACTCACTAACAAAATCCATAGCAGCTGTCCTGGGGCTGTATAAATCCTCTATTATGTCTGCATAGATAAACATGATTAATATAACAACCCAGGTGGAAGACAGGAAGCTACTTAGAACACCATAGTGGGAGCTTAAACTACACCTTAATGACCATCAGCCAATTCTACTGTACACCAACTACAGGGACGTCTAATTTAGATCCTGCTTACAACAGAAAATTTGAGAATATCTTAATGACTCACCATAACCCTTTCTCACATATTCATGTGGGTCTTCATCCCAAAGCTTCTGGTCATTGTCATTGAAGCACATAAGTGGAAAAATTATCTCGAAAAGTAGAAGATCCATTCTTGGTTGGAGCAGATTGTACATAGTGGCCTTTGAAACACTGGATTAAAGTTATAAGATGAATTAAGATCCACAAAAGGGAAGGAAAAATGGAAGTAGCAAGTAAAAGAACACCAAGCAGATGTCTTAAATTTTAAGCAAATGAAACAACTTCTTTAACTAATCATGATATTGTATGGTGGCAAATATGCATCATATTTTTCGTGATAATATATAAAAATTAGTACATAAAAAATTCCCCTTAAGCGCAGCATCACCCCTAATATTCCTGAAGCAGGAAAAATATAAATAGACAATAGTTTCATCCCTATATCAGGAAGACAGAGGAAGGTACATTTTCCAGGCCAGAAACATGTAAAGAAGTTCAAAAGGGGCAGATTGTAGACATCAGATTCTCAAGACAGCAACAGAAGCATAGTATATTCAAAACTGAGGCTCTGAAGGATTCTCATTAGCAGACTGTTTATACTTTATATCCATAAATATAATAGATAAATGGTTCTTAAAGAGATAACATTCACTACCAGTATGGATTAGCTTATATGTTCTTTCTGTTGTCAATTAAGTTTATTACATGAATATTCTGAAGTCATCAATACATGTTCAGAACACCCTATCTTTTCCAAATCATGACCACAGCAAGTATATTACATGTCATAGATAATTTAGTTTAGCTAATATACATTAAAATGTTGTGTAAAACTCAAGGGAAATTAGTAAAACATATAAACCACCTGCTGTTTAGATATTGCAAGATAAGGTTGGTAACTCTGTCAGGCAGATAACCGCCAACCCTGATCACATTTAACAAATTTAAATGGCATTCCAAGATCTTCCCAGCATAATTCTTCTGGAACATTTGGGCAAAAGCTCTGTTTTCTGGGTTTTGAAGTTTCAAATCACCGAACCTGTGAAACATCAATTGACATAAGATATCATATATATTTTTTTGAACACTAAAAGATGGTTGATATATTCAAATTAATGATCTCACCGAGTGTAAAGACGATTTAGTATGTGGACTGTCCACTTCTTAACCTTCCACCAACCCCACGATTTCCTGAGCTCTGGATCAGCTGGCTGTCCTTCAAGAGGTACAGGTCTCTCCAACATATTTAGGAAAAGAACCATCCAAGCATTGAACACATTCGGATCAAATAATTGCTTTGGAATCTCCAACTGAAATTTTTTAGAAAATGCAAAGATACATGGAATCAAATATTCAGGAATTTTAAGTGAAATTTTTGAGAAAATGCCAAAATACATGGAATCAAATATTTAGGAATTTTTAAGTTAAATAACCAGGAACTTGTAGGAACAAGAAGCTTCATCGGTAGCTATAGTATAGTCACAACACAAATCACATACATATATCGAAGACCAAAATATTTTGCAGATGAGCTTGATCAAATCTGCAACTTCTATTGAAGGACTGGGAATTTGAACAAGACCGTTAAATATAACCAGCAAACTAGGGAATGTCTCCTGAACAATGTGATGAACTGGTGTCCGCTCCTCATCTGACTTAAACCTGTAATCAACAAAAACAAAATGAAAGGTACTGAAATGCATCAACAATCAGTGTGACTAAATTTTTATTACGGTATCCATAAAATAACCCTTGAACTCACTCATATTTTCTAGAAAGTATCCTCAGCACAAACAAAGCTCCATAAACTTGCTGATCTTGTAGACTATGTTTCACCCAGTGTAAAAGGCTTGGCCATTGCTCTGGGTAGTCAGCATGTATAATCGTCTTGAGGCACTCACCAAGCTGTGCCCTGTTAGAAAACAGGGTTAAAAATTAACTACAGGAATGCCTTATAATAAAAACAAAAACATTATGCCGAATCAACAACAAATTTAGCAAAAGGACTCAAAATATTATTGGTAGTTCAAACAACTTACCTCAGCAACAAAACAAGGACTGAAAAAATTATTGGTAGCTCAAACAACTTACCTCAGCAATGGGGGTACTTGGACAATAAACACAAGAATATTCTGCCGAACCAAATCTTTGTCAGCAGGCAAAATCTTTGATTGCTCACCTGTGCAACCCATTTTTACATATATTTTACAATAAGCATGCCAAGAACTAGGTTAAGTTCAAGAAAACTCCAAATCTTAATTAACGCAGATATTAGTATACCTATTTCTTGAGGAGACCAGTTTTTGGCAATAAAGTTCTTGAAATGTATACTTGCAACTTGTCGTACCGCAAGGTCACCATTCCCATCTACAATAATTTGCAACATCCTCACCAAATGCTGAGGTGCATACTGAATCTACAACAATTTCAGGAAAAAAAAACAAAAACAAATCAACCCACCTAAATAACGAAAACGCAATCAATCATCAACTATATCAACATCTCAAATTCCGCATTCTCGAGTTTAATAAAAAGGGTACATTACAAAATCATTCAAGAATCATAACCACTTCAATCAGGACAAAATAAAGAACACATATTCCAATTCATGACATAGAACCAACCCCTTAAATACAACATATACATACAAAAACAAAACCCTGATCAAGAATCTTGAATACCCATTTCAATCTTGATCATAAAATTATCATCTTCATCAATCAAGAATCACCTGACTAAAGTCTCCCTATATAAAGATACAAAACACATGTATGTATATATAGAAATTAACCTGATTAAGACTTTGTTCAGCTGCTTTTCTCTCATCAGGGTTTGGACTAAGTGCAGCTTGAAGAACAACACCAAGACTGTGAACATCCATCTTCACAAAAACCTATACATACAAGTATATATATCTATATATGTATCTACATAGAGAGATTTAGAAGATGGGTTTTTGAGATTAATTGAGATACAAATCAATGAAGGTATCTTCTTGCTTTAGGGTTTAGAGAGATATTGAGAGAGAGAGAGAGAGAGAGAGAGAGAGAGAGAGGGTGTAGGAGAGAGACAGAGACAGGGAAGACTGGACCAAGACAGTGTGTGTATATCAGTGTGTGTTTCATAGACTGTATTAAGGTACATAAAATTTGTATATATTATTAGGGTTTTTGGTTTTTGTAGTAAAAAAAAATCATGGGAATTGGGATGGTAGTTTCTTATGGGTGCATAGAAAAAAGAGTTCAAAGGAGTATTAGTTTTGTGCATACTTAAATGGTTATTACTTTTTTTAATTTTTTTTAACTTTTTGAAAGTACAAACAAAGTTGGATTAAACGTGATGCAGGATAAAGGTTGATTTTCATGGCACGGGCACTTCATCTTGTAGAAGCTTTTGAGGGGGAATATTTACTTTTTCTCTTTGGCACATTTTAAACATACAGTACTCAATATTTTGTATTTGAGATATTTAATGTTTGGATATTTGATAAGTTTGTAATTTGTTTTTCTTTAGTGATCAAGTTTTATAAAATATTGTCGAAATAATTTTAAGTTAATTAATCTATATTATTATATAGGCAAGTTCTCAAATGAGACCCTATTTTAAAATGAGAACTGAGATTCAATCTAATATCTAGATCTAATCCTGACCATACAAATATAAACCTAAGTTTGATTCTCTCTCCTGTGTATCATCTACCTCATTTTCATCTTACTTCCGCGTACACCTTCATCTACACACCTTCGATTCAACATCACGATCACCGGACTAATACTGTCACCAGAAAAACATCGCTACTAAGATATCATCACCATCGATTCACCATTATAGATCTATTCCATTTTCAATTGTAGTCGATATGTGTCATTCTCATCCTTGCTCCACAATTTTATTTATGTTCGATAAATCCTAAAGAGAAACACATATCATGTATTACTTGCTTCAGATTCATAGTATCGCAGATCTCGTGATTTTCGTAAAGGATGTGGTTATGGTGGTGGTATAGGTGTGTGGAAGAAGGTTATGGCGGAGATGGTAGCAATGGTAATAGCAGTTATGACAGAATCGACGTTTTTTTGGTGATTTGCTTTTATAAAAAATGGTGATTTGTGTTGAAATTCGGTGATTTGTGGTGAAATTAGGTAATTTGTAGCGAAATTTTGGTGATTAAACGTAATATTAGTAATTTTGTGTATGATGATGATAGTGACAATTGACGTGATGGTGATGGTGATTGTGATTATGGTAGTGGGGTGGATGGATGGTGGTGATGAATGAGTAAGTAGTGATACGATGGAGCATGTGGTGGTGGTGGTGGTGGTGATGGAGGAGGAGGCGGAGCAGTGATGGTGGCCGAAGGTGTTTTATAAAATTATATACGTATATGTAAATAATGATAGATTTTTAGTAATTTAGTGATGGGGTCTCAATTCTCATTATACTGGGTTCTCATTAGAATAACCCTCTATATAATAGTCAAAATAGTAAAAATTTGGTCGATCGATCGGTTAATACGGTACCTATTGATTTTACTTATTTATCCTGTTAAGCCAAAATATTGTAGAAGGGAGGTTGAATACGGTACTAACAATTATTTCGATTTCTTCGCGGATTAGGATTTAGATCAAACAATAAAAAATAAACACGATTCGAGGAATATATATTTGTATTAATATAAATCACGAAGAGGGTGTTACATTCTAACTTGTATGTTAGATATAATGATTTTCTTATCACAAACAAAAAATACTATTGAAGCTTTAATGGCCTTTTATGGAGCTCTCGTATTTTCGTGTTTGCAACTGAAGAAGATAACATAAAAATAAGTCTTCTACCTCTTTTATGTTTGTGTAATAGCCCGTTTGGCAAATCTTGTTTATTAGAAATAAGTAACTTATTTTTGAAAAAAGTACATTAAATTGTATTTTTTTCTAAAATAAGTTACTTATTTTCTGCATATAAAGAATACTAAACCCTTCATAAATATTTAATCATAAAAATTAATATGTAAATGTAAAATTTATTCTCGAAATAAGTCCTTATTTTTTTAAAATAGGGAGAGCCAAACAGGCTCTAAATTTCAACAACTTTTGCACTGAGCGAACTTGAGAAGGGGTGAAATCCTTATAGAGCTGTAACATAGTAAATTATCAACTGCTTGTATGAGGGGCGAAATCATTAAAGGGCTAAGTGAATTTCGTCCTTCATATACTTGAAAGCTATAAATCAATTCCATTTGATGAAGGGCGAAATCACTAATGGGCTAGGTGATTTTCGCCCTTTACCACTTGACTTGGCAGAAATTTAATTGATATATCCTGAGGGGCGAAATCTATAGTAGGCCACTTGAATTTCGCCCTTCATGCTTTGCCTTAGCCAAATCTTGTCTGAAACCTTCCAAATTTACTTCCATGTAATTACTTGATCAATTCTCTTGTCTTTAAATACAATCATCTGTTTAGTTCAGTTGACGTGTTTGGTGCACTCATCTGGGTTTTTTTTTTTGAAAAGCAAGAGAATTAATATAGATAAATGGGCCTAGCCCAAGCATTACAATATTCCCCATTACAAACCACAAAAGCTAGCCTTGCTATAAACCACCTACAAACTCCAGCCATAAAAAAACTAATAAACCCAATAGTAGATAAAACTAGATAATCAGAAGCCCAATAAAATCCAAAATGATCAAAACAGAAGAGAAATCTATTCATCTTCCATAACTTATGGCATGTCTTCCATTACTTCTTCTTCAACTACAATTTCTGCCTGCAAATCACCTTCTGGAATCTCCTCAAACTGCTCTCCTAAAGGACCAAGACCCATGTCGTTTGTCCAGATTTCACGAACCCTTCCAAAGGGACCTTCAATAATCACCATCCTAGTCCATGTATGCGCCCCGTGATGAGCTAAATACCTAGCTAATTCATTAGCTTCCTCCCTGATAGTCTTGATTTCCAAAATCTGATTTTTGTCCACCTTCCTTTGATTAAGCTGGTTCAGAACATAACGATGCTCAGGCAAAACTCCACCGCCCGAGAACCTCCAATCCCAGTAGGCTGCTTCATTGTCAGTTTCTAAGGAGATCTTGGAATATTGCTCCAAATAAGCTCTACGAAGCCCTAACAGCATGGCATAGAATTTGTTGATCCTTCTTTCCTGGATACCCAAGGAGCCAGCAACCATCCGAACAATCCTCCCACTATTAGTTCGAATGACATAACCAATGCCTGTCCTATTACCATTAGGAAGATGCTCCTCATAAAAACATGCATGCACATTGATCTTGGCGAATCCATCTCTTGGCAATCGCCAAAGAACTCCAGCATCTACCAGCTCCACATTGCCTCCTACCTCTTCTTCCATCTTCTTACAACATTTTAGGTTTCTTTTATGTTGCTTCTAGACAAGAGTGTGAGTTGAGATATGTATTTAAAAGAGTTTAAGGCTCTGCACTTGATGGTTTACCTTCTCAAAAAACCTTGATACAGCCGTATTTGCACTGCTACCTAGGCAACTTTTGCTTAGATAAATCTTTTATTCTTACACTCAATCTATCGATTCATATGGCACTAGAATCCAGAACTTTCTTAATAATGCCTTAAGCCCACTACTTTTAATTCCTTATTCAATTGGGCTTAACGATGGCCCAATTAACACCAAGAACTTAACACTTGTGACCTTTGGGCCCCCTCCTTTGCCAACTGATCAGCCCCATTGTTAAAACATCTATTAACGTATCTTACTACAACATTCATATCTGTTAGTAATTTACGTAATAAATCTTCTCTCATCCAACTTTCTTTTCCCTCTGATAACATATAAACTTGAACGCTTGCAATAACAGGAGCAATGCTGATTTCTCAGCTTTGAACGCACAAGAAACTTTTATTGGCCCAGAGAACATATAAACTAAGTTACCTTCCCCATCCTTTAGCAGCCCTCCTACGCCAGCTGAGACATTACCCTCCATATTTACGAAGAATGAGCCATCCACAAAACCTACTAAATCCGATTTGATATCAACTAACTTTCTTGAGCTTTTATTGAAGTTCTTCAATATTGTTAGGAATATGTTGTACTTGATGATAACTTCACAATCAATCAAATTGTATAAGTATTGTAGCTGTCAACGGATGAGGATTTATAACTCTATCCGTTGATAGGTAGCTCATCAACGGATGAGGTTTTGTAGCATACTGCAGTATCTCTATGTTATCAATTGATAGTATTTTTATCCACAGTCATGTTGACCATCATTGGATAGGCAGAATAGGGTAGCCAATTGTAAATAAGCTATGCTATGTAATTCTGTTTAAGTGAAAGTGTATCAACGGATGAAGACAGAACTCTATCAACGGATACAACTCAAATCTAAAATATCAACGGGTACAGCTCAAACTATCATCAACGGATGACCGTGTACAATGTCAACAGATAATCATTAACACTTACTTCTATGCTAAGCTGGGGATTAGCAGTTGATAAAGACAGGTTTGACTGACAGATCACATGGGTTGATAGTAGATACAAAAAGCAGTATGGCAGCCATACTTTGGAAACACAGAAGAAAGAAGCATTCCGTTTACACTATGAATACAAGAAAGGTGCAGGGGACATGTCTATTCACAAGGACAACCTTTCGGCTACATGAGTATTTGGAGTGAAGTAGCAAGTCAACTTGAATTAGATTAGTATTATCTTATTTCTGTAGTACTTGTAAACTTGGGATATATAACCAAGTGTAGCAACTCTTTAGAAAGTAAGAAAACAGACACATTTGCTTAGGGTTTTCTTGAATATCCTTAGAAAGCAAAGAGTTGTAAAACGGTAGCTGTGCACATTTGTATCACAGAGTTTTCTTCAAATAAAAGCTTTAGGTGGTGCATTTAACCACCTGATTTTATATGTGTTTGTGCATTAATCGTTATACAGCAATTATCTAAGTATAGATTTCTGGAGTTCTTATCAGAAATTTATAAATATCAAGAATTGTATTCAACCCCCCTCCTTCTACAATTATACAAGTGTGTAATCTGGGAATAACAATTGGTATCAGAGCAAGCTTCTATCATATTTGAAGTCTAAAGATCAACACACTTCCAACATGTCTAAGAAGGATTATGGAGTAAAGATTCCAGTTCTTGATAGAGAGAATTACTTTCACTGGAAAGTAAAAATGCGTCTATATCTCGTATCCATTGATGAGGGTTTTGTGGATTGCATTGACAAGGGTCCTCATGTTCCAATGAAGACTGCAGCAAGAGTTGGCCTTGCTGAAGATGCGCCTGATACTCTCATTCCAAAACCTGTTTCTGAATGGAGTCTTGAAGACATGGCAGAAGTCCACAAAGACAAAAAGACCATGAATATACTATTTAATTGTCTAGAAACAGACAAGGTTGACAATGTTATTAGCTGTACTACCTCCAAGGAAGTATGGGACACTGTTCAAACCCTTTGTGAAGGAACAGAACAGGTGAGGGAAAACAAGATGCAACTACTAATCCAACAGTATGAACACTTCCATTTCAAGAGTGGAGAAACATTGAATGATACATTTAGTAGATTTCAAAAGCTACTAAATGGTTTGAAA
This sequence comes from Saposhnikovia divaricata, assembly GCA_036435485.1. Lineage (NCBI taxonomy): Eukaryota > Viridiplantae > Streptophyta > Magnoliopsida > Apiales > Apiaceae > Saposhnikovia > Saposhnikovia divaricata. The sequence goes on from CM071594.1 coordinate 60,165,582, forward strand.
CTGTATGGAAAAATCTATCAAGTTAAAGATTCTAATCTCAAATTTCCGAGATCACTGCCCAAGGAATGGAAGCCAATGACTGTTTCTCTAAGAAACACTCAAGAGTACAAGACATTTACTCTTGAAAGGCTCTATGGAACTTTAAAGACATATGAGCTAGAAATGGAGCAGTATGAAGAGATTGAGAAGTCCCAAAAGAAAAGTGGGTCAGTTGCACTTGTTGCCAACATGGAGAAGAAGGAGGAAAGGACAGAAGCTGCTTGTTATACACCAAACAGGGAGGTTTGTAAAGATAGAGCAGAATCAAGTAGGAGCAAGGAAAAGGTGTCTGAAGAATTGAATGTCCTTCAGTAGGGTGAATTGGATGAGATAGATGAGCACTTAGCCTTTCTATCTAGGAGATTCTCTAAGCTGAAATTCAAGAGAAACTCTGGGGTGGCCAAGTCATTTAACAAGGATTATTCCACAAGCAACTTTGTGGATAAATCCAAAATTAAATGCTACAATTATGGAATTGCTGGTCACATGATAAGTGAATGCAGGAAGCCTAGATCTGAGAACAAGGGAAAGCCAACTGAAGCTGTTGACTACAAGAAGAAATATTTTGATCTTCTCAGGCAGAAAGGAAAGGCATTCATGACCCAAGAGTATGATTGGGCTGCTGATGGAAATCATTCTGATGATGATGTTGAGTATGTCAACCTTGCATTGATGGCTGATTCTGGAGAGCAGGAAGCAAGTTCAGCTAGCAATCAGGTATTTTCTACTAATCTCTCTGAGCTCACCAAAGAGGAATGCAATAGTGTTATAGATGAAATGTCTACTGAACTATATCACTTGAGTGTTACTCTTAAATCACTTACTAAAGAGAACAATAGGATTAAAGAGACTAATCTGTTTTTAAGTGATAGAAATGTTGTTCTAGAAGCTCAATTTCTAGAATTTGAGAAAATGAGAGTTGATTGCAATAATGCTAAAAGTGAACTTGAAGCTGTGTTAAAAAGAGAACTGATTTTAAGAGACCAGCTTGAAAAAGAACAAGGGATAATTGCTAAATTTCAAAGCTGTAGGAATATTTCACAAAACATAATAGAAGTCCAGGGAATAGAATCGTTTGTGAAGGAGACCTGGACTCAAAAGAAAAAGGAGCTAGAACCTTGCCTTGAGGATCTAGAGACTATTTGTGAATCAACGGAGAGTGATCATCCGTTGACAGATGAACCATCAACGGATGAGAGGTATCCGTCGACTAACAAAAAGTTTGTTAGTAAGAAGGAACTCAAGAAACTGGATATTAAGTATGGTCCAGTCAACAAGAACTTTGTTACTGGTGAGTGTAGCCAAACCAAATCTAGTGGGAAGGCTAAGGCAGGTGACTTACACAACAAAAAGGCTGTTGGTAAATCAGATAATGAAAAGGTAGAAATTAAGGGCAAAAAGAAAAAGAACGGGAATGGTAATATAGGCATCAACAAGAAAAACAATTATTCTCCTGACAAGTTTGCCCCTAGGAAAACTTGTAGTAATTGTAATAGTGTCAATCACCTATCTTCTAATTGCAAGATTGTTAACAAGGCTCCTGTTCATGTATCTCAAACTATACCATGTATGCCTGCAATGCCTGGTTTGTATCAAATTGCTAGTTTTTCTAATCCATATAGGAACATGCCATATTTGTCTAATCCTTATTTTCAATCTGTGAATATGCCACAAATGTCATGGAACATTCCTAGCATGAATAATATGTATGCCAATTTTCCACAAATGCATGCATCAAATATTCATGCAAATAAGCATTTGTCAAACCCCATCAATCAGGCATCTACATCTAAGGTGAAGAATGCCAAGATTTTAAAGTCAAAGGCTAACAAGAAAGGACCCAAGGAAGCTTGGGTACCAAAATCAACTTGATTTGCTTTTGGATGTGTGCAGGGAAACATGAGGAATCTATGGTACCTAGACAGTGGATGCTCTAGGCACATGACAGGAGATTCAACCCTGCTCACAAAGTTCAAGGAAGGAGCTGGCCCTAGAATTACCTTTGGAGATGACAGCAAAGGATATACTAAGGGATATGGCCTGATTTCAAAAGACAATGTCATCATTGAAGAAGTGGCCTTAGTTGAAGGTTTGAAGCACAATCTGCTGAGTGTCAGTCAGATTTGTGACAAAGACTATGAAGTAAGGTTCACAAAAGAAGCCTGTGTTGTTTCTGCCAAGGAAGACAACAATGTGGTATTGACAGGCTTTAGAAAAGGAAATATTTACATAGCTGACTTCAATTCAGCATGCTCAGAATCCATTACTTGTCTCTTCAGCAAAGTAAGTAAGGATGAGAGTTGGCTATGGCATAAGAAGCTGTCACATTTGAATTTTAAAGTTATGAATGACTTGGTAAGAAAGGATCTTGCTAGAGGAATCCCTCAATTGGATTTTATCAAAGATGGACTGTATGATGCCTGCCAATTAGGGAAACAAAATAAATCATCCTTCAAAAGCAAGACAGAGTCATCCATTGTTAAGCCACTTCAACTGCTGCATATGGACTTATTTGGTCCAGTTAATGTCATGTCTATTTCAAAGAAGAAATACTGTCTGGTGATTGTAGATGATTTTTCTAAGTTTACATGGACCTTCTTCCTGCACTCCAAGGATTGTGCAAGTGAAATCATCATCAATCACCTTAGAAAACTAAACAATGGTTCTAAAGACAAAGTACAAAGAATCAGGAGTGACAATGGTACTGAATTCAAGAATTCCACAATGAAGATTTTCTGTGAAGAAAATGGAATTGTCCATGAGTTTTCTGCTGCCAGAACACCTCAACAAAATGGGGTTGTTGAAAGTAAAAACAGAACTCTCATTGAAGCATCTAGAACAATGTTAAGTGAATCAAGATTACCAACATATTTCTGGGCTGAGGCTGTCAACACTGCATGCTTTACTCAGAATATTTCCTTGGTCAATCAAGCTAGAGGAATGACTCCTTATCAGTTGTTAACCAACAAGAAACCAACTTTAACTTTCCTTCATGTCTTTGGATGTAAGTGTTTTGTACTAAGGAATCATGGAGATAACTTGGGCAAATTTGAAGCAAAGGCAGATGAAGCTATTTTTGTTGGATATGCAGCAGGGAAAGCCTATAAAGTCTACAATCTAGGAACCAACATTGTTATAGAATCTGTACATGTTGTGTTTGATGATCAAAAGATTCTAGGTCTAAATGATGGAGGCTCTCATGAAAAGTTGGAATTTGAGAATGAAGGTGAAGGAAGAATGTACTATGATGATGATGAGGAAGATGAAGATCATGGCCACAGAGATCCACCAAGAGTTGTTGTACCAACTAGAAGTGATGCTCACACTAGAAATGAAGCATCCGTTGACAGTCATTCTGGAGCATCCGTTGACAATATTAGAGATGCATCCGTTGACAGAAATTCTCAAGCATCAGTCGACAGGCAAAATGATGCATCCGTTGACATTCAACTTCATAATTCTGCAAGGACAACAAACTTAGGGGGAGTTTCTCAGGGTCAAAATTCAATGCTAAATCAACATGATCATGCTCATGAAAATGAAGCAACCTCATCAAGATCAAACCTTCCACCTGCAAGAAAATGGACTAGAGATCATCCATTTGAGTTAATCATTGGTGAATCAAATTCAAGAGTCCAAACTAGGAGGGCCACTCAAGCAGAATGCCTCTACAGTAGCTTCCTGTCTCAAGAGGAACCTAAGAAAGTGGAAGATGCCCTTCTAGATCCAGATTGGGTCTTAGCAATGCAAGAAGAGCTAAACCAATTTGAAAGAAATAAAGTATGGAAGCTTGTGCCCAAACCTGATGATAGACGTGTCATAGGTACTAAATGGGTTCTCAAGAATAAGATAGATGAAAATGGCATAATTGTGAGGAATAAAGCTAGATTAGTGGCAAAGGGCTATTCTCAAGAAGAAGGGATAGATTTTGATGAAGCTTTTGCTCCAGTGGCAAGACTTGAGGCAATCAGAATCTTCCTAGCCTATGCAGCACATGCCAATTTCAAGGTCTATCAGATGGATGTCAAAAGTGCCTTTCTAAATGGGGAACTGGAAGAAGAGGTCTATGTCCATCAACCTCCTGGCTTTGAGGATCCAGAATTTCCAGAATATGTATATCTTCTCATGAAAGCACTTTATGGTTTGAAGCAAGCACCAAGAGCCTGGTATGACACTTTATCTCAATTTCTTTTGGAGAATCACTTCACTAGAGGTGCAGTAGATAAAACCTTATTTCATAGGAATATCAATGGCTCTTCAATACTTGTTCAAATCTATGTAGATGATATTATTTTTGGGTCTACAGATGAGAAGCTTTGCAAAAGGTTTGCCAAACTTATGCAAAGTAGGTATGAAATGAGCATGATGGGTGAATTAACTTACTTTCTTGGCCTACAAGTAAAGCAAGTTAATGAGGGCATTTTCATAAGTCAAACAAAATATATTTATGACCTTTTAAAGAAATTTGACTTAATGGATTGTACCTCTGCAAAAACACCTATGGCCACTGCAACTAAGCTTGAGTTGAATACTAAGGAAAAGTCTGTGGACATCTCAAGCTATAGAGGCATGGTAGGTTCACTTCTATACCTAACAGCTAGTGGACCTGATATAATGTTTCTACTTGTCTTTGTGCTAGATTTCAAGCTGACCCTAGAGAGTCTCACTTGATAGCTATTAAGAGAATTTTCAGATATCTCAAGGGAACACCAAACCTTGGGATTTGGTACCCAAGAGAATCTGGTTTTGATCTAACTAGCTACTCAGATGCAAATTATGCAGGTTGCAGAATTGATAGGAAAAGTACTACAGGTTCCTGTCAATTTCTAGGAAACAGGCTTGTTTCATGGTTCAGTAAGAAACAGAACTCAGTCTCCACTTCTACAGCTGAAGCTGAGTACATTACTGCTCGAAGTTGTTGTGCACAGATTCTATGGATGAAAAATCAACTTATTGACTATGGTCTAAAAGTTGAGAAGATTCCAATTTTCTGTGACAACACAAGTGCTATTGCCATCACAGGGAATCCAGTGCAACATTCGAGAACCAAGCATATTGACATCAAATACCACTTCATTAGAGAACATGTGATGAATGGTACAGTAGAAATGCACTTTGTGCCAAGTGAAATGCAGCTTGCAGATATCTTCACCAAGCCTCTTGATGAATCCACATTCACAAGATTGGTAGGTGAACTAGGTATGCTTAATTTGTCATAATTCCTGGTGATATTTGATCTTACTGCATTGTAGCTAGAAATGTGTTTTGATTTACTCGAGAATTAAAAACTCTCAGAAAAATTTTCTGCAGAAATTTTGTCCAAGGCAAAATTATCTTATCAACGGATATCCTTTTACCCGTTGGTAGTATAACACATTCCTAGATTTTCGTATATCAACGGATAACAGGTCATCCACATCATCGATGGATAAACTGTCTTTCAACCGTTCATTTCATATCCGTTGATATACATATTTTCTTTTAAATATAACCGTTGGTAAACGTGTATATATATAGACATGGCTATATTTATTTTCTTTTATTAACTGACAGTTACTTTTGACCAATGGATAATTACTTTTAATTATTTCATTTTCAACTCTTGGAAAATATAAAAGGCTATCTTGTGCTCTCACATCTCACTTTTATTGACTTTCAAGATTCTCTTAAGTAAACTGCATCTTCTTCACTAAAACTCTCTGCAACAAAAGTTCAAACACTTCAATGGAGCCTATTGTTAAGATGATGTCTTGTGACGCCCCGGGATCCGGGGTCAAGGATCCGGGCCGTCAAAGTCCAATTTCCGATCAATATTAATATCTCTGTAATCTTTTTTTTTTTTTAAATAAATAATTAAATAAATAAGCAGTTGACCCCACACTAATACACACACACACCAGTCATAAGCTCATAGAACAACAACCACAATATTTAAAAGTTTTAAAGTTAACAGTTATTACAAGCCCAGAATTTACTAAGTACATTGTTGAACAAAGCTTCTACAGGAAGCACTTCAACAACTAAAGTTATTACAACTTACACACTTAATTTACATAAGTATACTAAGCCCCTCCGCTTGTCACTACCTCGGGGATGGTCGCCAGCACTCGCTCAAAAGGTCGCCTTTCCCTTACCCTCTTGCGGGGTGTGGTACGTAGTATCGGCATGGGACCTAGCTGCTATATACATAAGTAGCAAGAGTGAGCTATAATAGCTCAGCAAGATCATACTGTAACTAAAATTTAAAATGTGAACAAGTATACATATATGTCTATGCATATGTAATAGCAGGAAACAATTAAAATCCTTAAGGGAGAGTAAAGCTCTTATTTAATAATACATCATCCACTCACTATTATAAGAAAGTAATTTATATTAATATAATATCAGTTTTTCTTCATCTGTATCCATAATATCATCATCTCATATCAATATTCTGTTTCAGTATAGAAATCTGAAATAACATAATATCAGTTTTTCTTCATCTGTAACTATCATTCCATCATCTCATATCATTATTCTGTTTCAGTATAGAAATCTGAAATAATATAATATCAGTTTTTCTTCATCTGTAACTATCATTCCATCATCTCATATTATTATTCTGTTTTCAGTATAGAAATCTGAAAACCATTGTCTACACTTTCTTTTCAAAAACATTGGGGATATCTGCTGTCGCCTGATACGTTAGGACGATGATCAGTCGCCTAATCGTATCTGCTCTCTTTTTACTACCGGTAGAAGGAATGAAAATCATCCCTGGAGGAAGGCCACCTGCTAACATCCTCCCTTGGCATCTTCGTGCCGTAATAAAGATAATAAATGCTGGACTGTGTCGCACACAGCCCTGACACAGCCACTTACGCAAGTCTGTTGCAATCCCCCTCTTTATCACATCATTATTCTCTTTTTAAAATATCATTCTCTCATATCATTTCCATTCTCGCACATTACTTCTATAAAATATATATATATCATAAGGCTTTGATTATGATTCAGACCTCTCTTTCAAATTCAGAAATCAAATATACTTTTATATTCGTAAAATATTCCATCTATTTTAAGAGTAATGCATGTTAATCAAATAATGTTTATTAAACCACTGATACTCAATAAGAACATTTTTAGTATAATATTATAACCATGTAACCCTCGATAACAACTGATACCATTCTCTCTTATTCTCTTAATCATAAGGCATGTTCAATTCATGCATAATCATCTCTATGCATATCCATCTCATACTCTCATTCATATTCATATGCATCTTATACTCATATCCATATTCATATACATCTTCGTATATCCTTCTTTTCAATATTAATACTCAAGGAAGACAATTTCTTCACAATATAGTAATAATAGCATCACATATATATTTCACAAAATCAAGTTTCTTTGTGAGGATAAGTAGTTTTACAAATAGGGATAGAAGAAATCTTGCCTCGGTTTCGATATCCTGACGGTATGGCTCGTCCCTCTTCCGGAGTTTCTATAAACACAAAAGGACCGTCGTTAGAACCACATCTCTTACTCACTACACTCTTGCATAACATTACCTTTTGAAACTTTAATATATGTTTAACGTATTATTATTATCCCAAAGGCTCAAGAACTTAACCATTTATAACCTAAATCGAAGTTTCAGGGGTTTTCACCATTTTCCTTAACGACCACACTTAACTGTAAAAATTCTTAGAAAATATGGATTTCGAATTTTAATGTAAGGTCAACTGTCAAGGGTCCTCTGACCACCCTACTACACTATCCCAAAATTTCGTGACTTTTAACAATGTTAAAGTATGGTAATTGTAACCTCAAGTTTGATACATTTACGGTTTCTCGATTTCTGAACCGCTTTCACTAAAACTGACTTTTCTCCTAAACCGTTCATCAGATTTTAACGCACCTTATATCAAAACGATCTATGAACTAAGCTCTATCATTTCATAGTTAAATAGGAACCTGGACAGTAGGGTACCGTACGGATGCAGGGGGTCCAAAACAGGGCAACTTACATCCTAACGAAAATCGGGCATTATAACGGCTATAATTTCGTACTTTCCATAAATCCAACTCCTCCAAATCAATTATCAAACACCATAATCATCACCTACACCATGTGGTATTCTTCACCAGCCATGGTTACAAGTCCACAACACATCTCCATAATCATTCAAACACATATAAACAACTATAACAATAAGATTAAATGATTTAGTACCACTTATCTTATAAACCAACTAAAAATCATCATATCCCAAATGATTCAAGCTAGGGTTTCAAGCAAATCATCAACTTTAAAGAGTACACTAACATGAATAACCTCACAAAGCTCTTATACTACCTTGGTATAGTCTATATCATGCAAAGAAATCAAGAAAGACAAAGTTTGCTCTAAAAGTTACTATTCATCATCTTGTTCATGAATTTCCATCTAAAGATTGACATGGTGGATCAAGCTTAAACTCATGGGATATCTTAATCATGAAATATAGGACTTACCAAATTAATCTTGTGAATTTAGAAGGCTTGGAAGTTGGATTTTTCCCCTTGGTCTCTAGCTTGGCCGAATGTAAGAAAAATGGAGGAGGAAGAGAAATTTTTGTGTTTATCTCATCTAATTATTCACTAATCTAGAGTACCTTGGAAGCTTGGCAAGATATTTTGTGATTAAACCTTGCAAAGTTACTAATTTACCCCTTAAAAATGTTAGTGGAATGTGACATCACCCTAATGACCTCATAATCTCTTTTCTTGTTTTTCTAATGATTATGTTAGTAATCTTGGTAAGTAAAAATGTGGTATGTGTCCTTGTTATATTACTAATCTTGGTTGTTTGGTTTCCATACTCGTCTAATTGTAATTCGTTTCGAGTAAACCTCATTATCTCAGTGGTTTTTGAAATCATTTAACAATCCAAATTCCTTTGGTATTCTCTTAACTTAATAATCCCCTGGCTCAAATCTAAATTTACCAATCCCTCAATATATAATTCTTATAATATTTCCATGCTCCTTAAGGTCCAATAGAAGCTTATTCGAAATCAAAATCCTCAAAATCCATGCTTCAGGAATTTCTGAAATCTAACGTCATTTCGAGTCACTTATTTCCATTGTACAACACTAATATGGTTTCTGTTTATTCATTTTATGTTTCCACTATAGGGTACCTATATACCATTTCTCTAAATCCTCGAAATTTACTATTCATGTGACCACCGTAGCATTACTGAAGTTAGGGTTATTACATGTCTTCCACTGGGTTCACCTATGAGAAGAACAACTTCGCGGCCTATGTTGATACAGTGAATGCCCCAAAAGCTTATCACACCTTGATGAATTTTGTGAAGAAATGTAAACTGTCGTATGCTATGACTGCCACCACTCCTCTAATCCACGAGGTAATTGAAGAGGTGTGGACATCTGTTGAGTACAACGGCACAGACGGTACAATTGCTTTTTCCTTAAAGGGTAAAAACTATGTAGTTAATTCTGATGTGATAACTGCTTGTTTAAAATTGCCTGAGAATAACTGTCTGAAAGTACCCAGTGATGCTGAAATTGTTACCATGCTTAATTCCATAAATTATGCCCTTAGTACTGAGAATTTACGGAAAATTGTTAGGAAAGGAATGGTTAAAGAATGGAGTTATTTTTGTGATGCCTTCATTAAAAAATTTTCAGGCAAAATTAGTAATTTTGATGATGTTATCCATTCCATGCTAGTTATGATGTATATGCTTCTGACTGATAAATTCTATAACTTTGGCACACTAGTCATGTATGAGATAGCAGCAAAATTAGGTAAAAAGGAAACTAGGAGCAAGAATATCTATTTTGCTAGATTTTTTATGCTCTTAGCACTGCATGTATCTGAGAATAAGCTATCCATTGCTAACCCGGATAGCAAGTTCACATGTTTTGTTCAAGAGAAGAGAGTCCTAAGTGATTTAATTCGAATGAACTCCAATGCAGGAGTACAATTGGTATATCTACCAATTGTTCAAGTAACTATTTCTAACCTTGAAACTCCTATCTCTAACCCCCAAATTTCTTTGCCTTCCACTGTCATAATGGAGTCTGTAGTATTGACCAAACAGGCTCCTACCCAAGTGACTAAAACAAAAGTTTCCAAACCAAAATCTAAAAGACAAACCTCAGGTGCTTCTCAAAAAGCACCTGTTGCAAAAACTACCACAACTCTTGAGGGGAGTGTGAAGGAGGTAGTGAGTGGTGAGGGACAGGGTGCAAGCCCTAAGAATAAGGTAGGTGAGGAGAGTGCACCAAATAGCCAAGCCCAAGTTACATCCTCTCAACAGGGTGTGACTACTAGTTCCACAGAAACTCTGCACAAAAGGGTAAGGGACACTAGCCCTCTCTCAAAAACCTATGAAAGAAGAGTAAAATCTAAAACCATAGGGGAATCACAGGGTGCACACACAGTACAGCAAACTGTACCTTCTCAAATTCAGTTTGATGTGACTTCAATAAATGTGGAGTCATAGCTCCTTGATCTTAACCTTCAAATCGATACACATTACAATCCACCATCACCAACTCCATCTCTGGATGTGGATATGATATCTACATCAATTCCTGATTCTCCATCTTTAAGATTCTTGGAGAAGCCCCACTCTGCAATTGGTGGTCATCATCTTCTAGATGATTTGTTGGGCCATCAATCTTCCATTTCTGAATTCACAACAAAATCTGTGGCCTCATCTTTAAAATCAATCTCCACAGATTCAGTGTTGGTTTTCACTTCAACGGATACTATCTTTCCTTCATCAACGGATATCCTTCATCCGTTGACAAGTGTTTATCCATCAACGGATGCGCCTATGTCTAGCTGAAAGGCAGAGTGTGTAAACTTGTAACACTATAACTAATGTAACTCAAACTAAAGGAAAAGATACTTAACCAGAAGACAATCAAGAACAAGAAGTCACAAGAAATCAACACTAAATGAAGACAAGGTAATTGATACATTTCAACATGTTAACTATGATCAAGCCAAGAAGAAATCATTGAGAGAAGTTCAAGTCAAAGTTGTTCATGCCTCAGTGATTTGAAAAGCCAATAATCAAGATCATAACTATCAGTATCAATAAGACTAATTGATTTCAAGTGAACAAGAAGGAAAGCAAATATTGGAAAGCCACATTTCTAATTGGATATGGTAATTTATTCAAGAAGAAAAAACCCTATCAAGACTAGTCACTTATGAACCAGACCGTTGCATCAAGTGTCAGGACATTGATAGCAAGTTTATGTCAGTAATAAAGATCCATGTTCAAGAGCTTGGTGAAGAATAAAGAAGACATGAAGATATCACAAGTTCAAGATGTGCATTGAAGTTTCAAGTTGAAGACCAGAATATTTTCTAAGTACTAAATATTCTAGATGACCAAGTAGAAGTTTCTAAGTAGAAGTTCTACTTAGAAATTCGAGATGGCTAAGTAGAAATTCTCAAGTAGAAGTTCTACTTAGAGTGCAGCTTCAACATGACACATGGCATCTTCTGATTGGCAGATTTCCAAGCTTTCAAGATAAGGCAAGATTTATGTGGACATCATTGGGCCACGTATATCTTAGTCTTTGAAGTCTACAGGACATAGATTACATGTAGTATAAATAGAAGTACTTGTGTAATGTTTTAGTTAGTGAGCAATTCTTGAGAAAAACACAAGAGAAAGAGAGAGAGTGCATTCACAGAGCTTAGTATCATTCACTTCTCTCTGAACTTCTGTTATACTTTGTAATGAATGTTGTAGCAACCATTTCAAGTTATATATAAGACATATATTCCTTGAATCTGTGTGTTCGTTTATTACATCGTATTTATTGCTTCTCATATTCGAAAAGTTGTATTCACCCCCCCTCTACAACACATTTGGACCTAACAATTGGTATCAAAGCTATATGTTTAACATACAAAACATAGATCTTTGTGTTTGGTAGAAGAATCGTGAGTTTTCATTTTCTAAATCTACTTTTCATTTTCTCGAAAAGTGTGCTTTAAATCGTTTGTATTGAAAACTCATCTGAAAAATTATTTAAATACTCCAGGTGTGATTATTTAGCTTGGATGTATTTTAATTAATTTTTGTGAATTAATCTGGGTACTTTCATATTTGGTGTTCTTGAGTGTTCATCATCTGTTCTTATCAAAGAAGACAACCCAACAACTTTTTGATCTCCTTTTCAAACAGATAAATAGTAAAAGAATAAAAAGGTGTTTTTGGACTTTGTGATTTGCATTATTCACGGCCGAAAGTGAAACAAGACATACTCAGTGCCTAGCAAGTGGGTTAGGTGGGTTAGGTGAGTAAAGCATTCAAAGTCAAAAGGTGTTGAAGAGATAATATTGTTTATTCAATATTAAAGTAATCTGCAGAAAAATTATTCTAAGGACAAAAGTTCTACATAGAATTTCTACTTGAGATTTTCTACATAGAATTTCGACTTGGACAATTTCTACTTGGTGAATTTCGACTTGAGCAAAATTTCTACTTAGAGAAATTTCGACTTAGGCAAAAGTTCTACATATAAATTCTACATAGCCTAGTCTTGGGTACTTAGAAACTTTTAGTGACCAGAATTGAGATGGCTCCTAAAAATGCATTCAAGATCCCAATGTTCAACCGAGATCACTATGAAGAATGGGTTTTCAGAATGAGACTATATCTAGAGACTGTTAACCCTGAATATCTGGAAGTCCTTGACAAGGGTAAATTTGTTCCTATGGTGGTTATTCCTGCACATACGGAAGGAGGGGTGGTTATAGCACCTCGGTCTGAGCCTAAAAAGCCCTCGGAGTTTTCGGAAGCTGACAAGGAGCAAATAGCTTATGATACTGCCGTACGACAAACCTTGATGGAATCTCTTGATCATGAAATGTTCAACATAGTCAAAGGTTTGACTACAGCAAAGAAGATTTGGGACAAGATAGAAGTTGTCATGGAAGGATCTGCAGAGGTCAGAAGCAACAAGACACTCATACTCAAGATGGAGTATGACACCTTTAGAATAAGGAAAGGAGAAGGCATAACAGATGTCTATCTACGATTCAGTCAGTTGGTATTGGATTTGAATCTGAGAGGTGTAACTCTCCCCATGGTTGAGACTAATACGAGATATCTGAGGAACCAGCCAAAAAGCATTGAACATAGGGTCTACGCAATAAGAGAAACCAGAGATTTGCATACAACTTCTCTGGAAGAGTATTATGGAATATTAAAGACCTATGAGCTGGAAACACTTCAAGATCAAGCATGGGACAATGATTCAAAGGGAAAAGAAACTGCATCAGGATTAGTTGCTGATGAGGAAGAGTCTAAGAAGGCAATGGTTGCAGCAAAGCCTAAATCATCACTTGCACCACATCAAGTTGATAATGATGACGAGTGCGCATCTGACAGTGATGATGACTACTACACCCAAGAAGAGCTGGACAACATGGACGATAGTGTCGTGGCATACATGGCAAGGAAGTTCAGCAACATGAGATTCAGAAAGAGCAACCGACCACAGAGAAATTCTTCATCTTTCTATCGGGCTGCTAAGGGTGGTGGTAGTTCGTCAGGCTACCAAGGTAAAGGCAAGAATACCAGCTACAAATCTCCTTTGGATTTCAAAATGAAGTTCAAATGCTATAATTGTGGTGAAGCTGGACATTTTGCCTCGGACTGCAAAAAGCCTAAACAGACTTATCCAAAAGAGACATATGAAGCCCTCAAAAGCAAGTATGAAGCGTTGGTGAAGGAAAGACATGGAAAACGAGCTTTATTGGTGACAGAAGGAAGAGCTTGGGATGATTCAGATGAGGAAGATGTTACTCATGTAGCAAACTTTGCCCTCATGGCTGAGACATCAGAGGAACCAGAGGTACCAGTTCTGACTCTTAAAGTAGAAATGTCTATTGATGATTATAAGGAACAGAACGGGGCTCTTAGTGAAGAGATCTATATGTTGTGCAAAAGCCTAGACTCTTCTCAAAAGGAACAGAAAACACTTGTTGCCAAATGCAGAATGCTTGAGGCAAAAGTGGAAGAGCTAGAGGCTGCTTGCACTGTAGATACTTCCCTAAGAGACTTTATTAAATCTCTGGAACACAAGCTCGTCCTTAAGGAAGAAGTAGAAGCATGTCTTAGGAACAATCTAGCTGAGTTAGAAACTAAATGCGAAGCTTACAAACTAGCTGCTAGTAAAGTGTATGTAGATAATGACACATTTAAGAGGATAACTGGAGTAGGTGTAGGACTTGATTATTCTGACCTTCCTAAGAAAGAAGGAAAGAGACCTATTGACCCTAGTTCCAGTGACCTTAAAAAGGAAACACCTAGCATTCTTAAATCAGCTGTCAAACCTATGTACAAACACGTTGTTCCTAGAATAGAAGAAGAAGAGACTGAATTGATAGCTAGATATGAGATTGAGATGGAAGATCGCCAGAAAGCACAACCCATAACTCCTATCAAACAAGTTAAAATCAATTTCCCTAGAGATGAATCTGGACTAGGATTAGGAGCTAAGGCTGTTAAACAACAAGGAAAGAGAGAGAAAGGCATAAAAGAGGTTAAGGCTGAACGAATAAAGAAAGCATGTTATCATTGTAAATCTACTGAACATCTTTCTTATGCATGCAAAGCTAACATGAATGTTCCTGCTGCACATGCCATGCCTACCACACATACAATGAATAATCTGCATCAGAATCATGCACAGTGTGGTCAACCTAATTGTATGCCATGCACTTTTAACGTCATGCAAACTTTTGTGAATTTAATGAATGCATCTAGCCAGTCATGTTTAAATACTGCTGCTAGTTCAAACATCAAGAAAAAGCATGTGAGAGCCAAGACTATCAGTCCTCCTAAAGTTAGGAGTGACAAACCTTCTCCTAAGACTGACAAATCTGTCAAGTCTGAGAAAGGAAAGGAGATAGTCAAAAGCTCTAGTAATGTTAAGAAAAGTGCATCTCCTGTTGTTAAATCTGTTGATTCTCGATCTTATCGAAAAGCCGGGCCCAATCAAAGTTGGGTTCCGAAGAATGTCTAACCAATCTGTCATTGCAGGGCGTTAAGCAGAATAGAAATAAAGTTATATGGGTGCTAGACAGTGGAGCATCTAGGCATATGACTGGAAACAAGTCCCTGCTTACAGAGTTGGTTATGAAGGTTGGCCCTTATGTTACCTTTGGAGATGACAGCATAGGTGTGACTAAGGGATATGGCAAACTGAAGACTGGTAATGTCATCATTGAAGATATTTCCTATGTTGAGGGACTGAAGCACAATCTGTTGAGTATAAGTCAATTCTGTGACAAAGGTTACGAAATTGTCTTCAACAAGAAAGGTGTATCAATCACTCACATCAAGGAAGGCTCACTGGCTTTGAGAGGAGTTCGAAAGGCAGATCTTTTTGTTGCAGATATGGATTCAGCAAATCAGAATGAGGTCACCTGTTTCTACAACAAAGCCTCGGATGATGAAAGCTGGTTATGGCACAAAAAACTATCTCACTTAAACTTCAAAACGATGAATGCTCTCGCGAGGCGAGAATTGGTGAGAGATCTACCTAAAATGGAGTTCGCTCCGAAAGGACTCTGTGAAGCTTGTGAAATGGGAAAGTCGAAGCGAGCATCGCATAAAAGCAAAGAAATTTCTAGTATTACTGAGCCTCTGCAACTTCTTCATATGGATTTATTTGGCCCAGTGAATGTCCTATCTTTGTCTAGGAAAAGATATGCATTGGTAATCGTGGATGACTTCTCCAAGTATACATGGGTATTGTTCGCAATGACGAAAGACGAAGTACCTTTCTTAATCATTGATCACATCACTCAAATTGAGAATGTTTCAACACTTACTGTGAAGACGATTAGATCAGACAATGGCACTGAATTCAAAAATGCAGTGCTGAATGACTTCTGTGTATCTAAAGGAATACGTCATCAGTATTCAGCCCCGAGAATTCCACAGCAAAATGGAGTAGTTGAAAGGAAGAATAGAACTTTGGTTGAAGCAGCAAGAACTTTGTTGTATGATTCGAAACTTCCTCTGTACTTCTGGGCCGAAGCAGTGAGTACCGCTTGTTACACTCAAAATAGAACCTTGATCATAAAAGATAAAGAAAAGACACCATGTGAGCTAATGAACAACAGAAGACCAACAATCAAATACTTTCATGTCTTCGGAGCAAAATGCTATGTGCTTATAGATGATGAAAATCTAGGCAAGTTTGCAGCAAAAGCTCGTGAAGGAATCTTTGTTGGTTATTCTACAGATGTGGTGGCAGCTTATAGAGTGTTCTTAGTAAATGATCGAAAAGTGACTGAAAGTTACAACGTCAGATTCGACGATACCAAACTCTCATCAATTTCAAGAGATTCTAGTGAACCTGAGTCCCTAAAATTTCAGAATCTGGACTTAGAAGATCTTGAAGATGAACCTGAGTTGGTTGTTCCATTAAATGTTCCAAGCGTACATGAAGAACCTGAGTCTAGTGAACAAGCTAATTCTACAAGATCAGGAGAGACTTCTTCAGTACCAACCGGCAACAACTCAGGGGGAGTAAATAGCAGCTCAAGGACTACTGTTCAAGGCTCGAGTCGAGTTGACTCTAGTTCTGTAGGAGCTGGCACTAACTCAGGGGGAGTTAGTGAAAATAATCAAAGTAGTCAGCACCCCAACTCAGAAAGTCAAGCTGAATCATCAAGACAATTTCCAGGTGAACGGGTATGGAATAGAGACCATCCGTTTGAGTTAATTATTGGTGATCCAGATGCTGGTGTGACTACTAGAAGAACTGCAAGAGCTGACATGGCTAATATCTCCTTATATTCTGGGTTCATATCCAAGCTTGAACCTAAAGAAATAGAAGAAGCTCTTGGTGATGCTGATTGGGTGATTGCAATGCAAGAGGAACTCAATCAGTTTGAAAGGCAGAAAGTTTGGAAACTGGTACCCCGACCTAAGAACATATCAGTAATTGGAGCTAGGTGGGTATTCAGAAATAAACTGGATGAAAACGGACTTGTAACACGAAACAAGGCTCGTTTGGTTGCAAAAGGTTATTCTCAGCGAGAAGGAATTGATTATGATGAAACCTA
Organism: Saposhnikovia divaricata; assembly: GCA_036435485.1. Taxonomy (NCBI): domain Eukaryota; kingdom Viridiplantae; phylum Streptophyta; class Magnoliopsida; order Apiales; family Apiaceae; genus Saposhnikovia; species Saposhnikovia divaricata. The sequence continues at coordinate 60,182,736 of CM071594.1, forward strand.
TGCACCGGTTGCAAGACTTGAGGAAGTGTGACGCCCCCAAAATTCACCACCTGTGGACTTGGGTCGCCACTCCGTCAATACCTGTCTTAATCCAAGAAACATTACAATACATAATCATCATAAAGGCTTCATCGTACAACAGCGGTTCCATCCCACAAGTCCAAGCATCGACAAATCTCTGAATAGTACAACATAATAATAATAATAATAATACAAGATATCGATAGATACGCCAACCAAGGGTAGTCTTCGACAGGGTCGTCGCCTTAGCGGAAAGCATACTAGTTTGACTTCGTGCTCTGGTGCATTATCTCCTTCCCCTTGGAACGAGAGGTTTCGCCTTTTTCCAACTTTACTGAAAAACAATATTAACAACAAGAGTGAGCAACTAGGTGCTCAGCAAGTCCACTGACTCGCTCTCTCACTAACAATGGAAAATGAAAGGAAATCAACTTTGGTCAAGAAAGATTCTCATTTGCAGGCAATGTGTTTTGATAATGATAACACTTACTGATAGACCAAACAACTATCTCAGAACAAAGAAATTGAAATTTAAAAGCTTGAGATACTGGTCTTCCGCCTCTACGATACCCCACAGCGCGATCAACCGCTGTGTCACAAGTACCGCACACCCGTGATACCCCATAGCACGATCACTACTATGTCGCAAGTATCACAATATCATTCTGCTAGCGTAAAGGTGGTTGAAAAGTCAACCTGGCATCATTAGTGCCAAAATATAAACATTCTCTTTCGATACCACGAGTTTATTTTCCCGTGTTGATCTGAAAGAAACCCATGGGCCATCTCCCATGTTGACCAGTGGATTAAACGATTATTCCTCCGAATAAAATTGATTGATTTGGATTCATATTCACGTCTGGCCGATCGCCAGTCTACACTTTGTACAAAACCGACCTGGACAATAGGCCGTCACAATAATTCTCAAAAGAAATAATTTATTTTATTGACACAAACAATATGTCAATTCAAGACAATAAAGTAGCAACCTTGAACAAGAAAGGTTTGCGGATCAGAATAAATCTTGTGGAGTCGTCTTGAAATAATAAGAACGACCTGATACGAAATGAAACTTCTAAATACGTTGGAGTAGGTAATTTAGAGGAACTTCTGATGATATACTCTTCATCTCTAAACTATTCTGCGTATATCTACTTTGATTCGAACAATGAATCAAATTTAATTATCGAAATAAAGTTTAACGGATATGAACAATAGATCCGTTTGAAGTCAATAAAGATCTAATTACCTCGATATATGAGTGTAATTATAGCTGAATAATATTTAAGGGTCATCTCGAACAATAAGGTGCCCTAGAATTCAATCAAATTACGTTCTATAACTTTTAGGGAGTATTTCTATAATTTTCTAAATAAACACTTGATAACAGAATATTTTATCACGAACTAGCAATTTAAACAGATAATTCAATATCATAATATCTCAGCATATCTCGAAATTTTTTTCAAAAGGAGTGAGGGTCAGAAGGAACTTGCCTCGATCTCGAAGTGCAGAAAAATGCAGATTAAATTATACTCTACCCGTGGGCTCGACTTCGGTCGACGGCTTGAGAATTAGGCACTAACAATGTCAACCAGAAAATACGTGAGCGGAACGTCAAAATAAAACACTTCTCAGCCGATAATAATAATTAAATATAATAATAACATAACTCTCGAAAATCTGTTCGATAATTAACGGATAATACACCCCGGATAAATACATCTCTCTTCGAATCACAAAATGAACCCGTAATATTAATCGTAAATCCGACTTAATAAGATATACGGCTACGGCGATACTCCGTGTCTAACGCCTCGTAAATAATCAAACCACTAATTATTCTCAAACAAATAATCCAACAATCTATTTGTTATAAAAATTTTAAATTCAAAATTATTATTATTACTCTCACCATTTTTAAATCTCGTAATATAAATACGTCTTATTCTGATTTAACCCACTAAAATAATCTGAAAACTATTTATTATCATCTATCCATAATAAAACCTTATTTAACTCCATTTTATCAACTAATTATTAAATCACTAATTTCTACCCAATAGATCACAAATATTTCTGTTTAATTAATAACTCAATTTAAATCCAAAAATTATTGTTTATTACCAACAAGTCAATTACCATTTTTACTAACGATTTATTAAAACCAATTTTAAAACACAAAATCATTTATTTCCTATTTATTCACAATTATTTCTCTATTTATCGACAAATCAATAAATCTCTAATTTTTATCCAAAATCATTAAATGATTACTTTTAACAGATTGATAAATAAATACTCAATTTTTTATCAACTCCTTTTATTTTATATAAAATATTCTTATTTCTCACAATTTAGATAATAAACTAATTTTTAACATTTTTCACCTTTTTCATTTTATTAATAAATCATTTCTCTCAATTAATAATATTTAACTTCTTTTGTTATTATCTCTTTATTTATTATATAAATACATATATATATATATATATATATATATAAATACATTTTTATTTACTTATTCAAATCTCTCTCTCTCTCTCTCTCTCTCTCTCTCTCTCTTACCAACCTACGATCTCTGCTTCCCCTCAACCTCCTCCCTTCGCTCTATACCAATAACGACACTGCCGTAATACTCTTCGTGTCGTCCCTGCGTTCAGTTCAACCACCACCAGCTCCGACTACTCTCCCTGCCACCTCCCCACACTCTCTCGACCTTTTCTCTTAGAACAAACACGACACAAGACTCACAGCCACAACCACAACTTTGCACACCAACTCATGTACACACACACTACTCTACACCCGCATGCCACTCTTTCTCTAACGCCTCAATCACTACACCCATGCACTTGTTGGGTTTATTATTAATCTAAGCTGTCTTTATTTGTTTTTGAATGAAACGGGTGTAACCCGAGTTTGTAGCTAAGTTGAATTAGTCTTAAGTTGTTTCAGTACCAGTGGGAGTTGTGGAGTATTTATAGGAGAAGTTAAAGCCCACGTCTGTTAGTGGCAGTCTAGTTGTTTTATTTAAGTCATGTATTCAGTCACTTCTAATAACATCAGTTAGCATTTTGTTTTACAATATCACTGTTCTATACATACACATACGATAACTCCCACCAACAGGACATGCACATACACTCCGTAACAATGTCGAGTGCAGAACAGACTGAGGGAGGGTGCTGCATTAAACTCCAATCTCTCTCCCTCTTCCCCCGTACATCACTCTAACCCCTGTCCTCTCTCTCGTTCTTTCTATTACCATCTCACACAACAACGCTTACTACACAATGCACTACCAGTTCGAACTACAACTGCACAAGACTCATACACTCGTCGCTTATCCCCCTACGACCCTTCACAGTTAACAATCGAAAGAATTAACCGAAAAGGAAACGACGGAAACCCAGAACTGGTCACACAGCACTACGATATAGTGAATAAACCGAAGGAAATAAACAGAAAGAGAAATGAGGAATCGAAAAGAACGACATATACTACCTGTTTGGCACTCGGTTTTGAAGAGTAGAGAAAGAAATATAAACTCGTGGGTAGGAGCTCTGTTTTCTCCTTGGTGAAAGAAAAGAAGAATCAAGTTGGGTTTTTTGGTTGAAAGAAATAGCGGGGGTGATACCTTTTTGCAGGAAACAAAAGGATGGGGTGGTTTGTATTTGTTTCGTGACCCAGTGACTAAGTGAGAGATGTAACCGTGTTTTCTGTGTTATGTTTTGTCTGTGGATATGAAACTGGGTTTGGTGTTTTGGTCTTTGCAGGTAGAGATATAGAAAGAATAAGACTTGTGTTGTATTTGTTTATGAAACCAACTAAAGGCCGTGCTCTGCTTGACAAGAAAATATGGCCAGTCTTGTTTTTAATTCTGTGTCTAAACAACCGTGGCAGACAAAACGTGGGAATAAAATAAAAAGAGTGTGCAGGAATGTTTAGAAATGCTGAAAAGAAATGTTGTGTTTGTAACGAATAAATGGTGTTTGGTGAAAGGAATGTCGTGTTCCGAAAAATGGGATTTTGCTGTCTTTCCTTCGTATTAACGATTCGAACAGATAAAAACCGAAACATAATTATCGTCGTTTTCTAAAATAAATTCTGCGATAAAAATTTAATATCCGTCTAAAAACTAAAATCCTATTTTCCTAAATTTTCTAATTTTATTAAATACCTAATAATTATAAATAATAGATAAAATAAATAATATTTATTTACATACGAATATAAAATTTTTTTAAAAAAAATTTAACCAAAAATACGCTAATTAATGCATTGTCCTCAAATAAATTTAAATAACGATTAGAAAATATTATTCGGAAATTTGCGGTTATTACAGCCTTCCCCCCTTAAAGGATTCCGTCCTCGGAATCAAGACTACGCACTAAACAAATCAGGATACTTAATTCGCATTTCGCTTTCTAATTCCCACGTAGCTTCTTCCACTTGATGATTTCTCCAAAGTACTTTCACCAGATCTATTTGCTTAGTCCTTAACTCTTGCACCTTGTGCTCTAGAATCTGTACTGGTTGCTCTTCGTACGTTAGATCAGGACGAATTTCCACTGGATCGTAGGTTATGACATGTCTGAAATCGGAATGGTATTCTCTTAACGCAGAAACATGAAATACGTCATGAATATGCTGGAGGTCTGGAGGTAGGGCCAACTGATAAGCTAGTGGTCCTATTTTCTTGAGAATCTCAAAAGGTCCTATATATCTGGGACTCAATTTGCCTTTCTTTCCGAATCTCATAACTCCCTTCCAAGGTGAAACCTTCAGCATCACTTTATCTCCCACTTCGAATGCTTTGTCCTTTCTCTTTTGATTCGCATACTTTCTCTGTCGATCCTGAGCTGCAACTAACCTTCTTCGAATCACTTCGGTTGCTTGCTTAGTTTGTTGAAGTAGTTCTGGCCCTAGTATCTTTCCTTCCCCTACTTCATCCCAGTATAACGGTGATCTGCACTTTCTTCCGTATAGCGCTTCGTATGGTGCCATGCCAATGCTGGAGTGGTAACTATTGTTGTAAGCGAACTCGACTAGGGGCAAATGCTCATCCCAACTCCCTTTAAAATCAAGTGCACAGGCTCTTAACATATCTTCAACTGTTTGAATCGTCCTTTCACTTTGCCCGTCGGTCTGGGGGTGATATGCAGTACTCAGATTTAACTTCGTGCCAAGACATTCCTGAAAGCTTTTCCAAAATCGAGAAGTAAAACGGGCATCCCTATCAGATACAATTGAAACGGGCACTCCATGACGAGCCACAATTTCCTTTAGGTATAGGTTCACCAATCTTTCAACAGAGTACTTATCACTGATTGGTAGGAAATGCGCAGACTTAGTGAGTCGATCAACAATAACCCAAATTGCATCATGGCTGGATTTAGTTCGGGGCAATCCTACGACAAAATCCATGGTAATATGCTCCCATTTCCATTCGGCTGTCTCTAAGGGTTGTAAAAGTCCACTTGGTCGTTGATGTTCTGCCTTCACTTTCTGACAGGTTAAACACTTACTTACCCATTCTGCAATCTCTCTTTTCATGTTTGGCCACCAATAGTTTTGCTTGATATCCTGATACATCTTCGTGCTTCCGGGATGAATAGAGTACCTCGAATTATGTGCTTCGCTCAAAATCTCTTCCTTTAATTCTGCAACATTCGGTATCCAAATTCTAGAAGCAAATCTTTTAATTCCCTTGACATCCTTTGGACTTTGAAATTCTTCTCCTGTTAACTGATCCCTCTCTTCTTCCATCACTTTCTCTTGACAACGACGAATCTTTTCGATTAATTCTGGTTGTAAGGAGATTTCATATACTCTTTCATTGGTTTGAACAGGAATCTTAATCTCCAAGTCTAACCTCTCAATTTCTTTGATCAATTCCTTTGACGATACTACCATCTTAAGTCTTTCTTTTCTACTTAGCGCGTCAGCCACCACATTGGCCTTCCCTGGATGGTAATTAATCGAACAATCATAGTCCTTGATTAATTCCAACCACCGCCTCTGTCTCATATTCAATTCTTTCTGGGTGAAGATATATTTTAGACTCTTATGATCCGTGTAAATCTCACACTTTTCTCCATATAAATAGTGTCTCCAGATCTTTAATGCAAAAACAATCGCCGCTAGTTCGAGATCGTGAGTTGGGTATCTTATCTCATAATCTTTTAACTGTCGAGAAGCATAAGCAATTACTTTTCCATGCTGCATCAATACACATCCTAAACCCTTATGAGAAGCATCACTATAGATTACAAAGTTTCCCGTATCGTCTGGTAACGTCAAAACCGGGGCAGATGTTAATCGTCTCTTAAGTTCTTGAAAACTTTCTTCACACTTGGGAGTCCATTTAAACTTCTCATTCTTTCTGGTAAGCTTAGTCAATGGTGTAGCTATCTTTGAAAAATCCATTACAAATCTCTGATAATATCCTGCTAGTCCAAGAAAGCTTCTTACTTCTGTTGGAGTCTTTGGCCTCTCCCAATTGGCAACAGCCTCCACTTTCGCAGGGTCAACCGAAATTCCTTCACTGCTCACAATGTGTCCTAGGAATTGCACTGAACTTAGCCAAAATTCGCACTTAGAGAATTTTGCATATAACCTTTCCTTGCGTAAAGTTTCCAATACTATTCGGAGGTGCTCTGCGTGTTCTTCTTGATTCTTAGAGTAAATCAAGATGTCATCAATAAATACAATCACGGACTTATCCAAATGTTTCTTGAATATGCGATTCATCAAATCCATGAAAGCAGCTGGAGCATTCGTCAATCCAAAAGGCATCACTAGAAATTCGTAATGTCCATAGCGAGTCCTAAAGGCCGTCTTTGGTACATCTTCAGGCTTGATCTTCAACTGGTGATAACCCGATCTAAGATCAATCTTAGAAAAATAAGCTGCTCCTTTAAGCTGATCGAACAAATCATCAATTCGTGGCAAGGGGTATCTATTCTTGATCGTCATCTTGTTTAGCTCTCGATAATCTATGCACAATCTCATAGATCCGTCTTTCTTCTTCACAAATAACACTGGAGCTCCCCAAGGGAACACGCTGGGTCGAATTACGCCCTTGTCTAATAGTTCTTGAAGTTGTGTGGCCAACTCCTTCATCTCAATTGGGGCCATTCGGTATGGTGCTTTTGAAATCGGTGCAGTTCCAGGGGCAAGATCAATAGTGAATTCTATTTCTCGGTCAGGAGGTAATCCTGGTAGTTCTTCAGGAAAGACGTCCTCAAATTGATTCACTACGGGAATTTCGTCAATAGTAGGGGCTTGCTTCTCGCTATCAACCACATGAGCTAAGTATGCTTGACATCCTTGCCTTAGCAGCTTCTTTGCTTGGATCATAGTCAGAAAATTACGGGTCGGTTTCCTTCCACGAAAATGTATTCTTTTGCCGTCCGATGCCTTTAAACTAACCCACTTACGCCGACAGTTGATTTTGCGCATCGTATCGTGCTAACCAATCCATTCCAAGAATTATATCAAACTCCCCTAGGTTAAAGGAAAGAAGATTTGCATCGAAGCGTTGTCCTTGAATTTCGATTCCACAATCTGGGCATATCTGATCTACAGGAACTTTTTCCTGATTTGCTACTTCTATAATCAAGGTCTCTCATAATGGTACAGACTGAATATTTAGCTTGTTCATAAAACTCTCCGATATAAAAGATCTTGTTGCTCCCGAATCAATTAAAACACATGCATCCACAGAATTTACCAAAAACGTACCTGCAATCACATCGTTATCAGCCATGGCATCCATCACTGTCATGTTGAAAGTACGGGCAGTTGGCTTGTTGCTAGGAGGTGCCATCAATCTAGGTACAATGGTCTCCTTTGGTGGTGACCTGCAATCTCGTGCTATGTGTCCCTTCTTCCCGCGTTTGAAACAAGTAGTTGCCTTCTCTCTCCTTGCAGTTGGAAGAGTAATGGCCTTTCTGTCCACAAGTGTAGCACACAATGCTGGCAAGGTTACACGGTCCTGGGTGCTTCCTTCCACAAGTGCCACATTCTGGTAATGGCGGTCTTCCTTGAAGTAAATTTGTTATTTGAGGGGGTCTGAACTTCTGGTTGTTCCCCCTAGTGTCCTGGTTCCCAAATCTCCTTACGGCATTGCTTCTCTCTTCCCGTCTCACAAACGGTTTCCTTGCATTTCGATCATCAGGCTTTCTCTCAAAACTAGACCCATGATTCTAAAACTTTCTTTTCTTGATATCCTTATCCTTCGAGTACAATTCAGAACCACTTTCGACAATGGATGCTTTCTGATCCAAAGTCGCATAGTCGGTGATTTCTAGTACCGCAACTCGATTCTGGATCCACGGTTTCAGCCCCAGCTGGAAACGTTTAGCCCTCTTTTCTTCGGTATCCACATGGTAAGGAACGAATCTTGAGAGTTCCGAAAATTTGGCTTCATACTCAGCCACAGTCATATTGCCTTGCTTCAGTTCGAACAACTTAATTTCTATCTGATTCTCTAAGTACTTAGAAAAGTACCTTTCCAGGAACAACTCTGAAATTCTAGTCCAAGGCATAACCATATTATCTTCCATTGCTCTCTTTGCTTCCCACCAATAATTTGATGCACTTTTCACTACATATATAGTAACGATAATAGTTCTAGCCTATGCCACACTGTATCCTGAAAATATATTCTTCATTTCTCTCAACAAATCTCTCATTTCTTTAGAATTAGTAATCCTTTTGGTCTCATCAATATCTTATTACCAATAAGTCTTGATAGTGATGATATGGTTTGAGTTTCTCAATTGTAAGACGCATTTCTTCTCATAGGGTCTTCTCAACATTAATCCCAAAACTTCCAAAGTTTAAACCATCGTTCAACTACTAAATTTAGAAGAAAGATAGGGAAAACATGCATTACTGTTCTCTTCCCTTTTCTTAATGAAAAGCAATCACTCTCTCACCAACGGGTAATATATTATTATTGTATAATAGGTATCGATTCGCTTCACTCTTTTAAAGGATTGAGTTCGATGATTGCTTCATAATCAAACCAATGTCTTAGAACCTTACTACACTCCCAGGAAACACCACGTAGGGTTTTGAAGATCTGACTAGCGAGTTTACGCAAAGGTCTATTTCTATTTAGAAATTGTCACTCCGACTTGAGTTGTTGAACTTTCCATTTCTGGAAGGGATGTTTCATCACTTTCGGATTTTCGTAAACCACTTTTAAAAATTCTTAGGCCCCAGTCATTCTAGGATCCATAAGAACACTGAATAGAGATATCTCATAAGGAATAGATGTTAAACAACACATGTGCACGCTCAATTCTTGATGGTGAGAATCTTTTATGAAAGGATTAGCTGAGAGATCATTATGATCATCGAACATTTGTTTTGTTGCATGTATCATTAGGACAACCGTCATAGTACACAAGGTGGCCAGCCTTTAGTACTCTAATTAACAAACAACAGTACAAATGGTGGCGTCCCACCAGACTTCTATCACAGAGACAGACAGTCTTCCCCTGTATAAGTAGGGTTGTTCATCTCAGTAACACAAAGGGTGACAAATATAGGAAGGGATATGAAAGAGTTTTATATTTATAAAAGTACATGACGCTCTGTAAATGAACCTTTGAACGATATAGGTCTTTTCAAACAGGATAGATATTGCCTGAGTAAATTCGAATGGAAAAAAAAAATCACCGATAATCATTGTTAAGGAAGTTACTTAAGGAATGATTTCCTAGCACACAATAAGCTCTTAGGATCGACTATCGATTCTCGAATGAAAGTGACACTCGTAGACTCCGGTAGCTCGTCAGGGAAGAAAATCTCTAAGAGAGGATATACTAGAAACACAATATCATATAGAACTATTTCAACCTCTATAAGTTATATCTCTGATGCACGTACGGCGCAGGGCACTTAGTGCTAAAATATCAACGTTGTACTATATCTCTAAATTCTCACGTCGCGTTATAATTCTAGGCTCGTACGATTCCTAAGAATATAACTAACGCTCTGATACCAAGCTGTGACGCCCCCAAAATTCACCACCTGTGGACTTGGGTCGCCACTCCGTCAATACCTGTCTTAATCCAAGAAACATTACAATACATAATCATCATAAAGGCTTCATCGTACAACAGCGGTTCCATCCCACAAGTCCAAGCATCGACAAATCTCTGAATAGTACAACATAATAATAATAATAATAATACAAGATATCGATAGATACGCCAACCAAGGGTAGTCTTCGACAGGGTCGTCGCCTTAGCGGAAAGCATACTAGTTTGACTTCGTGCTCTGGTGCATTATCTCCTTCCCCTTGGAACGAGAGGTTTCGCCTTTTTCCAACTTTACTGAAAAACAATATTAACAACAAGAGTGAGCAACTAGGTGCTCAGCAAGTCCACTGACTCGCTCTCTCACTAACAATGGAAAATGAAAGGAAATCAACTTTGGTCAAGAAAGATTCTCATTTGCAGGCAATGTGTTTTGATAATGATAACACTTACTGATAGACCAAACAACTATCTCAGAACAAAGAAATTGAAATTTAAAAGCTTGAGATACTGGTCTTCCGCCTCTACGATACCCCACAGCGCGATCAACCGCTGTGTCACAAGTACCGCACACCCGTGATACCCCATAGCACGATCACTACTATGTCGCAAGTATCACAATATCATTCTGCTAGCGTAAAGGTGGTTGAAAAGTCAACCTGGCATCATTAGTGCCAAAATATAAACATTCTCTTTCGATACCACGAGTTTATTTTCCCGTGTTGATCTGAAAGAAACCCATGGGCCATCTCCCATGTTGACCAGTGGATTAAACGATTATTCCTCCGAATAAAATTGATTGATTTGGATTCATATTCACGTCTGGCCGATCGCCAGTCTACACTTTGTACAAAACCGACCTGGACAATAGGCCGTCACAATAATTCTCAAAAGAAATAATTTATTTTATTGACACAAACAATATGTCAATTCAAGACAATAAAGTAGCAACCTTGAACAAGAAAGGTTTGCGGATCAGAATAAATCTTGTGGAGTCGTCTTGAAATAATAAGAACGACCTGATACGAAATGAAACTTCTAAATACGTTGGAGTAGGTAATTTAGAGGAACTTCTGATGATATACTCTTCATCTCTAAACTATTCTGCGTATATCTACTTTGATTCGAACAATGAATCAAATTTAATTATCGAAATAAAGTTTAACGGATATGAACAATAGATCCGTTTGAAGTCAATAAAGATCTAATTACCTCGATATATGAGTGTAATTATAGCTGAATAATATTTAAGGGTCATCTCGAACAATAAGGTGCCCTAGAATTCAATCAAATTACGTTCTATAACTTTTAGGGAGTATTTCTATAATTTTCTAAATAAACACTTGATAACAGAATATTTTATCACGAACTAGCAATTTAAACAGATAATTCAATATCATAATATCTCAGCATATCTCGAAATTTTTTTCAAAAGGAGTGAGGGTCAGAAGGAACTTGCCTCGATCTCGAAGTGCAGAAAAATGCAGATTAAATTATACTCTACCCGTGGGCTCGACTTCGGTCGACGGCTTGAGAATTAGGCACTAACAATGTCAACCAGAAAATACGTGAGCGGAACGTCAAAATAAAACACTTCTCAGCCGATAATAATAATTAAATATAATAATAACATAACTCTCGAAAATCTGTTCGATAATTAACGGATAATACACCCCGGATAAATACATCTCTCTTCGAATCACAAAATGAACCCGTAATATTAATCGTAAATCCGACTTAATAAGATATACGGCTACGGCGATACTCCGTGTCTAACGCCTCGTAAATAATCAAACCACTAATTATTCTCAAACAAATAATCCAACAATCTATTTGTTATAAAAATTTTAAATTCAAAATTATTATTATTACTCTCACCATTTTTAAATCTCGTAATATAAATACGTCTTATTCTGATTTAACCCACTAAAATAATCTGAAAACTATTTATTATCATCTATCCATAATAAAACCTTATTTAACTCCATTTTATCAACTAATTATTAAATCACTAATTTCTACCCAATAGATCACAAATATTTCTGTTTAATTAATAACTCAATTTAAATCCAAAAATTATTGTTTATTACCAACAAGTCAATTACCATTTTTACTAACGATTTATTAAAACCAATTTTAAAACACAAAATCATTTATTTCCTATTTATTCACAATTATTTCTCTATTTATCGACAAATCAATAAATCTCTAATTTTTATCCAAAATCATTAAATGATTACTTTTAACAGATTGATAAATAAATACTCAATTTTTTATCAACTCCTTTTATTTTATATAAAATATTCTTATTTCTCACAATTTAGATAATAAACTAATTTTTAACATTTTTCACCTTTTTCATTTTATTAATAAATCATTTCTCTCAATTAATAATATTTAACTTCTTTTGTTATTATCTCTTTATTTATTATATAAATACATATATATATATATATATATATATAAATACATTTTTATTTACTTATTCAAATCTCTCTCTCTCTCTCTCTCTCTCTCTCTCTCTTACCAACCTACGATCTCTGCTTCCCCTCAACCTCCTCCCTTCGCTCTATACCAATAACGACACTGCCGTAATACTCTTCGTGTCGTCCCTGCGTTCAGTTCAACCACCACCAGCTCCGACTACTCTCCCTGCCACCTCCCCACACTCTCTCGACCTTTTCTCTTAGAACAAACACGACACAAGACTCACAGCCACAACCACAACTTTGCACACCAACTCATGTACACACACACTACTCTACACCCGCATGCCACTCTTTCTCTAACGCCTCAATCACTACACCCATGCACTTGTTGGGTTTATTATTAATCTAAGCTGTCTTTATTTGTTTTTGAATGAAACGGGTGTAACCCGAGTTTGTAGCTAAGTTGAATTAGTCTTAAGTTGTTTCAGTACCAGTGGGAGTTGTGGAGTATTTATAGGAGAAGTTAAAGCCCACGTCTGTTAGTGGCAGTCTAGTTGTTTTATTTAAGTCATGTATTCAGTCACTTCTAATAACATCAGTTAGCATTTTGTTTTACAATATCACTGTTCTATACATACACATACGATAACTCCCACCAACAGGACATGCACATACACTCCGTAACAATGTCGAGTGCAGAACAGACTGAGGGAGGGTGCTGCATTAAACTCCAATCTCTCTCCCTCTTCCCCCGTACATCACTCTAACCCCTGTCCTCTCTCTCGTTCTTTCTATTACCATCTCACACAACAACGCTTACTACACAATGCACTACCAGTTCGAACTACAACTGCACAAGACTCATACACTCGTCGCTTATCCCCCTACGACCCTTCACAGTTAACAATCGAAAGAATTAACCGAAAAGGAAACGACGGAAACCCAGAACTGGTCACACAGCACTACGATATAGTGAATAAACCGAAGGAAATAAACAGAAAGAGAAATGAGGAATCGAAAAGAACGACATATACTACCTGTTTGGCACTCGGTTTTGAAGAGTAGAGAAAGAAATATAAACTCGTGGGTAGGAGCTCTGTTTTCTCCTTGGTGAAAGAAAAGAAGAATCAAGTTGGGTTTTTTGGTTGAAAGAAATAGCGGGGGTGATACCTTTTTGCAGGAAACAAAAGGATGGGGTGGTTTGTATTTGTTTCGTGACCCAGTGACTAAGTGAGAGATGTAACCGTGTTTTCTGTGTTATGTTTTGTCTGTGGATATGAAACTGGGTTTGGTGTTTTGGTCTTTGCAGGTAGAGATATAGAAAGAATAAGACTTGTGTTGTATTTGTTTATGAAACCAACTAAAGGCCGTGCTCTGCTTGACAAGAAAATATGGCCAGTCTTGTTTTTAATTCTGTGTCTAAACAACCGTGGCAGACAAAACGTGGGAATAAAATAAAAAGAGTGTGCAGGAATGTTTAGAAATGCTGAAAAGAAATGTTGTGTTTGTAACGAATAAATGGTGTTTGGTGAAAGGAATGTCGTGTTCCGAAAAATGGGATTTTGCTGTCTTTCCTTCGTATTAACGATTCGAACAGATAAAAACCGAAACATAATTATCGTCGTTTTCTAAAATAAATTCTGCGATAAAAATTTAATATCCGTCTAAAAACTAAAATCCTATTTTCCTAAATTTTCTAATTTTATTAAATACCTAATAATTATAAATAATAGATAAAATAAATAATATTTATTTACATACGAATATAAAATTTTTTTAAAAAAAATTTAACCAAAAATACGCTAATTAATGCATTGTCCTCAAATAAATTTAAATAACGATTAGAAAATATTATTCGGAAATTTGCGGTTATTACAGGAAGTCAGGATGTTCTTGGCATTTGCAGCACATAAGAACTTCAAGGTTTTCCAGATGGATGTGAAAAGTGCCTTTCTGAACGGAGAGTTAGAAGAAGAAGTGTATCTGGAACAGCCGCCTGGCTTCGTTGATCCAGAACATGTAGATTTTGTGTATCTTCTCTTCAAATCTGTCTATGGCCTCAGGCAATCCCCAAGGCGATGGTATGAAACCCTATCCTTATTCTTAATTGAAAATGGTTTTGTTAGGGGAGTAATTGATAAAACATCGTTCTATAAAATTGTAAGAAATGACTTAATACTTGTTCAAGTCTATGTGGACGATATTATTTTTGGGTCATCAAATGAGCGCTTGTGCGAGAAATTTGCCAAGCTAATGCAGGAAAAATATGAGATGAGCATGATGGGAGAGCTGTCCTTCTTCCTTGGATTACAGATCAGTCAGAGAAAAGATGGTATCTTTATCTGTCAATCCAAGTACGTCAGAGATTTACTCAAGAAGTATAATCTAGAAGATGCATCAGCAGCTAAGACTCCCATGGCAACAGCCACGAAGCTTGATGAAGACAAATCAGGTAAATCAGTTGACATCACAAGCTATCGAGGTATGATTGGCTCACTCCTCTCTTTAACTGCAAGTAGACCCGATATAATGTTCGCAACTTGTTTATGTGCAAGGTTCCAAGCGGATCCTAGAGAATCACATCTCGTAGCCGTCAAAAGAATTTTTAGGTATCTCAAGGGCACACCAAATCTAGGGATTTGGTACCCAAGAGATACAGGTTTTAATCTTATTGGCTATTCGGATTCAGACTATGCAGGTTGCAGGATTGATAGGAAAAGCACATCTGGTGCTTGCCAATTTCTTGGCAGAAGATTGGTGTCCTGGCAAAGTAAAAAGCAACATACAGTATCTACTTCTACTGCTGAAGCTGAGTACATTGCTGCTGGAAGCTGTGTAGCTCAAATACTGTGGATGAGGAACCAATTGAAGGATTATGGCATGGAGCACAAGAAAATTCCAATCATGTGTGACAACACAAGTGCCATTGCCATAACCAACAATCCTGTAGATCACTCAAGAACCAAGCACATCGACATCAGGTATCACTTCATAAGAGAACATGTTGAGGAGGGGACTGTGGAGCTACATTTTGTGCCCACAATGCAACAAATTACAGATATATTCACCAAACCTCTTGATGAAGTAACATTCAATAGATTGGTTGGTGAATTGGGAATGCTTAACACAAGTTAGTAAAGCCTTCTATCTGTAAAATCCATGTTTATGTTTGTATGTGCAAGCTACTCAATCATTATGTGCTTAGACTTTAAAATGCCTAATTAATGATTGTTATAGGTTGCATATAGTGTGTTTTTGCATAAATTCCTTGTGTTTTAAGTGTCTTTTATAGCACAAATCTGTGAATTTATGCTTGTTAGATTGCATGATCATAGGGGGAGTTAAATTCATAATATTCTAAATATTGCATGATTTTTAGATGAATTTACCTATGAGTTTCATGTAATTAGAGGCCTTAGAATTAAAAAACTTCAAAATTTCGAGTTAGGTTCTATCTCGAAACTCATCTAGAAATTCGACTTGAATTTCGACTTAAGCTGTCAGAGTGAAGTTTTGAAAAAATTCTAAGTCTGGGAAGAATTTCGAGTTGGCTATCTCGAAATTCATCTCGAAATTCGACTTCGAGTTCGAGTTACCAGTGTGTCTAGGTCTATCTTCAAAATATTCGAGATACAGTCTATCTCGAATTTTATCTCAAAGGTTGAGATGAGATTTCCATTAAGGGAATATTTTGAAAAGAATTGAGAATTAACTTCGAGTTAGTCTATCTCGAAACTCAACTCGAATTTCGACTTGATGTTCGAGATAGAGTTCTCAGTTAAGCTAAAGGGAATTTTTCGAGTTACACTCCTAACTCGAAACATATCTTGAATTACCCTGTACTTTTTGCTTCAAGGGGGTATTTTGGAAATAATTTGAGATTATCTTCGTGTTAGTCTATCTCGAAAATCAACTCGAATTTCGACTTGATGTTCGAGATAGAGTTCTTAGTCTATCTCGAAAATCAACTCGAATTTCGACTTGATGTTCGAGATAGAGTTAAACTTCTAACTCGAAAAGTATCTCGAATTTCCCTGTTTCTTCTAGAAGGGAATTTTCCAAGTTTACTACAAATCAATAATGTTCGAGATAGGATTTCCCTATAGTTTTTGCTGTAAAATTGGTTAAAAGTGCTTATTTGTGCTTAATTGTTCGAGTTAACCTCTATCTCAAACTTCATCTCGAAGTTCGACTTGATGTTCGAGATAGAGATGTTCGAGATAGATATGTTCGAGATAGAGTTCGACTTAAGTCCTCCCTGTATGTACTTAGACTTTAACACTCTTTTTAACAGGGATACTTTTGTCATTTCACAATCATCTATATATACATCTCTAACTCGATGCATAATTCACTTTACCTAATTTCATTTTCACAGCAGCCGCTTCACAAAAACAGTGCGATTTCACAAACTTCATACCATTGATCCGTGTTTTTGTGATTAAACTCATACTAATCACGAATTACTGCCAATTTGTTGACTGATATTCACTGTGTTATCATTAATCGTTGTGATACTGTTTTGTAACCGCATATACACGCGCATATACATACACACAAACATCTAGTGTTTGTGTAACTGTTCATAAAACACGAATTCATATTCTCCATCTAAACACACACGATTTCACTGATATTCACACGAATATTCATCTTTATTGAGTATTCAGATTTCGAATTGGCTATTGATTGAATCCCGTAGTTTAATTTCTAAAAGGGACTTTTGTTGTTCTTGGTAAATTAAAAGGGATACAATCTTTAATTCGTAATTTACTTGTTTTTCAAAATTAAAAAAAAAATTCACATCTTTTTAAGAAAAACATTTAAATTAAAATGGCTCACCAATTTTCACTTGCTAAAAACAATTTTTATAATATTTCTACGGAAATTGGTGATCAACTCCCGCGGTTTAAGTTTTGGATACGATTTCTTAATTTGTACTCCAAAGCTAGCCATGCTTTTACTGCTAAACCTTCACTAGTACATGATGCTTTACAGCAATTATGGACTAGTGCGGTTACTTTTGGGAGCAAATCAACCCCCTTCGGTTTCAGGTTTACCTTAGCGGGTCAGGAATATGAGGTGACTGAAGAGATTGTCAATAGGGTTCTGGGATTCCCAATCAAAGATGCTTATGATCCAGAACCTACAGCTGCAGAACGCCTCAGATTCTTTGAAGAAATTGGATGTTATCCTCCGAAAGGCCCAATCACAGGAAATATCCAAAAACAATTCTTCCATGTGGAATGGAATTACTTTTTCGAGGCCATCACACGATGTTTTCGGGCACGCGAAAAAGATTTTCATCAAATTCCAATTCCAATGCAAACCTTTGCAGTTGCCCTAGCAAGAGAACTGGATATAAATTATGGACGCATAGTTCTCTCTGAGATAGTGGCTTCAATGGGATCTCATGCAAGCAGAGACCTCACTACAACTGATGTTGTCTGCTGGTTTCCTCGGTTCCTACAAATGCTGATTATTGACTTAATACCGAAGGATGCTCTTGCTGTTAGACAGGGATTTGCCAGAAGCCCAACATCTGAATCGCTAGGGATGGGCACTAAGTCACTTTCAACCATTGCTAATCAGGATAAACATCAAGGTAAACCTATGTCAATTCCTGAAAATATTCAAATTTGGCTTACATATGATGCAGGAGTTACCAATTTGGAGGCATCATCAAAAGTTTCATCACATGCTCAGAATCCATCTGTTCATGCTGAGGCATTTGATGAGATTCCTGATGAGCAAAGCGATGATGCACAAGGTAATCAATCAGGTAATCTCTCCCTGCATACTACTCATTCCTCCTCCTATGTATCTGATTCCGAGACCCAAGAGACTGCTAACCCGCAGGATCTATCCCAGGGTGAGAGCTATATTTCTGAGCCTGATACACATTCTTATTCTCTTTCACCCCTGTTAACGGAAGTCAGAAAGCCAGCACGTATATATGTAGAAGATGATGAGGAGAGTGAACCCGAAGAGCAGCAACTTATTCGAAAGAAAGCCAAACTTTTTCATGCTGCTACTTCAAAAATCCAGTCAAACCCTAGTGTGTCACACGCAACCACTCCACCTCACGAGAGTGGTTCTCCCTTTAAATAGTCTACACATAGGGATTTTGATGACAATTTTGTACCTTTTGAAGATCCTGTTGCTTCAAAAGGACATGGAGTTTTAACAACTTCAGCCGTACCTTCACCGGTACGTACTGATGCTGCAAAGAGGATCGGTTCTAATGTCGTACAAGAACACTTTGCAGCCGCTCAGCCTGAGATTCCAACTCAGGACTGAACAGACATAGATCCCATAACTGCCAATTATTTTGCTTATCCAATTTCTGCAGGTACTGCTTCATATTTCGGATCAATAATTGAAGACATACACGAGCGTGAGACAGGGAGTGTGTGTGAGAGGTTAGGGAGAGAGGGACCTTCATTTTTAAGGCCCGAAACCGAGCGCCAAATACCAACAGAACGAGTATTAGAGCAAGGTCACCTAAACCAAACACCGTCCCTTAACATTGAAAATCTTGATACGCGTATGACTTCTATGGAAAATCAGATGAGGCAGTTCGGACAGACGATGGGGCAGTTCGGGATGAACATTGGAAACAACCAAAGGGCTCTAGACGACTACGCAGCAAGAATGGCAAGCCAAGCTACAGCTTTTGATGCTTTGACAAATAAGGTCAATGACTTGGGCCATGCTGGTGGTGTCTTGGGAAGCACTCTCAATGAGCGGATGGGGGCATTGGAGTCTACAATGCATACAATGGCTGTGGAGATCAGTAGAATGATGTTCGCAGTCAGGAGTTTTGTGCCCCCGGAGTGTTTCGAGTCGCAACAACCTCCCCCCGATGCTGGTGCAGGTGGTGCAGGTGGTGCTAGTGGAGCGGGAGCCTCTGGTTCTGGTTTTGGAGGTTCTTATGCAACTGGTGGATCTGGAGATCAAGGTGGAGCTCAGGATAACTCACCTAAGGGGGAGAGTGGAAAGGAGACGAGACAGCAGGCAGTTCACATCGAAGAAATTGAAGAACTCGCTGATCTTATCAAGGAACCAGAAGCTGAGCCGTCTGTTGATGAAGAGGCTCTGAGGAGGAGAAAGGGTAAGGCAATGATGGTTGATGAACCATTCGTTGACCTGAGTCATCAGGAAACAGTACAGGAGGTACTTGACTCAGATTCTGATATGGAAGACGTACCGTTGGCACATGCTATAAAAAGATCTTTGAAGGAACAAGGTGGAGGTGCTGGGATGTCTTCCGGAATGCCTAAAGAAATTCCTGTTGATGAGGAAACCCTTAAAGCTCAACAGTTAGCCTTGGAACAAGCTCAGTTCCATAAAATGAAGATGATGCAAGAACGTGCTGCCTTCCTAGAAAAGAAAGTGGAGCTACAAGGGAAGCAGTATGTTCATGAGCTTGCAAGGCTAGCTGATCCTCAAGTTGATCTTGACAATAGGAGGATAGGACAGAAGTGGGATGAAGCAAGGAAGATAATGATGGGACCCTGTGCGAAAGGAGTTCATAACAAGGATGCAGATGATCTGCTCTACAACTTGAATTTGCAGAATCCAATGACTGGGGACTATATAAGTGCTTTGAAGAGATTAATTTCTAAAGTCAGGGTTGGATACAATGCAAACCTTAAGGAGTGGCAGGTTATTTTGTCTTTGGTAGAAGGGGTCCCAACATCTTTCCTATATGTGGATGACCAATTCATAACGAGAAGATCTGCGTCGGAGTTGTTCTTGCTAGCGACAAAAATTCAATACTCTCATTCTGAGGAGCTAAGCATTCTGTATAGAGATCAGTTAATGCAGCTAGCAGAGGACAAGGGTCTAGAATTCTCAGCATATCCAAATTTTGTCCGGATGGTAGTTGACGGAAAGATGAAGAGGGTTAGCATGGAGGAAAATGATCTAATGGAGCTTTCAGTGGAATCTCTCAAAGCTGTCTATAGACAAATGATGAGTAAGGGATTCGCTTCTGAGCTTAAAGATAAATCCGTGAAGATCATTGAAAGAGTTATATTCAAGAAGAGCAATGAGGTGTGGAAGTGTGATGTCATTGCTCCAAACCCTCTTGATGACGTGAAGATTGAGCCGGAGCTGATAGAGAAGAAATGGAATATTCTTCAAGCCATGAAGAATGTAGATGAAGCTCTGACTCTTCCTTCTGGAGCACTGGAACAAGGAGAGATAAGGGAGGCAATTGGTGTTCCAGGAAGTGATAGTGTATACTGGATACACGCTTATGTTGAAGATACAGCTGATGCCTTAGTATTCATAGATGCAGACCAGAATCAAACAATCTTGCATATGAGTAGAAAATGGCTGCTACGGACTCAAGATGCGGCATTTCTGGAGAGAGTATTATATGTATTTAAATAGGGCGAAGTGGAAGATAAGTTTGTGGAAGAAAAGCAGAGACTCATGAGTTACCTGTCTGAGGTAGTGGTGGAAAAGAAGCGAATGGAGCGAGATGCGGCCAGTGTCCACAATACTGACCGTGTCAAGGGCTACCCCAAGATGATCTATTGTCAGTTTAAATCTGATAAATCTCACTGGAAACCTTAGCTCATAATGAAGAACTTTGAGGATATTCCAAAGATCAGGACTACTCAGGAGGTGGACAAACTCAGAAGGCTTTTCAAACATCCTTATCCAGAGCCCAAGAATCCTCTAGAAATGGAAGCTGTAAGTCTGTTGAATGCTAGGTGGAAGCAGCTTAGAGATCCAGTGTACAAGAAAGAACAGCAGCAGAAGGAGAAGCGCAGAAGGCAGAAAGAAGAGAAAGACCAAGCTGCTGAAGCTAGAAAGAGGAAACGGAATTAGGGTTAAAGGTCAGAGTGGTGTGAACTTGAAGTTGGAAAAACTTCATGTCTTTCGGTTGCTTTAACTCACTTGAGGAAAATTCACCTTAGAGTGAATCCAATAAGGTGATACAAGTTTGACTAAAAGGTATGAAATAATCCAGGTGATAGGAATCACTCAAATGATCTTTAATTCGAAGTTCGAGTTCTGTTTCTAGTTTAAGTTCTTTGTATTGTTTTCATGTAAATTTCAATTGTAAATTATTCAAGACTGTAATGTTAATTATCTTTTCTCGTCTCATTGTTTAGTTGAGTTATCCTTCATTAATTTGAATGTCATTGTTAGACAATCAAATTGGGGGAGATTGAAAGGCAGAGTGTGTAAACTTGTAACACTATAACTAATGTAACTCAAACTAAAGGAAAAGATACTTAACCAGAAGACAATCAAGAACAAGAAGTCACAAGAAATCAACAATAAATGAAGACAAGGTAATTGATACATTTCAACATGTTAACTATGATCAAGCCAAGAAGAAATCATTGAGAGAAGTTCAAGTCAAAGTTGTTCATGCCTCAGTGATTTGAAAAGCCAATAATCAAGATCATAACTATCAGTATCAATAAGACTAATTGATTTCAAGTGAACAAGAAGGAAAGCAAATATTGGAAAGCCACATTTCTAATTGGATATGGTAATTTATTCAAGAAGAAAAAACCCTATCAAGACTAGTCACTTATGAACCAGACCGTTGCATCAAGTGTCAGGACATTGATAGCAAGTTTATGTCAGTAATAAAGATCCATGTTCAAGAGCTTGGTGAAGAATAAAGAAGACATGAAGATATCACAAGTTCAAGATGTGCATTGAAGTTTCAAGTTGAAGACCAGAATATTTTCTAAGTACTAAATATTCTAGATGACCAAGTAGAAGTTTCTAAGTAGAAGTTCTACTTAGAAATTCGAGATGGCTAAGTAGAAATTCTCAAGTAGAAGTTCTACTTAGAGTGCAGCTTCAACATGACACATGGCATCTTCTGATTGGCAGATTTCCAAGCTTTCAAGATAAGGCAAGATTTATGTGGACATCATTGGGCCACGTATATCTTAGTCTTTGAATTCTACAGGACATAGATTACATGTAGTATAAATAGAAGTACTTGTGTAATGTTTTAGTTAGTGAGCAATTCTTGAGAAAAACACAAGAGAAAGAGAGAGAGAGTGCATTCACAGAGCTTAGTATCATTCACTTCTCTCTGAACTTCTGTTATACTTTGTAATGAATGTTGTAGCAACCATTTCAAGTTATATATAAGACATATATTCCTTGAATCTGTGTGTTCGTTTATTGCATCGTATTTATTGCTTCTCATATTCGAAAAGTTGTATTCACCCCCCCTCTACAACACATTTGGACCTAACACTAGCCATCCGTTGACAGCTATAACTACTCCATCAACGGATATCCCTTATCCGTTGATAACTCACTCTACCACTGCTATATCTAACATTCCTGTGTCAAGTGTGGAGGAGTTCTCAGTAGTTGAAACACTTTTAGGATTGAGGGAAGGGAGTGAGAGGCTGCCTTGTGAGCAGGCAAAAGGAGAGGTAAATACTCAGAGGCTGACCATTTCTTCAGGTCAAGCAAAAGGAGAGCAAGAGAGTTCCACCTTAGTAGGTGAAGGTGAGGGTGTGAAAGGTGTGAGCCAGGGGGAGCCCCTGATGCAAGAAAAGAGAGATGAGAGGAGAGAAGGGACTACAGGAGAAATAAGGCAGGAAGATCCGGCCATTGCAAGTGAGTTAATGGAGGTTAATGAAGCTTCTAAAGAGATGGAATTTCAACAAGAATATCAGTCAATCATTGACTCCATCTCTTTGGATCCTGAAACCTTTACTCATCCTGTTTCTGCCTATCAAGTCATGGCACAACAGGGCAATGTGGAGGCAGAGGAGGCAATGCACCTAGTGCACACCTCACAATCTCTATAAAGAGCAAAGGAAGCTTTAACAGCTCTGCCTTCAGAAGCTGAAAGTGAAGAGTTTGGCAATGATGACAGTGATAGCACAGAAGATGATGAAGAAGTCAATGTGGAGGATACTCCAGAATGGCTATTTTCTACTGCCACTGTGGCTAGTGACTTCAATGTGGAGATTATGAAGCAACATCAATCTGCTAGGGCTGAGCACCAGAATGTAGATCCACAGAGGAAGGCTGTCCTTCAGCAAATAATGGCCTCCATGAAACTTCACAAGATGCAAATGGTTATTCAAAGAACACAACAGGAGGTCCAAACTTCAATCAGAGAAATGAAAGTAGAACAAGATGCCAGGATTGAGGCACTAGCCCCTACTACCACTCAGAAGGTGCTAACTAGCAAACTGTTAAAAGAAGATAGCCTGGCCAAATCTGTTCAGCATCTTTCCTCCAGAGTGGATAGTATGGAATCTCAAATGCAGACAATCATTGCCAACCAAACAAAACAGACTGAGCTACTGGAAAGGCTACTTGCAGCCTCTCCTCCAGCCCTTGATGCTAACAAAAAGGGGGAGAAAAAGATAGAAGAGGTTGCAGCTACTTCTAGTCAATTTCAAGCTTCCAGTAGCAAGATAGCACAAATTGAGGGGGAGCAACAGCCAACTATAGTGGTCAATCCAACAGATTTTTCTATAGAGGCTTCCCCTGTGAAGAAATAAATGGTTTTGCCTGAGATTCAGAATCTATCAGAAATCTCAGATGGTGAAAGGCAAGCCAGAATAGAAGCTTTAGAAAAGATTAACAAGGAGGCAAATGAAAGAATTATGAGGACAGAGAGAATGATCAATGAATCAATTGTATCAACTCTGTTCTCTACTCAGTCTTCTGCTCCAACAATATCAACTAAAATTCTGAAGGTGCTCACTCCAGAAATTGTGGCTCCTACATTTTATGATGCTGAACCTTCCTTTGTCAAAGAATTTGAACCTTGCATAAAAACCAGAGCTTACTCTCCACCTAAAGCAAATGGGAAGAACAAGTTACAAATGGACTTTCAATTTCCCAAGGATGATGAAGGGAAGCTAATGGGAAAACAAATTAAGGAGTTCAAGGAAAATGCCAATAGGAGTGTCAGAGAATGGATGGCTGTAGTCATAAGGAATGGAAAAGTCTTAAATATATCCAACAGCCATCCTAGATTTGTTGAAGCAAAAAGAGAGGAGACCTCCAGACTTCTAAGGGAAGCTCATCCAAGTGAAGAAAATCAATATGAAAACTCAGATGATAAGCAAGCCAGGCTGGCTCAGGAGTTAATGGATGAGGTAGAGGATGAAATGAGGGAACCTGAGGAAGTCCCCAAATCCAAACCCAAAAGGAGAGTGAAAACGAAGGCAAATAGGCCTGTCTCTCCAGAAAATGTAAGTAAGGAAACTATTGGCTCATCAAAATCTATTTCTGCACAAGTATTCAACCCAGCTGTGAATTTCCATGGTGACCCTATAATACCTAAAAAGGAACCAATGAATCTTGACTCCATTGAGGTTCCTTCATTCTTGCTGAAGCCTCAACAGAAGCCTAAACAGAAGAAAAGGATACCAAGGAAGCAACCTTCAAAGGAACCAATTCAAGTTGCTAGGGTGCCTGCTATTGTCAAGCAGCCAATCTTGGAAAACAAGGATGATTTTATCTATCAGGCAGATATTGAAGAATACTCTGGCATGAATCTGTATCTGGATGAATTGTCAGAAGTAAGAGGAATTAACAAATACAAGCATTTGCCTGAGAGATTGGTCTTTGTATACAAGGGAGGAAAGGAAAGGACATGGCCACTACAGAGGGTTCTTGGAGAAAATTATCTGACCTTAACCAAGGTGTTCTCTGTAATTAAGAGATACACAGGGTTCTCCAAGATAGCAAAAGAGGAGATTCTGGACAGAATAGAACAGATAAGGAGAGAATGGAACTCACAATCAAGTCTACCAAAGAAGATGAAGATCCCATACAATGGACAGAAAATCCACATTCAACCCTTCTGGATGTTGGAGTTCAGGGATGAAGATGGTAACAGGAGATTCTTCAGGTTAGAAGACCAACTATCAAAGGCTAGTTCTCAATACCTGAGATGGTTACAACAAAAGCTAAATCCAAAAGTTGTTGAAGAAGATGCCTTCTATAGGCAACTCCAAATGCAGATTGAGTCCAACTCTGCCAAAGAAGGAAAATCAAGGGTGATGCCAACCAGAGAGAAGAAAAAGTATTAATCTGCTCAGTCTAGAGGAGCACTTCTGTTTTTGATTTTAGTAGCTTAATACAATTTGTGCATTATTCTATATATATATCTTTAGGAATGTTTTGTTATCATCAAGGTCCTGAATTTATGCTTTATTGCCATCAAGTATAAATTAGGGGAGATTGTTAGGAATATGTTGTACATGATGATAACTTCACAATCAATAAAATTGTATAAGTATTGTAGCTGTCAACGGATGAGGATTTATAACTCTATCCGTTGACAGGTAGCTCATCTACGGATGAGGTTTTGTAGCATACTGCAGTATCTCTATGTTATCAATTGATAGTATTTTTATCCACAATCATGTTGACCATCAATGGATAGGCAGAATAGGGTAGCCAATTGTAAATAAGCTATGCTATGTAATTCTGTTTAAGTGAAAGTGTATCAACGGATGAAGACAGAACTCTATCAACGGATACAACTCAAATCTACAATATCAACGGATACAGCTCAAACTATCATCAACGGATGATCGTGTACAATGTCAACGGATAATCATTAACACTTACTTCTATACTAAGCTGGGGATTAGCAGTTGATAAAGACAGGTTTGACTGACAGATCACATGGGTTGATAGTAGATACAAAAAGCAGTATGGCAGCCATACTTTAGAAACACAGAAGACAGAAGCATTCCGTTTACACTATGAATACAAGAAAGGTGCAGGGGACATGTCTATTCAAAAGGACAACCTTTCGGCTACATGTGTATTTGGAGTTGATGTGTAAAATAACTGCAAGCGCACAGTGGTTAATTGTAGCAAATACAGGTCGATCCACAGAGACTATGAATTTTCAAAACCCTAATAATTAACTCAGGCGAACTAGACAATAAGATTTGAGATGAGATTTATTTAACCTAATTAACCTAATTAACAAAGATTATCAAATAATATGGAAAACCTAGGAATCCGAATCCGTTAATCAATCACAATTAATATCAACTCGTCCTAAAATCAATCCTCTTTTCTTCACAAATAAGATATATCAATCAACGAGACAAGCATATACTATGAAACTTGTTATCTAACAATAACCTATCAAAACTTCAAGGAGCAAGCATAGGCTATGAAAAATAAATCTGGTAACAATAATATATCAAAATCACTTTGTCAATTGAACAATTAAGCACCAAGAAAAATAATAAGAATTAATTAGTAGGAACGAGAAGAAATCAAGAATAATTAAATCAACTTCATCTTCATCCTAGGACAAGAAAGTTAGGTAGACATGTTATTTATATAAACAAAACAATTATAATAGAACATAAAATATTAAAATATATATATATATATAAGCTACGTGAACAAGATTTGTGTTAAAATCTATATTATGCTAACCAATTTGTGGACATGCGGGTGAGTTAGTGGACAATAACAAACTAATAATGAGAAGATTACTCCCTGGTCTAGAACAAATTGCCCAAAGAAAACAAACGAAGCTGTTTGACAAAAATTAAACGCACGCTGGAAATTAAGAACCGAACTAAAATTGTGAATTAAATATATGGAAAAAGTGTTTGAACAAAATAAAATTTGTTTGAATTGAAAGACAATAAAATCTATTCCTACTCCTAAATTATGAATCTAGATTGGTGTCTAAATTGGTGTCTAAATTACAAGGGAGAAGGCCATATATATAGGAAAAATAATAGGTTTGGCCCCTTTTGATTACAATCCGATATTGAATATAATTTCTTCAATTTCCTTTTCTTCTCGGATAAGTATTCGATTTTTCCTCCAATTTCCTTGACTTCAAGTATTTTCCACCTCCTTTCCCTTTTTGCACCTTTTCCTGCTCAAATTCTGTTTTTATTTATTTTCCTACAAAACAAAATAAAACAATTTATTAAATAATAAAATTACGAAAACGGACATAGAATAGGTATTAAAAATAATATTAATTATGGACCTATCAAATGCCCCCATACCTATCTTTTGCTCGTCCTCGAGAAAAAATATATAATAAAATACTATCTAATATATAATACCACTTCCGTAGGTGATCACGGTTGCATTTGGCATATGCAACAAGCCCTTTAAACCCCTAGGCAGCCCTAGTGGACGAGTGAGGTCTCGTGAGGGCCTATAGTGAATGTACCCACAAAATCCATCTAGCTCATGTAAAAGATTGCTCAATGCAACACCACACATACAAGTCATCTCATGCTATATCAACTTAAGAAATCAAAGTGAATTTGCAAAGTCTTGGTGTGGAAAGTGCAAGTATTCACATAGTCTACTCAAAGAAATATGCAGAGGTCATTAAAAGTCCACGTCAAGTGTAAAATAAGTTGGTATCCATGCTAAGCCCACAAGAGTACACCTTAGAGTCAAAACTTGGGATCTCATATGCAGAAACAAGTAATAACTCACATTTCACTCACAGAATAATATTCACTCAAGAACAAGGGTAAGTGTATCACTCCATTCCAACAAAATCATAAGCATGCTTGACATTTGGTATCGATCTAACTTTAACACAACATACATTAATGATGATAATCAAAAGGTCTTTATTTGGGTTGTAACGGGGCTAGGGACAAGGTATGTCAAGTAAGGCCAAATAAGGCGAAGTGTCAAAAGCTAGTAGGATCATTAATAAATCATACACAACACCATACTTTCTCCCCATACATGGATTTCTAATTTTCTTCCAACAAACTGCTTGACTAGTCGAATGAAGAAGGATTACAAAAACACAGAAACATAATTATGCTCTCGTATGATTTTTTTTTCTTTTTTTTTTTGAGAGCTAAGATAAATATATACGCAACCACAATCCTTCATCAAAAATTTCTTGAACGACTAACAAGTAAGCAACAAAATCCAATATTTCCTTAAAATTAATGAACAAAAGTAAACCCCATCTCACACACCTTATTACTCCCTCAACTTCCTACTAGCCCTTGACAATTGGGATCAAGTATACGTAAGGCTACAAAAGAAAAAGAAAGTTCAGGCAAATAATGTGGTGTGTCACCGAAAAATAGGATTAAGCTCAAAGGGGTAACTAATTGATCACATGTAAAGAGTGTGGTAATTTGGATAATAATAGGTTATTCCTAAATGCCTTTATCATCTTAGCATCAAATAATGTCATGCATTTCAAGAAAGGTCTCAAACAAGTGCTAGCAATGCAAACAATATATGGACACTCAAGCAAACGAATATAAAATGCAAAAGATATGCATATAGGCTCAAAATCTCACTTGGTGGCAAAACATAATTAATCCCAAGCAAAAATCTCTTTAATGCACCTACTTGTACTCAAAGCATAGAAACCAAATCTTCTTGCACATATTCATGTCCTTTTAATTAGTTACAACATTCAATAAGTCTACTAGTTTCAACTCGCTAGTGTGTGTGTGCACAAGAACTTAGCATATCACTTCTCAATCAAAAGCATCAGAAACACAAGAGTACTATAGCATGTAAGGATGCATCAAGCCAACTTTTAACAAGTAATCATTTCACAAGGCTAGAATTATTTTTGTATTTTTTCATTTTTCAATTTTTTTTTTGGGTTTTTTTTTAATAATAATACTAATACTAAATCCCTCCCCCATACCTAAATCATGCATTGTCCTCAATGTATGCAAATGAGAGAAAAAAGTAAAAAGACGAGAATACCTGATAAGGGATGATGGAGAAATATTATTACCTATAACACACACACACACAAAAAAACTCACACACACACACACACACAGGCTCCCCCATACCTAAACTTGACTATATGGGAGATACATTAAGAAAATGATATACTAACCAATACCGGATCGAGGGAAAACAACACATGTAACACAATCATCAAACATGTAAAACACACCCATAAAAATAACATTATCCACTAAAGAGTTATTATCATATACCAGAATAAAACTCATACCACTAACATCATTCATAGACCAATTAGATGCTTCTTTATGTTGTTTAAGCAGATTGATTACTATAAATTCTTGGTTATGAACTAAGTCACTAGAAAGAACATGATGAGTTTCATTATCAACTACCAAAGACTGATCAAGAGTGGAAAAAGATAGATTAGGAATGAAAGTGGGTGGCTCACCTACAGAAGTCTTAACAACAGACCTAGGATCAAAAGAAATATCCTCAAGTTGGGTTTCATTCTTAGAACAAATAGCATTCAATTCATCTAACATCTCATTAGAAGAAAAATTTCTATAAAGCTCATGAAGTTCTTTATTACTCTCATACTCTAACATAACATCTTCCTCAAGAAAAGATTCAATTGAACTATCCTCAAGATTCGACCATGAAACAACCTCATCTATCAAATTAACTCCTACAGGTTGTTCAAAAAGCTCATTAGGTTGACTTCCTACATTGAAGACATTAAGATCTATCGTCATGTTACCAAAAGTGAGTTTCATCGAACCATTCCTACAGTTAATCAAAGCATTAGAGGTAGCAAGAAAAGGCCTTCCTAAAATAATAGGAATTTGATTTTTGAGATTTTTGACAGGTTCGGTTTCTAAGACAACAAAATCAACAGGGAAGACAAAATCACCAACTTTAATCAACACATCTTCCACTATACCTGTAGGAGTTTTAACAGAACGATCAGCTAACTGAAGAGTAACACTAGTCTTCTTAAGTTCACCTAAACCCAAGGCTTGATAGACAGATAATGGAAGAAGATTCACACTAGCTCCTAGATCGAGTAAAGCTTTATCAAAGAAAGTATCACCTATGACACAAGAGATGGTAGGACAACCAGGATCCTTATACTTCACAGGGATTTGATTTAACAAAATAGAACTAACATGAGATGTTAGGAAAGCTTTCTTAGGAACATGAGTGGTTCTTTTATGAGTACATAAATCTTTTAGACACTTAGCATAAGAGGGAACTTGTTGAATCGCATCTAAAAGAGGAATGTTAATCTTGACTTGCTTAAAGACTTCCAAAATCTTATCTAACTGAGCAGATTGTTTGTTTGAAGTAAGTCTTTGAGGAAACGGGGCTTTCGGTTTAAAGACTTTTTCATTTCACACATCAGAGTGGGGTTTCGAAGGTGGTTCATCGGATGGTGATGACTCATCAGCTTTATCTACTTCAGAACTCTTGGAATTTGAAGATTGCTTAAGACTAGGATTCAAGAGCAAAGGATTTGGTTCAGATGTTAGCTTATCTTCTTCTTGAGTATTGACACCAGCATGATTATTGAATTGATTACCAGACCTTAGAGAGATAACAGAATTCACATTTTCATGAGACTTTTGATTTGGATGAAATTTAGGATTAGTCTCGGGTTGACTAGGAAATCTATTTTTCTCTCTTTCACTGATTGTGTTTGCCAATTGACTGACTTGGACCTCTAGCTTAGATATGGCTTGAGTGTTGGAATTCAGTAACTGCCTATCTTGGGTCATAACTTGCATTAAAGATTGTTGAGATTGAGTTAGATTAGCTCGAGATTTCAATAACGCCTCAATACTCTTTTCTAATGAATTGAATCTCTTGTCAAATTCAGCAAAACCAGGAGGATTCATGGGGAATGAGTTTGGATAATGACCAAGATTTTGAGGAGGATATGAATTAGGATTTTGAGTTTGGTATGGACCAGGATTAGGCTTTTGAAAAGTAGGTTGAGGGTTTTGATTATACTGATTGTATTGACTTTGGTTCCATGAGAAATTTGGGTGACTCTTCCAAGCAGGATTATATGTGGGTGCATAAGGATCACTCCTAACTCTAGGTTGAAACATGGCATTGACTTGTTCAATTTCATGGCAATTCTCTACCACATGATTAGGAGAACTACAGTTTGCGCAGAGAGACATTTGAGAGGACGCATTGTTGGTTTCTAAGGCTTCTAGACGTCTAGTGAGTGTAGCTAACTTAGCTTCGGTTGCAATAGAATTACCAACTACGCGTAAGCCCTTAGATGAGTTAGAATTTTTAGCTTCCTGATTAGGTTCCCTAGTTGACTCCCACAACATTGTTCTTTCAGCTAACTCCTCAAAAAATTGCCAAGCTTCATCTTCATCTTTATCCATAAACTTACCATTACACATAGACTCTAACAAAGCAGTGGTTTGGCTATCTAAGGCTTCATAAAGAATTTTGCAAAGTCTCCATTTTTCTATACCATGTTGAGGACATTTAGACAACAACTTCTTAAATCTATCAAAATATTTCCAAAAAGACTCATTCCGATTTTGTTGAAATTGATTGATTTCATTCCTAAGTCTGTTTGCCTTATGGTTTGGAAAATATTTTTTAAGAAAGATAGCAACAAATCCCTCCCATGTGGAAATAGAATTAACGGGTAAACTATACAACCACTGTTTAGCATCTTCATTCAAAGCAAAGTTAATAAGCCTGAGCCTAATGGAATCCTCACTCAATTGTTGAAGTTTCTGTAATGCACACACTTCCTCAAACTCTCGAATGAAAAGATATGGATCCTCTCCCTCTACCCCAGCAAACCTAGGTAACATGCTAATGTTGTGATGTTTGATTTCAAAGTTATTCGCGGTTACTGCGGGTAACACTATGCATGAGGGTTGAGCGGTACGAGCGGGGTAACAACGGTCTTTGAGTGAAACAGCCATGACTACGGGTTGAACTACTAATTCTTTTGACTCAATTCTAGTGGGTGAAGAAAACTTAAGTTCTTTGCATACAAGATAAGTAAACAATTAAGCACGTAGCAGACAAGAGCTATAAGTAAACACCTAAAAAAATGGAAAATTAAAAAGAAAAATCTATATTAACCTAAAAAAAATCTAGACCTTGCTCCTAACAATAAGATAATTCTAAAAGTCACAACTCAAAAAGCATTCGTCCTGACTGGCCAGGCAGGTGCAAGCATTGCCAAGAGGCTAAACACCTTTCTAGACACCAATCCAAATTAGCCAGGTAAGCGTCACGCTTGCCTAGACACCAAACGAAAGAATACTTAGTGATTTGTTCCTCCTAGATTCTCTTCCTAATTGAGCGCGAAATCCTAGGGGCCAACGTCTACTTAGTTTTATTAAGGAAAGGGGAATGCAAGATGAACGAATTAGTGATTTGTGGGCCAAGGAAAGGGTGATGAAATCCCTCACCTTATCTTGTAATTGGGTGGCACCCTTAAGATTGATTGAATGATGCAACACACAAAGAACAAGAAAGTAAACACTTATGGATGCACTACACTACGTGTTCTATTCTAAATTGTACGTACCTCTTTCCTCCAGCAATCACCACAGTTATACAGGATGGAAAACAATAAATACAATAAAGAAATCTAGATGATGTGATCCTATGTGAGAGAATGAATGATGCAGCAAATTGGTTTTTAACAAACAATTAACTAACTAATATTTTTGGGTTTTTTTTGAATTTTTAATTTTTTTGTGTTTTTTTCAATAATAATAAAAAAAAATAGAGAGAGGTGATACGGAATACCGAAAAGCGCTTTCAAAAATTTCAAAAGAGACAGCGAGGCCTTCCAACGATCTTCTTGTCCAAGCTTTTCTCCGCTTCATTATTCCCTAAAAAAAACAACAAAAACAAGAAACTAATCCGAAGAATTAATATCAAGGAGTGAAAAATACCAATAGTCCCCGGCAGCGGCGCCAAAAACTTGATGTGTAAAATAACTGCAAGCGCACAGTGGTTAATTGTAGCAAATACAGGTCGATCCACAAAGACTATGAATTTTCAAAACCCTAATAATTAACTCAGGCGAACTAGACAATAAGATTTGAGATGAGATTTATTTAACCTAATTAACCTAATTAACAAAGATTATCAAATAATATGGAAAACCTAGGAATCCGAATCCGTTAATCAATCACAATTAATATCAACTCGTCCTAAAATCAATCCATTTTTCTTCACAAATAAGATATATCAATCAACGAGACAAGCATATACTATGAAACTTGTTATCTAACAATAACCTATCAAAACTTCAAGGAGCAAGCATAGGCTATGAAAAATAAATCTGGTAACAATAATATATCAAAATCACTTTGTCAATTGAACAATTAAGCACCAAGAAAAATAATAAGAATTAATTAGTAGGAACGAGAAGAAATCAAGAATAATTAAATCAACTTCATCTTCATCCTAGGACAAGAAAGTTAGGTAGACATGTTATTTATATAAACAAAACAATTATAATAGAACATAAAATATTAAAATATATATATATAAGCTACGTGAACAAGATTTGTGTTAAAATCTATATTATGCTAACCAATTTGTGGACATGCGGGTGAGTTAGTGGACAATAACAAACTAATAATGAGAAGATTACTCCCTGGTCTAGAACAAATTGCCCAAAGAAAACAAACGAAGTTGTTTGACAAAAATTAAACGCACGCTGGAAATTAAGAACCGAACTAAAATTGTGAATTAAATATATGGAAAAAGTGTTTGAACAAAATAAAATTTGTTTGAATTGAAAGACAATAAAATCTATTCCTACTCCTAAATTATGAATCTAGATTGGTGTCTAAATTGGTGTCTAAATTACAAGGGAGAAGGCCATATATATAGGAAAAATAATAGGTTTGGCCCCTTTTGATTACAATCCGATATTGAATATAATTTCTTCAATTTCCTTTTCTTCTCGGATAAGTATTCGATTTTTCCTCCAATTTCCTTGACTTCAAGTATTTTCCACCTCCTTTCCCTTTTTGCACCTTTTCCTGCTCAAATTCTGTTTTTATTTATTTTCCTAAAAAACAAAATAAAACAATTTATTAAATAATAAAATTACGAAAACGGACATAGAATAGGTATTAAAAATATGATTAATTATGGACCTATCAGGAGTGAAGTAGCAAGTCAACTTGAATTAGATTAGTATTATCTTATTCCTGTAGTACTTGTAAACTTGGGATATATAACCAACTGTAGCAACTCTTTAGAAAGTAAGAAAACAGACACATTTGCTTAGGGTTTTCTTGAATATCCTTAGAAAGCATAGAGTTGTAAAACGGCAGCTGTGCACATTTGTATCACAGAGTTTTCTTCAAATAAAATCTTCAGGTGGTGCATTTAACCACCTGATTTTATATGTGTTTGTGCATTAATCGTTATACATCAATTATCTAAGTATAGATTTCTGGAGTTCTTATCAGAAATTTATAAATATCAAGAATTGTATTCACCCCCTTCTACAATTATACAAGTGTGTAATCTGGGAATAACAAATATAACTCATGCTGGATTCACCACCCAAATGCAATCATCCTCCTCTTTACATAATCCCGGTACCTCACACCACTTCATAGATCTCTTACGAATCAAAAATTCTAGTACTGATGAGGTCATTTTTACCTTAGTAAAAACTTCTTCATTTCTTCCTAGCCAAATTGACCATAGTGTTGATACAATTGCAATGCTCCATCCTATTCTTATTGCCTTACTTCTAAACCAAGTAATCCAGCTCTATAGTTCTTTGAAGTTTAAGGATGTTACATCTACTTTAAAACCCCACCACTTAAATAAATAAGTCCAGGTTTGTTTAGCAAAACTGCAGGACCAGAAAATATGTTGCTGATCTTTAAAAGGCATATGATGTAGCCTATTTGTATTTCGAGGATTCAACTCAACTTAAACAAGAATGTAATAGTAAATAGTATATGTACTGTCACAGGGATCTCAATTGCATAACTGTCAAAAGAAATAAGACAAAGTCAATCTACCGTTTTGAGTTATACTACACTTGAAGAAGTTCATTCAGTTGATCAAGCATCAGTGGAGTAATCAAGACAGTGGGTTCTATTTATAGTGACAAGAGGTTCCTACAGTGGCAGAATACAGATTATAAAGGTTTGAAAAAGAGTGAAGAAAAGGGAGACATGAACCACAGTTTTAAAGTCAATATATGAAGAACAGTCATTGCGGTTAGTCACTCATGAACCAGACAGTACATCGAGTGTCAACATTAAACAGTGGTTGTTCGTCATTAACTTCAGTGGTTCAAGCTATCAAGACTGGTATGTGAAAGAATCATTGTGCAAGCAACAGGAGTGCTAAATTAATTAACCACAAGGATTTTACTATCAAGTGGACTGGCTGTGAGGAAAAAGATTTATCACAAAGAAATGCAAAGTGATATATTCTTAATGCTCAAACCCCTGTTAGAATTGTTGTATTTTTTGTTAAGCAAAAAGAGTCCGGTTTCACATCCTCAAGAGACCATAGCTTACACCTGGACGGGTTATGAGAAAATAGAATTATCACAAGGAAATGGAAGGTGATATATTCTTAAAGCTGGAACCCCGGTTGGAATTGATATATTTTTTGTTAAGCAAAAGGAGTCCGGTTCCAGACCCTCAGAAGACCGCAGCTTGGAACTTAAGCTTTTATTTATATTAATAAATATTTTATTTAATTAGAAAATTATATTTATAAATATCTAATAATATTAGATATTTATTTTTATAATTTCTGAATTAAATTAATTATTTATTAATTCAAGATTATAAGTTATGCGGGTTAAAAAGCATTTCTACGGAGCCCAATTTATTGGACTAAAGAAATCGGCTGTAAACAATTTTTTAAACAAGTAAGAATTGTTTATAAAAGGTGGTGCAGTGGTTGTCGGCAAGGAATAAACAATACAGTAAGTTATGCCGAAAGTTATATCCAAGAATATGATTATTGGATTGTCATAATCTGTTCAAGAGAATAGTCATATTTAGATGTTGGATTGGACAGTCATATTATCTCAACTGGATAGTCATATCTCATTCAAAGAGATAGTTATACCGAAAGTTATATTGGGATGGATTGTCATATCTAGTTCAACAGACTGTCATATCAAGTATTAAGGATAGTTATACCGAAAGTTATATTGGAAGAGACTGTCATATTACTTGTAGCGGATAGTCATACCGAATGTCATATTATTGTTAACTGATTGTTATATCAGTTGAAACAAAGCAATATGACTATGGCTGTGCTATAAAAACAGACAGAAACCAGCAGCCAGCAGAGAGAGAGACATACAATCTTCACAAATATCATCTCTCGGCAAAACACACAGGAGAGACAGAGACCAAGAGAGAAAAAGTTCATGTGCTTCAATTTAATTCTTGTAAATTATTTCTAGCTTGTATCATTAAATCTAAACCACTAGAAATAGTTTACTTGTACTATTGGAACTATCTAGCGGATTAAGTTCCCTAGAACTTATCTCTCGAATTGCTTTTTAGCATTCGATCTTTTTATTACAAATATAGAAAAGTTCATGTCGAATTTTCTATAGAATTTGTAATAATTAGTTGGTCATCAAACCATTGTAATTTGTACCCGTGTATTTAGACACACCCCCATCAAGTTAATATAATTTTATATTCAACTTGAAATATCGGTATTCGTTTTATTCCGCATCAATTTGTTTTTGATTTAATATTTTAAGAAAAGAGCAAATTCGATTAAACGACATATTTTGTATTCAACCCCCCTTCTACAAACTATTTTGGACCTAACAATTGGCATCAGAGCCTTTTGATTGACGCACAAATCAAGATCCGTATTTTTGTGGTCCTCCAATTAGTTTTCGAGTTTGTTGACCCATAAAAAAATTAAATCCGGTATTAGACCAAAAAGTCAACTCCTCTTATTTTAAAATTTTTTAACCTTCAAAAATTCAATACTTGAGATTTTTGAACTTTAAATAATTTGAATTTATTTTTGAATTATTTAACTTTCAAATTTTTCAATTTTGAGATTTTTGAATTTTAAATAATCTAAATTTATTTTCGAATTCTTTAACCTTTAAAAATTCTCAATTTATGATATTTTTGATTTTTAAACAATATGAGTTTATTTTCAATTGTTAATTAAATTGAATTTATTCTCAAATTGTTTAACCTTCAAAAATTTTCATTTTATGACATTTTTGATTGTTAAGTAATCTTAACTTATATTCGAATTTTTTAATTTTTGAAATGATTAATTCTTCAAAATTTTGATTTTTAAACAACTTGAGTTTATTTTCAAATTGTTTAATTTTCAAAATTTTTAATTCTTGATAATTTCGAATTTTAATTAACTTGAATTTATTTTCAGATTCTTTAACTCTAAAAAATTATCATTTCTTGAGATTTTTTGATTCTTAATTAATTTGACTCTAATTTCGAATCTTAATTAATTTGAACTTACTTTCAGATTTTTTATTTCTCAAAAATTTTTGAGTCCTTGAAGTTTTTGAATTTTAAATATTTTGAATTTATTTTAAGCCAATGGTTCTTAGAAGATTGTTAGACTGAAGATTCCTCCGGGTTGTAAAGATGATTTGAATCTTTTGAAGAAAATGTATTTTTCAATAGAATTAATTTCTACCTAGTGAAGAAAATTTTGTGGAAGTTCCTCAAAGTTATATCCATAGAATTCACTGGTTTTTCAGAAGCAGAAATGGAAGAGGTTATAATGGATAGAATTTTTCTCGAAGATTTGAATTAAGTCTATTGATTCTGTGATATACAAACACTAAGTGTATTGCTCCAATGTAACATCTACTACACTTAGTGGATTGTACCAAGAAATATCTTTCAAGGAATCAACAGAGATTTTAGAAAAGTGGAATCAAGGAGGTTTGAGAATGAACTAAACAGTTAGACATCTCAGTCAGGAATTAATGATGGAACCTCAGAACATACATGAAGAGTTACTAATTTAGAAAGAGTACAAATGTTTAATCCAGGAATTAGGCCTATCTATTCCGAAGCAAAAACTCTTCAGGATACAGTTCAAGAGGTGGCTACAAGACTGAGTTGGTGGAAAGAACAAAACATGATAGTTGCAGTTATGAAAAGTTTTATGTGGTAAGTAACTATCAAGGTGTGCAACATGGTACAGAATTCTAACTAACAAGGATGAATAGGGATTCACTAAATGAGATGAAACAGAAGCATCAGTGCAGAACTTATCTTGCTGAAGAAAAGAGTTGGGATGGATCAGATGATGATGAGAAGAGCATAATTAATATCTTGCCTTCATAGCAATCTCTGAAGATGATTCACCTCACATGTCTCAGGTATCAATTCTTCGAACTAGTGTAATATGTAATTCTCAGAAATTCA
Organism: Saposhnikovia divaricata; assembly: GCA_036435485.1. Classification (NCBI taxonomy): domain Eukaryota; kingdom Viridiplantae; phylum Streptophyta; class Magnoliopsida; order Apiales; family Apiaceae; genus Saposhnikovia; species Saposhnikovia divaricata. The sequence goes on from CM071594.1 coordinate 60,221,397, forward strand.
AAGCATGTTAAGATCTTAGTTTTTAATTATTATATCTTTGGTTAGAAGATCTTATTATGTGTATGAATATTTGTTGAATTTAATTAATTACAATAGTGAGTTAGAAGTGTTCCTTAGACAATATCTCTCAATTCTTAAATGATATATGTCAAGCATATATGACCTCTGCTTAAGCTAGTTTCAGGATCCCCAGTAGAACAAGATTTGCTTATTCATTCTGAATTGTTTGTTAAGGTTTAAAAAGTTTAAAAGATGGAATAATTACCTAGGGTGTCAGTAGAACATCAAGTCATTTGTAAAACTGAATTAGGTAATAGAGATTATATAATATAATATAACAATAGGAATGGATTGGATAGAATTAGTGATTAATTGTTAATTCTTCTATTCCATGTATGTTTAGAAAATTATTGAATATCTGTAAATCTACTTGCTACCTGTTACACAAGTGTACATAGGTTAAAGTAGATAGTACTGAATTTTCTAAAATGCATAACATGCCTAATTTGCATAATTCTTATCTGCAATGTTTTAATGCTGAATGTATGCAATGTATTCTTATTATCATGCCTGCTTATTTCAAATGTCATAAATGCATTTCCTAGTATTTGCATTGATCATAGAAAAAGCATGTTTAAGAATAACAATAAGGTACAGACTGCTAGTCCTCCTTATGTTAGGAAGGAACCATTACTCTCCTTGCTCAGTGAATGTTTTGTCAATGACATTAAAAAGGATAAATGGTCAGTCAAAGATAAGAATGAGCATGTTAAGGTTAAAACTGTTGTTAACTATAATAAAAGAGAAATCTCTAATCCATCTGGACCCAATTAAACAATTTGGGTACCAAGAACTTTTTATCCATTTGTGAATGTAGGGCTTAACAGGTTAATCGATTGTGCATTATTATTGATTTATTCAAAGCATATCATCGAAGAAAGAACCCTACTATCAAATGTGAATGTGAAGACAGGCCAAGTGGTTATCCCTTGGAGACAACAGCATGGGTATGACCTAGGGTCAAGGTTATTCAATAGCTAAGGAATGTTGTCAGTAATAAAGCATCTTTTATAAGATGAAGAGCCTACTATTCGAGGATTAAGGAAAGAGAACTTATCTGTAGCTGACATGGAATCTCAGTCAAAGGTGAAGTCAACAAGGTCAAATCTAAAGCTTCATCAGACAAGAGTTCAGCTATGACATAAGGAGCTCTCTCACCTGAATGTCATATCAAGAGATTCTTTCCTGGAAATCGAATGAGTAAAGGAGACTACCTCATCTGGAATTAAAGTAAGATAAAATTATGAGGCATGTCATAAAGAGAAGTCAAAGAAGCATCACACAGAAGTTCTACATCAATGAAAAATATACCTTAGTGATGATGACTGATGACTTCTCTCAAGAAATAAGTTGTTGTTCAGACAATCTGAAGACAAGACACCACTGATGGTGATTGATCACATCTAGAAGAGTGTCAGGAAGCAAAACTGACTATGACAACTTGGAGACCAGATTACAGGACATATCAATTTGTGTTCTGGATGATTTCTGCACCTTCAAGAGTATTAATGCTGAAGCAGTCAATAGTTTGCTACTGACATGATCGAACCCTGATCAGTAAGAAATATAGGAAGACCCCACAAGTATGTAGGAAATTGTTTTGCAATGATAAATGAAAGTGAGCATCCTAGTAATCAGCTAATGCTCAAGAGGTTAATTTCCTTGGTTACTCAGTGGAGTGAACAGCCTACAAGGTGATTGTTATTAATCAACAGAAGGTGATTGAAAGTCTTAGTGATGTTCAATAACCTCTAGCTCCCAGCTGTCAATGGTGATGGTGATTCAGATCCAAGCAATGTCAAACATGGAGAATCTTCATGTAAACCCAGCAGTAGCTTAGGGGGAGCAACAGAAGGATCAACTAGCCAACTCAACACCACACTGAAAGTCAAAGGATACTATGAGAACATGTCTGCCAAGACAAAGAATGTTGACTCAATTAATTCTTTGTCCTAGTTCTTAGTGTTTCTAATGGTGGAAGTAAAAGACTAGCAGAGCTTCAAGTACTAATGATTATTTCTTTAGTTTTCTTTTAGAAGAAACTAAGAAAGCTACAAAAGCTCTGAATGATTCAGATTGAGTGATTGCAACGCAAGATGATCTCAATCACTACAAAAGGAAGATTGAAGGGAAGCTGGTATCCAGACCAAACAACAAGGCTGTATTTGGTATAAGGATAACCAGAAGTTTAACTGGATGTCAAGGCATTGTTATGAGGGACAAGGCCAAACTGGGTGCAAGGTTACAAGCTGATAAGACAGTATATCTAACAAGAAGCACCAGTGACAAGACTTGAGGATATCAGGCACCTGTTGTACATTCATGATCATAATGGACATCTGGACCTACTGAATCTGGATGCTAGAGGAATGTGAACAAGTGCACTCCTAGTTGGTGAGATAATTGAAAATCTCTACAAGTTAGTATGAACTGGTATCATCACTCAAGCAAGCATGGAAGACATGGTATGACACCCTACCTATAATTTAATATTTGGTATCAATCTTTAACAGTTGGTATCTTTTAACAATTAGTGTCACATTTATAGAACTCTCTACATCTTTAGGCACAAACATAAATGATATATATATATGTGCAATGATATCTTGATTATATTATATGTTGGTCTACTAACTATAAATTGGGATCAAGATATTTGCTGTTTTGATATTGGTAAAGTTGCAATTCTTTTGAATTACTTCATGCAAGCCAATAGAAGAATCCTTTTAGGAGCTCAGGCAAGCCAAAAGAATAATTCTATTTGGAGCACAAGTAAGCCAAAAGAATGATGACAATAAAAGTAAGTCCAGGATCTTTTGTTTCTATTCAGAAGATTCTAGACATGTCAAGACTTTTTACCAACACATCATTAGCTGGCTTTTGACCTATTAGTTTGGACCTAACAAGTTGGTAATCAAAAATCTTAAGATGGACCCGGATCTGAGGAAATGGTACCCTAGAGATATTTGACCCAATAAGTTCAGGATCTAATAATTACGACCCAATCGGGCTATAGAGGAATCATCAGCTCATTATCTTATGCAATTGCTAACAGATCACTTACACACATATTATGTTCTCAATATGCAAATGTGCAAGGCCCCAAGTGGAACCTAGAGAATCTATTCTTGTAATTATTACACTTGATTTTCAGATGTCTTAAGTTGGACCAAAATTTGCAGATTTGGTACCCTAGAGACATCAGTTCTGACATGTTTTGCTACATAGAGACAGATCAAATGAGTTGTATGAAAGCAGGAGAACACAAGGAATCAAATTCATCTCCAACAACTCTATGGAACATTCAAGGACTAAGCATCTTGCATAAGGTATCAATTATTTCGAGAGCATGTTTTTGATTAAGATTAACTTGCAGACATGTTTACTAAATCACTTGATGAAATTAATTTTTCAAGATTGGTTTGTAAACTTGGGATTTTATTAATGCTATATGATTTGTAAATCCCATCTGTTAAGTAATTCTTAAGTAAGCTCACAAGTATTCAATTATCTGTATTGAAAGGACTTGTGAACTTATTTACATCCAGACCTCACGCTGAGAATTATCTGTTGAATGATTGCCATGTGTATAATTGTAATATATTTCAGTGGTGATTATTTAAGGATAATTTAAATACTTAAATGCTAAAATCTAACTCATGGAGATTTAGTATTTATTTATTTAATTATTTATTTTGATTAATATGAGTTATAGAACCTAAAGCAATTCAAATTAGTATTTGCTCTATACCTCATTTATCAAAATAAATCTGAATCATAACTAAATTGGACCTATCTGTCTTGGTTTTCAATTAGTTGTGAGATGTTAATTCTAGTGAATTTTATCAATGCTCCATTTTCAGAAATTCATTATAATTAATATCATGGTTCTAACAATTGGTTGTATTGAAGTTTTGACTTATATCAGTTAATGATATTTAGTTAGAATTCTATTTACTAACTAATTGTGAGATGTATTGGTATGTGTGAAATTACTTAGAACTCCTTTAAGTAATCATTGTTATGTATTTTACAATTCACTCATATTACTATGCATAGTATGAAAATTCTCTAAGTAGAACTATGGATATTGAAATATCTAAAGTGACCATTGTTCAGTTACTTGGAATAATTTTTATGCTTATTTGCAAGCTTCTAATCACTTTGATAATAAATGTTATATACTATGGATCAAGGTGTATAGGACTTAGAATATCATTTCTAAGATTGCAGACAAGACAGCTTTGGTAATCGAGTCTTATTTATAGAACCAAGGTTGTCTACCAGTAAACAGTTGTTAGGAGTTAACAATTGTTATTATCGAGGAGTTGCCTTGAAGTCATAAGTTTGAAATGTTATATCTTAAGAGCTTGTGTATTTCTTGTCAACTAGTTCCTCGTACTTATGAATATCAGTGAATGATGTTCTTAAGTAGTTAGATACTAATATTCATTCTGTCAATTGGTACTCAATGTAACAATTCAATCTTCACTAAATTGAATTTATCTTACAATAGATTGAATTTATCAAACAATTGGTATCATTGAATATTTAGTATCTAGCAGTGATTATTTATATCCTAGTTAAATTATGACGTGAAGCAATTCAATGGTTTATTTGCTCATAATTTAATTTTGGTAAAGTAATCATAAACACAATTACTTGCATTTTAAAGTATTTGATAAATACTAGCAGTTGGTATCAAATAGTAAAATATTTGTTTACTGACAATTGCTAGTTGTTCTAATACTTTATTGCAAACTAATTGTGATGTATATATTATCTCTGATGATATTACTTAGGATTTATTCTTAGTAAATGTGTCTTATCTATAAATCATTAGTGTTAGTATAAATTAAGGTGTTCAACTTTCTAAGTAAGTGAGACTTAAAATTACATTCGATCTCCTATCATATTTTGAAGTGGTGAAAATTTTCAAAATTGAATTCTCTAATTCTGGTTATACACCACTTTATATACATGATAGTTCTTAGAATATTTTTACATCCATCAGTCAATTACTTAGTTTATGTTGTGCTAAGTAATGAAGTGCCAAAGGAGAGACATTGGTTATCTGTACTTATGTACTTGGTAATCTTTGTCACCTAAACGACATCAAGTGCTTGTATGAGTCTTTTCACTAACTTTGTGTTAAAGTTCTCTATACATAATAAGCACTTAAAGAAAATCTTTCTTTCTAAATTACTGCAAAGTCAAGAGTTTGCGTCTTTTAAAATTAAAACGACCTAGTTTTCATTAAAAGACATTATAATACATTGTTTTATGCATAAATACAGACTCTTGCACATTAACAGTTTTTAAAAGAAAACTAAAATCATTCAACATTTATGATTGTTTATAATTTTAAAACTTTTTAAAATCATAAATGTACATCAATTCTCTTACAAGATATAATGCATATGTTTTCACACATGGTTATGATATGATGTAAATGCATTCTATCTCTATATTGCTCTATTGCTATGTGATGCAGGTTCAGCTCCTAGTGGAAGTTTTCTCACATTGTAAGTCATGAGGTTGTAAACCCAACAACTTCTATCCCGGACTATAAATCCAAATCTAAACACATCCTAACTTACCCCTGAAGCGAAAGTAACTTATTTGACTAGAGGTCATTAAAGGAGTAACTGCACTTGATGCAGCAAATAAGGATGTGAGGGATAGTAAACCCACAGCTCTACCTCTCAAGGAGAATAGATGTATATAACTTGAGGTATCTGTAAGCTCGCCTGCATTCTCCCAAAAGGATGCAGAGCTAAAAAATGGCACTAAAACAGTCTCTGGATTCATTATCTTAAAATGATGAGTTTATTGAAATTCGCCTGTCGACCAGGGCATCTGTTGGTAAGTCACTACCTCATACACAATTCTAAAATACTTTCTATGCACAAAGTGAGATTGCACACACTAAGGACGAATTGACGGAAACAACTAATACTTCGACCATTTTACGTTTAGGATTATAAGTTGAAGGTTCCTCAAAGAACCAAGAGTCTTCACAGACCTCGAGAGAAGGTATTGATCTCAATGCAAAATTCAACAATATCATTATCTAACTCCCCAGAGGGAACATCTCTGGATCCTGCGGGTATCGGATCCGACATAGGTGCGGATCGGCAACTTGTTAACTATGATTCAGATTTACCTGATGAGTTTAACAAGGTGATGTCTTCATAGACATTAGATAGAAACATGATTTTAATTCTAAGTTTTGATTTCATTGTTTACCTTCTCAGAATTCAAATCTGAAACCCATAAAAAGGGAAATTTTTTATCAACTTGTAGATTATGACTCAGATTCGTCTGACGAGTCTAACGAGGATCGGGGATTTGCGAAACCCCATTGCACCACCAGTGACCTCTCTAGAAGGGGCTATGGTGAATTTTCCTTGCAGATACACATGGATGTTGGAGCTATGAGAGATAAGAGTGATACACTAGTGAGCATGAGTGTAAACACTTGAGAGTTGAGAAATGAGATCACTCATTTTAAGTGATATGAGTGGAGAGATGAGCTAAACACTTGTGAGGTACACGAAACAGAATCACACGCTCACAGTGAGGGAGAAAGATAAACACCAAATCTCATTCCCTATTCCCAAACAAAGTTTACTTACAAGATTTGGGAGATACAAGGAAATTGTCGGAAGATTTGGTTGTCAGGATGATCAATAGTGAGGCCATTCTATAATATCTAAAGGGCAAAGTTGATCAGTCTACATACTTCTATTCTGGAAGTCTTCATGAAAATCCTTCAACACAAGAAAAGCTTCTTTTCTTTATTGCAGCAGACAATGTTATATGTTTGAAGAATCTGTTGTACTAAAGGTAAGAGGTGAGTCATAATTGAATATTTGGTATCATCTAATTTAATTGGATGTTTGCTATAATTGAATGCTTGGAGGATTACTCAACTAAGGGGGAGAGATATAAGAGATATAATTGAAGAAGATATAGATATACTCAAAGATTGCCTTAGATACTTAACTAAGGGGGAGAGTATAAGCTTACCTTAGTGAGGGGGAGATTTTATATCTAAGGGGGAGAGATATGGAAGAAAAAGGATATACCTTAGAAAGGGGGAGTATTCACCTTGTCAGGGGGAGATAGATTTATTCGCCTTGTCAGGGGAGATAAGGAGTATTCACCGTTATAAGGAAGAGACATATCACCTTAGGTAGGGAGACATAAGGAAGGATAGAAGTATGAAACGACAAAGAAGAATTCTTCAGTATGTGGTTGAAAAGTCATATTCTTTACCACTGAAGAATTCCCAAGTATCTGCTGATAATGTTCAATATTAGATGTAAAGGGTTATCAGGCAGATATGTCAAGAAATGAAGATGAGTTACTTAATTCATTGTCAGAGGAACAATCATCTATCATTTCATCTACTGAGATTCTGGAAATGTTATATCTAAACCAGAAATTTTTTTTAATGTATTATTTACTATAGTTCTTTAATGCTTTATCTTCTTCTTGTTTGTAGTTGAGTTATCCTCTAGGTATTTGATTGTTATTGTCTAACAAACAAATAGGGGGAGATTGAAAGCCATATGATGTAGCCTATTTGTATTTCGAGGATTCAACTCAACTTAAACAAGAATGTAATAGTAAATAGTATATGTACTGTCACAGGGATCTCAATTGCATAACTGTCAAAAGAAAGAAGACAAAGTCAATCTACCGTTTTGAGTTATACTACGCTTGAAGAAGTTCATTCAGTTGATCAAGCATCAGTGGAGTAATCAAGACAGTGGGTTCTATTTATAGTGACAAGAGGTTCCTACAGTGGCAGAATACAGATTATAAAGGTTTGAAAAAGAGTGAAGAAAAGGGAGACATGAACCACAGTTTTAAAGTCAATATATGAAGAACAGTCATTGCGGTTAGTCACCCATGAACCAGACAGTACATCGAGTGTCAACATTAAATAGTGGTTGTTCGTCATTAACTTCAGTGGTTCAAGCTATCAAGACTGGTATGTGAAAGAATCATTGTGCAAGCAACAGAAGTGCTAAATTAATTAACCACAAGGATTTTACTATCAAGTGGACTGGCTGTGAGGAAAAAGATTTATCACAAAGAAATGCAAAGTGATATATTCTTAATGTTGAAACCCCGGTTAGAATTGTTGTATTTTTTGTTAAGCAAAAAGAGTCCGGTTTCACATCCTCAAGAGACCATAGCTTACACCTGGACGGGTTATGAGAAAATAGAATTATCACAAGGAAATGGAAGGTGATATATTCTTAAAGCTGGAACCCCGGTTGGAATTGATATATTTTTTGTTAAGCAAAAGGAGTCCGGTTCCAGACCCTCAGGAGACCGCAGCTTGGAACTTAAGCTTTTATTTATATTAATAAATATTTTATTTAATTAGAAAATTATATTTATAAATATCTAATAATATTAGATATTTATTTTTATAATTTCTGAATTAAATTAATTATTTATTAATTAAAGATTATAAGTTATGCGGGTTAAAAAGCATTTATACGGAGCCCAATTTATTGGACTAAAGAAATCGACTGTAAACAATTTTTTAAACAAGTAAGAATTGTTTATAAAAGGTGGTGCAGTGGTTGTCGGCAAGGAATAAACAATACAGTAAGTTATACCAAAAGTTATATCCAAGAATATGATTATTGGATTGTCATATTCAGTTCAAGAGAATAGTCATATCAAGATGTTGGATTGGACAGTCATATTATCTCAACTGAATAGTCATATCTCATTCAAAGAGATAGTTATACCGAAAGTTATATTGGGATGGATTGTCATATCTAGTTCAACAGACTGTCATATCAAGTATTAAGGATAGTCATACCGAAAGTTATATTGGAAGAGACTGTCATATTACTTGTAACAGATAGTCATACCGAATGTCATATTATTATTAACTGATTGTTATATCAGTTGAAACAAAGCAATATGACTATGGCTGTGCTATAAAAACAGACAGAAGCCAGCAGCCAGCAGCCAGCAGAGAGAGAGACATACAATCTTCACAAATATCATCTCTCGGCAAAACACACAGGAGAGACAGAGACCAAGAGAGAAAAAGTTCATGTGCTTCAATTTAATTCTTGTAAATTATTTCTAGCTTGTATCATTAAATCTAAACCACTAGAAATAGTTTACTTGTACTATTGGAACTATCTAGCGGATTAAGTTCCCTAGAACTTATCTCTCGAATTGCTTTTTAGCATTCGATCTTTTTATTACAAATATAGAAAAGTTCATGTCGAATTTTCTATAGAATTTGTAATAATTAGTTGGTCATCAAACCATTGTAATTTGTACCCGTGTATTTAGACACACCCCATCAAGTTAATATAATTTTATATTCAACTTGAAATATTGGTATTCGTTTTATTCCGCATCAATTTGTTCTTGATTTAATATTTTAAGAAAAGAGCAAATTCGATTAAACGACATAGTTTGTATTCAACCCCCCTTCTACAAACTATTTTGGACCTAACAATCTTCAATTGGATGAAAACATCTACCACACTGTATATTTAAATCCTAATGATTTAACCTTTTCTTCAGAAAATCTTTTGAAGGAATAACTCCATTTTCAAACTTCCATAAGAAAATAAGCACCTTAGGAGGAGCTTTAGTATTCCAGATGGTTTTCCAGTTATTACTTGTCCTTTCATTGCTTTTTGTAAGAAAACTACAACCCTCCTTACTAGTGTAGTTCTTACCAGAAGGATTCCATACTAGTTTATCTGAGCCAGATTTCCAACAAATTGAATTTATCACTTCATTCAACTTAATTACCTCTTCTAGCTCCCAAGCTCTCAGATTTCTCGTCCAAATCCGTTCCATGATCGTGTCTTCTTTCTGCCAAAGCTCCACAAATTCTTTGATCACCACTCTTTTAATTCTACACACACTGTATATCCTTTGGAAAGATTTGCTTAGCCTTTCGTTTCCCCTCCACCAATCTTCCCAGAACATAGCTGATTCACCATTATTTATTACCCACTTATTGTTACAAAAACCAAAGCTTTTGTTAAAACCTGACACGTTATTTATACGCATGATGCTGTTCCAAGAATATGAGAATTTACTATTTATCCCTTTCCCATCTAACTCTTCATCCTCTCTATAGTTGTATTTTGCTCTTATTATTCTGCTCCATTGGCTACCCCTTTCCTTTTGTCATCTGAACCACCACTTTCCCAGCATGCCTTTGTTTTTAACCTCCAGAGGGACAACTCCTAAACCTCCATCCTTTTTTGGTCTTGTGATTTTGTCCCAGCTTAACAAGTGAATTTTCCTTTCTTTTTTTCCATTTTTCGTCATCTCACCCCAAAGAAAACTTCTTCTAATGGACTCTATTTTGTTAGTAACTCCCTTAGGAATGACATAAAGATTAAGCCAATAAGTAGGCAAGCTATCTAATACTGCTTTGAGCAGTACTAACCTTGCTGACATGTTTAGTGAATCACTCCTCCAACTGGCCATTTTGTTGTTGAATTTTTTAACCAAAGGATCCCAGAAAATCGATCTTTTAGGAGATAAACCAATCTGGGCTCCTAAATAGGTAAACGGCATTGAGCCCACACTGCAACCAAGAATATCTGCTCCTTCCCTCATTAAGTCTAAGTCCTTATCAACCCTAAATAATTGACTCTTTGAAAAATTAATTTTCAAACTTGCTAGGAACTGGAAACACAGCAGTATTTTCTTTACTTCCTGGATGTAGTCAATCTTGTTTTTGATAAAGATTATAACATCATCCGCAAATTGAAGATGAGTTATGCTCTCTTGCGAGTTCTGCAACTTCATACCCTCTATCAATCCTTCCTTCGAAGCTCTCATTAACATTTTGCTAAGAACCTCACCTGCTAGTTTGAACAGTAGCGGGGATAAAGGGTCCCCTTGCCGCAATCCTCTTTGAGGAGAAAACTCTTTGGTAGGAGATCCATTGATTAGAATTGAAATTCTAATATCACTCAACAAACCTTGAATCTATTTCACCCATTTTTCTCCAAACCCTAACCTCTCCAAAAGCTCCAAAAGAAAATCCCAATTTATTGAATCGAAGGCTTTCTCAAAATCTAATTTCAACACTAATCCTTCAACTTTGTTTGACCAAATGTTGTGACAAACTTCATTTGAAATGAGAATGCAATCAACAGCTTGTCTCCCCTTCAAAAAACCATACTGAGACACACCCACTAACTTATGCATGAATGCACTCAACCTATTTGCTAAGACTTTGGTGAATAACTTAGAAGAGCAATTTATTAAGCTTATTGGTCTGAAATCAGTCACTAGCAATGGTTGAGGCTTCTTGGGGATTAAGGAAATGAAAGAGGAATTAAAACCTCTTGGAAGAGATCCAGAAGAAGTGAAGATTTTCAAAGAATGCACTCAACCTATTTGCTAAGACTTTGGTGAATAACTTAGAAGAGCAATTTATTAAGCTTATTGGTCTGAAATCATTCACTAGCAATGGTTGAGGCTTCTTGGGGATTAAGGAAATGAAAGAGGAATTAAAACCTCTTGGAAGAGATCCAGAAGAAGTGAAGATTTTCAAAGAATTCTGCAAAATTCCACCTAATTTTGGCCACAAAAATCTCAGATATTCCATATTAATGCCATATGGACCAGGAGATTTACCATTAGATGAAGTTTTTAGAGCCTCTTCCAGTTCAGCTACCGATATTTCCCTTTCTAGCCATTTAGATTCATCTTCCTTTAGAACCGAATCTACCAGGGAACCCAACTTAAAAATTTTCTGATATTTCTCTTTAAAGAAGTTAGAGAAATGAATGAAGAAAACTTGCTTTACTTCCTCCGGCTTGTTGATCCAAGTGTTGTTCCACCAAATCTTTTTTATATTATTCCTTGCTCTCCTTTTTTGTACACACTGATGGAAAAATTTGCCTTTCCTATCACCCTCAATTGCCCATTTAACTCTTGCCTTTTGTCTGAGCATAGAAGCTTTTCTATCATAAAGGCCTTCCAGCTTAGACTGTAAACTTGCTCTCTCCTCTGCACTACTCACCTTGATATCCTGTTCTTCTTGAATCTTTTCCAACTGCTTGATGTTATCTTCTATGTTATTCTCTGGCTTCCTAGACCACTCCTTAATTTGAAGTTTAATACTTTTCAAGACATGTTGGATACTAGCTTCCTCTGACCAATTTGCATTTCCCTGCAACTGTAATAACATGTCTTTTAAAGAAGCATCTTCCAAAAACTCTAAATGGTCTAGGGCCCCAACTCAGAGCTTCCAATTGTAGAACTATTCCCTTGTGATCTGATTTCTTTCGAAAAACAGCTCTCAAGGACCACTGGCCCTCATGCAACCAACAATCATTAATCAATACCCTGTCTAGCTTACTTTTTTTGTCCTCTGGTCCATACCATGTGAACTGAGAATTTTTGATATCTACATCCAAGAGATTATTATCCCTTATAAACTCATTTAATATAACAGTATCCATCCTTCTGTAATTGCAATTACTTCTTTCATCATCCTTTCTAATGCAATTAAAGTCACCAATAAGGCAGCTTGGTACATCTCTTACTGTGGATAAAATGAGAGAAAGCTCGTACCATAGTCTTCTTTTATTAAACAACTCTTGAGCACTATAGATGTTTACAATATGAAACTCTTTATTATCTTACCTATTAACCATATGACACCAAATCCACCTCTGATTTATCTCAGCTTTTTTCAGAGAAAACTCAGAAGCATCCCAAGAACAGAATAGCCCACCACCTAATCCTATTGCCTCACTATCTGCCCAATCATGATTGTCTGCATCCCATAGTACTCTTACCATACCTTTATCCCACTTACCACATTTTATCTCTTGCAAGCAGACAAAATTGATCTTATTCACTGCTAATGTATCCTTAATCATTCTCTTTGCCCTCAAGTTACATGATCCTCTAACATTCCAAGACAATAAAACTAAACTCTTCATTTAAAACAGTTTCTATCAGCTATATACTAAGAAGAAATCATGAGGTTTCTTCTACTAACCTCTTCTCGATTTCTAAAATTCCTTGCTCTTTTCCATTATGAAACTCCAATCCCATTAGAATAGCTGTATCTGCTATTGCCACCGCTTGCCTTTTGACATCTTCTTTAACCAGCAGATTACTAATAAAAGTATTAGTGTCATTGTAATTTTTGAGTATCTCCTTTCTGACTTTGGAAGTTTTACAACATTTCCTCCCCTTCTTGGCAACTCTCTTCTTCATACCAAAATCAAAGGGATTTACATAAGCCCTAACTTTTGATTTTGGTCTGCCTCTCTTTAAACCCATAGACAAACCTCCAAGAACCTTACAGATGCTATCATTACCACTCTGATCTTTTTCATTAACATTTATAGATGATTCCTCTATTCTTGACTCAACATTCTTTTGAAAATCATTTGCTGATATTGATGAGCTCAAGTTATGTGATCTCCAGCCCGAATCAATTCTAAGGTCCTGTATCACAATCTCAGTTTGAGGTTCAAGTTCTTTACCAAAAGTTTCTTCAAATTCCTTCATACTGTAATTGTTCTCCTCAATTTTGTCCTCTGGACCTTTTGTCACTAAAAGGTTATCCACTGTTGAATCAACTTCATTCCTAGAGACCTCAGTTTCAGGAATCCTGGATACATAAATTTCTTCTTCATTGATCTTATCATCATTAGATGGTAAATTCTTAAAAGTATTTGAGCCATCAGTTGTACTCTTATCTCCCTCTGATTCTGAAGAATTATAGAAGGGATCCATTCTTCTAATATTCTCATCTATATCTTGCTCTTCATCATCTGATGGCAGTTCACCATTATCATTGTACACTTGATGTCTACTCTCATAAGAGTTAGTACTATTCAAAAATGAATCCTTGATCTGCACTTCTCTTAATCTGATGGTATACTTAATCCCCCTGACTAAAACTTCCATTTTTTGGTCTATGTCCTCCATAATACAAGTGGACAGACAGATCAATGGGTTAAAGATCATCAATTGATCTTTATCCTCATAATTCCAGCTAATCCATTCACCCACATTATTTGTATAAGCTTTCAGATTTTCCCCTTCCCAAGCTATTATAGGGAAACCTATGCATTCCATCCAAAAAAATCCTTGGAATTAACAGGTCCTTACTGTGAAAATCTCTGATTTTTAAAAACAATTTTCCCAATAGCTCCTTTTCTGAACCCAACCAATCCCCATCAGAATCTTTTGCCAGAAAATATTTCAATTCATTGAGTTTCAATATCTTAACCCCTCTTAGTCCTAAATCTTGGATCTTTACCTCAATATCCTTTGTATTTTCCTCTACCGTTTTATAACCCACTAAACTTTTCACTAAAGTTTGTTCTAGTTCTTCATTGATTTCAGCTTCAATGTAAGAAAACATATCTTCCGTGTTCTGTTTGCTAAAGGCCTCACCCTTCCCTTCCTTCTCTTTACTATCCTTCCCTTCTTTCTCTTTACTAACTTTCCATTCCTTCTCTTTACTAACCTTCACATCCATCTGCTCCCTACGAATTCTTTCTTCTTTACCTAACCTTACAGATTCTTTCGAATCTTTTGACTTATTGATCGACATTCTCAAACTTCTACCCATTCCCTTCATTTGCTTAATGTTGTTTATTATTTTGCCTGCCTCTAACTCACTTGTTGTCTTAACAAAGCCAATCCCATTATTCTGCCTGTCTCTTTTCCTTAGTAGAATTATGTCATTGATAATTCCTCCTTGCAGAAATAGAGTCCAGATGTCTATGGCTGATGCTTCCTGAGGGATTTTTGAGATGAAGATAGTAGCATTACCCTTGTGTGGTGATTTATATGCTTTTTGGTTTTTCTTGTAATTTACTACCTTCCAACCAATGGTGTTTTGACCCCTATCATTCTCAGTTTGCGATTTCAATACTTCCGCATAAGTTTTCTCTCTCGACCCTTCTTGCGTTCCTCTAATGTTCAAGCTTCTGAGATGAATATGATGTAAAGCCGTCGAGATCGCCTGTTTGTCTCCTCTATTGAAGTTTTGAAAAACCCTTTTATCTACTAGATCTTCATGTGCCGCTATAAAGTCCCTTAGGATAATAACATCACTAATATCCTCTTGGGCTGATTTCTTATTTCCTGAACTCTTTGATCTTCCACTCTCTCTGTTTCTTGCTAGATCTTCATTTGAAATTTGAAAACTCCCTCCTCGGGTTGCGCACTCTCTCCCCTCTCCCATCCTTTGTAAAAATTGGTGCACTCATCTGGTTCACAAACGATTAACCTTTATTTTAATCACCGTACTTTCTTTACAATATCAATCGCATAAGTATACAGCTCTGTTGTTGCTTCGAATAATTTCCACTGAATCCTCTGGCACCAACATCGAACCCTAAATAATTCTGTAGTCTCGACCGTCTTTAAAGTTTATTCGTCACTAAGGCCTGAACATATCAATGAACTTCTTTCCGTGACTCTTTGATGGACTTCAAGAATACTTCTCGTGTTTTGGTTTCTTGTATTTACCCTGTTTTCTAATCTTCTATGCTTCATTTAATATTGTTACTGTCTTTGTTCTTGTGTTGAGTTATGGTTACCTCTATTACATATTACTTTACATTATGCTTTACATACACTTCCTTAATGGTACATGTTATTTTTACTTAATTATTTATAGTTACTAATAACTAATAAATTTCTTTTTTCACGTAAAATATTTTATCTTTTCTATTTTCAATAACTAATCAATTTATTTTTCACGAAAATACATTATTTTTTATATTATATCTAACTGAAATTTTTATTTTCTAAAAACACTATAAGTAATTCTGTTTAATAAATTAAAATATTATAATCATATTTAATAAACTAAAATATTATAATCATAATTATAATTACTAATAATTAACCAATTACCTTTTTCAGCTAAAATACGTTACCTTTTTAATTTTTCCAGTAAAACCTATTCGGGTAGTTTAATTTAAGTAAAACAAAATAATAATATTAAAATAACTAATGACTAACCGATTACGTTTTTCAAATAAACATATCACCTTTTCAATATTTTCAAATTAAATCCATCATTTTCCAAAAATATCACGGACTACTTATATAATTACTATCACATCACATCATCTAAAATTTTAATTCTAGAAAATTCATGTCTTAAATTTTTTAATTTAAATTAAAAATAGTTTCCATTATATTAAAAAACGTCCGTGCATCGCACGAATTTTAAGATGGTAATGATAATACTGATATAAAGAGAAATTTTTTTTAATTAAAATTTACAAAAATCAATTTATATATGTTTGATACAAATCATCTTTATATTGTATAAAGGAGAATCCACATAGGTTCTAGAATCGCTCGAATCCTATTTATCTATTTTTCTAGAGCTCCTCTATTTTTTTTGTCAGAAAATGAATTTATCATTCTTGAATTGTACCGAAATACAATAATTGTACAGAGGGGATTTTTTCATTCAAGAAGATTCATTATCTAACCAAAAAGCACGCATGTTACCCCGGACATTTAGACAATAAAACCTTCAAGACTGAAAGGAAGAACCCACAGAAGAAAGGCCTTGTTAAAACTCCACAAGAGCAAAATCCCATGGGAAAAAACTTAAGAGGGAAAAAGAGTACCCTCCAAATACAAAAAATACATCGTTTTAAATAATTTACATCAAAACTTTCTTCTTTATGCCTATTTTTTAGAAAAGAAATCAGAACTTCCTTTTTTAACATTAACATTAACATCTTCGAAATACAAAAAGTTTTCGAATTTGTAGGGAATTAAGAAGAAGTCAAATTTATATATTTGAAAAAGAAAGGAAATTCAATGTTTCAGAACTTTCTTTTTTAACATTAACATCTTCGAGATAGAAATTTTTTTGAATTTGTACGGAAGAAGAATTCAAATTTACATATTCGAAATAGAAAAGAAATTATATATATATATATATATTATATATATACAATCATTGCTTTTAAGAATCAAATTTTATCAACATGTTTGTAACTCATTTTCTTGCTTCTGTTTGTTTTTTTGTCTTTGTCTATTTTTTTTTAGTTTTTTTATTCATACTTATTTTGTTTAATTTTCAATGTACATGGCTATGTGTGTGCTCCACTGATTTTTTACGATTTTCAGGTTACTTTTTTTTTGGTTGGTTTTTAAGGTCTGAATTAATATTTGCTTTCTCCGTTTTATTTTTAAATTTATGATTTGTTATGATTTTAGTTATAATTATGAATTATTAATAATCATTGGTTGTTCTTTATTTTAGATTTTGTATTTTTTTATTAGTCATCTCGGTACAGAAACACCTGATCGCGTGAACAAGAATTAGAAGATATTTCTCTGTTTGAGAAGTATAAGCACTTGAGAAACTTGGCATAAAATGTTTAAACTTTTACCTTTCCCTCATTTTTTATTTATTATTAATTTGTCGTTATTATCTTCTCATTGTTCTTGAACATAATATTCCAACGTCTTCTTTTAATTAATTCAATCGAATCTGCTTTTTTTTTTATCTAATATGTATTTATTACAATGGGTGTCGATCTAATAAAATGTGACACAAAATCGACGTAAAAATAAATATATGGTTTATTTTATTATATATATATATATATATATATATTAAAATTTGACTATTGTGTTCACTAATTTATTTATAGATATTTTTTTGATTTCTTTCTTAAATAGTCTATATTTTAAAATTTTTTAAAAAATATTACACGCGAAGCGCGACTTAGTAAACTAGTACTCTATTATATAAAGGTGAAGATGATGGCAGTGAGGTGACGCCTCTCAAATTGTTCCATTCGATTTTTCTAATTTTTACAAATTTTTGCAATTTTTAATGTTAAAAATTGTTATTTCATTTATATTTTCCGAATTTTTCAAATTGTTCCATTCGATTTTTCTAATTTTTACAGATTTTTGCATTTTTTAATGTTAAAAATTGTTACTTCACTTATATTTTTCAATTATTTAGTGTTAATAAATACAACTTTCCTTTCTATCTTCGAATTTTTAGTGTTAATAATTATAACTTCATTTTTATATTTTTATAATAATAAATAAAACTTACCTTTTTATTTTCGAATTTTTAGTGTTAATAATTACAAATTTTCTTTTTTATCTTTTTAGTGTTAATAAATAAAACTTGCCTTTTTATGTTCAATTTTTTAATGTTAGTAATTATAACTTTCCTATTTATATTAAATTTATTATTTTCTTATTATTTTTGGAATCTTAGCATTTTCAAATTTTTAGTGTTAATATTTATAACTTCCTTTTTCAATATCAAAATTATAATTTTTTCTATTTATGTTAAAATTTATTATTTGCTTTATCTTTTTTCAAATTTTTATTGTTAATATTTACAACTTAATTTTTTGTGAATTGTGATTGTATATTTTAGAGAAAAATTGAATGAACTTTCTTAAGAGTACCTGCTTGTAACTAACATTAGAGGTACTTTCGATTCATGTACAACTCAAATTAATATTCTTCTTTGTTTCAGAAAAATAATTAATATTTTTCTATTTCCTAAAAATATAATTTACAGTACTAATTTATTATATGCATAAATGAAAACAAAAAATTATAAAAAATCTGTACTTTTAAGCTCGTAATGTATAAAGTGGGGGAGGGCTTGGGTGGTGAGAGCACAGCTCTAAACAGAAAAAGATTGGACAATTTAAAGTTAGGTGATTTGTGCCAGTTGGGCTGGGGTTCCACAGTCTCATCGATCCACCAAACATACTGTTATTGTCAGTTGCACGTGTGGTGATTAACCCATGTGATTAATGTTAATATTGTTTGACATTTTACTAAATCTGTTACTACAATGATAATTTTTCTTTTACTGTTTTGAAATGAAAATTCATTGAATAAAACAAACACAAAGTAAACACATATTTTTTAATTGAAAGTTCACATATATGTATATATATTAGTATTATATTTCCTATTTTCAAAAATTGTATTATTTAATTGATGCTTTCATTTTATATTTGAGGATATTTTCTCCTTTGTACAACAATATGAATCTTGTTCGTTGTCATTGCTCTCTGTTTATATATACTTACTATTCCCTCTCTCCCTTCTATTAGACAATTAATATTTGACTGGTCAAATTGATCTTCATTCAAATGTATATGTATTATATAACTAAGAAAAATAAAAAAATTATATCATTGAAAATTATACAAAATTTTTTAAAAACGTAAATTTCGGAAGTAATATTTTAAATAACAAATAATTTGAATGTGAGTGCAAATAGTATTTGAAATTCTTCCATATCTTTTTTTAATATTCATAGTTTGGTAAATTTCTTTTGTAAATATTTGATTTTAATTAATATGCTTTTGTGTTTACCAAATAAAGCCAATATTACCGTTTTATTAGTATACTCACCTAGCTTTTTTCTAGAAGAACATGTCACACATTTAGAAAATTCTAAAATTAATAGACAAAACGGTCATTCATAGAGACAAAATTCTTAATGCAAAGAATATCTACAGCTATTAATCATTTAAGAAAAGATCCTCGTACATCATTATATAACAGATCCAAAAGTTCTGGATGTTTATCACCAAAATTCAAGTAAAATCAAGAAATGGTGGTCACTGGAAAAGGCCTCTTAATAATTTATGGTGCATGTGAAAAGAATCATGCTGCAGAATCAGGCGAACATGCTGTGGATGGTTGCACCAAGTATTTACCTGGAGCATTTTCATATTGTGCAGCTTGTGAATGCCATAAAAGTTTTCACAAGAAAGTCAATATGTCAAGAAGATATAGAAGAGCATATGCTATTAAGGTTGCTAGGGCTGCTAGGCTTCGGATGAGGCTAAGGTACCATTTGAGGATGGCTCCCAAGCTACAAAAGTTTGTTCCCAAGGTACGGTACAACATAAGAATGAGAAGAAATTAAAGTACTTCAAAGAGGGCCGGAGGAAACTAAAGAATAAAGAATAAGATTGAAATTTGCATGCCAATAAAACAAATATTTTTAAAGTTTATGTTACATTTCAATATTTGTGTTTTGAAACTCAAAATTTAGTTCTTAATTGAGAGGTGATATTATGATTTCATCTATATTGTCTGTTCTCAAGTGTTTAGTCAGATGAAAACATAATGAGAAACTATTTGCCTTTTATCATCATTTTCATTGATTAGTCTATAGAAAAGTTTGAGTTACTTCTCTGTTATAGTTTACAAGTAATACTAAATACATTTACAACAAAAAATACTTTTGCTAATTAATTTGAAATATTTGAAAAGAACTCAATTTATTAAATTTGAAATAATCTTGTTGATTGTAAATTAATTAGAGTGCATAGTTTTTTAATCTCTCTATGACCATTGATATATTAATTTTATAATTGAATATATTACATTTGGTATATTTTAGCAATTTAAGGGAATTAAATATAATAATTTAATTATACTTAAGGATATTTATTTTGATTTTCATTAAATAATCCGTTTATATTAAGAAAAATGTTATTTTGACATGTGCAAAGTAGCACACACTTTTGAGATATTAAAGTTTAATGATGATGGGGTTGATGGATGGGTTTTGATTAGATCATAATAAATTATTTTAAATTATAAAGTAATTAAATATTGGTCATTTATTTAAAAATTGATCAAGCTCTATCTCTATCTTTTTATCTCTATCTCTCTCCCTCTCTTCCAACCCTAGCCTCCATTAAAGAATTTTGAGGAGCTTTCACATCGGTGGAAACCCCCCATTCCTTTTCGTTTTTACTGCTTTCATATTTTGTTTCCTTCAATAAATCTCCCAATTTATTTGAGTTTCAATAAATTCCCAATTTATTTGGATTGCGTTAGTCTCTCCTTGTGAGAATTGAGTTTTTTTGTTTTGATTGTGTTTTGGTGTTTTCTATGGCCGAGGTTATAGATCAGCAAGATTTTCGCTTATTGATTATGAACGGGGGTCTTGATTTATTGATGAGATTTTGTATGGGATTGCAATTCTAGTCGATAGCTCAGACAATAGCTTCATCGGGAGGGGTACTAGTAATCCAACGAGGATGCATAAAGTGGGTACTTGTATTTATATACATTATCTTCAAAATATCATTAAACTGTCTGAGAACAGACGATTACAATTTACTGTTTATTCGATTCGATAAGCCGTATGGCTTTTTATTATTGAATTAACATCTTTGTTCTTAAAAAAAAAAAAGAAGCTCTATCTCTATCTCTGATATAACGCATTCACTACAATAATTTTATTTTGGATAAAAAATGAAACAAAAATTTGTGTACTCGGTCCCATTATGGCATCTACTATATATATTATATATAAAGAGTGAACATTAATAAAAATATTAAATGTCTTCATGTTGTTGGGAATTGAACCCATGACATCTAAATCATAATTTTAATAAATTTAGTTCACCACTATAACCACTGTACCAGTTGCCTATTTGGTTAAATATTAGAATCCATTAGTTTTATCTAGCGGTGCTTTATAAAAAAAATCAAGAAAATATAATGGTTTCGCTCAGGTGCCCCACATTATTCACATATCATGTGTCTGTTAATTTTTATATCATAATTTAATAAATTTAGTTCAACACTACAATAGCTATACCAAATGCCAAATTTCGTTAAATATTAGAATACATTAGTTTTATGTAGGAATGCTGTTTAAAAAAATCAAGAAAAAATAATTGTTTCGCTCAGATGTCCCATATTATTCACATATCATGTGCCAAACAATTTTATATAATTTTATATATCTCTATACACATACAAGAATCATATATTTATTCTATTAATAAAACTTGTATCATTTTATTTAATGTAAAAGTTAAAAATTGAATGTAAATATTTTATAGAATATTTAGAGGGTCGTTTATTAGAAAAAATATCTCATTACTCTAATTATTTGCAAAAACACTTAGGCCCCGTTTGGGAAAATTATTTGCTGGGATTATAGAACATGAAACTAGCAAAATTTATCGAGTCTCTCATGTTACTTATACTTAAAATATGGTTAAAATTATAACGAGGATTAAAATTGCACTTCAGATCATACTCGCTTTTTACAATTATTTAGATGACATTGTCAACTTAGAGATGAAGAAAATATAAACTATACAAACTTAATAGTCGCAACACAATTTTCATTAATAAGATCATATTAAATTATGATGAAATAAAGTCATAATAAATCGAAAATTGTTCATCATCATAACAATTTTTTCTAACATGTAATGTAAAATGCATCAAATACGAACTGTCAACACACAAATACAGCAAACAAAATCATCAAAAAATAATTTAGTCAAATTAGAACATTCCCGTGCCTTGCACGGGTATTGGAGCTAGTTATATATAATAGGACTTCTGCACGGGCCTGATAATGGCGTGGCTCTATATTTTTTTGTTTTTTTTTTCATTTCTTGTTTAATATTTGTTCCAAAGACTGGAACATTGCCTAAATAACACTTTTTTGAATGTATCTGAAATAATGATAAAAAATAAATTTCATATGTTAATTTTTCATTTGTGCTCATATTATGGGTTCATTACTTACCAAATATAACTTGACACATATGTATATAAGAATAATTTTGAAAAAAAAATTGGATTCCGTTGCATTCTTTTTATGGAATAAAATAAATATTGTAACAAATATTATGATTACTTAATTACTTATACAAATATATTTGAAAAGGTTCTATAATATTTCTTGTTGGTTCCAAATTAATATATTGGATTAACACAAATGTATGATATCCTTTTAGATACAATATTCAAGATAATAATAATAATAAAATCAACGAAAGGTTACCTATCCATAGACACAATCAAGGAATCAACAAAGATTTGGATGAACTAGTGGTTATAAGACTCTTTAGTATCTGAAGTTTTATCAGCAAAAACACAGAAATATAACCTGACGTTAATGGAGGGTACCGATGAAGATGATTTATATGGCTATGGAAAATGCCTAAGAAACCATGCACATGCATCATTGTGTAAAGTGGGTATCGTCAAAGAAGAATTATCTTGAATATAAGTAGTCAAAACAATTCCCAAGGGCCTTTTGGAGGAACCCAAAAGTAAATCGGTGTGGTTTGACCAGCGACCCAACACATGGTTGGGCAAACATGCACATGGCAAAACTTTCCCTTTGTGTTAAACATGTGAATGCCAAAGAGTTTTCACGAAAAGAAGGTTAAGGGTACACTTGACAGTCCAAGTGAAGAGGCCAAGTCCAACTTAAGTGGCCGCTTTTACTATAAATTCAAGCGAAGAACCGACGGCTGGCATGAGTCCGACATCAGTGAAAAAACAAGAAATGCAGAGCACTCAAGTACCAAAATAAAGAGGCAAATGGTAAAAACCGTGGAGAAGTCTTGTGAGAATAATAATATGCAAACAGAAAGCCAGTGTTTTTCAAATGTTTCAATGGGAGTTTCAGTTGTTATATTGATTGCCAGATTCTAATTACGTTGTTATTGTGTTTTTTGTTGCTTACTTGAGATTAATTGGTCAACATTGCAATTTCTTTATGAATGTTAACGAAAGAAAAACATAAAATAGGTGAGTACATATTTTGTTTATTATTCTTCTTGCTCTTAGTTAGTAATAATAACTTGATGAAATGACAGTGTACTCTAAATCTGTGATGCTCAGACTCTTCGGAAGACCCAGCCGTACCCGTGTCCATAGGACACGACACTGACACGGACACTGGGATCCGGATCTGATCCTCCATGTAAAAATGGACACCTCATCTCCGACAACCGAACTTAACTTCGACAACTTATCTCTAAGAAAAAGAGAAGATGAAGAAGAAATTACCTATTATCATATAGCTTTTTAACTATTGAAATTGTATCAGTTACACATTTATTTACTCATATAGAAAATATAATTTTTATCTTTTTTTCCCCAAAAGTTTATTTGTTATCTTTACATTAAACATAGACATTTTTTTTATAATAAGTATCATATTAAATTAAAAACAATAACTTCCGTGTCCAAATCCAAGTGTCGGATCCTTATAAAACATGTCCCCGGGTCTTTGGCTTTGGAGTTCAGAGAATCTGACACTTCAATTTGTGTCAGTGTCGGATTCTTCTAAAAGAGTCCGAGCATCATAGCTCTAAATCAAGCAATGCAGGTCCTCAAATCTCAGTCATCACTGTCTAAAATAATCTGCCCGGGGCTTACAACTCGATCCTAAATCAGATATACATAGAAATGATCTGATACCTCCCACAGTTAACAACTATATATCCTTTGAAAAGCTAGTATGTAACAAATTTATTTCGGGTGTCCTACTCATATTTGTCAGCTTTATACTGTCTAACTGTATTTGTAATGTGAGTGTGCAACGCTTGCTGCTGAGTTGCGTTGTTGCTTCCTTTATGTAGAGATATTTAAAGTGCGTTCTTTCCTCTTGCTTTTTTGGAAATTAATGTTAAACTTATTATTTAAGTATTTGTTTGTTTGCTTTGTTTTTAATTTGTTTATTGTAGTAAGACTAGTCCAGCTGTTTACGTGGTATTAGGAGTGCATGGAATAAGTCAGGAGTAGTGGAGAGAATGTAGGGAGTTTTGAGCGAGTAGTTGCATAATTATAGCTATCATCTAGTGGGCTTGGGCTTAGCTCTATTTAAACCTTGCATGTACACGTTCAGAAAGGGACTTAACACAAGCTAATACAATGTAGTCCAGAGAATATTTCAGTCTAATACATATCAATTTTATTTCTTGTTTATTCTACAATTATTATTCTAGTCTCTTATTTTATCAACATGGTATCAGAGCCACCGATCTTGGTGGTTGTTTTAGCAGTGAAAGTAGTGGTCCAGCAGGTGCTTAATGGAATGCATGTTTTAGATGTTAGTACAGAAACACAAGGCCGTGCAGTTGGTGTAGTACACATTCCTGATCTTGTCTCCAGTTTATTTGAGAATGATACGACTGTGGGGAAGGCTGGTGAGCCTAAAAATTCAGCTTCGGGAGTCGTGAGGAGAGCCATGGATATGTTTCTCGGCAAGAAAGAGGAAGTTAAAGATGAAGGAGGAGAAACAGCCAAGGTAGCCAAGGAAAAATATGAGGACATTGAATTTGCTGCTAGAAAGAATATGGAAGATTTGAGTGTGCACGGAGGCACAAATTTTTGTGTTGCACAAGGTGGTGGAAAGAGTTTAGAATTATAGGTGATTATGTGCACCATGGGGAGAAGTGCTCCAAAGTTTTTTTTTTTACGAGATGTGCATCAAAATTTATGGCGGTGAGAAGTGCATCACAGTTGAAGAGAAATGCTTCGTAAGTTTAAGATTATGGGGGTGAATGTTGGAAATTAATCTTAAACTTATTATATAAGTATTTGTTTGTTTGCTTTGTTTTTAATTTGTTTATTTGTAGTAAGATGGTATTAGGAGTGCATGGAATAAGTCAGGAGTAGTGGAGTGAATGTAGGGAGTTTTGAGCGAGTAGTTGCATAATTATAGCTATCACCTAGTGGGCTTGGGCTTAGCTCTATTTAAACCTTGCATGTACACGTTCAGAAAGGGACTTAACACAAGCTAATACAATGTAGTCCAGAGATTATTTCAGTCTTGTACATATCAATTTTACTTCTGGTTTATTCTGCAATTATTATTCTAGTCTCTTATTTTATCAACATGCTTTGAAGAAGAAACCATAGTAAATCATTCCCAGATCAGGATAACGTATATACACATGTGATACTACACTAATCCTTGTGTGCTGAGTGACCATCAGAGTGTGATCGAGTGGGCTTTTGCCATTGATTCCATATTTATCTAAATCCATTAAAAAAGAAGAGTTGAGAAATCTTAACAAGAACGAGATGATATTTCCGTGTGAGTTTCTTTGTGTGTGTGTGTAATAGATAAGAGTAGTTATGGAACTTCCTCCACAACAAAGCAATGGCAAGTGCTGACTTGTCAAAGATTTGTTCAACGAAGTGAAAGTAAGAAAGCCTCCAAGACTAGATGAAATGCAAAGAACCGCAGAATCCCAAAAAATCCAACCAAGAGACCAGGTCCAGTCCCAGCATAATACCATATGCACTCATCATTTGAATCGAAATAAGAACAAGAATCATCTTTGCAGTAGTCATCTACATTTCGTAGTTCCGTGTCACCAGCGCATGGTTTTAGGATAGGTTGGCCACATAGCTGATTGTTGCCAGCATAGATGGAGGGATCATTGAGGGTCTGGAGTTGGTTTCCAATGGGTATTCTCCCTGAAAAATTATTGAAGGAGACATTTAATTGACTTAAAAAAAAGGTTAAACACGATAGACTTTGTGGAATAGGACCATAAAGTTTATTTCTAGAGAGATCAAGAAATTCAAGTTTTTCCAGTTTCCCAATTCTTTCGGGGATCCTTCCACCTAGATGATTGCCTACTAAATTCAAATTCGACAAACCATGGAGATCCATCAGCTCTACGGGAATCTCTCCACTAATGTTTTTTGATACATCAATGGAAAAGATAAACTCAAGCGTAGATGTGTACTTTAGCTCATAACCATTTGCATCATATACTATCGTACAACATTTGAATTTAAGTCTTCAATCAAGGCACTAAATTGCCAAAAAAAAAAAAGGAATATTTCCGGTGATTTGATTTTGTGCCAAGTTTAAAACTTGAATTGAAGAGTGGTGGCAAAGCTGTGAGGGGATGTTGCCAAAGAACTTGTTGGACCGGAGTATTAAAAATCGGAGACGAGGTAACTTCTTTCTGATCCAAGAGGGAAGCGTATCTCTCAAATTATTCTTTCCCAAATCAAGTACTACTAGTTCTGTCAAATTTTGAAAGAACAAAGGAAGTTTCCCTTCGAATTTATTGTTGTGCAAGTTTAGATAAGTGAGTTTTCTTATAAAACCCAAAGAAACAGGAATAACACCAGACAAGCTATTATTCATCACATCAAAATCCTCCAAGTCTATCAAATTTTCTAAGCATTGGGGAAGTTCTCCAGAAATGTTATTCTTGGAGAGAATTAAAGTAGACAATGATGTTAGATTGCATATAAATGCTGGAAATTTACCCGATTAACGGTTACTTGAGAGTGTAAACCATGTGAAACTACTGCAACTGATGAGAGGTGTTCGGCGCTAATGTCATTGTTAGATAAATTAACTATCTGTGCGTGAGATATAAGACTCGCAAAACCAACTAGTAGGGATGGAATCTGATATGCTCGTATGTAGCATGTAAATAACTTCAAGGATGCCATCCAAATAACTTCGAGCTGGAAAGGAGGAACCCATGTAGAACTAAAATTTAACTCCAAGTTAGACTTTGAAAGAAACATAAAACCAGTTCAGCTTTGTGAGGTTAACAAAATGATGCTCTGTTAGAAAACCCTCCCAGGAATTTTAAAAAATATCCAATTTGTTTAGATTTGATAGTGCTCCAATGCATTTAGGAATGCTTCCACTTAGTTGGTTATTACCAAGTGTTATGCCCGAATCTGGCATGATAGCTAAATTGATTTGATTAGCTAAATTAACGGTTCATAATCTATGATGGGCCTAGCGGATGGAGATTGAGTTGTTAAAACCCAATACTAGAATCAGCCCAACATGCCTTTACGATAATATCTCTATTACAGGGCCACCTCGCTACAGGGACACCTCGCTTATGATCTTCACCAAGGGATCGCTTCATTTCTATAATCACATCTACAGACTAAAATGGGATCGCTATCTCATTCTTTACTAGAAGGCTCATGGCCAGACCCCTCGAGGTCACATGAGTATCTGGGCACTTGGGTCCGCGTCGCATGTCCAGACCCCTTGAGGTCGCATGCTAGGCCCCTGCTACTTCTTTACTAGCTTCGCTTGAAAGGCCTCGTTTCTAGCCATGCGAGACCATGGGTTTCCTTCTTTGGACCATGGATCATGGGTAGAATTGATGAGTCATTGCCACGTCAGCCCTAAACGAGTGGGCTTGGACTGTGGCTTATCTCTTAAAACCCTAGCCCGTCTAGGTAACTTCTTCTCCAAGAACTACGTATGGCTTGATTCCTATAAATAGGGTATGTAGGCACCTTGATACGGATGAGAAACAGTTTACCCCTGAAACCACCTATCAAGTTCAGCCACACCTACCCACATAAACCCTAATTCTTGTTCTTCTTTCATTAGCAAAATATCTGTATTTTGCTCCATTAATCCAGCAAACCTCCAAAACATTGTTATACCAATTTCTCCCTATAACATTTGGCGCTAGAAGGAGGGGTAGTCATTGAATTGGGAGAAGCGATGACTAAATCACAAAAAAAGAAGAACGATGGAGAGACTCCTGGGTCGCATAAGGTTAACAGGGATGATCCCCTGACGAGGGACCCCTCAGAGGATGAGGTATCCAAGGACAACTCTAAGACTGGGTACAAAAAGGAGCAAACACCCCCTGTCCAGAAGGTGGCGTTGACCAGCGAGGTTATGTCTTTTTTAAAAGGCCTCGGCGACCAAGTGACCGCTGTACATGATAGGATTGTAAAAGTGGTGAAGCGTTATAGCTCTAGAGGATCGAATAGGACTGCCAGGACAGGTGATCGAACCTATCAAGGGGAAGGAAGCAAAGGCCCTGTCAAGAAACTTATTGATGATTTCGAGGATGTTCTAACAGATCAAACGAACCCTGACTGTAATGAGGAGGAGTATTCGCTCGCGATGAAAGGAGGATCGTGTGACAAGGTCGCTTCATCTGAGGGGAGATCGGTTAGTGTTTTGACCATCTCGAAAAGAAGCTAATTGAACACGACCTCCGTCTCAAATTAGGAAAGATTGATGCACCTCGGAATGAAGAATCTAAGAATAAAAGCAAGGGCCCTCATCGACCATTGTCTCCTCATCGAGATCGCGAGTGATCATATCGTCGCGATGACAGACCCCCCTCTCACAAAGAGCGTGAGCGGTCCTATCGTCGCAATGACAGACCCCCATCTCATCGAGATCGAGAACGATCCCAACACCATGAAGAGGATCATAAAAAGAGGGATCGTAGGAATAACCAGGAGGAGTCTAGCGTCCCAAAAAAGACTTAGTCACACCATGGAAGTACTGGAGAGAAAAAGGAGGGGGACAAGGAGGCCAAAGTGGGGGACTATAAGCTGGAAGAATTGAAAAGGGCCTTGGATGCGATGAACAATGAGAAAGGGATCTTTAGTACAATGGGCAGTTCTTCACCCTTCACCCACGAAATTCGAACTACTCCACTTCCTACAGTGTTTCGAGGGCATCATTCAGATATGACCTATAATGGAGATACCGATCCAGCTGAGTTTGTGATTCGATTCAACAATGAAATGAATGTATACCAGGTGTCGCAGCTTGCGAGGTGTAGGTTGTTCGCAGCCTCGCTAAGGGGAAGTGCTCAGCAGTGGTTTTCAAAGCTAGGAGCACTGGTTATTATCGATTCTTGGGAAAAATTTGTAGAAATCTTTATCAAACAGTTCCAATCTTTAACGCTCTATGCACCCCCGGTATCTACGTTGGAGAACATAAAACAGAAGGAAGGAGAAACTCTTCATGACTATTTCGAAAGATTCAACGCTGAAGTGCCTCGTGTGCGAGGTGCAAATGATGAGGCTGTGAAAAATTTCCTTATTGCTGGAGTGAGGGAAGGGACTGAATTCTGGAAGAAACTGCAAGAGCAAACCCCTAGGACACTTTCAGAGTTGCATAGGGTCGCTGAGCCCCTCAAGCGTATTGAAAAATCACTTGCAGATCTCAAGAAGAATAGTGAAAGGAGCAGAGTGGAAGTAGAAGTAGGGGAGTGAAAATGAAGGATTCTCGAAGTCCGAGGCGAAGACGGGATCGAAGCCCTAGCCCAAAGAGTATGGAACGCGATCCACCAAGGCGATCCCCTCATCGAGCTCGCCCTGCAAGGAGTGAAGACAAATTTATCCCTCTGGTCGCCCCAATTGTTCACATCTATGCTGTCAATGCGAACAAGGGTGTATTCAAGAGACCTACACAAATGGGTTCAAAAGGAACTGCCGACACTAGCAAATATTGCGCCTTCCATGAACAAATAGGGCATGATACAACAAATTGCTGGCAGCTCAAACAACAAGTAGATTAATTAATTCGAGATGGAAAGTTGACTGAATGGGCAGTTCGCGAAGTGAAGAAACATAATGCGAAGTCAGGTCTCGGTTACAATGATGTTCCACCACCTAGACAAAATGAAGAGCCCCACAAAGAAAGGGAAACGCGAGGCGGAAGCATTCATGTAATTATTGGAGGACCCCATATCGGGGGAGACAGCAACAGGGCTAGAGAGAGGTATGCTCGCGAGGCTAAAGAGCGACCCCTCACTAATGTTCATCACCTACAGGAGCGACCCCCGAAGCTCTTTAAGGGGGAGGATACAAACATCATGTTTACTGAAGAAGATACAAAGTGGGTTCACCACCCCCATTCTGATGCCCTCGATGTCCGAATTCGAATTAGATCGCAGAATGTTTAGAGGATCTTGGTTAACAATGGGAGTAGTGCAGTGAATATTCTGACGTACGAGGTCTACCAAAAAATGGGGTATGTGGACAAAGACCTTATCCCTATTGTGGGACATCTTTATGGTTTTACCGGAGCTTCTGTAAATGTCAAAGGCCTCATAAGGCTCCCCGTCACCTTAGGGGATGAGCCCTGTATCACTACATAGATTGCAGACTTCATGGTAGTTGATTAACATTCGGCATACAATGCCATTATGGGAAGGCCAATCCTTAAGGAAATGAGGGTAGTTACTTCCATATATCATCTCTCTATGAAGTTCCCTACCCCCAATGAAGTTGGATGTATCAAGGGGACGAAGCATGAGTCACGCGAATGCTACAACAAGGACCTTAAGTCCATAGAAAAGGGAAGTGTATCTATGATTGACAGGATGGAAAACGAAGAGGAAGATAGGGCTCGCAAGACAACCTCGCGACCCTCAACTGAATGCAATATAATCTCTATCGAGGAACTTCCTGAAGGTTATTTTGATAATTTGGGTATTCGGGTAGAGCCTAGACCAGGGGCCCTAATGATGGAAACCTCCCAGCCAGTAATGGTTCTGCAAGAAGGGATCGTTGAAGAAGCTACAGACAGTGATAATGAGGAAAGCCCAGAGGAACCAGTTGTGCGAGCTCGAAAAGGAAAGTGGGTTCGCAAAGAAACCTCCACATTAACAGAGCTGCCAAATGGAATCATACAAGAAATAACTATTATCAATGAATATGAACATGTGGGCGCGACCCAAAGTCCTGGTGCTGGGGTCACCCCACTTCAAAATGAGAACATTAGTCAAAGCAAGGCGGAATCAAGCCATACTCGCGAGTACGATCTAGACCTTGATCCTCGCATCCCAGAGCATGTGGAGCGAGCTGGAGCAGCTGAAGATACCATCCCTATCCTTGTCGATGTGCAGGACCCTTCTAAGGTATTAAAGATAGGGTCGCAGCTCAATCCTGGCTTAAGGGAAAGGCTTGTCACTTTTCTAAAGGCCAACCTTGATGTGTTCGCCTGGTCTCATGAAGATATGGTTGGGATCGATCCCAGTGTGATGTGTCATGGGCT
The DNA here is from genome assembly GCA_036435485.1 of Saposhnikovia divaricata. Classification (NCBI taxonomy): domain Eukaryota; kingdom Viridiplantae; phylum Streptophyta; class Magnoliopsida; order Apiales; family Apiaceae; genus Saposhnikovia; species Saposhnikovia divaricata. The sequence continues at coordinate 60,253,084 of CM071594.1, forward strand.
AAACTTAGATCCAAACAAGAAAGGAGTCAGACAGAAAAGGCGACCTATAAGTGGAGAACGAGCCGAAGCTCTCAAAGAAGAAGTGGATAGACTCCTCAAGGTCGGGCTCGTTAGGGAATTATTCTACCCTAACTGGCTCGCGAACCCTGTCCTCATTAAAAAGCCAAATGGAAAATGGAGAACGTGTGTAGACTTCACTGACCTTAATAAACATTGTCCTAAGGATAGTTTTCCTCTACCAAGGATTGATCAATTAGTGGATGCAACAGCGGGGCACACACTTCTTTCTTTCATGGATGCTTATTCTAGGTACAACCAAATACCCATGTATGGCCCTGATCAGGAACACACCTCGTTCATCACAGATAGAGGGCTCTACTGTTACATAGGGATGCCCTTCGGCCTTCTCAGTGCTGGGGCAACTTATCAAAGGCTGGTTAATATGATGTTCGAAAAGTAGATAGGAAAAACAATGGAGGTGTATGTGGATGACATGCTGGTAAAATCCAAGGAAGCTGGGGACCACATCGCTCACCTAGCTGAAATGTTCAATATCTTGAGAAAGTATAGGATGAAGCTCAATCCCCAAAAGTGTGTGTTTGGGGTCGAATCTGGAAAGTTCTTAGGGTTCATTGTCAACAACAGAGGAATCGAGGTGAACCCTGCAAAAATAAAGGCTTTGATGGACATGCGATCCCCAAGAAGCGTGAAAGAAGTTCAGAGTTTAACAGGAAGGATCGCGGCTCTTAATTGGTTCGTTTCAAAATCATCAGACAAGTGTCAAGAGTTTTTCAAGGCAATTAAGAAAGTGGGAACAAATTTTGAATGGACATCACAGTGCGAGGAGGCTTTTCAAAAAATCAAGGAGCATTTGGGATCGCCCCCTTTGCTCTCTAAGCCTCAAGATGGAGAGACACTCATTGTTTATCTCACTGTGTCTGAGCATGCGATCAGTGCCGTTTTAGTTCGCGAGGAAGAAAAAATTCAATACCCTGTTTACTATGTTAGTCGACGAATGTTGGATGCAGAGACTCGCTACTCCAATATGGAGAAGCTCGCTTATGCCCTGGTGTTAGCCTCGCACAAATTAAGGCCATACTTCCAAGCTCACAAGATTGAGGTTCGCACATCTTATCCTCTGAGGCAAGTAATGCATAAACCAGAAACATCAGGAAGACTCTTGAAATGGATTGTGGAATTGAGTCAGTTTGACATTGAATACAAGCCACGAGGGGCTCTAAAGGGACAGGCTCTAGCAGATTTTATACTTGAGTTTCCCCTTCACATTGAACAAGACTCCTGGGCTCTCATGGTGATCCCTGAGAATGTCAACAATGAGGCCAAAACTGAGAATTCGGCTTCGTGGTGGGAGCTTTATGTGGATGGTGCCTCTAATAAGGAAGGAGCCGGAGCTGGAATTGAGCTGGTAACTCCAGAAGGTCGTAAAATAAAAAGTGCAGTACACTTTGCCTTTGAAGCCTCCAATAATGCAGCAGAATACGAAGCCCTCATTATTTGTCTCAAACTTACATTGGAAATGAAGGTAGAAAACTTCACAGCCTACAGCGATTCTATGCTAGTAACCTATCAACTCTATTGTGGGTGGCAAGCTAGAGGGGAGAAGATTGATCTGTATCTGCGATGTGCACAAAGGTTGATCAAAAAGTTTAATAAGGTCAAAGTGGTTCATATCAGAAGAGAAAAGAATCAAGGAGCAGATGTGCTAGCAAAGTTGGGGTCGCGATGCGAAGCCACCTTACTTGGAATTATCCCACTGGAAATTCAGACAAAGCCTAGTGTACCAGAGGAGTTCATTATGGAAATAGCGACCCCAGGGTCGACTTGGATGACCCCGATATGGGAATATGTGAAAAATGGAGCTCTCCCGCAAGATAAAAAGGAAGGAAGGAAGATCAAATATCAGGCTGCTCGTTATCTCATTTATGATGAGGTCTTGTATCGAAGAGGGTTCAACACCCCGCTTTTGCGATGTGTAGATGGTGAAGAATGTAACTATATTTTGAGAGAGGTACATAAAGGAATATGTGGCAATCATTCGGGGGGTAGTTCGCTAGCCCAGAAAATCCTTCGTCAAGGGTATTATTGGCCTACATTTAAAAATGATGCATTTGAGTTCTCAGGAAAATGCGATGCCTGTCAAAGGATCGCTAACTTCAACAACGCCCCAGTCTCTCAGCTCACCTCGCTAACGAGCCCATGGCCCTTTGCTATGTGGGGTATTGATCTAATTGGAGAACTCCCAAAAGCTAAAGGAGGACTTAAATATGCAGTAGTGGCCGTGGACTATTTCATAAAGTGGGCCGAGGCCAAGCCACTTACAACAATAACTGCCAAAAAACTAAAGGACTTTGTGTACAGAGCAATTGTGTGTCGCTACGGGATCCCATATCAGCTCATTTTAGATAATGGGAAGCAATTTGACAACAAGGAGATGAAGGAATTCTGTGAAAATCTGGGGATAAAAAAGAGTTTCTCAGCTGTGAGTCACCCTCAAACGAATGGCCAAACTGAGGCCATAAATAAAATCATAAAACACACTTTGAAAGCAAAACTGGAAGAGAGCAAGGGTAATTGGCCTGAAGAGTTACCAAAGGTTTTGTGGTCGTACAACACAACCCCGAGGTCAACCACAGGGGAAACTCCATTTTCTCTTACTTATGGATGCGAGGCCATGGTACCGGTTGAAGTGGGTTCAGGGTCGTTGAGAAGGGAACATTATGATCCCGAGGCAAACGAGGTCAATCACAGACTTTATCTGGACATGATAGAAGAAACGAGAAGCGAGGCCCAGCTAGACCTCGTAGCTTACTAACAAAGAACAGCGAGGTACTATAATGGAAAAGTCAAAGTGCGATATCTACGCACAAGTGACCTAGTGCATAGAAGGGTCATGCCTAACACTAAGGTCCCGGGTCATGGAGTTTTTGGTGATAATTAGGAAGGGCCTTAGAAGATCAATGCTACTCTTTCAGAAGGGACCTATTATCTCACAGATATGAAGGACAAAGTTATTCCGCGAGCTTGGAATGCGGAACATTTGAGAAAATACTATCAGTAAAGGCTTCGCCCCTGGTAGTCTCTATCTACTACTACTTAGCATGAATAATCCATACAAAGTACTGGGGGGTAGTGATCATATAGACACCTCCCCTTTATGATGTAATGATCTTTTGGGCCTCGTCCTTATCTATCAACTTTAGGGCCTCGTCCCTACTTATGAATTTTTTGGCCTCGTCCCCATCTATCAACTTTAGGGCCTCGTCCCTACTTTATCAATATATGAGTTCGTTCGTATTCATTACTTTTTATTTTGCATTCAAACTTTACTTGTTTGTTTGTTAGAATTTACATTTTAAGGTCCAGCTCAACACAACAATGTGAGGCTACACTGATTCAAATAACAAAACAAGGCCCACAATAGTTCGCATCCAGCGATCTCAAAGTGGTGGATCGCATCTTAAACTAATTACAACAATCAAAAGAATCTAAGCAAAGGAACACAAATCTATTAAAGAGTCAAGACACTTCGCATCTACGAGCACAATTTATATCTCAACATCTCAAAAAGTGAGGAAAAAGTTAAATTAAAAGTGACATCAACATGAGGCCTAGCGACTGCGAAGCCAAAATAATTATGCAATATGATATGAGCAAAAAAGAGTTATAGTAATGAAAGCAGATGAATAGATCGCAATGCGATCCCACAATTCTTAACAGTTATCAAAAGAAAGTTGGAGAAACCAATATTACAAGCGCGAGGCATTCAAGGGTGCCCGCATCCCCAATTCAAGAATTCAAAAGATTACATAAAAGGTTCAAGGAATGTTTTCATTAGGAGTGTTCTCAGGTTGGTTGACATTGGCAGCCTCCCTTGCCTGCCTTGCTTCTTCCGCTAGCCGCTCCTCCTCAGCATCCTCATCAGCGATCTGCTTTTTCAGAGTCTCTGCGATGTCGGCATTTCCTGGCCCAAGTTGATCCCAATCAAAATCAGGGATCGTTCGGATGAACCCCTTCATGAAAGAGACCTGACCCTGGGCCAGAAATGTCTCCTCAGCAGTAGCCAACGAGGTCTTCGCAACGTCCAGGTCACGTGAGAGCTTTGCGATCTCTTCATCCTTCTTCTTGATAGACTGATCGCTAGACTGCTGCAGCTCCTTCAAAGATTTTTCAAATTCATTCCTCTCCCTGCGAGCAGCCTTCAAGTCTGTACGGATCCGCGCAGTTTCGTGAGAGAGTTTCTTCTTGAAAGTCTCCTCCAAGGACCGCCTGTCCTCCACCTTTTGGAACTCAAGCACCTTGTTCTTCTTGTCTAATTGAAAGAAATGTTTGGTATGAGCGGCATGACGGATGAAGGCCTTGGCAAGACACTTAGTTAAGGCGGTGGAATTTTCCTCAGGAGTCGCTTTCCACCAGCCAGAAGTTTTAGCCTCATCAGAATATTTAGACCGCAATGTGGCAAAGAGATGTTGAGAGGCAGTGGCAGTAACGACCCCTGAAGATGGTCGGAGGGTCCCATCCTTTAACCCATCTGTCTTGGATCGCTTTAGCGGGCTTTGTTCAGGAGAGTTCCGAGTTTGACCCCCGACGACGTCTGATTGAGCTGGAGGATCGCTAACAATTTTTGTAGAGGGAGCGGGTGGTTTGATGGGAGGAGGAACTTTCAGTACACCTTTGGAGGCAGTACCCTTCTTAGTTCCCTGTTGGAGAAAGAGAGGAACTTGGCCACTTAAATTTGACATCTCTGCAAAAGGAAAAAGAGGAAATAAGTCAGACAATTTAGCAAATCGTAATAGCAAAAATGCGAGGACAGATAACATGGAAATAATGCATAAAAGTGTGTGATGTTTGGATCTAAATTATATCAAAGAATACCCTCCTCTACAATCTCTATATACGAGGACGAGGCCTCTTCTCGTAACTTTCTTTTCTTCGAGGACCGCTTCGCAAACGAAGGCCCCGCTTCTGGGGAGGAACCTACTCCCTCCTTGAGGAATACGCATTCTATTAAGTTTTCTAAAGAAAGAAGAGTTCTAATGTTTCTCTCCTCGCGAGTTGATTTGGTCAAAACTTCATCGGCTCGTCGTTTTTCCTCGTCCTTCAAGACGGTGTGAACTGGACAAACTGCGATGCTGAAACAGTTAGTTTGGAAGAAACGAAAATAAAGAAGATAAAAAGAACTACGGGCTCGATGGGTAACTTACCAGGAAGATAGTTAAAACTTGTTTTAACTTTGGGGACCTTGTGAATATAAAAGAAGGGCTCTTTCCACGAGCCTGCATTGCTTATTCCACCAGGAAGAAGGTTTTTCTTATTAAACTCTGGCCACACAGAAAAATATACATAGCCAAAATCCTTGGCCCCGCATCGCTTGAGTTGTAAGAAATAGCCCATAGTTCTCGCATCGAGTGGGGGGTAGCCAAGTTTACGATAGAGGATGTAGAGAGCGATCATGGATCTATATCCATTGGTGCTTATCTGGATGGAGGCTAGGTGGTAAACTTCGTAAACATCCCTGATGAATGGATGAAGAGGGATGAGACACCAATTTTCATTAAAGGGACCGTTAGCACCATTAGTGGAACCCTGCCTCCATTCTCTTCATGATTAAAGCGATAACATCGCATCTTTTTCTTGGGGAGGATAATTTTACCTTCAGGACGGAATTTCTCAACCCCCTCTGTGATCGTTTTCACAGTCAGTGTAGAAGACAAATCTTGACAGGCGAGGATGCGACGCTCACCTGGTTTTACCTTTGAGCCAGGCTCGATGTCTTCAGGATGAGGTTCACCCACGTATATGACACCCTCGAGCTCGGGTTGAGGGGTTGGAATGTAAGGATTGGGCGAATCCTCAGGAACATAGTCGTAGTCTTTGAAATTTACAACTTTTGACACCTCGTCAAGACCACCATCATCTGAAGACGGTTCCTCGTAATTATTATCATCGGAGTCAGCTTCGTTGTCTGCACCTCCTTCAACGTCATAGTAGGCCTCGCCTAATGAATCTATCGGAAAGTCACTTATGTGGATGGGTGACATAGCTTGAGGAGGGGGTATTCTGGCAAGGATTTGTGCTGCTTGCAAGCTAAATTTCTCTCCTTTCTTCTTCAATGCCTCTATTTCTCGTTCGGCATCTGTCATTACAACTTTGGGCTCATTCTGAGCAGGAAGAACTTCAAGGGATTGGTCTCGCAAGCTTTAAGGTTGTTTGGATCGCCACGAGATCAGTGGTACCTCTCTGGTGTATTCTTCATGGGACTATTATGAGTCGAAGTATAATCTAAAGGAACTCTCACTTGTGCTCGCTGCCTTCGCAATATTGGCAGCGGCGTTCTCATTGATCTCAATGTGAGGCATGGGGGAAGGCGTCCTTGAGCTATCATTGTTTGACATCTGAAAAAGAATGTGAAGAATTAATTGTGTGCCCTTACAGAAAGCAAAAAGGGAGTAAAAGAAGAAAAGATTAAATAAATAGAAAGGCTCTACGTGTATTTACTTCGCTCACGAGGCGTGTCAGGGATCGCTATTCTAAGTAAAAAAGAAGGATCTATACTCTTAAGTGAAGGGTCGTTAATCTACTTAAGAGAGGAGAGGATCGCAAAGCGAAATTAGCATTATGGGATCGCAGTTAAATGGGATCGCATCGCATGCAATTAAAGTCATCTAATTATGCATATATAATGAAGAACAACAATCTACCTATTAAGAAGGAATGAAGACTTACTTTTTCTTGAAGAATGTTGAAGAAAATCTGAAAAAGTTGGGGTCGCTGTTCTTAGAGCCTGCAAATTTTCGTTGTTTGATCGAGGAGCAAACTGGTAGCACTTCGACAATGTGTTTGTAAAGATGAAAAAGGAAATGATAGTGACATGAGTATATATTGTAATATCCCAACTTAGTTTCATTTAAATGAAATAAATTATTATAATTTTATGTGTTTTTTTTTTCTCAAAAATATATGTGCCTATTTTTTTATTAAAAAAATGTATGTTTACTTGGAAATTTATTTTCATTGGTTGCTCGATAAATCGAACTCCCATAAGATTAGAGACTAGGATTTGTTGCTCGATAAATCGAACTCCCATAAGATTAGGGTTGCTCGATAAATCGAATCGAACTCCCATAAAATTCGACTAAGGAAAATGGGCCGAGCAAATGCTTCAATGCCCAAATGGGGAAGGGATAAAATTTTGGACTGGTTTCGTGAGCTAGCATAAATAAGCCCATTAGTGTGCATCTAGTAATAAGGCAAGCCACAATTTATAGCTAAGATATGAATCTTGTACTAAAATCCTATCGATGTGGGACAAGTAAGACTTCCTTTTATTTTCACGTAGCCTAATGTTAGTTGCTTATATAGAGTAAAGAAGGCCCCTTGTTCCACATCTTTTCGATGTGGGACAAAATACACTCTTGTTTTCAAGGTTTATTCATAGTTATCAAGCAAGAGAAACTAAATCCTTTTTATGCATTCAAATTCAGATGTTACCAAATCTAGTTTTAACTTATTCCTCATTAATCAAAAATTTACTGTAATTTACTTAGCTCAAAGTAGAGCCAAATTGCCAAAGTTATAGTGGTCAGCTAAAACTTTTAAATTGTTGATGGAGAAACCTTACTTTTATAGAACCAAAGAAGAAGTCGTTATCTTTAGTCTCTCGATGTGGGATAATATATGAACTATTTCAAATTTGTAAAGGAAAATTAGAGCACCCCATTTTGTCTTAAAATATTTCAAAATTTTCTTGATTTACTTATAAGTGAGACGAGACGCCAACCTTCATATTGTTTTGCCTTGTTTTCTTTCAAAATTTTATACTTTGAGATCATTTTGGCTCTGACCAAAGCCAAGAAAGGTTGAAAGAAATTTTACTCAACTTAAGGTTTTATAGAGCTTATATGTAGTTCTGCTCTTAATCAAGGCAATGTGGGACAAATTGTTTATGGTGAGAGCACCATTTGAGCACCCAAGTGTTTCTCTTGTTTTCAAAATAAGTTTTAAGTTTTAGACAAACGAATCTTGCATTCAAATTTTGAATACGTTTTACTCTTGTCTTTAAGAAAAATTCCGGAATTAGAGTGTAACTTTTCGTGTGTTTCACTCCTCCGTTTTTGTCATCTCAACTCAAGTTGGAGCTAAGGTGAGAATTTAGAACCTCTTGTGGCTAAGGCAATAACTTTGTGTAGCATTTATAGACATGAGAAGGAGTTACTCTAGAAATCCTTTCGATGTGGGATAAGTAGTAATTATAGGAAATAGAAGAACTCAAACTCCCACATTGATAAATAAAGGGAGGACTTGGGAGTATATGTAGTACAACTTGACTAAAATTTGTACAAGCGGAAATGGGAACAATAGAGATGGTTCAGTGTGTCCTTCGTAGTTAGTCCTTGCTATCAGATTGTTCGATTCATATCCAGGTATCATTTTATTATTTTTACCAATTTTCTTTTGTACCACCCCGATTACAGAAAGAGAGGTAAGGGTGTATATATTGCAGAGCTTACCTTATTTATAACAAAATGAATTGGGTGTGACATGCTGATCGGGGATTTAGTATGGTTTAGTGTAGTTTTGGGAAATGCTGAGTTACTAATTATTTTCAAGCTGGTTGTTATACCACATCGAGTAGAAGGGAATGAGGTTTCCCCCTTCCTTATATAAATATGTTGTAGTGTATAAATTAGGAAAGTAGGAGTAAGCTTGCTATTGGTAAGTCTTCGGACCTTACGTTCTATTTATTTTTTTAATCTAGTTTATTATTTATTTATTTTAGTAATTTTAGAAATAATGTGTTAATAATGATAATGTAAATTTTGGATAGTTTTGGGAGACGAATCTGATAATATTGGGAATTATTCGATAAAAGAAAGAAAAAGCAAAGAATAGAAGCGGTTTACTGTAAGTATATGCTGTACTGATTTACTGTTATGAATGATTAAATCGATTTTTGAAATATCGATGATTTGTTGATGAAAATTGAGTATTCTTACATTGATATTGAGAATTGATGATGATGCTTCCAAATCGGAAGTAAAGCTAAACCAATTGTTTAGCAGGCCGGGATCCCCACCAGTAGAACTTGTGAATCTATCATGTATTAATATTCATTTTCAAATTATGTGAAAAATTACTTGTTATGATGAACTCAGTTACTTGTTTTGTAAAATCTCAGTTAAATAGTATGATATATGCTTGCTGGGCTCTATGTGCTCACCCTTTTATGTCACTAACTTCCACGGGAAATAAAGTTGGAGGAGGTTCGGGAAAGGATAAGATGTTATAATCTGAACTACTGAAGTTGGATAAGAAGTGTGTAGAATTCTAAGAAGAATACTTTTGTAGTAGGCCTATGTTGAAGTTGTTTAGAAGCGTGTAATATGTTGTAACCTTTTATCGTAAGACTTGTTCATGTTGTAACTACTTTTGGTTATTACTTAAATTAAGGTTGTGCAAGCATGCATTATGACGTTTGGTTTGTTTGGCGTCCCTGGGCCGGGTTTCTAAGGTCATCCCGGGATTGGGGCGTCACCGGTGGTATCAGAGCTAAGGTTAGAAATAGGAGAGAACGTAGAAATTAGGATCCCGAAATAGAGACCTAGGGGTCCGAGAACATCTAGGATGCGTAAACATATTTTTGAACGTGAAGAGAATAGGATGTATTACGTGTGTAGCGTTTTATAATTGTTGTTGTGACATATATTCATGATGTGAATATAGAATGATATGGGATTAATAGTATATGTTGAATTGTAGGTAAAGATGGCTGACGAGAATTCTGGTTGAAATGTATCTGGCATACAGATTATTCCTGAGATGTTATTGGTTTTAGCAGCAATGAAAAACATGTTGAAGAGTTTAGTTGAAGTGCGAACACCTCTGAATGCTCCTGAGGTGAATGCTGAACATGTAGATGGTCTGGAGCATGTAGAAAATCAAGAACGAGAAGGTGAGAATAAGCGTAGGTGTACATATAAGACTTTTAAGGATGCAGATCCCCCTATATTTAAAGGAGATTTAGATCCACATGCTGCGAATACGTGGATTAAAGAAATGGAGAAGGTGATAGAGATTTCTGAATGTTTGGATGAACAAAAGGTAAAATTCGCAACACACTCATTAAGGGGGGAAGCTGTATTTTGGTAGGATACAGTTAAACAAACCGAGGATTGTTCTAAAATGACATGGGCAAGGTGTAAGGAGTTGTTCTTTGATAAATATTTTCCTACGTGTATGAAGAATGAGATAGAGATGAAGTTTCTAGGACTAAAGCAGGAAGGGATGTCTGTGTCAGAGTACCTTTCAAAATTCTTGGAACTTTCTAGGTTTGCTCCTCATCAGGTGAATACTGAAGATAGGAAATGTCAGAGATTTCAAGAGGGACTGAAGCCTCAAATTAGGGAAAGAGTATCTTTGTTGGAGTTGGAGCAATTTGATAAATTGGTTGGAAAAAGCTAGGATTGCGGAGAGGGAGTATGAAGCTCGCACTCAATTCTTTAACAGTAAGAAGAGAGGAAGGGAGACAGATTCGAGTACTAAATTAGGATACAAGAAAGATAATAAGAGATTTCAGGAGAGAAAGAAAGAGGATTTTCGGGAAAATGAGAGGAGGATGGCAGCACCTGAGTGTAAGAAATGTGGGAAAAAGCATGGTGGTGATGTTTGTTATCGAGCTGATGGATTGTGTTATAACTGTGGAGAAAAGGGGCATATAGCGACTCAATGCCCAAAACCTAAAGTAACCTTTTGTTTTAATTGCGGAAGACAAGGTCATTTAGCGAGGGATTGCACTCAAAAGAAAGTCAAGACGGAAGCTGAAACTAAAGGGAACAAGACTGCTGTAACAGGAACTCCCCAACAACCAGCACCCAGGGCAGTAGCTAGAACTTACGCAATGACAACCCAGGATGCTGAAAATTCTCATGATGTGGTGTCAGGTACGTTTCAACTTTGTGCCTTAGATGTTCATGCTTTATTTGATTCGGGATCGACCCATTCCTTTGTGGATTTGAAATATGTGAATAAGTTAACCATGCCTGTGCAAAGTTTAGATAATGGATTGTTAGTAAAACTCCAAAATGGTAGAAACTTATTCAAAGATAAAATTTACAGAGATTGTCCTTTAGTGATTAGTGGTCAAACCTTTTTGGTGGACTTACTACCTTTAGAATTACGAGATTTTGGGGTGATTTTAGGAATGGATTGGTTAACAAGATATAAGGCTAATTTATATTGTAGTAAGAAGCGAATACATTTGATTGGACCTAACCAGAAGAGAGTACACCTTAAAGAAAATAGGTCAGAAAAACAAAATGTTATGATATCAGTCTTGAAGGCTTGTAAGATGTTAAGAAAAGGATGTGAGGGTTTTCTTGCGTACGTGATTGGGGGCGAAGAAGTTAAAGCAAAAGCTGAGGATATACCGGTAATTAGAGAGTTTTTGGATGTCTTTCCCGAGGAACTACCAGGGTTACCACCCGAAAGAGAAGTTGAGTTTGGTATTGAATTGATTCCAGAAGCCCAACCAGTATCAAGGGTACCTTATAGGATGGCACCAACAGAATTAACCGAACTTAAGATCCAGTTACAAGAATTGTTGGACAAGAAGTTTATTATGCCGAGTGTTTCTTCTTGGGGAGCACCAGTTTTGTTTGTGAAAAAGAAGGATGGTTCCCTAAGATTATGCATTGATTATAGAGAGCTAAACAAGTTGACGGTGAAGAATAAATATCCATTACCACGAATAGATGATCTTTTTGATCAATTGCAAGGAGCTACCTATTTTTCGAAGATTGATTTGCGTTCGGGTTATCATCAGTTAAAAGTAAAGAAAGAGAGTATTCCATTGACGGCATTTAGGACTCGATACGGTCATTATGAGTTTGTAGTGATGCCCTTTGGAATGACGAACGCACCAGCGGTGTTTATGGATTTGATGAATCGAGTGTTTAGGGATTATTTGGATAAATTTGTAATCGTATTCTTTGATGATATTCTTATATACTCAAGGAGCGAGGAAGAACATGAGAATCATTTGAGGATAGTACTATAGACCTTGAGGGAAGAAAAGTTGTATGCTAAGTTTTCAAAATGTGAATTTTGGTTAAGGAGAGTAAGCTTTCTTGGACATGTAGTTTCGGAGGAAGGAATTACAGTAGATCCTGCAAAGATTGAGGTGATTATGAATTGGGAAAGGCCAAAGACCGTGACGGAAATTCGAAGTTTCCTAGGGTTGGCGGGATATTATAGGAAGTTTGTTCAGGATTTTTCTAAGATAGTGGGCCATTGACGAACCTAACAAGGAAAGACGTTAAGTTTGTTTGGACGGACGAGTGTGAACAAAGCTTTATTGAATTGAAAAAGAGATTAACGTCCGCTCCGATACTTGGATTACCAGATGGAACCGAAGATTTTATGATTTATAGTGATGCATCAAAGAAGGGTTTAGGGTGTGTTCTAATGCAACGAGGGAAGGTAATTGCTTATCCATCTCGCCAGTTAAGGAATCATGAAAAGAACTACCCCACCCACGATTTAGAATTAGCAGCGGTAGTTTTTGCTCTTAAGATTTGGAGGCATTATTTGTACGGAGAAAAGTGTAAGATTTATACTGACCATCAAAGCTTGAAGTATATTTTCTCACAGAAGGATTTAAATATGAGACAAAGAAGGTGGTTAGAGTTATTGAAAGATTATGATTGTGAGATTTTATATCATCCGGGTAAGGCAAATGTGGTGGCTGATGCGCTAAGTAGAAAGGAGGTTGGGACTTATTCGAGTGTTATAGTAGAATCAACCAATCTTAAGGAATTAGAAAGACTTCGTATTGAATTTGTTAAGCATGGAAGGAATGAGGGCTTGTTGAATCAAATCGAGGTCAGGCCGAGTTTATTAGAGAAAATAAAGGTAAGTCAGAGACAAGATGAATGCTTAAAGGAAATTTGGAATAGTTCTAATTCAGAACTAGGAAAGAAGGATTTTAGGAAAGGAAACGATGACGTAGTGAGGTTTCGTGACAGGATATTTGTACCATCTGATATAGAGATTAAGAAAGAAATTTTGTCTGGTGCTCATTCGTCACCTTTTTCGGTACATCATGGATCTACGAAGATGTATAAAGATTTGAGACAACATTACTGGTGGCCTAATATGAAAAGAGAGATTGCAGAATGGGTGGGAAGATGTTTAGTTTGTCAACAAGTGAAAGCAGAACACCAAAGGCCTGGAGGATTGTTACAACCACTACCTGTCCTAGAATGGAAATGGGAACATATTACGATGAATTTTGTACTAGGATTGCCAAGAACACAGAGAGGGAATGACGTTATCTGGGTTGTCGTGGATAGACTAACAAAAAGTGCACATTTTCTAGCTATATCAGAAGCGTCATCATTAGAGAAGTTGGCGAAGTTATACATCCAAGAAATTGTTAGATTACATGGAGTGCCTGTTTCGATTCTGTCAGATAGAGATCCGAGATTTACATCAAGATTTTGGAATAGTTTTCAACAAGAGATGGGCACTAAGTTAAGTATGAGCACGGCATTTCACCCTCAAACAGATGGACAGTCAGAACGTACAATTCAGATTTTAGAAGACATGTTACGAGCTTGTGTACTAGATTTTAAAGGAAGCTGGGAGGAACATCTATCCTTGGTGGAATTTGCATATAATAATAGTCATCAAGCGACAATTAGAATGGCCCCATATGAAGCTCTATACGGACGTCGATGTAGAACCCCATTATGTTGGGATGAAGTTGGTGAAAGAAGATTGTTAGGGCCAGAGTTGATTCGTGTAACTACGGAGAAAGTTAAATTGATACAGAAGAGAATTTTAGCAGCTCAAAGCAGACAAAAGAGTTACGCAGATACGGATCGCCGAGAGGTGACATTTAAGGAGGGGGACTTCGTATTTCTTAAGGTTTCACCATGGAAGGGTGTTATGAGATTTGGGAAGAAAGGAAAGTTGAGTCCTCGTTATATTGGACCATTTGAGATTCTTCGACGAGTTGGAGAGGTAGCGTATGAATTAGCATTGCCACCAAATTTGAGTCGTATTCATAACATTTTCCATGTGTCATACCTACGGAAGTATGTTACAGATCCATCCCATATTATAGAATATGAACCAATAGAACTCCAAGAAAATATGCAGTATGAAGAGCTTCCTGTCAAAATAGTAGATCGTCGTGAGCAAGTTTTGAGAAATAAGGTGATACCTCTTGTGAAAGTAATTTACCTCTTGTGAAAGTAATTTGGCGAAATCATTCAGTAGAAAAAGCAACTTGGGAACCTGAAGAAATGATGAGATCAAAATATCCTCATTTATTTGATGAGATGTAGGTACGACTTAATTTCTAAATTTCGAGGACGAAATTTCTTTAAGGGGGTAAGGATGTAATATCCCAACTTAGTTTTATTTAAATGAAATAAATTATTATAATTTTATGTGTTTTTTTTTCTCAAAAATATATGTGCCTATTTTTTTATTAAAAAAATGTGTGTTTACTTGGAAATTTATTTTCATTGGTTGCTCGATAAATCGAACTCCCATAAGATTAGAGACTAGGATTTGTTGCTCGATAAATCGAACTCCCATAAGATTAGAGTTGCTCGATAAATCGAATCGAACTCCCATAAAATTCGACTAAGGAAAATGGGTCGAGCAAATGCTTCAAGGCCCAAATGGGGAAGGGATAAAATTTTGGACTGGTTTCGTGAGCTAGCATAAATAATCCCATTAGTGTGCATCTAGTAATAAGGCAAGCCACAATTTATAGCCAAGATATGAATCTTGTACTAAAATCCCATCGACGTGGGACAAGTAAGACTTCTTTTTATTTTCAAGTAGCCTAATGTTAGTTGCTTATATAGAGTAAAGAAGGCCCCTTGTTCCACATCTTTTCGATGTGGGACGAAATACACTCTTGTTTTCAAGGTTTATTCATAGTTATCAAGCAAGAGAAACTAAATCCTTTTTATGCATTCAAATTCAGATGTTACCAAATCTAGTTTTAACTTATTCCTCATTCATCAAAAATTTACTGTAATTTACTTAGCTCAAAGTAGAGCCAAATTGCCAAAGTTATAGTGGTCAGCTAAAACTTTTAAATTGTTGATGGAGAAACCTTACTTTTATAGAACCAAAGAAGAAGTCGTTATCTTTAGTCTCTCGATGTGGGATAATATATGAACTATTTCAAATTTGTAAAGAAAATTAGAGCACCCCATTTTCTCTTAAAATATTTCAAAATTTTCTTGATTTACTTATAAGTGAGACGAGACGCCAACCTTCATATTGTTTTGCCTTGTTTTCTTTCAAAATTTTATACTTTGAGATCATTTTGGCTCTGACCAAAGCCAAGAAAGGTTGAAAGAAATTTTACTCAACTTAAGGTTTTATAGAGCTTATATGTAGTTCTGCTCTTAATCAAGGCGATGTGGGACAAGTTGTTTATGGTGAGAGCACCATTTGAGCACCCAAGTGTTTCTCTTGTTTTCAAAATAAGTTTTAAGTTTTAGACAAACGAATCTTGCATTCAAATTTTGAGTACGTTTTACTCTTGTCTCTAAGAAAAATTCCGGAATTAGAGTGTAACTTTTCGTGTGTTTCACTCCTCCGTTTTTGTCATCTCAATTCAAGTTGGAGCTAAGGTGAGAATTTAGAACCTCTTGTGGCTAAGGCAATAACTTTGTGTAGCATTTATAGACATGAGAAGGAGTTACTCTAGAAATCCTTTCGATGTGGGATAAGTAGTAATTATAGGAAATAGAAGAACTCAAACTCCCACATTGATAAATAAAGGGAGGACGTGGGAGTATATGTAGTACAACTTGACTAAAATTTGTATAAGCGGAAATGGGAACAATAGAGGTGGTTCAGTATGTCCTTCGTAGTTAGTCCTTGCTATCAGATTGTTCGATTCATATCCAGGTATCATTTTATTATTTTTACCAATCTTCTTTTGTACCACCCCGATTACAGAAAGAGAGGTAAGGGTGTATATATTGCAGAGCTTACCTTATTTATAACAAAATGAATTGGGTGTGACATGCTGATCGGGGATTTAGTATGGTTTAGTGTAGTTTTGGGAAATGCTGAGTTACTAATTATTTTCAAGCTGGTTGTTATACCACATCGAGTAGAAAGGAATGAGGTTTCCCCTTTCCTTATATAAATATGTTGTAGTGTATAAATTAGGAAAGTAGGAGTAAGCTTGCTATTGGTAAGTCTTCGGACCTTACGTTCTATTTATTTTTTTAATCTAGTTTATTATTTATTTATTTTAGTAATTTTAGAAATAATGTGTTAATAATGATAATGTAAAATTTGGATAGTTTTGGGAGACGAATCTGATAATATTGGGAATTATTCGAAAAAAGAAAGAAGAAGCAAAGAATAGAAGCGGTTTACTGTAAGTATATACTGTACTGATTTACTGTTGTGAATGATTAAATCGATTTTTGAAATATCGATGATTTGTTGATGAAAATTGAGTATTCTTACATTGATATTGTGAATTGATGATGATGCTTCCAAATCGGAAGTAAAGCTAAACCAATTGTTTAGCAGGCCGGGATCCCCACCAGTAGAACTTGTGAATCTATCATGTATTAATATTCATTTTCAAATTATGTGAAAAACTATTTGTTATGATGAACTCAGTTACTTGTTTTGTAAAATCTAAGTTAAATAGTATGATATATGCTTGCTGGGCTCTATGAGCTCACCCTTTTATGTCACTAACTTCCACAGGAAATAAAGTTGGAGGAGGTTCGGGAAAGGATAAGATATTATAATCTGAACTACTGAAGTTGGATAAGAAGTGTGTAGAATTCTAAGAAGAATACTTTTGTAGTAGGCCTATGTTGAAGTTGTTTAGAAGCGTGTAATATGTTGTAACTTTTTATCGTAAGACTTGTTCATGTTGTAACTACTTTTGGTTATTACTTAAATTAAGGTTGTGCAAGCATGCATTATGACGTTTGGTTTGTTTGGCGTCCCCGGGTCGGGTTTCTGAGGTCATCCCGGGATCGGGGCGTCACATATATAGTCATCAGGAGAGAGAAAGACATGGGACACGTGTAAAGATCTCAACCATTGAATACACATCTCGAGACACGACAGCTGTCAAACCTCTTCAAATTCTTGGGGTCGCGACGTTCCCAACGGTCATGTCTATACAAATAGCGAACCAAGGCGTCGCATCGTGACATTAACTGGTTAATTCTTGAGTCCACATCGCATCTTCAATGGCAATATGGACTCGGGGGTAGTTGTTATGCCCGAATCTGGCATGATAGCTAAATTGATTTGATTAGCTAAATTAACGGTTCATAATCTATGATGGGCCTAGCGAATGAAGATTGAGTTGTTAAAACCCACTACTAGAATCAGCCCAACATGCCTTTGCGATAATATCTCTATTACAGGGCCACCTCGCTACAGGGACACCTCGCTTATGATCTCCACCAAGGGATCGCTTCATTTCTATCATCACATCTACAGACTAAAATGGGATCGCTATCTCATTCTTTACTGGAAGGCTCATGGCCAGACCCCTCGAGGTCGCATAAGTATCTGGGCACTTGGGTCCGCATCGCATATCCAGACCCCTCGAGGTCGCATGCTAGGCCCCTGCTACTTCTTTACTAGCTTCGCTTGAGAGGCCTCATTTCTAGCCATGCGAGACCATGGGGTTCCTTCTTTGGATCATGGGTAGAATTGATGACTCATTGCCACGTTAGCCCTAAACGAGTGGGCTTGGACTGTGGCTTATCTCTTAAAACCCTAGCCCCTCTAGGTAACTTCTTCTCCAAGAACTACGTATGGCTTGATCCCTATAAATAGGGTACATAGGCACCTTGATACGGATGAGAAACAATTCACCCCTGAAAACACCTATCAAGTTCAGCCACACCTACCCACATAAACCCTAATTCTTGTTCTTCTTTCATTAGCAAAATATCCGTATTTTGCTCCGTTAATCCAGCAAACCTCCAAAACATTGTTATACCAATTTCTCCCTATAACACCAAGGTACAATTTTCAAACTTCGATAGTTGGAAAAATGTTTCCGGTAGACAACTTATTAAATGATTTGTGCCTAAGTTGAGGTACGTGAGTTCGGTGAGATTGCCGAATTCTGGTGGAATTTGATCATTTAATCGTTGAATGAAAGATCAAGTGTGGCAAGTGATGTCAAAATTTCAATAGATAGAGGAATTGAACCTTGTAAAATGTTTATCGAAAGATCAAGAATTCTGAGAGCAACCAACCTTCCAATAGATTTCGGAATGGGGTCTTTGAAGTCATTACTCCCAAGAATAAGATGTGCGAGGCCACTATTGTTAAGGACCCATAGAGGAAAATGTAATGTAAAACTACGATCTCCGATTTATAGTAATGAAAACAGATTCCAACTCAAACAAGAGCACCTTGATACGATAATAATTAAAGAGTTCCAGTACATAAATTGACTCAGTCACTACAGATAACGATAATCTAGCTTTCGAGAGGCTAGTCTCTCCCAAAAGAAAACAAAGAAAACAGATCTCAACAATTGCCTGCCTCTCCCTTCGATTGTGCCCTATTTCTTTCACCTCTTGCCTTGGTTCTGCAATTACTTTCTTACCCTCCAACATTTGCTGTTCTCTCTTTTCTGCCCTTCTGTCCACGTCTTTTGTACACGTGTATTGGTGGCCCCGTTAGCGAGTCTATCACATTACCTTCCTCCCAAAGATTCACCTTGTCCTCAAGGTGGAACAAGGGAAAACGCTCCTGGATCAAGCCCACATCCTCCCAAGTAGCCTCAGCTTGTGGTAAATCCTTCCATTTAATTAAAGCTTCTCTCCTTTCTTCTACCCCGATCTTCCTGACCCCTAACACAGTCTCTGGCTCCACCTGTAACTCGAACTCAGCAGTTATTTGTGGCGGTATAGTGGATGAAGCTGGGGTGGTGCCAATGTGTCGCTTCAACTGGGAAACATGGAATACTGGGTGGATTTTGCTGGCAGGGGGCAATGCCAACTTGTACGCCACCTCACCAATTCTTTGTATGATCTCAAAGGGTCCATAGAAACGGGCTGACAGCTTCTCATTTGGGCGCCGTGCCAGAGATTTTTGGCGATAGGGTTGGATTTTAAGGTAGACCCAGGTTCCTACTTCAAAGATCTCTTCTCTTCTCTTGCTATCCGCTGCCTTTTTCATCCTCTGCTGAGCCTTTACCAGGTTAAACTTTAACTCATCCAGAATGAGGTCCCTCTCACGCAACCATTCCTCTAAGCTATCAACTTGGGTCTGGCCAGTTGCCCCTTTTGTTACCAGTGGAGGGTCTCGCCCATATAACACTCTAAATGGACTCATTTTCGTGGATAGGTGTGGGGAGGTGTTGTATGAGAACTCTGCCCACGGTAGCCATTGAAACCATGTCTTGGGTTTCCCAGCAATGAAGCATCTTAAGTACGATTCTAGCCCCTTGTTCACGATTTCTGATTGGCCGTCGGTTTGGGGATGATACGCTGTACTACGCTTCAACTCCGTTCCTTGTAGTTTAAACAATTCTGTCCAAAAATGGCTCATGAAAACCTTGTCGCGGTCAGAGATAATTGATGAGGGAAACCCATGTAAGCGAACTATTTCGCGTATAAACACCTCAGCTACAGTGGCAGCAGTAAAGGGATGTCGTAACCCCACGAAATGTGCGTATTTTGAGAGTCTATCGACCACTACCAAGATAGAATTAATACCTCGTGATATCGGCAACCCTTCGACAAAGTCCATTGTTATATCCTCCCAGACTTGAGATGGAATCGGGAGTGGCTGAAGCAACCCAGCTGGGGACAATTGCGAATGCTTTTGTTGTTGACAAGTAGAGCAACGGGAGACGTGCTGTTTTACTGACTTCCTCATTCCAGCCCAGAACCAATCTGTTGCCAACCTCAAGTAAGTTTTCAATTCGCCATTGTGCCCTCCCACTACAGAATCGTGGTACTGTTGCAAAAGAATGGGGATAAACTTTGAGGTGCTGGGAATGACTCTCCTTTCCTTGTAGAACAACTTGCCATCTTTTACGCTAAACCCAACATACCCCTCCTTTTGAGTCCTCAACGATTCTATGATCTGTTGTAACTCCACACTATCCTGCAACTCAGTTTCCAACCCTTCCCAGTCCACTAGGTTCGAGGATAGTAATGTCCCGCACTCTACCACAACCCCTTGTTGTTTCCTGGACAGTGCATCCGCCACCCGGTTAGAGACCCCTGGTTTGAACTGCACTTCAAAATCAAATCCCAACAGCTTTCTTATCCACTTTTGGTACTCCGGGTTGACTTCTCGCTGCTGTAGTAAGTACCGAAGGCTTTGCTGATCGCTTCTAACGACAAAATGACGACCCAGGAGATAATGTTTCCACTTTGTAACCGACAAACATATTGCCATAAGCTCCTTTTCATACACTGACTTCAGCTGTGCTTGTTTGCCCAGCAGTTTACTGAAAAATGCCACGGGCCTGTTTTGCTGCATTAAGACTGCCCCGAGCCCGTACCCAGACGCATCCGCCTCGATTACAAACTCCTCTTGAAAATTAGGTAGGGTCAACACAGGGGGGTTGATCTTTGCTGCCTTTAGATTTTCGAACGCTCGAGTTGCATTTTCTGACCATCCGAAACAGTCTTTTTTCAACTGGTTTGTCAAAGGTTGGGCAATCTGAGCATAATTAGCTACGAACTTTCGGTAATAGCCGGTCAGACCAAGGAATCCCCTGAGTTCCCGCAGGTTGCCAGGCTGTGGCCAATTAACCATTGCTTCGACTTTATCCATGTCCACAGCCACACCCTCTTCTGAGATCATATGCCCCAAGTATGAGATGGTAGTTTGGCCAAACGCACATTTCTTTAAGTTAGCATATAGCCGATGCTCTTCCAGTGTGCTCAAAACGGTGTGGAGGTGTGAGATGTGCTCATCTACCGTTCGACTATACACCAGAATATCGTCGAAAAATACCAGTACAAACCTCCTCAAGAAGGGTCTAAACACGTCGTTCATTAGTGATTGGAAGGTTGCGGGAGCGTTCATAAGCCCAAAAGGCATCACGAGGAATTCATAGTGACCATCATGTGTTCGGAATGCTGTTTTATGCACGTCTTCTGCCTTTACTTTAATCTGATGGTAGCCTGATTTTAAATCCAACTTGGAAAAAATTTTTGCTCCGTGTAACTCATCCATCAGCTCCTCTATGACCGGTATGGGGTATTTATCCGGTATTGTCTCCTTGTTGAGAGCTCTATAATCGATGCAAAATCGCCACGAACCGTCTTTTTTTTTCACCAACAAAACGGGACTCGAAAAAGAGCTCTTCGATGGTTGAATAATCCCCGCTTCTAGCATCTCCTGAATCAATCGTTCTATCTCATCCTTTTGACATTGAGGGTACCGGTAGGGCCTCACCCCTATAGGATTGCTCCCCGTTTTCAGGTTAATGGCGTGCTCATGGCCTCGTGAAGGAGGCAGCCCCTGTGGTTCTACAAACACCCCTGGAAACGCTTTCACAACCTCATTCACAGACTGCACCCTTTTATCCCCTGTTGCTCCCTGCCCTTGTCCAGCCTCCACCCTTGCATTCATGTGATTAAACTCCACCCAATACCCTTTTCCTTCTTTCCTCAAGCTTCGTAACATCGCCTTAAGTGAGATCTTTGACTTAACCAGCGACGGATCCCCCTTTAAAGTGAACTTGCTACCCCCTAACTCGAAATGCATCACCTGTGTTCTCCAGTTTGTAGTCACGGGCCCCAGGGTCTCTAACCATTTAATTCCTAGAATGACATCCGAGGCCCCTAATTCCAGTGGCAAAAACTCCTCACACACCACCAGCCTCCCATCCAACTGCACACTCACCTCCTTACAAACGCCATTCCCCTTAACCATTTCTCCATTCCCTAGCGACACCCCAAATCCCCCTGAATCCTCTATTGCTATCCCCAACAGTTTCACAACAGATAAAGAAATGAAATTATGCGTAGCTCCGGGGTCGATTAGTACTATAATTTCTTTATCTTCGATTTTTCCCCGGAGTTTCATAGTCTTAGGATTTGAAATGCCTACTACAGAGTTCAAGGATACCTCAGTGAGCAACTCTTCGGTTGGTGATGGTGGAGCTTCACTGTTCCCTCCATCAGTGTCATCGTCATCTTCGTCGTCAACTAAGATGACACTAAGCTCCTTCCGCCTACAACGGTGCCCAAGAGTCCACTTATCATCACACCTGAAACATATGCCCTTGGCCTTCTTCTCTTGGAGCTCCTTTTCCGTCAGCCTACGGAATTCATGGGGTGTCTTGCTTGCACTACTCTGGCTGGTATTTCTTGGTGACACAACCGATGCCTGCGACTCGGTAGACACTGCACTCCAACTACGATGGCTAGGTGGCCCTGTCTGCGACACCCCATACCCTACAGGACTTCCCACACTCCCTCTGTTATACGAATTCAGAGCAGTACCAGTAGCCAACTTAACAGAGCTCAATAGCTGTCTTCGGGGTTGAGTGACCTGATTCCTCTCTTCTACTCTCGAAGCTAGTTCCATCGCCTGTTCTACATTCACTGGGTTAAGTAAACGGACCTCCACTCGTATCTCCTCCTTGAGTCCGTTAATGAATTGCCCCATCAGAATATTTTCCGCGATTCGATCCAGGGGAGCGGCTGTCTCAATAAATCTCCTCTTATACTCGCTCACCGTGGTTAACTGTGTTGTTGCTAACCACTGTTCATACAATGACCCTCCCGCTATCGGACGAAACTGTCTCAGCATAAATTTCTTCAAGTCACTCCACAGCCTAATAGGATGTCTATTCTGCTCCCATTGGTACCACCTTAAGGCGTCCCCCTCCAAAGCCACGGCCACAGACTCTAGCATTTCCTTCTCAGTCAATCCATAGAACTCAAAGTACCTTTCCACTCTTAACACCCACCCATCTGGATCATTTCCATCAAAAATCGGCATATCCAATTTTCGATATCGCCAATTCCCGGGCCCTTGTCCAGAACCCACACTGCCTCCTCCCCCAAACCCAAATCCTCCGTTTCCCCCATGACTACCCCTCACAACTCCTTCATCCACAACCTCCTTTTCGGTTCGGCCCATACCTACTCCATTCATTCCCAGTACTGGGCTCACCATAACCGACCCAGCTTGACTTGTACTGACCTCGCCCTTGTCACTAACATGTTTGTTCTTGGCATACATCTCTGTCACCGTGGATCTCATCTCTGCACAGAACTTGAGCTGCTCCGCTCGCATCAGACTTAATACTTGCTCTTGGTGTTCTCTGGATCTATTAATTCGCCCCTCCAACCTTGCTGCCATCTCATCGAACTCCTCCCTCTGTTTGCGAGCCACCGTCGCCTGTCCCTCCATTAACAGATCCGTAATGGACTGTTTCATCGAGAGAATACCTGTCTCCACCGCCTTGGCTACCATTAACGCCATCGTCTCATCGGCGTTAGCCGCCTTCTCTTCTAGCTGTTCCACTCTCTGAGCAACTGTTGGTGGCCCCATGGATCAAACGCTCTGATACCACTTGTAATGTAAAACTACGATCTCCGATTTATAGTAATGAAAACAGATTCCAACTCAAACAAGAGCACCTTGATACGATAATAATTAAAGAGTTCCAGTACATAAATTGACTCAGTCACTACAGATAACGATAATCTAGCTTTCGAGAGGCTAGTCTCTCCCAAAAGAAAACAAAGAAAACAGATCTCAACAATTGCCTGCCTCTCCCTTCGATTGTGCCCTATTTCTTTCACCTCTTGCCTTGGTTCTGCAATTACTTTCTTACCCTCCAACATTTGCTGTTCTCTCTTTTCTGCCCTTCTGTCCACGTCTTTTGTACACGTGTATTGGTGGCCCCGTTAGCGAGTCTATCACAGAAAAGCAGAGCCAAGTAGGTTCTCACCAAGATCTAGGGTAACAATAGATGTTAGATTCACAAAAGTGAGATGACTAGGGATATTATTGGGTAGGTGACAATGGAACATTCCAAGTACTGAAATTGATTTAGGAAGCATGTTATGACCGAAAACCAATCAGTTATTAAAAGATTACCAGTACACACATAAGACTGACCTGTTCTTTACTATCATACAGTCATGCTTACCATACTGATTGTTGTCAAGATTATCGTCCACATCAGCTACAGCAACTACCATTATCTTGACCTGTATCTCCTGTTTTGTACTTGTCTTAGCTGACTCATGTACACATGTTGTAACCTATATATAGTTGTGCTCAGATGAATATAATTTAAGCTTTTCCAGCATTAGTCTGTTCCTTTATCAGTGACCCTAGAAAGATTAACATAAGAGACATCCAAGTGTTTTAACTTTTAATGGATAACCATCCCACGCTATCAATGCTTAATTGCGATTCATAATATGTACTTAAATCGAGGTATTTTAAATTTGAAAGGTTTCCTAAATGATGCGGAACCAGACCTTCAAATATGGAGGAAGAGAGGTTGAGATACATAAGATCCTTGAAGGAACCAATAAAATTTGGAATCTGGATATCATCAAAATAGTTAAAACTCAAGTCCAAGTAAGTCAAGTTTTTAAAATCAAGCAAGGAAGGATGCATCTGACCGCCTCTTAAATAACCATTTCCAAGATCAAGTTTGATGACATGGCTGGTTTCCTAGATGATGCGGAACCAGACCTTCAAATCTGGAGGAAGAGAGGTTGAGATACATAAGATCCTTGAAGGAACCAATAAAATTTGGAATCTGGATATCATCAAAATAGTTAAAACTCAAGTCCAAGTAAATCAAGTTTTTAAAATCAAGCAAGGAAGGAAGCATCTGACCGCCTCGCAACCAATTCCAAGCCATGCGGCCCATGCAGGGGCGTAGCTAGGATTTTGATTCACTGGGGTCAAAATCTCCGGTCGTCTTCTCCGACGACTGGTCATCTTTTTCGACGGCCCCGCAGGGAAAATTTTTTTACCGAAAATTATCAATGTGTAGATTTTTCCTAATTTAATACATATAAATATGCATCAGTTATACATCTTGGGGCGGCAATTACAGGGTTTCACTGTCAAAATTAAAAGTTAGTGGGGTCAAAAATGAAACTAGTTACAATAATTATTTTTTTCAGTGGGTCAAAATTCAAATTTACTACTATAAATATTTTTTCTAAAAAAATATATACATAAAAATTTTGTTTTTTAAAATTTCAGTGGGGTCAGATGACCCCGCTCGCCATACACTGGCTACGCCCCTGGGCCCATGCACAACAATCATCTCCAATCCATGATGACAAATAATTTGAGTCGTCAACGAGACTTTCTTTAAGATGCAACAAAGCTCGTTTCTCAATTTCGGTGCAGCTTAAATGCAAATTGATCGAATGTGCAGATATATTAGCATGCACATGAATTGAAGTCAAGAACAATTAGCAAAAGTTAAAAGAAGCTTCATGTTGATATATACATGTACCTACTCAAACACCAATTATACAAAGTTCAAGGTCACTGCCCTGGAAGACTGGCACTTCTGTTGGGAATTTGAGTGATCAAAGGTAAAAAAACAGATAAGGTTGGACAATACTTGGTGTACATGATTAAGCTATACTAACATTACTGTACTAAGCAATAATTGCCTGTTTTTTTTTTCTCAGCCCCTCCAAGCATTTACTAACCAAAAAAAAAAAAAATCTCGGTACATATTATGTGTTTCTTTAAAAAATGAAATGGCTATTATATGCTATTAAATAATTTATCAACCGTAGACCGGATTTTGATTAAAATATAAGATATAGAATATGTATGTCACTTAATACATACATAGAGGCTTCCTGAATTAAATTATAAACATCTTATTGCTTTGAAAGTTACTGAAATTATTGAAGGCTTGGACAATTTGACAATAAAAAAAGCACCTGCTGCAACTCTGAATCATGGATAACTTTATGTCTAAGCATTACAATTGAGTGGAGCAAATTACAGCGTACTTTGCACATGACTGCAAGAATTACAGTTATCAGTACATGTCCGAAAAATCTTTAAGAACAAGTAGTAGAGATCCTAGAGACCAATGTAGAACTCATGAATCTGCAGGCCATCAACTAATGCATCTTGGAATGCAATTAAAATGTTGCTATTACCATCCGTTTAAATTTTTATAACAATAACAAAAAGGTTGATCCAACAAACCTACTTCAAGAAATAACTGAAGTTCCTGCAGCAAATTGTAGCCGTCAACAATAAACAGCGCATATTAATACACTTAAGCACAAGTATAATCACATCGCACACGATTGGCCAATTGGTTGCATCTTTCCTAATATACGGATGTCAGACAAACAAATAGAAACACAAACTAGAAGTAGCATATCCACAACATTCTATCACCTTCCACGTCTTGATAGTTCTCTAAATTAAGCAATGCTGGTCCTCAAATGTCAGTCATCGCTGTTTAAGTAGTTTTAAGATCATACATACACAAGTGTAGATTATTCCTACTTTATATTCACAAGCGTTTTGCTACTTCCAAATCAGCACTTTAAAGTTTATTGAAATCCCAGACGTGTGCTGCTGGTTCTGCACAGATTAACAAGTACGAGCTTAAACCACAATAAATAAGCAGACATACATCTATTGACAGGTACACGGGTAACAGTAAGATAATTATAATTTAAATTGAGGATGATTTGGATCATACGAGAGTAACAATTAGCAAGAAAGGGGTTGCATGAGTGAAGAGGTTTTACGTTTGCGATGGCTGAAGAATAACAAATGTTTGACAGAAAAATGACACAAGAAGTCTAGAGACTTGATGCTAATACGTACCAGTTTAAACTCCAAACTTAAGCCAGAGGGGGGGACTCTGACTCAGAACCACATATAGATGATAAAGATATGATATCTTCTTTACCCATGGCTAAAAAGTTCAGCGGCCCAGTAGACAGTCTTCTCATTTCCTTAAACTGCCCATTATGTCGTCCTGAATATGAACGTGGTGTTTGCAGCTCTGGAGTTGCACACCCAACTGAGTTCCTGCGAGGTGCGGGAGTCATAGATCCATTCATGTTTCTGAAACTAGAGCTTCTTCTTGGACTAGGCTTTGATCCATACATGGATTCTTTTTCTCTTAGTAGCAAGTCCCGGAGCTTCTTTTGGTCCTAAAATAATGATGGATACAATTATAAAGTGCTGAGAAAAAAATAAGATGCAGATTCTCCGGTGCAAGATTAAAAAACGTTATAGTTATCTATGACTTGGGAACTGGCATTATTGCTCATCTACAGTTCTCAAAAAAAAAAAAAAGAGTTGTCATAATGTAAAAGGGAAACAAACAAAGCGAGAATTAAGAACCCACTATTCGGGCTATGTTCAGAATGTTTACAATTTTATTCTTGAGGTTGATTAGGCTTTTTGCTATTTTGTATCCATTAAAGTTTATCCAATTATCTGGGTCTGGAACTACACACACTAATATGCATATCAATGATAAATTTACCCTGTATTGCTTCTTTGCCGCCTCTTTTTGTTGTTTCGTAAGCTTGTAATCATTCAGTATAGATACAAATCGCGCCTACACAAAAAAATGGTTGGAAAAATATATTAAATTAGCAACATGAGTAAACTATAAGCTGTAATTTTATGCCACAATACATACCCCATCGTAAAGAAATTGTTTTCTTCTCTCACTTTCCCATGCCAGAGTCTTTGTTATTAGACTATCAACAATTGCTGAAATTTAGGCCAGTACATTAGTTCCAACAAATCTGCTTGCTCTCGTAATATATGACCTGATATAAGAGTAAAAAAGATAGGGTACCTGGAAGCTTAGTAACTGTTATTCTAGCACGTTCTGCACGCTTAAGATTTATATGTGCACCCCTTCCAGCATTGTACCGGCTATGGTCCTGATAACATAAATTGAAAATTAAATCAAAACTTAAAAACCATTAATTTAATGCTTAAGATTGCCTTTCTTTTTTTGCCAAGTCAGTAGCTGATTGTCAAATGTATATACTCACTGGATAAACACAATAGTTTAGACTCTATCGATACACACCCATTGATAAATTTACTGACAAACAGATGGGAAATTCAGAGTTAGAGTGTCTATCTCACAACACATGCTTAAGCTACATCGAATAGTCATTCTTGCTTACCAGGTTATAATCTTCAAGCCAATTTTCCTCTTCACATGCTGACAGCCATCGCTCTATCCTATCAATAATTTCTTTTCGGCTTAATGCTTCGTCTTTAGCTTTGTTTATTTGTTCTTCAATATTTTTCAAGAGTTCACCTGGATCCACAAGACCTGAAATGCAGAAGCCTTTTTTAAAAAATCATGTTCAAAACTGAGGAAAAGTACTTATGCTTCAATAAATTGTTTCATACCAGAATCGATCATCACGTTAGATTTGTCAGCAGCTGTATTTGAATCAGGTTCTATATGTGTCTTACGACAAATATCTTCTAGTTCTGATCTCTTCTTCATAACCAGTTCTTTCATCCTGCTTGCTTTTAACTTGGTGAGTTTCTCAACTTCCGCTGATGCCTGTCGAGGTAATGTCAGTAACACAGAATATATCCTCAGGTAAAATCAAAAAGTTATTGGTGCTAAAAACCTGTTGAATTGTCTCCATAGAAAGGGAATCCGGTTCTACAATTTCTGCTTCTGACGAAATTAAGATAATTCTGGTAAATTTATGTTTCTCTTCTTTTGTTGAGTCCATCAAATTCCAAAGTTCACTTAGTGCTGCAACTATATCTTTCAGCTACAATTTTGAAAGATTGGTACTTCATTCTTGGTATGCAGCAACAGTATACTTATAGGAAACAAATTTCAAACTGGATATTAGTCTGAAGCATATCTAACCTTCTTAAATCGAACTTTTCTTTCTGTTTCCAACTTAAGGATCGCATGCTCTAGACCTTCCAACGTACTATCACTGATGTTTTTGGACTGCTCCAAACTTGTAGTATGCAAGCTTGGATGTACATCCCTCACAGTTCTACTAAAATCAAGGTTAAGAACGGCACACAAGATATGCAGCTCATTCACATGCTTCATAATCTTCTGAAGGCGGTCAGACTGGAAAAGATAGTGCAAACACTCGATCAATGAGCAATGTGACAAGAGTAAGAAACTAGCATTATAATATTCCAAATCAATAACTATTTCATCCAACTAAAATGTATCATTTGCAGAGACACCATTATAGTACAGGAGACAGTAACAACAAGATGTAGTTCATAAATAAAACAAACAAGTGAAAAGCATGCTATAAATGTTTCCCACCTTTTCCTTTTGAAGGGCCTGAAGACATGTCTGGTATTCGTTAAGCTTTCTGAGTGATAAATCTTGCTCCTCCTCCTCCATGTCTAATGCTAATCCAGAATTGGCAAGATGACTGTATCCTGTAATCTCTAGAGTGATCTTTTCGATTTTTGCCCTCATGTTCAAGAATTGCTTCATCCTTTCCTCTTTCTTTAGTTTCAAATCTTCGACCACTGGAGCAAGTAACATGAGCTGATCTTTTAATGTTGTTGCGTTCTTCTTCTGCGAATTATATAGCAAGGTTTATTTGAAGGCACATCAATGAAGTACAATACTCTGGTTTTTGGATGAAGATATGAAGATAGTCAAATATTGCTATGTGTCCTATCCAAGCACTATTTTGTGACTCAATATGAACCAAAATAACAGAACTTTATGCATCAGCAATAAAATGGTGTCAAACAATAGAAAATTAGTCAAGGGAATTATACCATTTGTAATGAACAAGAACTTAATTGCGTTGAGCTAAATTTTCGACCGAAATTCAGTTTTAGAACTTACAAGCAAAGATTATGTGTTTTTACCAACTGACACTTTGATAATCAGGCACTTTACTGAATGATAATCAAAATACTATCTAGTGAGATACATTTAGTACACATGGCCTGGTAGGAAAGCAAAGCAAACAGCGACTGCCTGCCCACAAGCTTACAAGACATTTTCACAAAGACGGAAGCATCTTTCTTTTAAGAGGAAGTCGACTTTGAAAAGATAAACTAGTTCAGAAAAGCATCCATTTCAACTGATGCCTTTGTGATTTGCAACCGTAACTTTAATAATAACAGAAAAAATATAAAGGCGAGAGTAATATAAATAATTTAAAGTAAACATGAAGGTGAATTATTTAAGATTATTTTTATTGTACCGTTGATCGAATATTAAGTTCTCCAAGAGCAGCCCTAAGTGTAGCAAGTTCAGCTTCCTTGGTAGCAACCAATTGATGAAGACGAGCCTTAGTATTTGCAGCCTCATCGACCTTTCTCTTATGAACTTCTAGGCACTCTCTCTCCAAGTCCGACAACATGCGATCTTTGTCAGCCTCACTCTCCCCGATGTCACACCATATTTGCTGCTCATCAGAAGAACAAAGTTGACCAAAAAATATACTGCCTAATGGCAATTTACTATATTCTGATCACTTCTAATCATGAGCACAACTATAAACACAGACTAGCTATACTTTCAATTTCACTACAGGTACCAATTTTAAGCAAATTTGCAAATTTTCATCAAGAGAAACAAAATTGTACATCAAGTTTCCATTTTTCTAGCAAAGCCTTATCTTTGAGCAATTACCAATGTTTAGCTCAACCTTGACAAACACACCGACACACATGTATGCAAATAAATAAAAGTCACGTTATCTTTTTAAGTTACAAAAGACAGAATTTCCTTTAAAATCCACTATTCTATCAAACACAAACACATAGAGAAATGAAAGTCAGATACCATCATTTCTTACAAAAGACACAATCTGCATTAAACTCCAAAATCTTATTACAATTTACACAGCTTAACAAAATCATAAACTGAGCAAATCAGATAAAATTGATCCATCATAAATAAACCAACTTGAAAAGAAACATGCAGAAACAAGAACCATAATATAAACAGAATTATAGAAAATACAAGAAAGAATATAAACATGAAAACGAGATGTTCACCTGAAGTTCCCTTAACAAAATATTGAAGTTGTTGCTTGTACATACACCATAAGTATTCCCCACAGCCAACATTTCAACTGAACTACAACCCTGTATTTTCAGCAGCACAACCAGAAGCTTTGCACAAGAGAAGGAAAAGAAAAGACAAGAAAATGGAAGATGACAGAAGAAGACAGAGAAAGTGGGAGGGTGGGTGGGTTTAGTGGGGTTTTATATTTTCAAGTCAAATGAAATGACAATAGATAAGTCACCAATTTCACACACCCTTCTACTTCACCAAATCTCAATGGTGCTTTCCTCATACTACAAACCAACTACATATAAATGCATTATCGCGTTTTATTTATGAAAAACACATTTTAGCGTAATAATTACGAAAGTAATTGTCATCTAATACTATTAAAGAAGTGCATAACAATAGTTCCGTATATATAATACATTTTTTGTAGTACATTATTTTGTGCTCAGAATTTTAAGAATGCAAGATAATTATTCTCGCACCAGAATTTTAACATTTATATTGTTTGGGCTAAAATGGCAACAACAATGCTTGAGTAGCAGGACAAGAACAATGGAAAACCATGAGGTGTTAAGAAAGAGTACAGGGGAAGTGAGAATATTTTGTCACTTTTAGGGGCACGCGCTGATACACGCGCGAGAGTTTGCAAAGACTCCTGCCAGCTGGTCAGATGTATATATCATGCCAAAAGAAAAATGTTAGGTAATCAGAAAAATATTTCCAAAAATTTTATCAAATGTCACATGTTTTTCTTATCACTGGTTTAGATAGAATAATTAATATGATGAATTTTCCTATATTCATATGAATTTTCAATTTAAATTTTCCATTTTACCACCTCATTTTGGAAATTTTTTTTGGTTCATTACCATTACTCAGTTAAATCATTATATTTCCAAGTCATTATTCAATAAAGAAATTTATCTTTTAATCAAATTATTATTTCTATGTCAATGATATGAAATTGATGAATGGCAAAAAAAATATAATATATGATCGAAGATAGTGTATTTTCTTGATCGAGAAGTATGAATTGTCGGACAAATAGCGCATATATTTATGAAGTATAGTATAGTTACGTATAAAATTACATTTTTTTTTTTGGAAATACAAAGTTAGAATAAATTTTATTTGATGCATATAATTAAAATTTTAAATATTTTCTTCTTTTTAGTCAAAACCATGCGACTAAGTTATTTTACTTTCAAAAAATGTGATACACTTTTTTAACAATGAAAAATGTGACACCCTTCGTTTTTCCTAGCAAGTTTTCAATCACTTTCAAAAATATATATATAAATTGCGCTCTAGAAAAAACACCTGATATAAAAAAAAAAAAAATACTATGATAATACTTTATTTTTCATAAACATTGATTTGTTACTATTAGAATCACAAAAAATAACAATAATTAAGCTTAATATATCAATTTTAACGTAGAATCTTATCTAAATTTAAAAATCAAATATTACGTAAAATCCATTATAAAATCCAACATAAAATCATATATTTACTTTTGTAACAAGAAATTATGTGTAATCATGTTATATTTGATCTTATTTTTTGGTTAAATTTTATTTTTATTCATTAAAAAACTTTTTCTATTTTAAAAATTAGAATATAAATACAATTTTATGTAAAATTTTATATTATTTTTATATAAAGATATTTTTCATGAAGTAATAGTTTATAAATATATACGGTATATACACAGGTGGGTGCACCATCACTATTCGGAGCTATGTCCATGTCAAATAATGATATTCTGGAAGACTTTACGCATGCAGTCTATTAATTCGATGGTGTAAATATATAAATTGATTTCTTATGATTAATCATTTTGAACAATAATTTAAAAAAGGTTAAGACTTTAAATCAATCATGGGAAAAGAGATGACCATTGTGATTACTGATTAGCTAGCTTAGCTATATAATTAACATATCTGTCAAGAACTGCTTAATTTCTCTCCTTTTTGTTAATCTCAATTATGGTAGGAAAAGCTATGATATTCGCAGGACAAGAATAATTTTGTTTCCAATATTTTACGTCAACGCTAATCATATCATTTTTTTGTATGAACAACAAAATTTTATTAACATTCAAATATCGGAATCTAGCCGGGATAAATCATTGAACTTTCAACTACAATCTGATTGTGAAATAAAAAACATGGTAAACAAATTGCCGTTTAGTTTTCGGATAGCTTAACACATAAAATATTCAAAATTTTTAATCTAAAAAGTATAACAATGACACCTCGAGCAATCCAACCTACATCAGCTGTGAAACTAGTAGCATCGCAATTGACCTTCACATAAACTCCATCTGTAGCCCAATGTTCAGAAGTATCTGTTACATCAACTGATATTGGAGCAACAAATGCCCACAAAATATGAACAATTTTTTGTTGTGAAAGGTGAGCTCTTGCGGTATCCACTACCGTCCCAGATTCGATGCGAGCCTTACGGATCTCCCAAAATACCATATAAATCTTTCTCAGAAAAACTACCGAAATCTGTAACAAGACACACAAAAACATCAAAACATAACACACTAACATCCCTAAAAGATAGGCACGACTAAAAACCTTGATAACAAGGTACTCAACAAGATCTCACCAAAAAAGGATTACATTTTCGATTTTGTTAAAAAAACTGGTAAATAGAACAGAGGATGGGAGAACGAAGGGACTTAATCGGTGAAGAGGGATGAAGATGTAGAAGGTGGAGAAGTGGTGGTTATAACCCTAACTATGGGAGTCGACTCTCAAAATAGCTAATTGTTATTTAGGTTTTTTGGTAGTCGAAATTGTTTTGAGTAGGGCTGTTCACGAATCGAGCCGAGCCGAGCTTTGACCGAATCGAGCCGAGCTTTGACCGAAACGAGCCGAGCTTTGACCTTAACGAACCGAGCCGAGCTTTGATCTTAAAGAACCGAGCTGATTTCTTAACGAACCGAGCCGATATAACGATCTAGAATTTTTCGCGATTTATAAATGCATATTTAATTGTTAAATGTGGAAATTATGTGAATTATGTGATAGATAAATGTTGTAAAGTCAAGGTATATATGAAACCATGTTTATGTGATTATGTGATGTTTGGTATGTGTCGTATATGCTCGTAGAATTTTATTTATATTTTTGGAGCATTAAAAGTATTTTTAAAGTGCATTTTTTATCTTTCGAAAATCATATAAAATCATTGAAATTGATTTAATCATGAAATCTTTTGCATTATCATCCTTGAGACAAGATTTAGTTTGTAAAATTAGTGTGGATATTTAATTGTGAGTTTTGGTATTTTAAAATGATTTAAAAAGCCTTATTTCTTTTAAAGAGCATTTATTTCAAAAAGTCGTATTAAATTCATTTTTGACCCAAATATTATTTTAAAAATATGGGGATGCTTCCAATTTCAAGATCTTTATTTTAAAATTTTCTAAAAATATTTTCACCCCATTCTTATATTTTATTTCGATTTAAAGGTAATTAAAAGACTTGAATTTTAGAAAAGTAAATTGTAACTGTGAGATTACCATTTTGCCCCTGGTTTTGAGACTTAAGAGACAACAGTCTCTTCCTCCTTCCTCATTACACATGACTGCAATCTCTCTCTCTATCAATTCTCTCGAGTCTCTCTCTCTCTCTCTCGGTACTATCATCTCTCCTCTCTTCCTCATCGGTTCTTGACCGATTTTATGATCGGAGACCGGATTTATTCTTATCTTTCAGTCCTCTACCCATATCTATCATTTCATGCGGGTTTTGTGATAGAATTTTTAAACCCATTTTGGATTTTTGCCCCGGTTGAATTTGTTGCTGCGATTTCTACCTAATAATCGTTGCCCATGATTTTAGTCCCTGTTTCACACTAAAACATGTTGGTGTCGAGTTGGGTTTCGATCGTTGTAGTGTTTATGAGTGTGTGCAGTGCGTGTATATATCTGTTCGTGTATGTATATGATCGTATATGTGAAATTATGCTAGTTGTGTATTGATGCTTACAGTTGGATGATTATCAGAGCATATCCTTGAGTTTAATGAATTAATCGGAGGGTTTGAAGTTGGAAGCCCCAATAAGGGGTACCACCGATAATCCACCGCCACCGGTGATGAACTCCGGTGAACCGGTGGTGGCCAATGATGATGATTGAGGCCTATTAACATTTATAAATTCAGTTTACTTTGGTTGGATGCATGCATGTGAAAATTTCTTGATTTATGTATATAATTCGAATTTATGCATATATAAATTATATGAATTTTCGAATATAATGATTAATGATTTATGATTAATTTTATGTGTAAGATGATTGCATGTGTAAATTTTAAGGATGAATTCGAAAATTATCTATATGTGAATGCATGTCTAGCTTGAGGATTTGTGCTATGTTTTTCGGTGAATTAGATTCGAATATAAATGCATGAATTATTCGGATTATATGGGTAGTATAATTATGAGTTGTTATGATTATATATAAATTCTTGGGTTTGTAGGTGGATTTTAAATCCATCGTAGGTACTCGATTGTGAAATTGGAACCGGATATTTTCCAAGGAATAGTCCATATTATGAAGGAAACTCTGCCCGATTTTCGGGAAATTATAAATAGTAAAGTGTATATCTAATAGCATGATAGCTTGCGAATTATGGTTTAACTGCTAAATGTATAAGTCGCTTATATGAAATGCATGCTCTATGTGCTATGTGTTAATGGTTTAAATGGTTATCTGTTTACGAAGTGGTTTTAGTATATTATCAGGTACGTATGTTATATGATAAGTATAATGTGTTATAAGAATCGTTTGGGTAGATTAGGGCGAATCGTATTAGAAGTATAGTATTCTAAAGTAGTGCTATGGTTTATGTAGATAAGAAGGACGTAGGACCTAGCGATAAAGGAAAGGCTAAGGTTGAGTTTCAGTAAGCTAAGCTGTTGAGCTGTTGCATTCTACCGGAGGCAAGTAACTCTGTCTTTCCTCTGAAAGTTATATTATTGAAAGTGTTATATCTTGTTGATTCAAGCATGCCTATTCTATACCATGTTGATCTTACTTCTGTTATGAACTTACCTTTGCATGTACCCGAAATCTTTATTGATAAACCCTGGTTCAACACATGTAAACCCTAGATCAGCATAATTCTTTTTAATTACTTCTTGACCATACTGTCACCCAGAGATAAACAATACTAATTCTTTTTAATTGCTTCTTGACCATATATGTCCTACAATTTAATATGATCCAGTCATATTGACTGACCGATAAACCAGTGTTCCACTTAACTTATGTCCGTAACCCGGATACCCTTTGTTGATTTTAAAATACTTATCAAATATCATATTACCCTAAACACTGTTTTACAAACTTGTTATCCCTTTTTCAATGGTTTTTAAACTTTACAACTTGATCAAATGATTTCAAAACTAAACCTAAATTGATATCTTTGACCTTTGACTTGGACTGTTCCCTTATACTCTGATTGAAATCCAGATTTTTATTTGAGTCTATATCTTCTTGATTCAGACTTGTACCCTCCTTCATTGATGTCAGAACACTTAGTCAGACCCTTTGACTTTTATCATTGTGAATCAAAATGAGTTATTTTCTTAAAATACTTTGAAGTTACTTAGACTGGGCTGATCTGTTATCAGAGAGTCGAAGGTACTTCGAAGTAAAGATTTTCGAAAAGATTAAGTATTAAAATGTTTTATAAAGTTAAAAAGAGTTTTGTAAAGCCTAATGTTTTAAAATAAGATTTCTAATAAAAATGTTAGGAACTCCGTCTAAATGGTTTCCACGGATTCCTGACGATTGGAGAGACGGGGCGAACGGGTAATGCTGGTTCTGTCAGTTTTTGAGATGTAGTATTGTGTAGTTCTGGTATGTCCAGTTCGACACCTTTATAGGCCAATATGTTACCTCTTGGGAACTCAAGCTATCCTAATGAAAGGAAATGATAGCCAGAGGGACTTTGTGTCCGGTATGGGGACTTTATGGGCTGATCACCCGTATTGTCTGTTATAAAATAAAAACCTCCAATCCGTTTTCTTAAAGTGATGATTACGTTTTATTTACTATAAAATGAAATTGGTTTATCGATTGAAATGTCAATTACTTTACATAGTTTTGAAATATCAGATGATATCCTGTTTTTACTAAATACCAGTATTGTTTTTATCGCTTCCAATATATTTATGTTATATCTTGAAATACTGTCATCCTTTGCAATACCCTGTTGTATTATATTCAGTTGAGATCTTTAGTTACTTGCTGAGCGTTGGCTCATTATTATTTTGTCTAACCCTTTTGACAGTAATCTAAGAATCATGGTTCGTACAATCCAAACCGCAAGGAAACGCACCTACCGTGGCCCTGAGTTGGTCCGTTTTGAGATAACTCCCGAGATAGATGCAATAACAGCTCAGTGAGGAGATCTTTAGTTAGTTGTGAGAACTAGCAGTAGAACTTTTGAGAAATTTGGTTTGTAATACTAATATATTTTGAATTCAGGTTTGTAATAATAATTAGTTAGACGATGGCTTGCTTGTTTCATACCATTACCTGTGAAAGATCTTGGATAGTGGTGTTGGGGCCAGTCAGCATGTTATATTTATATTATATTTTAGGTTGTTTGCATCTAGATATGTGTCAGTGACTCTCCGATCTAGGCCCCATCTCGGGAGGGCGTCACAGCCGAGCTTTGACCGAACCGAGCCGAACTCGAGTTGTTCACGAACAGCCTCGAGCCGACCCGAGCTTGATCCGAACTCAAGCTGTTCGCGAACAATTAATTTGGTTGGAGATCTTATTAGATCACTACTATTCTAACTAGTAGTCATGAATTGTTGTTTCTATTTTTTAAAAAATATTTCTCGACGATCCAACCGTACGGATGTTAAGATATATCTAATTTAGTGATATTCCCAAAATTTTCAAAAAATAAAAAATTAATTTGGTTGGAGATCTTAGTAGATCACTACTAATTTAACTAGTACTAGTAACTAGTGCTTTGTCACGAATTGTTGTTTCTATTTTTTAAAAAATATTTTTCGACGATCCAATCGTACGGATGTCAAGATATATCTAATTTAGTGATATTCCCAAATTTTCAAAAAATAAAAAATTAATTTGGTTGGAAATCTTAGTAGATCACTACTAATTTAACTAGTACTAGTAACTAGTGCTTTGTCACGAATTGTTGTTTCTATATTTTAAAAAACATTTTTCGACGATCCAACCATACGGATGTCAAGATATATCTAATTTATTGATATTCCCAAATTTTTAAAAAATAAAAAATTAATTTGGTTGGAGATCTTAGTAGATCACTCCTAATTTAACTAGTACTAGTAACTAGTGCTTTGTCATAAATTGTTGTTTCTATTTTTTGAAAAATATTTTTCGACGATCCAACTGTACGGATGTCAACATATATCTAATTTAGTGATATTCCCAAATTTTCAAAAAATAAAAAATTAATTTGGTTGGAGATCTTAGTAGATCACTAATAATTTAACTAGTACTAGTAACTAGTGCTTTGTCACGAATTGTTGTTTCCATTTTTTAAAGAATATTTCTCGACGATCCAACCGTACGGATGTCAAGATAAATCTAATTTAGTGATATTCCCAATTTTTCAAAAAATAAAAAATTAATTTGGTTGGAGATCTTAGTAGATCACTACTAATTTAACTAGTACTAGTAACTAGTGCTTTGTCACGAATTGTTGTTTCCATTTTTAAAAAAAATATTTCTCGACGATCCAACCATACGAATGTCAAGATATATCTAATTTAGTGATATTCCCAAATTTTTAAAAAATAAAAAATTAATTTGGTTGGAGATCTTAGTAGATCACTACTAATTTAACTAGCTCGTGCGTTCGGACCCCAGTGGGGGACTCCTGTTTCTTCCCTGTTGAGATGGGGCTTCATCAGGGGTCGGCCCTGAGTCCTTTTCTTTTCGCCATTATCCTTGATGTCATGTCGAGGGGGATTCAAGATGCTGTCCCTTGGTGCATGCTCTTCGCGGATGATATCGTGCTAGTGGCAGAATCGAGGAGGGAGGTGAACGACAAATTGGAGCTTTGGAGATCTACCTTGGAGTCCCAAGGGTTACGTATGAGCCGTTCTAAAACCGAGTATCTCTGGTGTAACTTCAGTGGTGAGGCTAGCGAAGAAGGGGTGGAGGTTAGGATTGAAGACCAGATCGTCCCGCAGACGGACAAGTTCAAATATTTAGGTTCGATCATTCAGAAGGAAGGTGAGATTGAAGCCGATGTCACGCATCGTATCAATGCGGGGTGGTTAAGGTGGAGGGCAGCGTCAGGGGTGATGTGCGATAAGAAAGTCCCTTTAAAGCTAAAAGGGAAATTCTATAGAGCGGCTATCCGTCCTGCGATGTTATATGGTTCGGAGTGTTGGGCGGAGAAGAAGGCCCTAGTAAGGAAGTTGGAAGCGGCTGAAATGAGGATGTTGCGGTGGTCTTGTGGGCGCACGATGTTGGACAGAATCCCAAATTCGGTGTTTAGGAGCGAGCTTGAAGTGGCACCTTTGTCTGCGAAACTTAGGGAAGGTAGGTTGAGATGGTTCGGCCACGTTCGTAGGAGGCTGGTTGAAGCCCCAGTGAGGAGGGTCGAGAGTCTTTCGGTTGGTGGGGCGAGGAGGAGAGGCAGGCCGAGGAGGTCGTGGGAGGAGCAGCTCAGGCTGGATTTGAAGGCCTTGGACCTTAATGAGACCTTGTCTGCGGATAGGTCTGCTTGGAGGCGGCGTATCAGAGTGGTGGATTCTCTTTTAGGGTGCGGATCAGTTGTCGAGAGCCTCAGAATTGGGTTGTCTAGGTTAGCGATTTTGTAGTAGTTCGACTCTAGCGTTCTCACTTTGCGTTTTTAGTGTCTTTTGTTTGCTGGTTGTGCAGTTACAGGGATCCTGGCGCGGTGCTGTCTCAATGCAGGATTTTCGTGTGTTTGGAGCGCTTCAAGTTATGAGTATCATAAAAACTCGCAGATAGGTATGCCCCATGTGGAGCACGCCATGGGCTCAGGTATGGCTCATGCTCTTAGCCGAGGGTCTACACGGAAACAGCCTCCCCACTCTAAAAGTGGGGGTATGGTCTGCGTACATCCTACCCTCCCCAGACCCTGCTCTGAGCGGGATATACTGGGTATGTTTGGTTTGGTTTGGTTTTTAGTAACTAGTGCTTTGTCACGAATTGTTGTTTCTATTTTTTTAAAAAAAAATCGACGATCCAACCGTACGGATGTCAAGATATATCTAATTTAGTGATATTCCCAAATTTTCAAAAAATAAAAAATTAATTTGGTTGGACATAAAAAAATTAAAAGTAAAAATTTTGATTTTTTTCGAGTTTTAACGAGCCGAGCCGAACCGAGCCCTTAACGAGCTCGAGCCGAACACCCTAAAGCTCGGCTCGAGCTCGTTAAGCTTAACGAACAAAAATCTTGTTCGAGCTCGACTCGAGCTCTTAACGAGCTCGAGCCGAACCGAGCCCTTAACGAGCCGAGCCGAGCTTGTTCGCGAACAGCTCGGTTCGTGAACAGCTCTAGTTTTGAACTTATCATATCTCATATAGGGCTGAGTAAAACCGAACTGAAACCGAAAAACCGAACCGATCCATGTAATTTCGGTTCGGTTCGGTTCCATTTTTTCTAAAATTTCGGTCTATTCGGTTTTGACCGAACTAAATTTAGGTTCGGTTCTTAAGAGAAAAAATTTGGTCCGGACAAAATATACCGAATTATATATATTATATA
Organism: Saposhnikovia divaricata; assembly: GCA_036435485.1. Taxonomy (NCBI): domain Eukaryota; kingdom Viridiplantae; phylum Streptophyta; class Magnoliopsida; order Apiales; family Apiaceae; genus Saposhnikovia; species Saposhnikovia divaricata. Next base: position 60,293,923 of record CM071594.1, read on the forward strand.
ATTATATTATATATAATGTATGTTTATTATTTTACATTTATATAATATATATTCGACAAATGCAACTTTGATCTAATGCCTTAACGTCACCTTATTCTTTATTGATTAATTTGTATAGTTTATTAGTTTGCATCATACTTTTTCAAAATACAAAGTTTTTTCTTTTTGATATATATCCGTAGAACTTAAAATTTTGGGTGCTGATTTATGCACACCCTAAACTTATTTATGCACATCATTTTTCATTAATTTGACTAAAATATTCCCATTTCTTAGCAAATTTACCACGATATTAATCCTTTGGTTTACTACGGTCGCAGAAAGAGAACCAAACTTAGTGTAATGGTACCATTATATTTTAATTATTTTTTTATCCTTTAATCATTATTATAAACATAAATTTTAATAAATATAGGCTTAATGACCTTTTAGCCCTCGAAGTTTTATACGAAATACCTATCAGCCCTCAATGTTTCAAAACGTTCCTTTTAGCCCCTGAAGTATCCGTAAAGGTCCAATTAACCCTTGTACCGGTACGAAAAATTGTAACGGTACGTATCAGATGGGTAAAATAGACATTACATGTGTCCGTTACAAATTTTTTTAATTTGTACCGGTATAAGGGTTAATAGGACCTTTCCGGATACTTCAGGGGCTAAAAGGTACAACGTATTAAACTTGAGGGTTTGATGGGTACAAAAGGTCATTACTATATCTTCTAGTTTAATTCAGTCACCCAAACGGAAGATATAAACACAACTATAATACATAGCAATCTTCCTTGCATGTAACATAATTTTTTTGTCCATGTATGGCAGCCACCCAAACGGAAGATATAAATATGTTACTCTGACTCGGGTACGGAGTGTCGGACACGAGACATATCCGAGTGTCGGACTTGAAAGTTCTAAAATTTTGGGACACGGGGACACTATCCTATTTTTGGACACGACATAATATATTGATGCACAAGTATAGTAAATTAATTTCTGAGAAAAGGGAAAGTTTAAGAATTGAAAGCTTTGAACTTTGAAAAAAATAATCTGAAGCAATTCTTCATAGTAATTTCTAAGAATAAAAGAAAGATCACAGATGTTTTCTTTTAACCGAATAGTTGCTGAAACAAGATGCATTGCAAGTGGAACATATTATTGAGAGCACAAACCTTTGCTAAGTTCAGTCGCATTTCTTTGAGTTGAGCAGCACTTAAACTTCTGAGAAATGCTAGAATCCAACCTGGCTACTTAAATGCCTCATAACATAACAGGGCTTAAGCGCCACGAGAGGGAAAGAGAGTTGAAGAGCAGCAACATGCATACCTTCCGATAATCAAATATGCCTTCGAAAGGAAGTTCCAGTTTATCAATTATGATAACAGGGATGCATCCACTGACTATAGCATCAAATGATCTAGAACTTGATGGATTGTCATATGCTGGACTCAGGCAGAGCACAGACCAGATCACCGACAAAACAACCAAGTCAAATCTGGATAGCATAAGAAGAAGAATGAAGACCCATTTTTCTTGTTTTAATTAAAAATAAATAGTAAATAAACTTTTTAAATTCTAAATATATTATCAAAAATACTAGAATTATTAACCTTTCGTTTGGTTATGGAACCATTCAAGAAAAATGTGTAGAAATCAATGTAAAATTATTTTTATTTTTTGAGTATATTTTAAAGGTATCCATTTGATATTTATTATGACTTTAATGATTCAAATGAAATGCCGATAACTAGGGTGATCAATTTGATACTAGCCCTCCACTTCAGTGAGCACTTTGAGATTCCCATTTCCCAAGTGATCTCACCGAAAAAAGAACTTACATGCTGATACTATGTGCATTACAGATGGCACACATATAAAATTTCCTTGTAAAAAGTTAACATTCCCAAATGGGCAATGCATGGTGAAGTTGCACTAAGAGTTGATGTATCCCCTGCCTCCGCACACCATGCTGGACTGCTGCTTTCCATACTTCTCCTCTTGTCCCTTCCCCAAGCACAACATTCTCAGCACGATTAAGTTCTGCAACAAGCTAAGCACGCATCTTACCTAGTTACCTCCCTGAAAGGATAACAACGCATATTAGGTAATTCTACCATAAAAAGACTCGGAAGAATCTTAAATCAAGCATCAACAACTAAAAGTACAAAAATGATGATTTAAAGAAAAAGCACCAGTACCTGACTGTTTCAGAATTGTCGCCATTAAACACTACAATAATAAGTAGCAATCTTCCTTACATGTAATGTAATATATTAGCCTTACAGACCAGTTCCTTGATCAGTGGCAACGTTTCATGTAAGTTTTTCGTCGTATGGCAGCCTCCCAAATATAAAAAAAATATAAAATGAAAAGAAAACTATGGATTCATTCATGTATGGTATATACAAGATGATGGATATATATACAGAACGCCAATGAATGGAGTGTCATCTTTAATCGTATCTTCCCAGTCTTGTTAAAACATCCCCATGTCCGCTAACACGTCTCGTATAAGAAACTTAAGCTACCTGTTTGAAAAACGAAGCTTCATTCAGTTATAGTAATGGCCTTTTGTACCAATCAAACCCTCAAGTTTAATACATTGTACCTTTTAGCCCCTGAAGTATCCGGAAAGGTCCTATTAACCCTTATACCGGTACAAATTAAAAAATATATTTTAACGGACACATGTAATGTCTATTTTGCCCATCCGATACGTACCGTTACAATTTTTCGTACCGGTACAAGGGTTAATTGGACCTTTACGGATACTTCAGGGGCTAAAAGGAACGTTTTGAAACATTGAGGGTTGATAGGTATTTCGTATAAAACTTTGAGGGCTAAAAGGTCATTAAGCCATAAATATAATAGAAAATATCCAAATATTCCAAAATACATAAAAATGGCTCACATTTTTTCTTTGACAATAATCTCGTCAAATGAATAATTTTTTCTGGTCCCAACTTGGAATAATGGGGTAAATAAGTGAATAAAATAAAATAATGTCGTTAAAATAATATTATCAAGAAAATAAAATAAAAAAGTTGTCTAGATAAATAAATATTCATTTATTGATAATTAAATAAAATATTCATTTATCGATAAATAAATAGACTCGTTAAGTGAATATATTTTCTTGGTCTCATGTGTATTTATTTATCGATGTTCTTGTAGTAAGATTGGTCTGAAGGTAAAAATGGGATAAGTTTGACATGTGAAGGGGAAGGTTATTTTGGTCCAGAATAAATATAGGGTGTGCATAAATAAATTTGGGGTGTGCATAAATCACCACCCAAAATTTACTATTAGTTGTTGCCTTATTGATTTATTATTGTGCCTAAATACGGTTCCACTTGATTTTTTTGAGGTATTATATTCATGTTCTATTAGAAATTTACATAATTTGATTTTGTTTTCAAAAAAAATTTCTTTTAAAGAACTAAACTGGACCAAACCAAAATTATTTCGATTCAATCCGATTCAATCAATAATATATATTCAGTTCGTTCGGTTCCAAAAATATTGACAATTCGGTTTCCGATCTATTCGGTTCGATCCGATTTTGGACCGAACTAACCGGATGCTCAACCCTACTCATACCTGAAAGTTCTACCTTACACAAGTGATGGTTCTCTTAGGTACTATTCCCTCTATTCCATTTATATTATCAATTATTTTCAAATTCATTTATTTCAAAATTATTATTCACATTTACTTAATATGATAAATTATATGTTAATTATTTTAAAAAATAACATAATTATTTGGTAATTATGAAGTTATTTATCATGATTAAATAAATTGGTGAATTTTTTATTATAGACAATGGAACACAGGAAGCTAAAATATAAACAGTTAATTAATTAGTGAATCTTCCATGCTTCAATGGTTTGCACACAATTATCGTGTCCTCTACTATAGCTAGGACAAGCCTAAATGCACCAAGATCCTACGTTGTTAGAATATGACTTGAATCTGTAATGCCCCAAACGCTGGGAATTCGGGTATCTTGGGTTATCTGTTTTGTTGCTGAAAATCTCGTAGTCAAGGTCTTGAGCCTAAAGTCAAGGCCTTTTAGAATCGCGTCTATTCAGGTCAAGGCCTTTAGCTTGCTGCTCAAGACCTTGCAGCCTGACAGAGACTCCGCAATCTGGTTTGGACCTATTTTTCTGGGCTTTTCTGTAACCATGTATAGAGTACTATATATACTCTCTAGGTCATAACCTAGATCAATAATCTGTAATTTGAATCTGTAATCTAGATCAGAATCGGTAATCTGAATCGGTAATCTAGATCTGAATCTGTATCTGTAATCTGTATCCTCAAGATCAATAAAACTTTTCTCTTCTCCCTATCTGTGTTCTTCCTTTTACGTTTATTATAATCTTTCTTGCTTCCATTATAACAAACTGGTATCAAGAGCTTGGTTTCCGGTGAGAAAGATGTCTGGTTTTAAAGTGAAGGTCGACAAATTTACTGGGAGGAATAGTTTCAGTATGTGGCAAATCAAGATGCGTGCTTTGTTAAAGCAAAAGGGGCTCTGGGCGCCGTTGAGAAAGAAATCGACGACGGATCCTGAAAGCGCTGAGATGGCCAGTCTAGAAGAAAAAGCACACTCAACAATTTTGTTGTGTCTTGCAGATGATATTATTACTGAAGTCGCGGAGGAGGATACTGCGGCTGGTTTGTTGTTGAAGCTTGAAGGTCTCTACATGACAAAGTCTTTAACAAATAAGTTGCTTTTGAAGCAACGTCTGTTTAGTCTGCGATTGCAAGAAGGTATGCCTCTTCGAGATCACTTACATCAGTTAAAGACAATCTTATTAGAATTGCGTAATATTGATGTTAAAGTGGAAGATGAGGATGCTGCTTTAATTCTGTTAGTTTCTTTGCCATTATCGTATGAGAATTTTGTGCAACCGTTTATTGTTGGCAAAGATTCTATTTCTCTGGAGGCGGTTAGATCTGCTCTCCATACTAGAGAGCTGCACCATAAGGCGACTGATATAGGTGCAGATAATCAGGATGCTGGATTAGTAGCCAATGGGAGTAATGGACATGAAAAGTCGGGGAAGAAACCAGTTCCTAAGGGTCCAAAACCTAATGATATCTGTAATTACTGTAAAGAGAAGGGACACTGGAAATCTGATTGTCCCAAGAAAAAGAAGCAACAGGATAAATTGATAGACACTGATGATGTAGCTGATATCATTTCTGAAGAAGATATTGCTCTAGTTGCTGATGAGCACACACATCACTCTGATGTGTGGATCCTTGACTCTGGAACGTCTTACCATATATGTCCGCGCAGGGAGTGGTTTACAAACCTATGAGCAAGTAGATGGTGGCAATATTTCTATGGCTAACAGTTTTGCTTGTGAGACGGTTGGAATAGACTCGATTAAAATTCGGACACATGATGGTAAATTCTGCACATTGAATGATGTTAGGCATGTTCCACTTAGGGTTAATTATCATATAGGTCACTTATTACACGCTAATGTATCAAACGGATCACCGGATTTTTTTTTGTCTCATTTAAACCACTTAATACAAGAAATGTTACACCCCGTTAACTTTCGAAAAATAAAAGTAATTTTTTGTTGATTCTACACATTTTTCTTGAATGCTACCGTAACCAAATGAATAATTGTTAAATTCTAGTATTTTAGATGATATATTTAGATTTTTAAAAAATCATTTATTATTTATTTTTAATTTTATAGTTATTTTCCTTATTTTAATTCAAAATAAATAGTAAATAAAATTTTTAAATTTTAAATATTTATCTAAAATACTAGAATTTAAGAATTGTTCATTTGGTTGTGGTAGAATTCAAGAAAAATGTATAGATTCAACAAAAGATTACTTTTATTTTTCGAAAGTTAACGGAGTGTAACATTTTTTGTATTGAGTGGTTTAAATGAGACAAAAAAAAAACCCAATGATCCGCTTGATATATTGGCGTGTAATAAGTGACCTATATGATAATTAACCCGTTCCACGTATGACAAAGAATCTGATATCTTTGAGTATGTTAGACAGCAAGGGTTTCAATTTTAAAGGTGAAGGTGGAGTTTTACATGTCTGCAAGGGTTCTAATGTGGTTTTGAAAGGTGTTAAACGTGGTACCTTGTATCTTCTTCAAGGTTCTACGTTATCAGGTTCTATTGCTGTCGCGTCCTCGGAGAAGATTAAGAGGCATCGAACTGATAATGGTCTGGAATTTTGCTCATGCATCTGAGTTTGATGAGTTCTGTAAGAATGAAGGGATTTCTAGGCATCATACAGTAAGGGATTCACCACAGCAGAATGGTGTAGCAGAACGTATGAATCAGACACTTCTGGAGAGAGCTAGGTGCATGATCTCTAATGCTGGACTAACTAAGAAGATTCTGGGCAGAAGCAATTAGTACGGCATGTTATTTGATAAATCGTAGACCTCACACAGAAAGTGGTAGTGTTGAGAAACAGGTGGAGCAGCAAGTCACTCAAGATGAGAGTGAACCACAACATGAAGTTCAACAACCACAATCAGAGTCATCAGTTTCATCATTACCAGTAGCGAATCAGCACAGTTTGGCTCTTGATAGATCAAGGAGAGCTAATTATGGGGTGCCTCCCAAGAGAATTAAGGTGAGTAAAGTGGGTACTGCTAATAACCCAACTGATATGCTCACCAAGTCGGTTCCACATAGCAAGTTTCAACATTGTTTGAACTTGCTAAATGTTAGGAGTTGTTGATTACCCTTTTGAGGGCAAAATCTGAGACAGAAGAGTTTTTTCTGGTACATCTGGCATTATTATGGTGCATCTGGTACATCTGGCATTATTATGGTGCATCTGGTACATCTGTTATTTGTGAGAGGATTCAAGGTGGAGATTTATTAGAATATGCCTTGAATCTGTAATGCTCCAAACGCTGGGAATTCGGGTATCTTGGGTTATCTGTTTTGTTGTTGAAAATCTCGTATTCAAGGTCTTGAGTATAAAGTCAAGGCCTTTTAGAATCGCGTTTGTTAAGGTCAAGGCCTTTAGCTTGCTGCTCAAGACCTTGCAGCCTGACATAGACTCCGCAATCTGGTTTGGGCCTATTTTTCAGGACTTTTCTGTAATCGCGTATAGAGTACTATATATACTCTCTAGGTCATAACCTAGATCAATAATCTGTAATCTGAATCTAATCTAGATCAGAATTGGTAATCTGAATCGGTAATCTAGATTTGAATCTGTATCTTCAAGATCAATAAAACTTTTCTCTTCTGCCTATCTATGTTCTTCCATTTACGTTTATTATAATCTTTCTTGCTTCCTTTATAACATACGTAAAATCAAGCTATGGCGTTAAAAGCATTACTCTCGGCTCGAACTACCTCAGCTAGCTGCTAAACTTAATTCAACTACTACGGTACAAACTTAACGTCACTCACTTAATGTGACCAACAATTTAGCCAAAAAAATGAAGATAGAGGACTTTGCGGAACCAGAATTTCGAAACGGGAATTATCGCTAACTTCCGGATGATAGTTGAGGCTTAAAACATATTGTCTACTGATTTTTAACTATCTCAACTGCTAACTTAATTCAATATGACAACAATTATATAAAATAAGATCTCAATTTAAATTGGTTTCATAAGAGTGTGCGAATGCAGAAGATCTCAATTTAAATTGGTTTCAGCAGATTTAAAATTATATAAAATAGTTTAAAATTAATATGGGATAATTTAGAGAAATTTGCAAAGCATCAACGACAGGGGCGAAGCCAGCAAACACCAACAAGGGGGCCAAATTTTTTTTTTTCATCAACACAATATAGTATCCAATAAATTAAATACTCAAAAGTACTAGTAAAACACTTATAGTAGCGCTCTACATTCCTTCAAATCACCAAACTCATCTATAATTAAATCAGTACTAAAAGTTTTGACTATTTCCCTTTCGATATAGATAAGCATACAATGATCGAGAAATCCATCACTCATCTTGTTTCGAAACTTTGTTTTGATGATATTCATTGAAGAAAAAGCGCGCTAGGTAGTAGACGTTGAAACAGGCAAAACCAACACCAACTTAATTAATTTATAAACGAATGGATAAATATCCAACTTTCTTGACTGTACCAACCATCGGCACAACTCAGAAATACTAGACAATCTAGTAAATTCAGATTTTGTAATTTCACTCTCAAAATGATGTAACTGAACTCTTAAGTGTTCTTTTTCCACCTCTGTGAAGTCCTCTGGATAATATTTATGCACTAGTTTACATATGTCATCCACTTTAAAGCCTTTACACCATTCTCTTGGATCTAGAGCACAACTTAAACCAAGCAACTCTACAGATTTTTCATTAAATCTGTGGTTCAGTTCTTGTAATTGAGAATCAATGACAACATAAAATATAGTAAATCTAATAAATATTTTTTTTTGAAAGTAATCTAATAAATATTAATAGTGGAAGTTTGATGGGCCAAAATTTTTATTTTGTAAGGACCAAGATTTCTATTCAGCAGGGGCCAAAAAATTTTTTTACATAAATATATAAGTAAAAATATAAATTTATATAAAATTTTAATATACATTACTAATATTATGACAACCCTAGGGGGGGCCTTGGCCCCTTCTGGCCCCTATGAAGCTTCACCCCTGATCAACGACATAATAATTATTTTCATGCAATCAGTAAGATATAATGAGATTAGGAAACCTAACATATATCTTAAGTAAGTTAGGTGACATACAAAGATTTTTATATGCAAATATAGGATAGTTATTTTTGTAAAATCAAGATTCATCTAAAATTTTAATTAATATTCTATTATTTTGTACTAGAATATAATCTTAGAAAATTACATAAGATGTATCTTAAATTTCCTTTTCTCATATATAATTATGTGCATTTGAAATGAAAAATGGCACTGCACCATCCTCATGGCGTATGGGCCGGTATGGCTGAGTATATATAAGTGGTCTGGATTGTAAATTTGTAATGGGCTAAGATTTGGATCAAATTAATATGGAGCAGCTGACACCGGGTCTATCAATGACAACGACGAACTCAACTTGCTAATTTTTTTCAAACCGATAATATGGAGAAAATATCTAAAATACCTATATTTGAGTATATTTGGCCCAATTTACTGAATTGTAGATTTGTGGACCATTTTACCGACCTTATGCGGGATTTCGTCTTCCGTATCGTCTTGAAATTAAAAGACAGAGCAGGACATACGATTATACGAGTAAGAGCAAGACCAAGACCACAGAGCTAACATCGATGGCTCCTCTCCTGTACCATATCCAACACATACTTGTTCTAACATCGTGTCTCTACAAATACACACACTAATCATTATTTTTAGTAATTTTAAAAGCCCTGACCTTTATAGTAATTTACTTTCTATAGTGGGGGTTATTTTTAGTAGTTTAAAAGGTAGCACATTGGAGCATTCGTCAGAAATCGCTCTTGACATCGTCTATGAATTGACAAAGCTCGTCTGTTTTCGTGGGCTCCGCAGGAGAATACGCCTTTGTGTATTGCGCTTTGTGTATTGCGTGACCAGCGTAGATACACTACAGAGATTAACATGTCTATGAATTACACGGGGCAGGTCAAAAGTAACATGGGAACATGGGAGACGGTCTAACGTATTACAGGACACGGTACACGCAATACGCTTTGGTATTTAGGGTCACCTTTTTGAATATCAGTTTTTTAGACTATTTAAGCTCAAAAATGATTATTTAGGGTCATCACCCTAATATATGAGTCTATCATAACTCTTGATTGTAAAAAATATTTTTTTTTATAAAAAAAGATTATAAAATTAAGTTATTATATTCATTGGCTTAATCTACTAAAATATCTTCTATGTTTTTGCATTCATCTAGCAAAATGTTAGTTAATTAAAAAAAATTATCCGGAAAAATGAAAAGACAGCTTTTCTTTTGATATTAATATTGTCAACTGGTTTCAAATAGAGATCATATTTTATTTCATTATTAAAAACAAAAACTAAGAGGGTACGGTTTCGTTGATCTTCTGTTAACCAGCGATTTCAATTAACTAAGACTTTCATTAAGATGTACTCCTATTTAAGTAAATTACTATCTTATAATCCGTGCGATGCACGGATTTTTTTATATGAAATAAATTTATTTTATATTATTAATATTATATTTTTATATAATTATTTTAATTTAAATTTAAATAATATATATAAATTTAACTAATGATATGCATGGTTTAAAACTTATATTATGAATTTTAAATTAAATACGTCGTTAACGAAATTCGAATCTTTTGTAAAGTAACTTAATCATATAAAATATTTAATCATCAGATCTAAAAGTTCTGATTTTTTTACAAAAAATCCGACGGTAATTATTCGTTGTATTCGAATTTATATTACTAGCTTATAACCCGTGCAATGCACGGGTTTCTTATATTATATTATAAATTTTATTTCATATTATAATTATGTTTTTATATAATTATTATTTTAATAATTTTTTTAATTTTAATTTAATATAATTTAACATACTCATGTTTATAAATTATACTAATGTTTTCTTATTATAAACAACGTATACGATTTTTAATATATTTTATTAATAATTGATAAATATGTTGTGATATTTTCGGATATATATTAATTATTGTAAGATTTGTTGTAAATTAAAATGGTAAATTATTTATTTTAGGTGTTATATTTTTCTTGAAAATTATGGTTTGATATTTTCGGGTATATATTAATGATTGTAAGATTTGTTTTAAATTAAAAAGGTAATGTGTTTTAATTCGAAAAAAAATATTAATGATTGAAAGATATGATACGATTGATGTTTTTAGTTGTATATAAAAGGTAATATGTTTAACTAAAAGTAAATGTAAAAAAGGCAATCGACTATTAATTTTATTATACTAATGTGAAAAAGGCAATCAACTAATTACCATTAATTTTATCATGTTAATCGACTAATTACCATTAATTATAACGTGTTTTAATTCAAAAGGAAATACTAATGATGGAAAGATATGATACGATTGATGTTTTTAGGTGTTTATAAAAGCTAATATCTCGATTAATTACCATTAATTATATTATGTTATTATTTATTTTAGGTGTATTTATTTTTCTTTATAATAAAGGGTAAATAAGTAAATTCACTCAGTACCAAAAAACAGGTACCAAAACTTTCAATGTTTCGGCTTTTATATAATAGTATAGATATATTTTTATTAGTGATCGAAAAATATGGTGTGATATTTTTGGGTATATATTAATAATTGTAAGATTATGTTTTAAATTATAAGGTAACATGTTTTAATTAGAAAATAAATATTAATGATTGTAAGATTATGATTGCAAAATTATGTTTTAAATTAAAAGGTAACGTGTTTTAATTAGAAAATAAATATTAATGATTGGAATATACCATATTTTAGGTGTGTACATAAAGGGTAATATGTTCAATTAAAAGTAAACGTCTTTTAAATTGATTGAAAGATACTATGTTTTAGGTATCTATTAAATTTTATTTAATATTATAATTATCTTTTTATATAATTATTATTTTAATAATTTTAATTTAATATACTCATATTTACGGATTATAATAATGTTTCCTTATTATAAACATTATATAGTGATTTTTAATATATTTTATTAATAATTGAAAATATGGGTTTTTTGGGTATATATTAATAATTATAAGATTATGTTTAAAAAAAAAGGTAACGTATTTTAATTAAAAAGGAAAAATTAATGATTTGAAGATATGGTATGTTTTTATAAAAGGTAATATGTTTAAATAAAAGTAAATGTGAAAATGGCAATGGCTAATTACCATTAATTATATTATGTCATTATTTATTTTAATAATTAGGAAAATTAAACGACAAACTTTCAATCTTTCGACTTTAATATGATAGTATAAAAAAGGTAACGTATTTTAATTAGCTAAAAAATATTAATGATTTGAATATATGGTACATTGATGTTTTTATAAAATATAATATCTTCAACTAAAAGTAAATCTAAAAATGGTAATGACTAATTACCATTTATTATATTATGTCATTATTTATTTTAATAATTAGTATAACCAAACCGAAAACCAAACCGACAAACTTTTAATCTTTCGACTTTAAAAGATTTTAATTATTTTATTTAATATAAAATTTAATTTATTTTAATAAACTATTATTATTATTTTTAAATTTACATATGTTGCATACTTAATTTCATGACATAAATGAATATCATTAATTCAACATTATTTTTAAATTTATTATTAAATATCTTAAGAATTCGATAGATATTTTAAAAAAATTATTTAGTGTAACCTAAAATGAAAATAATAGTATTATAATTACTACTTTTTTCAGCTAATGCACATTCCATTTTACATTCTCCCTAACTAAAACATCTTCTTTTAAAATACTATTATATTATATTTACTAACTACATACTATAATTAGCAGAATAGGGTATATTTTGTGGTTTGGTTAACTGCTAATTTTTTTGTTATCCCCTCATTTTTTGTTATTCCTTTCATTTACACCGTTTGATTTTCAACTCAAATATATGATGACCGTTAGATATAAGTATAACAATACTAAAAGTTGTTTTATTTCATTTTGTGAGCAACATATTAATTTATATTTAATACTAAAAGTTGTTATACACAAAGGTGTAAGCTTTGAATCCTCCTAACAACATATTAAAATTAATATTTATATTATACTATACAATAAGTAAATTAAAAAAAATTAAAAATAACTCATACTTTGCACGGGTTATAAGCTAGTATTTATTAATTAATTTTCTAGATCTCTCCTCTTCTCTGCACTCTTATATTCAATAAAATAAAATAATAATAGTATAATTACTAATAATTAACCCATTATCCTTTCAGCTAAAATGTATCATATTTTCTATATTTTTAATTAAAATCCCTTGTTTTCTAGAAATATCATGAATAACATATATAATTAATATCAAATCATATTATTTAAAAATTAAGCTTACAAAATTCATATATTAAAAAATTTAATTCAAATTAAAGAACAAAAATCATATAATATTAAAGATCAGTGCAATGCACGAATTTTAAGCTAGTACAATATTATTTTAGTTTAATTATAAGTTTGGTGCGTGTGGAAAATTTTAATTGGAGTATAATTAAAAAGAGTATATAATTATGTAAGACATTATTTAATTTTCCTTAAGAAAATATATGCATTTTACTTTATTTATTAGATAAATTTTAATTATATGAGCAACATGGATTCTGATTGTATAACTCAACGTGTAATGTTACGTGAAGAGTTTGTATACGGGTATACGGCTTTTTGCTTCATTTTTTAATTAATAAATTAAATATGTTTTTTTGGAAGGCTTAAAGTTTGTTTTAGGAAGGTGTGAACCAACCGACTAACCAACCAATTATACCCTATTTCGCTTATAATAGTATAGTATAGACGTGGCCTAATTACATGGTTGCGGATTTCGGAAATCGTAATAAATCGGTTTCGGTACCTAATAGCGATTTATCGGTAAATCGGGGATTTATCGGAATGATAAATCGGAACAAAAATCGGATAATTTTAACATTTTAATGATATTTAATAAATTAGCCTAATTTATAATATAAATACCATTCATAAATAATTTATAACGATAAATCGGATTTTAAAAATCAAATCGATCAAATATTATTTAACAATAAATCAATAATTTATAGACGATTTTTGAAAACTCGGACGATTTTTAGAATACTGCACCTCAACAGCATATTAATTATTTTCTGTATGTGCGTTTTTGGACAGTAGTACCCGGATGTTGAAGCAATAAGCTGATTGTTTCAGCGATGATCTTCCACATGCAAAGGTTATTACATTAACATTGAGTGCTAGCTACTGCGGCCAATAAGCTGATTGTTAATACGTGAGGTTAAAGACTTCCCATGTCTAACTTCAAACAAATCCAAACAAACATAGGATAAACAACTGATATCGGCATCTAAATTGTCCTCGCCTCACCAGCTACATTAGATATTAATTAGGTAACGTAAAAGTTTTAAATACTCGATACTACTTCACAATCGTGGTGGAAGGAATGAGGAAAAATATATCTTTTTTATGTCAGAAAAATTATTAAGATTACATTTAAGTTAAAGTTAAAATAATTTGAAAATTTTGGATTGTTTTTTAATTACAAATCATACATGCGGTTATAATTCTACCGTATAATCTATTTTTTTGCTAACCTATCACCGTATATTTAATTTGATTGCAATTGAAAATTTTGTCGAAATATTAAGATTGTAATTATTCGTCTACAAAAAATTGTAACTGTTATGCCCAAATCTGGCATATTGGCTGAATTGATTTGGTTAGCTAAATTGATGGTTCATAATCTATGATGGACCTAGAAGATGAAGATTGGGTCATTAAAGCCCATAATTGGAATCAGCCCAGCATGCCTTAGACATAATATCTCCATTACAGGGGTACCTTGCTCGCTACATGATTCCACCTCGCGGTGTAGCGCCTCGCCATAAGGCCACCTCGCTACAGGAGCACTTTGTCTATTCTCACACTAGGCCTATGCGCCTCTCATGCCACTCAGCCTCGGGGTCGCATCTACCGGGGTCGCTACCTGGGGATCGCTTCGGTTGGCTCCCGTCAAGGGATCGCTTCGCGTGGCCAGGCCTCTCTAGGTCGCATGCAAGGGCCCTGATGGCCTGATGGATCTTTCATTCCAAACTTATCCGTTCGAGGTCGTAGGCTTCTACAGCTGGATCAAGGATAGGATTGATGACTCATTGCCATGTCAGCCCTAGCTACATGGGCTTGGACTTTGGCTTATCTCTTAAAACCCTAGCCCGCCTAGGTAACTTGTGGCCCAAGAACTACGTATGGCTTGATCCCTATAAATAGGGTACGTAGGCACCTTGATACGGATGAGAAACAGTTTACCTGAAAAACACCTATCAAGCTCAGCCACATTCATACACACAAACACTCATCCTTTGTTCTTCATTTGTTAGCAAGATATCCGTATTTTGCTCCGATAATCCAGCAAACCTCCAAAATATTGTTATACAATATTCTCCCTATAACATTTGGCGCTAGAAGGAGGGACTAGTCATTGAATTGGGAGAACGATGACTAAATCACACAAGAAGAGGAACGATGGTGAGACCCCGGGGTCGCATAAGGTGAACAAGGACGATCCGCTGACTAGAGGCCCCCCAGAGGACGAGGCCTCCAAGGACAACTCTCAAATTGGGAACAGGGAGGAACACACTCCCCCAGTACAGAGGGTGACATTGAACAGCGAGGTCATGTCTTTCCTAAAAGGCCTCGGCGAGCAGGTGACCGCTGTGCATGAAAGGGTCGCAAAGGTAGAGAGGCGCTACAGCTCTAGAGGATCGAAGAGGAATGCGAGGACAGGCGGTAAAGCACCCGGGGAAGGAAGCAAACTCCCCCCTAAGAAACTTGTTGATGACTTCGATGATGTCCTAACAGATCAAACCAACCCTGACTGGAATGAAGGGGAGGACTCGCTCGGACAGAAAGGGGAATCGCCTGACAAGGTCGACTCATCTGAAGGGAGATCGGTCAGTGTTTTTGATCGTCTCGGGAAGAAGCTAACTGAGCACGACCTTCGTCTAAAGTTGGAAAAGGCTAATGCGCCCCGTCATGAAGGACCTAAGAACAGAAGTCAGGGCACGCATCGACAGTTGTCTCCTCGAGATCGCGAGCGGTCATATCGTCGCGATGACAGACCCCCCTCTCTCCGTAGAGAGCGCGAGCGGTCCCATCGTCGCGATGACAGACCCCCATCTCATCGAGACCAGGCACGATCTCAATATCTTGAAGAAGATCGTAAAAAGAAGGATCGTGGGAATGACCAGGAGGAATCTAGTGTCCTGAAAAAGACCCAGTCTCATCATGGAAGTACTGGAGGTAAAAAGGAGGCCGAAAAGGAGGTTAAGGTAGGAGATTATAAGCTGGAGGAGTTGAAGAAGGCTCTGGACGCGATGAACAGTGAGAAAGGGATCTTTAGCACTATGGGCTCGTCATCGCCCTTTACTCACGAAATTCGAACCGCTCCGCTTCCTGCAGTGTTTCGAGGCCATCAGCATGATATGACCTATAATGGCGACACTGATCCAGCGGAGTTCGTGATTCGATTCAACAATGAGATGGATGTTTATCAGGTCTCGTTACTAGCGAGGTGTAGACTATTTGCGGCCTCGCTTAGGGGAAGTGCTCAGCAGTGGTTTTCGAAGCTAGGGGCATTGATTGTCATCGATTCTTGGGAGCAACTCGTGGACATCTTTATTAAACAGTTCCAGTCCTCGATGCTCTATGCACCCCCTGTGTCCACCTTAGCAAACATAAAACAGAAGGAAGGCGAAACCCTTCATGATTATTTCAAGAGGTTCAATGCTGAGGTGCCTCGCGTGCGAGGAGCAAATGACGAAGCTGTGAAAAATTTCCTCATCGCTGGAGTAAGGGAAGGAACAGAATTTTGGAAGAAGTTACAGGAGCAGACCCCTAGTACTCTCTCTGAATTGCACAAGATCGCTGAGCCTTTCAAGCGTGTTGAGAAGTCACTCGCAGATTTGAAGAAGAATAATGAAAGGAGTGGCAGTTGGAATAGGAATCGGGGAGTAAAAAGAAAGGATTCCAGGAGTCCGAGGCGAGGACGGGATCGAAGTCGTAGCCCCAGCCCAAAAAGGAGAGATCGCGATCCTCTGAGGCGATCCCCACCGAGACCTCGCCCCGCAAGAGATGGAGACAGGTATATCCCTCTGGTCGCCCCAATTGATCACATTTATGCAGTCAATGAAAGCAAGGGGATATTCAGGAAACCTACACCGATGGGTCTGAAAGGGACTGCAAACACGAGCAGGTATTGTGCCTTTCATGAACAAACAGGGCATGATACATCAACCTGCCGAGAGCTGAAGCAGCAAGTGGATCAGTTAATTCGTGAAGGAAAGTTAACTGAGTGGGCCGTTCGCGAGGTGAAGAAACATAATCCCAAGTCTGGCCTTGGGTATAATCAAGCCCCCCCACCTGAACAGAACCCAGTCATTAAAGAAAGGGAAGCGCGAGGCGGAAGTATTCATGTGATAATTGGAGGACCCCACATCGGGGGAGACAGCAACAAAGCCAGAGAGAGGTATGCTCGCGAGGCCAGGGAGCGACCTCTGACCAATGTACATCACTTGCAAGAGCGACCCCCAAAGCTCTTTAAGGGGGAAGATACGAACATCATGTTCACTGAGGAGGATGCGAAGTGGGTTCATCACCCTCATTCTGACGCCCTCGTTGTTCGAATTCGCATTGGATCGCAGAATGTCTATAGAGTTCTGGTGGATAATGGGAGTGCTGTGAATCTCCTGACATACGAAGTCTACCAAAAGATGGGCTACGTGGATAAAGATCTCATCCCAACTGTGGGACACTTGTATGGTTTTACTGGAGCCTCGGTGAGTGTCAAGGGTCTCATACGACTTCCTGTGACCTTAGGGGACGAGCCCTGCATCACTACTCAGATCGCAGACTTCATGGTGGTGGATCAACCTTCAGCGTACAATGCAATTGTAGGGAGGCCTATACTTAAGGAAATGAGGGTGGTCACTTCTATCTATCATCTCTCCATGAAGTTTCCTACCCCAAATGGAGTAGGATGTGTCAAGGGGGCACAGCATGAATCACGAGAATGTTACAACAAGGCCCTTAAGTCCGCTGAAAAGGGTAGCATATCTATGGTAGACAGGATGGAAAGCGAGGAGGAAGATAGGGCCCGCAAATCAGCCTCGCGACCCTCAAGTGAATGCAACATCATATCCATCGAGGAACTCCCAGCTGGTTATTTTGATAATTTGGGAATTCAGGTAGAACCAGTACCAGGTGCTTTAATGATGGAAACCTCGCAGCCAGTAATGGTTCTCCAGGAAGGGATTGTTGAAGAGGCCACAGATAGTGATAGCGAGGAGAGCCCAGAGCAGGCCGCTGTGCGAGCCCGAAAGGGGAAATGGGTTCGTAAAGAAACATCTACATTGACAGAACTGCCAAATGGTATCACTCAGACAACAACTGTTGTCAAGGAGTTTGGGCACGCAGGTGTAAACTCCTGCGAGGCGCAATCTAGTCAGGCTCGTGAATATGATCTAGACCTGGATCCTCGCATCCCAGAGCATGTGGAGCGAGCGGGGGCCGCTGAAGACACAATCCCTATTCTTGTTGATGTGCAGGATCCTTCAAAGGTGTTGAAAATAGGGTCGCAACTCAACCCTGGTCTGAGAGAGAGATTGGTCACGTTTCTGAAGGCCAACCTTGATGTGTTCGCCTGGTCGCATGAAGACATGATTGGGATCGATCCTAACGTAATGTGCCATAGGCTCAACTTGGATCCAAGCAAAAAAGGTGTTAGACAGAAAAGGCGACCAATAAGTGGAGAGCGAGCCGAGGCTCTCAAAGAAGAAGTGGATAGATTACTCAAGGTTGGGCTCGTTAGGGAATCATTCTACCCTGACTGGCTCGCGAATCCTGTCCTCGTGAAGAAACCAAACGGAAAATGGAGAACATGTGTGGATTTCACTGATCTCAACAAGCATTGCCCAAAGGATAGTTTCCCATTGCCAAGGATTGATCAGTTAGTGGACGCAACAGCAGGGCATGCACTCCTCTCTTTTATGGATGCTTATTCTGGGTACAATCAGATACCCATGTACGGCCCCGATCAAGAGCACACCTCGTTTATCACGGATAGAGGCCTCTATTGCTACATAGGGATGCCCTTCGGTCTCCTTAATGCTGGGGCCACCTATCAACGGCTCGTTAATATGATGTTTGAGAAGCAGATTGGGAAGACAATGGAAGTTTATGTAGATGACATGCTGGTGAAATCCAAAGAGGCTGGGGATCATATCGCCCACCTCGCTGAAATGTTTGATATACTAAGGAAGTACAGAATGAAGCTCAATCCACAGAAGTGTGTCTTTGGGGTTGAGTCTGGAAAGTTCTTGGGGTTCATTGTCAATCACAGGGGAATTGAAGCGAACCCATCAAAAATAAAGGCCTTGGTGGACATGCGATCCCCAAGAAGTGTTAAGGAAGTTCAGAGCCTAACTGGACGGATCGCAGCCCTTAACCGGTTCGTCTCTAAATCGTCAGATAAATGTCATGAATTCTTCAAGGCAATTAAGAAGGTTGGAAAAAACTTTGAGTGGACCCCTCAATGCGAGGAGGCTTTTCAGAATATCAAGGAGCAACTTGGCTCGCCACCAGTGTTATCTAAGCCCAAGGACGGGGAGACGCTCATTGTCTACCTCGCAGTATCAGAACATGCGGTCAGTACGGTGCTAGTACGCGAGGAGGAGAAAGTCCAGTATCCTGTGTACTATGTTAGCAAAAGGATGTTGGATGCTGAGACTCGCTACACCAACATGGAGAAGCTAGCCTATGCCTTGGTGCTGGCCTCGCGGAAATTGAGGCCCTACTTTCAGGCCCATAGCATCGAGGTTCGTACAGCCTACCCATTGAGGCAGGTAATGCATAAGCCAGAATCCTCGGGAAGATTGTTGAAGTGGACAGTGGAACTCAGCCAATTTGATATTGAGTTCAAACCTCGTGGTTCCATTAAAGGTCAGGCACTTGCAGACTTCATTTTAGAATTCCCTCAATCTGAGGAAGATAAATTGGCCATCATAGCGATCCCAGAGGCCGCATCTAGCGAGGTCAAGAAAGAAAATTCCGCCTCGTGGTGGGAACTGTATGTTGATGGAGCATCAAATAAGGAAGGAGCTGGGGCCGGCATCGAGTTAGTAACTCCAGAAGGTCGCAAGATACAAAGTGCAGTGCACTTCGCCTTCGAGGCCACCAACAATGCAGCAGAATACGAGGCTCTCATTATTGGCCTCAGATTGGCACTTGAAATGAAGGTAGAAAATCTCACAGCTTACAGCGATTCCATGCTAGTAACATATCAACTCTGGAGTGGGTGGCAAGCTAGAGGCGAGCAGATTGAACTATATCTGCGATGTGCACAGAGGTTGATGAAAAAGTTCAACAATATCAAAGTGGTTCACATTAGAAGAGAAAAGAATCAAAGGGCTGATGCATTAGCAAAGTTGGGGTCGCGTCGCGAGGCCACCCTACTTGGAATCATTCCACTGGAAATTCAGACAAAGCCCAGTGTGCCAGAAGAGTTTGTTATGGAGATAGCGACCCCAAGGTCGACCTGGATGACCCCCATATGGGAGTATGTGAAAACTGGAGCCCTGCCTCAAGACAAGAAAGAGGCAAGAAAAATCAAATATCAGGCGGCTCGCTATGTCATCTATGACGAGGTCCTATATCGAAGAGGGTTCAACACCCCGCTCCTAAGATGTGTGGATGGAGAGGAATGCAATTACATTCTCAGAGAAGTTCATGAAGGAATATGTGGCAATCACTCGGGGGGTAGTTCTCTAGCCCAAAAGATTCTTCGCCAAGGGTACTACTGGCCTACTTTGAAGAGAGATGCTTTCGAGTTCGCTAGAAGGTGTGATAACTGCCAAAGGATCGCTAATTATAGCAATGCCCCGGTGTCACACCTCACCTCGCTAACGAGCCCATGGCCCTTCGCTATGTGGGGCATTGACTTAATTGGGGAGCTACCTAAGGCCAAAGGAGGTGTCAAGTATGCAGTTGTGGCCGTTGATTATTTCACCAAGTGGGCCGAGGCCGAGCCACTAGCCACTATTACTGCGAAGAAACTCAAGGACTTTGTGTACAGGGCAATAGTGTGTCGCTATGGGATTCCTTATCAGCTCATATCAGATAACGGAAAGCAATTTGATAGCAAGGACATGAAAGAATTCTGTGAGAACTTGGGAATTAAGAAGAGTTTTTCAGCTGTAAGTCACCCCCAAACAAATGGTCAAACTGAGGCCATCAACAAAATCATCAAACATACCTTGAAGGCCAAGTTAGAGGAGAGCAAAGGCAGTTGGCCAGAAGAACTACCAAGGGTCTTGTGGTCGTACAACACTACCCCAAGGACCACAACTGGGGAGACTCCTTTTTCCTTAACATACGGCTGCGAGGCTATGGTCCCCGTTGAAGTGGGCTCCGGGTCGTTTAGAAGGGAACACTACGATCCCGACGCAAACGAGGTGAATCATAGATTGTACCTAGACATGATAGAAGAAACAAGAAGCGAGGCTCAGCTTCGCCTCGCAGCTTACCAACAGAGGACAGCGAGGTACTATAATGGAAAGGTCAAAGCAAGTTCTTTAAAGACAGGTGACCTCGTGCTTAGGAGAGTCATGCCTAACACTAAGGTCCCAGGCCACGGTGTCTTTGGTGCTAATTGGGAAGGGCCTTACAAAATCTATGCTACTCTCTCAGAGGGAACTTATTACCTCACTGACATGAAGGATAAGGTCATTCCGCGAGCTTGGAACGCGGAACATTTGCGCAAATACTATCAGTAAAGACATCGCTTCTGGTAGTTTCTATCTATTTCGCATGAATAAATCCATACAAAATATTGGGGGGTAGTGGTCGTATAGACACCTTCCCTTTATGATGTAATGGCATTGGGCTTCGCCCCACTTACCACTTATTTGGGCCTCGCCCCACTTATCAATTATTGGGCCTCGCCCCGCTTGTCAACTTATTGGGCCTCGCCCCGCTTGTCAACTTGTTTGGGCCTCGCCCCGTTTATCAATATAAAAGTTCAATTTATCTATGAATTACTTTTTATTGTACATTTTACTTGCCTGTTTGTTAACATTAACATGCTAAGGTCCAAACCATCTCAACGATGCAAGGATCGCATCTGAAGTTACTGCTACAACAATCTAAGGAATCTAAGCAAAGGCATGCAAATCTAGCACTATTCAAGATAATTCAACAAAGATGAAATAAAGATAATCTCGAAGTCAACTAAAGAAGCGAAGCTAAATTACTTGTGCAAATATGTTATGTGCAAAAAATAACGAGGCAATATTGGATGGAAAAGTTAAATTGCAATATTCACAAAGAAAGGGTCGCCATGCGATCCCAGTTCAGTTGGAGGTTATCAAAGTTAAATAAAACAATATTACATGATTGCGAGACATTCAAGGGGTGTCCGCATCCCCAGTTCAACATTCAGAAACAAAGAAATAGTTTAAATCTTGGAGGCTTCAGCTGTGTTGGCTTGGGTGGCTTCGCTGGCGAGCCTGGCCGCCTCCTTCGCATCCTCTTCTTCTATTTCCTTACGAAGAGATTCAGCGAACTCGGCATTTCCAGGCCCGAGCTTCTCCCAGTCAAAGTCAGGAACCCTTCGGATGAAGGTCTTCATGAATTCAACTTGGGCGGCCTCCACAACAGCATCATGGTCGAGCTTGGCAGCCTCGAGCTCCTTCTTCAATTTGCCGACCTCCTCCCCGTGCTCTCTCCGAAGAGTCTCCTCAAGCTCCTCCGCCTCCTTCAGGGACTTGCTAAACATGTTCCTCTCATCCGTGATTTTCTTGAGTTCGGATCGCAGAGAAGCAGTTTCCGTCTCGAGGGCGAGCCTGTGGGTCTTCATCAGCGATCTCTTGTCCTCTTCCTTCTGGAATCTAAGGACTGCGACCTCTTTCTCCAGTTTGGTTTTAGCGGAGGCAAGAGTCTTCAGTTCCTTTAGATGAGAAGTCTGACGGATGAACGCTTCAGACAAGCACTTGGACAGGGACTCGGCATTATCAATCAGCTCAGCCCCCACCCAGCTCGTGCACTCCTCTTCGGTAGCATGGTTATACCCATGCTTCGCGAAAAGGTGATGAACGGGGGTGGCGGTGGCTGGATGCTTAGGAGCGGGGAGCAGAGATTCATCCTTTCTAGCTTTCTTGGAGATATGGTCCTCAGGGGTACCCTGGGCTCGCTGGATGATCTCAGTGTTCAGAGATAGAGGTGGAGGAGGTGGCAGTTCAATAGATTTTGGTTTGGGAGGGACTGGAGCAGTCTTCGGAACGGGTATGGCCCCGCTCTTCTGGAGAAAAGGAGGTCTGCGACCACTTTTACCCGACATGCCTGAAAAATAGAAGTAAAATGATATTAGAAGCATGATAATAATACAAGTTATGCAAATGCGAGAACAGTAAGAATGAATGCAGTGTTAAAATTAGCGAGGACAGAATAATAGTCATATTATAACGAGGATAATACCCTCGTCAGTGGTAACAACAACTCGAGAGGACGAGGCCTCCTCGCGAGCCTTTCTCTTTAAGGAGGTCTTCCTCGCTCCTGAGGGCCTCGTTTTCTCAGGAAGACCGACCCCTTCTTTCAGAAAACCGCACTCGATTAGGTTCTCAAGTGAAAGAAGAGTCCTAATGTTGCGAGCCTCCCGTGGGGTCTTCAGCACATCATCGGCACGTTGCTTCTCTTCGCCCTTTAGGACGGTTCGCACTTGACCAACTGCGATCTCAGGAAGGATGGGTTAATTCATGGATTGAATGAAAGGGGGATGAAATTAAAAGGTTAAGTTCCATACCTGGAAGATAGTTAAAAGAGGTCTTGACTCTGGGCACGTCGTGGACGTAGAAATAAGGGCCTTTCCACGACCCGGCGTTACTTGGGGCACTGTGGTATAGTTCCTTCTTGTTGAACTCTGGCCACATGGAGAAATAAACGTAGCCAAAGTCTGATGCCCCGCATCGCTTCAATTGCAAGAAGTATCCCATGGTCCTCGCATCCAATTCAGGGTAGCCGAGCTTGTGGTAGAGGATGTAAAGAGCAATCATGGCTCTATAGCCATTGGGGTTTATTTGGATTGGGGCCAGATGGTACGTTTCGCAAACATCCCTGATAAAAGGGTGAAGGGGAGAGGATACGCCTATCTTCATCATGGCCGAGGTTAGAACCATGCGAGGCACTCTGCCACCATTCTCTCGATGATCGAAGCGGTAGCATCGCATCGCAGATTTTGGAAGGATAATTTTGCCTTCTGGCCTGAAAATGTCAACCGCCTTAGATAAAGATTCTGTATCTAGGGTCGTTGACAAATCTCTGCAGCCTAAAACACGAGGTTGGCCGGGTTTTACTTTCGAGCCTGGCTCGATGTCTTCAGGACGAGGACCACCAACATAAATGGTTCCTTCTAACTCAGGTTGAGGAGTTGGTTCGTAAGGTTCGGGGGAAGCTTCTGGAACATAACTGTAGTCAGTAAAATTGACGACCTTGGCTACTTCATCGAGGCCGCCATCATCAGAGGAAGGCTCTTCGTAGTCAGTGTCATCAGAATTGGCTTCGTTATCAGCACCTCCCTCGATGTCGTAATAGGCATCGCCTAATGAGTCTGTTGGAGAGTCGCTAATGTGAATGGGTGACACGGTTTGGGATGGAGGCATGGTTCGCGGTGGAGGCGCTTTGGAGAGAATTTCTACCACCCTAGCGCTGAATTCATCTCCTTTCTTGGTCAAAGTGGCGATGTCATGCTCAATGTCAGTCATAGTATGGGGCTCGTCTCCGGCTGGGAGTACATCCAGAGATTGATCCCGCGAGCTGGAAGGGTGCTTTGTTCTCCACGAAGTCAAAGGCACCTCGCGGGTATATTCCTCGTTAGACCATAGAGGGTCGAAGTATAGTTTGAACGAGCTCTCACTAGTGCTCGTAGCTTTTGCGATGTTGGCTGCTGCAGCATCGCTGATTTGTATATCAGGCATAGGAGAAGGTGTCCTTGAGCTATCGTCTTGAGACATCTGAAAAGGGTGAAATGATTAAGTGTGTGTCCTTACAGAAAACAAATGAAGGAGGAAAGAAACAAGCGGATAGAAAGGCTCTATGTGTTCTTGCGTCGTCCACAGAGAATATGGGGGGTCGCAATCCTAGGGGAAAGGCTAACGTTCTTAGCCTATGTTTCTATCTAAGTAGTCACGGATCGCACCCCTACAATAGCGAGGACGGGTCGCATCATGAAATTGACATTTTGGGATCGCAGTTATTTGGGTTCGCATCGCATGCAATTTACACTATTTAATCGTGCAATTGTAATGAAGAACAGTAATTTAAATGCAAGAAGAGAAAAAATACTTACTTTTTGAAGAAGAAAGATGAAGAAATTGGAAGAAACTTGGGGTCGCTGGTGAAAGAGCCTGAGAATTCTTTGCGTTTGATCCGGGAGCAAACTGACAGCACTTCAATAATGTGTTCGTGAGAATAAAAAAGGAAATGATAGTGACAGGAGTATATATAGTCGTGAGGAGAGAGAAAGACATGGGACACGTGTTGAAATCTCGTCCGTTGGACACACATCTCGAGACACAACAGCTGTCAAAACCTTTCGAATTCTTGGGGTCGCGACTACTTCAATGGTTATGTCTGTTTTTGGGCTCGCTTCGCAGTGACAACTCGTATTCTTTGAGTCCACATCGCATCTCCAATGGCAATATGGACTCGGGGGGTAGTTGTTATGCCCAAATCTGGCATATTGGCTGAATTGATTTGGTTAGCTAAATTGATGGTTCATAATCTATGATGGACCTAGAAGATGAAGATTGGGTCATTAAAGCCCATAATTGGAATCAGCCCAGCATGCCTTAGACATAATATCTCCATTACAGGGGTACCTTGCTCGCTACATGATTCCACCTCGCGGTGTAGCGCCTCGCCATAAGGCCACCTCGCTACAGGAGCACTTTGTCTATTCTCACACTAGGCCTATGCGCCTCTCATGCCACTCAGCCTCGGGGTCGCATCTACCGGGGTCGCTACCTGGGGATCGCTTCGGTTGGCTCCCGTCAAGGGATCGCTTCGCGTGGCCAGGCCTCTCTAGGTCGCATGCAAGGGCCCTGATGGCCTGATGGATCTTTCATTCCAAACTTATCCGTTCGAGGTCGTAGGCTTCTACAGCTGGATCAAGGATAGGATTGATGACTCATTGCCATGTCAGCCCTAGCTACATGGGCTTGGACTTTGGCTTATCTCTTAAAACCCTAGCCCGCCTAGGTAACTTGTGGCCCAAGAACTACGTATGGCTTGATCCCTATAAATAGGGTACGTAGGCACCTTGATACGGATGAGAAACAGTTTACCTGAAAAACACCTATCAAGCTCAGCCACATTCATACACACAAACACTCATCCTTTGTTCTTCATTTGTTAGCAAGATATCCGTATTTTGCTCCGATAATCCAGCAAACCTCCAAAATATTGTTATACAATATTCTCCCTATAACAGTAACTAAACAGGCTGCACTCGTATTCAAATCGAGGTCGACTTCAACAAAATTTGTAATGCAGATATTAAGCTTGTCGTGTTCATGTCACATGCGACATATATATAGAACTCAGATCATGTAATAATAATCCAAATTGTTTTTTTTGAAGTCAATAAGCTTCCAAAATGTTAAAAACAGCCGTATTAACACGATTTTATATAGTTTGATATTTGAATCTATAATAATATATAGATGATCGACCAACTATTATTTTTTAAACAATTTTCAATTCCAAAATATTAAACCACCATATCATGATCAATCGTATTGCCACATATTCGAATTTGAATTTAACCAACTGTTGGGTCATTTGTCAGATTTATTCTACTTTCTCCGTCACGTACAATCTTATGAAAGAGAGTTTTTCTCTTATGTTCATTTCCAACTATTAAAAAATTATGTAAACTTTTTTCTAAATTATCTTTTTGAATATTGAATAACTAATAGAACGAAAAGTGAGTAAAATCTAAATAATTTATGATATTGTAAAATAAATGTATTTAAGATGGGTTTGAGTGAAATATATAATCAAATTAATATTTTTCTAATAAACATGAAAATCTAAAAATAATTTTTTTAATAAGCATAAAATTTTGAGTAAATTGCACTGTAGTGGCCAGATAAATAAATTTTTTGCACTTTGATGGCCAAAGTTGCAAATCTTGCACTATGATGGCTAAAAATTGTTTTTTTAACATTTAAATGACTTCCGTCTATATTCCGTTAAAAAATAAAAGCACCGTTAGTGCCTTTAATTAAATAGAAGGGTATGATTGTCTTTTTCTTATCTGTGCAAAAAGAATAGATTTGTGCCTACTGTCATTTGTGTTTAAAACCTTCCTGATCACCACGAGCAATATCTCTGTCTATACAGTCCATACTTCGCCCTTCCTGATCACACAGTCGAACCCAATCTGTAAGATCAACTACACCCGATTGACCTGAGATAATGTCACCGGCACTTCTTCTAGTCAACAATTCCATCAACATGACACCATATGCTATTAACCTACTAGGAGAAAGACAATTCATTTAACCTATAAATACTCATATGTAGCATGATTTCCATGTATCTGTAACCTACACTTATTTTAGCACAAAAAATATCCTGAAAACCATTAGTAGAAGCTCGGTCAGGTGAGAAGAGAAGTCGAGCAGTTTCGGGGTAAAAAGAAACTTAGTCACAACTACACCTTACAAGTCATGGAATGCTCACAAGTTTCAACACAATAGTCCAACGAATCACCAGAACAAAGTTTGCCATAAACCAACTCTCAGAAACTAGGCCAATATTCCTTTTTGTATGCCTAATTGAACCAACCCTTTTAACTTCCTTTGCAAATTCCTTTTTGTGTTTAACCAATCCCACTCGCAACCATTTCACAGTTAACATAAGCCCACTACCTAAGGTAGCCTTGTACAACGTGCCGTGGCTACTTCTACCAAGAAGTTCTCCAGCCAGCCGATCTGGTGAATAAACATCTAGAGTTACAGATTGCTCAATCGCCTCAACAAACCTGGGCGAACCTGAATATGAATTTCTTCCTGATGTTTCAGGATAACTATCAAGCAGATTAAGATTGGTGGATGCTGAGGTAGCATCCTTTCCTGCGGGTAAACCATGCTCCACAATTTCTTTGACAAATTCTTTCTTCCCCGATAATGACCTTGAGTTTGATGTTAGCAAGAGATCATTAGAGAAGCTTAATGAATTAAGAGTTGACTGGAGTTAGTACATGATACAGGTGGTGGGTTGAGTGAATTAGATATGAAGAGATGAATCAGATGAAGACATGAATTAAATATATATAGATATGTATATATAGTTTTGTTAGTATTTATTTAAGGACAATAATACCCCTGATATTTTAACCCCGTTAAGATCAGGATAACGGAAGTCATTTAAGTGGCTAAAAAAAGAATTTCGAGCCATCATAATGCAAGATTTGTAACTTTGGTCATCAAAGTGCAAAAAATTAATTTATCTAGCCACTACAGTGCAATTTACTCTAAAATTTTTAAATTAATGCTTTTTTAGTAAGAGCAAATAGGCTCAGGCTAAGGGTGAGAGGGAAAGATTGAATTAACCTTGACAACTCGTGAAAGCAGTTTAACTAACGGCCGAAGTCAAGTCCTTCTTCGCGCACAGCCAAACCTTCTTCTCGATTGTTTGTTGCGGGAAGATGGCTGGAATCTGCCTTTCCCTAGCCCTCGGATAGAATATGATCTATTTCTCTCCACTCCCCCTCCCTTCCATCCTGTTAGATAATATCTCTGGCTTTGACATAGAAGGGAATCTCAACCATGTACACAAGAGCAGAGCGAAGTATGAATGCTAAAAATAACAAGTTAGAAAAATTGTATTAAAATTATTAATTTATTTATTATAAACAACAAAATTTACCAATAAGACATAAAATATATTTTTAAAAATTAAAAAATGTGTTAAAAATCTCAAATTCAGTTAAATTATTTATATTTTAAAAAATAATAAATAATCACATGTTTTATAGAATTATAAAGGTTTTCAGTTATATCCCGATTTAAATCATCGCCCGTAAACACTTCTTTCTACGATTCTTTCTTCAACGATTTTAGTTTTTAGGTTATACTAAAATTTTTTTAAAAAATATCTATTGAATTTTTAAGATATTATTTACCAATAAGGCACAAAAATATTTTTTAAAAAAA
The DNA here is from genome assembly GCA_036435485.1 of Saposhnikovia divaricata. Taxonomy (NCBI): domain Eukaryota; kingdom Viridiplantae; phylum Streptophyta; class Magnoliopsida; order Apiales; family Apiaceae; genus Saposhnikovia; species Saposhnikovia divaricata. Next base: position 60,322,864 of record CM071594.1, read on the forward strand.
ATTAAAAAATGTACTAAAAATTCCAAACTCAGTTAAATAATATATATTTTATTAAAAATAAAAAACCACATGTTTTATAGATTTATAAATATTTTCAATTATATCCAGATCAGAATCATCGCCCGCACACACTTCTTCCTACGATTTTTTCTTCTACAATTTTAGGATATACTACTTAATTTTTAAAAAACATCTATTGAATTATTAAGATATTTTAGAATTGATATAAAAAAATATTAAATTAATGATATTTATTTATGTCATTAAATTAACTACAGAACATATGTAAATTTAAAATTAATAATAAAATTTATTAAAATAAATTAAAATTTTATATTAAATCAAATAATTAAATATTAATTCACAATAATAACATATGATGGTTAGTTGTTTGGTTGGTTAACGCCTTCCAAAAAATTTATTAACAACTTCCTAAAAATAACAAGTTAAAAATATTGTAATAAAAATATTAATTTATTTATTATAAAAAACAAAATTTAATAGTAAGGCACAAAATTATATTTTTAAAAAATTAGAAAACGTGTTAAAAATTCCAAATTCAGTTAAATTATATATAATTTATTAAAAATAAAAAACCACATGTTTTATAGAATTTTAAACATTTTCAGTTATAACCCTTTTTTTTGAAGAATAAAGGTGTTAATTCAATAATAAAAAACCATACGGCATCTACACCAATGATCGAGTTGAACAAACAGTAAATTGTAATCATCTGTTCTCATGAAGAGACATTTTAACGCTATTTTGAAGATAATGTATATACAAATACAAGTACCCACTTCATGCATCCTCGTTGGATTACTAGTAGCCTCCTCATCATGCCCCGATGGAGCTATTTTCTGAGCTATCGACCAGAACTGCAATCCCATGCAAAATTTCATCATTAAGTCAAGACCCCCATTCATAATCAAGAAGCGAAAATCTTATCGATCTATAACCTCGGCCATGGAAAACACCAAAACACAATCAAAACAAAAAACCCAACTCTCACAAGGAGAGACTAACACAACCCAAATAAATTGGGAATTTATTGAAACCCAAATAAATTGGAAAATTTATTGAAGTAAACAAAATATGAAAGCAGGAAAATGAAAAGGAATTGAGGCTTTCCACCGATGAAAATCGATGGAAGCCCCCTCAAAACTCTTTAATGGAGGCTAGGGTTAGAAGGGAGGGAGGGAGATAGAGGGTTTTTCAGTTATAACCCTATTATAATCATCGTCCGCGCACATTTTTTCATACAATTCTTTCTTCTACGATTTTAGGTTATACTAAATTATTTTTAAACAATATCTATTGAAATTTTAAAATATTTAACAATAAATTTAAAAATAAAATTAAATTAACGATATTTATTTATGTCATGAAATTAAGTATAGAATATATGTAAATTTAAAATTAATAATAAAAGTAATTAAAATAAATTAAAATTTTATATTAAATCAAGAAAACATTAAAATGGAGTAAACATACATGAAAATATATGCAAATCTATTTATAAATACTAGCTTAAAACCCGTGCGATGCATATATATTTTTTAATATTATATAAATTTTTTCAGTAAATTTAAATTAATTTTTTTAAAACATGAATCTTGGAGGCTTAAATTTTTTATATGAGATGATTTGATAATAATTATATAAATATTATCCGTGATATTTCTAGAAAAGTATGGATTATAGTTAAAAAAAAATATAGAAAAGATGATAGATTTTAGTTGAAAAATGTAATCGGTTAGTGATATGATGGGAAAAAGAGAGGATTTCGTTAGAGAAAATTAAAAAGATAACATATTCTATGTGAAAAATGTAATTGATTAGTTCATAGTAATTATAATTTAATTACGTTATTTACTAAATACAACTGCTCGTAATGTTTTCAGAAAAGTAGAAATTAATATTATTCGTGATATTTCTATTAAAAGAGAGATTTTAGTTAGAAAATATAGAAAATATGATAAGTTTTAGCTGAAAAAGGTAATCGATTAATTATTTATATTATTAATTTATTGTATTAAATAGAAGCACCCATGATATAATTGGAAAAAGAGAGATTTTAGTTTGAGAAAAAAGAAAGGTAACGTGAAATTAAAAAGGTGACATGATTTATTTGAAAAGGATAATTGATTAGTTTATAGTAATTATAATTTAATTATGTTATTTTACTAAATAAAATTGCTCATAGTATTTTTAGAAAATGAGAAATTAATGTTGTCCGTGATATTTCTAGGAAAAAAGGGAATTTAATTAAAAAAATAGAAAAGATGATATGTTCTAGCTGAAAAGGTAATTGGTTAATTATTAGTATTATAATATTATTATTTTATTTTTATTAAATAGAAATGCACGCGATATAATTGGAAAAAGAGAGGTTTTAGTAAGAGAAAAGAAAAAAGGTAACGTGTTTTGGTTGAAAAAGGTAACCGTCCATGATATAATTGGAAAAAGAGAGATTTTAGTTAGAGAAAATAGAAAATGTAACGTGTTTTGGCTGAAAATGTATTTGATTAGTTAATAGTAATTATAATATAATTATATTATTTTATTAAATAAAATTGCTCATAGTGTTTTTAATAAAGAGAAATTTTAGTTAGATAAAATGTAAAAGATATTGAATTTTAACTGAAAAAGGAAATTATTTAGTTATTGAAAAATAGAAAAGGGAATATTTTTAACCTGAAATAGGAATTTGATTAATGAATGAGAAATTTTAGTTACATAAAATATAAAAGATATTGTATTTTACCTTAAAGAGAAAATTATTTAGTTATTGAAAAATAGAAAAGATAATATGTTTAATCTGAAAAGGGAAATTGATTAGTTAGTACATTGGATTTTATCTGTAATTGAGCAACGGATACTGTACCAACCGACTAAACTTTTGATGTTTTGACTTTTATATAATAGTATAGATTCATCCATGCATAAAAGAAAATTGAAACCTTACAAAATAACAAACATGCGTGCATGAAAGTAATTGCAAATCTTTTGTATAAATTCATAAGAACTAAAATTTATGAACTAAAAATAATGGCAATAAGTCGTTGATCTCTGTTTCATGCGTATATATAGGCCATATAGAGTCTTAGATATAAATTCGAACTCTTCTGCTTTATATATTCGAACACCTTTAACATTTATTCTATTTTTAATATGTTATAAATAATATTTTGTTTATTCATTTGTATTTGTAATTCTAAATTATATGTTATACAAATACCTATTCGACTTCTAATATAACTATTAATTATATATCTTCCCTATAAATTCGAACTCTTCTCCTTCATAAACTCTTCATAATTCTAAAATTATATGTTCTACAAGCACCTATTTTATCAAGTAAAACTGTTAACTATTAATTATATGTCTTCCCTATAAATTTGAACACTTCTCATTCGTAAACTCGAACACCTACAATACATATTTTACTTCTAATATGACAAATGATATTTTTTTATTTATTAATACTAGATTATAACCCGTGCAATGCACGGCTCCTTTCTTAATATCTATAATTATATTAATTTTTTACACGTTCAATTTTATATTTGTACTATATTTTGAATTCTTAAAATTTGATTTGGATGATTTTACAGCCCAAATGGAATTAACAAAATAATCTTTAATTTCTTGATGGTTGAACAATTATTTTCCAATTAAAACTACACATATACAAAAGAGAGAAGAAATTAACGATTTTTTACGTTAAAAATTCTATTCGATTTATTAAATCTACTTATATTTCGTTTTGATTATCACAATACCCTTCTTATTATTTGAAGATAATTCTACTAACAACCAAATATACTTTTAATAATAAGTGTAAAAGTGATTTTGTCCAAAACTTTGGTCGGTAGTCTGGCCTTCAGTACGATAAAATAAATAAAAACCGTTAGATCATAAAATAAATAAATGAAAAACAATGGATTAGCATAAAACATATTTTATTTTTTAACATGTAAACTAAAAAGTATATTCATATTGAAATACAAGCAAGTGTATGTTAATGATTTAAATCATATAATTTGATTTTCTACATTGAATGGGATTATCAATGTAGATCTTCTATACTGAATAGGATTAATGTAAAAATTTGTAATTATATTTTCTCGTGATATTCTGAGTATTTCTATTTCGATAATAATTGTTAAATCATCAATAAATTAAAGATAATTTTGTGAGCTTTGTGTGGGCTGTAAAATCATCCAAATCATATTTCTAGATCGTAAGATAGAACCTAAATAGTAAATATGAACCTTTTTAAATATAAATAAATAAATAAATTTCAACTGTATCCTTTTTTAATTATATCCTTTTCATGGTATAATTTCTTTTTAAAATTCAATTCTAATACAAACTTTTTTAATTATATCCTTTTTAGATTATAATTTTCTTTTTAATATGATATAATCTTGATCGTCTATTTTTTAAAATATTAGATTCGACGGTTAAGATTATTTTGGTAGTACAATTACCAAACCAAAATTATGGATAAGATCCCTATTACGCTTATTATATATAAGGATATAATTTAAAATCCTAAAATTCTGGAAAATTAGAAAAATGCTTTTATTAATATTTAAAATTCTAAAATTCTAGAAAATTAGAAAAATGCATTGACTGATAATAAATAACATCACTTTAAACTGAATTTAATGATTTTTCGTATTGTTCGTTTTGCCTTCTTTAACTTCGTTGTTAGACTAATTTGTAAATAAAAAATATAAAGGCTAATTGTTTATTAATTTCATTATTTAATTATTGTTGTATATTGACATTGTTGATTTTGTTAAAATTTAAAAAGGCAACTTATTTAAATATATATAAAATTATGTAGATGAAGATTATAATCTGATAACTAAATTGTTATAGTCAATCTATTGATCTATTTTATTAAGTCATATAAAATATTTTAACATTCAATTATTAATATCATTCTCATCTGATTTTTGTTGATGAAAGAGAGTTTTTCTCTTATGTTCATTTCCAACTATTAAAAAATTATGTAAACTTTTTCTAAACTATCTTTTTAAAAATTGAATAACAATTATGACGAAAAGTGAGTAAAATATAAATAATTTATGATATTGTAAAATAAATGTATTTAAGATGGGTGTGAGTGAAATATATAATCAAATTAATGTTTTTCCAGTAAACATAAAAATTTAAAAATAATTTTTTTTAATAAGCATAAAAATTTTAAATTAATGCTTTTTTTTTACGAACAAATGGTTTTATTAATACAAATCGCTCAACAAAACATTTTTAACATAGCCTGGCAGACCCTAAATTGGCAGTACAACCTAGATGAAAAATAAATAAACGAGCTAAATGTTTTATTTCCAGATCACTTAACAAATAGAATATAAAATTTTTTGAACTTCAAAAAGATTATGGCATCCAGAAACAACCTACAGCAATCTTGAAACCAGTAGAGTACAATTGACCTTCACACTAATAACGGTTGGTTGAAGCCTAGTGTTCAGAATTTTCCCTCAAAATATGAACAATCTTCAGTTGTGAAAGGTAATCGACCCAGTCTCATTGCGAACTTTTCACATCTTCCAAAACACCATATAATGGAAAATGAAAGAGGCGGCTAGAACCCTAGGTCGACGTCTCATTTAGAGAAAGAAGAGGGACACTTCCTCTTAGATTTACAATGAATGCTTTTTTAGTAAGAGCAAAGATTATCATATCTTCTTATTATAAATTAAAATTTTATTTATTTGATTTAATCTCAAATTTTAATTTATTTTAATAAATTTTATTGTCAGTTTTAAATTTACATATGTTTTATATTTAATTTCATGACATAAATAAATATCATTATTTTAACATTATTTTCGAAGTTATTGTTAAATATCTTAAAAATTCAATAGATACTATAAAAAATTATTTAGTATAACCTAAAATAGTAGAAGAAAGAAGTGTGTGCGGGCGATGATTCTAATCGTGATATAATTGAAAACGAATATAATTCTATAAAACATGTGATTTTTTATTTTTAATAAATTATATATAATTTAACAGAATTTGAAATTTTTAACACGTTCTTTTAAAATTTTAAAATTATTTTTTTTTTGTTCCTTGGTTTGTTGGTTAACACATTCCTAAGAAGCTTGTTAACACCTTCCAGAAAACAAATCAAAATGAATTTAATTTTATTTAAAAAATCAACCACATATTTTACATAATATTTATATTATATTTCCAGTAGAATTCTCCATCAACACTCAACTTCTATTTAGACTCTTTCGAGAAACCAATATATTTTAAAATTAATTTAAACAATTTTAATATAAAAATTTATTAATAAGTAAACAGAGTAAAAAAAAATAAAAAGAAAAATAAATATACTATCTATTTGTACTATAATTTTATAAATAAAAAAATAGGGTAAAATTGGTTGGTTAGTTAAAGTCTTTCTAAAAAACTTATTAGCACCTTCTAACAAACAAATTAAAATACATACTATAATTTACTAAAAAAAACCAAACATGTATTTTACATAAATACATATATACTTCAATTGAAATTCAACTACATACTCTTTCAATTATATTTTTAATATAATTTTTTAACTTGTTATTTTTAGAAAGAGGTTAACAATTTTTTTTGAAGACGTTAAGTCGTTAATCAACTAACCAACTAATAAAATATACCTTTCAATTATATTTTTAATATAATTTTTTTTAACTTCTTATTTTTAGAAAGGTGTTAACAATTTTTTTGGAAGGCGTTAACCAACCAACCAAACAACCAAATATACCTTATTTTGCTTATAATAGTATAGTATAAATAAATATAATCCTCAGCTATTTGGTGGGCCGGGAATTGAGGGGCCCTAGACTACTAACCTAAATTATAAAGCTATTTTTTTTTTACAAACAAAATATACATTTAAAATTTAATAACAAAACAGATGACAACATGATATGTAAAATTATCTCATTATTTTAAATGAATATAACACGCCTTACATTTTTGGATGCAAAAATATCAATTAAATTCACGTAGTCAAGTTTGTGAACTATATATTTTTTTAAAATAGCCAAACCACTTAAGACTTGGTTGAACGAAAGTAGGAGTAATATTTAATCAGCTTTAGTTTTGAAAAACTGTTTTCCGCATGAGCAACGGTAACGAGTATATCTAATAAAAAAATCAAGCATTTTAATAGTTACATCTATCTTTTTTATGTAGTTTAAAACATCTGTTGCCCTTCTAGTATATTTTATCAAATTTCAACTCAACATATACAAGTCTTCCTATAAAAATAACTACTCCTATATCTCTAAAATTTGGGATTTTTGGATTTTGGGAGCGTAGGCGCATGCCCGGCTCCCTCCACTCATAGGTCAGAGCTCATGCAAACATATGAAACACTGGTTGCATCCACGTCAATTATAATGTTTCTTCAATTCCAACTTGCAAATGTCCCTGTCCTTGGCATGGTCTCCCATCTCTTGATCACTTTATATACTAGTTGCCCCTTCTCTAATACAATCGTTAATTACTTCCACGTACCTTCTAATCCAAAGTAGTACTTGTTGATCCATTTTCTCCCTCTGGCCTCCTCGCTCCGTCGATCATGCCCGGAAAGCTAAATGAAGTACGTGTGTTGTATTAGATCCGTCTATATGGCTTCTACATGTTGCATTTCACAAACCATATGCATGTCGTAATTTTTTTTTTGTATGTTCTTATTAAACTAGGTTATGTGGCCTAGATTGGTAGCTAGTAAAATTCTGAGGAAAACATTGGGTAGCAGTAACTTTGTAGCTGACTTTCCAAGCGACTTAGAGGATCATTCACTTGAATTCCCTAGTTTGAATGAGGGATCTGTAAATAATTCCAACTCCATCTTCACGGATCATAAGGAGACAAACTACAAGTAATAACTTGATCACTCTTATGTATATCCCTCTCTTTTTTCCTTATATGCATGGGCTTCTTTGGTTTAACAATTACTTTTCGAAAAGGGTATTTGTCAGTTCATGGAATGTGGGCGGAGTATCACCAACTGATGATTTAGACATGGAAGATATTCAAGATACACAGGATAATACTCCCTGTGACATCTATATTTTCGGGTACACACACACAATTCAAATTTAATATCGTCCTATTTCTATATTTTGATTCATAACTTGCATAAATGTGTATGTGTATATTTTTATATATGAATCACTTTAGGTTCCAAGAAGTAGTTCCTCTTAAAGCTGCAAACATACTTGGATCAGAGAAGAGTAAAATTTGCATGAAATGGAATTCCTTGATCAGAAAAACCCTAAACAAAAACACATGCAGTACTCAACAAGACTTTCGGTGTCTCATCAGTAAGCAAATGGTAGGAATATTAATATCCGTGTGGGTTCGAACCGATCTTCATTCATCTGTAAGAAGCCCGAGCGTTTCATGTGTCGGCTGTGGCATCATGGGATGTCTAGGAAATAAGGTATAATATACGAATCTCTCTCTCTCTCTCTCTCTCTCTCTCTCTCTCTCTCTCTCTCTCTCTCTCTCTCTCTCTCTCTCTCTCTCTCTCTCTCTCTCTCTCTCTCTCTCTCTCTCTCTCTCTCTCTCTCTCTCTCACACACATATACACATAAATCAACAATATTTTTTTATGGACTTGCAGGGTTCAGTATCAGTTAGATTTCGATTGCATGAAACGAGCTTCTGCTTTGTGTGCAGTCATCTAGCTTCAGGGGGTAGAATTGGGGATGAGAAAATCAGAAACTCTAACGTGGCCGATATATTTTCACGTACAAGCTTTCCTAGAGGCGCCCCCACCCTTGATTTGCCAAGGAAGATCCTAGACCATGAGTACGTAGCTAATTCATTCATGCATTTCGCCACTAATTAATCTTTAATTGACACTTCTTTTACTATTACTAACATTCAACGCATTTCGTAAAAAGCTTCGTTTTGTTATCTTAATTAATGCTAATATAAACTAAACAAACCTAATTAAGTCAAGAAAGTAAGACTAATAATCTTAACATTACTAAATCACCTATACCTAGCTCCATTGTTCAATTCTTTTGTATATACACAATTCAGGCCTACATTTGGAGGTGTGAAATCTTCAGAAATGACTCGTCGTCTTTGCCGATCGTGATATTAATTATTAATTAATGATGTTTAATTATTGCAGCCGAGTAATATTACTAGGAGACTTGAATTACAGGATCTCCTTGCCGGAACATAACACCCGAGAACTAGTAGATAAAGGAGAATGGAACATGTTACTCCAAAATGACCAGGTACCTAGCTACTAGCCGAAAGAAACTAAAGTCCTTATCCTAATTGTCATTTATGGGGTCTTTAAAATTTAAATTCTTCATGATCAGTACTGTATATGGTTAGTACTTATTAAATATCTTAATTAGCTGATTAATTATGGTGATGATGTTAACTTTGGCTTCATTGTTTTCTTGGAAATCATGAAGCTAAAGCAAGAGACAAGGGATGGTCAAGTATTTCAAGGTTGGCATGAAGGAGTCATCAAATTTGCTCCTACTTACAAGTATGAGCTCAATTCTGATTCATATTATGGTAGTACTGATGATCGAAGAAAAGGCCAAAAGACACGCGCTCCTGCATGGTAAACACATACTATAATAGCCTAAGTGACCGTCCGATGAATCATGAGATTTCAACTCGGTTAATGAAATTGAGAAGGAGGATTCGTTTTGAAATTTATTTAATTAGCGGGTTGAAAGCTGATGATTCGAACGCTATCTAAGATACTTAATTACTTACTGACAATTTGACATCACTTTTGTTTGGTAGGTGTGATCGGATAATGTGGTTTGGGGAAGGCTTAAAGCAACACTTGTACACAAGAAGTGAATCAAAGTTTTCAGATCATAGGCCAGTGAAGGCTGTTTTCACCATCCAAGTTAAGGTTTTGCAAACTGTCAATTAAAGATGCATGCCACTGAATCAAGCGACCAATTTGGATAATATGTAATGTAGACACAATATGAAGACACTATTTGTTTTTGACTATTGTGATTATAATATAGGGTGTGAAATTTTGGTAGTTTTAGAGTAGGTGAAGAGATCGTGAAGAGTTTCCATGTTGTATTAAACTAATTAAATATGTATGATGATTGATGATGAATGTATATATATATAGACTATAGTTGATCATTTCGTATTTCCCTTGGTTTTATATGAATAAAAAATTCTGACCAAATCTCTCCGGCTCTTACCTTCCGAAGGATTCTTAATATTTTATATTTGATGTGTGGTTCATTTTAGTCCAGCGGCTGCATGCAAGTATTACACAATACTATCACAATGGCAGTCCTAAATATCAGAATATCTGCACATTGTTGCATGGATATTATATGAGTTGATTGAGCTTAAAATTTTTAATTATAATTTAAAGTTATTTAAAATCATAAGTGAAAATAAAAATTTCAAGTTAATAAATGTTTGGATAATTTTATATTATGGATAACTTATGAATTATTAAAAATATAAAAATAAATATAAATATAATAAATTGACTACTCGAATGATGATATTAATTTTTATTAAATAAAATAAGTCATTCAAAAAATACCTACTATCATATTTTAATTTTAAACTATTATTTTAACTTGAAATAAATTTTTAACTTATAACACAAATAAATATTTTTTAACATAAAATAAAAAATAATTTTAAATTCAATTTTTAAGCCATGGTCAAACAAACTAATTTAAAGGCAATCTTCAATTGAATTTTTTTATTATTATATAAGTGTGACTAGTCTTAATTAGTTCAACGACCTCATATCTAGGTCGATTAAACAAATTAAATGCATGATCTTCCTTACAAGTCATCAAATCAATTCGGCCTATATATTAGCGTGTATTCTAGTCGAATAATGTCTGCCCTCATGTGACTAAAAATTTTCGGCTCAAATTTGAGCTTAATTTTCATCCACACATCACTAATTTTTTTATTCTAAAAAAAGCTTTATTCTTTTGTTCTGAAAAAAACCAATTTTTTTGGTTTTCTAATAGAAAAAGATCCATTTTTTGATTTTATGATAGAACTAAATGATGACGTGCCATATCATCGTGTCATCAATGCTGACACGACAATGTCACGTCAACAATGACATCATCATTGATGACATGGAACTATCACGTTATGATTAATGACGTGGTAGTGCTCGCTGCTAACGTGGGTGGTGACGTGACGGTAAACAAAATTTATTTTTTTATTTTTTTGATTTTTTTAAATTTGCTTTTTTCAATTAAAAAAAATTACTTTTTAAATTTTTTTTTTTAAAAGTGGCATGCTACGATTCTCTATATAATTTGGTTCTCTAGAACAATGCCCTCTATATCTATACTATTTTATTAAAGCTGAAACTAATGTTTGTCAGGTTTGATTTTCGACATGGTTATCTTAACTATTAAAATAAATAATAATATAATATAATTAATGATAATTTGTCGATTACCTTTTACACATTTACTTTAAATTGAAGATATTACCTTTTATAAACGCCTAAAAACATCAATCGTACCATATCTTCTAATCATTAATATTTTCATTCTAATTAAAATATGTTACTTTTATTATTTAAAATTAATCTTACAATCATTAAAATATACCCGAAAATATCACACAATATTTTTCAATTATGAAAAAAAATATTAAAAATCCCTATATATTATTATTTATAATATGGAAACATTAGTATATTCTGAAAACATGAGTATGTTAAATTATATTAAATTTAAATTTAAATTTTTTTAAAATAATGATTATATAAAAACATAACTGTAATATTAAATAAAATTTATAACATTATATCCTTATCTATATTATATTATAATAGCAGAAACATTGAAAGTTTGATCGGACAATCAATCAATACGGTACACTGTATTTTTACCTAATTATCCTAATTAAATTATTCTTTATTTAATTTACTTTATTTTGGTACATATTTATTTTGTAGTAATAACGGGCAATTCTATTTTATAAAATTAAAATAACGATATTATAGTTAATAATAACTAAGCAATTAAAGCTGAAACATTGAAAGTTTATTGGTTTGGTTTTCGATATAGTTATCTTAATTATTAAAATAAATAATAAAAGAATATAATTAATGCTAATTAGTTGATTGCCTTTTACACATTTACTTTTAGTTAAAGATATTACCTTTTATAAACACCTTAAAACATCAATCTTACCATATCTTCTAATGATTAATATTTCCTTTCTAATTAAAATACGTTATTATTTTATTTAAAACTACTCTTACTATCATTAATATATAACCAAAAATATCACATTATATTTTCTAATAATTAAAAAAATATTAAAAATCCCTATATTTTGTTTATAATAAGAAAATATTAATATATTCCGTAAATATGAGTATATTAAATTAATATTTACTTTTTTTAAAATAATAATTACATAAAAAGATAATTGTAATGTTAAATAAAATTTATAACATTATACCCTTATTTAAATTATATTATAAAAGCCGAAACATTGAAAGATTGGTGGTTGGTCGATCGATACGGTACTCTGTATTTTTACCTATTATCCTTATTTAGTTATTCTTTATTTAATTTACTTTATTTTGGTACATATATATTTTGTAGTAATTACGGACAATTCTATTTTATAAAATAAAATAATGATATTGTAATTCATAATAACTAATCAATTACTTTTTTTCAGCTAAACCACAATAATTTTTCTAACTAAAATCTTTTATTTTCTAAAAATATCATGGATCATTTTATTTGATGATATAAACTAATAATATTACAATTACTAATAACTAACTAATTACCTTTTTTCAGCTAAAACGTATTATCTTTTTTATATTCTAAAACTATTATATCTCATTTCCTAAAAATATCATCGACAATATATATAAATATTATAATTAAATTATATCAGTTAGAAAATTTAAATTTACAAAATTCATATTTTAAAATTTTCAATGTCAAATTAAATAAAAATTATATCATATTAAAATAATCTGTGCATAGCACTGGTTCTAAGCTAATATTAAACTTAAAACTAGAATCATTAATGTGTTAATACATTCATGAACGATTTGGTATTCGACTTGACAAAAACTTGATTTAAATTGGTATGATTTTTGAATGAGTTAATCTTAAACATGATTTTAGAGATTAATTTAAAAATGCACCGAACTTGATTATAATGAAATTTGATTTGATAGTTCGTGAACAAATTCGATATATATATATATATATATATATTCACTAACATGTTTTTTAATAAATTTGATAAGTAAAAACGTGAATATACTTTATATTTGATCCATTGATACTTCATGAACAAATTTTATAATGTAAACCAATCAAACCGTTTATAAATATTGTTTGCTCTTTTTGTTTTTCAGGATATGGTATATGTTATATTGTTATGATAGGTACTATAAGTATATATTATACAGTTCTAAAAATAATTTTTTATTATTAAATAAAAATATATAATTACATCATTAAAATTATATCTTTTATATATAATAAACATAAAAAAGATATTATTCATAATTTTGGTCACTGTACTACCAAATTAATCTCAACCGTCGTATCTAATATTTTTAAAAATAGACGATCAAAATTATATTATATCAAAAAGAAAATTATAATCTAAAAATGATATAATTAAAAAAGGTTATATCATATCAAAAAAGAATATTATAATCTAAAAAGAATATAATAAAGGATGTATTAGAATTGAATTTTAAAAAAAATTTATAATATGAAAAAGGATATAATTAAAAAAGGATACAATTTAATCTTATTTATTTTTTACTTATATTAAAAAAAAAGTTCATATTTATTATTTGGCTTCTATCTCAAGATCTAAAAATCAAAATTGGATTATTTTACAGTCCACGCGAAAGTCATAAAATTATCTTTAATTTGGTGATGATTAATAATTATTATCGTAACGGAAACATTTTGAATCTCAAATGAAATTATAATTATGAATTTTACATTAATCCTATTCATTGTAGAACACCTACATTGATAATCCTATTAAATGTAGAAAACCAAATTACATATGATTTAAATCATTGACATATACCTTTTTCATATTTCAATATAAATACACTTTTTACTTTACATGTTAAAAAATAAAATATTTTTTATGTTACATCCAACATTTTTCATCTATTTATTTTATGATCTAACGGTTCTCATTTATTTTATCGTACTGAAGACCAAACTACCGATTACCAAATTTTTGGACAAAATCACTCTTACACTTATTATTAAAACTGTATTTGGTTGTTAGTAGAACTATCTTCAAATAATAAAAAGGGATTTTGATAATCAAAATGAAATATATGTAGATTTCATAAATTGAATAGAATTTTCAACGTAAAAAATCGTCAATTTCTTCTCTCTTTTGTTTCTGTGTAGTTTTAATTTGAAATTAATTGTTAAACCATAAAATATTAAAGATTATTTTGTTAATTTCATTGGGCTGTAAAATCGTCCAAATCAAACTTTAAGAATTCAAGGTATAGCACAAATGTTAAATTCAACATGTAAAATCTTATATATATCAATTTTTTAACAATTTGATATGTAAATTAATAACATATAGATATTAAAAAAAACTAATATTATATTCATATATATAATTATATCCTTATATACAATAAGCGTAAAATGGATATTATCCATAATTTTGGTCACTATCTTCAAATAATAATAAAGGTATTTGATAATTAAAAGAAATTATAAGTGTAATTCATAAATCGAATAGAATTTTCAACGTAAAAATCACCAATTTCGTTTCTCTTTTGTTTTTACGTCGGTTTAATTGGAAAATAATTGTTAAACCACCACTAAATTAAAAATTATTTTATTAATTTCACTTGAACTGTAAAATCGTGCAAATCAAATTTTAAGAATTCAAGATAGAGTCCACATATTAAATTGAATGTGTAAAATCTCATATATATATATATATATATGAGAAAAAGGACCCTGAGATATATCGAGGGAACTTTTACTAAGTTACATACAAACTAACTCTAAATTTTCCTGGGCCCGCAGGGCTAATTAAAAAAGTTGTGAATTTACTAAAACACCCACCTTATTTTACATATAAAAGATGGATATCTTAGGGAACTTACCTGAGATATATCTCAGGTTCCCCAACCTCTATATATATATTAATTTTTTAACAACAATTTGATATGTAAATTAATTACATTTAAAATTTAAAAAATTAAAATAATTATAGATATTGAAAAAGGAACCGTGCGTTGCATAGGTTATAAGCCAGTATATGTAATAAGCGTAAGAGGGATTTTATCCATAATTTTTTGGTTTGGTTAGTACCAAAATAATCTCAACCACTTAAAAATAGACAATCAAGATTATATCGTATAAAAGAATATTGTAATCATAAAAGGATATAATTAAAAAAAAATTGTATTAGAATTTAATTTTAAAAAGAAAAATATAACTTGAAAATGATATAATTAAAAAGGAACAATTGAATTTTATTTATTTTTTTATAAATATTAAAAAAGTTCATATTTACTATTTGGGCTCTATCTTGATATCTAGAAATCAGATTTGGATGGTTTTACGATTCATGCGAAGGTAACAAAATTATTTTTAATTTAGTGATGATTTAACAATTATTATCAAAATGGAAACACTCAGAATATTAAGTGAAAATATAATTACGATTTTTTACATTAATCATATTCAGTGTAGAAGAGCTACATTGATAATCATATTCAATGTAGAAAACCAAATTATATGATTTAAATCATTGACATACATTTTTCTTATTTAAATATAAATACACTTTTAGTTTACCTGTTAAAAAAAAATATGCTAGATCTATCGTTTTTCATTTGTTAATTTTTTGATCTAACGATTCTTAATCATTTTGTTATACTGTCGATCGGACTACCAACTACAAAAGTTTTGGACAAAATCACTCTTACACTTATTATTAAAACTGTATTTGGTTCTTAGTACAACTATCTTCAAATAATAAGAAGAGTATTTTGATAATCAAAACGAAATATAAGTAAATTTCATAAATCGAACATAATTTTTAACATAAAAAATCGTCAGTTTCTTCTCTCTTTTGTTTCTACGTAGTTTTAATTGAAAATAATTGTTAAACCATTACTAAATTAAAGATTATTTTGTTAATTTCATGTAGGCTGTAAAATCGTCTAAATCAAATTTTAAAAATTCAAGATATAGCACAAATATTAAATTAAACGTGTAAAATCTTATATATATATATATATATATATATATATATCAATTTTTTAACAACAATTTGATATGTAAATTAATAACATTTAAATATTAAAAAAAGGACTCGTGCGTTGCACGGATTATAAGCTAGTATCATATGAAAAAGATAAACAAAGTTGTACAATTATGAGCTATGTTTGTGAGTTGTTCACAAATCGTTTGTAAATAATAAATATTTTTAATAAATTAACCACAAATACATTTTTTAGGTAGATTCGAACTCGAATTTGAATTCAATGATTTATTAATTAACAATACTTGTTTATAATCCGTGCAAAAGCACGGATTATTTTTAATTTTTTATAATTTATTTATAGTGTAATATGATATTATAAATATTAATTTTAATATGTTATTTAAAGAATTCGAACCTTAAATCTTTGTATATAATAATATTTATTATTAAAAATAAATAAATATGTTGTTGGCGAGAATCGAACCTTTAATTTTTTATAATTTATTTATAGTATAATATGATATTATAAATATTAATTTTAATATGTTATGGGAAAAATTCGAACCTTAAGTCTTTGTATAAAATAATTTTTAGTATTAAAATGATGTTGGCGGTAATCGAACTTTAGACCGCTGTACTGCCTGTATATAACAAATTTTAGTATTTTGTATTTAACGGTCATGATATATTTAAATTGAAAATCTAACGATTGTGAATAGTTTGGTTAACTAAACTACAAATTAATAAAGATTTCTGGTTTGCTTATAATAATAATAATAATAATAATAATAATAATAATAATAATAATAATAATAATAATAATAATAATAATAATAATAATAATAATAATAATAATAATAATAATATAACTAGTTTATACCTCGTGCAAAGCACGGATTACTTTTAATTTTTTATAATTTATTTATAGTATAATATGATACCTTTAATTTTTTGTAATTTATTTATAGTGTAATTTGATATTATAAATATTAATTTTAATATATTATTGGAAGAATTCGAACCTTAAATCTTTGTATATAATAATTTTTAGTATTAAATAAAAATGATATGTTGTTGGCCGGAATCGAACATTAAACCTCTGTATATAACAATTTTTAGTATTTTGTATCTAACGGTCTTGAAAATCTAACGGTTGTGAATAGTTTGGTTAACCAAACTACAAAAGATCTCTAGTTTGCTTATAATAATATAGTATATAATATAATTTTAATTTTTTATATTTTATTCATAGTGTAATATGATATTATAAATATTAATTTTAATATGTATTGAAAAAATTCGAACCTTAAATCTTTGTATATAATATTATTTAGTATTAAATATAAATTAATATGTTGTTGGCGGGAATCGAACCTTTAATTTTTTATAATTTATTTATAGTGTAATATGATATTAAAATATTAATTTTAATATGTTATTGGAAGAATTCAAACCTTAAATCTTTGTATATAATAATTTTTAGTATTAAATATAAATTAATATGTTGTTGGCGGGAATCGAACTTTAGACCTCTGTATATAACAATTTTTAGTATTTTGTATCTAACGATCATGATCTATTTGAATTGAAAATCTAACGATGGTGAATAGTTTGTTTAACCAAACTACAAATTACAAAAGATCTCTAGTGCTTATAATAATATAGTATAGATATGATAACATGAATATTTTAGAATTCGACTCGATTAAATTTGTAAAATATTACATAGAAATTATATAATAAGCAAACCACGATTAGACTTACAAATCTAGCGAGCCGAGTAATTCGAACTTGATGACCATTTAATTTAATTCGAATAATTAAATTTTGAGCTCGGTTATATTTAATAATTACAATTGCAGTTAAGGACGAGTGCAACCGCCTCTCTCCTATGAGAGTCAACCGTCCCATTCTTCCGTAGATCCCGACCTACAACCTTCTCCGTCACTTCCATCCTCCCATCAATCCCTCATTCGCCTCAGCCCATATTCTAAACTCCTCTTTCTTGTTTTTAGTTCTCTTCCTTTTATAAATCGAGATTTAAGCCCCGAAAATTCTTTTCGAATTTTAACAGATCTGCTTCGGATTAGAGCTCTTTTTTGCAAATAAACACAATTCTCAAACTCAAAATCTCTTGCTTAACATCATATCAAAATTTGGTGTAAATTCGAGATCTTTGACTTTTTGAATTTGTATCGCTTTGGAGCGAAGTAACGCATTATGCGTCGTGTGTTGTCCATTTTATTGTTAGTTGTATCGCTCTGTGCGAGTGCTCCCTTTGCTACGTTATTGAAAACTAGCTTCAATACCCGTGCAAGGCACGTGATGCAAGGCACGGGATTGCTCTAATTTAAGATTAATATTTTTGTTTTGCTCGTTGCGTGTTGATGTTAATGTGAGATGATCCTATTGTGATGATAAACATCCTCTTAAGTATGCATAAAAAATTAGGAATATGTATCTAACGAGGTCGTTATTTTGTGTCTCATATAATAAAATGTGGCATGTTATTTTGTGTCTCATATAATAATTTATTATTTCATATCCGTTACTAACGAGGTCGTTAGTATTATTATATGATAAACATCCTCTTAAGTATGCATAAAAAATTAGGAATATGTATCATAATTTATTATTTCATATCCGTTACTTACCTCGAGCCTCATATAATATAATTCACAGGTATCTATTAAGTATTTGAATCTCCCAAAAATGCTCGGGACAAAGCGATTCGTTTGTCGTTTTAGAACGGTAGTTTGGGAATATTGTAAAATGCACTTTTCTAATAAGGCAAGCAATAACAAAGAATATTATCATTCGAAAATTAAAAGAGTACTAAGATTCATTTCTCATCCAGATATTATAAATTGTACAATTATATAATACTTTTTACCCCACTTTCATTTTTGGTAAGTCATATTATATATTTGTTTTCAAAATGTGACTTAGATGTAGTGGTAGAGCCAGCTGTCAAGGCTAGTGGGAGCAAAAAAAATTGCAAACTTAATAATATGAAGAATTGACTTGTCACTGTCTTTTGTCTTTGTAAAACTTATGTCTTTAACATTGCTCCTTTGAGCATTGGTCTTGCCGCCCTAGTAGATGGTAGAAAAACAATACTAAACAAAAAAAAATTAAAAGAGAAAAGCAGCATCTCTGGGGGCACGGGAGTAGCATTTTATTATATTTTAACAGTATCATTATGTGGATGCCACTTACAATTTATTTTTAAAAAAAACTTATGGGGGCACGTGCACCCAAAGGCGTCCATGTGCTTTCGCCTTTGCTCAATTGCAACTATTTCTTTCCTGTTATTAGGATTTTGAGTTTTAAAAAACTAAATTTGCCTTGATTAGAGGTTGAAATATGTATATTTTTGACTTGATCTCTATATAAAATTTCCAATTATATACATTTAATTTAAGACAAGTGCATGTGTTGGACATGTTCTTTTAATACTAGTGCATGCGGACCGTTTTCACTTTTAAAAAATATGATATATCTTATTTTTGACTTGATCACCATTTTTGTGAAATTTATAAAGTTTATTTGAATCAAAGTATGTACTATAAGTGCTTTCATAAATTAATGAGGATTTTTTTTCACAATACAAATTATCCTTCAAAGATTTTATGTAAAATCCAAACTCTTTTCCAAATTTCGCATGAAATAAAATATTACAAATTTTACTAAAATAAAGTAGATAGGAAGATTTTTGAATATATGTAAGTAATAATATGTAAAATTATAAACAAATATTGAACAAAAGACATATATGATTGATAGGTAAATAATATAGGACACTGATGCATGTATCTAATGAAACATAAAATTTAATCAAATATACATGTAGCTCAATGGTCATAGTGGTGAATTTGAATTGAAAAAAAATGATCAATATGTCAAAGGTTCGATTCTCATTTATGTCATAATATTTTTGACTTAAGTTGATATTTAAGGACATTTTTGTAAAATTGAATGGAATAAAATTTGACATGTTGTGGTATTATATATACTAGCCTATAACCCGTGCAAAGCACGGGCTATTTTATATTATTTTAATTACTAGTTTATAGTCCGTGCAAAGCACCGGTTACTTTTAATTATTTATAATTTATTTATAATGTAATATAATTATTATAAATATTAATTTTAATATGTTATTGGAAGAATTTGAACCTTATATCTTTGTGTATACTAATTTTTAATATTAAATATCAATTAATATATTGTTGGCGGGAATCGAACCTTGAATCTCTATATATAACAACTTTTAGTATTGTTATATCTAACGGTTATGATCTATCTGAGTTGATAATCTAACGATTGTGAATGAGGGATAACCATAACAAAAAATGGGGATAACCAAACTACAAATTATATCCCTTTCGCTTATTATAGATAATATAAATTATGAATTAATATATTAATTATTTGATTTAATATAAAATTTTAATTTATTTTAATAAATTTTATTATTAATCTTAAATTTACATATATTCCATACTTTTTTTGACAAACAATTAAAAAGGATTCATTAAAACATAAGAGCCCAGCCGGGAAAACCCCCGAACTGACAGTTCGATTGAGAAATAAAAAATGACTTAATTTCATGACATAAATAAATATCATTAATTTAACATTATTTTAAATTTATTGTTAAATATCTTAATAATTCAATAGATATTTTTAAAAAATTATTAAGGGTAACCTAAAATCGTCGAAGAAAGAAACGTTGTAAGAAGTGTGTGCGGACGATGATTCTAATCGGGATATAAGTGAAAACGTTTATAATTCTGTAAAACCTTTGGTTTTTTTAATTAATATAATTTAATTGAATTTGTAAATTTTAACAGTTTTTTTAATTTTAAAAAAATATATTTTTACGAATTATTGGTAAATTTTGTTGTTTATGATAAATACAATAATTTTTTTAATATGTTTTTTTTAACTTGTTATTTTTAGGAAGGAATTAACAATTTTTTTTGGAAACATCAACCAACCAAAACTAACCAAATTTACCTACTTGTTTTGCTTATAAAAGTATAATATAGATTTAATAAAAGAAAATGATAATAATATAATTTCTAATACCTACCCACTTACTTTTTTCAGCTAAAACACATTACCTTTTCCATTTTCTCTAACTAAAACATCTTCATAGTATGCGGATGATTTAAAATAAAAATAATAATATTACATTTACTAACTATCTATACTATTATATTAAAGCCGAAACATTGAAAGTTTTGGTTTTCGGTTTGGTTATCCTAAGTTTTGGTTTTCGGTTTGGTTATCCTAATTATTAAAATAAATAATTAAATTACAAAAACAACTCAAAAAACTAATTACTAATGTTAACGTAATTATATTCTGATTAAAATTCCTTCATCCACTTCTACTTGGACTCTTTTTTCTGCTCCAACAACTCAATTATTCATTTTTTCTAAAGATTTTACTTCTAATTAATACACTTTACCATTTAATTTAAAACTAATATTACAATAATTAATATATATCCAAAATATCACACCATATCTTTCCGTAATTATTTTTAATAGTAATTTTTGTAATTAAAACATGGAGTACTTTTTAATTTAAAATTAATCTTGCGATCACTAATATACACCCAAAAATATCTCACCATATATACAAATCATTATTTTTATTAATAAATAACAATCGTTAGATCTAATAATAAGATATATTATATGATTAAATTAATTTACTAAAAATTTAAAGTTCGAACCCGTCAACGACATTTTTAATTTAGAATTTTACAAAATAAAATTTAAACCATGCATTTCATTATATAAATTTATATTAAATTAAAATTAAAAAATTATTAAAAATAAGGATTATATAAAAACATAATTATAATGTTAAATAAATTTTATAACCTATCAAAAGAAACCCGTGCTTCGCACGGGTTATAGACTAGTATACTATAATAAGCAAAATGGGGTATATTTTGTGGTTTGGTTAACTCATTTTTCGTTATCACCTCATTTTTGGTTATCCGGTCCCTTTCATTTACAACCGTTAGATCTCAATTCAAATATACGAAATATCAATACTAAAAGTTGTTTTATATAAAGGTCAATGGTTCGATTATGTGAACAACATATTAATTAATTTATATTTAATACTAAAAATTGTTATATTTAAAGGTGTAAGGTTTGAATTATCCTAACAACATATTAAATTAATATTTATATTATACTACACTCTACCTGAGATTAAAAGATTTTCAAGGGTAATGGCCAAAAATGTCATTTTTTCAAAATTTTATTACACAAATACCAATTTTAAAATTTTTGGCCAAAAATACCAGCCTATTACGCATTTAAAATAATTAATTGTGAATCAGAATGCGTAACACCCCAATTCTGAAGGTGTTACGCATTCCTGAATGCGTAACACAAGTAATTTTTTTTTTTAATTTTATTTTTACTTTATACGCATTACCCATTTGACAAATGCGTAACACTATTACCCATTTTTGAAATGCGCAATACATTGGTATTTTTGGCCAAAAAATTCAGAACTGATATTCTCGTTAAAAAATAAAAAAATGGTAAAAATGTCATTATTTCAGATTTTCAATACAAATTGAAGGGTATCTTGGTAAATTACTGAGAAAAAATTGTTATTTATAAAAATGCCCCTGCGGGGCCACTTATTTTATACGCTCTTTGTGTTATAACCTCATGAGAGATCCTAAGTTAAAAATTAAGCTTACAAATTTCATATCTTAAAAAATTTAATTCAAATTAAAGAACAAAAATCATATAATATTAAAGATCCGTGCAATGCACGAATTTTAAGCTAATCTATACTTACTATTATATAATAGACGAAAAATTAAAAGTTTGGTTGGTCGGTACGGTACATGTTGATTATACTTATTTACCCTTATTTAACGGTACATGTTAATTTTATTTAATTATTTATAGTTTCTAACAATTAATAAATTTCCTTTTTAAGGTAAAACATGTTACCTTTTCTATTTTTTAATAACTAATCAATTTCTTTTTTCACGTAAAATACATTATCTTTTATATTTTATTTAAAATACATTATCTTTATATTTTGTTTTAATTAATTATTTTATTTTGTGTTACTATTTATCTTTTATTATATTTTTTTCTTAGCTTTTTTATATTTTTTATTTTATACACAAAATGCCGTCAACTTTAGGTAAGATATCTAAAGTTAACTTTACGAACATTTTTCTCTTTTAGTTAAAATGTATCATCTTTTCTATATTTACTAAATTTTTTCATTTTCTAAAAATATCATGGACAACATATATATGATTATTATCACATCATATTATTTAAAATTAATTTACAATATTTTTGTTTTAAAAAAATTTTCAAATTAAAAAAAATCATATAATTACTAAAAAAATTTGTGCATCGCACGGGATTTAAGCTAGTACAATATTATTTTAGTTTAATTATAAGTTCGGTGTGTGTGCAGAATTTAAATTGGAGTATAATTAAAAAGAATATATAATTATGCAAGAAATTATTCAATTTTCCTTAAAAAATATATGCATTTTACTTTATTTATTAAATTTATTTTAATTATGCAAGTGATTGATCAAACATTTGGTTGCCTTCGTTTTCTTTGCCCAGGAGAGAGGTGTCAATGGCCAACATGGATTCTAGTTAGGGTATAACTAAATTTTATTTATAATTTTGAGGCGCAAAAGTGATTTTGTTTTTTTTTTCTAATAAATTAAGTGCATTTTTTTTTTGGAAAGTATTTAGATTTTATTTGGAAGGTGTTAACCAACTAACCAAATTTACCATGTTTTGCTTATAATATTATAGTATAGATACGTCTATATTTTTATATGCTACATTTAAAATTATATATATTATTTTTATTCTTTTAATTTATTTAGGAATTGTTCATTTTTGGAAGGTGTTAATAAACGGTTTTGGAAGGTGTTAACCAACCGACCAACCAACCAGTTATACCTTGTTTCGCTTATAATAGTATAGTATAGATAATAGATAGATAATAGATGAATTATAAGGTTTATTGGGAGATCTGGATTTATCGCATCGTTGACACTTTCAGCATGTCTATAGCTGGTTTTCGGCATGTAGATAGCTGGGGTACGTTTGAGACGGTGGTGAAAATCGCATGTGCTCACCTTTCACAACAAAAGTTTGTTCATAATATGAGGCCTTTGCTACTTCTAAGCTCAGTTTCTGCAACTGAGTCCTCTGAACACTGTTATATCCACGGAATTATTGTGACAGTCAATTTTGAAGCGGCTGGTTTCAGGAATGATGCAGGCTGGATTGCTCGGACGGCCATGGAAGTCATTTTTAATATTAAGAATACATGTATTCAGATGTTTAAACAATCTGGAAACAAAACGGCTAATTATTTAGCTCGTTCATTTGTTTTTCAACCTGGTTGTATAGTCAGTTGGGGAGTTGTCTCGACTCAGCCTCTTTCAAGTTATTAATGAAATCTGCTTTTAATTTGTCAAAAAAAAAATAATTTGAGCTCGGTTCAGTTGTTATCAAATTTCATGAATCAAGTAAATTAAAATTAAAATTTATATTTGTTAAATATTTGAATAATTCGAACTCTAACTCTAATTCAAAACGATTTTTTTGTTAACCGAATACGTAGCATACGTTTGTTAGACAAGTAATTTACATTAATTTAGATTTTGTTTCATTATCTTTGTTCACATAACTAGATAATATCCGTGCATATGCACGATTTTAAAGATAATGAGAAGAGTTAAAAAAATATGAGTTAAGTGATGGTCATGGATGAAGTAATATTTGGAGAAATATTCAAAAAAAAAAAAAATTAAAGTGTGAAGAAAAAGGGACAAATTGAATATAAGTTTGTGTGTAATATATTTTTGAATACTATTCACATAATTAATGAGCAGTTATTGTTTTATTTTTTATAATTAATTTTTATATTAATTGAATTGTTTTTCTTTTGTCAAATATATTCATTGAAATTTGAATTTGTTAGGCTCTGTTTGGGATTTTTGTGTTGTTGAAAAAAGTGTTGTTAAAATAAATATTGTTGCGAAAATCAAATACATGTTTAATTTTTGATATATGCATATTTTGGTTATAATTTATTAAAAATAATGTTTTTCGTGAGGTTTGATGTTGAAATTAGTAGCTGCTTTCCGCAAAAGCTGAAAGTTTTTTTCTAAAGTATGGGGGACATGTTTTCTCTAAAAGCAATTTTTCAGCCAAAACCATTTTTCAGAAAAGCAGCTTTTGAAATTTACCAAATACTTTTTTACTTGCTTTTCAAAAATAAGCTGATATTGGTGTTTCCAACAGCAATACCAAACGGGACCTTAGTTTTGAGGAAAATATAATTTAAATGACTAAAAATTTTATTCATAATAATTAATTTTCATTTACATTAGTCATATTTTCGACATTCTAATAAAAATTAATTCAATTGATTAAGTGTTAATGTTTGGGTTAGGCAAAAAAATTTATTCTCATATATCATAACTTCTTTTTTAGATTATGTTTAGTTACATTTTATATTTTTAGAATGAAATATTAAGTTCACTTCGATTTATATTATAAATATAGAATAAGTGCGAAAATAATAAGTAAAATAATATTTTTATATAATCAACTTATACTAAAATAATACTTTTAGAGTATAACATTTTAATTATTCGTGTAAACTTTTATATCGAAATAAGTAATAATTAATTAACGACGATCATCAAAGAATTTTTTTGAAAATATTTTTTGATGCAACACCATTGATATTAGTATTAACATCAATTATAATCGATATATGTTTTTTACAAAATTATATTACATATATGAAGTTAAAATATTTGCAAAATCAAAAATTTCAATCGCAAATATAAGATCTTCATCTTAATAAATTTACAATACTAACAACGCCCTCCCTGCCTCCCTCAAGTAATGAATCTTTCACTAATAAATATCATCTCAATGTAGGGATGACAAATTAATCCGATCCGACGGATGCCTGATCAAAAATCCGATTTTTTTGATATACAGAACCCGAATTTTTGGATTTGGATTTGAATATACATTTATTTTTAAAACCCATATTTGGATTCGGATTTTAAATAACCTGAGCCGAACCCGACCGGCCCGTTGCCATCCCTATCTCAATGCGAGTTATTTTGGTTAGACTTTTTAAATTCAAAATATTCGAAAACATATTTGGATTCGGATTTTAAATAACCTGAGCCGAACCCGACCGGCCCGTTGCCATCCCTATCTCAATGCGAGTTATTTTGGTTAGACTTTTTAAATTTAAAATATTCGAAAAATAGAATCTCTCCACATATTATGTTATAAATAAAATAAATTTTAGAAGTAATCTACATATACAAAAATATTGATTGTTTATATAAAGATGATATATATTATTTGTGTAAAGTGGAAGGGTAAAGAAGAGTAGAAAAATAAATATTTGAGAAAGTAGAAGAGGGAGAACAAGGAAATTTGGGAGGGAAATTTTGGGTAGGAAGAGGGAGAAGAGGGAAATTTGGGAGGATATTGATATCCATATAGTAGATAATGAGAGAGAGGAGGGAATTTCAAGTAAAAATTTTGAAATGAGGGGAGAGAGAAGGAAAATTTTAGAAGTTAAGAGATGGGAGAAGAGATAGGAGGGAATTTTTGGAGGGAAATTGGGATAAGAGATTTTACTTTAGTATAAGTTATTAGATTAGATGGTCCCAATTCCTAATCCAGATATTTACTACAACTACATACTTAAATGACGAATCAAGGGGTTGAGTTGGCACAGTGGTTAAGTGCCCAATCCATGAACCGAGAGGTCATGGGTTCGACTCCTGCCGGGGGTCAAAAAAAACCGGAAACAACCTCTCTATCCTTGGGTAGAGGCATGGCTGCGTACAACCTACCCCCCTCAGACCCTGCTCATGCGGGATATACTGAGTACGTTGAGTTGAGTTGAGTTTTTTTACATACTTAAATGACGAAGCAATGGTGGCATAATATATAACATACTACCAAATTGAGATATCGAATGTGACTTGCAAATTGGCTTCTGCTTAGTTACCTATTCTTTGAAAATCACAGATCCTACTTATTCTTTGAAGATCACAGATCCTACCAAGCCTGTAATCTCAAATGTGTCAATTTCATACTCAACTTGCTTACAATTGTCAACACACACACAAATGAGAGGCTAGCTAGGAACACAAGATCCTACAAGTGGATGCTAAAATTATGAATGAATGACCAGGACATGTTATGTGGAGTTATGGGCTTGTTTTGGTCTTGAGCTGTAAAACTATTTGTGGGAGAGAATGTTGGTTCAAGATAAAGTAGACCCCAATTCATGTGTCATGATACCCCTTGGCAAAGTTTAAAAGTTTTATGCTCAAGCTGTGGATACAAATCTTCTCAGCTCAACTAGCTACATTACTTTTGCATCCCATCGAGAGCTAGTAGCTGAAAAGGACATTGTCAAGAATTTGTCATGGTGTGATAATTCATATATTTAACAATAAAATTAGGAAAGAAATCAAGATAGGGATGGAGAATATAGTGGATTAACAACTACCATTATGATATCATACACAGTGAAGAAAATCTGTAACATGCAAGAATGGTATGAGTATCGGACTCAAATGTGCGATAGTACTGAATGTAAAGTAACCAATAAAAACTCAAAGAAAAAAACAAATATGGTGTGCTTCAATCTGACAGCGTCTGAGCCTGGCTCCACTTTCTAAGGACTCTCCATTTCTCATTATTTTCAGTCCTTTTCAAATGACATCGATGCACTTAGCTTGTAGGAAGGTAGGGTCAGTGGGCTTAATCGAGTTGAGCCGAACACTACCAAATATGAGCTTGAGTTTGAATCAGAAGTTTGGACGCGAGCTTAAGCTCATCAATCAACCCAAAACATTAAACTTCAAAACTCACTTGACAAAAATACTAATGCGTACGTAACAGTCATGTCAATAACAGCACTTGCAAGAAAGTTATTGTCCCAATCCCTATAGTTTGCGTTGCAAGAAAATTATGTCAATCAGGGGTTGATCAATGCATGCCAAAATATAAACCAGACTCTTCCATGTATCCAGTAAAGATATCAAGTTCATTAGTTGTAATTAATATCACAAACTAAACTGTGTCATGATCGTCGGATGACTCTGTTTCAGTTTACAGAATCACATATTGCCATATGTAGTAGTTTCTCTACTGTTATGAGAAACTAATTATCTTCAAATAATTTGAGAATAACACGTTTTAAGTATCTTCTTGATGCTGTTGGTTCATCCAAATAATTAACTAATAATAGACATGCTAAATTACAAATTGTGGTACTTGATAATCTTTTAGTTTTGCTCATTGTTGGCTACAATGATTCAGAGAATCCAGTACCCTCGTTAACTCTCATATAACCAACTGTCATCTGCTTGATTAATCTCTTTCCCAAAATATCATACTTAGAAGAAAATCATATCGTAATTAGAAAAAAATATATGCATGAAGGCCAAGGTTCAACATGGATTGTTTCGAAAGCAGGATTAGACACATGTTTCTCCCCCTGATGTTTGTTACATTTTGCATACATTTGGTGCCGATTAATGCAGAGCTAAAGAGAATCAAACATCCGGTAAAAGATGATGGGTCGCTAAGCTTTTTGGCCATAGGTGATTGGGGAAGAAAAGGGTGGTACAACCAGTCCATAGTTGCTATGGAGGTATATTTTCTTCTCTTCTTTGATTACCTCCACACTTTGCGTTCGTTAAATTTGTGATAAATTTGATGCATGCATAGCATAATAGGTCAAGTTTTTTTTAAGAAATGCAGATGGGAGATGCAGGAGAAAAACTGAAAATAGATTTTGTAATCTCGACTGGAGATAATTTTTATGATGACGGAATACTTGATGTTCATGATCCATTATTTATCGAATCATTTACAAAAGTATACTATGCAAACAGCCTTCAGAAGCCATGGTACACTGGTAGGTCTGCATATATGTGTTGTAATAATGCATATACATAGAAGTCTCTTTCGTGTATCTTTCCCATTGATAAGAGTTATTCTATGATGTTGCTGCAGTTCTGGGGAATCATGATTATAGAGGCAATGTAGAAGCACAATTAAGCTCCCATCTTCGAGAGATTGATAGTAGATGGATTTGCTATAGATCTTTTGTTGTTGATACAGGTAAACTAATTCAATTCGAGACAATTTTGTTTCTGACAGTCACATGTTATATAATAAAGTTAAAAATTTTATTTTAAAGAACCCCTCGAAACGGTTTCTTTCTGAAAAACAAAACAGGGTAATAGCTTAAGTTTGCGCAAATCAGGGAAGTTCGGAACTTCCCCATAGCTTATTTTCGTGGGAATCTTGTGCATTAAATACGACTTTAATATAAATGGATTTCAAAAGTAAACACATTACAATTACAGAACAAATTTACTAAGCTACCATTGTGGTTTAATATGTTCTACTAGAGGTGGCTGATTTCTTCATGATTGATACTACTCCATTCGTACGGCACTACATTGAGGACCCAAAAGATCATATATACGATTGGCGGGCCGTAACTCCTAGAAATGTGTATCTTGTTCATCTTCTTAAGGTACTAACCTTGCTTAGATTATGCTCTTAATTTTCTTTTATGCTACACACAATTTATCATAAGAGTTTTTTACGAAAGAAAGGATAGTAAGATTCTTTGTCATTAACAAGGATTTGGAGTCTGCGTTGAGCAAATCAACAGCAAAGTGGAAGTTCGTAGTTGGGCACCACGGTATTAGAAGTACTGGGCACCACGGTGACACTGAAGAACTCGTTACTGACCTCCTTCCATTGCTAGAGGTATGTAATTCATTTGGTGTGAAGTAGTAATGCAACTACATGTGCAGATCATATAATATATATAATCAGTTCCTGAATATACTCCATTGCTGTAAAGGTGTAGATATAATGAAGTGATCCACTAACTATTTTGCAGGCATACAAAGTTGATTTCTACTTGAATGGGCATGATCATTGCTTGGAACACGTTCAATGCGCCAACAGGTAATCATATCTACATTCTATGATACTAGAAAGCTTTATGTCATTAACTGCACCAAGAACAAGTATCTAATAATGGAATGTGCAGTCCAATCCAATTTTTTACGACGGGAGCTGGTTCAAAGGCATGGATGACAGATTACCAAAAACATTATGAATGCGACGTAAATTTCTTCCATCGCGGTCAAGGGTTCTTGTCGGTGGAGCTAACAAGTAGTAATGCTAAGTTTATGTTTTATGATGTTTTTGGTGAAATTCAGCACCAATGGTCTACCTCTAAAGAGCCTCATTCTTCTATGTAACAATACAAATTCGTATTCTTTATTATCACAAGTTTATATGCTTGTACATGTAAGTTTCATTTGTATATATGTTAGGACAATCAATAGAGATATTCAAGATTCAACCACTTCACCTCCTTATATATAAACGCTTGCTTGCTGTAGACAAAAACTTCATATTTTAGTTTTATGCTTGTAGAATAAGATATCAAGCAGAAGTTGATTATTAGAAAAGTCATTTAATATGAAAATATTGACCATTTTGCATATTTAATTACATAAAGACAGCTGAATTATTCCTTCATGCTACAAACTTCTAGAAAAGAAATGCCTCAATTTTCAGATATATTAATACTACTAAAAGGATTGACATCTTCATACTACTAAAAGGATTAAAGTTTTAAGCTTTAATATATGATGACAAGAGTACTTGTATAATACATAACAAAAGAACTCTACATCATAACTTCAATATTTAAAAGTTCATATTGACCAAAAATAGAAATTTCAGTACCTAGATATGCGATGTTTGCTCTGCTGCTCATAACGTGTAAATTCTAATATATTGCCGCTTTTTAGACTTGCTTCAGAAACTCATTGCAGTTTGCATTGCTAGTATTGCTACCATTCTCACAAAACTGTTTCAGCTGGCTCATTAGCCACCTTTGTGACAACATTTGGCTGTTCATTTTGCTGTTCTTCACCCACGGGTCGTTCACCATTTGTTTCATCAACTGTCCCATTGCAATCCTTCCCAACCATTTTCCCACTTCCATTGTCAATATCTGTAGCGGCACTGTTGTTACTATTAATTTGTGTTGTGCTATTGTCCTTTTCAGCCAGAGTAGACAAACTTTCATTCGTTGATGTTTGGTTCACTATATCTCCAGAACCAGGAGGAAGGAAAACTCCAGTACCAGGGACTGGTAAGCGAGGTGGAGGATGCCTTGGCCCACCTACAGTCCACCCAGCAGAGGTAGGTGGCAGAGCAACTGGAGGAGGAAAAGGCAGGACTGGTGTAACTGCAGTTGGCATAAACATAGGCTGAACAGCATTGGAAGGAGGTAACGGCATACATATAGGCGGAGCCGGTAATACCCCAGCTGTTGAGGCTGGTGCATGATGTTTAGGGGACAGAGAGTTGTGCATGTGGTTTGAAGATCTATTATGTGGGGGTGCCCATTGGGATTGTGTTGCTGCCATAGCTGAGGAATAGTGACCACCACTTGGTTTCTTTGGTTGGGACTTAGTCAAAGTAATGAGGATCCGCTGTTTCTGCAGGGCAGGAAGTGCATGTCTTGCAAAATCAGAAGATCGGCCTTGCATTACAAGCATGGATCTGCATTTTCAGCAGTATGAAACTTTAATAAAAAGATATGCAGAGACTCTTACTACATTACATTGGGAGATAGCACATTCAAGCTTAATATATCTAAAAAATTCCAAATACTTGGTCAGAGCAGTGTTGCAATAGCAATCTTCAAATTTATTTAAGTACCAAAAAAATTGATAGAAATTTCAATTCCAGAACAAAATCACCATTGCTTGGTTTATTTCCTTTCTCACTAATTTTGATATTCTGGGATCAGATGGGATTACAAAGGTTATGGAAAGACGCATGTGTGGAGGGAGGGAGGGAGGGAGGGAGAGAGATAGATTACCCAGGTGTAACAGAAAGATTAATGGAGCCCTTATAGTTCCCAAGATGATCCGGCACAATTACTTTCCCAAAAGTCATGTCACATTCTGTCAAGAAAAGAACACAAACTGGCCTTCCAAACCGATGCGGCCAGAAACAAGGCTGCGAGTGATCACCCTTAAAAAAATATGACAACCTGGTCAGGCATTGCTTGTTACTGAACTGATTAATTTTACCCAAAACTACATCTAACCTCGTTGAAAAAATCAATTATGCAACAATCTGGTTGCACAGTAATGATCTGCAAGGCAACCAAACGTTCAATAACATCTTGCATCAAGCTAGGAATGGGTTCAATCCTCCTATCTGCAATTTCAAGACCCAATTAATATATTATATAATCAAGAAATATGTAAACAGGATATATTAATTCCATGGTCATAAAAACTAGCCTATTTCATTGTTACTTTAACATAAAAGATACAGGATGAAGAACATGCCTTTAAAGGGTCCGCCTATGGCTCCATCTTCTAAAGGGGAGTCTACAATGGGGACACCCAATTGAATAATGTCTCTTCCATGCCCTCGCGAGGGTCTATGTGATGCTATAAATGTTGATCCTGCTTCCAATCAAACAACTTTCAGAAATCAAAGGCATTTACATGCAAATTATTTAAAACCATGAAGCAGGGACTACTCATTTCTTCCTATACATAACTAGCAAAATTACAGTGCCGAGCCAGGTGCGTAGAGCATGAAGAGTAAGCAAAAAAACAGAAGGGCAACTACGCCTTCTAATTTGATCACAAGTCCACAAATATGCAATGTTGAATTCTAAATGAAGACACAAAACAAAAGCTAATACTCACACCTGCACTAAGGACACTTCCCATGATAATGCACAATAATAAATTAGCACAGGTTTCAATAATGCACAATAATAATTACTCAGAGAGAGAGAGAGAGAGATTTAAGTGACTACCATATCTAATATTCAAAACACTCCCAAACACACATAAAAATCACATATCACAAATATATCACCAATGTGAGAACGAATTGCTAGTTAATATTTCACATTACAGCACATATACAAACTTGCCTTGGAAGTATCCTTTTCTCCCCGATGTTCTCAACTCATTTGCCAGTAAAACCAGATTGGCAACTTCAGAGCTGTCTAAGAGCTCATCATACAACTTCAATCCATCAACTGCATTAACCTAGAAAAACACTGGTCCATTTTAGAGGTATAAAAGTTATATAAAATAGTTGTGGAAAATATAAAAAATATCTGAGGAATTCTTATAACAAATGCTCTATAAAATTCATTACCGACTTTCCATCTACTATCTCAGTACCAACAAAAGTTTTTGCACTAATTGAAATATCCTTCCTCCCATGGGAAAACGGCAAGGTAGGGGAAGCTTTCTCCAGCTTCACCTCACAAGACCCTAAAACATAAATTAGATATTTAGATCATATTCAATAGTAAAAGGTGTATCACTACAGAAAGAGAAGGACGACAATATATTTCTGGATTTACTTTAATATAGACTTCTTCCCTATTTCGATTATAGTGCACAAAACATATGTTACAATCTTTAATCTAAAGCTAATGAGTAGGAGCATCACAAAACATACAATACAATTAATCGATATCGGAGTAACTGGATGCACTTCAGAGGGGAAGGGGGTATCTGGTGTGTAGTAATTTAAGATGATTGACCAAGAAAATACTAATGGGAGTCTTAAGGTCAGTATTCAGGATCACTGGTAATAGGGGAAAAAAATTGTGACATCTTGTACTTCAGTTTCATTCATAACATCATTACTGGTTAAAATACTGTACTCTCTTGTGAAAATAGTAATTACTTATTAACAGATGATACTAGCAGGAGCTGTTGCGAAGGGAGGATCGCAAGTCAGGGTGAGACAAACTTTAAAAAAAAACAACATCAGCTGTTTACATTTATTGTTTTGTAACTTTGTTTAGGTGATTCTTCTATGCTATTTTGAATATAAATTTACTTGTAAAACCTACTTGCAAAAATATTTGGTTATAACTTTTTTTCTTGTAAAGATACGGAATGCAATATGAATCGATATCTTTTTTTCTCAAAAAAATTTAAATCCATTACAATTAGTTGATTATGAACTTAAACTTTTATATTTTAGTTGTATCAGATAGCAAAATCTTATACTCTATTCAAAGTAAGTTTCAAAAAAATCATATTTTAAACCTTTATTATTTTGTATATAACAAAATTTGAAATTTGGGTATATTTGTAAAAAAGAAAACCATTTTTTTAATCCACAAACGAAGTACTATATAACATTAACTTATAACATTAACATTAACTTTATTATACTGAGGTAAACTTTGTGTACTATATAACATTAACTTATAAATGGTATTTAATAAATTTAATTTTTGCCTAGTCCTCTTACCTTTCTACTATATTATAAACAATCATTAAAAGAAACATAATTACTACGTGAAAACATAATAGAATAAGGTAAAATTCTCGTGCTGCCAAAGAAAGAAAAGAGACATCAAACATACAAACAAAGGTGCTCGTTATGATTACAGGGTGGGCCACCGCATATGCCAGCATACGCTCGCATATGAGTGTCTCCGCCCTTGAGCAGGAGTGAGTATCTTCTACACTAGCTGTGGTTGGGCAGATGTAACAATTAGAATCAGTACCGGTGATCCTTGACAAATGCACTAATGTATAAAAGTATTCATGCCTACATACTTGATGAAGCATAATATCTAGCTAGCAGTGATACAATTGAGCTATAATTTATAAAGACAACAAAATATTAAGAAAAATAACACTCTTGTAAGCACATAAAATTAAGATTGCCAACCCATTACCAATAATGTATGAATACAGACTGCCATCTAATGCACAAACTCTAATCACTTTAAGCCTTATATTGCATACTGTCCGAAGGTGAAGTCAGAAGTGTAAAGGTAGGGGCAGTTTCTAGGCGGTGGAGGATATACTTTAATTATATATTGTATCATTTCAAGATTATAAAAAGCTACTTCCTAACAGTGTTACTGAGAGTAAGAGCAAGCTTAACTCCTTTCTTGTGACAATGAAAAAGGTTCTCATACCATTCCGTATGCTGATTTTAGCCTTGCCATACAGGATAACTCATGGTTAATAACTAGGTCATTCCACTAATGCATCCCCTGCCCATCTCTTCTCTTGGTCATACCAGACTCTCGAGAAAAAAATGCTCATAATCCCCTCCCTTCCCACATAACCAAAATAGTCCCCAGATCATAGAGAAAACACAAGTGCAAAGCAAGCATATAAGCAAAGAGAAAAGACAAACCTTTTGTCTCGGAAGTAATAGCATGATTTACCCCCTCTCCCTCAGCAGATGGCTTTTCTTGTGAGTTTACAGAATCCTGGCTACCATTTTCCACTTGTGATTTTATGCTCAAATCTGCTCCAACAACAAAAAGTTATATTCAATACTAATATACCTAAAACATCATTTTGGAGCGTAAAACATTCGCCATTAAACATTACAGCTAACACCTTCTGGAAATAGGTTATAAAAAGAACATATACTACATTCCCTAAACTATCCAGCACTATTGTTTCAAAGGTCCTGCTACCATACTCAGTTTCAACCAATTTTCTGAAATTATACAGAACTTTCACCATATCACGTACAAATACAATAATTCCAACACCAAGTAAACACATATGATTTGACACAGATTTTACCATATCACATATACAAACACCATTTTCGACACAAATTAAATCATACAAATCATCTACAAGCAACACTAAATAAAAGAAATTCATTCTATTCCATTAAATAAAATATTGCAACATACCACAAAAAAAATAAACACATACAAAATAAATGAATACGAAATTTCTTTAAGAAATCATTCCATACCCTTCTCATCTGTTTTCACGACACCCCCCAATTTTCCCTCATCCACTTTACCGTAACCCACATTCCCCTCCTGACCACCAACATCCCCTCCCCTATGCCCTCCCTGCCTATACCCGCCACCAAACCTCTTCCCTCCCTTCTGCTCAAACCCCCGATACCCAAACCCCCCACGATCACGATCCCTCAACCCCCGTTCCTTCCTCCACGCAACCTGTTGCAACGAATGCACAACCTCCGAAACCGAGAAATACTGTTGCATATGCAAAACAGGGTACCAATTAACCCTCCTCTGCTGCAAACTGCCAATCACTCCATCATACTCACCCGCCTCACCAACACTCCTCAAATGACTACACATTGAGTCAATTATCGCATTCGCCGCAGCGAATTCACTACGTATCCAAGAAATAAACCCATCACGCTCATCCGGGACCCACTGTCTCGGATGATGATGATGATACTGACCCATCATCTCAACCCCACCTGCCATTTTCTCCACATTACCTGTTTGCATTGCCATATACATACAAAACAAAAATATATACTAAAATTTCAAGATTTCAATAATTCAACAAAATTAAAAAAAGACACTAAATTCAACAACTTTATCAAAATCTAAAACATGGGTCTTCACACAAATGATCAAAACAACACAAAAACATATAAAGCTCGAAACTTTATGCAATTAGTACTAAAACTAGCTCATTTTCTTGAATTTCTGGATCTAAAAAAGTGAGATTTGGGGAATGTGAGGGTGAAATTGAGATGGGGATGTGGGGAATTGAGAATGTGTTGAAGAAAAAAGATGGGTTTTTAATATAGATCTGAAGGGGATGTAAAGAATGTGAGGGAGTGTTGTTAGGGTTTGAAGATCTAGGGTTTGAGTGGCTTAATGAGCACGCATATACATACGATTTTCTCATTCATACATGATTTGTGTACATTTATACTGTTCTACATTTTTGTATTTTGTGATCTTTTTCAACATTTCGAGTCAATTTTTTGAAATATAATATTAATATGGGATTGATGTCTCTGAGGATGATCTCTGGTAGAGGTTAAAAGATTTTTAATACAAAAATAAGGATATTTAGATAAATTATTGAGAAAAATTTGATATTTATAAAAATATCCCAGTTTTCTCTATTAATATTGCTAGTTATTAACATAAGATACACATATTATGTTACTATTTACATCTTTTTGTGTGAAAAAAATTAACAGCTTTAGAAGTTAATAATTTGAATAAAATTTTAATTATGATTCAAAGTAAAAAAAATATAATTGAGATGTAAAATATTATTGAATAATTTGTAAATTCTAATCAAATTTTATACGATTTTTTTTTTGTTTATGTGATTTTAAATTTTAATTTTGTTGATACATACTTCTTCTGTCTCATTTCATTTGACCGACTTCTTTTGAAAGCATTTAAATATGTTTGGATGGGGTATTGATAAATAATAATTTTTAAAAAATTATTTATATAAAAATATAAATTCTATATTATTATATAAATTAGAAAAAAATTAATTAATAATACTCGGTCCAAATATATTAAAATACGTGAAAAAAATGAAAGCATAACGAAGTAGTAAATGTTAGGCATAAACTTTTGTTTTACTTGTGAAATTGTGATGGTAGAGGTTTGACACTTTGACTAATTGGTTGGGTAGGAGTTAAGAGAGGATTGAACATTTGAACTGAGGTTTTCAATATGAGATTCGGAGTATATCCTGAAGAATATAATATTTTACTCTACATTATACAAAATATTTTTTCTTCTCCGCATCTTCCCGTGGTCAAAGATATTTGTGTCAAATTAATATTTAAGATTTTGATTTTGCTTTTGAGCCCATTTGGGTAATTTTGATTTTACCAACCGATTTTCTTGCTTGTTTAGTTATTTTTCACTCTGTTTATTCATATTATTTAATACTTCATATTTCTGTATTTTTAGAATATTTGTAGATATTTATTTCTATTTGATATGGGCTAAAAATAAGCCCTAAAGACACTTTTAATGTTGCATTAATTAGACCCAGCATGGTCCAAACGTGGGGCCCATTAATGAGGTCAGAATCCCTATTTTAATATTAATTTCGTAATTAATATTAAGGGAAATAAACAGCTCAGCAATAAGAGTTGGATAAGGATATTATCTCCATTAGACTTAGCCACCAAGGCATCCAATTCGATATGGAAACTGATTCCTACAAGGAATTGATCTGGAACCTTCCTCAGGGAGGTGACTTGCCCACCAAGTCTCCGAATCCTACCATAATTCTAAGGCTCTCACGGCCTATATAAAGGGCTTGACCCCTCACCTCAGAACTACGTTTTCTTGGCTTGATTCTCTAATACAGAGATACGTAGGCATTCTGTGAGGACCGCTTAGTCTCGAACGCAGAAGCAGCCATTAAAGCACGAAGCTCACGAACCCTAGCATTAAATACACAAACCCTAGCCGCAATAATTTCAACCTGGTTTTTATTCCACAACATTTGGCGCCGTCTGTGGGAAGACAACATCAACCATGGTTCAAACACGAAGAACAACACCAGTTGCAACTGAGGCCATACCTCTCAGATCTGTTCCACCCATCACCGAACAGGTTCCCCCAGCATCAGGGGCGATTGCCCAACAAGCTCCGCCAGCATCAGGGGCGATCACTCAATCTCAAGTTTCTCAACAATCAGGGGCGATCCTCCACGTTGAGAGTACATTACCTCCGATTACCCGTACAAGACGAGAAACCAATCCTCTTCAGATGGTGGTCTCTCCTCTGATTGATCCAAATAACCCATCGCATGGGGTCCAGATCCACACTACAGATCTCCCCGTGAGTACTAACCCGACATACGGGCTGCCTAATTATCCTCCTATCCAAGGGACAGGCCCAAGTGGTCACGCTTTGCAGATCCGAGATCGAGAGTATCACGATTATTCAGGTGCTTATACTGATGAAACCTCCTCCGACGATGAGGATGATGACCGTGATGAAGCCCCGAGGAGGCGACGTGCTAGTAGAGAACCTTGAAGGAGGACTCAAGACATCCGTGATGGACAATCTTTGACAACTGCTGAAAGGATCAAGGCTTATGAGGCCGAGATCTTAAAATTGAAGGAAGATATGGCAAGGGAACAGGCAAGACAGAGTCTAATTCGACCCCCTCCAATCTCAGGAAGGATTCCCGTTATAGATTTGGAGAGGTCCTCAAGAAGACAGAAGAGGGCTGATGTCCCAACAAGAGAAGCTATGAGGGTGGAAACCCCCAGGAGTAACCCCAAGGATCTCATGCCACTTGGAGATCCTGATGATCCCACACCCCCGTTTACTGAGGAGGTGATGAATGCTCATATTTCTAGGAAGTTTAAGATGCCGACAATTAAGGCTTATGATGGAACGGGTGATCCCGCAAATCACGTCAGGACGTTCTCGAACGCACTGCTGCTGCAGCCTGCAAGTGATGCCCTAAAGTGCAGAGCGTTCCCCCAAACCCTATCGGGCATGGCTCAGAGATGGTATAGCCGATTGCCTGCGAACTCTATTGGCTCTTTTAAGGAGTTGAGTGCCGCCTTCGTTAGCCAATTCATTAGCGGAAGGGTGCATGA
Source organism: Saposhnikovia divaricata (assembly GCA_036435485.1). Classification (NCBI taxonomy): domain Eukaryota; kingdom Viridiplantae; phylum Streptophyta; class Magnoliopsida; order Apiales; family Apiaceae; genus Saposhnikovia; species Saposhnikovia divaricata. Next base: position 60,362,709 of record CM071594.1, read on the forward strand.
GAAGAGCTCCGCATCTCTTATGTATGTGGTGCAAGGAAAGAATGAAAATCTGAGGGATTACCTCAAGCGATTCACTAAGGAGACCCTGAATATCACTGATTTGGAAAATAAGGTGGCAATGGTAGCCCTGGAGCACGGAACCACTGACCTCTTCTTCAAGAGATCATTGGCGAAGCATCCCCCTGAGAACATGGCTGAGCTCCAACGAAGGGCTGATAAGTATATTAAAGCTGAGGATAGCTTGAAGAAAGAAACCACCGTAGGTGGAGGAGGAGGTAACAATGACTCCAAGAAGCGAAAGCAAGACCAGGACTATGATGATCAAGAGTATGATGCTAGGGACAAGTATCCCCAAACTAGCGAGGACTCCGACTCTGCCCCTAAGAAGAACCAAGGGTCAAGGTTCATTGAGTATGCAAGGTTGAATACTCCTAGGAGTCGAATCTTGTTGGACATTGAGAATGATAAGGATTTCAGATGGCCGAAGCCACTCAGGGGTGATCCCGCAAAGAGAAACCAGAATCAGTATTGCAGATTCCATAGAGACGTGGGGCATGACACTGACGATTGTAAGCAACTCAAACATGAGATTGAGTTTTTGATCCGTAGAGGGAAGCTGAGGCACTTCACTAAGGGTGAAGACCGTGCTAATCAGAGAAGAGACTATAACAGAAGGAATGACGATCAAGATCGCAACCCACAGCCCCGAGGGCCAGTAATCAACATGATCTCAGGAGGCCCAACTGCGGCCGGGACAACTAGGAACTCTAGAAAGGCTTATGACCGAGAGGTGTTGCACATCGTGGGAGAGACCCCGAAGCGTGCAAAAACTGATGTAGAGATTAGCTTTGATGACTCAGACTTGGAAGGGGTGAAGTTCCCCCATGATGACCCGTTGGTCATAACTCCTGTGATTGGAAACTCGGAGGTGAAGCGAGTCTTGATAGACAATGGAGCTTCCGTTGACATTCTGTTTCATGATGCGTTTGTGAAGATGGGATACACTGATTCTCAGTTGACCCCCAATAACATGCCTATATACGGATTTAATGGAGTAAAATCCAAAGTAGAAGGGACTATTCAGCTGCCTGTAACTATCGGGCAAGAGCCCAAGGAGGCCACTCAGATGTTGAACTTCCTGGTAATCAAGGCGGCTTCAACGTACAACGCTATCCTTGGAAGGACTGGACTTCATGCATTCAAGGCTGTTGCCTCAACCTATCATGTGAAGATCAAGTTCCCTACCAGGAATGGTGTTGGAGAACATAAAGGTGATCAGAAGATGGCACGAAGCTGTTATGTAGCCTCGTTAAGGCCTGACGGAGTCGGGGGGCAGGTCCTTCCGATTGAAGACATGGAAGTCCACAGTGGTAAGGAACACAAAGAAAGGTCAGCAAAGGACATCACACAGAAGCCTCGGACAGCCATTGAGGCTAAGGCGTTAACTGACTTTGTGGTTGAGTGTACCATTGGCAACCAAGAAGTTGGGGGGCAGGAGGTAGTACCCCGAGCAGGAAGTGAACTGCAGAATAAGATGAGGAGACCAGAAGGAGTGGCGGGTGCTCTATTTTGATGGAGCATCAAAAACAAAATCAAGTGGTGCAGGCCTAGTCTTGCAAAACCCCGATTGGGCTTAAGTTATTCTAGTAGGACTTAGCTTCATATTTATATAGTAGAAGTAGAAATAAGGTTCATTAAAACCATTGCAGAGCATGTTGCTCCGAGTAGGACAGTAGTACTCTATGTAAGGGTTGAACCCATTTCAAGTTATTAATGCAAGATTGTTTTCCATTCATTGATTGTGATTTTATTTATGTGCCAAGCACCTGATGTGTGAGTCAAAGAAGACCAAGTACCGAAAATAAGAGAATACACGAATGAAAACAAACGAATGCATACCTCGAATGGTAGAGTTAGGTTACAGCAGATAAGAGTTTAAGTCCTTGAAGGATCCTGGATAAAGACAAACGTTGAAGTCCTGATGGAACACCCGCTGAAGAAACATATTGCATAGCATGAAAGCCAATGGAAGGCTCATCAAGTGGGCAATCTAACTAAAAGAATTCGATGTTAAGCCTAGTACGGCCATCAAAGCTCAGGCTCTAGCTGACTTCGTGGTTGAATATACCATTGACAACCAAGAAGTCGGGGGGCAGGAGGTAATAGACCGGGAAGGTCAGCAAGGTGAGAAACCCCTGGAAGAGAAGAAGGAATATTGGATGCTCTATTTTGATGGGGCATCAAAAACAAAAAGCTCTATTTTCATGGGGCATCAAAAACAAAAACCAGTGGTGCAGGTTAAGTTCTGCAAAGCCCCGATGGGTTCACACTCGAGTATGCCTTAAAGTTGGACTTCCAAACAACCTACAATGAGGCGGAGTATGAAGCTCTGATAGCCGACCTTAGACTGACAAGAGCCCTGAGGGTCAAGAACCTGAAAGTCTGTGGAGACTCAAAGTTGGTAGTCTCACAAGTCAATGGAGACTTTGAGGTTAGAGAAAAGAATATGGCCAAACACTTGAGGATTGTGAAAGCCGTGATAGCCCCGCTCGATAAATGCCATGTTGAGTATATCCCAAGAGAGAAAAGAACATTAAGGCCGAAGCCCAGTCTAAGTATGGCTCTTCTGAGATAAAGAATTATGCAGAGAGCTTTTGCTTCCAGGTCCTGAAGACCCCACCATCGAATCAAAATTGGTAGCACCAGTTGATGTAAGCTGAAGGATAGACCCTCTTCGAGCTCATCTCGAGACTAGTTGGCTCCCTGATAATGCCTTGAAGGCACAGAAACAGTTAGTGAGAGTGTTGAGATGAGAGGTCCTTTTGTCATTCCTTACTTAAAATCTTGAATCTCAAATCCCAACATAAAATTTTAGCCTTGATGGCCAAAAAGGTTGTCTGCCTCTAATCAAATTTGTCATTTGAAGTTTAAGGACTTGAATCAAGAGCCTTCAATCGAATATAAACCAAAGCAAGGTCCTGTGAGCATAAGAAGAAGGTTAACAACCAGCCAAGGCACACCAGACTTGAAGTCAAGTGCTCAGTGGCAAGTGAACTTCTTGAACGATCAACCGAGAAGCAAGACCTCCAGTATATGAAGCAAGGGGGGCAAAAAATAAGGGACTCCATCATTTCAACATCTTAGAATGAGAGTTAAAGGTTGAATGGTTGATGATAACCAACAACCATGAATGAATTCTCGTTTTCAAATCAAGGACTCAGCAAACGAATTAAGGCCCTGAAGGTCACGAAAGCTAAGAAACGGGTCGTTTTAAGGTTCTGCAGGAATCTCAAAAATTCGAAAATAATAAGGCTGAGAGCCCGACAAAAACCAAAGAAACGGTCCACAAATAAAAATTGGCCCAAAGGATAGGAGCCTAGAACACCAACGCCCAAGAAGCTAAATCTCCTAGGCGTTGGATCAAATAAAGCCTCCTTGGCGGGGATACCCACGCCAAGGCTGGAGTAACAAATGAAGGGTATTAAAGTACCCACGCCAAGAAGACTTAAAATCATAAGACAAGGTATCACAAAGTGCCTCCTTGGCGGGGGTACCCACGCCAAGGTTGTACGCATTGAGGGTGAAAAAATACCCACGGTCAGGAAGGCATATCTCCTAAACGTGGTTGGCAAAAACATCTCCTAGGCGGGGATACCCACACCTAGAGTGGTTGTACAAATTGAAGGCATGAAATACCCACGCCCAGGAGACCAACTTCCTTGGCGTGCCTAAGGAGAAGGTCTCCTTGGCGGGGGTACCCACGCCCAGAATAAATTTTGAAAATTGAAGGCATGAAATACCCACGCCCAGGAGACCAACTTCCTTGGCGTGCCTAAGGAGAAGGTGTCTCCTTGGCGGGGGTACCCACGCCTAACTTGACTTTTCTTAGAGAAGGGCATACCCACGCCCAGGAGACCAAACTTCCTAGGCGTGCCTAAGGAAAGTGTCTCCTTGGCGGGGGTACCCACGCCCAGAAAGCATTTCAAGGAACGAAGGTGCACCCACGCCCAGGAGACCAAACTTCCTAGGCGTGCCTAAGAAGAATGTCTCCTTGGCGGGGGCACCCACGCCCAGGGCTCCTCTTCGAACGACAAGCCATTTTTCAGAAATTAAAAAAGGAATAAAATCCTTAAAAATTCTGAAAATAGGCTAAAAATGATGAAAAAATAGGTAAAAATACCTATTAAATCAAGAAAAAATAAGGAAATAATTTATAAAATTATTTCTGAGGCATGAGGCCCAATATTTTATTTTTGGTAAAAATTATCGAAAATAAAATATATAAAACGTGAAGGTTAAAAAAAAAAAAAAAAAAAAGGAAAAATATTCACCCACGCCACCCAGGCCATTACTCCTGGGCGTGGAGTATGAGAATGCTTACTACGCGGGTGTACCCCCGCCAAGCCTCTATCATGAGGTTTTATGGCAAAGTGTTGTTTAGTACCTGAAGTTCTGCTGAATTGACAAGTTGATCCTCTAGTTTATATATTTATAATTCAGCCCCTGAACTTTGTAAGTTGACATAAAAATTCCTAAATTATTAAGAAAAATACCTGTGGGTACATAAAAATTCCTAAATTATTAGGAATAATTTAGAAAAATACCTGTGGGTACATAAAAAATTCCTAAATTATTAGGAATAATTTAGAAAAATACATGTTGGTACATAAAAAATTCCTAAATTATTAGGAATGATTAAGAAAAATACCTGTGGGTACATAAAAATTCCTAAATTATTAGTAATAATTACGAAAAATACCCGTGGGTACATAAAAATTCCTAAATTATTAGGAAAAATTAAGAAAAATACCTGGAGGTACATAAAAATTCCTAAATTATTAGGAATAATTACGGAAAATACCCGTGGGTACATAAAAATTCATAAATTTTTAGGAAAAATTAAGAAAAAATACCTGTAGGTACATTAAAAATTCCTAAATTATTAGGAAAAGTACAGAAAAATACGAGGAAGATTATAGAAATACCTTCTTAACAAATTGAGCAATAATTTATGCTAATAATGCATAAAAGCTCTATGAAAGTGCCGAAATTGCTAAAAGCAAGCACAAATTAAAGCCTCGAATAAGGCAAATCGTCGTAAATGTGTAGGTCGCTCCACACTTTACAATCAAGACGATACTCGTGAAACACTAGTGTAAACCAAAATTCCCATATAAGGGTAGGAAAATTAAGAAGTCCCAGGTAAGGGATAAAAACGACCCCGAGTCTCGATTAAGGCAAATATAACTTCTACGAAAACCTGATCAGTTTTCCTAGAAGTTGGGGGGCAAATGATATGGGCTAAAAATAAGCCCTAAAGACACATTTAATGTTGCATTAATTAGACCCAGCATGGTCCAAACGTGGGGCCCATTAATGAGGTCAGAATCCCTATTTTAATATTAATTTCGTAATTAATATTAAGGGAAATAAACAGCTCAGCAATAAGAGTTGGATAAGGATATTATCTCCATTAGACTTAGCCACCAAGGCATCCAATTCGATATGGAAACTGATTCCTACAAGGAATTGATCTGGAACCTTCCTCAGGGAGGTGACTTGCCCACCAAGTCTCCGAATCCTACCATAATTCTAAGGCTCTCACGGCCTATATAAAGGGCTTGACCCCTCACCTCAGAACTACGTTTTCTTGGCTTGATTCTCTAATACAGAGATACGTAGGCATTCTGTGAGGACCGCTTAGTCTCGAACGCAGAAGCAGCCATTAAAGCACGAAGCTCACGAACCCTAGCATTAAATACACAAACCCTAGCCGCAATAATTTCAACCTGGTTTTTATTCCACAACACTATTTTAATAATTAATTTATCATATGTTTTGTAGTGTTTGTCCTGTTAATATTGCTTTGTTTTCGTTAATAGGATAGCATATGGTATTTATAATTATTTTTATTATTTGTTTAATTTTCTATAATATTTTTATTATTTTTATAAGTTAATTGTATATTTTATTGTGTTTTTAATGTTTGTTTAAAGTAAATATGACTTAAAATTAGGTAAAACTCTCAATATGACTTATAAGAAAATCGATATGACTTAAACATGTTAAGTCTTACCAAGTTTCTGTCAGATTAAGTCATATTCTCGAGTCTGTTAACATTAGGTCTTACCGAGTTTTTAAGTTTAGGTCTTATTCGATAGATTTTAAGTCTTATTTGGTTTCTAATTTAAGTCTTATTTAGTTAAGTCATAATCGAGTATAATATGTATTTATTAGTTATGATAGAATAAGTCTTATACAGTTTTAGTTTTATTTAAGTCATAATCGTAGGTATAAGTATATATATAACAGATAGAATGTGTTAAGTCTTATTGTAGTTTAAGTCTTTCTCGTGTTAAGTCACAAAAAACCTCTGATAATATATACATACGATATACACACACGAAACTCTGCCAAATTTTCGACTGAAATCACAACCAATCATCGATTTGAGAACATTAACTGATTACCCATCTGATTCTCGTCATTTTGTTGGTTTAAAATCAAGATTTGGTTCAGTTTTAAGGAAGTTACGGAATTGAAAAAACGAAAATTCGATCTGTTTTTCGGATCATTTGGCTTCGATTTTGCAAAAACTAAAAATATACGTGTGTTCGTGTTGTAATCAAGATCATTGTGTGAATTTTTCAGAATTTTTGAACAACTTTGATTATTTTCGAATTTTTAATTAATTATTAATTCGAAATAAATCAATTTAATTAATTATTTTGTAAAATCTGAAATTTTCAAAGAAATTAAATCTTGATTAAAATGGCTGATCGATTTGAAATTATTAAACATAATTTAATCGGTTATTTTGATCCAGAAAAATGTTCAGTTGAACGTTTTCGACCGTGGATTCGATTTTTAAATGAAAATTCACTAGTTCGCACTGCCTTGAGCTTAGATGCTTCATTGAAAATTGAACCCTTGCGAATCATGTGTACTACTGCTGTCATTTCTAATGATAACAGATCATTTGTCTTCTCTGTAGGAGACAATCGGTACACAGTGAATGAAAATACAATAAATACGGTCTTAAATTTCCCAACTGACAATTTCGAAGAGTTACCATCAGATCAAGAATTGATAAATTTTTTGAATGGTATATTCTATCAAGACAGTCCTGATCAAACTGTCTGGAATAAAAAGAACTTCGTTCAGGAATGGGACTATCTGTTTGACACATTAGCTAGAGTCTTTGCCAATTCTACTAAAGGGAACTTCGGGGTATTACCATCTTTCTTGCAACATATTGGATATGCAGTTGCACACAACCGAAGAATTAATATTGGTAGACTACTGTGTGTTCCGATGGTTAGAAGAATCATTAATGCAAAGAGGAATTTTGATAATGGACAAAAAGTATCATGCTATTATCCAAGATTTCTGTCATTGATTTTTAATCATCTAGTGGAACTAGAAACCCAAGCCCAATTCCTGAATGGAGAATCACTGGCGTCAGGTAAACCTACTACCAGATTGTTCACTGAGTACAGCAACAAGCTTAAATTCACAAACATACCTGTAGTTGTCACCCAATACATGTCAAACTATATACAACTACCTGTCATTGAACCTGTACCAGAACCTGAACAACCTGAACAAAACCCTGAACCACCAGTGGAAAACATACTTGTTGATAATGAAGATCAAGGCAATCAACAAGTTGAACCTGCTCAGCAAATTGTTCCTTAGCCACCTGCACTTGCTGTTGAACATCCAGTGGAAGAAACTGCATCTGTTCCTGAACCTGAATTAAATCAACCTATCTTATCAGAGACTATCGCAGAATCAGCTGACCAGGTATTGTCTTTTGTTCCTCAAACTATTTCTACTTCTCAATCTATTTCTGGAACCCAAGTGGTTGATAGGGCTGACCAAGGGATTGTAAGACCACAATCTCTAACCCCGGTCATAGAGCCAAACACTGAATCCACATCACTTAAAACCTTTCACTCCAGAAAGAAAATTCCCTTTCAAAGAGCAAAGAAAAGAAGAAATATAATGAGTGAACCTACATCTCTGCCTCTACAAAAGAAAAGTAGAACTGATTCAGAGGCAACTGTAAACCCATCCGTATCTTCCCAACAAGATATGGACGTTGATATGGCCATGCAACAGTTACTAGGATCATCCTCTCAACAGGATGATACTATTGAAATTCGCCATAGGGCCATGGCATCCTGTAATGTGTCAGGCACAACCCCTTTGTTATTACTAACAATGGGAGAACAAATAGATTATGATGCAAATAGGGACACATTGACAGGAGAGCACATAGAGTCTGAAACAGTGCCTACCATAGTTACGGTAGAAGAGTCTTCACAGACTTCTGAGGGAAATGTTGGTTCCCTGCCAACTTTAATGGAACCATCATCTCCCCTCCTAGGAGAAACATTCCTAGATCCCTCAAGGGAGTTTCCACTCGCAGTTTCGACTGAAGAAAGTGGAAGGCAACTTGATCAATCTACTACTGAAGCAATTCAGATTAAAAATCCAAATGTACAAGTGGAATTGATTGAGGAAAGGGATTTGCGAACTCCCATTGCACCACCACTGACCTTCCCAGAGGAGGCTAGGGTGATTTTAACTGCAGGTACCGCTTCTGGAAAAGCTAAGGAAATTGAGAGGAGTGATGTGAGGATTACCACAAAATTGAGTGATACACATGCACATCAGGTGAGTGAAATTCAGAGTGAAACTCAGGTGAGTGCACACACAGACACATACACTCTCTCATTGTTACAAAAAATACAAGATCTGGAAAGGGAACTGGAAGCAAGTAAAGCTGAAGCTAGATTACTTCGAGCACAAGTGGATAAACAGTCTTCTCCATCCACCTCTGTTGATAATCAGCTTACTTCGATAAAGGGTGACATCAACAACTTGAAGACATTCTTCACTAATAAAATCAAAACTCTCGAACTTTCTCATGAAAAAGCTCTTGATGATTCTGGTGAGGTCACGGTGGCACAAGATAAAATTATTGCTGAAATCTCCAACAAGGTTGACAATCTACAGGAAGAAGTGCATGAACATCAGCGTTCTACTAATTTGCGACTAGATCAAATTGAGAAGCAAAATGAACATCAAGCTAAAGGATTAAGGCATTTATTCAATCTGATCAGTCAAAATCGCACACCAACTACTGAAGAAAGAGAATTCTTTGCAAGAACATATGGTGATGATGATGAACAAGATCCTGAAGCTGGTGCAACTGATAAAACTGTAGAGGATTCCTCAACTAAGGGGGAGAAATCACAACAAGCACAGCAGAAATCACAAGGTGGTGAGAAAGGACAAGGAGAGAAAGGAGGTAAATTTGATAAATCGGATACAGACACTGAAGACAGGAGGAATAAGGGGAAGAAGAAAGTTGTTTCAGATGATCAAGTCATGGATGAACCAGGTAATCTTGATGTTTTTGATGACTTTGATTTTTCTGATGAAGGTGAGAAATTACCTGAACCAGATTTAAGTCACTGGGAAGAAGAAGAACCAGTGATATCTGAATCTGAAGCTCAACAAGCAGAGAAAGAATCTGAAGAATTATTTGCTCAGAGGGAAGCTAATTTTCTGATGAGAGAAGAAAAGCTTCAAAAGTCATTAGAGCAAATTGCACGAAATGAAGAACTTCAGAAAGCTGAACAGCAAGCATTACAACGATTACATGCTATAAATGTTGAGAAGAGAAAGACATATATCAGACTAAAGAGCGGTGACAAATGGGAACGTGCTCAAAAAGCAATTGATTCACCTCAGAGTTCTGATTATGAAGATCGTCGTCTTGGAGAAATTCTCGAGGAATTCAAACTGGCAAATCCAATTCATGATATGTATATAAGGGCCTTAAAGGTAGAAGTCATCAGGATAACTACTGCATTTGAACCCAAATCTGATGAGCTGGTAATATTTGTGGATTGTCATAAAGTTGGAACTTTCAGAGTATCTATTCAGTTCTTTTATGACAGATCGCTGACAGAGATTTGGGTACTTAGGCCTAAGGTGAGAACATCTTCTGAGCTAGGTGTGTTGTTACATGAGAAGTTCAAAGAATTTGATGAAAGAGCTGGACCAGAAGTGATTAAGGATCCTCCACAAGTAAAATTTCTTAAGGGAGAGGTACTTCATTCAATCAATCTTCAGACAGATGAGTTATATGAACATCATGCAAAACACTTGGTATATGCTGAATATGCTCTCAGAAATCATGGATTCTTGACTGAAGAAAAGGTAATAGCTGCAGATCACATTCGATCCTATGCACAAACGAATATAAAAGATTACAAGAAATTTCAAGGTGAACTGAGAAAGAAGCTTGGAATTCCTTTAGTCTTACCTCAAGGATTGTCATCAAGAAGAGAGCGTCTTGTTGATTCTGATTTACACATGAAACTTCAAGTCACAGATGAGCCAGAAGAAGGAGAATTCAGAAGGGAATACAACTGAAGAAAAAGATTTGCTCTACATGTTATATCTTTAGAGCTTAGATAAATCTTGATAGGAATTTGTATCATTAGATCAGTCTAGAGGATCATCTATCTTGTATTTATCTTTCATGTTTGAATCTGGCAAATGTTAAATATAAACCAGATTTTTTTTTCCATATTTACTTAGTATTTAAAGTTTTATCTTTCATTTGGTTAAGTTGGATTAGTTGAGGTATCCTCTAGGAATTTGCTTGTTATTGTCTAACAAACAAATAGGGGGAGATTGAAAGGCATATGACTCAGCCTATTTGTAGTTAGAGGATCCTAATCAACTTAAACCAAATTGTAATAAGTAAATATACATATGAACTGTCACAGGAATCTCAAGAAGTATTATCTGTCAGAAGAAAGAAGAAAAGTCAATCTATAGTTTTGATGTCGTACACTGGAAGACGATTCAGTTATCTGATCAAGCCCCAGTATAGCATTGAAGTGAATGGATTCATTTGAACAGTGACAGAGATTTTTCGAGTGATAGTTTGAATGTCAGTTACAGTACAAGAGAATTGAGAGAAGAAACAAACCACAACCTAAAGTCAAAAGTGAAGAAGCATCATTGAAGTTAGTCGTTCATGAACCAGATAGTACATCGAACGTCAACACAAGTCAGTGATAATTCTTTACTACCTTCAGTGGTTTGTAAGAATTAAATTAATTATTTATTGATTTAATTAAATTCATTTATAATTGATATAAATCATTTAGTTAATTTAATTAAATGAATTAATTCTAGAAGAATTAATTTATTTATTAAATTAATTATTGTATCAATTGAATATGAATTGGTTAATCATTAATTAATTAAATGGATCAATATGACTTAAAGAAAGAAGGTTGGATTATGTCTTGGTGAAGCTAAATTCGGTATGACCTAAATTATGTCATACCGATAGAATTCAAGATTATGTCTTACCGAGCTATGAAGATTATGTCTTACCGAGACAGAATTCAAGATTAAGTCATACCGACCTCCTGCCAGCTGTGTTAAGTCATACCGAACTTTTATTAAGTCATACCGACCAGGTTTATGTCTTAATGGAGGTTTGTGTAAGTCTTAATGAAGAAAAATTAAGTCTTGGAAGCAGTTTAAGTCATGCTGGAGCAGTTAAATATTCTACAGAAAGCTAGCAAGACTTATTACTGATACAAAAGAACATAACACAGCAGATTATGTCATAACCAACAAACAGAGCAGAAAATATAATATCCGGCAGAACAGAATTCTCTCTCAAGAATACCAAGAACACCAAAGCTTAAACAATTCCCAGAAATTCAAGTTCTTCATCTTTGTAATATTCTATCCGCTAGAACTTGTCTATTTGTGATTCTTGCACTACTAGCGAATTAAGTTTCCTAGTTCTTATCTTGATTATTATTAACTAAATTAGAAAAGTTCATGTCGAATTTTCTAATTAGTTATTAACATCTTGATAAGTTGTTATACTGATTTTGTAACACCACATCAAGTTAATATACAGTTATATTCAACTTGAAAAATTGTGTTAAATAATTCCGCACAAATTTGTCTTTGCTAAAATATTATCTAACGGACAAATTTCGATAAAAAGGTAAAGATTGTATTCAACCCCCCTTCTACAATCTTATCGGACCTAACAATTGGTATCAGAGCTGATTGATTGATACACAAATCAAAGATCCCATTTTACTCGATTAAAAATCATCCCCAAATTTTTTAACTCTCTTAAAAAATTCATCATGTCTTCTAAAGTTGGAACTGTGAAAATTCCCATATATGACAAAAACAGTTATGATATGTGGAAGAACAAAATGTTAATGTTCCTAGAGGTTGCAAATCCTAAATACATGAAAGTCTTATCAGAAGGACCAATAATACCTTTTGGATTAATTCCTGAAGTTGTTACTGATGGAAAAGTTGTTGCCCCTGCAAGGTTTGTACACAAAGATTCTTCTGAATACACTCTTGTTGAAAGAGAGGAAGCTGGACTTGACATTAATTTAAGACGGATCTTAATAGATTCTCTAGACTCTGTAATGTACAGTCATGTGATTAACTGCAAGACTGCAAAGCAAATGTGGGAAACCATTGAAACTGTGAATGAAGGAACAGAGGAAGTTCGGGAGAATCGACTAGAAATTCTGACATCTGAGTATGAACACTTTCGATCAGCATCCAATGAAAGTATTCAAGATGTGTTTGAAAGATATAACAAACTTGTCAACAATTTACAGATGCATGGCAAGTACTACACTCAGAAAGAGATCAACAGAAAATTTCTACTGTCAATGCCTGTTCATCTAGAACATAGGATTACAGCTATCAGAGAGTCGAGGAATCTAAGTGAAATTACTGTAGAAATACTCTTTGGCGTTTTAAAAACCTATGAACTGGAACAATCTCAACAAAAGGAGATTTATGGAAAAGGAAGAGTTGCTAATACTTCTATAGCTCTTATTGTTGAGAACAAACAGGAAGTGGAAGATAAGGTTATTCAATCTTGTAGTGTTGACAGTGGCAAGCTTGAAGTTGAAGTTGGTCAAACGAATGATAGTCCAGATGAAGGAGACTTCTATTCTTTAGAAGAGCTAGATCAGTTGGAAGATGAGTCCATGGCTTTGTTAGTAAGGAAATTCAGTAACTTCAGATTCAGGAAGAATCCCAAGTTCAGGTACAAATCTAACTATAACAGGTTCCAAAGAGGAGGTTCTTCATCCTCAAGTAACAGAGGAGGTTACAAAACTGGAACAGTTGAAAGAAGTAAAATTAGATGCTACAACTGTAATAAACTTGGACATTTCGCTACTGAATGTCAGAAGCCAAAACAAAACCAAAGAAAAGACTTTGGATCTGAGAAGAAGAAGACAGGTAAAGCCTATGTGGCTGCTGGAAAGAGCTGGGATGATACAGACTCTGAAGAAGAAGAGTATGGCAATCTTGCCCTGATGGCAAAATCTGATAACTCCAGTGGTACTTCATCTGAGGTATCATGTTCTGAAAGTCAATATATTTATCAACTTAGTGATTCACTAGGTTATGCTAATAGAGAGATTGAAAGGATCAATTTGTTAAATACAGATCTTAGTAATCAATTATCAGAATTACACGATGTACAAAATTGCCATGATAAACAAAAATCAGAAATAAGAATTCTAAAAGAACTTGAGAGGTCTCTAGCATTGATAGTGGTTCAACAACGTGAGACAATAGCTGAACTAGAAATAAAGGTTAGTGCTACTTCTAATTCATGTAAAGTGGCTAAAGAGTTGTTTAACCAACAAGCTATTAATCAAACTGTAGGAATTGGGTTTGATTATAATGAAGCTATTGGAGGAAAAAGCATTGTTACCCCTAATCGTGTCAGTGCTGTAGAAAGGGGTATACCAATAGTGCTTAAGGGTGTTAGTAACCCACTCTTTAAGACATCCATAGCAGAACCTTTGGATACAACATCTTTAATCATTAAGGAAGAGATGCGCATTGAGGATTTAGCTAATGGCGTAGTCTTAAAAAGTAATCAAGTTGTTAAAAATGATGAAGATAGAAAGTCTGTGTTTAAGAAAACAGAAAGAGTTGGTGAGTCTACTAGTTCCTTGAAAACTAGTAGTAGAAGTAACAACATGAATAAATGCAACAACATATCTACCATGCATGCTATTCTTGTTATTGATACTGCTCATAAGAAATGCAATGTTGTTAATTGCATGTCTTGTGCTTTTAATATAATGTCTGCTTACTTTAACGGTAATCATGCATGTGTTGATAAGAATGTTCCTAGACAGCATATGAGCAGAAATAAACATGTTAGATCCAGGACTGTAACACCACCTAATTCTAAGACTAGGACTCCAAGTCCTTCTCAGGATATGGTGAAGACATGGTTACCCAAGCTGAAACCAAAACAAGTTAAAGCTGTTTACAGGGTTAAATGTCCAGTACCTGAAGAAAATGTTGTTAAAATAAAAAGTGTTGATTTGCCTGATAAAGGCCAATTCTTTAAGTACTCCGGACCCAATCAAATTTGGGTTCCGAAGAAAGTCTAACCAATTTGTCATTGCAGGGTTTAAAACAGGTTGAACAAGCCATGTGGATTCTGGACAGTTGATGTTCAAGGCATATGACCGGAGATAGAGCCCTGCTGACAAATGTGGTAGAGAAGGCCGGCCCAGTCGTTACCTTTGGAGATAACAGCAAAGGTAAAACTGATGGATATGGCAGATTAGAAGCTGGAAATGTTATCGTTGAAGATGTCTCTTTTGTGAACGGCCTTGAGCACAATTTGCTCAGTATTAGTCAATTCTGTGACAAAGGTTACGAAGTTCATTTCAACAAGAAGAATTGTCTAATATCACACAAGATAAATGAAAGGCCGCAGTTGACTGGAGTAAGAAAAGGAAACTTGTACATAGCCAATATGAACTCTGGAAGCACAGAAGAAATTAGATGTTTTTATTCTAAGGCATCCACCGATGAAAGTTGGTTATGGCACAAGAAACTTTCTCACCTAAACTTCAAAACAATGAATTCTTTAGTTAAAAGAGAATTGGTGAGAGGTTTACCTTCGATTGAATTTACTCAGGAAGGTCTATGTGATGCTTGTCAAAAAGGAAAGTTAAAAAGGGCAACTCACAGGAGCATTAACACATCATCAATAACTGAACCATTACAACTTCTCCATATGGATTTGTTTGGTCCAGTTAGTGTGATGTCCATGTCAAGAAAAAGATATGCTCTAGTGATTGTTGATGATTTCTCAAAATTCACATGGGTACTATTTCTGAACTCAAAAGATGAAACTCCACAAGTGGTAGTTGATCACATTAAGTTAATTGAGCTGGACTCTAATCGTCCAGTAAGAGCTATAAAGTCAGACAACGGAACTGAATTCAAGAATGCAGTTCTGAATGACTTTTGCACTGAAAAGGGTATAACTAGACAGTACTCGGCTCCCAGAACTCCTCAGCAAAATGGGGTAGTTGAAAGAAAGAATAGAACCTTGATTGAAGCTGCACGTACTATGCTAAGTGAATCAAGGCTTCCATTGAGCTTTTGGGCTGAAGCTGTCAACACTGCATGCTATACCCAGAATCGAACACTTATCAATAAAGACTTAATGAAGACACCATATGAAGCTCTACATGACAAGAAACCAACTCTCAAGTACTTCCATGTATTTTGGACAAAATGCTTTGTGCTGAAAGAAGGAGATGATCAAGGTGGTAAATTTGAAGAAAAAGCACATGAAGCAATATTTATTGGTTATACTAGAAGAGCCTACAAGGTGTATCTTATTGATCAACAGAAAACTATGGAAAGTGTCAATGTTACATTTGATGACACAAAACTCCCAAGTATCCAAAATGAAGATCCATCTGAAAAGCTTAAGTTTGATGACATGTCAGACTCAGATTCAGATGATAACAATCAACCTGACGTTGTTGATGATAATAATAATCCAAATGTTGGTGGTAATGATCAAGGTGATGCTGGTGAAAACAATGATAATTTTCAAGACACCACTGATACTCTTGAACCATCAATAAGTCAAACTGGCAACAACTCAGGGGGAGATAATGAAGGGTCAACAAGTCATACTCAACATCATACTGAAGATCAAGGCGAATCATCAAGATCAATTCTTCCCAGACAAACTGTTTGGAATAGAGCTCATCCTTTTGAGCTGATTCTTGGTGATCCAGATGTTAGTGTGAAAACAAGAAGAGCTTATCAGAATCAATGTAACTATTCTGGGTTCTTGTCTGTCATGGAACCTAAGAAAGTAGAAGAAGCTCTATCTGATCCTGATTGGGTGATTGCTATGCAAGATGAACTCAATCAATTTAAGCAATTAGAAGTATGGAAGCTGGTACCCAGACCTAAAGATAGAAAAGTGGTGGACACAAGATGGGTATTCAGAAACAAACTAGATGAAGATGGCATTGTGATAAGAAACAAAGCAAGACTGGTAGCTAAAGGTTATTCTCAAGCTGAAGGCATTGATTATGACGAGACCTATGCTCCAGTGGCAAGACTTGAGGCCATCAGAATATTCTTGGCATTTGCATCCTATTCAAGATTCAAAGTTTATCAAATGGATGTCAAGAGTGCCTTTCTGAATGGTAAGCTAGATGAAGAAGTGTATGTAGAACAGCCCCTGGTTTTGAAGATCAAGATCATCTGGACTATGTCTACTTTCTTTACAAAGCTATCTATGGTCTTAAGCAAGCCCCAAGAAAATGGTATGACACTCTCTCTGAATTTCTATTAGAAAATGGTTTTATAAGAGGTGTCATAGATAAAACGCTCTTCACTAAAAGACATAAGAATGATATAACACTACGCCATAGATGGGCATATGTAACGCCTCTCTGATGTTACAATAGGCCCGAAAAACGTTACATTAGATCTATTGTAACACCAGGAGGCGCTACGTTTACGAGCATTACAATAGATACCCTAATGTAACGCTTTTCTTCTCTATTGTAACAGTAGCAAAAGTATTACAATAGGCACCTATTGTAACACCAGGGGCCCAATTGTAACACATTTTGAGTGTTACAATAGCTCAGTTCAATTTTTTCAGACGTGGCACCATGTGCATACGTGGCATTACGTGGCACCACGTGACCACGTGGCAACACATGTGGCGCCACGTGGCACACTGTGTACACGTCACCATCCTCTATTGTAACACTATACTGGGCAATTGTAACACATATTAAGTGTTACATTTTATATTACATCATAAAATTTTACGTGAAAAAAGTTGAATAAAATTGCATATTTATTATACATCCCAAAATAATCCAATTCACCAATACATTACACAATCAACATACTAAATCTCCCAAAACATCCTAATCCACCAGTTACAGCATACAAAATCCCACCAATACAATCAAAAAGAAGTTAAACGGAGAAAATTCACAGCATCAAAATGTTTAAGGCAACCACAAAGTTAAACATGTGATTTTGGCCACTGAGAAAGAACGCATTATGTTGTCACAGCTTCGAACGTCCAACCATTGCAACTGACCTGCAATAAACAAGTAGCTTTCAATAATTAAACTATCTATATAAATCCTACATCTTCGTCCAACCATTCCAGTTATTATGAACAGGCCTACTTAGCATAAAAATTATAAATGGCTTACAAGAGCAGAAGCTCCTCCTGCCCCATTGCAAATTTCAGCAAATGCCAATTTTAGCATTGTTTTGTCTCAGTACCTGCACATGATACACCTTCACTCAGACACAGATACCAAAAACTTGTTCCTAGACAGTAACATAGTACTCAGGATATAAAAAGTTTTGTAAGTTACTGTAATATCTTTCAATTTTCTGCACTTCAGGCTTAATAAATCAGTCAGGTTGAATATTACGGCAATTATTCTTATTACATTTACCTAAACTTGCCCCCTTTTTTTTAACTTTTGATGGTCATTCATCAGTTCTTATCCTCTCTTTCAGCTTTTTATATGTAATCTGTGCTTTAACATTGTCTGCATTTTAATGGTGATGATTAACATAATTAGATATATGTAAAATGGCCATTAAGCTTAGGCCTCGTTACTAAACTTGTTCTCACTGACATGAAACAAATAACAACAAATGTTGGGCATGTAACTATTGAGTTCTGAGCAAGTGCATAACAATGGTGACTTGGGAAGAAATTTTCCCATCAGTAACTACCCGGACTAAAAATATTACACTTACATATTATAAATTCGTACTTCGATCCCTTCTTTCAACAGGTGTTCCTTAACAGCCTGTACAGGGACCTGTAATAAACAATTGGTTGCACATACATTATAAAACATCCATAATTTATTTAAAATTTGGAGAAAACACTTATGAGGCAACAATTACAATCTGAAATATGGCAATAGATTTCATCATTTGATTTATCACGGCACTCCATATGATCTAACATATCCAGATAACCCAAATTCATATTTTGAATCTAAACACATCTGTAACCACTTGAACTACTGAAAAGAATCCATTCATCACTTTTATATTCATACCTCCTTTCGATGAAAAATACCAGCAGCAAGAGCAGCTGACGCATTTGTATTGTTGAAAACCTCAGAAAAGTGTTCAACAACTCCAGCACCACTACTTGCAACCACAGGAATATTCACAGCGTCAGAGATCAACTTTACAAGATCTATATCAAAGCCTTTCCCTTGACCTATACAGACATATTGCAAGTGAGCTGACGGCATTAGCTAAATCTTTATGTATTAGAAACTTAATTTAATTAGACTATCCAATCCTTCTGGAGAAGGGTTATCACTGAAAAACTAGCCTCAAAAGGCGAGAGTTTTAACTGTTGTATACATTCATACTCTGCATTTTAGCTTTGGACACTTTAGACACATGGCATGCAAAACCAACTCAGATACAATTAAGCAGCAGAGGCATCTCCTATGTAGAACAAACAAGTATATATCATACTGTTACCTGAATATGCACTTGACTACACTGATATTTAAATCAAATCTTTATTATCTCGGGGTTTGGGTTTTAAAATGATGTAGTAAAATGCTTCAACTAATGTCTAAAAACAAGAGAATTATTACCATCACAGTCGATGCAGTTTAGCAATATTTCTCCAGCTCCCAAATCCTCAACAGCTTTCGCAAGCTCATAAGCACCAATTGGGCTAACAGGAGGAGTAAAGTCATACTACAGCATTATAACATCTGACCATTCCATTTCACATACTCCTATGAAAGCAATAGCGTAGGTTCAGCTGTACTCCAGTACCTAATAAAGTCATTTATGTTCACACTAACAAAGAATTAAGCAGTATTTGTGGACTATATGGAGACCTCTAATATCAATTAGTAAAATTATTAAGTCATGAAAAACACTAGTGAAATGAAGGTAAAAGTAAAATGCATGTGGACAGCTAGGACAATGATCATAATCAACAAGAAAATGTTTTCATTCATTTGTCTTTCAAAATTTGAAATTTGTGATGCATTAACATCTATTACATTTGACAACTCAGAGTTTGTCCTCACACAAGTGTCAATCTTACTGATCACTTCGACAACAGATAAATCTAGTAGCGAAAAATCCTGAATATCTATAAAACTTTCAGACTGAGACTGTTCTTCAATGAAGAACATAGGATCAAACAATTCCATGTGAATCGAATCAATACTATTATCACAATCCTGTCGAGAAACTTGTGAACTGCTTTCCATCGAATCAATACTTTTACACTTGAGAAGTAAAAGAAAAGTGACACTCTGGTAATAAAAGACAGATATTGAGAAAAATAAATGCCATGGCTAATAATTGCATAGTTTAAGGTTTACCTTGCCATCATATTCTGTACCAGAAAGAACCTCTAGAGCAATGTAACGCAGAGTGCCAGTAATTGATTTAGGTCTTGAATGGAGCAGAGATGACTTCATGAAGACATAATAGAAGTAAGCTTGTAAAATCTTTAAAGAACAGGCCCAGTAATAATTCTTTAATCTTTAGAAAACAAATTACCACCGAGAGGCCAAAATCACATATTTTCAGTCTTGGTGCAGGGCTTCCATCCAGTAAAGTATTGGCCAGCTTGAGGTCCCCGGAAAGTGAACTCCGATGTGAAGCAGAAATCCGAAGCCCCAACCGAACAATCCCTGAAATCAAAAATAGAGATCAATTAGTTGAAGTTTAAGCCTAATGAGTGAAGAAATCGAATTGATTCAACTCAAAACGAAGAACCCTAATTTGAAAAAGCCCCAAAATGATTTAGCAAAAAAAAAAAAAAGAAAAAGCCCCAAATTGAAGAAATTCAAGCCTCAAATCGAAGCCCCAATCAATTGAGAAGCCATGAATTGAACCCAATTAAACACTAACATGAAGAAATTATAAAGAAATTGAGGGAGAGCGTTTTAGGAGAGAGGGAGAGAGTTTTACGAGAGAGAGATGGGAGGGCCGAGAGAGAGTTTTAGGAGAGAGTGAGAGTTTTGTCAGTGTAAAAAGATTGAAATTTTTAGTTTGGGTGCTAATTTTTGCCCGCTTACAAATTTCATCGATCTGTGAGCCATTCATTAATCAACATTGTTATAAATATATTTATTAAATTTTGATTTTTTAAGAATTTTTCATTTTAAATTTAATAAATAAATAGAATCTAAAAATAATAATTAAATACTTTGATATTTAAAAATAAAAACTCATTTACTTGGTAAACTCTTAAATTTTATAAAAAAAATGAAATATTTATTTTTTAATCATTTTTCATAATTTTTAAAAAGTCATACAAAATATATGTTATATATTTATATATAAATTTTAGTGATAAAAATATTCTAAATTTTATACTATATTAATTCTTATATTTTAGTGAGAGAAACCATCTAAATATATTATATTATTTTCATAACATATTTATTTTATTTAGTACTTATTATTATTATATGAATTTCTAAAATTAATATTTAATCCAAATAAGGAGTTCGTTAATTTAAAATCAAAGAGGGTTTTCATTTTCCGGAAATTGGGTTAAAGAGTAATAGATTTATTAATTAAAAGTTATTAAAAAAATAAATATTAGTATTAAAAATTTTAAAAAAATAGTAAAATTCAAAAACTAGTATTACCTATTGTAACACCACGGTGTGGTGTTACATTTCACGTAACACCGTAATTTCAGAGTAACACTAGATATATGGCTAATGTAACACCAATCGAGCGGTGTTACAATAGGTATGAACTTTACTAGCTATTGTAACACTATTTGTGTAACGCTTACAAAAAAGCATTACAGTAGCCCACTTATGGCGTAGTGTAATACTAGTCCAAGTCTATGTGGACGATATTATATTTGGGTCTACTAATGAGCTTCTATGCAAGAAGTTTTCTAAGTTAATGCAGGGTAGGTTTGAAATGAGCATGATGGGAGAACTGAAATTCTTTCTTGGATTACAAATAAGTCAGAGACAAGATGGAATATTTATTTGTCAATCCAAGTACATCAAGGAACTCCTTAAGAAATATCACATGGAGGAGTGCTCATCAGCAAAGACACCATCAACTATAGCTGTCAAAATTGGTTTATGTGAAAGTTCTGCCAAGGTAGATATCACAGGCTATAGAGGTATGATTGGCTCATTGCTTTACCTAACTGCTAGTAGACCAGATATAATGTTTGCCACATGCTTGTGTGCAAGGTTCCAAGCGAACCCTAAAGAAATCCATCTCACTGCTGTCAAAAGAATCTTAAGATATCTAAAGGGTACGCCTAATTTAGGCATCTGGTACCCTAATGAATCTGGTTTTACTTTAATTGGATATACAGATTCTGACTATGCAGGAAGTGTTGTAGACATGAAAAGTACATCTGGGAGTTGTCAATACCTAGGTGGAAGATTGGTATCCTGGTTCAGTAAGAAACAACAAACAGTTTCCATCTCTACAGCCGAAGCTGAATATATAGCTGCTGGAAGCTGTTGTGCTCAGATCTTATGGATTAGAAATCAATTAATGGACTATGGCATTGTATTGGAAAATATCCCTATTTTATGTGATAATACAAGTGCCATAGCAATCGCCAGCAATCCTGTGCAGCACTCAAGGACAAAGCACATTGACATAAGGTATCATTTTATAAGAGAGCATGTAATGAATGGTACAGTGCAACTACTATTTGTAGGCTCTGGAGATCAAACTGCAGATATTTTTACTAAGTCGCTTAATGAATCCTCATTCACTAAAATTGTTAGTGAATTGGGTATGTTAAACAGTCCTAGTAATTAATACTGTTAATATCTGAAATTTGATCTTTAATAATTTTGCAAGTGATTATTCTGTGAATATTTGTTGTTTGAAATCACTTGTATAATTATTTTACCAACTGATTTTCTTGCTTGTTTAGTTATTTTTCACTCTGTTTATTCATATTATTTAATACTTCATATTTCTGTATTTTTAGAATATTTGTAGATATTTATTTCTATTTTAATAATTAATTTATCATATGTTTTGTAGTGTTTGTCCTGTTAATATTGCTTTGTTTTCGTTAATAGGATAGCATATGGTATTTATAATTATTTTTATTATTTGTTTAATTTTCTATAATATTTTTATTATTTTTATAAGTTAATTGTATATTTTATTGTGTTTTTAATGTTTGTTTAAAGTAAATATGACTTAAAATTAGGTAAAACTCTCAATATGACTTATAAGAAAATCGATATGACTTAAACATGTTAAGTCTTACCGAGTTTCTGTCAGATTAAGTCATATTCTCGAGTCTGTTAACATTAGGTCTTACCGAGTTTTTAAGTTTAGGTCTTATTCGATAGATTTTAAGTCTTATTTGGTTTCTAATTTAAGTCTTATTTAGTTAAGTCATAATCGAGTATAATATGTATTTATTAGTTATGATAGAATAAGTCTTATACAGTTTTAGTTTTATTTAAGTCATAATCGTAGGTATAAGTATATATATAACAGATAGAATGTGTTAAGTCTTATTGTAGTTTAAGTCTTTCTCGTGTTAAGTCACAAAAAACCTCTGATAATATATACATACGATATACACACACGAAACTCTGCCAAATTTTCGACTGAAATCACAACCAATCATCGATTTGAGAACATTAACTGATTACCCATCTGATTCTCGTCATTTTGTTGGTTTAAAATCAAGATTTGGTTCAGTTTTAAGGAAGTTACAAAATTGAAAAAACGAAAATTCGATCTATTTTTCGGATCATTTGGCTTCGAATTTGCAAAAACTAAAAATATACGTGTGTTCGTGTTGTAATCAAGATCATTGTGTGAATTTTTCAGAATTTTTGAACAACTTTGATTATTTTCGAATTTTTAATTAATTATTAATTCGAAATAAATCAATTTAATTAATTATTTTGTAAAATTTGAAATTTTCAAAGAAATTAAATCTTGATTAAAATGGCTGATCGATTTGAAATTATTAAACATAATTTAATCGGTTATTTTGATCCAGAAAAATGTTCAGTTGAACGTTTTCGACCGTGGATTCGATTTTTAAATGAAAATTCACTGGTTCGCACTGCCTTGAGCTTAGATGCTCCATTGAAAATTGAACCCTTGCGAATCATGTGTACTACTGCTGTCATTTCTAATGATAACAGATCATTTGTCTTCTCTGTAGGAGACAATCGGTACACAGTGAATGAAAATACAATAAATACGGTCTTAAATTTCCCAACTGACAATTTCGAAGAGTTACCATCAGATCAAGAATTGATAAATTTTTTGAATGGTATATTCTATCAAGACAGTCCTGATCAAACTGTCTGGAATAAAAAGAACTTCGTTCAGGAATGGGACTATCTGTTTGACACATTAGCTAGAGTCTTTGCCAATTCTACTAAAGGGAACTTCGGGGTATTACCATCCTTCTTGCAACATATTGGATATGCAGTTGCACACAACCGAAGAATTAATATTGGTAGACTACTGTGTGTTCCGATGGTTAGAAGAATCATTAATGCAAAGAGGAATTTTGATAATGACAAAAAGTATCATGCTATTATCCAAGATTTCTGTCATTGATTTTTAATCATCTAGTGGAACTAGAAACCCAAGCCCAATTCCTGAATGGAGAATCACTAGCGTCAGGTAAACCTACTACCAGATTGTTCACTGAGTACAGCAACAAGCTTAAATTCACAAACATACCTGTAGTTGTCACCCAATACATGTCAAACTATATACAACTACCTGTCATTGAACCTGTACCAGAACCTGAACAACCTGAACAAAACCCTGAACCACCAGTGGAAAACATACTTGTTGATAATGAAGATCAAGGCAATCAACAAGTTGAACCTGCTCAGCAAATTGTTCCCCAGCCACCTGCACTTGCTGTTGAACATCCAGTGGAAGAAACTGCATCTGTTCCTGAACCTGAATTAAATCAACCTATCTTATAAGAGACTATCGCAGAATCTGCTGACCAGGTATTGTCTTTTGTTCCTCAAACTATTTCTACTTCTCAATCTATTTCTGGAACCCAAGTGGTTGATAGGGCTGACCAAGGGATTGTAAGACCACAATCTCTAACCCCGGTCATAGAGCCAAACACTGAATCCACATCACTTAAAACCTTTCACTCCAGAAAGAAAATTCCCTTTCAAAGAGCAAAGAAAAGAAGAAATATAATGAGTGAACCCACAGCTCTGCCTCTACAAAAGAAAAGTAGAACTGATTCAGAGGCAACTGTAAACCCATCCGTATCTTCCCAACAAGATATGGACGTTGATATGGCCATGCAACAGTTACTAGGATCATCCTCTCAACAGGATGATACTATTGAAATTCGCCATAGGGCCATGGCATCCTGTAATGTGTCAGGTACAACCCCTTTGTTATTACTAACAATGGGAGAACAAATAGATTATGATGCAAATAGGGACACATTGACAGGAGAGCACATAGAGTCTGAAACAGTGCCTACCATAGTTACGGTAGAAGAGTCTTCACAGACTTCTGAGGGAAATGTTGGTTCCCTGCCAACTTTAATGGAACCATCATCTCCCCTCCTAGGAGAAACATTCCTAGATCCCTCAAGGGAGTTTCCACTCGCAGTTTCGACTGAAGAAAGTGGAAGGCAACTTGATCAATCTACTACTGAAGCAATTCAGATTAAAAATCCAAATGTACAAGTGGAATTGATTGAGGAAAGGGATTTGCGAACTCCCATTGCACCACCACTGACCTTCCCAGAGGAGGCTAGGGTGATTTCAAAAGTCATTAGAGCAAATTGCACGAAATGAAGAACTTCAGAAAGCTGAACAGCAAGCATTACAACGATTACATGCTATAAATGTTGAGAAGAGAAAGACATATATCAGACTAAAGAGCGGTGACAAATGGGAACGTGCTCAAAATGCAATTGATTCACCTCAGAGTTCTGATTATGAAGATCGTCGTCTTGGAGAAATTCTCGAGGAATTCAAACTGGCAAATCCAATTCATGATATGTATATAAGGGCCTTAAAGGTAGAAGTCATCAGGATAACTACTGCATTTGAACCCAAATCTGATGAGCTGGTAATATTTGTGGATTGTCATAAAGTTGGAACTTTCAGAGTATCTATTCAGTTCTTTTATGACAGATCGCTGACAGAGATTTGGGTACTTAGGCCTAAGGTGAGAACATCTTCTGAGCTAGGTGTGTTGTTACATGAGAAGTTCAAAGAATTTGATGAAAGAGCTGGACCAGAAGTGATTAAGGATCCTCCACAAGTAAAATTTCTTAAGGGAGAGGTACTTCATTCAATCAATCTTCAGACAGATGAGTTATATGAACATCATGCAAAACACTTGGTATATGCTGAATATGCTCTCAGAAATCATGGATTCTTGACTGAAGAAAAGGTAATAGCTGCAGATCACATTCGATCCTATGCACAAACGAATATAAAAGATTACAAGAAATTTCAAGGTGAACTGAGAAAGAAGCTTGGAATTCCTTTAGTCTTACCTCAAGGATTGTCATCAAGAAGAGTGCGTCTTGTTGATTCTGATTTACACATGAAACTTCAAGTCACAGATGAGCCAGAAGAAGGAGAATTCAGAAGGGAAGACAACTGAAGAAAAAGATTTGCTCTACATGTTATATCTTTAGAGCTTAGATAAATCTTGATAGGAATTTGTATCATTAGATCAGTCTAGAGGATCATCTATCTTGTATTTATCTTTCATGTTTGAATCTGGCAAATGTTAAATATAAACCAGATTTTTTTTTCATATTTACTTAGTATTTAAAGTTTTATCTTTCATTTGGTTAAGTTGGATTAGTTGAGGTATCCTCTAGGAATTTGCTTGTTATTGTCTAACAAACAAATAGGGGGAGATTGAAAGGCATATGACTCAGCCTATTTGTACTTAGAGGATCCTAATCAACTTAAACCAAATTGTAATAAGTAAATATACATATGAACTGTCACAGGAATCTCAAGAAGTATTATCTGTCAGAAGAAAGAAGAAAAGTCAATCTATAGTTTTGATGTCGTACACTGGAAGACGATTCAGTTATCTGATCAAGCCCCAGTATAGCATTGAAGTGAATGGATTCATTTGAACAGTGACAGAGATTTTTCGAGTGATAGTTTGAATGTCAGTTACAGTACAAGAGAATTGAGAGAAGAAACAAACCACAGCCTAAAGTCAAAAGTGAAGAAGCATCATTGAAGTTAGTCGTTCATGAACCAGACAGTACATCGAACGTCAACACAAGTCAGTGATAATTCTTTACTACCTTCAGTGGTTTGTAAGAATTAAATTAATTATTTATTGATTTAATTAAATTCATTTATAATTGATATAAATCATTTAGTTGATTTAATTAAATGAATTAATTCTAGAAGAATTAATTAATTTATTAAATTAATTATTGTATCAATTGAATATGAATTGGTTAATCATTAATTAATTAAATGGATCAATATGACTTAAAGAAAGAAGGTTGGATTATGTCTTGGTGAAGCTAAATTCGGTATGACCTAAATTATGTCATACCGATAGAATTCAAGATTATGTCTTACCGAGCTATGAAGATTATGTCTTACCGCGACAGAATTCAAGATTAAGTCATACCGACCTCCTGCCAGCTGTGTTAAGTCATACCGAACTTTTATTAAGTCATACCGACCAGGTTTATGTCTTAATGGAGGTTTGTGTAAGTCTTAATGAAGAAAAATTAAGTCTTGGAAGCAGTTTAAGTCATGCTGGAGCAGTTAAATATCCTACAGAAAGCTAGCAAGACTTATTACTGATACAAAAGAACAGAACACAGCAGATTATGTCATAACCAACAAACAGAGCAGATATAATATCCAGCAGAACAGAATTCTCTCTCAAGAATACCAAGAACACCAAAGCTTAAACAATTCCCAAAAATTCAAGTTCTTCATCTTTGTAATATTCTATCCGCTAGAACTTGTCTATTTGTGATTCTTGTACTACTAGCGAATTAAGTTTCCTAGTTCTTATCTTGATTATTATTAACTAAATTAGAAAAGTTCATGTCGAATTTTCTAATTAGTTATTAACATCTTGATAAGTTGTTATACTGATTTTGTAACACCACATCAAGTTAATATACAGTTATATTCAACTTGAAAAATTGTGTTAAATAATTCCGCACAAATTTGTCTTTGCTAAAATATTATCTAACGGACAAATTTCGATAAAAAGGTAAAGATTGCATTCAACCCCCCTTCTACAATATTATCGGACCTAACACATTCTCTCTATAATGACTTCATATTTAATGTCTATATGTTTAGACATAACAAAAAAACTTTACAGAAGTAGATTTTCTTGTATCTACACAACCAACAAAATCAGAATCAGAATACATCATGATCTCCAAATTTTCCGATTTCTGATAAACGAGCATGTAATATTTTGTTCCTTGCAAGCACCTTATAACCTATTTAACTACAATCCAATGATCCATTCTAGGGTTACTCGAATATCTGCTTAACATACCCACAATGAATACCAAAACCGGCAGGGTACTAAACTTGACCATACATAAGACTCTTAATAGCCGAAGCATATGGAATGTTCTGTATCTCCTTTCCTTCATGAACATTATTAGGGTACTTTCTGAGACTAAACTTGTCTCCTTTAGCAACAGGAGTACTTATTTGTGCACAATCATTCATGCCAAACTTAGCAAGCACCTTATCGATATAGCTCTTTTGTGATAACCCTAGGATACCTCGAGAACAGTCTCGATGTATCGTAATTCCTAATACAAAAGAAAGACGTCACCAAGATCCTTCATCTCAAAACGAGAAGTAAGAAAACTTTTGGTTTCGTGCAATAAACCTATATCGTTGCAAGCCAATAGTATATCATCGACATAAAGCACATGAAATATAAATTTACTCCCACTGAACTTATGATATATGCAATTTTCAATAACATTTGACTCAAAACCGTATGAGACAATAGTTTGATGATATTTTCGATTCCGCATACGGGTAGCTAAGAAAAATTTCCTTATAGTCAATACCTTCTCTTTGAAAAAAAAATCCTTTGCGATTAAACGTGTTTTATATCTCTCAATATTGCCCCTGAAATCCCTTTTGGTTTTAAATATCCATATACACCAATCGGTTTTACACCTTCCGGCAATTTGAGAAGATCTCAAACGTCAATGTCCTTCATGGATTTCATCTCATCATTCATGACTTCAATCCACTTTTGACTATTAGCACTTCGTTTGACTTGATGGAAATTAATCATCCGAAATTGCACTCCTTCTGTCTCTAGTGGATCTACTAAGTGGCATTTCCTCTTGAGTTTTTTGAGTTTGCTCTTCTTGAGCATCATCTTGATTTTGAGTAGGAAACTGTATAGGTATATCCACATTGTTGTCTTGAACTACATGAGGCAAAAAAACTGATTCTTCCTCAAAGACAACATCCCTGACTTTATCTCCCCCCTCAAACTCAACATCCTCAAGAAATCTAGAGCAAGACGCTTTTCAAGCTCATCAAGGAAAACTTTAACAGATACCTCATCGGAGTCATTAGACATATCACCCCTGAATGCTTAAGGAATGTTGCACTTTATCATCATTAGACTTCAGCGATTCGAACGCTCCCACTTCTCAAAGTTCAATTTCTTAGTATTAGAACTTTCATCCGCAAGAGAAGGAGGTTGTTCTTTCCTTATAACATAGTCTAAATCCATGCAGCCGAGAACTAACAGAACGTTCTCTTTCCAGCTTTTAAGATTTGTGCCGTTAAGCACGAGAATGGAGTTCATGTTGACTGTTATATTAGCAGCAGATGTATTAACTAGCAATTTGGAACAAAAAATATATAAACTCGCATAATAGAAATTCATGTCATATGCATACATAATAGCACACAAAAAAAATATGAATTTAAATACTATATTGTGTATAGGACCCATTCAAACAAGATACCTAACACAACATTAATATTTAGTCTTTGGACAGAAATATTAACTTCTAAGTGGTACTCTCCACGCAGAAATCAAATATTAATAATAAATTCGGTCAAGCAATAACCTTCCTTTGGGTCGGTTTATTACTCACATGAAAATTTTATAATTATTACATATTTATTCCCGCACGTACATTCATTATTTGGCCATTACATAATCTTCCTTTGGGCCGATTATTATAACGCATAAATAATAAACATACACATCTTAATATTTCAAAATAAATAAATCTACACATAAATATTACTTTGGCAATATTTTGCTTCAACTCACTTATTCACGAAATAAAAGGACAAGAAAAAAAATATTTTTTCTTTCTTTAAATTTTTTTCTTTCTTTAAAAAAAATGTGCCCAAATCCGTATTGTTGTAAAAAAAATATTAAAATAATTACCTCATATTTTAATATCTACAACTGACATATGACATAATATACAGATTCACACGTCAAGACCGAAACAATTCATGTGAATCAAAGAAAAATTACAAAATATGTAATGACGATTATGTCTTTAGACAGCAAAACAAATGCATGTTTCAAACTGATCAAGCATATAAAAGTATATAGGCATTGAAACTTGTCTACGTGCTTTTGAAATTCATGGACCAACTCAGCCAATAAAAATACATGTAATCTAAACTAATTTACATGCAGTATAGGCCACGCAAAAAATATCAAAAAACACATGATTTTATAAATTGCATATATTCTTGTTCATATTAACAATCATACGAATTAATAAAACCTTAAAAAAAGACATGAAACACGAACTGCTGAATATGTCAATCAACAATGCATTGATTTGTACAGTAATCGTAATCGACCGATAAACATAATTATATTAAAGAAAATATGATCAACCCTAATAATTCAACATAATATAGGCTCGGATACTAATTGTTAAATCTAAATAAATAATCACGGATCATCTTATGTACGATATAACTGTAGTACGAAAGCGTACCTGATTCCATGACTGTAGATATGAATACGGATTATGAGACTTGATCTTCCACAGACTTGATTCGCCTCTAGCCGTATCTCTCTCTGACTGATGGGAATAGAGGAGTAGAGGTTGTGAATTAGCTTTGGGGACCAAGACCCTATTATGTTCTTTATATAGTAGTCTAATTATACCCCCATTGACCCTAATCAGATTACTATTGGGTATTACACATTACAATGCCCATACCGAATAAGATGTTATTGGACCCTTTATTTAAGACCACTTAATTAGTCCAAATATAGAATAAACATTAAATATAATTGTCTTTAATTGGTAAGCCCATCAATTATTATTAGATTATAAAATATAATGTAACAAAACAAGCCCACCTACATTTCTCAAAAGGCCCAAATCTGAAACCTTTTTCTGGCAGTGATCCAATTTCAGAAGTACTCAAAATATAATTTAATATAATTTTATACATACATTTTGTTTTGACTTCTGCATTTCAGAAAAAGTAAATGTGCAGGCTGCATTTTAAAAAATTACATTTGCCTTTTTTATTTGAGAAAAGATCTACGACCTCTCCTCCTTTTTTTAATTTAGAAATTAAACTCACAAGAAGGCCCAATATGGGTCAGAATGAAATGATCGACACCTCTTTCTTTGTCGTAGAGAACCCCGGTGATTTTTAAAACTTGGTAACAATAATATTTTTCCGCATTTGATCAAATAAATATTTTAAAAAGAATTTTGTTTAACGGAAATTTGTTTTTGTTCATTTAATACATAGCGATATACCCTATGATATTTGAACTCAAGTAGGCAAGTTTGAAGTTGTAGAATTATCGTCAACAATGGAAAAACGTGTAAATAAAACTATATCATAAGACTTTATCTTTATTATAGTGCAATGCAATTTTCTTTTAGTTTTTTATTTATTTTGAATAAATAAATTTATATGTTTATAATGAGTATTTATTTTTAATAAACTCAGGAAAAGCGATCTCAATAAATCTCGAACGAGCGAGAATCAAATCTAGAATAAACTTGTTTGAGTCAATACTTTAATGTAAAAAAGATGCGAAACGTTTAATACGAACTATGTTCCGAGGAGTTCATATATACACATAGAGTCGTAGTCAACGGAAAAACCGTAAAATATTTGACTAAAGGTTGATTGTTATTTTTTTTCACCTATGTCGTGTCTTTTAACTTTGTACACACAAGTAGACTGTTTCGGAACAACCAAAAAAAAAAAGTAACCTTTAATTTTTAATGGATTGATCTCTATGGCTAGCAACAAGAGAAGTACACAAAAATATGTATGTTAATATTTAAATTTTGTGATCCAAATATTATAAAAATGTTTGTAATGCAGAGTAACAAGACCCAGGGACATTGTAGTAATATCAATGTAATAGTCAGGAGCATAATAGTAATACAAGTACATGTTCGTTATAATAAGTTTGTTATAGAGTTAGTTACAAGACTAAGTGATTTGTATATATAGAAATAAGGTGATTTGATCAATGTAACTTGAACACTATGATTTACAGTATAAACTGAGTTTGTTAAGATGCATATATCAAAACTTTCGTTTACTATCGTTTTCTTTAAGGTATCAGAGTTGTAATCGGAAGCGAATTGGTATAGTTCTTCAAACAGTTTTGTCATGATCATCGCACTTGTTGTGCTTGTTGATTTGTCTGTGAATTTCTGGTAAACTGAAGCTTTCAAGCCTACAACAATGGTGCCTGGAAGCCGTTTTTCGTTTACAAATGTACAAAATCCATTTTTCTACATCCGAGTGATGGTCCGACATCAATTAAAGTCACGAAACTGCAAGGTGCAGGTGATTAAAGAACATGGAAGCGATCCATGCATATTCAATTGGCCTCGAAGCGTAAGCTAGGGTTTGTAAAAGGCACAGAAACAAGAAGTGCTACTGATACTGTGGATGCAATTCAATGGGATACATGCAACAATATTGTAATTTCTTGGATCCACAACAACATTTCTGATTCAATTAAGAAATCTATCTTGTTTGTTAATTCTGCGTGTGAAGTCTGAAAAATTCTAGAAACTAGATTTCATGTTACGAATGGATCAAGAAAATATATGTTGAGTAAAGAGATCTTTAGTAAAATGGAATACCAAGAATGTAGGTTCTAAAATGGCAAACTATGTAGTTGTCTCAGATCAAGAAAATGATGATGAAATGGTTATAACTGCAAAACAGCATGAACAGTTGTTGAAGATGCTACCTGTTAAAAGAGAAGAGTCATGTGAATTGGATAGTCCTTTCTCTAGGATAGTAATGTGTAATACTATTATTCATCAAGGAAAAGAATGGATTGTGGACTCAGGGGCTACAGATCATATGACATCATCTTTATCTTTGTTGTCTAATGTTCAGAAGGCACCTCCATAATTTACAATAACATTGCCTACTGGAGTTACATCCATAATTTCTCATGTTGGAAATGTGCAGCTTAAGAATGGTTTGCAACTACTTGGTGTACTGTATGTTCCCAACTTTAATCACGACTTGTTATCTATTCATAAACTAGTACATGATAACAACTGTCAAATTATGTTTCATTCTGAGAAGTGCTTAGTTCTGCAGAATGAGACAAAGCAAGTGTTGGGTACTGGTTACATGAGAAATGGATTGTACTATATGTCTGATTCTGATAGCTGTGATAAGAAGTGTAATTCTACAAAGACTGACATATATGCAGTGTGTCATAATAGGCTTGGGCACGCACCAAGTGCAAAGGTCATGCTGATTGATCATGTTAAGGATCTCATTAAGACAGTTTCATCTCATGTTTGTGTCACTTGTCCATTGGCAAAATTTACTAAGTTTCCTTTTTCTCTGAGTAACTTATATGCAGGAAATGTATTTGATCTGATACATGCTGATATCTGGGGACCCAACAAAGTGAATACTAAAGGAAAATACATGTATTTCTTGACTTTAGTAGATGATCATTCCAGGATAGTTTGGGTTTATTTGCTGCAATATAAGTCTAAATTCTGCAAGATCCTGAAAGTGTTTTATAACTATGTTGTTACACATGTTGCTAAGCATATCAAGACTTTGAAAACTGATAATGCTTTAGAGTTCAAAGATACTCAATGTCTTGTATTTTATGCTGATAAGGGAATAGTACATCAGACTTCATGCACTTATAAATCTCAACAGAATGCCAGAATTGAAAGAAGGCATAGGTATATTCTGGAAATGGCAAGAGCTTTGAGACTTCGATCTGGGTTAGATACAATGTACTGGGGTGAGTGTGTATTAATTTTAGTGTATATTATGAATAGGTTACCATCTTCTGTTTTACACAATCATTCACCCTATGAAATATTGTACAAAGAATTACCAAATTATGGGGAACTCAGATTTTTTGGTTGTCTTTCCTTTGCTGCAAATCCATCTGTTACTCATGATAAGTTTGCTTCCAGAGGTGTTGCTTGTATTTTTTTTGGGATATCCTCCATTTCAAAAGGGCTATAAACTTCTGGATTTGGAAACAAAATCTGAATTTGTGTCCAGAGATGTAGTTTTCAAAGAGACGGTGTTTCCTTTTACTCAAAATACTGATTCCATTTACTTGAATCCAGTTCCTATGGCTCTACCTGCTACTAAACGAGTTTCTAGTTCTGATTTTGATTTTGATTTTGATTTTGTTGCTACTGAACATGCTGGTACTTCTACAAATCAGAAATCTCAGATTGGTAACCACAGTCAGCATACAAATCAGAGTCTTGAACATTCTACAGACACTACAACTCAATCTGTTAGTGATCTTGGTGATGAATCTGACACTACCACTGATTAAAATGCAGTGTCTACAACTGTATGGAGATCTTCAAGACTAAGGAAACCACCAGTCTGGATGAGTACTTACTTAGCAAATTGTACTCAATCAAATGCACATTTAGTCTCCACAATTGTTAATCAAGTAGTGGCACCTACATTTCACTATTTTTTGACTTTAGTTACAGCTAGTGTTGATCCTACTTCTTTCAAACAAGCTGTCAAATATGCTCACTGGATACAAACACTGAATACAGAATTAGAAGCTTTAGAAAGAAATGGCACATGGATAATCACACCTTTACCACCAGACAAGCAAGCAATAGGCTGTTGATGGTCGTATAAAACTAAATACAAACTTGATGGATCTATTGACAGGTTTAAGAATAGACTTGTTATTCTGGGTTGCAGACAGGTTCAGGGTGTTGACTATAGGGAAACTTTTGCTTCAGTGACCAAAATGGCCACAGTAAGAACCTTACTTGCTATGGCAACAATTCAAAATTGGGCTACTCATCAAATGGATGTGACAAATGCATTTTTACTTGGGGATTTGCTTGAAGAGGTGTACATGAAATTACCACAGGGCTATTCAGGATGGGGAAGCAGAATATCCATTGAATCTATGGCAGCTGCTGCTAAATCTTCTTTTGATGGTTCTACAAGATTGGTATGCAAACTGATTAAAAGTTTGTATGGTCTAAAACAAGCCCCTCAATGCTGGTTTAGCAAGCTTTCTGCAACATTAAAGGCTGATGGCTTTCAACAATCAAAATCATATTACAGCTTGTTTACAAAGATAACACAGTCTACTATAACACTCATTTTAGTGTATGTAGATGATTTGCTACTTGCTGGTAGTTCAATTGACAAGATAAATGAGCTCGGAGGTATGTTATCTGAGAATTTTCACATGAAGGACCTAGGAGAGATCAGTTATTTTCTTGGCTTGGAAGTACATAGGTCTAGTGATGGCTTTTTTATTTCTCAAAAGAAATATGTGCTGGACCTTCTTAAAGAGTATCATATGAGTGGTGTAACTCCAATTAAACTTCCAGTGGAGACTCATCTCAAACTGACACCAGATAAGGGGGAACCTTTGGCAAATATTCAACCTAATCAGAAGTTATTGGGCAAATTGATATATTTGACAGTAACATGACCAGACATTGTGTTTGCAGTTCATATTCTTACACAGTTTATGCAAAAACCTACCACAGTACATATGCAAGCTGCAAAGAAATTGTTGAGATACTTGGCAGCAAATCCTGGACAAGGAATTTTGTTAGCTGGCAAGTCAGCAGCTCAGTTAACTACTTATTGTGATTCAGATTGGGCAAGTTGTGCTTACTCCAGGAGATCAACATCGGGATTTTGCATTATGCTAGGAATTTCACCTCTGTCCTGGTAAACCAAGAAACAAACAGTAGTGGCCAGATCTAGTGCAGAAGCTGAGTACAGAGCCATGACATTGGCTAGCTGTGAAGTTACTTGGCTATCAACACTATTGCAAGTCATGGGGTTATCTAATTTACCTCCAACTGTTCTCAGTTGTGATAATCAAGCAGCATTAGCTATTGCACTAATCCGGTTCTTCATGAACGTACCAAACATGTGAAAATTGATTGGTATTACATTCGAGACAAGGTAGCTGTTCAAGATATTGTTACAAGGCATGTTCCTTCTAATGCACAGGTTGCTGATTTGTTTACTAAGAAATTGCCTGCTAAGCAACACACGTATATACTCAACAAGCTTAGTGTTTCCAACAGTCAACACAGCAAGCTTGAGGGGGAGTAATGCAGAGTAATAAGACCAGGGGCGTTGTAGTAATATCAGTGTAACAGTCAGGGGCATAATAGTAATACAAGTACAAGTTTGTTATAATAAGTTTGTTATAAAGTTAGTTACAAGACGGAGTGATCTGTATATATAGAAATAAGGTGATTTGATCGATGTAACTTGAACACTATGATTTACAGTATAAAATCAGTTTGTTAAGTTGCATATATCAAAACTTTCGTTTACCATCATTTTCTTTAGTTTGGAAGTGGAAAAAATTTTATGGCAAAAGAATATTTTTTTGTAAAAATACTTTTTTTTTAAATTATTTTGCAAAAATACTAACTAACTTTTATAAAATATTTACAAAAATGCGGTAACTTTTACAACATTTGCAATCGAAATCAACCAAAATTAACCATAAATGCAAATTTTAAAAATTTACTAATAATTAAGTTCATGTTTAATTGTATAATAGGTTGTTTAAAAAGTTACATTGGTAACCAAATGCAACCTCAAATACAATCAAAAATGCATTTGGTTGCTGTAAATATTTTTAAAAATAATTTTAAAAAAACGGTAAAAGCGCAAAAAAAAATTAGAAAAAGTTGTATTTTTGATAATTTTCCTACGAAAAATTATGACATTTTTATCTAGTAAATCTAGTAGTAATTTACTTAATTTCGTTTTGATCCGTTTGAACAAAAAAACAATACAGAATCCAAATTACATGACCGAAAAAAAAAATCAAATTGCATGATTAAGTGAAAAGCAGTTCAGTTGCTGTTGTTTGGATTTCTATATTGGTGTAGTTTGAATTTCTATACGTAGGGGAAGAAGGAGAGAATCAACTAATGGAACCACCTATGGTTCCATCATATTTGCTTAGGATTCCTCGGCTTGCCATTTGACTAAATGTTACAAAGAATATGACAAATCTGATCATGCATAATTATTTACCTTACCCAAAATTCTGGTGTTAATGTAAAAGACAAACATGCTTGTATAGTAAAGCACACATGCTAATCCACTTGATAGTTAACTATACTACTCATCCCATTTATAAATTCAGAATCCCTTCCATTTTAACACACTGAATAAAACCAAACTAAACTAAAACCCACCCTCACATAAAAGTAGAATCTGGGAGGGAAGTAGGATCGGGAAAGGGGTAAGATGCAGGACAAGCTCATCACCACTTTCCGCAATGGTTAAATGGCAGTTAGGTCACTCAACTGACTGAAAACTTTCAGTTGGGTCATCCAACTCAAAAAACTTTCATCCAGGTCACTTAACAAATAAAAACTTTCAATCAGGTCATAAAACATGTTAAATGACCTGATTTTGACGTGTTTAATGACATGATTTTAACGTGTTTAATGACCTGATTGAAAGTTTTTAACGTGCTTAATGACTTGATTGAAAGGTTTTATTTGTTAAGTGATCTGATTGAAAGTTTTTTGAGTTGGATGACTCAACTGAAAGTTTTGAGTCAGTTGAGTGACTTTACTGCCATTTAACCCCTTTCCGCAATCGAAAGTGAGATGTTATAAGAGTTGATCACCCTACTTTCGGAGAGAAGCCCTGGCTTCTGGCTTGTGACAATAATAAATAAATAATAATAATATGGGATTATGTTTATTTAAAACCAGGAGGATGTGTCCCATTACATATTTATCACTTGAACAAGCCCAGATACATATCAATGCAAGAGACCTAAGGTATGCAAAATATGCAATAACCAATTCAATCTTTAACTAAAGCAGCCTACCACCACCTCAATCAATCTATGCAATCTTTTTCTCCTTTTCTCTATACACAAAACTATAATCAAACTGAAAAGGATTATGGCAATACTGATCACTTGACGAAATGTAAGTTATTTCTTTCAAACAGAGTTTATCACATCCCTGTTTGATCGGCTCTTGTGGTGTCTTTTACCATGCCTACCGTGGCTTCCACCAAATGTTACTGGGTCGAATCCTCGAAGTCTCTCGGCTTCTCGGGGATCAATCACGCACTCAGAAGGAGAAACCTTGTATCGCATTTTATCATAACAATAGGAGTATTGCATGTGTTTTTTTCTGAAATTTTGCATTTTAGTTCTACCTTCATTTGTGATACCGGTAGGAACAGACTTAAACTTCGGCACAATATCACATGTTGAGGACAGCTCAATGGGATCGACAGCACAACCGTGAAGCACAAAGTCCGAGAACTCGGCAATGTAAGGGGAGTATTTATAATTGACCTTGTATTTACCTCCATTTGTAGCCCAAGTAGATCCATCCCATATAGTACCATACAGGCTCATTGGCTTAGATGGGAAGTCCCCACCCATTGCTTCTGTTTTCTTGACCTCTCTTATAGGAACATTGTCTATGTAAAAGCTGCAAAGTAAGATAAAAACACACATAAACAAACAAGAAAATATCAGTGCTATACTATTATCATGAAACACAAATAAGAAAACTTTTGATCAATCAGTTCAAAAATTTTAATTATTAAACAAGGATAAAAACAAGGCAAGTGGAAGGGTGTTGACAGACAATTCATGATAAATGCAAAGGAATCTCTCATTCCAATTCTCATACTGTTAGAGCTAGAAAAAGAGACATGAAAATAATAACACTACCAACTGTAAAGTAAAATTTCAATTGCAATACCTACAATCTTTAGTATGATGAATTCGAAGCTACATTTTGTAGTTTTAAAATTGAATTATGTAGTCGTTAACATTTACAATAAGTTCATATATCTGGAATAAGAAAAAAAAACATATATATTCATTTTTGAAGGCAGAGTAAAATGTATTTGCTGCAAAAAGTTCCTAACAAGGACAGCATGCTTAAAAGCTGCAACAGAACATCATACTAAAAATTGAAAAAACGGTAATGATCATATTTAATTACTCCAGATGTGTTATAATAATAGCCCAACTGAACAAACAGGTGAGTGGTGACTGATACATAGAATAAATATAATCTGAGCAGGGACCAAGCAAAATAAATTACTAGCAAATTGATTTCAGCACACAAACACTCTGCAATGATAGTTTCAATTTGTGGAAATAATGGCCAAGAAAATATTATTTTGGGAAATTTTCACTTTCTTACATGATCTTATCATCACTCCACAAGATACTGTATTGATGGAAATCTTCTGAAGGATCAAACCACAGACCATATCTCTCTTCTCTGCCTGCTCCCGTGCTTCCATTGCCATAAACATTGGTCTGAACTCTCCACTCTTTGCCCCTAATATTCCCAAGAAACTCGAAATCGATTTCATCATGGTTCTTCTCGAATATGTCCCCGTTCGACATCTACAATCATTATAAATAAGCTTTTAATTTAATCTTGAAGACATATCAAGTTATTTTCATTAATCCAAAAGATGAATTGCATGCACAAATTTAATTGAGTTAAATATCAAGTTTTTTAATTCATCTAGGTGTGAACATATGGATCAACAAAAAATTTAAAACTCATTACACAAAATTACATTTTTACAAATGGATTACTTGTTCTATCAACAAGAAGGTCTAACCAAGAACAAAACATACATAAAAACAAACAGATATACAGGTGCACTTACATAAAATGCAACAACCACCCCAGCAGTGTAATCTGCAGGTAACTTAATTGAAGCACTAAAGAACCCATGGTTGTAAAGATCATGTGATACAAATCCAGAACCTACAGATGCATGAGGCCAAAACATTTAACATAATAAACAACCATTTTAATATTAAAATACAAGAAACAAATTTAATAAAAGAAAACAGACCTGTTCTTTCAGTAAGAGTAAGGTGGGCTGATTTTCCATCTTTAAGAATCACAAGATTATCATCACCAAAGATTTGTGCATACCCTTCTTCAAATGAAACAGTTGGGAGGTTTCTTAAAGAAGAGCCAGTTGCTAAAACAAAAACAGAGCATATCAGAAAGAAATTCACATATATTTTCACCATCTTTTGGAGCAATCTCAGAGTTTTTTTCTTGGTTTTTAATAAAGAAAAAATGAAAGAACTTGGAAGAAATTTACAAACTACACACAAATGTGTGTGTGAATGTGTGTGTAAGAGAGAGAGAGGGGAAGTTGATTTTATGGGGGTTTGGAACTTGAGAGAGGAGACTGAGCTGAGAGGTGTGATAAGCTGAGCTGTTTACAACACTGACAACTTTGGAAAAATATTGTAGTTGCTGCAAATTAGGGTGACAGTTTTATCACTTTTATTCATATAAAATTATAAATTATAAATATAAATATAAAGATAATTTTAATAGAATATCCAAATTTATATTTGTGTTGATAATTTAAACAGTTCATGTGTCACTGTAATGTAGTTGGATTATGTTGCAGATTATCTCTTTGGATTAATATCTTAATTAATTAAATTGCATTAGTTGTTAATAGTCAAGTCAGTAGTTCATTATTGAAAATTAGGCTCCTGGTAAATGAATAAGCAACTGCCAACCACTCCACTAATCCACTTTCATTCTTAATTTGTGAGCTACTAATAATAAGTAGCTAATTTTGCTTATTTTGTGGGCTAAGTACTGTAGTGTAGATTGTACATGATAATTGTATGTGCAGTGGCTATTGTATTTTTTATTCATTTCTGAAAAAAAATTGTTTTTATGTTACTAATGACACAGTGTAATTAACCTTGAATTCTTTGTCTATGATAGATAATGAATTTCATTCCCTTTTTTATACCGGACACTGAAATATGTAGAGTATTCAAATTACATTAAAGCTTCACAAAAGGAGAATTATAATTACAATTGTTTTAATTAGAAACTTTAATTTAAATGCGATTATTTACAAATGCTTTCCGTGTATCAACTTTACAACCCCAAGTTTGTGTAAAAAACGCGGTTTGCATTGTGTTTTCGAACAACAAATTAGGCACAAATTACGCATTTATTGATTTTAATTTTCTGAACCATACAAAAACAAAATTTTATTAACTTCAAACGGTTTTTTTAGATACATGATAAGGAGTGATCACGAGATGATATACAAAAAAGTTGACTTACTAATCTACTACTAGCTTTTAATAAAAAAATGCTGGATTGCGGAAAGCACCGAAGTCCATGACTTGAACGAGAGATAAAGTGGCGAGAGAGGAGAGATTACCACGGACGCAAAGCTAACTAAAGATGAAACTGATCATGAACCACCATAATTATGAAAAATTAAAAATTACAACATATTTAAAGTGTAATATACTTTGAGTGAAAATATGATTATGTACAACTTTTGGGTCAGAAAGTGGTTACACTTTATATACCTGTAATACTTTTGCAACATATTTTCGGTGGTATCAATTTTATATGAGATACGTTTTTAAAAATAAAATTTCCGCAATTTTGACAACATAATATAAATACCGGTGATATAAATTGAAACTCCTGCTAATTTTAAAAAAGCAAAATATATTTTTTTAAATATACGTTACATTTGCCCTTAAAATCGATGAAATAAATAATTTGAAACCTTACGAATTACGGATGATCAAATTTTTTCGAATCCTGATTCCGCCATTTTTTATGGACCGAAAGTATTACTATCAGAGTATTAGTTACCTTGTCCCTGACTGCTACCCAGGGGGTGAGGAGAAGTAGCCGTTGTCCAAGTTTGACCACGAAGGGAATTAAGACAGGGCAGTGTGGATTGAGGAGAGGAAAGAGTTACGGCTAAATTGAAGGAGGTGCTGCCCCGGCCTATACTGCAAAATTCGGATCCAAATCCTCTACACCATAGTTGTTGTGCATCTCCCTTTCCTACTTTTTTATGATTGGTTGTTCTGTTAACTTCGTTCCACTAACACTAGTTTGATTTATATTAATACATTTAAAACATTTTAGTAGTCATTTTATCAATTTTTTTTTTAAAATCATATAATAATTATTTTTAAACAATACATATTTACACATAAAATTTATATTTTTATAATATATATTATAAACTAAACTAGATTTGGACGCAGCAATGCAGCAATGGAGAAAGCATTATCCACTCAATGGCGAGAAACAAGTCATCGACTTTGCGTATGGCACATGTATCAAAATGCGGCAAAACATCTCCGTAATGTGTTTGAGAAATTCAAAAAATTTGCTAGAGATTTTAGTTGTGTCTATGATCATGATGAAGTTTTAGATTTTGTTGATGTGTGGAATAAGTTGCTTGAAAATTTATATTTTTATAATATATATATATACATTATAAAAATATAAATTTTATGTGTAAATATGTATTATTTAAAAATAATTATTATATGATTTTAAGAAAAAAATTGATAGAATAACTACTAAATTATTTTAAATGTATTGATGTAAACTAATGTTAGTGTTAGTGGAATCCAAGTTAGCATAAATAATTAATTATAAAAATGAAAGAGGGGATGGCATACCAACTATACTATGGTGTAGAGGATTTGGACCCGCAAAAATCTTAAACTGGCGTCAGTCTTGGAAACATTAATCATCCTATAAAAGCATTCACCTAAAATATGATGTACTTTCCTTTCCCCATTAAAAGCTGTGTCGCATTTCATCTTTTTACTCACACGAGCAACATTGCCAACAACATGGTGCAGTCGTTGAGCCGTTGGCCTCCTTTAAAGGAGGTTAGGGGTTCGACTCCTGCGTGTGCGTGAGTTTCTTAGTTTGTATTAGATTTCCTTTCTATATTTGTATTTCTGTATTTGTAATGGCCGGGGGTCCTTCGGAAACAGCCTCCCTATTGTATAGGGGCATGGTCCTAGGGGCATGGTCCGCGTACAGCTACCCTCCTCAGACACCACTTTGAGTGGTATTATAACTGAGTAAGCTAAGTTTACTCACACGAGCAACATTGCAGAGCTAGAATTTATTTTTGCTTTTATTTATTTCATTATATGAACACTTTCTATTTTGGAGTGAAAATCAGTCCAATCGCACTCGGTTTGTAATTCGTTAGTATTTTTTTAGAATTCATCATATACCTTACTATAAACTTATTTAAGGAGTACGGATCCAAGGAGAACTTCCGTGAAAAGATAATCAGTGCAGAGGACCTAACATTCAAAACTAAATTCTAAATATTTTTAATTTATTTTCATGAAATAATTATACTAACACATTTTAATCGTCCATATATAATTTTTAAAACCAATATTTTTTTTGTTAAATTTAAAATCAATATTTGAATCATTAACTAAATATTAAAAATGATTTATATATGATTTTCAAAAAAAATTACCGAGATTCAAAAACAGATTCAAAAAATTTATGAGATTCAAAAACAGATTCTTAAAATTTATATAAAAATATTTTTATTTTTACAAACAAATTTGTTTTTGAATTAAAATTAATTCACATAAATGAATTAAATATTTTTATATTCCTACCGTGCTTCCAAAATTTTTATATTTATAAACAAATTTTTGTTTTTAATTCATTTTTTGGAAGCACAATAGAAATATAAAAATATTTAAAAAAAAATTCAATTTTAAAATTAATGTTTTAAACTGATTCCTCGGTTCAGTTTTGAAGAGGGTTCTCCCGACTCTCTTGGTCTTTATTTAAAAGCTAAAAGTATTTAATTATACGATAATATTTTTAATAGTAAAATTAATCCAAGTTACAACGGCTAACAAAACTGGCCTTTTCAACATTGCTGCAGGGCCTACATTGACAAACCTAGTCATAGCATCAATACCTCGATTAATACAAATTTTTGGGATTGATTTTTTTATATATATATTCAATAGAATTAATCATCTTTTTTTTCTTTCTTTTTTCTGTCAAAGAGTAGAATTATTCATTCTTGACTAGGGAATATGCCCGTGCTACGCACTCGGGAAATAGGAAAAAACAGATTTTATTTAATTTTATTTGATATTATTATTTATAATTTTAGTGTAAAAAATCAATGTTTTTAGTATCAATATTTTAACAATAATAAAATCTTTATTTATTTTTAAACAATAATATGTTTCATATAATTTCAAAAAATAGTAATCAAATGTTCTTCAATAAAACAGCACAATTAAATGTTTTGTAATTTTTTTTTGGAGATTTTAAATCAAATTACTTGAATTTTCATAATACTGATTAAAGGGTAAGATTATTATTAAAAGCAAACACATGAAATAATGGTTAAATAATTCATCATTTAATATAAGTCAATGTAGTTATATAGTATCACGTTACTCGACGTCGCCTCGCGGCGTCGTCTCGCATTTTGTAATATGAAAATTAACATTATAATCGAAGAATTTTAATTATTG
This sequence comes from Saposhnikovia divaricata, assembly GCA_036435485.1. Taxonomy (NCBI): domain Eukaryota; kingdom Viridiplantae; phylum Streptophyta; class Magnoliopsida; order Apiales; family Apiaceae; genus Saposhnikovia; species Saposhnikovia divaricata. The sequence continues at coordinate 60,407,013 of CM071594.1, forward strand.
AGCAATAAATATATGAGGCTTAAAAATTACTCGATAATATTTTTTTATCATCATTAAACTCCAAACAATGAGTTTTCGACATCTATCTTCAATCACTTTCATTAAGTTTATTAAGTATTATAATTTGTGTATGTTTGATTTTATTAATTAGGTTTTAAATGAAATGTGATCCAGGAATGTTTAGTAAAATGAAATTCTTACAATTTGGTTATTCCTCACTCAATATAAGTCAATGTAGTTATATAACTTCTCGACGTCGCCTCACGGCGCCGTCTCGCATTTTGAAATATGAAATTTAAAGTTATAGTCGGACTAAAAATGAATTATATATAATTAATTTCAATTATTGAGCTATAATTTTTTTTAAAAATGAAATATTCCGATCATTTCGTTTATCGATATAAAACTTTAAACGATTTTCAATATCTATATTCAATCATCTTCATTAATTTGATTAAATATAAAATTTTTATTTGTTTTATTTAATTCATTAAGTTTTAATTGAAATGTCATCCAATAAGGTGTAGCAAAAATACAATTCTTACATTTTTTATAATTATTCACTCAATATAAGTTAATATTATTATGTACTATAACGTTATTCGACGTCGCCATGAAAATAGTTATTATCTTAAAGGAAAATTATAGCATGAATAAATTAAATTATTGAAAATAAATTTTTAAAAAATAAATTGAGTACTTCTCCCAAGTATCCATATATTAAACGGTGCAACAATTATACATTCTTTATTTAATGATCTTCATATAATTTATTATATAAGGATTATTATAATTTGATTGTTCTAAAATGGTATGAGTACTGATTAGTTCTTAGATTATTCATGATTTTTTGTTAGGTTAACTGCATGTTAACTTTGGTGTGGTAGATTATTATTATTTTTATTATTATTATTATTATTGTTATTATTATTATTATTATTATTATTATTACTATTATTATTATTATTATTATTATTATTATTATTATTATTATTATTATTATTATTATTACTACTACTACTACTACTACTACTTTATCTTTTAGCATGGTTAGTTTAAATATCTTTGATTAGTTTAAATGTCCTTTTTTTTAAACAGGTTAGTTTAAATATCCTTGGTTAAAAGATTTAAATGAGAAGAGTTTTAAAGTATTATGATTGGTATAAATTTAATTAGTTTAAATATCTTTGGTCTAAATTCATAGGTCACTAATAATATAGAATTATCCAAACATATATTGACTTAAAATTTTTACTTTTCACTTTAAATAACTTTAAGTCATAAATAATAATTTAAGTTTATCCAAACAGGCTCTAAATTCCTTTCACTATATTTTGGAGTAATGCGCATAATACTTTTATAAAATCATACGTCTACATCGAAATAAGCCTACTTTTTCAATTTTAATCGTAATTGATTTAAATAAGTAGTAAAATATCAGATCGAGGCAATAAACCTCTATGTTAAGGACTCAAATATTTATAGGAAGAATAATGTGGTGGTACAGAGCTATACTTTATGTGCAATAGGCAGTTTAACTGTTATTAGTCAAAATTGAATTAATTTGATTTTGGAATTTATAAATTACCAATTTTTATGAAACCGGGTAAGTATGTTAAGGTTTGAAATGATCAAAATCAAAGAAAAAATCAATTCAAATATTTTCTATCAAGATGATGATCAATTAAATAGATGTTGATGCATGTACATATTTATTAAATCAGAATTAAAAACGAAAAATTTCCTTAAAAGTCAAATCATATGGATTTCAACTTGATTAAGGATGTTCATATGCTAAAATTCCTACAATGTTTAAATATAATTGCATTAATTTATACATATGCTACACATTTAATTCATATTAATTGTAAAATAAAATTTGTGATAATCTTAAATCTAGGCAAGGCAAGGCAACATACTCATATATCCCGTGTAACACGGGGTCTGAGGGGGTAAGATAGTATGCAGCCATGCCCCTACGCATGCGTAGGGAGGCATATATAACATATAATTATAACTGTAATATGAATTGAATAGAAAAAAGATCAATAAAAAAGGTAGAGACAAAAAACGGAGAGACACAACAAAGTAAGAAAGAAGAAAATAGCATAAAAAAAAAGTAATAGCAGATGGATGGAGTTTCAATGATATATATAGCACTAATTTTGTTAAACGTATTAACAACTGGGCCAACAAATTTAATTGATCCAATTTAAGATTTCGAACCCGTCAAAAAAGAAATTTTGAAAAAAAATGGATATATAAATAATTAATGCTAATTGATACTATAATAATGAGTTATAGTTTCCATAAATGAGAAAATCAAGCGAGATTTCGAATTAATTGGGAAGATTGTGTATTAAATAAGTAATTTGAATTTCAAATTCTTATTACGTATTAAATGAAAAGAATTTGTAGATTTGATTATAGATAATTGAAAATGGATCATAATATGATAAGAGAAAATCAAGCAAGATTTTGAATTAATTGGGAAGATTGTGTATTAAATAAGTAATTTGAATTTCAAATTCTTTAATTGATCCAAAAAATATGTTTAAATTTAAGATTTTGAACCCGTCAAAAAGGAAATTTCTGGGGAAAAAGAAAAATAAAAATGGATATATGAATAATTAATGCTAATTGATACTATATGAATGAGTTATAGTTTCCTTAAATAAGAAAATCAAGCAAGATTTTGAATTAATTGGGAAGATCGTGTATTAAATAAATAATTTGAATTTCAAATTCTTATTACGTATTAAATGAAAAGATTTTGTAAACTTGATTATAGATAATTGAAAATGGATCATAATATGATAAGAGAAAATCAAGCAAGATTTTGAATTAATTGGGAAGATTGTGTATTAAATAAGTAATTTGAATTTGAATTTCATATTCTTATTATGTATTAAATGAAAAGATTGTGTTGACTTGATTATAGATAATTGAAAATGGATCATAATATGATAAGAGAAAATCAAGCAAGATTTTGAATTAATTGGGAAGATTGTGTATTAAATAAGTACTTTGAATTTCAAATTCTTATCTTGTATTAAATGAAAATATCAAGTTGACTTGATTTTAGATGATTGGAACTGGATCATAATATGAATATTCCGGAATATTGTGAATTACAATGGAATACATTACATATAGAATATTGAGAAAAATTTTGAATGAGTCGTAATTTCCATAAATGAGTAATTAGGAATTCAAAAATATTTAAAAAATATATGAGAGGAAACTTATAAGAGAAAATCAAGAAAGATTGTGAATTAAATGAAAAGATTGTGTATTAAATAAGTAATTTGAATTTCAAAATTATTATGAAATAAATAGAAAGTTTGTGTTGACATAATCACAGATTATTGAAAAAGGATCATAATATGGATAATCCATGGAAAATCAAAAGAATCCAAGTACAAATGTTTCGCTTACAGTTTCATTCTGAAGTAGGAGAAATAGGACCAATCAGAATCCTCTTATGACATGTTTCACAATTAAGCAAATGTCTAGATTCAAAATATAACGTAATGAACATATAAACTTTGTGAAACTTAACACAAAAATAGATTTGATTATCATGTCTTAGGAAACATATTACAATAAGTTAACATCTCAATCTTGAAGATAACAATGGCTTGATGCCAAGAAGCAAGTTCAAGAAAAAACCAAAGAGAAAATTAGTCAATGCTTCAAATCCTTAATTTCTGTAATGCAGTTCCGGAGATGACCAGAAAATGGCCAAAAGATTCAAATTTGTGAAAGGAGCATACAGTATATGGATTGGAGATGTATAGCAATTAATAAGATGTCCCAGAAAAAAGGTATCAGGAAAAGCAAGTAGCTAAACCTAGGCAACAGAAACATAAAAAACAAAAGAATCCAAGTACAAATGCTTCGCTTATAGTTTCATTCGGAAGTAGGAGAAAAAGAACCAAGCGGAATCCTCTTATGACCTGTTTCACAATTAAGCAAATGTCTAGATTTAAAATATAACGGAACCAACATATAAACAAAAAATTTGCGTACCTGTTTTATCCATTACAATGCAGACTTTGAGGTGTAGAATATTGTAGATGGAAAAAAGATCATCTACAAATGGTATATTGGAAGAAAATCTGATGGAGGAAAATTGTGTCAGTTATTGCTTTCCATAACATAATAAATTACATATATTTTTCAGTTACAATACTACCTCAATCCGTCCATTTGTAGGAAAAAGTGGATAAATTTAAAGCCTGCAACAAACATTTTAAAGATAAATAAACGTATATCATACACAAAAATTGGACATTTGACGAAATAAAGATAAGCACAACGAATTATATACACACTGAAATTGACTCTAGATTAAAGACCTTTTGCAGCTCTCGATGAATTCAGAATCCCAAACAAAATACACAAAACAGAATGAAGCCATTTTTTTGATTTCTCTTGTCATGGCTGCAAAAAAGTAAAACAAAGCATGTCAAAGAACATCAAAAATAACAAACAAAATACACTTTAAATCATTCAGAACTTTAATCAAACACCTTTTATGCAGACCTGTTAGAACTGTTTGCCATTGACACTCAAAGAGAAAATAATCAAAGAAGAGGATATTGATTAAAACATTAATAAAATGCATGGAAAAAGAGAAAAAATGGAAAAGAAAACCTTGCTAACAATCAGAGAAGACGATATTGAATCGAGTTATAGGTTTTTAGAATCAAGATACATACCCAATTAATCATATTCACCGTTAAATTTGTATCTTGTAAATTGTCTCAATCACAAATTCATTGTAAAATCATTCTCGTTTCATATTCTGTAAATTCAAACAAACAAATATTAGAAAACAACAAATATAGTATACACATACACACATATATGAATACATTAAAAAAAAGACCATGAAGACCGAAAGAAAGAAAAATGACTAAGAAGGAGAAAAAAGATGAGAGAGATTAATGATATTTTATGTGTACCGCCATTCTTGAGAGAGAGGATGAGAGAGATTAAAGATATTTTATGTGTAACGCCATTCTTGAGAGAGAGGTAAGAGAAGTTGTTTATATAATATTCATCAAATTAATCCGAGCTCTAATATGGATATTGTTTCTTGATTTATATAATACTCAATATATTGAATGCAGAGTTTGAGGTGTAAAAGAAGGAAGATGGGCCAAAAAAACATCTACGGATGGTATATTGGAAAAAGTTCTGATGGATGAAAATTGTGTCAGTTATTGCTTTCCATGGATGAATATGGTTGAAAGTTTGCTAAAATCATAGAGGAAAATTGTGTCAGTGATTTATATTGGATGATGACTTATATTGAAGAAGGAAGATGAAAAAAAAAACATCTACAGATGGTATATTGGAAGAAGATCTGATGGATGAAAATTGTTTCAGTGATTGCTTTCCATGGTTGAATATGATTGTGTACATAATTGCTTTCGATGGTTGAATATGATTGAATAAATTACATATATTCAGTTACCATAATTTTGAAAGTTTGCTAAAATCATGGAGGTAAAGTGTCTCATTTATTGCTTTCCATAATTTTATATTTGCATATAATTGTTTTAGATCCAATGGGTCATATCCATTTTAAAACGGGTCATGACTAACTAAGTATATATTGTATTGGAAGATTGTTAATGGGTTAACGGGTTTAATCCATTGGATCAGAAAATAAGTCAATTGTCTAAAATAACCTTGCAAATAATTAGGAAGCTAAATGATACTTAAAAGATAAGGGGTAAATTATGTAATTTTTGGAATGCTTCATGTTCATGCTTTAAGAATATATAGATTAGCGTATATAACAAGACTCTTGCTCTGTTTGCCTAGACTTATTTAAAGTTTTCATGGACTTATTTTTGAGTAAAAAATTTATATTTTGATAATTTTTTTTATGCAAGTATTTAATGTATGTTTGAGATTCTATTAGTTGCAAAAAAAAGTTAACTTTTTTCAGAAAAAAATTAGAAATCTCTACATTTATCTTAAAATAAGTTGACTTATTCTAAAACTAAGTTCCCCAAACACCTCCTCTATTAAATTACTAATTTTAAATATAAATAATTTATTGAGATAAATGTGATTGCAATCCTATGGAAAATGAGTGGCACGTGTACTTTAGCATAAACCGGTTGGTCTGGGCTAGCGTGCACAAAGAGCGACTCAAGAACCAGAAAGGGATCTACACTTGAGATCCCAACCATCATTCAATCTTTCATTTTGCCAAGCCACAAAATAGCAGTAACAAGTCATTCGAAACAATCTTTTTTTTCTCTCTACGAAATTCATTTAATAAAGATTAGATATCTACATATGCATGTGTTATACCAAAAATATAGCTGAGATATTTAGGTATTGGGTCGAGCTATATTTGACCTGGTCAACCAAATTCAAAAATAAATTAAATATTGATGAAGACACGTTCTCCCCTGTCTTTGTGTCAAGATTGTCCCTTTCACAACGCATCATCGGCCTAAGGATGTGCCCTGCTAATTGGAAAATTCTTTCCTCGTACCCAAGAGGTGGATATCCGTCGTAGAAGACCTCCGGAAATATTTCTGGATGTTGAAAATCCTCTCCTGTAATCAATGGGCGCGTTCTTATTGGCGGAAGTGGGTGACTCTTGATATGCGCTTTGGAAGCTCTGTTCCTGCTATCAATGACATGTCTTCATTGAGAAAGTTCAAAGTAATCCTACGCTTTGCACCCAAAAGAGGATCACTTGTCCTGTTATCTAGTGGATGCTTCTCATTCGGAGGATAAGGATGCGTTCGACATTTGGGATAAGTCATGGCTATACCTACAACTACTTTGGTCGGGGAATTGACTCCTATGTTAGGCTGATGTCACATCTGTGAAGTCCTTAGACTTGATTCTTAGGCTTTGTGACTAGGTCTCATCGTTAGACATTCCTAAAATTAGGCCATCAGGGTAAGAAGTCCAGCCTAATTAGGGTTGTAAATGAATCGATACACTCGCGAACGGTTCGACGTTCGGTTCGAAAAAAGCTCGGTTCGGGTTCGGTTCGATTCATAAACGAGTCGATCATGAACATGATTTTAAAGATCGATTTATAAACGAGTTGAACTCGATAACGGTAAAGTTCGAGTCGCTAGCTCGCGAACAAGATCGATTAACGTGTTCGTAGACATAGTTCATGAACAGGCTCGTGAACATAGCTCATGAACATGTTCGTGAATAAGTTCGATAATTGAGCTCATTAACATGTTCGGTATTCGAGTTCAATAGCGGTTCATAAACTAATTCGATAGATAATCTCAAATATATAATATATGTTTGATTATTAGAATGTACTCTTGAAACTCTTATTAATTGTACACCATTAATTAGAATATCTTATATTTTATACTAGATATTATAATTAATTATTTTATAATAATAATAATAATAAAATAATAATAATAACTAACTAAATCTTACAATTAGTATATGTAGTATAATAGTATATATTTGTCAAAATATGTATCGAATTTTAATATTAAATATTACTGATGTATAAATATATTTATACTACTTAAATATATAAAAATATATTAAAATATGTTTATGAGTGTGTAAAATTTGAAACTATAATAACATGAGATACTTGCAAATATGAAATATAAAGACCAAAGTAGTTAATTAAACACTACAAACATAATAATATTTTTTTATTACTTTAAAGTTATAAAATGTAATGAGATAATACTATAAACATATAATCTATGCAAAAATTTACAAATAAGATTGTAAATTTATGTAAGGAGACCGATACTTTTGTATTACTGATATTTTATAAATTTTATGTAAGTTAATTAGTATTTTGTATGACTAGTGATATTTTATGTAAGGAGATGTGAGAATTTTATTGATTGATGATTTATTATTGTTACTTTTAGTGCTGAAACATGAATTTAATTATTACATTTTGGACTTTTTAATTTTTTTAATGTTAGATTTTTGTATACAAAAATAAGAAAACAAGTTTATGAGTTGTTCGTAAGTGAGCTCTTAGCATTAGTTCGCGAGCAATATTTAAGATTTATTCGTGAGCATAATTTCATTAACAAGCTTAATGAGTTATTCGAAAGCAAATGTTCGTGAGTAAGCTCATGAGACATGTTCGTGAGCTGTTCGTGAACGGTTCGCGAACAACATTTTATCTTAACGAACCGAGCTCAAACATATTTTTTGCTCGATTCAAGTTCGAGCTCGAGTTCGAATTTAATAATTTCTTAACAAACGATACATGAACATTTTAGAGTTCGGCTCGGCTCGGCTCATTTACACCCCTAAGCCTAATTGGATTTCTTCCAACCCAAGAACTACGTGGATTCGATCCCCTATAATATAGAGGTATGTAGGCAAATTGGAGGGGATAGAAGAAAAGAGCTCTACGAGTCATCACCATAAACCCTCTCAATTTCAACACCCAATTCATCATCATCATCACACTCTGACGACTTTTCTTACGAAGAACATCATCGTAGATCTTGAGTCGAGCAACGAATCTCAAACTTTATTGTTATTAAGTTTCTTTCGTCAACACCATGTGCATATGATTATTTTCATTTAGATATTGGTAAAAAAATATCATGTTTTTTTAGTTAATCAATTTGAACTACAAATATTCGATCAATTGAATCTTGAAGATTGAGTAATATTTTCCACGATTAATGAAAGAAAATTATCGGATTAGATGTAGACAAGTTGGTAACGCCATGTTTGTTTTATATAGAGCTGTAAACGAACCGGATTGTTCGTTAAACTCAGTTCGTTCGTCCGTGTTCGAGTTCGGTTAGCTCGTCCGATAAGCTTACCGAACTCGAGTTGAACAAGAAAATATGTTCGGTAAGGTTACCGAACATTGTTCGATTTGTTAAGATTTCGTCCGAGTTCGTTTGAGTTCGGTTCGTTCGATAAAAACAATAATATTTACAATTTTTTTATTTTTCAAATTATTATATTTATTTGTTAAACAATATTATATATATAATTACCGAACTGTTCATGTTCGGTCATGTTCGGTTCGGTTCGGTATGTCCGCGAACAGTTCGTGTTCGGTTCGGTTCATTACCGAACTCTAGTTCGGATAAGAAAAATTGTCCGATAAGCTTACCGAACATTGTTCGGTTCATTAAGAATTTGTTCGTGTTCGTTAAAAGTTCGTCCGAGTTTGGTTCGTTTACGGCTCTAGTTTTATAGGATTATATAATTTACTAAAACATCTATTCTCGTATTTATTTTGTAAGTTTATTTGGGATTATATTGAGGATGATAATCTTTTAAAATAATAATTTTGTATTTATTTGGTTGGAATAAGAAATAATATTATAATCAGATCAAATATCTGGTTGGAGAAGGTAATATTTAATCTATTTCCACAAGTAATTTTTTAAAGGATATAATTTCTTCCCTACAATCTCTTGTAAAACAAACATAGGATTAATCTCCCCCCCTATAATCTATTTAAATTTAAAGGATAATATTTTAATTAATAGATTATTCCTCAAAATAAACATATGATATGATAATTTAAAGCATTAAATTTTTTTATAGAATTATATTCCAATCCTAAATTTAATTTTCTAAAACAAAAATAAAATCAAATAATTTTAAAAATTATAATCCTTAATGATGAAATTATTACATCTAGATAATTATCCGAAAATTACAATATCTCAAAACAAACATAACCGGACTCTTTATTACGTGACCAAACCACAAATATTTACCGTTTAGACTCGTATACTTCATAATATTTTGTTATATCAGTTAAACCCATGAAACGGGTTTTGCTGGTTAAAAAATTATACGTGAATGAAATCTATAATAAGATATTGTTAAAAGAGAATTAGGACTTCTAATAAGCAGGACAGATTTACTAATATAGTAGTAGAAAATCGAGTTCTAAATAATTTTTTAAATTAAATTTCAATTCAGTCTAATTAATACAACACCCGGATCGACAATTTATGTGAAACATATGTGCTCTTAGGCGCCGGGGACTATCCAATCATACAAAACACCTCCCAAAAGTAATTTGGTCCCCTGCCATCTTCGAAAAACCGAGGATTTGTGCAAATGTATAAATGGATAGGCTTGCCACCAGGGCAACTTTATGTATATCGTATTTTTAACCTTACAATTTACATGTTTTCAGATTAATACTGTGCTTTCAAGTTTTTTGTTAAAGAAAAGAATGGAAGAGAAGAGAAGGGGAAAATAGAGAATAAAAAAAACTTCTATAGCATGCTCCTGAATTTTTTTTTATAACATGAGAGAAAATTTTAAAAATGTGATATGGAGGGAAATATTTTAAAAGGTATGTGAGAGCTTCTTTCCCGATCATCCCATTTTTGAGAAGAAACTTTTGGAGAGAACTCAATCATTTCTCTTCTGTTCTAAAAAAATTCGGGAGCACAATTTCGAATTTCTTTTTTGAAAATTTCTCTTCTATTCTCTTCACTTCTCTCCTAAATTCAACTCCCAAGCACAACTTAAAAGAAAGAACTTGTAAATGCAACTTGATCGAGTACAAAAGAGACTCGTGAGTCGTGAAGCCTAGAGCTACTAGTTTCCCAAGTACAACTATCAAGTCCCGGGTTCTAGAACCATACAAATTTATTTGGCATTTTCTCCTAGCATATCAAACTTTTTTCTTCCTTATATTAATAAAATCATAACTATGCAATCAACATTTAATAATATTTGCATATACGATTGTACGTGTATGCATAGATAGATATATACATAATGTCAATATTTTATCCATGCATGTGAATAGACAGGTTCGTACTTATCCAATATTTTACTCCTATATATGTGAATAATTAAATTTTTTGGCTAAGAAAATCATGTGAAACAATCGAATTTTCAATAAATTAAAAGGACTATTCAAAAAAAATATTAAAATCTGTCTAATCATGATCTTCTACTATTAATTAAGTTTTTTCGCAGAATGTACAAGACCGCGTAGTTAGACAAAACTAACGTCATACGTAAATGATATTTTAGGGTATTTGATTTTTTAGACTCATGTATACTTTTTCCTCCACGTCCAAATATTGGATTAGTCACAAAGATTAAAAAATGAAAATAAAATAGTGTAAAGAGTACAATAAAAGTGAGTAAAGTAATAAGATTCATTAATATTTAAATAATATAAAAATTTAACGGGAAAAAAGGCACATGTAAATTTTACAGCGAAGTTAAAAGTTTTGAGATTGCATTATAACAAAAGAAAATGTTAGTTTCATACAATTATTTGATTTGAAATTTGAATTCATCGGTCTATTTATATAAATGAAATTAGCAAGTGTTATGCCATAATTTTGGCATATCTAATATTCTCCAAAATTTTTAATAATATTAATTATTAATTTAGATTAATAATTATTGCTTAACCGCTAAGTTTTATCCTCTCCCTGAAACGAGGAAAGAATCAATCTCAATCAATCAATAGCGGAAAATATCTCCAAACGATATTCTTCAAATCAGGAAGATATCACAACGATAAGATTAAATCAGATAAAATCAGTAATTACCCAAATTAACGAAGTTTATCCCTAAAGTTTCTAAGGGATAAACAAATCAATTTCACAGAACTACGTGGGCTTGATCCAATATAAATTGGTACGTAGGCATCTTGACAAAGAGATCGATACACGAGACAAATCGACACCTGTCAAGTTCAACCCCTCTTTATTCATAAACCCTAATTCCCTAAAACAATCACATACTTACAAATTTACCCTATTATTCCAACACACCTTTTATTTTGTGTTATTACGAAATTCCTCCGAGAAAACAAGAAAAAAAAAGATTGTAGCTCGTGATAATAAAGGTGACAAATGACAGAAGAGACAACACGGAAAAAACCGTGGGATTCCAACTTACTTTTTACAAGTAGCCTATGCAACTTGAATAACACATCCACTTTTTTCTACAAGCTTTGAAAACCTAAACATTGCTTTCACAAATAATCAAATATACAGACTCATTTTTTTTCATTTCACCGCAACGTCCTTGTCAATTATATAAAATGTATTCGTTATATTTCACCTCATATGGTAATGTCCTTCCAACAAAATTCTCGAATAAATTTTTAGTACATCGTTCGAGCCATGCACGAGTGTATAGTTCAGATTTGAACCCGATTTTTATAAATAATTTTTCAGGAAGAAATTTAGCCAAATTTTCAATAGATAATGAGCTCAAATCAACTCGTTTTTCTAGCATTTAGAAACTCTTTTAACAAAAATTCAAATGAATGCTTATTCCTGGTCCCAACTTATTATTGCACTTTTTACTTTCATTAATTTCTATTATTATTATTATTATTATTATTATTATTATTATTATTATTATTATTATTATTATTATTATTATGGCTATCATTAAATTTTTTTTGTTTTATAACAATGGAGATGAAACATGATTACAGTTATGTAGTGGCTGGCAGCTTGGCATTTTTTTCAGAGCTTTCCTCTTCTTTCTAATATCAGCAACTCGATTGATCAAGACACTCGATTGATTTCGTATCATTCCTTACAATTATTACTTTGACAACTCTATGTCATCCATTCAGATACTAATTTCAGTAAGTCTAATTTAATTAATTTGTGGTTGAATTTCATATTGATAGATTAGTACAAAATCATAGATCAGTTTTTTTTAGGGAAAAACATTTTTTAATTACAGAATTGGACAAATTACACACACACATAGAGTCAAATCACACAACTTTAGAAGCTCAAAAAGACCTGTACCCAGGCCCAATCTTGCTAAATTAACTATTCTGAAGAGCTAAAATGAAAAACTTACAGTATTGAAGTTACTTTAATTATGGGTTCAAACTTCAAAGCTTAGGTATAAAGTGTCTATCCACAGTGCCTGTTCCACCACAAGTCCACAGTACCATTTATTCTGCAAACAAGATTCTTTGAGGACTTGTGCTGAATCATGGAAGTAAAAACAACAGTGTACTACTGCATAGCTAGTTGCATTTTTCAATTTACAACATTCAGGAACCTTTTCCATACATATATGCCAAGCTAAGTTTTTCTGGTATGTTACACATTTCCATACCATACATGTTAAGCACAGGATCAGGTCCACCACATACGATTGTTAAAGCATACGTGCCACTTTATTCCTTACAATCATATACACTAAGCAGAGTTTTTCTAGTGTGTTATGTATATTTCAGTGTCTTGGATTTTAAGTACGGGATCATTCCACAAAGACGACTGTTAAAGCATACTTACCTGCGCATACTTATTGCGTAACAAGGCAAAAAAACTAAAATCCTGTATTCAAACGTAAAAAAACAACTAAAAAATAACTGTTATACTTTGCCGTGATTAACAAGTGTGGTAAGTATGCTGGGGCAGATGTCGACAAGGGATGTCAGCTCGTATACTGGGAAGATGGAGGAGAAATGAGGATTCAGGACCTTTGATTGTGTAAGAGGGGAATACCCATGCCACTCACTTATCAACACATTTTCAACCAAACAAAGATTTTATTCTTGTTCCACACCGACTACAAATCTAAAAACTCCCAACAAAACAATTTAGTTTTAAATTTCTAGATGAACAATATCCAACATCATGAAAACATAAAAAAGGAGGAGAAAAACTACAACACTTATTATGTCAGTGGACAGCTGTTACCAGAGAAGAGGCAAAAAGGTAATGGTTATACCCACTGCTGCTTTGTGCTCTCCATCCTCTCCAATAAACCAGCAATGTCAGTTTGCATTCTCAACTTCATCTTGTAATAATCACAATGTGAATCTTCCAGAGCCTTCAGGTTCTCCAGTCTTTTCCTCAGCCTTTCCTCAGTTTCCTGTAAACACAATGTAGCCAGCTTCTCGGCATATTCTTCTTCCAACTTCTCGTTCTTTATCCTAACCATCCTTTTATATGCTTCTGCTTCTTTCCTTGCTTCATCAGCCTTATCCTGGAACATTCTTGCTTCTGCGTCCTTTACCCTTACAACACTTTCTAAGCTTTCAAAGCCATCTTTCTTAGGCAACTTAACTGACCACTCATCTTCAATTACTTTGTCGCTCATAAGAGGAGCATTTATGTCGTTCTGATGCAGATCGTGCGGCAACAAGTCCTTTTTTGCAATTGAGTATCCTCCGTTGTAGAAAGGGGACTTCGGAAGAAGAGAGTCAGATCTTGGCAGCGGAGCTAACTCTTTTTTCATGGCATTTTGAATGGACAATAAGTCTTTTGCTGGGATACTCGAAGAAGGAATATCTGACATACCTTCTGCATCTATTAATGCTAAAACAAATCAAATTAGATTCGACTGTCCTAATCTCAAAAAAGAAAGGCGACATAATTGAGAATTGAGATATATAAAACAACTTAAGAATGTTCAAAACACAAAGGCATAGGGATGTAATTCGTTTGCAAATTCATGCTACATTTGAAATGAGCAATTAAAAGCAGTAATAGAGTGAATCTGTTTGCATTAAGATTCCTGAATAATAATATAAAGCAATCGTTTAAATGCGAAAAAAAATATAAAGTGAGAACCTTTAGCCTTAAAAATGATTTTGCTATTATTCACATAAAATTCCTATACTTCCTATACGAAACTCCTCTGATTATGGATGTAAACATATTAAAGACAACCAAAGTTGGTTCCTCATTTTAAATGATTCCAGAATTTGTAGTTCATAAATATCGTAATCCCATAGTCAACTATCGAGCTTAATTTCGTAAGTTCCACATGTAATATAGTACATGAGGCTTAAAGACGGATATTTTACCCAGACCACGTACTACTGCACGTTGTATTCAGAGTGGTGTTGTACGTGCGCCCTGATTCTAGGACTTAAACAGCATAAGATCTTCCGATTCAACAGGAAGCACATATTACGAGTAATTTGGAAAACTATATTGTGATAGCAACAAGCAGAAACCAACAATCCACAAAATTAAAAAAAAAAAAAGAGGCTTACATGAAAAGGAAAACCACCAAAAACATGAGAATTGAAAGAGAACGTGCCAAAATCACAGTCTTGGAAATTTTAGTTCAACTACTCATGATGGTGCAAATATACTTTCAAAGAATACTGATATTGCCTCAGATAAAAAAAAATTAAGATAAGAAGAAATTGACAACTAAAGCAGCAGTAAAACTTGGTCCAGTAAACTTACATGTGAAGAACTGAATGATGGAACTACAGGCATCTGAAGGAGAAATTATCTTATTCTTGAGCTTTAACAGAATCTCCTCAACCTTCACAAGCAACTCTTTACCTTTGAAATCTTCACTTTCTTTAAAGATTTTCCCAACACATTCAAGCTCTTTGACCAAGGTTTCTGGACCCCATTGCTTGGCACATGAACTGAACACATCCTTAATGAACCCAAACATTTCAGAATTATGATCACAACCAAGACAGTGAAATTGCATCTCTGTAGTCCCAGGCCGACCTCTCAAGCTAGGACCAGGTTTTATAAGATTACTCTGAATACCACAGGCTGCATGGCACCAATGGGAACATACATCACACCCTACCCAACTGCAAGTGTTACTGGCACAGTCAAATTTGAAACACACAGGGCACATGCACTCGCTGCAGAAACCCTTCTTTCTCGAGCAAATCTTGCATTCACAGTCTTCAACCGGCAATACCCTCTTACAATTCACATTTCGACACCTTTCTAGCATGAAAATTTCTACCAATTCTGTTATAGAAAGGCGAAGTCTGCTGGATAAGAAGCTCTCAAGACCCGTCTTTAAAGCAACCAACAGTTCAAGTTGGTGTTTGTTGGACTTTGAGAGGGTTTCTTTGCTAAAGTCAGATCTTCTTGCCAGCCTATTCTGAAGGCGTGCTAGTTCATCTCTCTTATCAGCATTAGTGATTAGATTCTTCAAGCATTCCTTGGTGGACTCGACTAGTTCATCAGGAAGTTCTTGAATTATCCGTGCCATGACAGGAATAGATTCCAATACTATTTCACGGAGAATCCTTTCAGGTCTTGAAAGCTTCCGCCCTCTCCCTCCATCTGAACTCTCAAAACCTCTTATCTGATCAGATCCCTGTCCTCTAGAATCACCTGATTGTGTGTCCAACAGAGGCCTTGCAGGCAATTCAGATGGAAAAAACGACTGGTTGTCAGAGCTTGTTGTCCTATGAAGACTGTTAGATGAATCCTTATTGACTGGATTGTTACCTTGCACAAACTGCAAAACACCGGCACCATGATTGGCTAGTGCAACTCCATCCCCAACCGGCCTAAAGCGACTATGAACTGAACCATTGGTTCCCTCACCAGCATTCCAAATATAATCACAGTCTCTCCTATGACTGCCAACTGAATTCTCATAATACTCAGTTGAGTTCCGGGTAAGCGAGCAACTAGCGTTGTGCGAAAAAGGGTGGGAATACGAATACGATGCTGAATTAGCACTAAAATCGTTGGAGTATGTGGTTTGTGTATTATTATTTGAAGGTGCTAAAGATTGTACACTCCTACTAGGCATCTGACGAATTGGAGGCTCAACATTTTGCACATTATCCGATGCAGCCAAAGACAATGATGCATCAGACAAACCTAAAGACAGATTAAGAGTTTCTAGCTTCGGCTTCTTTTCTCTAATTTCCCTATCGATTTCATTATTCTCAATCTCTCTTTTCAAAGAACTTCCCCTAATCTCATTACTCAGTTGTAAAAAATCTCTCTCTACCCATCTTCCATTTCCTTGATTCTGATCCTCAGAAACAATTTCTTTACCTTTATTACTCACTGACTCATTAGAATTCATCAAAATCTCTTTATCAAAAAAACCCAACTTGGAATTATCACATAAATAACTAAGAGTCAGTTCTTGAGAGCCAGAAGCCCCAATTTTCAATGGTTTTGGCTGAGACCCATCAGAATCTTTATCTGATTTTGCAAGAAAATTAATACCCTTTTCAAAAAATCCAATCTTTTCATCTGGGCTTCCATTATTTTCACCAAAAACAAACTGATTCTTGCTATCACTTGAATTTTCTCTATCTTTCACCATAACTTAACAGCAAAAAAAAACTTCAAGAATCAAAAGGGCAAGATGAAGAAGTACCTGAGATAACAAATGATACAAAAAAGATTCAATCTTGGTGAATTCCAAGCTGAATTGGTCAGCTTTCTAGCTCTGATTCTTGGTATCTACTTGTTCATGTGTTTCAAATGGTGTGTTCTGTTTTAAGAAAAGAGTCAAAGAAAGAAAAAGAAAACAGGGGTTGGATGCTTCCTGGTGGATGTTGTCCAGGTCCAATGATGCATTTTCCTGGTAATGTTGGTCTTAAAATATTGATTTGACTTTTCTTTGAATTATTGTACAACTTGTAATTATAAGAGAGAGAAATGTATTGTTTGACTTTGACTCACTTTTACTCCGTATTTTACTCTTTTGTTTAAGATGTGACCAAGAATTTTTGTGAATGTACAAAATTAGTACGGCATTATTGGTTTCTAGTTACTGATTCATTGGATCAAAGAACCTGACAAAAAAAAATTTTAATTTTATTAAATATTTAGATAATTTGAACTCAACTCAATTATTATTAAAACATTTTAAATAAAGGAATAAATATCAGAATCATCATTCATTTCATTCAAATATATTAATTGAGTCACTTATTTTAAAAATGACTTAATTTAGTCATAAATTTTAGAATTTGTATCATGTTAATCATCTGGGAATGACTAAATTGATACTAATTCTCAACTTTTAAATAATAAAAATGATACAAATTCTAAAATTAATGACTAAATTCTGCCATTTTCGAATTGAGTGATTCAATTGATATATTTGGATATTTAGCCCTTTATATAAATTACGGAATAAACACGAAAAGAATTTAACTCATTTGTAGGCTTATTAAAAAATGAGTTTAGTCACAATTCTTAGACTCAAAATCTCTTACTTAACATCATATCAAAATTTGGTGTGAATCCGAGATCTTTGACTTTTTGAATTTGTATCGTTTTGAGGCGAAGTAACGCATAATGCGTCGTTTGTTGTCCGTTTTATTGTTAGTTGTATCGCTATGTGCGAGTGCTCCCTTTGCTATGTTATTGAAAATGAATTATATGGTTTATTGGGAGATCTGAATTTACCGCATCGTTGACACTTTCGGCATGTCAATAGCTGATTTCCGGCATGTAGATAGCTGGGGTACGTTTGGGACAGTGGTGAAATTCGCATGTGCTCACCTTTCATGATAAAACTATGCTAATTCTGAAACTATATGTAAAGGATTCAAGATGAAGAAGATAAGAAGTGTTTTGTTATTTAGCTTACCATCAAAAATAATAAATACAATCATAATGTTCAACCTTGCTTCCTATTTATACTACTTACATCAATCTATCTTGGAAAACTAATTACAGAATGATATGTACATATTGTATCGAACTCTCCTAACTGATTCATCCAGCTGGCAACTGTTGTGGACCACATTACAGCAATGATAACAAGCAAGATATAATAATAGCTTTATCAGTAGCATTAGTGATGTCAGCTCCAATACCCCCCTCAAGTTAGGATGGAGTGAATCAATCAATTCTAACTTGGAGAGAAGAAAGGTAAATTAAGGTGAAGGAATGGCTTTATTAAGTAAGTCAGCTAACTGAGAATTAGTAGGAAAGTAAGTTAACTGAATTAAGCCTTCTAAAACTTTGGCCCGTGTAAAATGAAAATCAATCTCTATGTGCTTCGTTCGTTCATGAAAAACAGGGTTCTTTGCAATATGCAAAGCAGATTGATTGTCATAATGAATTGTAACTGGAGTTAAACCTGTGTTATTTCCCAGTTATGCACCACGAGATTGTAGAAGGGGGGTTGAATATTCTTTCGACTTGGTGAGTTCTTAAGGTAAAGTGTTTATAAGAATGAAGAGTAAACAGGTAAACAAAATATCTAAGACATATGCAACACAAGATATAAAAAATCTCAGGTGGGTTTGTTCGGTCCACCTGATGGTTGTATTTGAAGAAAATACTCTGTGTAGAAATACATAGTTGCGGGTTACAAGGTCTTAGTGTTTACAAGAAAACCTAATGCAATGTGCGTTATGCTCAGTGTTTTCTTCTCTACTTCTTACACTTAAAGACTATACTGCTCATACAGCTTATATAAACTATATGAAGACAAGTAAGCTACGTAAAATGCAATGATACATTTTTGGTATAACTTGTCACACACACATGCTTGAAGTGGTAGCCATTTCTGGAAATGTCTTGAAGATCTTCTTTCCTTGATTTGGACAATCCAACATGCTTCAAGTCAGTGTATGTTTCTTTCTTCATAAGTTACTAAGTTCTTGATTTGACTTAGCTTCCAAGCCCACGTGATACTTTATGCAAAAGATCTTTTTAATTTGGATCTTTATCTCTGAAAGTAGCTTTAATAAAAAAAAGATAATCTTTTCGAAAGTCAACAAGCTTTTCTACTTATTGAGCTGTGCTTGAACTTCCCAGATAAAGCAGCTGATCCTTATGCATTCATCAAGATATCCTTTGAATTCTTCAGTAGTAATGTAATCATGTTGGAGGTTGCTTCCACTCTTATTGTTGCCCTTGAAGTCGGATAAACAGTGACTGATTTCACCTTTCACTTGGAAGAGTTTGAGCCTTCAAATATTCATAATTTGACTCCCTACTCGTAACATCCTCTGTGTAATTGATCATTGTCTATAAGTCACGGGTTTCAAAGTAATTCTGGGTTTTGATCTCCATTCGATATGTTCCATTAGAGAACTCTGGCATTATCAAGAAACCAGGCTGAGTTCTCGAACTGATGAGTCTTGAATTCTCGAATGTTGACTTCTCGAATAGTCCCTTTTATTGAGTTCTCGAATGACTTCTCGAACAACCCATCATGTAGACTTCTCGATAAGTGAAAATTGCAGACTTCTCGAATACAAGAGCAGCCTGACTTCTCGAACTAGGACTTCTCGAATAAACCCTTTTGGTAGAGTTCTCGAATGACTTCTTGAACTCTTCTTTTCTTGATTTCTCGAAATTACTTGCATGGTTACAGCAAACTCTCTTCTGATTACTGATACTTGATTTTAGCATCTCAAGGCTCGTTACAGAAATACTTCATAACTGTTTGCAGAGATCCATTCTTAAGATGTTGCTTTAGTTGATCTGCATTTCAGTTGGCTTCCTGATTTATTTATCAGCTTCGGTTCCTTGATTCATTTTCTGCCTTGTGGTATTTGTTATCATCATTTATAGACATACATGTCTCAACAACCTGTAATTCCAAAGTCAGTTAGCAATCGAACTACCCAAGTGACTTCAGCTGTAGTAGAAGCAAGAGCTCTATATTCTGCTTCAGAAGAAGATTTTGAAATAGTAGACTGCTTTTTGGACTTCCAAGTTATTGGTGAATTACCAAGTAAAAGAACATAGCCATTCACTGATTTTCTTGAATCTGGACAAGAGGCCCAGTCACTATCTGAGAATGCTTGTAAAACCAGTGAATCACTAGCTTTTAACAAAATGCCTTGACTAGTAGTGTGAGCAATGTATCTCAGAGTATGATGCATAGCTTGAAGATGAGAAGATCTAGGAGCCTGTATAAATTGACTTAAAACTTGTACAACATAGGAAAGATCAGGTCGAGTATTAGTCAAGAAGTTTAGTTTTCCAACTAAGGATCTATAAAATTCAGAATCTTCTAGCAATGTACCCTCAGCTGCAGACAAATTATGATGAACTGGTAATGGAGTGACAACCTTTTTACTAAGATCAAAACCACAATCTACAAGTAATTCTCTAGTAAACTTGTGTTGTGTTAAAACTATGCCATCAGTCAAATAACCAATCTCCAGTCCCAAAAAATAACTGAGCCTGCCTAAATCTTTTATACCAAAGGTAGCATCCACATGTTTTTAAGGGAATCAATGGCAAGTAAATCAGTACCAGTCAAAATTATTTCATCAACATAAACTGCAGCATGCAAATCTGATCACCTGAATGCTTGATAAAAAGACTATAATCATTTTTAGATTGCTCAAAACCTTGCAAAGTTAATTCAATCAGTAATTTGGAGAACCATTCTCTAGAAGCCTGTTTAAGACCATAAATGGACTTGATCAGTCTGCATACCTTGTTGTGAGGATTAGGAATACCCTGTGGAACCTTCATATAAACTTCATCATGTAAGTCCCCATGCAGAAATGCATTATTAACATCCAGTTGAAATAAAGGCCATTTTTTGCTTGCTGCAAGCTAATAAGGTTCTGATAGTAGCCATTTTAACCACAGGTGAAAAAGTTTCCTGGTAATCTAAACCATATTTCTGATTAAAGCCCTTTGCTACTAACCTAGCCTTGCATCTGTCTAAAGAACCATCAGCCTTGAGTTTAACTCTAAAAACCCACTTAGAACCAATAGCCTTTTTTCCTTTAGGTAAATCAACTAATTCCCAGGTGTTATTTGCAGTTAGGGCATAAATTTCTTTTTCCATGGCTTCAATCCACATAGGATTGGTACAAGCTTCTTCATATGAAGATGGTTCAGTAATATCACAAGAATTAGCCAGAAAAGCTTTGTACAATGATGGAAAAGAAGAATAAGTAATCAAATTGCACCAATGATCATGATTAATGGCAGAATGACAGTAATAAGAATTGATATATGAGGGTTGGTTATGTGCTCTAGTGGATTTTCTTAAGGGAACATCAGTTGATGAAGAATTTGAGTTGGAATTTGTGTTTGAGGCTTGTTCAGTAATAATCTTATTATTATTAGATAATGGAGGGAAATCATCATTAGAAAAAGAATTATGAACTATGGTAAGTGGCAAATATATTGAGTTGGGAAAAGATTCAGAGATAGAAGTATTATTGAGATTATGAAAAGGAAAATGTTTCTCATGAAAGATGACATCTCTTGAAACAAAGATTTGGATGGTTTGTAAATCTAAAACTTTATAACCTTTGTGAGAAATAGAATATCCAACAAAAACACAAGGAAGTGCCCTAGGTGCAAATTTAGTTCTGTTAGTTTTAATAGTTCCTACGTAGCATAAGCAGCTAAATGATCTTAGGGAACTAATATCAGGATGAGTTTTGTAAAGCTTGAAATAAGGAGACTGAAAGTGTATTGATCTTAAAGGCATTCTATTGATCAAATATACTGCAGATAGAACACACTCACCCCAGTATTTAGCAGGAAGTTTAGATTGAAAAAACAGTGCTCTGGCAGTCTCCAACAAGTGTCTATGCTTCCTTTCTGCTACTCCATTCTGTTGAGGTGTATGTACACATTGTTGCAAAATGCCTTTAGTTTCACAAAAGGATTTTAAAGTTCATTCAAGAAACTATTTAGCATTATCTGATCTAAAACATTTAATAGTAGTGCCAAACTGATTTTCCACATAAGAAACAAATTTGGATAAAATTCCATCAACATCAGATTTATGTTGTAACAAATGTATCCAAGTGAAATGACTAAAGTCATCCACAATTCTCAAGAAAAAGGTACAACCAGATGGGGTTTTAGTACTGTATGGCCCCCAGACATCAAGGTGTACAAGTTCAAAAACAGACTGAGATTTTATAAAACTATGATTGAAAGACAATCTAGTTTGTTTAACAACTGGACAAATTTGACAAATATTATCTTGTTGGCACAACTTGACATTACAAGAGGGTACAACTAATTTTAGATGTTGAAAGGGTAAATGACCAAATCTTAAATGCCACAACTTAGCATCTTCAGTAGTTGATAGACAAGTAGCATTGCAGAATGATTTTGAAGTTGAACAAGCTTGAGATTGTGAAAATCCAAAGAGTAAAGTCCAACTTGAATTTTACCAAGAGAAATTGCCTTCTTGCTCTGAGAAAGGAATTGAAGAGTACATTGATCATTAGTGAAAGTTATTGTACAAGAAAGATCTTGACAAAGTTTCTGAATAGAAATGAGATTGAATTGGAATCCTGGAACATATAAAACATCATTCAGAATAATATCATTATTAATAGTAATAGAACCAATGTGTGTAACCTTAACTTTTCTTCCATCTGGAACTATGATATAGTTGTCTATATTCTTGGTTTGTGCAAAGTTTGTAAACCAATTCAAATTTGAGCAAATATGATCTGTAGCTCCACTATCTAAAATCCATACTGCATTATTTATGGTAAACAAACACTTGCCTGCTAGTAGAGCATGACTTGTGCTTGAAGAACCAGAATTAACTTCATTAGTATGCTTCTGATTAAGAAGACTTAGGAGTTGTTTATATTGATCTACAGAGATTGCATTTTCAGCTCCAACAACTGTCTCCTCTAGTGTGCTCTGATTTTGAGAAATAACAGCAACTTTTCTGTCCCTAAATTTGAAACCAGGTGGATAGCCATGAACTTTAAAGCACCTTTCCAAACTATGACCTGAAATCTTACAATGAGAGCAATAATAAGATTTCTTAGCAATTCCAGGATTAATCCCTTTATGCTGAATTCCAGATGGAGTCTGTCTTTGATTCTAAGTAAAATTTCCTCTGTTGAATTTAGCATTGGCATTAGAGTTTCTTTCTGCTATAAAAGCCAAGGATTCAGTCTGAGTGATAAGATGAGATACTTCTTTGTGTCTCTCTTCTTGAGTAAACAACCTGAAAACTTGTGAGATGGTAGTCATTGGTTGCATCATAAGTACATTGCCTCCAATAGTTGAGAAATTGTCATTCAACTTCATCATGAACTGAATTAGCCTTTGTTCTTGTTGTATATCAGAAATCCTTTTAGTCAAATTGCAGGTGCAGTTGTTACAAGTACAAGTAGGCAATGGACTAATATCAGTCATAGAATCCCAAACTGACTTAATAGTGGTAAAAAAATAAGAAACAGATTGCGTGCCTTGCTTCATTTCAGATAATTGTTGTTCTAGAGAATACATTTTGAGGCATACTTGCATAACCATATCGTTCCTCCAAATCTAACCATATTTCTCTTGCAGTCTTGAGAAATAACACACTTTTAGCAATAGAATCATCCAAATTGTACAGTAGCCAAGAACAGACTAGATCATTACAACGTTCCCAGGCTTTACCTTCTAGTGTGGTTGTTGCAGGTTTAGTCAAGGTTCCATCAACAAAACTGAGTTTATTTTTAGCAGATAGACTCAAAAGCATCGATCGTTTCCAATTAGTGAAGCCAGTTCCATTAAATTTAATTGATACAAGTTGAGAAGAATTAGCATCTGAAGGATGTATAAAGTATATACTAGAAGGATCTTGATTTGGATGCAAAGATTATCTAGTGTTATGTGATGAGGAAGCCATTAATTGCAATTAGGTTTAGTGAATGTAAAAATAAAGAGATTAAGCCAAAGTCAGGATCAAGAACACAACAAATTTGAGAACAAGTATATTGCAGAAAACATCTTAGTGAAGAAGGAACAATTGAACAAAAGCACCTGATTCTGTAAAGATCGTAAAGAATATGGAGATTGATCCAGAGAGATCGCAAAGAAATCGGAGAGATCACAGAGAGATCGAGATATCGTAGAGAACTCATGTTTTAATCATCAAAACCAGCAACATTTGCAGGATAAAAAAGATAAACAATAATAAAGTGAGAGAAAAGATCGAGCTCCTTGCTTTGATACCATGATAAAACTATGCTAATTTTGAAACTGTATGTAAAGGATTCAAGATGAAGAAGATAAGAAGTGTTTTGTTATTTAGCTAACCATCAGAAATAATGAGTACAATCATACCTTGCTTCCTATTTATACTACTTACATCAATCTATCTTGGAAAACTAATTACAGAATGATATGTACATATTGTAACGAACTCTCCTAACTGATTCGTCCAGCTGGCAACTGTTGTGGACCACATGACATCAATGACAGCAAACAAGATATAATAGTAGCATTATCAGTAGCATTAATGATGTCAGCTCCAATATTTCACAACAAAAGTTTATTCATAATATGAGGCCTTTGCTACCTCTAAGCTCAGTTTCTGCAACTGAGTCCTCTGAACACTGCTATATCCACGGAATTATTGTGAGAGTCAATTGTGAAGCTACTGGTTTCAGGAATGATGCAGGCTGGATTGCTCGAACGGCCATTGAAGTCATTTTTAATTTTAAGAATACTTGTATTCAGTTGTGATAAGTGGATTTTATATCCACTATTTACCTTCCGTTCGGACTTAAAACGTTTGCAAGTTCTCGAGTTTCGTTGTAGTTTGATATGTTTTCGTGTAATTTGTGTAGGTTGTTGTGTTGAAGGCATTATGGAGCTAAATCGAGTTAATGGTGGTGTATGTTCGATGAGTGAAGGCGGTAGCTTGTGGAAGAAATTCGGAGTGGGAAACAAGTCAAGAAGCAGAAGGATTTGAGGCTGTCCAGGGGTGCATAGGCACAGCAGCGCGAGTTTTGGGGCGCTATGGCGCTTCTCCAAGAGCTGCAGCGCAGCATCGGAATTATTCCAGGAATTAGCAAGCGCTACAGCGCAAGTTTATAGCGCTACAGCGCGGTATGCAAGGCGCTAGATGTAACACCCCTAGATCCGGGGTCAGGGATCTGGTCGTTGCCGTCTCAATTCCCATCCACAGTTCAACATAAATATTAAATTACAACCTTGTGACCCAAAACAATAACATAAAACACACCCGTTATAGTCCCAGAGATGAAATCAGAGTAACAACCAAATTTTATTAAACACATTATGAGTTCTTACAACCCAAAAGAATTTTAATATAAATACATACTCTTTGCCATCCATTTACATGAGTCATACTAGACCATATACTTGGTACTGAAAGAATAAATTTATCCTACCAATAGCTTTCTCTTCGGCTCTGGTAGTCTCATCGTCCTCGCCAATATCGAGTGCGCCTTGTGCGAGTCATCTGGTCTAGCTGTTGTTGTGATATAATAATAAAGCAAGGGTGAGCAATAGCCCACCAACAATAATATTTAACTAAACGATAATATATAACAGTTCAAAAGTATCTTTCAAACCATATGCCATGCATTTACGGAAATGATGCCAGTATAATCTGAACGATGAAGTTACAAGGTAACTCAAAATGTAAATATATGAGGGAATATCTGCTATGTCGAAAATAAGCAAGATATTATAAAGAGGAACTTGCAAGGAAAATATTGCAATTCCAGTTACGAACACTTTTCCAGCTCTGCCAACAGTAATCATGTTGCAGGAAATAAATAAGTTTGGATGATGAACCAATGATGGAGTATTCACCGCGCCCGCTGTTCCAATCTTGATGATCAGTCAAGATCGTACAGCTCAAATTAGATTTACTACCGGTAGAAGGAAGAACTGACGGCTTTACTTGTCTACCGCCTTACTAGCTCTCCCAGGCCAACGGTTGGGCCAAAGGGGATGGACCGGCGCTACTCGGCCTCTTACACGACTCCTAGTTCCAATAGAATTCATGATTCTGAATGTAACGTTCGTCCCCCTTTCCCCAAGTATAATACTTGTTGATAAGACTCTACAAAGTAGTCGTATCTAGTTGGAAAGGAAAATTCACCAATAACTTCCAAGCTATTGCTTGGTAACGAACATCAACTTGTTCCAACAATCTTACCCCTCGAAAGATGAGAAGGTAAACACAGACTTAATGAGTCCATAGCAACCAAGTTGCGAGTGAAGAGGATAAATTATGACCGGGAAGTCAACAAGATAAATAACATTGCTCAAGTAGGTTCCCCTATAATGTGGAAGTTTGAGCGAGCATTTAAATCCTTTTAAGATAGATTTAAATGAAAAAGAAGAGTTGGGAACCTTTCCTTGATAAAATAGTCGTAAAAAAAAACTCCGAAATATTTTACATAATATCTAGAGGTGGAAGGTAATCTCCGAATAATATAAATTATTTTAAAAGGATTAAATAAATATTCCAAGAATATTTATTTACTCAATAATAATTATGGAATATTATTAACTCATAATATTGCTCGTAAGTAATCCTCGAATGAATATATGGAATTATTTAATAAATAAATCCCTCCTTAAATGAATATTCGAAATAATATTCATTAAATAATTAAACTCCAATAAATATTTAAAATAGTATTCAATAAATAAGTCGAATCTTAAATGAATATTTGAAAATAATGTTCATTTAATATTTACTCTTTTAAATGAAAATCCAAATAGCATTCATTTAATAAATAATCTTCTAAATGAATATCCAAATAATATTCATTTAGTAATCAAAACTTTAAAGGAATAATCGAAATAATATTCCTTAAGTAAATAGAACTTCCAATGAATATTTTAAAATAATATTCATTAAGTACATAAAACCTTAAATGAATATTCGAAAGTAATATTCATTTAATAAATAACATTCTAAAGAATATCAAAATAATATTCATTAAATATCAACTCTAAATGAATATTCAAAATTAACATTCATTTATTATCTCTCGACTAAGATAATACTCGAATAACATTCCTCGAAATATTTCCAAGTAATTGATACTTAATGGAATATAATAACGTTTAACAATAACCTTCCTCGGATAAATAATAATCTGTCGTTTGAATCCCTCCGGGTTTCCACGACTATCTATAACTCAAAATACCGACTCCCGGTCTATATTTAGAATGAATATCATATGCCCTTCGCTAAGGGTCTTACCAAAACAATCCGGCTTATTACTTATAAATCGTATCTAGTCTATAAGCCAATATCAATTCAGGGAACAAGTATCACAAAAAAACCAGAGTCACAATATAATTGGAAACAGGCATGCATGCGATGGCATATGTAAAACAGAAATCATATACATATATTATCACAACAACAGGTTCAAAGGTTTGAACACTTGCCTGGTAGTCGGGTGTGGGTAGAGGTAGCGTGTCCCGGTTCAGCTCGGTGATCTATAAACAATCAGAATATTCGAGATTAATCACCTAACACTTCTTTAGAAGGTTACGTATAACTTTACTTAAGTCGAAACACGCTTTCAAGTTATCTCGTTATGCACCATTTTGTATAACTCTTTTTATTACCGATACGATCCGACTTTTGTTCGTTATTAAGACATGTCATTGTACTTACACTTGACATATACTTAAGCCGGGTAAGTCCTAAGGTCGGTCGTTTACGAACCAAGATTATACCTCGAGTTTTATCGCCCATTTTCTAAGTGTTTTACCAAAGTTATAACCAAGTATCCATTTTAGGGGTTCGTTTATATTTAACCTCGACTTGAACATTTTTATAAAATCGAAAAACGATCCAAATGACATGTGGTTTTCTTTCAAATCTTCCTCATGACCTCTAATATTTAATTACCATGATTCGCCACAAACTTTCATATTTTACCGAGGTTCAATTTTAATAACGAACTTGTAGTTACGGTTTCGAACAACTTTTACTAAGTCGGCCATAACTCCTAAACCGTAAGTCGGAATGCTTCGATTCTTTCGCCAAAGCGATCTATGACTCGAGATCTACAAGGTTAGGTCATGTATCCATTAAGGTCAGAAATTTAACCTAACTGTTATGCACGAATTACTAAGGTCTAATGAAAATCGGGCATTACGACGGCTATAAATCGAACGTTTCAAAATTGTTTTCAACACAACCAAGCCACACCGGGCATCCATACATCTTATACACATGTTATACATCTCAACAAGTCCAGGAATATTACTCTTCACCATCATAATCATCATATGGTCAAACCAACTACAAGATCATGCTCATGATAACACTAATGTCATAACTATGCTAAAATCCTCCAAAAACATACATAATCTTAAAATAAGATCTAGGGTTCTTAAGGATTATACCTTCCTTGGAGAGTGTCCTAGCCTTACTAAGCTTGTTATAGTCCTTGTATAGCCTCAACAAAGCTTAGATCATCCAAACAAAACAAGAAATCAAAGTTAGTTTCTAAGGGTTACTATTCATCATCACTTTTGTAAAAATCATATAAAATCGAAAAATAAGAGTTTGGCTCTCAAATTTTTACCACATCTTGGCCTCTTCATAAGCTTTGTTTTGAGTCCTATATCATCTAATTTGAAGCTTCGTAGCTATGGTTTTGAACCCGTTTTTCCCACTGGACAGAAACTGGTCAGATTTGTTGCCCCAACTTTGAGCATGGATTTGACTAGGCTATACTACTTTGTTGGCCATGAAATTTTGAACGAACCTTACACATGGTGTGGAGAGGCTATGGTCAAAATTTGGTGATTTTAGAAGCTCTAGATTTTGAGATATGAATTTTTCTTTCATGGCTATTCTTGCTGGCCAGTTTTGAAGAAATGGAGAGAATGGAGTTTGCTTGGCTTGTCTTTGATCTCATCTAGTCTAAATGAATTATTGTTGATAATATCTTGCATAAAGCCACTTTAATAAAGTGCTTTGGTCATGGATGAGCTAATCAAGTGGACAAGTGTTGCATTCTTGTGGCAAGGTGTGTGTTGTAAGCTAAGTGCTTGGTTGGTTTTCTAATGATGCTAGTTAACTTGTAACTAGCTTGGTTACTTGATGTTATCCACTAGCACATGCATGTATCTTGATTCCTTGCTTGTTTCCTTGTCCGTTTATTACTCAATTCATTGATCGTTCGGAGGAATAACTCATTCGTTTCTAGTTAGGGTTTTACTGACAACCTTCTTAACATTTATAATACCATTCTCCATCTTTCTTGGTAACTCTCGAATTTAAATTCCTTAAATCCTCTCATTAAATCCTTAAGTCTATCAATGTCCAGGGAATTCTCGGAGAAAATAAAAATGTTGTTTTTCAGAATCCGACAGCTTTTACATACACTTATTTTCCCCTCGAATCACTAATACGAATTCAAAAATCCATTCCGGGTACTTCTATATAGTGTCGTCTCATAATATTCTCATTCCCACCAAAAACACTATTCATCCATTTTTCTGTACTTACTCTCTCGGTTTATACAAATGTCCCGGTTCTCTTTCGAACATTCCTTAACCCTTTTACGGAACCACCGGACTAATAACAGATATCAATTTGGATGACATAAGAATAATTTCTTCATTGGAATTGCCACCTCTTAATTTCCTAGGAGATAGATAATTCTTATATAAGTTGTCAACCAATACCATTCTTCATGGCATATCATAATTGAATCCGAATCCATTCAATATCCATCTATTAACCCATTGATACATTCATACTCCAATACATAATAAAAAGTTTTAATTAGTACCAAAAATCTGGGTTCTTACAAATTATATCCAAAATTTGGGGTTCTTACAGTCTCCCCTCCTTAAAAGGATTCCGTCCCGGAATCAGGTAGGAAACAATCGGGTTCTTGTTTGTCATCTAGCTTTCCAGTCCTCGGTTGATCCTTAATCATTTCAACCCATTTACAGCACATCTCCGTAGTGCTACAGTACTCTCTTTTTCCTTTTTATCAACTTTTCTACTTTTGCACATCACACTATCCTGGTTCTGCTCTTACTCATTCATATAATATCACCCTTATTGGTATCTACAGTGACATCGGTATCACTATCGCATTGCGAATTCGGAGATAACCTCACTCGCACTATGCATTTCCTGATCGCCTTAATCTTCGTAATCTCGGTCAATATAGAGAAGTGGAAAGATTTATTGAGAGATCACTATGATCAATTGAACATTTGTTATATTGCATAGTTAGTACAGAAGGGGGCCAGCCTTTAGTACTTGACAAGCAATTAAACAAGTTATGGTATTCCACTTAGACTTCTATCACATAGACAGATAGTCACGTAGCAGTACCTCCCCTCCTTAAAGGGTTGTTCTTCTCAATTCATAAAGAAGATGAATAAGAGAGAAGAAAAGAAAAGAATTCTAAAGGATTATAGAATTTTTTTTTTATTTTTTTTTGTAAAATATCATACTCAGAATTTACCTCTGAACTATAGAGGTTCATCAAAGAAGAAAATAATCATGATTATATCCAATACCATTTGATCGCAATTTCACGTGTCAACATATCTTGCTGTTTTGTCCATTATTCTATGGACCTATACTCTGGTTCAATATTAGCAACACTTTTTGGAAAAATCTTTCAACCTCTCAGGTTAAATCTTAGGTTTCTCGCTGGACATCATTGTTACTGACATTCCATGTCACGCTACTAGCTTTTCATATCTATTATATTAACACTATCAGGTTGTCATCCCGATAATTCATCAGAAACCCATTTATTAATCCATTCATAACATTCGTTACTTCACATTCCATAGATGCTTTCCCAGTCTTTTCTTTATCAATCACATCCTTCTTATTATCTGATATTTATTTACCTCTGTTATTTACTTCCACCTTCATCTCTTTATTGAGGCATCTTTTGCACTTGGCACCTCCTTATTGGTATCCCGTCACATTTACTCTATAATCATCACATTATTTCAAATTTAAAACCTCCGAAATGAATCTGGCCGATTTCTTTAGCTAGATGCAATATAATCTACTTCTGTCAACTTGTTTCTCATCACTTATTCTTTTCTACCCGCGGTTTTTCATAGGTTGTCTTTCGCAAGTCAGACCAGGTCGTACACCTACCTGCTCGCACTCTTATCATCTGTTGAGCATCTGCATTTTACTGGTGTAGCTTTGCCACAAGAAACACGTTACTACCATGCTATAAGCTTTGGGGGTAAAACTGGCTCGAATGCCACCTTCCGAACACTTTAAACCATCAGGTGGCCTAATAAGTCTCGGGCTCAACTGCCCTTCTCTCTAAGTCTCATTAATTTTTTCCACGGGAATACATTTAGCATCATGAATCATCAACCTCATATTCTCTATCTTGTTTGCGCAGAAGTACACTAACACAAACTTGCTTGTCATTCATCAACATGCCATTTAGCTTATCAATAGCAGCACTTTCTTTATCTTTACGTTGTCATCTACTTTCTTAGAAGAATCACCATCGCTTGTTGCTTACGTAGTGCCTTAATAGCTAACCGTACGGGTTTCAATCCTTTAGGGAGACAAAGTAATCACTATTCCTTATCCATAAGGAACACTTCCTGAACTTGATGTAGATATTACATGAAGTAGATAAAATTGCAGAAGAGTTTCAAGCATCGCAGCTAAGTCAGGTTGATGAAACTATCACTCATGCATCTTCCATAAAAGACTGGAAACTTAATGGTTTACTTCGTCAATTTTTTTTTGTATCATGGTCCTGGTTTGCCTCAAAACGGGACCATCTAAGGTATGTAATATGCTTAAGACCCATCAGGAATCGAATCTTTACTTAAACTACTATTACCGTCGATTCTTGCACAATCATCAGAAGGAATGTAAATTCCTCCATTCCGATATGACCTTCAAGGTCCTTCCAAATATTATTCTGTTTCTTCGGTATGAACATTTGTAATTATTCCTTTATACTTAGACTGTCGGCCACCTCATTGGCCTTTCCTAATAATAGTAATTTCTGGTAATCCTTGTTCTCCGGATACATTTCAATTCAATTTTTTTTTTACCTCATTCTCATCACTGTTGGGTGAAAGCATTCTCCCTTAAGCTCTGCTGAAGGAGAAAAATATATCTATCAGTCTTTTTCCATAAGTCATTCCTTCCAACTACCCGTGGGAACTTTATCATGTTTATTCCCAATCCTACTTAGGATACTTCTTTTCTTAGTTCTTTCCTTATCTTAAGATAATCTCAACCTTTATAGGTTCAATCCATACTCCCTCAGGGTTTCATACATGCATCATCTGGTATATTGTTATTGTGTCTTACATTCTCTTCCAAACTTCTAGTTGGATACTCAGAATATTAGCTTTTCCTTGTAAGGTTTCTTAGGTCGTCCTCATCATTCCTCCTGTATTTTCTAGGTACAGGGTACATCAAAACGTCTTTGATCAATACCCTAATAATTCTATCTCTGTTCTTTCCAGAACTCTTTTTAATAATCTGTACAGGTCATTGTTGCCTTAGCAAATCCAACTCATATCATCTAAATTCACAATGTCTTTATTAGGGTTAGTGCCATCCCTTGTACATTCCCCAGGGTTTGCCTTACTTTATGGATATCTTATCCTTAATTCAACTGCCAAGGAATTCCTGCATCCTATAATTGGCAATCAAATCATGTATCCTTAATAAGGGTCTCTTTTCAATCATTCTTATTTGATAATCGATCGGTAGCTTACTGCTAATTTCTTCTTTCAGATAGTGGTCAACCTATTTGACCTTCCAAAAGACAACGTAGGTCTATCTGCTCTTTTACAGAACTTGTTAATGGTAGCAAGGATGTTCTGAAAGATATTGGTCGAGTTCAACGTGAATTTCCTAGTGCTTATCGTTCTTCGCAAAGGTACTTGCCTCAGAGAAAGTTCCTACAGCATACTGTTCAATTTCTGACCATTTCTATACTCTCTTCATATACCTTCATTGTTTACTTTCCTCCGTCATAATATATTCATGGTATTCACGATACCCTAACATCATACATCTCAAGTCACTATACTTCCATTTTACTCGTAATCTTGGACAACCATATACACATGAGTCACTTTAGTACGGGTGACCCCATCCCAAAAAGGTCTAGTGAATTCCCAATCAAAACATGGGCTGTTCAGCAGAAGATTCCTACGATCTCATTAATGTTTCCTTTATATCAGAAGGCCTTGCAGTCGGTGCTTTCTTAGAAGCAACCCTGCTTTGTTCTTTCATTGCTGGTCTAGTCACTTGATAATCCTTTGTGACTTGCCCTCAACTGGCCACACTAAAATTATATATGATTTTAGGGGTTGGCTAATTTAGCATTACTTTTCTAGCAATTGCTGGCATAGTGCCTTCTACTTTGATACCTTTCTACCTTTCCAAAACTTTACTCCATATAAGTCTTAATCGACTTCTCGGCACCGTCTCTGGTCACCTTTCCTCTATTTTTATCTTTTCAACTATTCTTATCACTACCACGTGCCACGCAAGCTTACCATTCCTGGCATAACAGCCTTTTCACTTAAGTCAATCTCGGAGTTTCTCAGTCCGGCTGGTTTCTTACTTACATTTCCTGTTTTCGTCCAATCTCACTTCATCATTGTATTTCT
This sequence comes from Saposhnikovia divaricata, assembly GCA_036435485.1. NCBI lineage: Eukaryota > Viridiplantae > Streptophyta > Magnoliopsida > Apiales > Apiaceae > Saposhnikovia > Saposhnikovia divaricata. The sequence continues at coordinate 60,441,092 of CM071594.1, forward strand.
AAAATCAATCGCGATAACCGGGGTCTGTCCACCAACCCATGTAGCGGCTACCTTACCCAATTCACGGGGTTTTCCCCAGTTTCTACTCTCTTCCATGATGTTCTCTGATAATCAGAAAGACAAGGTTTGCAAAAATTCGTTGAAGTTCTTCCCAGAATTAGGGAAATTTTGGTCAATCTATCCATCGACTGGTAACACTAAGGAGACCGGTTTCGAAACCTGAAGAATAGTTCTATGAACCTCCTAGTAGGTAGAACCGTAAGCAGTCATAATTAACGAAATAATCGTCATCGGGTTGGAAATTTAACCCTTGGAGAGGAACCAATTATATACATCCCTTAGAAGGGAATTAACAGTTTTAAACTGAAACTTGTCACAACGTCCTGATACCTATACGTCCTGATATTCAATATTACCAAATGTCAGTCTACCTGACTACCAGTCTCAGAAGGAACATTACCGTCGGAGTTGGTTGTTCCACAAAAATTGGCACTACTAAGGCCATCCGAACCTGGTGAACCATGCTGTCCGAATGCATCCGTAAGTACTTTGTCGTGCTGCGCAAGCACACATCCTAATCTTTTATGCGAAGCGTCGTTGGAAGCACAAAGTCTCCCTTTTTCCATTAAACAATGCCAACTCTTGGTCATTACCAATTTCATCTTTTAGCTCCAGGAAGATTTTCTCACATTTTTCTCTTTAACTGCTGATCGTATTACTTGATCCGTTATAATTCCGCGTCGGAGTAAACTTAAGGTAACTACTATAATCCATTCAAAGAAAAGAAAGAATTTAATATTCCTCTGAGTCACATGCATCTAACGTTTCTGGTTCATCATTTCACTGAGTTAAATTAACCCTATACTTAGTCTCTGACAATAGTCTCATTACGAGTTCGTCTTGACTCACTGGTCTTATCTTCCGGTAGGTTCTGAGATCATTGTCTTGCTTACTACTTCCTTATATAACTTTATCCAATCATGCTGTCACTTCCCAATGTTTTCACTTTCTAACTGATTCATTCATAAAATGGACATTTTCTTGAATAAACAAACTTCATCAACCTCAATTTGGTTCCATAAATTACAACCTATGACATCTGCCTTCTCATGGCGAATTATTACTGACAATATTCATACTTATTCATTTATCAAATGATATGGCACTTACTGCCTCTTCTCAACTATTCCTAGGGACTCTGCTCCTCGCCTTATATCGATGCCTTTGATAATCATACATCCTTCTAGCACTCTTTTCGTTAATATGAAAGTCTCTAATGATTCTCATCTATTCCCGTATAAGATCTCAAGTAATTCTTCCAATCCGTCTTACTTGCTGGTACTACCTCCAGTAGTCCAGCCACGAATCCAACATGAATCTTCAGTTCTCTTGCTAATAGCTTAGTTCTTTATGCCCACTTTTCTGAGCTCTATACCTTAATCATCTCAGTCTTTCTGGCTACAACCCTCATTCTTCGAGGGTAAGCTCCTTATCCTAACAAGATTTTCCTTATCTGCTGGAACCTCTTCCGGGTCTCCAGTAGGGTACTCTATTGAATTTACCCGCTGATCTTCAACATATAATAAAGCATCATCGCGCTGCTACTCGTATGCCTCAAGGTCTGTTGCCTTACTTGTCGATGGGATATCGAGCTAAGTTACTATCATGATACTTAATAGTTCCCATAAGAGTTTTATAGGTCATCACTACATTAAGTAGTCCGACTATGAACTTGGCAAGAGTTCTTGTTATCTTAGTGAATTTATTGTTTTAACGTCGCCTCATCTCTGGGGTTTATAACGTACGCTCTGATACCACTTCTGTAACACCCCTAGATCCGGGGTCAGGGATCTGGTCGTTGCCGTGTCAATTCCCATCCACAGTTCAACATAAATATTAAATTACAACCTTGTGACCCAAAACAATAACATAAAACACACCCGTTATAGTCCCAGAGATGAAATCAGAGTAACAACCAAATTTTATTAAACACATTATGAGTTCTTACAACCCAAAAGAATTTTAATATAAATACATACTCTTTGCCATCCATTTACATGAGTCATACTAGACCATATACTTGGTACTGAAAGAATAAATTTATCCTACCAATAGCTTTCTCTTCGGCTCTGGTAGTCTCATCGTCCTCGCCAGCATCGAGTGCGCCTTGTGCGAGTCATCTGGTCTAGCTGTTGTTGTGATATAATAATAAAGCAAGGGTGAGCAATAGCCCACCAACAATAATATTTAACTAAACGATAATATATAACAGTTCAAAAGTATCTTTCAAACCATATGCCATGCATTTACGGAAATGATGCCAGTATAATCTGAACGATGAAGTTACAAGGTAACTCAAAATGTAAATATATGAGGGAATATCTGCTATGTCGAAAATAAGCAAGATATTATAAAGAGGAACTTGCAAGGAAAATATTGCAATTCCAGTTACGAACACTTTTCCAGCTCTGCCAACAGTAATCATGTTGCAGGAAATAAATAAGTTTGGATGATGAACCAATGATGGAGTATTCACCGTGCCCGCTGTTCCAATCTTGATGATCAGTCAAGATCGTACAGCTCAAATTAGATTTACTACCGGTAGAAGGAAGAACTGACGGCTTTACTTGTCTACCGCCTTACTAGCTCTCCCAGGCCAACGGTTGGGCCAAAGGGGATGGACCGGCGCTACTCGGCCTCTTACACGACTCCTAGTTCCAATAGAATTCATGATTCTGAATGTAACGTTCGTCCCCCTTTCCCCAAGTATAATACTTGTTGATAAGACTCTACAAAGTAGTCGTATCTAGTTGGAAAGGAAAATTCACCAATAACTTCCAAGCTATTGCTTGGTAACGAACATCAACTTGTTCCAACAATCTTACCCCTCGAAAGATGAGAAGGTAAACACAGACTTAATGAGTCCATAGCAACCAAGTTGCGAGTGAAGAGGATAAATTATGACCGGGAAGTCAACAAGATAAATAACATTGCTCAAGTAGGTTCCCCTATAATGTGGAAGTTTGAGCGAGCATTTAAATCCTTTTAAGATAGATTTAAATGAAAAAGAAGAGTTGGGAACCTTTCCTTGATAAAATAGTCGTAAAAAAAACTCCGAAATATTTTACATAATATCTAGAGGTGGAAGGTAATCTCCGAATAATATAAATTATTTTAAAAAGAATTTTAAAAGGATTAAATAAATATTCCAAGAATATTTATTTACTCAATAATAATTATGGAATATTATTAACTCATAATATTGCTCGTAAGTAATCCTCGAATGAATATATGGAATTATTTAATAAATAAATCCCTCCTTAAATGAATATTCGAAATAATATTCATTAAATAATTAAACTCCAATAAATATTTAAAATAGTATTCAATAAATAAGTCGAACCTTAAATGAATATTTGAAAATAATGTTCATTTAATATTTACTCTTTTAAATGAAAATCCAAATAGCATTCATTTAATAAATAATCTTCTAAATGAATATCCCAATAATATTCATTTAGTAATCAAAACTTTAAAGGAATAATCGAAATAATATTCCTTAAGTAAATAGAACTTCCAATGAATATTTTAAAATAATATTCATTAAGTACATAAAACCTTAAATGAATATTCGAAAGTAATATTCATTTAATAAATAACATTCTAAAGAATATCAAAATAATATTCATTAAATATCAACTCTAAATGAATATTCAAAATTAACATTCATTTATTATCTCTCGACTAAGATAATACTCGAATAACATTCCTCGAAATATTTCCAAGTAATTGATACTTAATGGAATATAATAACGTTTAACAATAACCTTCCTCGGATAAATAATAATCTGTCGTTTGAATCCCTCCGGGTTTCCACGACTATCTATAACTCAAAATACCGACTCCCGGTCTATATTTAGAATGAATATCATATGCCCTTCGCTAAGGGTCTTACCAAAACAATCCGGCTTATTACTTATAAATCGTATCTAGTCTATAAGCCAATATCAATTCAGGGAACAAGTATCACAAAAAAACCAGAGTCACAATATAATTGGAAACAGGCATGCATGCGATGGCATATGTAAAACAGAAATCATATACATATATTATCACAACAACAGGTTCAAAGGTTTGAACACTTGCCTGGTAGTCGGGTGTGGGTAGAGGTAGCGTGTCCCGGTTCAGCTCGGTGATCTATAAACAATCAGAATATTCGAGATTAATCACCTAACACTTCTTTAGAAGGTTACGTATAACTTTACTTAAGTCGAAACACGCTTTCAAGTTATCTCGTTATGCACCATTTTGTATAACTCTTTTTATTACCGATACGATCCGACTTTTGTTCGTTATTAAGACATGTCATTGTACTTACACTTGACATATACTTAAGCCGGGTAAGTCCTAAGGTCGGTCGTTTACGAACCAAGATTATACCTCGAGTTTTATCGCCCATTTTCTAAGTGTTTTACCAAAGTTATAACCAAGTATCCATTTTAGGGGTTCGTTTATATTTAACCTCGACTTGAACATTTTTATAAAATCGAAAAACGATCCAAATGACATGTGGTTTTCTTTCAAATCTTCCTCATGACCTCTAATATTTAATTACCATGATTCGCCACAAACTTTCATATTTTACCGAGGTTCAATTTTAATAACGAACTTGTAGTTACGGTTTCGAACAACTTTTACTAAGTCGGCCATAACTCCTAAACCGTAAGTCGGAATGCTTCGATTCTTTCGCCAAAGCGATCTATGACTCGAGATCTACAAGGTTAGGTCATGTATCCATTAAGGTCAGAAATTTAACCTAACTGTTATGCACGAATTACTAAGGTCTAATGAAAATCGGGCATTACGACGGCTATAAATCGAACGTTTCAAAATTGTTTTCAACACAACCAAGCCACACCGGGCATCCATACATCTTATACACATGTTATACATCTCAACAAGTCCAGGAATATTACTCTTCACCATCATAATCATCATATGGTCAAACCAACTACAAGATCATGCTCATGATAACACTAATGTCATAACTATGCTAAAATCCTCCAAAAACATACATAATCTTAAAATAAGATCTAGGGTTCTTAAGGATTATACCTTCCTTGGAGAGTGTCCTAGCCTTACTAAGCTTGTTATAGTCCTTGTATAGCCTCAACAAAGCTTAGATCATCCAAACAAAACAAGAAATGAAAGTTAGTTTCTAAGGGTTACTATTCATCATCACTTTTGTAAAAATCATAGAAAATCGAAAAATAAGAGTTTGGCTCTCAAATTTTTACCACATCTTGGCCTCTTCATAAGCGTTGTTTTGAGTCCTATATCATCTAATTTGAAGCTTCGTAGCTATGGTTTTGAACCCGTTTTTCCCACTGGACAGAAACTGGTCAGATTTGTTGCCCCAACTTTGAGCATGGATTTGACTAGGCTATACTACTTTGTTGGCCATGAAATTTTGAACGAACCTTACACATGGTGTGGAGAGGCTATGGTCAAAATTTGGTGATTTTAGAAGCTCTAGATTTTGAGATATGAATTTTTCTTTCATGGCTATTCTTGCTGGCCAGTTTTGAAGAAATGGAGAGAATGGAGTTTGCTTGGCTTGTCTTTGATCTCATCTAGTCTAAATGAATTATTGTTGATAATATCTTGCATAAAGCCACTTTAATAAAGTGCTTTGGTCATGGATGAGCTAATCAAGTGGACAAGTGTTGCATTCTTGTGGCAAGGTGTGTGTTGTAAGCTAAGTGCTTGGTTGGTTTTCTAATGATGCTAGTTAACTTGTAACTAGCTTGGTTACTTGATGTTATCCACTAGCACATGCATGTATCTTGATTCCTTGCTTGTTTCCTTGTCCGTTTATTACTCAATTCATTGATCGTTCGGAGGAATAACTCATTCGTTTCTAGTTAGGGTTTTACTGACAACCTTCTTAACATTTATAATACCATTCTCCATCTTTCTTGGTAACTCTCGAATTTAAATTCCTTAAATCCTCTCATTAAATCCTTAAGTCTATCAATGTCCAGGGAATTCTCGGAGAAAATAAAAATGTTGTTTTTCAGAATCCGACAGCTTTTACATACACTTATTTTCCCCTCGAATCACTAATACGAATTCAAAAATCCATTCCGGGTACTTCTATATAGTGTCGTCTCATAATATTCTCATTCCCACCAAAAACACTATTCATCCATTTTTCTGTACTTACTCTCTCGGTTTATACAAATGTCCCGGTTCTCTTTCGAACATTCCTTAACCCTTTTACGGAACCACCGGACTAATAACAGATATCGATTTGGATGACATAAGAATAATTTCTTCATTGGAATTGCCACCTCTTAATTTCCTAGGAGATAGATAATTCTTATATAAGTTGTCAACCAATACCATTCTTCATGGCATATCATAATTGAATCCGAATCCATTCAATATCCATCTATTAACCCATTGATACATTCATACTCCAATACATAATAAAAAGTTTTAATTAGTACCAAAAATCTGGGTTCTTACAAATTATATCCAAAATTTGGGGTTCTTACACTAGAGCGCAGAATGGAGACGCTGTTGCGCGACTTATCTCCTGTCTTTTAACCGAAGCTGCATGTCTTTTGTTCAAAAGTTATTTTCTTTCGGGTCGAAATGTTTTGGGCCTATTTTATTAGGGCAAGCAGCTGGGACTTTTATATGTTATCTTAGGCATTAAAAACAGAGCTATATATTTTTTTAGGAGTTTTCATCTATCAACATTATTATCTTAGAAACAATATTAGAGAGGGGTTCTTCAAGCTAGTGACAAGCAAGGAGGCCTAATCTATTTTGGATCTTTTGTACTCTTCTACACTATTTGGGGATTTATTTCTAAACCCCTTCCTTTTCTATTATTATATGTTTTCTAGAATTATGTTTTCTCTTAAACCCATGATGGTGATAGGTTCAATTAGGAACTAATCATTATCATGGGGTTTCAATGGATTCGAATTCATAATTATTGTGTTTGACATGTGATCGATGTTGGGTGATTTTATTGTGATAATCTAATATGGTTTGATTTAATTGATAGATGTGTAGCTATCATCTAATTTATTAATCCTTGATGATTGCGAAAGTGGATTCTAGGATTGAGAATATGCCATATTAGCATGGGTTCATGAATTAATTGTTATTCATGATTAGTAGTATGCTTTTACCCAATTCATATTGCCCCATGTAATTATAAAAGATAACTTATGCTTAACCAATTGCTTTTCCAGATTGTATAGACATATATGATTTGATCGTAATGTGGTGTCCTCTTGACTTCTATCCGTTGTGGATGTTAAGTGGTTTGATATGAGTATACTGAAAGGTAGCTCGTATTATTGTCGTGTTATTTGATTAATTATCTTGTTTATCATCTGTGTCGATTTAATGTGTCAACCTTTAGTGACGTTTCGATGAAATTGGAATCCCATGTTTTCTCATATATAAGAACTATTAATTGTTAGTTTATTCTCGTTAGTTAATTAAAATAGTTTAATCAAAAACCCAAATTGATAAGTGTTCAAGCATTAAGAAGTAACCATACACCGTTGCATAAGTAATAAAATTTTGCATTACACATAGTCTCTGCGGAACGAATCTTACTTATCACTTGCTATTTGTGATCGCGTATACTTTCGTGTTTACGAACCAACAAGTTTTTGGCGCCGCTGCCGGGGACTTCGGTGTTAATTGTAGTTTATGTGCTTGTCATCAGTGGTCGTTATAGATTACTGACTTGATTCGTTTTACTTACCTATCTCGTGTCTTTCTGTCCTTCGTTTTTCAGGTATTTGAACGTGCATGCGAACACGATCTCAAACCAAAGCGGAACTAGAAAGGAAGGAAGAGATAGATTTACTAGAGGAAGAAGTTGAACCAACTGTTACAATGGGAGATCCTATTCCACCGGTTCCACCAAGAGCACTTATGGATTATTCGCAGCCAAGGATAAATGATATACAGTCAAGTATCATCAGGCCAGCTATCGCAGCAAATACTTTTGAGATTAAGCCTAGCACTATCCAAATGGTGCAGAACACAGTGCAGTTTGGGGGTGGTGCAACTGAGGACTGATAGAATATATTTTTATATATATTTTAGATGATTTTATTCTCATATTTATTGTGTTTTGCATTGATTTGGATTTTTATTTAATAGATTTGATTGTTTTATTGTAGGAAATAAAGAATTCATAACTTGGAAGGATTTGGAGCAAAAAGAACAAATTTGGAGATAAAATAGATGAAATTTCGGAATTATTGGACTGGTTGCGCAGTCTACACTGTTTTGGCCATATCTGGAGTTCTATAAGTCCGTTTGAGGCCCTTAAACTACCCACGCGAAGCTTGGGAGATTTTATACAACATGGAACAGGTTTTACAAGAGCAGGCTGCGGGTGGTGGGCGCAGATTGCGCGACAAGCAGACTGATGGGAGCAGAGAATTTACTGTTTTGCCCTTTTCAAGTTCTAATTGTATTTTGGGCAGTTTTTGGTACATAAATTGAATTCTAATTGTATTAGAAGGTAATTTATTGCTGGTCAAGAGATCTAGAGCCTATATAAACACATCTTGGGACACATTATTAAGGATGTAATATTAGATCAGATAATATAGTTTAGAGTAGATTATTATTATTAGTTGGAGATGTAGAGAAACACCATGACTCTTCTTTTGGGTGACAACATTGAAGTTTGAAGGTTTTGTTCTCTTAATCTTTTCTTTGTTCTTATTAGTTTAATTATGTTTTCTTGTTTTACTAGTTGTTTTACTTATTTAATTATTAGCGAGTAGTTATTTCTAGGGCTTAAAGGGAAGCCATGTTTGCACTAATATTGGCATGATTTTCATAGTGGTTTGATTGGTTATGGTTAATTCTGATTGATATGTTTTAATCATTAATTTGTGTAATCGGCCGATATCATGGATTAATTATATGCAAATAGGGGTATGGATCGAGAGATTTACTTACTAGAGGCACACATACGATTAGCAGAATTGAATTTGAGTGCGGAAGCATCATTGGATTTCTGAGAGCGTTAATGCTTGGAAGAGATTAACTTGACTCTAATTACCTAATTGATTGAATTACTAAAAGTGGTTAATTGTGTTGAATGTTTCGAGAGTGTTAATGCTTGAAAGAGATTAACATACTCTAGTTATAGGATCACATTGATTGCTTTAGCTTAAGAGCCAATTGTGTAAGCATGGTGGACCTGATTGCCCTAGGTTTTAAATAATTTGTTTATCATCTGTTTAATTAGTGTTAATCTTATTTAATTAGTTAATTAATATTCTCCAATATTCGTCTGACCCTTGAAACAATTAACGATAACTGAAAAGGAATTAGTAGAACCTGTCTCCTTGTGGATTCGACCCGCTTGCCATCTGTACTAGCAATAGACACCGTGCGCTTGCGGTTAGACATAATTTTACACATCAAGGACCCTAATATGCACATTCGGAATTTCATCGAAATTTGTGACACCTTCAAGTTCAATGGTGTTTCAGATGATGCTGTGAAGCTGAGACTCTTTCCTTTCTCTTTGAGGGACAAAGCTAAAGGCTGGCTACATTCTTTACCGGCTGGATCTATCACTACTTGGGAAGAGCTTGCACAAAAATTTCTCTCTAAATTCTTTCCCATGGCAAAAACAGCTGCCATAAGGAATGCTATTGCTCAGTTTGCTCAGGCACAGGGTGAGTCATTGTGTGAAGCTTGGGAGCGTTATAAGGAGATGCTCAGAAAATGCCCCCATCACAGGATTCCCGACTGGATGGTTATTAATTGTTTCTATAATGGACTGGGAGGCCAATCTAGGCCTATGGTAGATGCTACTTCTGGTGGAGCGTTGTGGGCTAAAAGCTACGAGGAAGCTTATGATCTGATTGAAATGATGGCTGCGAATGAGTACCAAAATCCTTCGCAGAGAGTGCAAAAAAACAAAGTAGCAGGGGTTCTTCAAGTTGATACCGCTACTGCTCTGTCAGCTCAGTTAGAAGCTCTAAACATGAAGGTGGATTCTTTGGCTAATCTTGGGATGCAACAGGTCGCTAGCATCTGTGAGCTATGTGCAGGTGGGCATGACATTCGTCAATGTGCCATATCTAATGAGTCAGCTCAGTTCGTTAGTAACTTTCAAAGGCCACAACATCCAGTTCCTAACACATATCATCCAAACAGGAATCACCCTAACTTTAGCTGGGGTAACAGTCAGAACAGCATGCATCAATCATCTTATCCTCCTCCTAACCAGCAGTTTGGGGGTAGACAGTCCAACCCTTCGGGAATGCAGCAGCAGTATGCTCCAAGGCAGCAATATCAGCCTCCGGGATTTCAGCAGCAATCGAATGAGAAATCTAAACTTGAAGAATTGAGATCGATGGTCAAGAGTCAAGCGGTATCACTCCAGAGTCAGGCATCATCTCTCAAGACATTGGAAAATCAGATTGGACAACTCGCAAATGCCCTACTCCATAGGCAGCAAGGAAGTCTGCCTAGCAACATAGAACCTAATCCAGGAAAAAAAGATGGCAAGGAACAGGTACAAGCTATTACTCTGCGGTCAGGAAAAGTCACAGGGGGCACAGAAATTGAACAGAATTCAAAACAGGCAGAGCAAGAGGAAGTTGCAGAAAAGGAAAAGCAGCCAATCAATCTACCAGCCAAGCAGTCGGTTCCTTCAGAGGCTAATCCTCTAGTCTATCCGCCTCCACCATTTCCTCAAAGGTTTCAGAAACAGAAACTGGATCAGCAATTTGGCAAATTTCTGGAGGTATTTAAAAAGTTGCATATTAACATCCCATTTGATGAAACTTTGGAACAAATGCCTAGTTACGCCAAATTTATGAAGGGAATTCTCTCGAAGAAGTTAAAGCTAGCCGACTTTGAGACGGTTGCATTGACGGAGGAATGTAGTGCAATCTTGCAACAAAAACTACCTCCAAAGCTTAAGGATCCAGGTAGCTTCACAATTCCCTGCACTATTGGTAACGTGTCATTCAACAAATGCTTGTGTGATCTTGGTGCAAGCATTAATCTGATGCCTCTCTCAGTCTTCATGACACTTGGACTCCCCGACCCAAAACCAACCAATATCTCTTTGCAGCTAGCTGACAGGTCGGTTATATATCCTCGTGGAATAGTGGAAGACATTTTAGTCAAAGTGGATAAACTCATTTTTCCCGCCGACTTCGTCATCTTTGATTTTGAGGAAGATAAGAACATCCCTATCATCTTGGGAAGGCCATTCTTGGCAATAGGCAAAACGTTGATCGATGTTCAGAAAGGGGAGCTGACTATGAGAGTGCATGATCAAAACGTCACATTCAATGTTTTTAAAGCAATGCAACTTCCAACTGAAGAGGAAGAATGTTTCAGACTTGATATGGTTAAGTCACTGCAACATGAGGAAATGAATCAGTTGTTGAAGGCAGATGCCCTGGTAAGCACTTTACAAGGGGAATCTGATTCTGAGGATGAAGAAATTGCAGAGTGTGTTCAAATGTTGAATGCTAACCCATACCAAAGAAAGTTCAATGCTCCACCGGAATCACTTGGCTTAGCTGATCTTCAAAAATCACAGATTCGTCTAAAGCCATCTATTGAAGAAGCTCCTAAACTTGAACTTAAGCCACTGCCGGATCATTTAAGGCCGATTGGTTCTCTTGATCACCACGCGATTAAGAGGTTGGCGGAGTGGCCAGGCGGCACTCCTCACCCTAGGGGCCTTGGCTATGTTGTTTTTGCTGAGGGAGGTGGTAATCCACCACCGATGGAGAGAGTGCCTCGACAGACAGACAGAGCGGGACCTTTTCGCACACAGACGAGCCCGACGAGTCAGGGGAATGTGGTTTTCAGTGACGCTCAGTTCAGGTGCATGATGAGGCGTTATGATACTACACATGACATGATCCACCGATTTGCTACAGACTTGACTCAGTCGTTGGATGGAGTGTATCGGCAACAGGGTTTTCAGGTCACATGGCCCACTTTCGGGGCGCACCATGTTTATCTACCACCAGACACACCACCCGAGGAGGGTGACGATGTCGACGACTAGGGAAGTATCTCTTGTACCCTTTAATTTTACCTTCAATGAGGACATTGAATTTAATAAGTTTGGGGGTGATTTTAGGGTATTAAGAATCATTGCATTGCATATAGCTGCATATTCATGCTAGTTCATATTAGTAAGTTTGCATGTAGTTTTGCCATGTCATTTAGTTTGCATTTAGGATGCCATGCCATTTAGAATTATTTAGGATTGTAATATTATTTGTTCATGCATATCACATGATTCCATATGAGTGTCTGTTTCTGGCTCAATAGGTCGACGTTAATTTGAGTGTGATGACAATGGATAGAGGGTTGATTTAAGTACTTATGAAATTGACTTGCGTGTGTCGGGAACACAATCTTTTCACGTTCTCACTGTTTGCTCTTGGGCTAGATCGAGTCATACCTTGTTTGGCTGTTGAGATTTAATTACCTATTTATATCTAGAATTTTCGTTATTCCCTTGATGGCGTAGGAGCACTTAAGTATAAGTTTGGGGGAAAACAGGGATTTCATGCTAAGTGTTGTGTCGTAGTGTAATAATGGCTAGGCGTCAAATGGCTAGTAGCCACTCATATTTAATATGAGTAGTCTAGGGGGTAAGATAGTGCACCCATGTGTGAAAAAAAGAAAAAAGAAAAAAAAAAGAGTCGAATGAAAAAAAAATAAAAAAAAAAGAAAAAAAAGAGTTGTAAGTATAAAAAAAAATGAGCGTTTGTGAGAGTGTGTGTTTGCTAATTGACTATGGTGGGCTCTTTAGTACTCGAGCAAGTAAGTTCTAGGGGATTTTATGCCTAGTGACCTAAGACTTTTCCGGTCTGGGATCCACTAACCTAACGCTCGCTACAAGGGTGCTATTGTATAAGCCTTTAGGGGTCTCACCCATTGCACGGTCAATAAGCATGTGTGTTTTGTGTTTTGTGTAGTTAAGCATGAATCCTTGTATACTTTAAATGATGATGGCGGTGTCTTTGAGTCATGGAGTGTCTAAAGTTCATTCTGTTTATAAACATGTGATTGTCTTGGCGAAGAATTGGTTATGCTTTTTATCTAGTTTCAAGAGTATATCTAGAGAGAAATGCACACCACGTTCCGAGCATGTATTGTTAGTATACAGGGACTTAGTCGAGCTCTATTTAGAGTTGTTGCATTCCTTGAGGCATTTGCGTGTTGAGTCGGTTTCGGTAATTTGTGTGGGAATATTGCATTAGGACATTTGTTTTGCATTATCATGACATTTAATTTTTAGTTGCATTCATTCATCATTTTAGGGTTGAGTTGCATTGCTTGAGGACAAGCAACGATTTAAGTTTGGGGGTTTGATAAGTGGATTTTATATCCACTATTTACCTTCCGTTCGGACTTAAAACGTTTGCAAGTTCTCGAGTTTCGTTGTAGTTTGATATGTTTTCGTGTAATTTGTATAGGTTGTTGTGTTGAAGGCATTATGGAGCTAAATCGAGTTAATGGTGGTGTATGTTCGATGAGTGAAGGCGGTAGCTTGTGGAAGAAATTCGGAGTGGGAAACAAGTCAAGAAGCAGAAGGATTTGAGGCTGTCCAGGGGTGCATAGGCACAGCAGCGCGAGTTTTGGGTCGCTATGGCGCTTCTCCAAGAGCTGCAGCGCAGCATCAGAATTATTCCAGGAATTAGCAAGCGCTACAGCGCAAGTTTATAGCGCTACAACGCGGTATGCAAGGCGCTAGAGCGCAGAATGGAGGCGTTGTTGCGCGACTTATCTCCTGTCTTTTAACCGAAGCTGCATGTCTTTTGTTCAAAAGTTATTTTCTTTCGGGTCGAAATGTTTTGGGCCTATTTTATTAGGGCAAGCAGCTGGGACTTTTTATATGTTATCTTAGGCATTAAAAACAGAGCTATCTATTTTTTTAAGAGTTTTCATCTATCAACATTATTATCTTAGAAACAATATTAGAGAGGGGTTCTTCAAGCTAGTGACAAGCAAAGAAGCCTAATCTATTTTGGATCTTTTGTACTCTTCTACACTATTTGGGGATTTATTTCTAAACCTCTTCCTTTTCTTTTATTATATGTTTTCTAGAATTATGTTTTCTCTTAAACCCATGATGGTGATAGGTTCAATTATGAACTAATCATTATCATGGGGTTTCAATGGATTCGAATTCATAATTATTGTGTTTGACATGTGATCGATGTTGGGTGATTTTATTGCGATAATCTAATATGGTTTGATTTAATTGATAGATGTGTAGCTAGCATCTAATTTATTAATCCTTGATGATTGCGAAAGTGGATTCTAGGATTGAGAATATGCCATATTAGCATGGGTTCATGAATTAATTGTTATTCATGATTAGTAGTATGTTTTTACCCAATTCATATTGCCCCATGTAATTATAAAAGATAACTTATGCTTAACCAATTGCTTTTCCAGATTGTATAGACATATATGATTTGATCGTAATGTGGTGTCCTCTTGACTTCTATCCGTTGTGGATGTTAAGTGGTTTGATATGAGTATACTGAAAGGTAGCTCGTATTATTGTCGTGTTATCTGATTAATTATCTTGTTTATCATCTGTGTCGATTTAATGTGTCAACCTTTAGTGACGTTTCGATGAAATTGGAATCCCATGTTTTCTCATATATAAGAACTATTAATTGTTAATTTATTCTCGTTAGTTAATTAAAATAGTTTAATCAAAAACCCAAATTGATAAGTGTTCAAGCATTAAGAAGTAACCATACACCGTTGCATAAGTACTAAAATTTTGCATTACACATAGTCTCTGCGGAACGAATCTTACTTATCACTTGCTATTTGTGATCGCGTATACTTGCGTGTTTACGAACCAACAAGTTGTTTAAACAATCCGGAAACAAAGCGGCTAATTATTTAGCCCGTTCATTTATTTTTCAACCTGGTTGTACGATCAGTTGGGGAGTTATCTCGACTGAGACTCTTTATTAATGAAATATGCTTTTAATTTGTCAAAAAAAAAAGAAAAGAGTTTAGTGTTAAAGAAGAAAAGTGTCTGTTTTCTTGGTACAGATTATTGTAAAATACGAATGATACAAAAGCCCATATTTTAAAGAGTTTCAAAAGAGGCCCATATAAACCTAAATCCGATTGCTCAAGAATTTACCCTTTTCAAAATTTTCATATGGGCTTTATTTAGCCTGACCAGAAAAATAATGAATCAAACATGCTTCTAGTATTTTTTTTTTTTCCCTCTACTTTTTAGTTTTTCACATAGAAAAGAATCCACATCAAATGTTTACTAAGATCGGTGAAAGCGATCGTAAAGCTATAAAGATGATACTAAGATCAGTGAAAGCGATCATAAAGCTATAAAGATGATGCTAGAGGGGAGCAGATAAAGCCCACTCAACTTCCACTTGCCAAAAATAGTTGCTAACTGGTCCATTAATAGACTGAAGTTCTGCAAAAGCTAATAGAAAGAGCACTTGCAAAAAAAATAAGGAATAGAACAAACTAGAGTGTCCATATCAGTTTGAATGTAAAGCAGATGCCATAATCCCATTTGATTGTAAAGCAGATACCACAATCCCACAGATCCACTATCAAACTAGGTGTAACCAAAAGAGCTCACCAAAAAAAAAAAAAAAAACATGAACAAACTAAAATTACATTACTAATAAATCACAACACCACTGATGTTTAATGGTGTTCTAATCAATACAAAAGAGATGTGAACTAATCGAAAGTCATCAACACATGCACAGCAGCCTCATTTTTTTTCCTGTTGCTGTCTGCAAACAAAAAAAATGAAGCCAGCCTACAGGATAGCGGATACCATTATATTGTTCTTCTTGGTAATAAGAGGTCGACGGAGTAGAACCTTCCTGATGCATGGGTGTGTGAGCATGTAAATTTCCGCAACTATTTAAACGAAATGAGGCAAGCCGAAGTCCAATGCTAGTACTAATATCGGTCAAATTATAGTGCCCAGACATTTTAAAGATTCTTGCATCTTATACAACACTGAAATAGTACATATTGTAAACAACATCAGATGAAAAGTAAAATACTAAAAGTTCACACCCAATTGGAAATTTTTTCTAGGTGTTACTGTACAAAGAAGATATCAGATCTAGAGAAATTAATATATTGCAACTAAGAAGAAGCAAAAATACTCGAAGTGGTCAAGGATGATTTAGAGTTTCAAAGTAAGATCAGGTTGAGAGAATTCTGGTTGAGGTGGTGGAGGCTGTGGAGCCATGGTCATAAAGTTGGAATTTTGTCCCAACTCAAAACCAGACAAAACATGAGCATTGCTTCTCTGTTCAATTTGTCGAAAGCTACCAGGCCAAAACATTTCAGCTTCGTCTTCCTCCACAAACACTGGCAATCCACAGAATTCATGGTCAAATTTTGCTCCATGAAAAGGAGGCCTAACCGGTGGAACAACTCCGTGATGCACTGAGGCATGAGCTTCAATTCCTAGTGACCTAAATGCAGAGCCATGAAGTGGAAGAGACGCTAGGCTTGCATATCTATCTGATAATATTCCCATCCGCATTGCCCTCTTTGCCAATGTCCTCTCTCTTTTGTGTGCATTTTGATGTCCGCCTAGAGCTTGCGAGCTGTAAAATTTCCGCCTGCAATAATTGCAAGAAAACACTCTAGGCATTATGCCTGGCGGCATATGGGGAGCATTCTCCTCGATATTATGATCATGCATATGTGCATCATTTGTTGTCTCCATAGTTGAGTAATTGAAGCCTAAAGTTAAGTCAAGAGTATTGAATCCTGGATTTTGAAACTGCATAGCATTTGTGAGGCAGGAGGAAGTTGGGGTGCTGTGATTGGATCCCTGTGATTTGTCATAGACGGATACATTGGAGGCTACCTGGCTGGTGACTTCAGAGTCATCTTCAGATTCAAAAGTTTTATATGGAGGCTGCATCTTGGCCAAAGCAGTGATGTGAGATGGTCCGAGTCTAGTCCACGTTAGAAAAACCAGAAGGGAGATAAGCAGAAATTTTTATTTTTTTGCTCACTTCAAGCAGAACTATGCGCCTGCAATAATTCAAACAAGATTATTTTGAATCAGGGAGTCTAATACATTATCAAATAAAATATATAACAGCCTACTCAGAGCAGTGATATTTTGACACCTTTTAACTAATAGTATTAGCACCATGAAGCTAAGACAAATAGTATTAGCACCATGAAGCTAAGACAAGAGAAGCACACATAGTTATAAACACCATCAGGTGACTAATATTTTACCCAAAAACCATTCCTCTACCATTCCAGACACCTTTGTTGAAGTGGGGATAAGGTATAGGAACAGTCCAGATCAAAGCATCTCATGGTAGTCCTTAACTTGAGTTCAAAATCAAAGAGACTACGCTTGAATAAATGTGTCAAATTAGACTTCATCTTACTGAACACGATATGAAGCTATATAACACTATACGATGAGCAAAAGTTTCAGGTGGATCATTTTCATTTCCCAATAGTTGAAGTGAGAATCATACGCTTCTAAATGGTTCAACGGTTCAACCAGGGTCAAGGAAGAGAAAACGTATAGTTATGGGCAATAAAAACCCAGGGGTTCCTCTTGAGACTTCTCATAGATGAATTTTCATAAGGTAATTCGTGGCGAATATGATTTTACCGGGTGTTACAGACAAAATCTCACTTTGACTGACCCTATGAACAGATATTACTACAAATTAAAGATTCAATCCTAGATTTCTGCAGTAACAATTGTGACTAGGCATGTCAAACTAAAGTACATCCATCATGTATACAAATATATATGCCCTGTGTGTTTCTTATCATTCATCTAGCAACTTGCAAGGCTGCTCCCTGTTTGAAAGCTACAAACAGCACAATCTTTTTAGAGTTTCCCTAAAGGTGACCTAATTTACATAGCTGCTACTGCATGTATTGCTGAAGCTCAAAACACAAATCAAGGCATCATAACATCCAAATTCAATACAAAAATTAAGCTAAAAACAACTTATATGCCAAGATTTCCCATCAAATAAAACCCCTAAAAGGAACTCCTTTTTTTAGAAAAAAATCAAACAAACACATAGTAACACTAAGACCAAAAAATAAGTAAGAGACTAAAGCACAAGAAACAGCAAGTATTATTATGAATCAAGAAATTTGTACAACAAATATATCTAAAGTAGATTTATCTGAAGGCAACAAAGTGAGAGATACATCGTAGAGACATACCTAAAGTCTAGAACTCCTCGGCATCAGACAGTAGGATTCAGTTATTATAGATGAGAATGGTAATCTGAAGACACGACTGATGTTAGTATTATAGGTCTTTACTAAATTTGGTGAAGAAATAAAAATGGAAACTGATGGGAGAGAAGACTGAGAAAGAGAAATAGTGGAGGATGTTGTGTGTGAAGTCAGAATAAAAGCTGATGAGACATTTAACCAATGAAAGTACTGTTGTTTTTTTTTTTTGAGTTCTTCAACTACTTCTCTATTATATCTCATTTATCATGAACCAAAAGCATCTTATTACTGAGCAAAAAAAGTTAAGGTAAAAGAGAAACTGTATTCTCTAGTCTGTTCCCCTTATCTCCGTGAAAGGTACAGTTGACTAGTTGAGTATCGAAATTCACGATTTGTTCAAATACAAACCAATCCTTAAATACAAATTATAAACTAACACTAGATTAATTATATTTCATTTATTCTAAGGTTTCCGCCAAGGGTACCTTCACAAAAAATGCTTAAAATAATTGGCTCTATTCACAAAAAAAAAAAAAAAACTTGCCGTGGAAATGCGAAGCATTTAAGACAGTAAACGGATGAGTTAGGTAGCCATGAGGGCCGCAGACCCTCGACACACCCGTCAATCGTCTATTGCCTTTACCATTGATTGTCATTCCTTACAACTTTAGAATGATAAAGGCGCGAAGTGTCGTACAAGAAGGTGCGAAGCATCGTTAACCAGTGAAATTCACTGCCACGTCATCACGTGAACGGTGATTTTTTTTTTTCTGAATGGAGCCAATTATTTTAAACACTTTTTGTATTGGGGTACTCATAGTTTGATCATTAGATTAGCATGAAATATTAAATTAATGTTTAGTTTGTAGTTTGTAGTTAATTTTAGTTTGTAATAGAATAGGATCCGTGCAGTTTATGTGTTGGTTGGAGGACTTGGTCTCCGGTGAATCTTAAAAAATAAGGGTTAAATTTACGAGAAGTCTTATGTGCTGGATACAATATGGATTAAAATGTTTTTTGTAAGATGGAAACCCATACCTTAGCCATTGCATCCGAAAGTTATGTGTCCGTAAAATGAGATGCAAAGCAGAGGGGGACAGTGTAGCCCATCATATGATGTCCTCATTTGTTCACCACCATGCACTAAGCATTAGGCATCCAGACAAAGGCAATGGACCACACCCACTTCAGAACTGACCCCACAAGTAACTGTCCATAATATTTTCGTAGATTGAGTTCATTATTAAAACTACAACTCAACTCAAACTAGTCATCAACTACAAGGCTCGTGAAAATTATGTAATTGACATGTGTGGTCAGACAGACCTACCATTATTTAAATAATATAATTTGGCACTATCTTTTATTGTTGATAAACAGAACCTAAAAACTATGCAACTTTATTATAATCGACTTTATATTTCATTCAAGAGCCAAATACTTTTATACAGGGACGGTTTTGGCTTACCTTAAAATTATTATTTATAATTTAAAAATATTTCAAGCGATAAATAAAAAATTTAATTTGAAGTTAATATTTATTTGGGTAATTTATTATAATGGGTAACTTATGAATTCTTAAAAATGAAAAAATAAAAATAAATTTGATAAATTATTAATTTGAATGATGATATTTACTTTTATCAAATAAAATCATAAAAATGAAATAAATCATTCAAAAAAATACCTTATACCAACTTCTAATTTTAAGTTAATTTTTAAATTTTAAATCATTTTCTAACTTATTACACAAATAAACATTTTTTTAACTTAAATTCAAAAATTAAAATTAAATTCAAAAATTACTTTAAGCCGAACTTAAACCTCTAAGTGGAGTCTTGTTAGCTGAAATGAGTTTTGTATTGGTTATAAATACTGGGAACAATTCCATGATCAGTGGGTAACTGTGTTTAGTCCCCTCCACAAGGGGAAAGGTATAATTGGTTATAAGCCAGTTAGTTGCTCGGTTAACATCTTATTAAAAAGTTTGTTAACAGCATATAAAATTTTATTTTGCGAAAAATAAACTACATATTTTACATAATAACAAACTCTTTTAGTTATATTTCAATCAATATTGAGTTACATACTCTTTCAATTATAATTGAATTAAAATATTAATAAAAACATCCGTGCATCCTTCCAAAACATAAAAAATAAAATAAAATGTATATAAAATTTTATTTTACAAAAAATAAACCACATATTTTACTTAATAACAAACTCTTTTAGTTATACTTCAATCAATATTCAATTACACACTCTTTCAATTATACTTGAATTAAAATATTAATAAAAACATCCGTGCATCATACGAGTTATAAGCTATATAGTTAAAAATTACATAAAATCTGGAAAACACTTACAATTTAGAATAATTTGTATAAAAATCGAAAAAAAAGTCTACATGATTAGATAAATTTCACTATTTATACTAAATAAAAGTTTTAAAAACTGCTTACGTAATATTTTTATATACAGGTATGCATTTTAAAGTAACAATTAAAACAAATAATTACGATAATATTTATATTCATAAGATTTATGAAAAAGTATTTTAACAATAAAAGTATTTATACAACTTAAAATTTTAAATAAATATACTTAAAAAGTTTATAAGAAACCGTGAAAATAAATAAAGTGCATATAAAATTTTATTTTGAAAAAAATAAACTGCATATTTTACTTAATAACAAATCTTTTAATTATACTCCAATCAGTATTGAGTTACATACTCTTTTAATATATTTGAATTAAAATCACATATTTATTAACAAATATACAAAAAATTATAAATCAACAAAGTGAAAACAAACTAAAACTATATAATAAACAATAAAATTTTCACACAATTAAAAATTAATATTAAATTCTATTTTAAAAAAATATTGCATTATATTATTATAGAATCATAATTTGAATATAATAATATCAACAAAAAATTGAATATAAGTATATACCATACTTCCATTTATCTATACTATACTATTATAAGCAAAACAAGATATATTTGGTTAGTTGGTTGGTTAATACCCTACAAAAAAATTGTTAACACCTTCCTAAAAGTAAAATTTTAAAAAAATATATTAAAATTATAATTAAAAGAGTATGTAGTTGAATTTCAGTTGAAGTATAATTGATAGAATTATGTAAAATATATGTTTTATTTTTTTTTTAAGTAAATTACAGTATATATTTTAATTTGTTTTTTTAAAAGGTCCGAATAAGTTTTTTAGAAAGGCTTTAACTAACCAACCAATTATACTACCATATTTTCCTTATAAAAAAATAGTAAAGATAGATAGTATACTTATTTTTCTTTTTCTTTTTATTTTCCAATTTTTAATTTGTTTACTTATTAATAGTTATTTATATTAAAATAAGAGAAGTTGGGTGTTGATGTAGAATTTTAATTGAAATATAATCGAAATAGTATGTAAAATATGTGGTTTATTTTTTAAATTAAAATTAAATACATTTCGATTTGTTTTTAATTTTTTGGAAGGTGTTAACAAACTTTTTAGGAAGGTGTTAACCAACGAACCAAGATACAAAAATATATTAAAAATAAAAAAATGTTAAAAATTTCAAATTCAATTATTTTAATTTGTTTTTTAGAAGGTCCGAATAAGTTTTTTAGAAAGACTTTAACTAACCAACCTATTATATCTTATTTTCCTTGTAAAAGTATAGTACAGATGGATAGTATACTTATTTTTCTTTTTCTTTTTATTTTTTATTTTATTTACTTATTAATAATTTTTTATATTAAAATTATTTAAATTAATTTTAAAAGATATTGGTTTCTTGAAAGAGTTGGGGTTTATTTTTTAATTAAAATTAAATAAATTTGATTTTATTTTTTGTTTTTCGGAAGGTGTTAACAAAATTTTGAGGAAGGTGTTAACAACGTTTGAGGAAGGTGTTAACCAACTAACCAATGAACTAAGACACAAAAAAATACTTTTAAATTTTTTTTAAAAAAATGTTAAAAATACTAAACTAAATTAAATTACATATAATTTACTAAAAATAAAATACCACATGTTTTATAGAATTATAAATGTTTTCAATTATATCCTAATAAGAATCATCGTCTGCACATACTTCTTTTTGTGATTCTTTATTCTACGATCTTAGGTTATACTAAATGATTTTTTAAAAAAATCTATTAAATTCTTAAGATATTTAACAATAAATTTAAAATAATAATATTTATTTATGTAATGAAATTTAGCATGGAACATATTTAAATTTAAAAATAATAATAAAATTTATTAAAATAAATTAAAATTTTATATTAAATCAAATAATTAATGTATTAATTCATAATAATAATATAGCATAGTCCGTGCCTTGCACGGGTTATATGCTATTATCTATACTATACTATAATAGGCGAAATGGGGTATAATTTGTAGTTTGGTTAACCCCTATTTTTGGTTATCCTCTCATTTTTGGTTATCCCACATTCACAACTGTTAGATCTTTAACTCAAATAAATCATGACCGTTAGATACAACAATACTAAAAGTTGTTATATACAGAGATCTAAGGTTCGATTCCCGCCAACAACATAGTAATTTATATTTAATACTAATTATTATATATAAAGATGTAAGGTTCGAATTCTTAGAATAACATATTACAATTAATATTTATAATATTATTATACTAAACTATAAACAAATTATAAAAAATTAAAAGTAACCCGTGCTCTGCACGGGTTATAAGCTACTATATTTATACTATTATATAAAAGCCGAAACATTAAAAGTTTGGTCGGTCGGTACGGTACCTGTTGATCTTACTTATTTACCCTTACTCAATTACAGATCTAGTAACTAATCAATTTCCCTTTTGAGGTTAAACATATTATCATTTCTATTTTTCAAGAACAAAATAATTTTCTTTTTCAGGTAAAATACAATATCCTTTTATATTTTATCTAACAAAATTTCTGCTTTATTAATCAATTTCTTTTTTCAGGTTAAACATATTACATTTCTATTTTTCAATAACTATATAATTTCCTTTTTAAGGAAATTAGAATATCTTTTACATTTTATTTAAGTAAAAAAATATTAAAGGTTTGGTCGGTCGGTACGGTACCTGTTGATTTTACTTATTTACCCTTACTCAATTACAGATCTACTAACTAATCAATTTCCTTCTTGAGGTTAAACATATTATCTTTTCTATTTTTCATGAACTAAATAATTTTCTTTTTCAGGTAAAATACAATTTCCTTTTATATTTTATCTAACTAAAATTTCTGCTTTATTAATCAATTTCCTTTTCCAGGTTAAATATATTACATTTTCTATTTTTCAACAACTAAATAATTTCCTTTTTAAGGATATTAGAATATCTTTTACATTTTATTTAACTAAAATTTCTCTTTTTTTAAAAAATAGTACGAGCAGTTTTGTTTAATTAAATAATATAATTATATTATAATTACTATTAACTAATCAATTACCCTTTTCACCCAAAACACGTTACCTTTTCTATTTTCTCTATCTAACATCTCTCTTTTTCCAATTATATCATTGACGGTTACCTTTTTCAGCCAAAACACGTTAACTTTTTTCTTTTCTCTTACTAAAATCTCTCCTTTTCCAATTATATCACCGACGTTTCTATTTAACAAAAATAAAATAATAATATTATAATACTAATAAGTACTCGATTACCATTTCAGCTAAAACGTATCATCTTTTCTATTTTTTCTAATTAAATTCCCTTTTTTTCTAGAAATATCACGGGCAACATTAATTTCTCATTTTCTAAAAACTATGAGCAATTTTATTTAATAAAATGACATAATTAAATTATTTTTTTCACATAAATCATGTCATTTTTTTAATTTTCACGTTACCTTTCTATTTTCTCTAACTAAAATCTCTCTTTTTCCAATTATATCAAGGGCGGTTCTATTTAATAAAATAAATTAATAATATTTTAATATTAATAATTAATCGATTACCTTTTTTAGCTAAAACGTATCATCTTTTCTAAATTTTTTTTAACTAAAATCCTTCTTTTAATAGAAATATCACGGGCAATATTAATTTTTGCTTTTCTAAAAATATTACATGCAATTGTATTTAGTAAAATACCGTAATTAAATTATAATTACTATAAACTAATCAATTACCTTTTTCACCTAGAACATGTTACCTTTTTAGTTTTCTCTAACTAAATCCTATAATTTTCTAATCATATCTCGGGCATTCTATTTAATAAAATAAAATAATAATTTTATAAATACCAATAATTAACCGATTACCTTTTTCAACTAAAACCAGTCATATTTTCTATATTTTCTAACTAAAATCCTTCCATTTCTAGAAATATCACGGATAACATTTATATAATTATTATCAAATCATCTCTAATACAAATGTAAGCCTCCAAAATTGATGTTTTAAAAAATTAATTTAAATAAATGAAAAATTCATATAATATCAAAATAAAAAAATCCGTGCATCGCACGGGTTTTAAGCTAGTATATTATAATAAGCGAAAGGGGATATAATTTATAGTTTGGTTAATCTCTATTTTTGGTTATTCCCTATTTTTGGTTATCCTACATTCACAACCGTTAGATCTTCAACTTAAATAGATCATGACCGTTAGATACAACAATATTAAAAGTTGTTATATATATGGGTCTAAGATTCGATTCCTACCAATAACATAATAATATATATTTAATATTAAAAATTGTTATATAGAAAGATGTTAGGTCCGAATTTTTTCAATAAATATTAAAATTAATCTATACTATTATATTAAAGCCGAAACATTGAAAGTTTTAGTTTTCGGTTTGGTTATCCCATTTATTTTGGTTTTCACAGATAATTAAATTATAAAAATAACTTAAAAAGCTAATTACTAAGGTTAACGTAATTATATTCAGATTAAAATTCCTTTATCCATATTAAGCTTCTACTTTGACTCTTTTTTCAGCTCCAACAACTCAATTACCCATTTTTTCTAAAGATTTTACTTCTAATTGAAACACTTTACCATTTAATTTAAAACTAATATTACAATAATTAATATATATCCAAAATATCACACCATATCTTTCCGTAATTATTTTAGTAGTAATTTTTGTAATTAAAACAAGTTACTGTTTAATTTAAAATTAATCTTGCGATAACTAATATACACCCAAAAATATCTCACCATATATTCAAATTATTATTTTTAGTAATAAATAAGAATCGTTAGATCTAATAATAAGATATATTATATGATTAATTTACTAAAAATTCAAAGTTAAAACCCGTCAACGACATTTTTAATTTAGAATTTTACAAAATAAATTTCAGACCATGCATATCATTATATAAATTTATATTAAATTTAAATTAAAAAATTATTAAAAATAAGGATTATATAAAAACATAATTATAATGTTAAATAAATTTTATAACCTATCAAAAGAAACCCGTGCTTCGCACCGGTTATAAGCTAGTATTTATTATAAGCTAGTATCACTAATATAGCTAAATAGTTACAGTGGTTGATTAAATTTTTACTGTCCTTTAACAATTACAAAAAGAAAAAGCATTCATGACTCAACACAACTTCGAGCTAAATACTAGAAGGTGATGATTTATGCACACCCTAAAATTATTCATGCACATATTTTTTAATGCATTTTACTAAAATATCCTTAGTTTTTTATTTTGTTTATTATAATATTGGTCATTTTATATACATCTACTTGCTTAAAATGGATGGTAGAAATATAACCGTGCTAGGAGATTTCTTTTATTTTTGTAGGCATCCTTTTATTATTATTATAAATGTGAGTTTTAAATTAGAAACATAATAATATTATAAGAAAATATTATGTAACTTTATTAAAATTTGTCAACGTTCTTATCTTGAAATAAAATATAAGAAAAAAAATAATTAGTAAATGTGATTAGAAGTGAGTAAATTGTAACTTGAAGGGACTACTCATTATTTTACTTTGGTAGATAATAAAACATATTTAAAATTATTTTATTTTTCGTATTTTTCTATTGGTTATTTTTTGAGTTGGATATTCATATTTATAGTAAGTGATGGATATAATTGTGCTAATAAAATTAAGACATGTAATAAAATTTTAATAATAATAATTTAATTTCAAAATTCATAAAACATTTTATTAGAAAAAAATTTATGCATAATCGTAAGATTTGGGTAAGATTATGCCAGGAAAAAAAGAGATGCAAGATTAACATGTGAAGATTAAGATTACTTTGATCTAAAACAAGTTAGGATGCGCATAAATAAGTTTAGGATGTGCATAAATAACACCAATAGTAATATGCATCTTTATTATGCTTAACTTTTTTCTTTTATGCATCACTTGCCTTTTCTATAGCATGGACTACCACTATAATTCTATTCTCTTTTATCTTTGTAGCATGATACATTATTGATCTTTTTAATGGACATGATTCTAGCTTTCCCTCCGAAGAATCCATCTTGATAACTTAATTGACCTTGACACTTCCATGAGTCGAGCTGTTCCCATAATCACAGTGGACGGCAAAGATAGAGACGGTCGTGAGTGATGGACTCGTGAACTCGACTTGTATAAAATTTATTGCTCTGCTCTTGATTATGATCTGCCTGTTTATTCTAAACACAAGCTTTGTTTTCTTAGCTTTTGAAGTAGGCTAAAACTAACTTAAAAGCTCAAATTAATCTAATCTGTCTAAATGAATGTTACTTAAAATTAACAAACGTAGGGGTCATCTGGTTGTTAGTGATTGAATCAATATGAGCTTATATCTGAACACTAATGTACATATAAAACGCTACTAATGGGAACACTGGAGTTGCCTGGGATTCTCCTTAATGATTGGTTCAATAGAATTTATCACACCTTGTCCACTTCCCTACTTATTGATCGTCCTGTCTTAAGCAGATATTAACTAAATCTGATATCGTTGTCTGTTTGCTGAAGTGGTAGTTTCATGGACTACGTTCCACACATCCTATAGATGGCGATTTCTGTTATTTTTTGTTTGTCAATAAAATTAACTATTTTTACGATAAGTGATAACAAAGTAAATGCATGAGAAAACACAAGAATACAATAATAAGAAGTAGAAACAGTACAGAAACATACAAGTATGTCTCTTTAAGAACATATACTATGTAATACAACTCGAAACTCACTTCCTGGAACTCCATTTATATGTATCACATTATCTTCCTCAAAGTTTGCTTGATACAGAACCTGAATCCACCAATAGAAATAAACAGATGTCATCGTCATCACATATCATTGTGAATTTAAAAAGTAAAAAAAAAAAAAGGAACTCACTAAGCATTTGATGCTAAAAATTGTTAAAAAACATAGGTAGAAAAAGTAATAATCAGACTAAGATGACATTGTAGCAAGAGTTTCTTTGTGCGTGCAGGTGTGAGAGAGAGGTTGATAAAATGCACCTTAGTTATCTAACTTTCTGCGTAGCAAAGCAACGTCAAGCGCTATCTTTTCAAAGACTTTTTCGACACATTGAAAGAATGTATACCTCCAAGACTTGATAAAATGCAAAGAACCGCAGAATCCCAAAAAGCCAACCAAGAGACCAGGTCCTAGTCCAGCATAAAACCACACGCGCTCATCATCTGAATCAGAATTAGTCTCATTGTAGTCATGGATATTATGAGATTCTGTGTCACCGGCGCAGGACTTCAGGATAGGTTGTCCGCAAAGCTGATTGTTGCCAGCATATATGGACGGATTGTCAAGGGTCTGAAGCTGGTTTCCAGTAGGTATTCTTCCTGATAAATTATTGAAGGAGAGGTTCAAGCGGCTTAAAAAGTTTAAATCTGATAGACTTTGGGGAATAGGACCATAAAGTTCATTTCTTGAAAGATCAAGAAGTTCCAGATTTTCTAGTTTTCCGATCCTGTCAGGGATCCTTCCAGCTAGATGATTACCTGCTAAATTCAAATGAGATAAACTTCGGAGATCCATCAACTCCTTTGGTATCTCTCCACTGATGTTGTTGCTTGATAGATCAATTGAAACCATAAACCTCAGCGTAGAGGTATAATTCTGTTCATATCCCTTTGCATCATCTACTATCATTTGACTTTCATCCATACGATAGGTTGGAAAATATTTGGATAAAAATAAATCGTCTTCCCTGACGTCACATGAAATCATGGAACTGAAATTGCCGAAACATGGAGGAATGTTTCCTGTTAATTTATTTTGTCCCAAGTTTAAAATTTGAAGTGACGAGTGCTGACAGAGCTCTGTGGAAATATTACCGTAGAAATTGTTAGAGCGGAGTATTAAATACCGGAGATGACGAGTCCAACCGGGGACATGAAGTAAGTCTCCAAGTCCAACCCAATGTGGAAGAACACCACTCAGATTATTTCTTCCCAAATTAAGTGCAACCAGGCTTGTCAAATATTGAAAGGATAAAGGGAGTTCCCCGTGAAACTTGTTATTGTGCAAGTTTAGATTTTCGAGAAACATTAGAGATCCTAAAGAAACAGGAATGTCACCGGAGAGACTGTTACTCATCAAATCAAGATTTGTCAATCCTATCAAGTTTCCTAAGCACTGGGGGATCTTTCCTGAAAAGTTATTGTTGGAGAGAACTAAAATCGACAAGGATGTTAGATTGCAGATAAATGCAGGAAATTCACCTGATAAACGGTTATTTGAGAGTGTTAACGTATGCACATGATTTGAACCTAAAGAAATCAAAGACAATTGTTCCCCATTGATGTCATTGTTAGATAGATCAACAACTGAGGCCTTCGATAAGGGCACACTAGCAAACCAATCAGCTGGAATGGTATCAGATATGCTTGCATTTTGCATCCTAAAATTCCTAATATGCCTCTGTGTCAGGAGCCACTGTGGAAATTCTGGTCCGACTTGTAGGGAATCCGTATATATTTCTTCGAGCTGAAATGGAGGAACCCATTTTGAACTGACATTCAAAACTAAGTTAGATGTCGAAGAAATGAACAAAGAAGTCAACCTCGTGAGGTTAACAAAGTGATGCTCTGACAAAATACCATCCCACGAATTATGAAAAAGATCCAGTTTTCTTAGATTTGTTAATTCTCCTATGCATGTAGGAATTCTTCCACTCAGTTGAGTACTAGAGGCAAACAACCATTCTAACTTCGACATTTGGCACAATGAATCTGGTAGAGGGCCGCTCAATCCGTTACCAGATATAGAAAGGCTTGTAAGGTTCATCATGTTCCCAATCTCAAGTGGAAGTGAACCATCTAATTTGTTTCCTTGAAGATGAAGTACAGAAAGCGATGTCAAATTTCCCATTGATCGAGAAATCAAACCTTGGAAATTATTATATGAAAGATCAAGTTCGGAAAGGGCAGCCAGATTACCAATAGATTTAGGAATTGAACCTTGAAACTTATTGTCATGGAGATCAAGATTAGTGAGAGAAGTCAAATTTCCAATAGAATTTGGGATTGAACCAAAAAAATTGTTTTTTGATAGATCAAAATCAATAAGGGAAGTCAAACATCCAATAGACTCTGGAATAGAAGCATTATAATAATTAAGCCGGAGATTAAGATGTGCAAGGCCAGTATTATTGAAAACCCATGAAGGAAAAGAAGATTTAAGGTTGTTTGAACCAAGATCAAGTGAAACAAGAGATGTTAAATTTATAATGGGGGTATGAAGAGGGATATAGTTGCTTAGCTCACAACCATAAAGTTTCAGTACTGAAAATGAGTTAGAAAGCATGTTAATGGACGGAAACCAATCGCTGGCCCTGGCAAGATTAATATAAGAGAGGTCCAAGTATTCTAACAAAGAAAGCTTAGATAACCATCCCATGCTATCAATGCTCAAGGGAGATATAGCATCTAACCTGTAACTTAAATCAAGGTACTGTAATCTTGAAAGTATAGAAGTTTATAGTAATGCAATGTATATGAGACTAGAGAGAAGAGTATAGCAAAGGACTACATTGTAACTGCTTGAATATTCATTGCTTAACATTACACACATATATATATAGCATTGTGCAGTATGCAGATTGATTGTGCATCGATCGCACTATCCTCTCTTCATGTGCATGTGCTAATACATGTAATACATGTGCTCCATCATGAGCTACATGTGTTTGACAGATCACATATTCTAACATCCTCCCTCAAGCTAATGGGCGTAACGAAGTGAAGCTCTTAGCTTGCTTGAAATTTCGCGGACTTGAATTTGATTGCTTTTGACTCATGCTCTTTGGCTCTTGGCTCTGGCTCTTTTGGCTCTGGCTCTGGGCTTTCGGCATCGGCTTCTAAGCTAAACAAATTAATCCACTTGAATTGAAGCTTGTAAAGAGATGGTTTGTTATATTTTTCAGTTGAGTGTCAACTGGTTGACATGGAGGTGGAGACGCGTAGACTTGGACCGGCTTCGATGGATTAAAACATGATTATGATGTTGGTGGTGATGCACTCCATCACGAAGTGGTTATGCTAGCCCAGAAAAACTGACTAAAAGATGCAAAACAAACAAACTGGAAAACTGAAAAATTTCTGGAAAAACTGAAAAAAAAACTTGCGGAATGAAGAATGATCGGAGGAAGGCTGTTAAACCTTGATTCTCCCCCTAGCTCTGATACCATATAGAAG
The DNA here is from genome assembly GCA_036435485.1 of Saposhnikovia divaricata. Lineage (NCBI taxonomy): Eukaryota > Viridiplantae > Streptophyta > Magnoliopsida > Apiales > Apiaceae > Saposhnikovia > Saposhnikovia divaricata. The sequence goes on from CM071594.1 coordinate 60,472,067, forward strand.
TTTATAGTAATGCAATGTATATGAGACTAGAGAGAAGAGTATAGCAAAGGACTACATTGTAACTGCTTGAATATTCATTGCTTAACATTACACACACATATATATAGCATTGTGCAGTATGCAGATTGATTGTGCATCGATCGCACTATCCTCTCTTCATGTGCATGTGCTAATACATGTAATACATGTGCTCCATCATGAGCTACATGTGTTTGACAGATCACATATTCTAACAGAAAGGTTTCCTAAATGATGGGGAACTAAACCTCTAAAAGTGGAGGAGAGGTTAAGATATGTTAGATACTTAAAGGAACCAAAAAATTCTGGAATTTGAACCTTGTGGAATTTGTTAAGACTCAAGTCTAAGTAAGACAAACGTTTTAACTCGAGCAAGGAAGGAAGTATCTGACTGCCTCTTAAAGAACCATTTCGAAGATCAAGTTGCACGACGTGGCCGGTTTCATTGTTACAGCCAATTCCATGCCATGCACAACAATCATTTCCAATCCATGACGACAGATAATTCAATTCGTCGATGAGACTTCCTTTAAAAAGAAGCAAAGCTTGTTTCTCACTCTCAATGCAGCTTCTATTCAAATAGCCTTCAGCTATGCTCCCACAACTAAACCTTAAGCTTGCCACAACACATAATGCATATACGAGTAAGCTCATACAATTTTGCATTTTCAGAGCTCAAAATAAATAATAGTGATAGAATGTACTTATTCGCAAACTATGTTTATGAATGAACATAATTGTAGATTGATCACGTATATACATTTATATGTGCATGTATAGAAAATAAAGTCAAGAACAATTATCAATAAGAAGAAGCTTCAGGTTGATAATCACATATACCTGCTCAGGTACCAGTTTTCAAAGTTCAAGGTCACTGCCGTGGAAAACATGTCACTTCTACTGTTAGAAATATGAAGAATCAAAGCAAAAAAACAAATTAGGTAAGAAAATAATTGGATCGAAGCCAATAACATCTAGCAAAATATACATAACAAAAATGTCTCTGCGCAAGTCGGTGCCAGTAGTCCCATCTCTTTGAACTGCTACTCTCCAAGTCAAGGGAGACCTGACTTAGTCCATTATATAGGTTATTGCCGTGGAAGACATGGTACTACTACAATCAAATTTAAACAATTAAGAGGCGTTTGGTTCAATGTTAATGGATCTGGCTAATGAGATATTGGAATTTCACAAATCTACTTGGAAGAACTTGCTCTGCTGGTATCTCTCAGGTATTGCTATTATTAGATAGATACATGAAAAAAAAACATAAACTAAGAATGTAAATCAACTATTTCCCCCCAATTAACAACCCAACTAATGCCAAGTCGGGAGCACAGCAACTCAATGGAAAGGTTGGAGATTGATACGGAACGTGATGTTCTCGTAATAATATGTAGTAAAGACAAATATAAAGTAAACTCTGAATCTCCAAAGATGGAGAAACAAAACTCTAACTCTGAATCTCCGAATGGAGAAACAAAACTCAAACTCTGAATTCACTCCTGAATTCAATTCTCAAAGCTACCGAATAGCCAAAATTTTATTATCAATATCTGTCCCCAAAAGATTACAAGACAAGAGTATTTATAGGCTACATAAATAACCTTATTCAGATAGGAATCTAAAAGAAATTCAATATCAGCTAGGAATTTAGCTAATACTTGAACCCAACTAAGAAACCCATCAAAATCCTGATCCAACTTGAAAAATAAAATCCTAAGTGCTTAAAGCAAGAAAAACCCTTTCAAGTGAAAGGTAAAAACTTGCAAGTCAAATATATAATTATATAATAAATAAGTGAATTCTATTTTGTATCGTTCCACACGACACAGGAAATAGAATATGACTTCCCACCAGAATTAACTTCAAATCCCAAAGCATCAATCATGATCTCCACAGGCTCATACGATGGCACAAGATCAACCACCGTGGTCACGTAAACACTCCCAGACCTTGTTCTTTTAAGAGACTCATCACTCTCCCCTTTTTGAAAAGAATTTGTCCTCAAATTCGCATCGTCGATGTACAGAGCTAAATCACCAACATTGAATGTAGAACTTACTCCTCCATACGAATCAGGTAGCTCAATTTTATAGGCACTATCTCCGTATTTCTCTATTATCTTGAAAGGTCCATCAGCTCTAGGCATTAACTTATTTTTCCTCATGTCAGGAAACCTCTCCTTTCTTAGATTAAGCCACACCAAATCGCCAGGATTGAACACAACTTGTTGTCTCTTCTTATTGACACGTTCCTTGTATCTAGTGTTCATCTTTTCAATTTGCGTTTTAACTTGATCACAAGTTCTAAAGAAGGCTTCTTGACGTTTCTTAGCATCAAAATTCAGGATATCTTTTTTTGCAATAGGAATTAAATCAACAGGAACGTATGGATTTATACCATATATTACCTCAAATGGTGACACTCCTGTTGTAGATGAGGATGTCCTGTTATATGCGAATTCAGCATGTGCCAATTTGATGTCCCAGTCCTTTGTAGTTTTACTCACCAGCCCTCTCAATAATGTCCCCAAAGTTCTATTAGTAACCTCGGTTTGACCATCTGTCTGTGGATGATGTGAAGTACTAAATAGTAACTTTGTTCCTACAAATTTCCATAGGGTCTTCCAAAAATAACTCAAAAATTTAGTATCCCTATCCGACACTATACTTTTAGGGATTCCATGCAATCTCACAATCTCCGTGAAGTACAAATCTGCAATACGACTAGCATCATCCGTTTTATGGCAAGAAACAAAGTGAGCCATTTTTGAAAATCTGTCCACTACAACCATAATAGAATCCTTACCCCTAGCAGTACGGGGTAATCCAACAATGAAATCCATACTCACACTATCCCATGGTGCAATAGGAACGGGAAGGGGAGTGTACAAACCCTTATGAAAGTGACTTTTTGCCTTTTGGCATGTGGCACATCTCTCCAAAACAGCTTGAACATCTTTTAACATCTTAGGCCACTAGAAGTGCTCAGAAAGTAAGTCGCATGTTTTGTGTATTCCAAAATGACCAACAATACCACCACCATGTACTTCTCGAATTAATAATTCTCTAACTCCACACTTCGGTACACACAGTTTGTTTCCTCTAAAAAGAAAACCATCTTGTAGCACATACGAACCAGTCGGCGTCGCAAAAATAGAAGAGAATTCAGGGTCAGTCACATACAACTCCTTCAAATGTTCAAATCCCAAAATTCTTGCATCCAAAATTGTAAGCATATAATGTCTCCGAGATAAGGCATCTGCAACAACATTACTTTTCCCATCCTTATACTTGGAAGAAAATGTAAAGGATTGCAGAAATTCAACCCATTTTGCATGTCTTACACATAACTTCTGTTGCCCATGAATGTGCTTCAAACTCTCATGATCGGAATGTAAAACAAATGGTGAAGGACGCAAATAATGTGCCCAATGAGCCACAGCACGTACAATCGCATAAAACTCCTTATCATATGTCGAGTAATTAAGTTTAGCACCATTTAACTTCTCACTAAAGAATGCAATAGGCCTTCTTTCTTGCAAAAGAACAGCACCTATACCAAGACCACTAGCATCAGTCTCTACTTCGAATACTTTGTTAAAATCTGGTAAAGCAAGTACAGGTGTCTTGCAAAGAAGATTCTTAATTTCCTCAAATGCATTATTTGCACTAGAATTCCACTCAAATTCTTTTTTCTTCATCAGCTCAGTAAGTGGTGCAGTCACAGTGCTGAAATTTCGAATGAACCGTCTATAAAATGAGGCCAAGCCATGAAAACTTCGAACATCATGAGAATTTTTAGGCGTAGGCCAAGTAGAAATAGCATCTACCTTAGATGGATCCACTCTCACGCCATCCCCAGCCACAATATAACCAAGAAAAGTAAGACTAGGTACTAGAAAAGTACATTTCTCCATCTTCCCAAACAATTTTTCTTCTCGAAGAACCATAAAAACTTTTCGCAAGTGTTCTAAATGTTGTTCTCTATTAACACTATACACAAGTATATCATCCAAGTAGACAACAACAAAAGAATTTAGAAAAAATCGTAATACCTCATTCATCAATCTCATAAAGGAACTAGGTGCATTGCAGAGGCCAAATGGTAAAACCATCCACTCATAAAGTCCTTGTTTGGTCTTGAAAGCAGTTTTCCATTCATCCCCATCTCGAATTCTCATTTGGTGATATCCACTCCTCAGGTCAATCTTGGAGAAAATAGTTGACCCATGTAGTTCATCAAGCATGTCATCCAAGCGAGGCATAGGAAAGCGATATTTTATGGTGATGTTGTTGATTGCCCTACTATCGATACACATCCTCCAAGTACCATCTTTTTTCGGAACTAGTAACGCGGGTACAACACAAGGACTTTTACTTTCTCGTACATAATCCTTATCGATCAACTCCTGAACTTGTCTTTGCAACTCTTTTGACTCTAAAGGATTACACCTATAAGCTGCCTTGTTGGGTAATGGAGCCCCAGGGACAAGGTCTATGTCGTGCTCAATTCCTCTACGTGGAGGTAATCCCATAGGCAGATCATCAGGAAAAACATCTACAAATTCATCCATCAGCTTACTTAGTTCCAGGTCTTCAATATGAGGCGAATCCTTTTCAACTTCACGAATGTATAAGACATACCCAATTGCACCATCTTCTATATTCTTTTTAAACTCAGCAGCAGTAATCAACATATTGTCCTTCACAGGTTCATGAACCACTTTAGGAGGAAGTGGTTTCAGTTTAAATCTTTTTTTTCCCGCACAAAACTGAGTATTCATTCTTTTTACCATGAAACATGACTTCTCTATCAAACTGCCATGGACGTCCTAACAAAAGTGAACAAGCTGTCATAGGAACCACATCACACCATAGTTTGTCTCTGTAATTTCCTATTGAAAAAGTCACAAGTGCTTGCTTCTTGACTCTGATTGGTTCGTTGTCATTCAACCAATTCAACTTATAAGGTTTAGGATGGTCCCGGGTTGGAAGTTTTAGTGCATTCACCATCTTAGAAGATGTCACGTTTACGCAAGAACCAGTGTCCACAATCACATTACAAGTTCGATCTCCAACTGCAGCTCTTGTATGGAATAAGTTCTCCCTTTGTTCTTTTTCTTCTACGGGTGTGCAATCAGTTCTAAGAAGTCTTCTCAAGAGGCCAATGTTGTTCTTCTCTTCCTCCGGCTCAATAGACTCGTGGTTTAGATCATCCCATCTCTCAGAATTATCGTACTCAAAATCTGTTTCTTCCTCATCATCATATGTCCCTGTTGATCAGAAAGAGTTCTTTCTCGTTCTTCTTGTTCCTCATAAGCTGTCAACAACATGTACTCTTTCCTAGAAAGGGTAACTTTATTCGTACAGTCCTTTGCAAGGTGTCCTAAGCCTTGACACCTGAAACACCTTTTCTTTGCTAGAGCAGCTTGCTCAGGACTCACTTGGATCTTTCCTTTTGGCTTATCTTCCTTTGAGAATGCATTGGCCCCACTATAAGAAGTACTCTTATAAGCGCCATAATTTTCACCCTTGAAAGATGTCTTAGAGAATCCTTTGTAAACTGGTTTTGCTTTTTCTTTCTCTTGCTTCTTAATTCGAAGAGCCAGCTTTGTCACATCATCAAAGAACGTGTAAGGAATAAGTTCGACCTTATTGCCAATAGAAGAATTCAATCCCTTGATATAACGACCGATTTTCATCTCTTCTTCTTCTTTCAAGTCACATAGGATACACAACCTCTCAAATTCTGTAGTGTATTCAGTCACACTAAGGTTTCGTTGTTGGAGTTGATTCAGCTTCAAGTAATTATCTTGTATGTACTCTCGTGGAACAAAACGATTCTTTAATTGCCGTTTCATCTCAGTCCAAGTTGTGATTCTAGGAGCCTCTTCCCTCATGAGCTTCGTCTTCAAATTGTCAAACCATACAGATGCATATCTTGTTAGCTTCATGTTGGCAATTTTATAAGACTTCTGATCATCAACACCTTTATAATCAAAGATTTTTTCCATCTGTCTCACCCATTCTAAGAAATCCTCGGCATCACCTGCTCCACTAAATTCTGGTACATCCCACTTCAAGCTTTTATCATCGTCATTGTTGTTAGTGGGTGGAGGGTTTCTTATAAAGCCTGTGCGAAGAGGTGTATTTTCTACCGTAGCAATAACCCCCTCAATCCTCTCGTTTGTAACTTGTAAACCATCAATCCTCTCGTTTGTAACTCGTAAACTTGACTTGATCTCTGCTTGTTGCTCTGCCATATAAGCAATTTGCTCACTAATATTTCTAAGAGTTAACTTCAAGAAATCTCCATCCGATCCTTCAAGTTTTAAATCTTCATCCCCTGCCATTAACACGAAACAGTGTCGTGAACAGTGCCATGAACAGTATCGATGAACAGTACGCGTGAACAGTAATCTTTTTTTTTTGCGAAAACTCTAGATCTCCCAACAACTAAGAAATTTATGGAGAAACCTTGGCTCTGATACCAAATTGATACGGAACGTGATGTTCTCGTAATAATATGTAGTAAAGACAAATATAAAGTAAACTCTGAATCTCCAAAGATGGAGAAACAAAACTCTAACTCTGAATCTCCGAATGGAGAAACAAAACTCAAACTCTGAATTCACTCCTCAATTCACTTCTCAAAGCTACCGAATAGCCAAAATTTTATTATCAATATCTGTCCCCAAAAGATTACAAGACAAGAGTATTTATAGGCTACATAAATAACCTTATTCAGATAGGAATCTAAAAGAAATTCAATATCAGCTAGGAATTTAGCTAATACCTGAACCCAACTAAGAAACCCATCAAAATCCTGATCCAACTTGAAAAATAAAATCCTAAGTGCTTAAAGCAAGAAAAACCCTTTCAAGTGAAAGGTAAAAACTTGCAAGCCAAATATATAATTATATAATAAATAAGTGAATTCTATTTTGTATCGTCCCACACGACACAGGAAATAGAATATGACTTCCCACCAGAATTAACTTCAAATCCCAAAGCATAAATCATGATCTCCACAGGCTCATACGATGGCACAAGATCAACCACCGTGGTCACGTAAACACTCCCAGACCTTGTTCTTTTAAGAGACTCATCAGAGATGGGCTCGACACTTCCATGAGTCGAGCTGTTTCCATAATCAAAGTGGACGGCAGAGATAGAGACTATTGTGAATTTGTGATTGATGGACTCCTAAGCTCGAGTTGTATAAAATTTATTTGCCTGGAAAATCTAAACTTTGAAGTTTTGTTTTTTTTAAGATTTGGAAGTTGGCAAAACTAAGCTAAAACTCAGTTTAATATAATTAGTCTATATATGAATATCCTAACAATCTGTAACATTAATCCGCTAAAAATTTACGCGGATAAATTTAACAATGAAAATTGATGTGAATGTCTAGGAATTCTCGCCACTCTTTCCGTGCTTATTTTTTTTAGGATTTCACCTCTCCGCGGATATTTTTAGCAGAGAGATATAAAAAGCTACTGATTTGAGCACTGGAGTTGCAGAGGATCCTCTTTTGATGATTCATTCAGTACTGAACATCACCCCTTCCCTACTCAACAAGCCAATTTTACAAACAGTATGCTTCATGATCCAACGATAACAAGTATGCTGATTAAACCGTATGTGGCAAACGGTTGCCACAGACCGCCCCCTTGATAGATTATGATTCATGTTTTTTCATTGTAACTGAAATCAAGGAAATAACATCAGGCAAGCCAATTTTACAAAGATAAGAGATATCAAAGTAATGCATGACAAAACATAAGAATACAACTTTCCTTATCGCAAGTCGGTGCCAGTAGTCCCATCTCTTTGAACTGCTACTCTCCAAGTCAAGGGAGACCTGACTTAGTCCATTATATAGGTTATTGCCGTGGAAGACATGGTACTACTACAATTAAGCGGCATTTGGTTCAAGGTTAATGGATCCGGCTAATGAGATATTGGAATTTCATTCCCATGTATTAGTGTTTGGTGGAAAGGTGCATTCGATATCCTCAGTTACATGTAGTGCTATTTTCATCGACTACTTTCCTCATCTTTAGTAGAATATGATTTTTTTACGGAGATAAGCGATAACAAAGTAATGCATGAGAAATCATAAGAATACAACGATAACAAGTAGAAACAATACAGAAACGTACAAGTATGTCTCTTTATCAACATATGCTATGTATAATACAACTAGAAATACTCCTCCAGAAACTCCATTTGATGATGCAAAGTTTAACCACATCGTCTTCCTTAACTGTTTGATAAAGAACCTGAATCCACCGAAAGCAAAATACAGATATCTGTTGTCATCGCATACAATAATGATTCAAGCGGCTTAAGAATTTCATATCTGATAAACTTTGTGGAATAGGACCATATAATTTATTTCTGGAGAGATCAAGAGATTCCAGTGATTTCAAATCCCCGATCCTGTCAGGGATCCTTCCAGAGAGATAATTACCCCTTAAGTTCAAATTCAATAAACCATGAAGATTCAACTCCCCTGGAATCTTTCCACTGATGTAGTTGTTTGATAGATCAATGGAAAATAGATACTCGAGTGTGGAGGTGTATTTTAGCTCGTATCCTTTCACATCATCTATTATCATTCTAACTTTTACCATACTGAAGTTATGATAATAGGCATCGTTGCTAATACCACTTTTAATGGCACTAAAATTGCCAAAACAAGGAGGAATGTCTCCCATGATTTTGTTTCGTGCCAAATTTAAAACTTGAATTGATGAGTGGTTGCAAAGCTGTGCGGGAATTTCACCATAAAACTTGTGGGACTGGAGAAACAAATACATTAGACTGGGTAATCGCTCTCCGGTCCAAGGGGGAAGAATCTCTTAATTTATTCTTTTCCCACATCAAGTACGGCCAAATCTGTCAAATTTTGGAAGGACTTCAGGAGTGTCCCATGAAACTTGTTATTATACAAGTTTAAATAAGTGACTTTTCCTAGAGAACCCAAAGAAACAGGAATACTACCAGATAGATTGTTATTCATCACATCAAGATTTATCAATTCTTTCAAGTTTCCTAAGCAATGGGGAGTTCTCCTGAAAAGTTATTGTTGGAGAGAATTAAAGTCGATAAGGATGTTTTATTGCACAAAAATGCAGGAAATTCACCTGACAAACGATTATTTGAGAGTTCTAATTCAGACAAACCATTTGGAACTTCGGAAATTAAAGGTAGTTATTCCACATTGATTTCATTGTTAGATAAATCAATACTGGAGGCCTGAGATAGAATACTCACAAACCAATCGGCTGGGATGGTATCTGATATGCTCGTATTCTTCATTATAATTTCCCGAATCTGCCTTTGTGTTATGAGCCAGCGGGGAAATTCGGGCCCCACTTTCAAGGACTCCATAGATAAATATTCAAGCTGAAACGGAGGAAACCATATAGGACTAACATTCAACACTAAGTTAGACCTTGAAGAAATTGACAACGAAGTCAGGCTCGTGAGATAAACAAAATGATATTCTGATACAAAACCCTTCCATGAATTAGAACGAAGATCTAATGCAAGAAGATTTGATAGTTCTCCAATGCATTTAGGAATGGTTCCACTCAGTTGATTTTCATTGATAAACAACAATTGTAACTTTGAGAGTCTGCAAAATGATTCCGGTAAAAATCCACTTAATTCATTGAAGCTTGTATCGAGGCGGGTAAGTTCTGTGAGATTGCCTATTTCTGGTGGAATTGAACCGTATAATTTATTGGATGAAAGATCAAGTGTAAAAAGTACTGTCAAATCTCCAACAGATTTTGGGATCAAACCTTGAAAATTATTAAATGAAATATCAAGATTAGTAAGAGATGTCAATGCCTCTATAGATTCTGGAATCAAACCTTGCAAATTATTTCCTGAAAGATCAAGACTAGTAAGAGATGTCAATGCCTCTATAGATTCTGGGATCAAACCTTGGAAATTATTTCCTCTAAGATCAAGAATAGTAAGAGATGTCAATGCCCCTATAGATTCTGGGATCAAACCTTGGAATTTATTCCCAGAAAGATCAAGTTTCGAAAGCGCAGTCAATCTTCCAATAGATTTGGGAAGTGTACCACTAAAAAAGTTAACCCTAAAATTCATATGTACAAGACCACTATTGTTATGAACCCGGACAGGAAATGAAAGTTAAAATTGGTTGAAACCAAGATCAAGTGAAACAAGTGATGTTAAATTCATAAAGAGGGGATAGTCAGCGATATAGATTGTTAGCTCACAACTCGCAAGTTTAAGTACTAAAATTGAGTTAGGAAGCATGTTAATGGCCCGAAACTGATCTGTGGCACTGGAAAGATCAACAGCGGAGAGATCCAAATATTCTAAATGAGAGAGCCGGGACAACCATCCCATGTTATCAATGCTTAACGGCCCTAAATAAAAATCATAATAATGATTTGTATCAGTATTATAACTACTTAAATCAAGGTACCGTAAACTTGAAAGATTTCCTATATGATGGGGAACTAAACCTTCGAAACTGGAGTAAGAGAGATTGAGATATGTTGGATCTTTATTAGACCCAAAAAATTCTGGAATTTTAATCCCATCAAAATGATTGACACTCAAGTCCAAGTAAGTCAAATATTTTAAATTAAGCAAGGAAGGGTTTGATGGGATAAAACTGATCCCAACGATTAATCAAGATCAAAAATACAGCAGAGAAATAATAAGAACGAAAAACTCAGCAGAAAACACAAAGACGTTTTTACGTGGAAAACCCCTTCGACGAGAAGAGTAAAAACCACGGGACGATTAGGAGTCCACCCAATTGTTTACTATGATTAAAAGGAGGTTACACAAACCCTAATCCAATTCTCAATGAGTTCACAATTTTAAACTCATTAGAACATAATCATAATGAACTAAAACAAAACAGAAATCTGAGAAGAAATCACCCGTAAATCAGCCTCTATACCAGCAGCTAGATCTCCCAAACCAGAGCTCTGATCAACACCAAATTTTTACAGAAATAAGCCCTTGATGTCCTTAACATGCTGTCCAAAATTCAGCACAAATGGACAACAAACGAGCTAGAACCGAATTAATCTTTGAAGACTGTGTAGAGCTGAAAAACTGCAGAATAGCTACTGTCCTTTTTGCTTAATTTTGTGATTTTTTGTTTTTTTTTTGTTTTCTGAGCAATAATACCAGTCAAAAAGTACTCTCCATTGGTCTAGAAGTCAATAAAAGACTGAAGAATAAGTCCCCACAAGAAATACAATTAAATGGTATTTTTCCATATTTAAATGGGAATTTTTCCACATAGGAAGGGACCCATAATTCCCAACAAATCTCCCCCTCCCGACTATGAGGAAGTGTTTGCCATTCCGGCAAGCGTGCGACAAGTCTCAAACTTACCTCGTGGCAACGCCTTAGTCATCATATCGGAACCATTGTCGTCCGTGTGAATTTTCTGAAATTCCAGGAACTTTCCTTCAAGAACATCACGAATCCAATGGTACCTCACATCTATATGTTTAGACTTGGCGTGGAAGGTGGAATTCTTTGCTAGATGAATTGCGCTTTGACTATCATAAAACAACAAATAGTTTTTCTGTGTAAAACCAAGTTGACGAACAAAACGCTTCATCCAAAGTAATTCTTTACTTGCCTCTGTAGCGGCTATAAATTCAGATTCAGTGGTTGATAAAGCCACACATTTTTGCAGCCTTGATTGCCATGAAATGGCTCCCCTGCAAACGTAATCATGTACCCCGAAGTAGACCTCCTTGAGTCGATATCCCCGGCCATATCAGAATCTGAATATCCTATAAGAACATCCCTATCATTGCCAAAACACAGCTTCATTTCAGCAGTCCCGCGCAAGTACTTCATAATCCATTTCACGGCACTCCAATGCTCTTTTCCCGGATTAGAAAGGAACCTACTGACCAAGCCAACGGCGTGAGCTATATCGGGCCTTGTGCACACCATTGCGTACATCAAACTACCCACCGCTGAAGCATAAGGAACATTTTCCATAATTTCAATATCTTCGTCGGTGGTAGGACATTGTTCGGTAGACAATTTAAAATGCATACTAAGAGGAGTACGAACTGATTTTGCCTTATCCATGTTGAACCTTCGAAGCACTTTGTTGACATAAGCTTCTTGAGACAACCACAATCTTCGAACTTTTCGATCTCGAATTATCCGAATGCCCAAAATCTGATTTGCAGCCCCAAGTTCCTTCATAGAAAAAGTCAGATTTAATTGCTCTTTTAAATTAGCAATTCGACTTTTATTTTGCCCAACAATTAGCATATCATCAACATAAAGAAGCAAAATAATAAAATCATTTTCTCCAAATTGTTGCAAGAAGACACAATGATCACAAGAAGTCTTTTTGTAGCCATGCTCCCCCATGAAAGAATCAAACTTGCGATACCATTGTCTCGGCGCTTGTTTTAAGCCATACAAACTTTTTTTCAGTTTGCACACAAAGCCTTCTTTACCACTGACCTTGAAGCCTTCCGGTTGCTCCATGTAAATATCTTCTTCGAGATCTCCGTGAAGAAATGCGGTCTTAACATCCAATTGCTCAACCTCTAAATCTAGGCTAGCGGCAAGACCCAAAATAACTCGAATGGAAGACATCTTGACAACCGGTGAAAAAATCTCATCAAAGTCTATTCCTTTTCTTTGATTGCAACCCTTGACAACAAGCCTCGCTTTGTATCGAGGCTTCATGGCATTTGCATCTTGCTTTTGCTTGTACACCCACCGATTTTTCAAAATTTTCTTGCCTTTCGGAAGCTCTACAAGATCAAATGTGTCATTGTCATGCAACGATTTAATTTCTTCTTTCATTGCAGCCATCCAACACTCTTTATCTTCATTTTCAGTAGCTTCTTTAAAGGTTTCGGGTTCTTCCCCATCGGTTAAGAGAACATATTCAGTGGTAGTGTATTTTGTTGACGGGTTTCGATTTCTCGTCAACCGTCTCAAGGGAGGTTGGTGATTTTCTGGAGTTTGATGATGATCATTGTTGTCATCATTATCATCATCATTATCATCATGTTGCTCATGATTATTACCTCCAAAATCATTTCGTTGTTCTTCGTTAGCTGTTGTAGGTGTAGAACTCAACGGAGGAAGCTCTAAATCAACCAAGTCGTGATTTTGGTGAGAAGTAGTCTCTTGAGCCTTTTTAATATCCTCAATTGTTTGATCTTCAACAAACACAACATCTCTGCTCCGGATCAGTTTCTTGCTCACGGGATCATAGAATCTATAGCCAAATTGATCTTGACCATAGCCAACAAAAACACATTCCCGAGTCTTCGAATCAAGCTTCGATCTTTCATCATTCGGAACATGTACAAATGCCTTGCAACCAAACACTCGCAAGTGATTGTAAGAGACCTCCTTGTCAAGCCAAACATGATCAGGAACATCACCATTTAATGAAGCACAAGGAGACATATTAATTACATGGGCAGCGGTATACAAAGCTTCGCCCCAAAAAATTCTGGGCAGTTTTGACTCGGACAGCATGCACCGAATTCGTTCCAGGAGCGTTCTATTCATCCTCTCTGCCATTCCATTCAGTTGTGGAGTCTTCTTAGGTGTACGTTGATGCCTTATGCCCAATGACTTGCAATAAACATCCAACGGACCAATATATTCACCACTATTGTCGGAAAGAAGACACTTCAATTTTCTGCCCGTTTGTCTTTCCGCCAACGCCTGAAATTGCTTAAAAACATCAAGCACTTGATCTTTAGTCTTTAAAGCATACACCCATAATTTTCGTGAACAATCATCAATAAATGTTACAAAATAAAGTGCACCACTAAATGTTTTAACTTTTAAAGGACCACAAACATCGGAATGTACAAGATCAAGCAAACCTGATTTTCTTGATGGAGGATGTTTCTTGAAAGAAACTCGATTTTGTTTTCCCACAAAACAATGAGAACACTTGTCCAACTTTGTGCTCTTCAAGTCCGGAAGCACATTTTTCTTCATCAAGCAACTCATCCCTTTTTCACTCATGTGATTAAGCCTTCTATGCCAAAGATTTGCTTGATCATCATCCGCAACATTTACACTTTCGGTGGAAATTATGGCTTGCAATAAATACAGGCTCGTGTTCTTCTTGCCATGAGCTAGAACTAAATTGCCTCTTGAGAGTTTCCATTGACCACATTTAAAGGTGCTACAATAGCCTTCATCATCGAGCTTGCCGGTGGAAATTAAATTCAAACGGATGTCCGGTACGTGCATAACATTTTTGAGCACTAATTTTGCTCCAATATCGGTCACCAAACAAACATCTCCAACACCTACAACTTGAGCCAAACCATCATTACCCCGTAGTTACCCGGTGTATAAGATGCGAAAAATTCTTTCCTTGATGTCACATGAAGTGAGGCTCCGCTATCAATAACCCAACTTGTCTCAAAATCAGCGAGGTTCACAAAACTCTCATTATGAACAATGATAAGATCTCCCGTTGCAGTTGCGGCTCGATCATCACTATCTTGCTAATTTTGTTTCTTATCTTGCTTCCAATTGCCACCTTTATTTTCTCGTTTCCATTTGTAACAATATTTCTGAATATGTCCAGTTTTGTCACAATAATGGCATTTCAGATTTTTTTATTTTCCACGGGACTTGCTTCGGCTATTATCTCTTCCACTCGGAGCTCTACTTTTGCCCCTTCCTCTTTCAGTAACATAAGCTTCTTCCGAAGTAGATGACACACCATGAGATTTCTTTCTCATCTCTTCATTTAAGATACCGACTTTTGCCAAATCCAAATTGATTTTGCCTTGCGGTGCGGAATTGCAGAGTGTCATTCGGAAAGTGTCCCACGATTCAGGAAGAGTGCCAAGCAAGAACAGCCCCTGCACTTCAATGTCGAACCTGATTTCCATTACGGACAGCTGCTGAAATACGCCATGAAAATCATTCAAATGATCGGACAAAGCCGTTCCTTCTTTGTACTTTAGTCCCATCAATTGCTTAATAAGATACATCTTATTATTTCCAGATTTGTTAGCATAAAGAGAATCCAATTTCAGCCACAGAGTTTTTACGTGAGCTTCGTCATTAATATGATTCAATATATTATCATCAATCCATTGACGAATAAAACCACAAACTTGCTCATGCTCGAATTCCCATTGTGCATCAGTTTTACCCTCCGGTTTATCAGTAGCAAACACGGGTAAATGCCAACTTTTAACATACAACAAATCTTTCATCTTTCGTTTCCAGAGATGGTAATTATTTCCGTTCAAACTGACCATTCTGCTCGTGTTAATATTACTCGAATCCATAGAGTAATTTACAACAATTAAACCACGGCTCTGATACCACGATGATGGGATAAAACTGATCCCAACGATTACTTAAGATAAAAAATACAGCAGAGAAATAATAAGAACGAAAAACTCAGCAGAAAACACAAAGACGTTTTTACGTGGAAAACCCCTTCGACGAGAAGAGTAAAAACCACGGGACGATTAGGAGTCCACCCAAGTGTTTACTATGATTAAAAGGAGGTTACACAAACCCTAATCCAATTCTCAATGAGTTCACAATTTTAAACTCATTAGAACATAATCATAATGAACTAAAACAAAAGAGAAATCTGAGAAGAAATCACCCGTAAATCAGATTCGATACCAGCAGCTAGATCTCCCAAACCAGAGCTCTGATCAACACCAAATTTTTACAGAAATAAGCCCTTGATGTCCTTAACCTGCTGTCCAAAATTCAGCACAAATGGACAACAAACGAGCTAGAACCGAATTAATCTTTGAAGACTGTGCAGAGCTGAAAAACTGCAGAATAGCTACTGTCCTTTTTGCTTAATTTTGTGATTTTTCGTCATTCCTTTTTTTTTTTTTTTGTTTTCTGAGCAATAATACCAGTCAAAAAGTACTCTCCAGTGGTCTAGAAGTCAATAAAAGACTGAAGAATAAGTCCCCACAAGAAATTCAATTAAATGGTATTTTTCCATATTTAAATGGGAATTTTTCCACATAGGAAGGGACCCATAATTCCCAACAGGGTTTAATATCCGGTCACCTCTTAACGAGCAATTTCGAAGATCAAGTTTGGCGACATAGCTGGTATTATTGTTGCAAGCAACTCCATGCCATGCACAACAATCATTTCCAACCCATGATGATAAATAATTGAACTCATCAGAGAGACCTCTCTTAAACTGAAGCAAAGCTTGTTTCTCACTCGCCACACAGCTTGTACTAGAATAGCCTTTAACTATGCTCCCGCACCCAAACCTTAAACGGACAAGAATAGCTAATACATAGAAAAGAGCATCTAAACTCATATTTTGATGCTTTTTCATAGTTTGGATCTATATGGTCTCTGATTGAAACGCAAAATACTATTAGTATTTTTGTCAATTATCATATATGATACTAGTATATGATATATATTCATTATTATGATATACTAGTATACTACACATATATGCTGTCATGTTAGTATCAGATGACTTTCTTTTCCCTTCCTTTGAGTAGTTAGTTGTTTTTTGACTTTGGTCATAATTCTTAGATGATTTTTCTTTTCCTTATCTTTTCGGTCATCATATGTCAATAATGTTACTCCAAGGTCATCACTTGTGTGCATTAGAGGAAAGATACTTTTATGTTCTTTTTAACGTAATTAATTCAACATAGGCGGGCTACCAACAAATGCTACCATGGTGGCCGCACATTTAAGATGTACCCAGAAAAGAAAACAAAAAACAAGATGGGGAAGAAGATTCCGATACATTGCTTCAGTTACCTCACACGAAATACAGTTACCACAATTTTAAAGTCCAAAAGCAATTGATGACTTTGAATATGCTAAATTTCGTGTACTTGTCATGTACATAAATTTAGAATCCAAATATCGTGTACTTTCATGTTCGTATCATGCATTTTAATGTTCATGTAACTAAATCTTTTCTCCGTCCCTCCCTCCTCCCTCACCACCCACCTTCCCCTTCCCCTTCCCCTTCCCCCTGCCGTCTTCCTCCCCGCCGTCCCCCCACCTTGTCTCCGTCCCTCCCTCCTCCCTCCTCCCTCACCACCCACCTCCCCCTTCTTTACTTCAATAAAATCGAGTTTAATCCTCGAATCTGTTCTTCTTTGTTTCAATAAAGTTCGATTTTGCTTCCAGTCTCGCCTTTTGGCGTGTGTTTTAGTACCCAATTTTTTGGGTTGTTATGCGTTATTGTATTTGTGGTAGTTATGTTTTTGTGGTGTTATTAATGAGAATGATTCGGATGGAATTTTGGGAGATCTGGATTTACTGCATTATTAATACTTTCGGCATGTCTATAGCTGGTTCCCGGCATGTAGATAGCTTAGCTGGTTCCCGGCATGTAGATAGCCGGGGTATGCTTGGAACGGTGGTGATCACATGTGTTCACCTTTCACAAATTATAGTTGTTCATTATTCGAGGACTCTTGTTCCTCATAGCTCAGTTTTTGCAACTGAGTCGCCTGAACACCGCAACAGCCATGGAACTATTGTGAAGGTCAATTGTCAAGCTACCAGTTTCGGGAGTGATGTAGGCTGGAATACTCGGGAAGCTATTGTA
Source organism: Saposhnikovia divaricata (assembly GCA_036435485.1). Classification (NCBI taxonomy): domain Eukaryota; kingdom Viridiplantae; phylum Streptophyta; class Magnoliopsida; order Apiales; family Apiaceae; genus Saposhnikovia; species Saposhnikovia divaricata. The sequence goes on from CM071594.1 coordinate 60,489,707, forward strand.
TTCATTTTCAGTTTCAAGAATCTATGGATTCAGTGTGTTAAGCGGTCTGGAAACAATGCGGCTATTTGCTTAGCTCGTTTATTATTTATCAACCTGATTGCATTGTCAGTTGGGGGTTTGTCCTGGCTAGACTTGTTTTAATTTAATGGAATGAATTTGCATTTTGTCAACAAAAAAAAAAGTCCTACTTAAACATTTCGTGTCATTAAAATCACAGGGTCTACTGCAGCTTTAGAATATTTTCACTACAGCAGGTGATATATACTTCATTCTAAAGACCAATTTAGAACAATAATAATCATGACAGTCTGTGGATTCATCTCGTGATAGACACACACATGACACATACATGAGAAAGGGAAAAAGTGGCACTACAGAAACATACAAGCATGTCTCTTTATTGACAGACACTAAATACGACTATAATACAACCAGACATACTCTTCCCGGAGCTCCATTTATATGCTGCAAAGTTCCTTTAAGGTTACTGCTTGATGAAGAACCTGGATCCACTAAAAGTAATATACACACATTGTGGTCAAAGACTCAAAGTATATAATAGCCATTTTACAAATGTAAGGAATTCGCTGAACAATTGATGCTAAAAGCTTATATAAACAAAAGGAAAGATTATCATTACCAGACAAAAAATATGACATTCTATAAGAGTTTCTTTGTGTGTGCATGTGAGAGAAATGGAGGGAAAGAGGTTGATGATAGCGCACCTGTTAGTTATGGAGCTTTCTGCGGAACAAAGCAATGTCAACCGCTATCTTGTCAAAAACTTTTTCGACAAATTGGAAGTATAAGAGCCTCCAAGACTTGATAAAATGTAAGGAACCGCAGAATCCCAAAAAGCCGACCAAGAGACCAGGTCCTATTCCAGCATAAAACCACACATGCCCATCATCTGAATCAGAATTAGTTTCACTATAATCGTGATCATTATGTGATTCTGTGTCACTGGTGCAGGGCTTCAGGATGGCTTGTCCACAAAGCTGATTGTTGCCAGCATATATGGAAGGATTGTCAAGGGTCTGGAGTTGGTTTCCAGTGGGTATTCTTCCTGATAAATCATTGAAGGAAAGGTTCAAGTGGCTTAAAAAGTTTAAATTTGTTAGACTTTGTGGAATGGGGCCATAAAGTTCATTTCTAGAGAGATCAAGGAATTCCAGTTTTTCTAGCTTCCCGATCCTGTCAGGAATGCTTCCCGATAGATTATTACCTGCTAAATTCAAAATCAACAAACCACTAAGATCCATCAACTCTTCTGGAATCTCCCCACTGATTTCGTTGTTTGACAGATCAATGGAAAACATGAACCGGAGTGTTGAGGTGTATTTTTGCTCGTATCCTTGTGCATCATCTATTATCATTCTAGATTCTCCCACAGGGATGGCATGATAAAACGAGTATTCATTGCTTTCACTTGTAATCATGGCACTGAAATTGTTGAAACAGGGAGGAATGTTTCCCGTAAACTGATTTTGTGCCAAAATTATAACTTGAATTGTCGAGTGGTGGCATAGTTGTGTGGGAATATTACCGTAGAAATTGTTGGACCGTAGTATTAGATACTGAAGACGAGGTAGTTGCTCTCCAATCCAAGGGGGGAAAATACCACTCAAATTATTCTTTCCCACATCAAGCAAGATCAGTTTTGACAAATATTGGAGGGACACCGGGAGTGTCCCTTGGAACTTGTTGTTGTGCAAGTTTAAATAAATGAGGTCTCTCATAGAACCCAAAAAATCAGGAATATCACCAGAAAGACTGTTGTTCATCAAATCAAGATCCTCCATTTGTATCATGTTTCTTAAGCACTGGGGAAAAGTTCCCGAAAAGTTATTGTTGGAGAGAACTAAAACTGACAATGAATATAGATTGCATATGAATGCAGGAAGTTCACCAGATAAACCGTTATTTGAGAGGATCAATGAACTCAAATAATTTAATTCTGCTGAAGTTAATGCACTAAGATGATTTAAATCTACTTCTCTAATGTCATTGTTGGAGAGATCAAGATAGGATGCTTGAGTCAATAAACTCACAAACCAATCAGCAGGGATATCTGATATGCTTGTATTTGACATAAAAAAAGAGCGAATATGTCTCTGTGTTAGGAGCCAGTTGGGAAATTTGGGCCCTACTTTCAAGGACTCTAAGTCTATACTTTCAAGCTGAAATGGAGGAACCCATTTAGAACTAATATTCAATACTAGGTTAGACCTTGATGATATATACAAGACATTCAGACTTGAAAGGTTAGCAAAGTGATGCTCTGATAAGACACCCTCCCATATATTATGTGAAAGATCCAGGTATTGTAGATTTGATAATTTTCCAATGCATCTGGGAATGCTTCCACTAAGTTGATTACCACGTACGCACAATGAATCAAGCTTTGAGATCTGGCAAATTGTTTCCGGTAGATAACCCCTTAATTCATTGAAGTTTAAATTAAGGTCCGTAAGTTTAGTGAGATTTCCCATCTCACTAGGAATTCGATCAATTATATCATTTGTATGAAGAGCAAGTGATTGAAGTGAAGTCAAATTTCCAATAGATCGAGGAATCACACCATGTAAATTATTGTCTGAAAGACCAAGATTCATAAGAGATTTCAATGCCCCTATGGATTCGGGGATCGAACCCTGAAAATTATTATTGTTCAACTGAAGATTAATGACAGATGTCAGCTTTCCAATAGAATTAGGAATAGGGCCATTAAATTGGTCAGACGCAAGAGAAAGATGTGCAAGACCAGTATTGTTAAAAACCCATAAAGGAAAGGAGTTGAAGTGGTTGTTACCAAGATCAAGTGAAACAAGAGATGTTATATTTATAATTGGGAGCTGATGTGGGATGGATAGCTTACAAGAGTACAAATCAAGTACCGATAATGAATTAGGAAGCATGTTAATGTCCCGCATCCAATCAGTGGCCCTAGAAAGGTTAACAAAAGAGAGAACTAAGGATTCCAACAGAGAAAGCTTAGATAACCATCCCATGTTATCAATGGTTAATAGTGGAAGCTCAGCTTCAACGTTACCACTCAGATCAAGGTATCGTAAGTTTGAAAGATTTCCAAAATGATGGGAAACTAAACCAGTAAAGCCAGTGCTACAAAGGTTTAGATATGTTAGATCCTTGAAGGACCCGAAAAATTGTGGAATTTGAACATTATCAAAAGTGTTGTAACTCAAGTCCAAGTAAGTCAAATGTTTTAAATCAAGTAAGGAAGGATTAACCTGATCACCTCTTAGATAACATTCTCCAAGATAAAGTTGCATGACATGGCCAGTTATGTTGTTGCAGCCGATTCCATACCATGCACAACAATCATCTCCAACCCACGACGACAAGCAATTAAAGCCTTGCTCATCAGTTAGACTTTTCTTAAAGAGCAGCAAAGCTTGTTTCTCACTCTCGATACAGCTTCCAACGATGCTCCCGCAACTAAACCTCGAACACGACAGAACACCTAGTGTATAAACTAGAACTAGTAAACTCATTTGTTTTTGCATTTTCATAGCTAAAATAAAGCAAAGGCTGTCAACTAAAGTAATAAATAAAGCAAAGGCTTAACTGGGAGCTATGTATATGAACATTGAACACACACTTATATATACCTTGATGAACTGTGAGCAGTAGAGGAATTGAAGTCATGAACAAGTATTACAAGTATTCTCCACGGCTAGACGAATAAGTAGACTCCTTCCTGGTCAGAGCATTCAAGTACTAGCATGACTGCTAGTCTGTATTCTGTAATAATACCTTTTACTTCTTTGTTTGAACCCTAATTTGAAAAAGCTGTCATACATTAATATTACTCTATCACGCTACAAATTTTGGTTACCGGTTTACTGCCGTGACAGACGGCACGACTCAATAATAGATCGAATTCGAGTTCCAACAAAAAATATGTTCAGATAAACTTGAGTCGATTCGAGTTCTCGAACTGACTAGACTCCATAAGTTATATACATAAAAAAATATTTTTTTACATAAACAATAAATTAAAATGTATTATAATAATAATAATATGGGTCTTGCTCAGTGAGAATCCTAATTTATGGTGAGATATGAGATCCAATCCTAATCTCACATTTTTTATATCTAAATTAAATCATAATCCCACAATTAATATTTAAAATTTTATATTTTTATTATTCATTTAATTCAACACCATCTTCCACAATCATTTCTTGAATTTACTTATTTACCCTTCATTATAAAGAAAAATGTATACGATATTTATACTATTAAAATACCTAAAATAAATAATAACATAATATAATTAATAGTAATTAGTCGATTGCCTTTTCACATTACTTTTAGTTGAAGATATTACCTTTTATAAATACCTAAAAATATCAAACGTATCATTTCTTCCAATCATTAATATTTCCTTTGGAATTAAAACACGTTACCTTTTTTTTATTTAAAACTAATTTTAGAATCATTAATATATGCGAAAAAATATCACATCATATTTTTCAATTATTAAAGTTGTTTATAATAATGAAACATTAGTATAATCCGTAAACATGAGTATATTAAATTTTATTAAATCTATACTATCTATACTATATCTATACTATTATATAAAAGCCGAAACATTAAAAGTTTGGTTGGTCGGTCGGTCGGTCGGTACGGTACCTGTTGATTTTACTTATTTACCTTTACTCAATTACAGATCTAGTAACTAATCAATTTCCTTCTTGAGGTTAAACATATTATCTTTTTTATTTTTCAAGAACTAAATAATTTCCTTTTTTAAGCTAAAATACAATATCATTTTATATTTTATCTAATTAAATTTCTCATTTATTAATCAATTTCTTTTTTCTGGTTAAACATATTACCTTTTCTATTTTTCAATAACTAAATAATTTCCTTTTTCAGGTAAAATTACCTGTTAATTTTACTTATTTACCCTTACTCAATTACAGATTTACTTCCTTCTTGAGGTTAAACATATTATCTTTTCTATATTTCAAGAACTAAATAATTTCATTTTTTAGGTAAAATACAATATCCTTTTATATTTTGTCTAACTAAAATTTCTCCTTTATTAATCAATTTCCTTTTTCAGGTTAAACATATTACCTTTTCTATTTTTCAATAACTAAATAATTTCCTTTTTCAGGTAAAATAAAATACCCTTTATATTTTCTTTCTTTGAACAACTAAATAATTTCATTTTTCAGGTAAAATACAATATCCTTTTATATTTTATCTAACTAAAATTTCTCCTTTATTAATCAATTTTCTTTTTCAGTTTAAACATATTACCTTTTCTATTTTTCAATAACTAAATAATTTTTTTTAGGTAAAATAGAATATCCTTTACATTTTATTTAACTAAAATTTCTCATTTTTTAAAAATAGTACGAGCAGTTTTGTTTAATAAAATAACATAATTATATTATAATTACTATTAACTAATCAATTACCCTTTTCACCCCAAACACGTTACCTTTTCTTCTTTCTCTAACTAACATCTCTCTTTTTCCAATTATATCATGGAAGGTTACCATTTTCTGCTAAAACACGTTACCTTTTTTCTTTTTCTTACTAAAACATCTATTTTTCCAATTATATCACAGACGTTTCTATTTAATAAAAATAAAATACTATACTATTATATAAAAGCCGAAACTTTAAAAGTTTGGTTGGTCGGCCGGTCAGTACGATACCTGTTAATTTTACTTATTTTGTCTTACTCAATTACAGATCTACTAACTAATCAATTTTCTTCTTGAGGTTAAACATATTATCTTTTTTAGTTTTCAAGAACTAAATAATTTCCTTTTTTAAGGTAAAATACAATATCATTTTATATTTTATCTAACTAAAATTTCTCCTTTATTAATCAATTTCATTATTTAGGTTAAACATATTACCTTCTCTATTTTTTAATAACTAAATAATTTCCTTTTTTCAGGTAAAATTACCTGTTGATTTTACTTATTTACCCTTACTCAATTACATATTTACTTCCTTCTTGAGGTTAAATATATTATCTTTTCTATTTTTCATGAACTAAATAATTTCCTTTTTCAGGTAAAATACAATATCCTTTTATATTTTATCTAACTAAAATTTCTCCTTTATTAATCAATTTCCTTTTTCAGGTTAAAAATATTACCTTTTCTATTTTTCAATAACTAAATAATTTCCTTTTTCAGGTAAAATAGAATATCCTTTACATTTTCTTTCTTTCAAGAACTAAATAATTTCATTTTTCAGGTAAAATACAATATCCTTTTATATTTTATCTAACTAAAATTTCTCCTTTATTAATCAATTTTCTTTTGCAGGTTAATCATATTTTTCTATTTTTCAATAACTAAATGATTTCCTTTTTTAGGTAAAATAGAATATCCTTTACATTATATTTAACAAAAATTTCTCATTTTTTAAAAATAGTACAAGCAGTTTTGTTTAATAAAATAACATAATTATATTATAATTACTATTAACTAATCAATTACCCTTTTCACCCAAAACACGTTACCTTTTCTTCTTTCTCTAACTAACATCTCATTTTTTCCAATTATATCATGGACGGTTACCATTTTGAGACAAAATACGTTTTTTCCAATTATATCACAGACGTTTCTATCTAATAAAAATAAAATAATAATATTATAATATTAATAATTAACCGATTACATTTTTAGCTAAAACGTATCACCTTTTCTATTTTTTCTAACTAAATCCCTTTTTTTCTAGAAATATCACGGATAGCATTAATTTATCATTTTCTAAAGACATTACAAGCAGTTTTATTTAGTAAAATAACATAATTAAATTATAATTACTATAAAGTAATCAATTACTTTTTTTACCTAAAACATGTTATCTTTTTAATTTTCTTTAACTAAAACCTCTTTTTTTCCAATTATATCATGGGCATTCTATTTAAAAAAAATAAAACAATTAATTTATAATTACTAATAATTAATCGATTACCTTTTTAACTAAAACCAATCATTTTTTCTATATTTTATAACTAAATTCCTCATTTTCTAGAATTATCACTAATAACTTTTAAATAATTACTATAAAATCATCTCATTAAAAAATTTAAGCCTCCAAAACATGCTTAAAAAATATTATTCATATTAATGAAAAAAATTCATATAATAAAAAAAATCCGTGCACTGCACGGGTTTTAGGCTAATCTATACTATACTATTATAAGCGAAACAGGGTATATTTGGTTGTCGGTTTGGTACACATTTTTTGGTACACTTTTTTTGATACACTCAATAGTAACCGTTGAATTTTGAGACAGATTAGTGAGCACCGTTGGATCTAATACTAAAAGAATATTCCTTTTCTAATATTTAAAATATTCTCATTGGTTAAGTTCGAATTAATCCCACCAAGAACATATCTTTATTAAAAATATAAATTATTTTATAAACTATATATTCTTAAGAGTTTAAGGTTCTATTCCCGTCAATATCATATTATGATCAAAAAAAATTATTATCTCTTCTTTTAATAAAGTATTATTATACATTTATATTATCTTATAAACTACTTCCAAAAATTTTCGTCAATAACATATTATAGTTAAAAATTAAAACACTATCGTTTAAAATACTATAAAAAATATATTATGATATTTTATTATCATAATAACTTTTTTTTCCTACTAATTAAAAAATATGTATATGAAAATATAGGTAATAAGATAAAATATATTACAAAAAAAAAATCCGTGCATCACACGAGTTATAAGTCATATAGTTAAAAATTAAATAAAATTTTGAAAACACTTACAATACATAAAATTTTGTATAAAAATCGAAAAAAGGTCTACATAATTAGATAAATTTCACTCTTTCTACTAATTAAAAATTAAAAAGCTATTTTTATGTAATATTTTTATATATACATATTTATTTTAAAGTAATAATTAAAATACATAATTAGAATAATATTATATTCATGAGATTTATAAAGTTAAAAAATTATTTTAATAATAAAAACATATACACAACTTAAAATTTTATCAATAAAATATGATTAAGCAGTTCACAAGCAAGCATAAGGTGGATATTTGGTTGTCAATACTACCGCGAAACAAATATTGATCGTTAGATCTAAACTTTAATTAAGGGTTTAGAGTATATCCTATTAATTTTAGAACTTAAATAATAATTAATAATCAAATCGGACTTATTTTAGAAAAAAAAGAAAAAAAAACACCTAAGCGGAAACGTGTCCTATCCTAAATGATGTAGAACGATGGTAGACGTGGCCTAATGTAGCAACTATCAAGATTCCTAACAATAGTGATAGAATGTACTTATTCGCAAACTATATTTACTAGTTTTATAGTCCGTGCGAGGCACGGGCATGTTCTAGATGTGTTTAATGACTTCACGTATATTTGAATATTAGCTTATAATGCAATATATGTTGTGTCTGTGAGCACGAGATTTCTCCGTTATTTATTGCTTAGTGTCAATCTTGATTAGGCATGAATCTCTTACATGTACCATTTAAGCGATAGTAAATTTTGCAAGGCACGGGCTTGTTAGCAAAATTATGTTAATATGTATTTGTGTTACTCTATATTCAAATAATCAAATAGTATTTTCAATGTGTTGATGCTCAGAATGCAAATAAGTCCAAAAGGGATTATGTGTTCACGGTATATATCAACTATATAGCTAAAAAAAGGTATCATTTGCAATGTGCTAATCTCATTTCAAGTATTACTAATTGCCTGAGTTAGGAGTATAAAAGTATTTACATAAATAATGAATGTTCTGAACTTGTATATTAGCGAAAGATCGATACGACTGAAGAATTCATACGAGAGACTGGTTCCAAATAGCTTGCGGATCAACCGTGTGATCCAAACACCATGAAACCAAGTGCCTTAAATTAGTGTTTCAGTTTTTTGTTTGAGCTGATATTACCAAAATCGGTTAAACCTAAATTTAAAAAATGGAGAAAGCAAGCAGAAGAACTTCCCAAACTCATATTGTCATAAGAAAGAGATAATGGATCGATGCGTTTTCTATTCCACTATAATTAAATATGTTAATATATAGCTGGTTAATGTGCATGCAATCTACCGCTCAAGCTTTGCTAGTAAAATTATGTTATTATGTATTTATATTGTTTTGTAATTAAATGGTGCTTACATCATGTAAATACTTAGTATGCAAAACATATCTAAGAAATTATCTATTCATGATGATTGATGTATGTACCACTAAAAATAAGTAAATTTTAATGTGCTAGTCTCTTTGAACGATTGCTCAAATGATTGAGTTATGAACATATAAGAATTTATATTAGTAGTGACTGTCTGATCATTTACAACCGATTTGTGCATTTTGACCCGGATTAAGAGATATGCGTAAGATATCAATTAATACACAAATTATAGTATCTATCTTCTAAATCCAAGTAACTTGTTTCTACTAAAGAATTAAAAAAAATGCTTTATAACTATGTACTGTTCGAAATATTCTCAAAGTTTTATAATATAATCAAAACTAATATTAGCATAGTGATAAGAAATCACTTCTAAGTTAGAGGTCAAGGATTAAATTTCCATTAGAAACAATTTTTGTATCGTTAATATAATATATGAGGGGTAATTTAGTAATTTCATGATAATTAATTTGTCTCACGATATATTGATAATGAGTTTTATAATATATCCAAAATTGATGTCTAGTATGGTGGTAAGGAATCTTTTTTCTAAGTTAGAGGTCAAGGGTTCAATTCTCTCTAGGAACAATTTTTTTTATTACATTTCACAACAAAATTAACCACGAGCACTTCATATGTGATATTGTTAACAAAATAGTTGATCTCAAAGAATAATTATTTTATCTATGTATTTCATATATGAGATTATGAATTTATCTCAAAATAATAATTATTTTCTCCATTTCAAAAATATAAGAAAATTTTCTGTATAATTTATTTAGATGGGTAGGTCTATAAATAATTATAAAAAAATAATGCACACAAGTTATAATATAAGTAATTTTATCTTAAATGAATAGTTTAATAAATATTAAACATGATATAAGCCAAAAAATATTTATGTATGTGGTTAATGAATTCCATTATAAGTATTAATGTCCATCTAGCCAAATTGGTTGGTGAGTTTAGTTTCATTATGAGACGTCATGGGTTCAATTCCTTAGAAAAACATTTTTTTTTAAATATTATAATTGAGTTAGGTTCGGAGTTAGGTTCGGGAGCTAATTTATTTGCTCAGGATGCAGGTTTGACAAGTACCTGTTCTCCTATTATATATAGAAAGATGAATGAACATAATTGTAGATTAATCACGTATATACATTTATATGTGCATGTATAGGAAATAAAGTCAAGAACAATTATCAATAAGAAGAAGCTTCAGGTTGATAATCACATATACCTGCTCAGGTACCAGTTATTCAAAGTTCAAGGTCACTGCCGTGGAAAACATGTCACTTCTACTGTTAGAAATATGAAGAATCAAAGCAAAAAAACAAATTAGGTAAGAAAATAATTGGATCGAAGCCAATAACATCTAGCAAAATATACATAACAAAAATGTCTCTGCGCAAGTCGGTGCCAGACTGCCAGTAGTCCCATCTCTTTGAACTTCTACACTCCAAGTCAAGGGAGCAGGGGCGGAACTAGGGGGGCTAGCCCCGGCGCTAGACCCGATCGAACCGAAAATATTAAGTAAAATTTTTTTTCAACCCGGGGTAAATTTTGAAAATGACTATATATATTTTTTAATAGCCTAGGTTAAATTTTGAAATTTAGAATTTCAAGCCTTGGCCAAGCCAATAACTTCACACAATCTCATCCAAATTCATAGAATAAGAGATTCACCACTTTATAAAGGTAGTTCTTTAATTATTTTTTCTTATTCTTTTTGATATAAGTCAAGATGAAGTAATGATTTCGAACTATAAAAAAAAAAATTCGCGCTTCGCGCGGGATCCGAACTATAAATTTTTTTTTCGCGCTTCGCGCGAGAGCCAACACATTTTTAGCCCCCCTGCAAATCAATCCTGGTTCCGCCACTACAAGGGAGACATGACTTAGTCCATTATATGGGTTATTGCCGTGGAAGACATGGTACTACAGACTACTACAATCAAATATAAACAATTAAGAATCGTTTGGTTCAAGGTTAATGGATCCGGCTAATGGGATATTGGAATTTCACAAATCTACTTGGATGAACTAGCTCTGCTGGTATCTCTCTGGTATTGCTATTATTAGATAGATACATGAAAAAAAAACATAAACTAGAATGTAAATCAACTATTTCCCCCAATTAACAACCCAACTAATGCCAAGTCAGGAGCACAACAACTCAATGGAAAGGTTGGAGATGGGCTCGACACTTCCATGAGTCGAGCTGTTTCCATAATCAAAGTGGACGGCACAGATAGAGACTATTGTGAATTTGTGATTGATGGACTACTAAGCTCGAGTTGTATAAAATTTATTTGCCTGGCAAATCTAAACTTTGAAGTTTTGTTTTTTTTAAGATTTGGAAGTTGGCAAAACTAAGCTAAAACTCAGTTTAATATAATTAGTCTATATATGAATATCCTAACAATCTGTAACCATTAATCCGCTAAAAATTTACACGGATAAATTTAACACTGAAAATTGATGTGAATGTGTAGGAATTCTCGCCACTCTTTCCGTGCTTAATTTTTTTTAGGATTTCACCTCTCCGCGGATATTTTTAGCAGAGAGATATAAAAAGCTACTGATTTGAACACTGGAGTTGCAGAGGATCCTCTTTTGATGATTCATTCAGTACAGAACATCACCCCTTCCCTACTCATCGAAGGTACTGCCAAATGCAGAAATTAACTAAATCTGATATCCTCTGTTTTGCATTAAGTGGTCTTTTAATAGACCACTTTCCTCATATTTGATAGATTATGATTCATGTTTTTTCATTGTAACTGAAATCAAGGAAATAACATCAGGCAAGCCAATTTTACAAAGATAAGAGATAACAAAGTAATGCATGACAAAACATAAGAAAACAACAATAACAAGTAGAAACAATACACAGACGTACAAGTATGTCTCTTTATCAACATATGCTGTATATAATACAACTAGAAATACTCCTCCTCGAAACTCCATTTCGATGATGCAAAGTTTTACCATATCCTTCTCCTTTACCTGTTTGATAAATAACCTGAATCCACCGAAAGAAGTGTACAGATATCTTTTGTCATCGCATGCAAAAATGATTTTAGAAATTAAAGGAACTCACTGAGTAATTGCCGCTTAAAATTCATTTAGATTACAGGAGGGGAAGAAATAGTTATAAGACTGAGATTATATTGCTGTAAGAATTACTTTGTGTGTGCATGTCTGAAAGGAAGAGAGGTTAATAATAGTGTACCTGTTAGTTATGGAACTTTCTACACAACAAACCAACACTAAGTGCTACCTTGTCAAAGATTCTTTCGATAAATTGAAAGTATAAATATCTCCAAGAGTTGATGAAATGCAAAGAAGCACAGAATCCCATAAATCCAACCACGAGACCAGGTCCTATCCCAGCATAAAACCACCTGTGTTCGCTATCTGAATCAGAATCAGAAACATAGTCAGCTTCATTCTTGTCATAGTCAGTATGTGATTCTGTGACACAAGACTTCATTACAGGTAGGCCACAGAGCTGATTATTGCCACCATAGATAGATAAATCATCGAGGGTCTGGAGTTGGTTTCCGGTTGGAATTCTTCCTGATAAAGCATTGAAAGAAAGGTTCAAGCGGCTCAAAAAGTTTAGATCTGATATACTTTGTGGAATAGGACCATAAAGTTCATTTCTAGAGAGATCAAGAGATTCCAGTGATTTCAAATCCCCCATCCTGTCAGGGATCCTTCCAGAGAGATAATTACCCGCTAGGTTCAAATTTAATAAACAATGAAGATTCATCAACTCGTCTGGAATCTTTCCATTGATGTAGTTGTTTAATAGATCAATGGAAAATAGCTACTCGAGTGTAGAGGTGTACTTTAGCTCATATCCTTTCACATCATCTACTATCATTCTAACTTCTGCTGCCAATCTGAGGTTATGATAATCGTCATCACTGCTGATACCACTTTAAATGGCACTAAAATTGCTAAAACAAGGAGGAATGTCTCCCGTGATTTTGTTTTGTGCCAAATTTAAAACTTGAATTGATGAGTGGTCACAAAGCTGTGCAGGAATTTCACCATAAAACTTGTTGGACCGCAGTAACAAATACCAGAGATTGGGTAATTGCTCTCCGGTCCAAGGGGGAAGAATATCTCTTAATTTGTTCTTTCCTACATCAAGTACGGCCAACTCTGTCAAATATTGGAAGGACTTTGGGAGTGTCCCTTGAAACTTGTTGTTGTACAAGTTTAAAAAAGTGAGTTTTCCTAGAGAACCCAAAGAAACAGGAATACCACCAGATAGATTGTTATTCATCACATCAAGATTTATTAATCCTTTCAAGTTTCCTAAGCAATGGGGCAGTTCTCCTGAAAAGTTATTGTTGGAGAGAACTAAAGTCGACAAGGACGTCATATTGCACAAGAATGCAAGAAATTCACTCGACAAACAATTATTTGAGAGTATTAATTCAAACAAACCATTTGGAACTTTGGAATTAGTGATAGTTGTTCCACGTTGATTTCATTGTTTGATAAATCAATACTGGAGGCCTGAGATAGAATACTCACAAACCAATCGGCTGGAATGGTATCTGATATGCTCGTGTTCTTCATCATAATTTTCCAAATCTGCCTCTGTGTCAGGAGCCAGTGGGGAAATTTATGCCCCACTTTCAAGGACTCCATAGATAAATATGCAAGCTGAAACAGAGGAAACCATTTAAAACTTAATATCCAACACTAAATTAGACTTTGAAGAAATTTCCAACGAAGTCAGGCTCGTGAGGTTAACAAAATGATCCTCTGATACAAAACCTTTCCATGAATTAGAAAGAAGATCTAATGCAAATAGATTTGATAGTTCTCCTATGCATTTAGGAATGGTTCCACTCAGTTGATTTTCATTGACAGACAACAATTGCAACTTTGAGAGTTTGCAAAATGATTCCGGTAGAAATCCCCTTAATTCATTGGAGCTTGTATGGAGGTGGGTAAGTTCTGTGAGATTGCCTATTTCTGGTGGAATTGAACCGTATAATATATTGGATGAAAAATCAAGTGTAGAAAGTACTGCCAAATATCCAACAGATTTAGGGATCAAACCTTGAAAATTATTTTCTGAAAGATCAAGATTAGTTAGAGATGTCAACGCCCCAATAGATTCTGGGATCAAACCTTGGAACTTATTTCCTGAAAGGTCAAGATTGATAAGAGATGTCAAAGTCCCTATAGATTCTGGGATCAGACCTTGGAAATTATTCGCTGAAAGATCAAGTTCCGAAAGTGCAGTTAATCTTCCAATAGAGTTGGGAATTGTGCCACTAAAATGGTAAAACCTAAGATTAAGATGTACAAGACCAGTTATGTTAAGAATCCATGCAGGAAATGATGAGGTTAATTGGTTGCCACCAAGATCAAGTGAAACAAGAGATGTTAAATTCATAAAAAGGGGATAGTCAGCAATATTGTTGGGTAGCTCACATCTCCAAAGTGTAAGTACTAAAATTGAATCAGGAGCATGTTAATGGCCTGAAACTGATTGGTGGCTTTGGAAAGATTAACGTAGGAGAGATCCAAGTGTTACAAAAGAGAGAGACCAGATAACCATCCCATGTCATCAATGCTTAATAAAGAATAACGATTAAAATTATCACTTAAGTCAAGGTATCGTAAACTTGAAAGATTTCCTACATGATGGGGAACTAAACCTTCGAAACTGGAGTAAGAAAGGTTGAGATATGTTAGATCTTTAAATGACCCAAAAAATTCTGGAATTTTAATCCCATCAAAATGATTGACACTCAAGTCCAAGTAAGTCAAATATTTTAAATCAAGCAAGGAAGGGTGTCAACAAGTCAAATATTTTAAATCAAGCAAGGAAGGGTTTAATATCCGGTCACCTCTTAACGAGCAATTTCGAAGATCAAGTTTGGCGACATGGCTGGTATTATTGTTGCAAGCAACTCCATGCCATGCACAACAATCATTTCCAACCCATGATGATAAATAATTGAACTCATCAGAGAGACCTCTCTTAAACTGAAGCAAAGCTTCTTTCTCACTCGCCACACAGCTTGTACCAGAATAGCCTTTAACTATGCTCCCGCACCCAAACCTTAAACGGACAAGAATAGCTAATACATAGAAAAGAGCAGCTAAACTCATATTTTGTTGCTTTTCATAGTTTGGATCTATATGGTCTCTGATTGAATCCCAAAATACTATTAGTATTTTTATCATATATGATAGTATATGATATATATTCATTTGTGATCATATACTATCATATATATGCTGTGAAGTTAGCATCAGATGACTTTCCTTTTGCCTTCCTTTGAGTCATTAATTGCTTTTCGACTTTGGTTATAATTCATAGTTGATTTTTCTTTTCCTTATCTTTTCGGTCATCATATCTCAATAATGTTACTCCAAGGTCTTCACTTGTGTGCATTAGAGGAAAGACACTTCTATGCTCTTCTTATTAACACAGGCGGGCTACCAACAAGTACTCGCATGGTTGCGGCACATTTAAAATGTACCTGGAAAAAAAAACATAAAAGAAGACGGGGATAAATTTTTGTGCCGTACAAAATTGCCTCTATTGCAGTTTTAGAACATTTTCACTACAGAAGGTGATATAGTTCATTCTAAAGACCAATTTAGATTTTATTGACAAGAATAATCATGACAGTCTGTGGATTCATCTCGTGATAGCCACATACATGAGAAAGGGGAAAAGTGGCACTACAGAAACGAACAAGCATGTCTCTTTATTGACAGACACTAAATACTACTATTATACAACCAGATATACTCTTCCTGGAGCTCCATTAATATGCTGCAAAGTTCCTTTTAAGGTTACTGCTTGATGAAGAACCTGGATCCACTAAAAGTAATATACACACATTGTGGTCAAAATTTGTAATGGCCATTTTACAAATTTAAGGAATTCACTGAACAACTGATGCTAAAAGCTTACATAAACAAAAGGAAAGATTATCATTACCAGACAAAAAATATGACATTCCAGTGTGCGTGTGAGAAATGGAGGGAAAGAGGTTGATGATAGCGCACCTGCTAGTTATGGAGCTTTCTGCGGAACAAAGCAATGTCAACCGCTATCTTGTCAAAGCTTTTTCGACGAATTGGAAGTATAAGAACCTCCAAGACTTGATAGAATGTAAAGAACCGCAGAATCCCAAAAAGTCGACCAAAAGACCAGGTCCTATTCCAGCATAAAACCACACATGCCCACCATCTGAATCAGAATTAGTTTCACTATAATCGTGATCATTATGTGATTCTGTGTCACTGGCGCGGGGCTTCAGGATGGATTGTCCACAAAGCTGATTGTTGCCAGCATGTATGGAAGGATTGTCAAGGGTCTGGAGTTGGTTTCCAGTGGGTATTCTTCCTGATAAATCATTGTAGGAAAGGTTCAAGCGGCTTAAAAAGTTTAAATTTGTTAGACTTTGTGGAATGGGGCCATAAAGTTCATTTCTAGAGAGATCAAGGAATTCCAGTTTTTCTAGCTTTCCGATCCTGTCAGGAATTCTTCCTGATAGATGATTACCTGCTAAATTCAAACTCAACAAACCACTAAGATCCATCAACTCTTCTGGAATCTCCCCACTGATATCGTTGTTTGACAGATCAATGAAAAACATTAACCGGAGTGTTGAGGTGTATTTTTGCTCGTATCCTTCTGCATCATCTATTATCATTCTAGATTCTCCCACAGGGATGGTGTGATAAAACTAGTATTCATTGCTTTCACTTGTGATCATGGCACTAAAATTGCTGAAACAAGGAGGAATGTTATTTAAGTCTAATGTGTTGATGTCATTGTTAGATAGATCAATGGAAGATCCTCCATTTGTATCATGTTCCTTAAGCACTGGGGAAAAGTTCCCAAAAAGTTATCGTTGGAGAGAACTAAAATTGACAATGACTGTAGATTGCATGAAAATGCAGGAAGTTCACCAGACAAACCATTGTTTGAGAGTTGTAATGACCTCAAATAATAGAAATCTACTGAAGTTAATGCACTCAAACGATTTTAGTCTAATGTGTTGATGTCATTGTTAGATAGATCAATGGAGGATGCTTGAGTTAATAAACTCGCAAACCAATCAACTGGAATATATGATATGCTTGTATTTGACATTAGAAAAATCCTAATATGCCTGTCTTAGGAGCCAATAGGGAAATTTGGGCCCTAATTTCAAGGACCCTAAATATATACATTCGAGTTGAAATGGAGGAACCCATTCAGAATGAACGTTCAATACCAGGTTAGACCTTGAAGATACATACAAGGCATTCAGGCTTGTAAGGTTAGCAAAGTGATGCTCTGATAAGAAACCCTCCCATGAATTATGAGAAAGATCCAGGTCTTCTAGATTTGATAATTTTCCAATGCATCTGGGAATGCTTCCACTAAGTTGATTACCACGTACGCACAATGCATCAAGCTTTGAGATCTGGCAAAATGTTTCCCGTAGACAACCCCTGAAGTGATTGAAATTTATATTAAGGTACGTAAGTTCCGTGAGATTTCCCATCTCACTTGGAATTGGATCAATTATTTCATTTCCATCCAAATCAACTAGTTCAAGTGAACTCAAATTTCCAATAGATTGAGGGATCAAACCATGTAAATTATTGTCTCCAAGATCAAGATTAGTAAGAGATGTCAATGCCATTATGGATTTGGGGATCGAACCCTGAAAAATGTTCGCGCTCAAATCAAGATTAATGAGCGATGTTAACTTTCCAAAAGAATCAGGAATTAGACCATTAAATTGGTTTGAACCAAGAGAAAGTTGTGCAAGACGGTATTGTTAAAAACCCATAATGGAAAAGAAGAGTTGGAATGGTTGTCACCAAGACCAAGTGAAACAAGAGATGTTATATTAATGAATGGAAGCTGATGTGTGATGATGTTGGGTAGCTTACAATAGGATAACTCGAGTACTGAAACTGAACTAGGAAGCATGTTAATGTCCCGGATCTAATCAGTGGCCCTAGAAAGATTAACAAAAGAGAGATCTAAGTGTTCCAACAGAGTAAGCTTAGATAACCATCCCATGCTATCAATGCTTAGTAGAAGCTTATACGTATCTTCCACGTAATCGTAATCAGTATTAAAATTAACACTTAAATCAAGGTATGTAAGTTTGAATGATTTCCAAAATGATGGGGAACTAAACCTGTAAATTCGGTGCGAGAGAGGTTAAGATATGTTAGATCCTTGAAGGACCCGAAAAATTGTGGAATTTGAACATTATCAAAAGTGTTGCAACTCAAGTCCAAGTCAAATGTTTTAAATCAAGTAAGGAAGGATTAACCTAATCACCTCTTAGATAACATTGTCTAAGATAAATTTTGCATGACATGGCCAGTTAAGTTGTTGCAGCCGATTGCATACCATGCACAACAATCATCTCCAACCCACGACGACAAGCAATTAAAGCCTTGCTCATCAGTTAGACTTTTCTTAAAGAGCAGCAAAGCTTGTTTCTCACTCTCGATACAGCTTCCAACGATGCTCCCGCAACCAAACTTCGAACACGACAGAACACCTAGTGTATAAACTAGAACTAGTAAACTCATATGTTTTTGTATTTTCTTAGCTAAAATAAATTAATTCATATAGTAAAGGCATAACTGTGAGCTATATATAAGAACATTCAGAACACACACATATATACCTTGATCTACTGTGAGCAGTAGATGAATTGAAGTCATGAACAAGCAGTACAAGTATTCTCAAGTACTAGCAAGACTTCTAGTCTGTGTTCTGTAACAATACCTTTTAGTCTTTTACTTCTATTTTTTGAACCCTAATTTGAAAAATCTGCCATACCTTACTCAATCATGATATAAATTTTGTTCACCACTTTACTACCGTGACAAACGGCACTATTTGAACAGCGACTACGAAGAATCAAAACAACTTATTAGACGACCATTATGGCATTTGCTTATATATATCCAAAAGAGTAGAGTGCATTTTGTATGCTTGGTTGAAAACACCATTTAAAATATTATAGTTTAGAAATCATAATTTGCAATAATAAACAAACACTTTACTTAAATTTTGTAAACTTCGTGTACTAACATTTATCTGTTACTAACTCTGTTAAATCATCTGGGATAAAGCTGTCTTTTCCCATTTACATTTTGTAACCAATCAATTATTTATAATAATTAATTAGTTAATTAAATAATTAAAAAAGAACTTAAAATGATTTTTCATTTTTATTTTACATTTTCAACTCAAAAATACTTTTAAAAAATAGTTTTTATGTTTATACAAACACACACAACTCACATACACATTAAACATGCTGAATAACAAACCAAGAACCGCCACCAGGAATATGGAATTTCCAGATTCCGGCATCGGTTCCGACGATAATATAAATTCCGACAAGGTCGAAACAACCCGAAAACTCCAAAATTTCGACCCCTTTCAATCCATATATCCATATCACAACCTATATGTTGGACAATCTGCGATAAATACAAACAATATAATAATCGTGTGTGAGTGAGCAACAGTAACGTGTATAAGCAAAACAAAATAGAAAAGGAGACAAGAACGAAAACCCGAGTTCAGTGCTTGACTTTTTCCTTAAAGCGTATTTGCCCTCACCGTATGTGCGAGCGAAACGCCTCCCCAGGATAAAACGGATTGCAGCGAAGCTATAAAAGCGTCACTCTCAGCGAGCTTGTAACGAGCAAGAATATCACCGAAGAAGAGAAGAGGTTGTGTTTGAGAAGAGGATGTGTTTTTTCAAATGAATAATCCTAAGGCACTACACGAGTAAATATAGGATAGGAAAACTTGTGCGCTACACAATTGCTTTAATTAATTAGCGGCGCTAATCAATTAAATCGGTCGCAATTTCCTTAACACAATTGCCTTAATTAATTAGCCGAGCTAATCAATTAAATGGTGACAATTTCTTTAGTTAATTAACCGTGTTAATTAATTATGTTAAGGCGGTGGAAAAATTCCGTAGTAAAAATGAAATTGATTTTACCAAATCAATGAATTCAAATTATAATCGAATCCATATTCCAACAATCCCCCACATGGATGAGATTGATATCGTAGTAGCACACACCAGACAGACAAACACGGAATTTGATGTGGTGATAATTCTTCGATCAGATATAGCATACGATAGGTAGAGGTTTGCTCCTTGAACCTCCGCTTGAGTAAGCATACCGACCTTACTGGTAGACAGTGGAGGTTTGCTCTTTGAACTGTTCGACCATTTGTGTAAGCGATGATATACTTATCACTATATCCTCTCTGACTCGTTCATCTCTCATGATTATGTCCATTTTGGCCATGGAACATCGTCCTGGTTCTGCAGGAGTTTCTAAAGAGTTGTGCCTCGCAACTCTCCTTTGAAGCGACCCCACTTCTCTCCCACATAGGTGATCTTTATACTTACAGAGTAACCCGCGTTTACTCAACTGAATTCCATACGTTCAAATCTTGAACTCCATGTATTCACCGAAAGATCATTAAAAGCTTAATAGCTTACCCTCGTACCTTACGGGTCTCACTGTTTCTCATCATAGGAACAGGCGAGGGGTTACCCCCACAGTGATTTGGTCATCATGATTTAGTTGGCCCATTGAACCAAGTTCTTGGGACCTCCAGTCAGCAATGGACCCACCATGACGCCGTTAAGCAATAGGCTTAAGGCCCATCCCTCTCGATGATTTTACAACTATCTATCAGTAAAACCAGATTCTCTTGGTTTAACCAGATGATCTAAGTTTAACCATCTGGTTAGTGGATCCACAACATTATCATTTGACTTTACTCTACCGAGTCAATCTTGATAATTCTCGTTGAGAGTAATCGTTTTAATGGTATTATATCCTCGTCATAGAGGCGAGACATACCATTTCATATACAACTATGTGATCTTCCAATTTGCAAATTATTTATTTTGACTGTAATTTCTAATTATCAGTCTGACCTTATAATTTTTTCTTTACCCATGTATCTATTTTTCAATTTGAAAAATCCGTTTGGGTCCTAATGGTATCTATCTCGCAAGAAGATCCATATAATTTCAAACATGATTCTACTTAATAGAACCACTCTCTTTATTCCTCGCAAGAAGATCCATATAATTTCAAACATGATTCTACTTAATAGAACCACTCTCTCTATTCCTTAACATCCTTTTCCCCCACAAGGGATATAGAGAGTTCATATAACACTATAATCCATTTTCTAGCACACATGTTAGAAAATCTTGACTCATTGACTTCTTAAATTTGGCCAAATTCCCTCTTAATATCTTCTTTCATCAAAGAATTATTAGAAGAACGCATAGCTTTTTCAAGCTTTAAGGTTCACAACTAAGCAAATTGTTAAGACATTCGGGACTATCGAATTTCTTATCCGATGTCTTTTGCTCTGTTTAGGTTCATTCTCACATTAATCCAATATCTTAGGAGTTCATTTGGATCACTTACGGATTTATGTGGAACAACTTAGCTTAATAAATAAGCATTCCCAGATTCCGTAGTTGCATACAAATTAGAATCTCATTATTTAGATTCATGTATAAGATATCATTAGACACAATCGTTGTCTATATCCATCCAAAATACCTAGATTATTTTGGATCACTGTTAACCTTTATAGGTATTAGTATCAAGATATCTCCAAGATACCCCCACAATTTAATTATTTCTAGGAATGTTTCGTTACATTCTAGAGTTCATTCATAGAAAATTCTCTTATTTTCTCTTCAAGATACCCCCAAATTTTTAATATTTATAAGAATGTTTCCCTACATTCTTGTAATATTAGGAAATTCAATTATTTCATTTCATGGTATCTTGTCTTGTTTAAAAATAATTAGTCTCCACACGACTAACATCCTCATATTCAATGATAGTCTGAATTTATAAACATCACTTTTGCATCTCCATTAGAGAGCAATTCAACATGCACCTACTCCATTAAATTAATGCGAGTAATGTGCAGTGACCTCATGAATATATCCACATTGTGAACAAAATCAACCAGTGGTTATTCAGTATCAAAGTCAATCATTACCATTTTAACTTTCGTATCAAGTTGGTTTTCTATCTCGAGCTTATAGAGCGTAAATATCTCTATCTAGCTTCATTTTTACTCCTTAACGAGTACAATAATCATTGTATTACTATAAAGTAATTACACAACTTGTTACCACCTCTCACTAGAGCAGGTTTCACGTCGTTTATTAAAACATCTCAAGTTTTAATATCATGTTCAAAGAACTTTCCTGTTCTTGTCACTGAAAAATTCAACTATTGAATTTCTTTCAAATTTCAATTTGGTTCACAAGAGAACTTAATTTTCTGGCTTATCAGTGGTACAACCAGAAGAGGTCCGAGGAAGAACATGAACTTCTAATAAACCCACATTCAGTGATCCCATGATCAATTGATGCGTTAGGGATAACAACATTCTGGATTTCTCTAAAATTTTAGCATACAGAGTTGACCGCAATGCCGTATTAGGTATCACATGGATCACCATAATAGGATCATGTGTAAATGCCATAGCAAACCGACACCAACAAGAGATTATATAATATAACCAGAGGAACGAATCCAACTAGAAAATTATAAATCTCGTGCCGACCCTCATCCTGTACTTAATAAGTAACAGACCTGTTAGGTTTTTCAACATCTCGAAACATCCGACCACGATTGATATTTCAAAAGAAATTTCCTTGCGCTTGTTGATAATGTGTATTTTATACACGTTTTGTCTTTTATTCTCTTGCATTTTTGTTAGTTTCGAATGCTGTTTTATTAATATTTGTTATGTTTTTCATCTTTCAGTGCCTCGTGCTTAATTGTTGAAAAGATGGCTTAATTTGGGCATGAAAGCGAAGATTATTCAAGAGGGAAGTTAGAAGATGCAAGCTCGTGATGCCGGGAGGTGTTTAATGCATTATATTGAAGAGTTTATCTCGTACGGGCAGCTGTACGGCCGTTCGACAGGCCGTTCAAAGGAGCAGATTTTCTGTACGGGCAGCTGTACGGCCGTTCAACAGGCCGTACAAGTCCTGCTGTGTATTAAATGAGAAGTAAACAAAAAAACATCTTCATAACTTAACCTACCACTTCATCTTCACCTAACCTAGCCTCTTCAAGGAAAAATTAGGGTTAGTAGAGTAGATAGAAAAACATCAATTACTCATAATCTAGCATTGATTATGAGTAACTAACTCCATATATTTGGCTCAAGGAGGAATTCTTGTACTAAACCCACTTCAATTTAAGTAAGATCTATTTCACTCTATCTTGAATTCTTGAGTTGTATTGTTTATGATTTTGCTTGGAGAATTGTAAGTTGCTTCAATTTGCTCTTCTTGTAATATCAATTGCTAATTGTTTGTGCTAATCCGTAATTGTTAGTACATTCATTATAGTAGCACAAGTTTAGTGTACCTAAATTCTCAAAATTCAAGTGCAAATACCTAGGTTGAGCTCCTCATCCTTGGGTTTGTCCTAGCCTCTCTTTGATTGATTCCTTGATTTGGTTAAATTGGTAGTGCTTCACTATTGGTTGCTAGTATCAAGAGAACTAATTTATGTGCTTCACTAAATTAGTGTTTATAATAGAAGAGAAATAAGTGATTGTGTGCTTCACCAATTATCTTGGTTAGGTAGAGTTGGATATATTTGCTTGTTGTTGGGTTGAAGTGCTTGAATATCCATAATCCTTGGGTCAAATATCCCTTGTCTTGTTAATTTGCTCATTGTGTTGTTGTGTTGGCAAATTTGGATATTAGCCATTAACTTAGTTGTGTTTTTGTAGCAATTTATTTATCGTAGGCAAGGTGTTTGTTAAAATACCTCAACCAAACTCAAAACCCCCTCATTTTCCACACTACTAGATTGTAAGAGATAATATACTCGAAATCAATATTGAGAGTCCTTCCCTGTGAACGAACTACGAAAAACACTACCTTCAAATTGGCGCCGCTGCCGGGGAAGGCAACAATATTAATTTTGAGTTAATTGTTTCTTATATTTTAGATTTTATCTTTGTATATAGTTTTTTCTTTCTTTCTTTGTTTTCTTTATTGGTGTGTCTTCATGTTTATTGGATATAGACATGAACTAACTCTTTCAGGAGACGATGGATAACTATTTTGGTTGGAATAACGCTCAAGATTTCACCTATGATCAAGAACGATATCAAGATTTTAATTCTTTTCAGAATTTTAATGCGTATCAGGTGAATTCTTTATATTCTACAAACTCATGCTATGCTCCTTACCCTCCTAGCATCGATTATTCATATGCTTGTGAAAATCAATGTTATGATCCGCAATATAATTTCCAAGACCATCAAGGGTCTTCTTCATCTTCCTTATCATCATTAGAGGAGATGATAAACCAAATGGCGGCAAACAACCTCCAACTTGCTTTTAAAAATCGATGCTATGATCCGCAATATAATTCCCAAGACCATCAAGGGTCTTCATCTACATTGTCATCACTTGAAGAAATGATGAAACAAATGGCGGCAAACAACCTCCAATTTCAAAACGCCACTTTTCAAAGTATATCCAACTTGGAAAACATCACTTCTCGAAGCATATCCAACTTGGAAAAACAAATGAGTCAACTAGCCGAAACCGTGAGTCGATTAGAGGAGGTCAATCCTCCTACTAATCACGATTCTTGTTTTGTAATTGATGAAAATGTTGTGCATGATGAATTTGCTTGTTTAGTTGACGATTGCCCTAAGCTTGACAATGATAAATTGGATGTAGTTGAGGATCTACCAAATTTAGAAAATTCCTTTGAGCTTAATGAATTGGTAGATGAGATAAAGATTGAGGAATGTCCAATTGAAATTGAGAAGGAATTAGAAATTGATGAAGTTGAAATTTTTGCTTGGGTATATAAGGATCCAATTTGGGAACAATTTTTGAGTCGTAGTTATAATGAGTATTCTGACGATTTTTCTAACTACTTTGCTTTTTCAAAGTCTCTTGAAGATGTGAAGATCATAAAAATATTTTTATATTTTTATGGATCAAAGGTATATTTGCACACCTTGTTCTTATTATTGATTCGTAGGTATGTGCATTTATTTACTTTTTCACCTCATTAGTTATAACACTTGTATAAATAAGTCGAGCCAACGACAATAAACAAAGCGCTTTTTGGGAGGCAACCCAAGGTACGTATGTATTTATATATTTTTTATGCGTGTGTTAGATTTCTTGCATTTATGTAGGGTATTATTCATATTGTGGATTTGAGGATGGATCTAAATATTAGTGAGTGGAAATTCCATTTTTCATCTATTTTAATTCTAAGAAAATAACCAAAAAAAAAATTTTTATGTATTTTTGTGGTGTGATTAATGAATTTTTATAATAGATTTTCAAAAAAAAAAATTTAATAATAATTCCCCACTCAATAATATTTAGTATCGTTAATTCTAATTTTTATATTTGTTCCACTCATGCCTTGATTTGTTTGTTTCATGTTTTCAGGAATTAGTATTTTATTCAAGCATTCAAGGATTTGTGGAAATTTTCTGTACAAAGAAAAAGAAAAAAAAATAGTTTTTGTAAAATTTTGTAGCTGTACGGGCTATCGTACGGGGTGCAAGCCGTTCAACAAACCGTGCAGCAGCCCGTACCATGTTTTTCTCACCTTCTGCCGAGAACATAGTTCAAAATGAGAGGTTTTTCTAACCCCCTACCCACTTGTTGTAAGGCCGTGCAACTCTTAAAAAAAAGAAAAGAAAGCAGAGCAAACAACTCCTTCTCCCCTGTTGCTTCACAATACCACATCACATTTTCTTTTACTCGATCCACAGCCGACCGGCTCCGTTCAACAACAACATCACCTCTCTGCAACGCCTCCGATATGCACCCCCAAACTTCATCAACAATTCTCCGTGCACTACCTTCAAATTCAACAGACTAGTTGCTGGTGACTCCGTCTTTTTGGCATCCTCTTAAATCGCACCATCCCTCCTTCACCACCAACAATCCCTGTTTCCCCCCTTTCTTCTCCATTTCACTCCTTCCCTCTCATTCTTCTTCACCACCGCATTCAACCCCCTCCTGCATCTCCTTCTTTCACCAAACAACCGCTACCACTCCCATTCCCGTTCAGACCCACAGCCTTCTACCACCGCAACACCACCGCTGCAAACCACTCTTTCACCACGCCACACCAGCTCTTCTCTTCTTTTTCTTCACCTCATCTCTTTCTTCCTTACTCCACCACCACTCTAATTTCTTCGACCACCGTTCACCATTAACTAATCCTCCGCTGTCAACCCGTTCGCATCTCTGTTCCCGCAAACAACACCACTGCCCAGCGCTGATTTGCAGTCACCCACCATCGTTTTTCTCAGCCAACGACATCGTCATTCCTCCTCAACCTCCCGATTTTCCCTCCTCCACTGTCCGCAATTCAACCTCCATCCTCCTCCGCATAAAGCTCCGCCCACACCCACTTCTGTTCTTCGCCCATCTTCATATCTTCACCAACCACCCCCTACTCCGCCCCCATCCTCTCCGTTCACCTTCCCCACCACCATTCCCCCCTCTCCCCTGTCTAAACCAATACACGCCCCCTCCCCTGTTAGTTTTTTATTTTGAATTTTTTTTTGTGTTGTTTTATCTTTACTTTTATTTTTCTTAATTTCTTTTTATTTTATTTTATTTTTATTATTTTAGATTTTATTTTTCAATTTTTAATTTTCTAACTAATCAATTTATGTAAATTTAAGAAACGATTTAAATTCACTTCGATTTTTTTTTAATTTATTTAGTTTATTAATTATTTATTTATTTTGAATTTATTTAGTTATTTTATTTTATTTTATTTTATTTTAAAATTTGATTTTTGATTTTATTATTATTTCAATTTTACAATTTGATTTTATTAATAATTAGTTATCTCTTTTACTTTATTTTCTTTATTTCTTGTATTTTATTTTATTTTTTAATTTTTTTTTAAAAAAAAATTAAAATCAAAATTTAATTCTATTTAATTTTGATTTTAGTTTTTAATTTTCTAAAACTAAGTAATTATTTTATTTTTATTTTAGTTTTAGTTCTAAATTTGATTTTTTTTTCTTTTATTATTATTTCAGTTTTAAATTTGATTTGATTCTTTATTTTATTATTAATTGGTTAGTTATTTATTTTATTTTATTTTATTTTATTTTTAAAAAAACAAATATTTTTATTATTTATATCTCCTTAATAAGTGTTGAAGTGGCTTTGTAGGTGTGGATTTCGCTTGTTGGTTATTTTCGTTGAAATGATTGTGATTGATGGCGGCTTGTAATATCGGAGTTGGATTTTGGCAAATATGAGTGGTGCTCCATGTCCTTGTTGTTCATTTTAAGGGGAGTTTTCTTTCACTTTTGTTTCTACTTCGTTATTTTTATTTGTCATGCATGAGGACATGCCATGTTTTAAGTGGGGGAAGAATTGTTTATTTTGGATTGTTTATTTTGATGTCCGTTTCGTTTGCATTTGTTTGTAAAATTTATGACATTGTGAGCTTGTAGTCTTGTTTTCTCCTATTACGTGTCTAGCATTATCAATTTGATGTGAATCTATAAGTTTGATGCACCTCTTTTGCACACACACACACACTCTTAAAATGGCATGAAAAGTCTAGATGTTTGTAATTAAATTGTGAGCATGACGATTATCTCTTAGCATACATGGAATCAAATCGAGAAGATATTATTAAAACTTAAACCTTGTGAGGCCTTGAACGATGATTCTTTTGCATGTGTGTTGCTCCCTCTTTATGTGTGTTTGTTGCTCTAGGGCTTGCATTAAACCTTCATTCATGGATGCACCATAATAAGGAAATTCTATTTAGGATAACCTTTTTGACCTTTTTAGCTTGTGAACCATGAAAATAATCTCTAGTTACCCCTTTGAAGCTTATATCCATGTTTTTCTTCGTCATTTTCTCCTTTTATACATGAGTCAAAGCCAAATACTTCACTCTCGACCTAGTTGAGCTAGTTGAGTCTTGGAAAGAATTGATTGATGAGCATGAGAATTTGGAGAAATTGTGAAGAAGAAGAATTCCATTTATTGTAAGTGGGAACTAGTTTGATGTGTATATCTAGATGTGGTTCAAAGTTCTTTGTAGTATTTATTTATGTTATGCATTCCCTTTGGTAAAAAAATTTAATAATAAAGGGGATGTAAAAAAAAACAATAAATCTTTGTACTTTATTTTGTTTCAATTTTCTTGGTAAATGTGGTTGTGTTTTGTAATTGTAAATGAGTGAAGACATTCTTTAGTTTGAGAATTTGGTGGATGAAGCGAGTGTAACGCCCCCAGATCCGGGGTCAGGGGTCTGGTGGTTACGGTCTTACATCCATTCATAATACTTGACTTGAGTCCACAATAAATAAATCACATGCTGTGACCCCACAATAATTACCACTCGCACACACAACAGTCATAGTCCCAGAGATGAAATTGAAATAAGTCTTACATTAAAGGGTTTACGAATAAAAGTTATTACAATCCTAAAAGGATAACATCATAGGTTTAAAAGTTTTGCCGTTGATTACATTAATTGTACATATAGTTAAACAGGAAACAAAAGCTGTCTAACTATGCTACCTCAGCAATGGCGGCTAGCATCTCAGCGGGTAGTCCGGTGGGTCGGGTAACCTGCTTGCGCCGAGTGCGCCTGACGCGAGCCATCTGTCCTAGCTGTTGTTGTGACATAATATAAACAAAGCAAGGGTGAGCGAAAGCCCACCAACAAATATATAACTGAACGATAATTTAAATTAGTTCAAAGCTATCTTTTAAACCATATGCCATGCATTTACGGAAATGATGCCAGTATATTATGAACGATGAAGTTACAAGGTAACTGAAAGTATTTGTTTGAAGAAATATCTGCTACATCAAAGTAAGCGAGATATTCTTATTGTTATTAAGAAGAGGAACTTGCAAGAAAAGGTTGCAATTCCAGTTATGACACTTTTCCAACTCTGCCAACAGTAATCATGTTGCAGGAGATAAATAAATTTGGATGATGAACCAATGATGGAGTATTCACCGCGCCCGCTGTTCCAATCTTGATGATCAGTCGAGATCGTACAGCTCAATTTAGATTTACTACCGGTAGAAGGAAGAACTGACTGCTTTACTGGTATACCGCCTTACTAGCTCTCCCCGGCCAACGGTTGGGCCAAAGGGGATGGACCGGCGCTACTCGGCCTCTTACACGACTCCTAGTTCAAATAGAATTCATGATTCTGAATGTAACGTTCGTCCCCCTTTCCCCAAGTATAATACTTGTTGATAAGACTCCACAAAGTAGTCGTATCTAGTTGGAAAGGAAAATTCACCAATAACTTCCAAGCTATTGCTTGGTAACGAATATCAACTTGTTCCAACAATCTTACCCCTCGAAAGATGAGAAGGTAACCAACGACTTAATAAGTCCATAGCACCCGAGTTGCGAGTGAAGAGAATACTTTATGACCGGGAAGTCGACAAGATAAATAACATTTTCCAAGTAAGGTTCCCTTATTATTAGGGAGATAGACTCAAAGAAGAATGATGTCTGAGAACCTTTCTTGATATATGCTTAATAATAATATGACTCCGAAATATTTTCTGTAATAATCGAAGAAGATAAACCTTATCGAGGTTATTCTAAGTATGGAATAAATATTCAGAAAATATTTATTGAATTAAAATATTTTACAGAATATTTAGGAATATAAAAGAATACCTTTAATCAGAGTATTTCTCAAATAATCCTTGAAGAAATATCGAGAGAATATTTATTGCATAATTAAATATTCAAATGAATATTCAAAATAATATTCATTAATTAATAAGACCTGAAAGGAATATTTAAAATATTTAAAATAATATTCGATGATTAAATAGAACCCTGGATGAATATTCAAAATAATATTCATAATTAATTAGGAATTTAAATGAATATTGAAAAAGTAATATTCATTTAATGAATAATATTCTAAATGAATATCAAGTAATATTCATTTAGTAATCCGAGCTTTAAAGGAATATTCGAGATAAGACTCGATAAAAAAAAATCAAGCTTCAGATGAACATTAAAATAATATTCATCAGGTAATTACTATCTTAAATGAATATTCAAAAGTAATATTTATTTAATAAAATCATAATCTAAAAGAATATCCAAATAATATTCATTTAATAGACTCATCTTTAGAAGAATATTCGAAATAATAGTCGATAATCAATTCGACTCTGAATGAATATTGAGAAATATTATTCGTTGAATAGTTACGTTCAAATAATTATTTGAAATAAGGATCATTAAATAAATAATCTCGAATGAATATTCAAATAATATTCGTCGCCTGAATAATAGAAAATATTTACTTAAATATTTTCTTCCGAGGTAATCTCGATATATCAAGGAATATTGACTCCCGGTCTATATTCGATTAATAAGATGTATATGCCCTTCTATGAGGGTCTTACAATCCCCGGCTTATAACTGATATCTAACTATCTAGCTTATAAGCCAACAATAACATTCAGGGAACAAGTATATCAATTCAACTTGAAAGTAGGCATGCATGCAATGGCATATGTATATCAGCAATCATATATATATATATATATATTTATTCAATCACAACAACAGCCTAAAAGAAGGGAATTGAAACTTGCCTGGTAGTCGAGTACGGTAAGGGGTAGTGGTAGCGGGTCCCGGTTCAGCCTGGTGATCTATAAATAGCCAAGGCATTCGGGATTAATCACTTAACATATTAAAAGTTAAGTTATACTTAAATCGAAACACGTTCTCGAGTTATCTCGTTATACCCCTTTTAGTGGATTACTTATTATCACTGATCCGACCCGACATTCGTTCGTTAATACGACATGTCACTGCACTTATACTTGGGACATACTTGAGTCATACGAGTTCTAAGGTTGATCGTTACGAACCAATATTATACTCCGAGTTTTATCGCCCGTTTTCTAAGTGTTTTACCAAAGTTATAAAAGAGTCGTCTTTTAGGGGTTCGTTCGCGTTTAACCTTGACTCGAACATTTTTAATAAATCGAAAAATGCTCTTTTTGACATACGGTTTTCTTTCACACCTTCCTTCTTACCCCTAGTATTTATTTACCAAAATTCGCCATGACGTTACATAGCTTACGAGGGTTCAATTTCAGTTACGAACTTTCATTTACGGATTCGAACTACTTTTAGTAATTTGGTCATAAATCCTAAACCGTAAGTCCGTTTCACGTGATCTTTATATCAAAACGAAGCTTAGAACATTACCTATCCTATCATGGCAGATAAGGTCTCTGGACAGTAGGGTTCGACATGGAAAATGGCATACAAAACATGGTATTGTAAAATCGGGCATTATAACGGCTGTAAATCGAATATCTATCAATTTTGAATCTTCCCATAAACATAGCATCCAACCCAAACAACATATATATGACTTATACACATGAACTGAGGCCAAGCAATGCCTTTCCGTTCATCTAGCTATTTACATCATTAATCCAAAATCCATACATAATCATGCTTATAACTTTAACATAACCATAACTAAGTTATAACTATCAAAAACATGCTTAAATCTCAAACAAGGGTTAGGGTTTCAAGAGCTTTATACCTTCCTTAGATAGTGATATAGCCTTACTAAGCCTTGTATGGTCCTTAGGAGTGATTATGCTTGCTATATCAACCATGAAAAATCAAGAAAACCAAGTTAGTTCAAGAAGAACACTATTCATGCTCCTCTTGAATGATTTATTTGAAAATGGAAATGGATGAGTTTGAAGCTAAGATTTTGAGGAGATAAGTTTTATGAAATGTAAGACTCACCTTAATTATTTCAAGAACAAACAATGGTGGGAAGGTTGAGTTTGGATTTGGAATTTATGGATATAGCCGAATGGTTCTTTGCAAGGGGGGGGGGAAGAGTTGCTTGGCTCTTTTGATTTTTTGTGTTTTAATCTCCTTTACTCTCATCCACTTACAACATAATATCTTGTAAAAGTCACTTTAATAAAGTGGTGAGGTGTTGGATGATCAAATGGCAAGACATGTGTTGGTTTTGTGGTGGTTAAAGCTTAACTAGGTAGTTACTTGCTAAGTACTTAGTTCTTCCTCTAAGTTGCTAGTTCCTTGCTTCTAGTTTAGTTACTAGATATTTATACTAGTAGCTTGCACAAGACTCTTGCTTCCTCTGCTTGTTTCTGTGTCCGGTTATTACCCGTTTCGATTGATCGTTCGTGAGAATATTTCACGGATTTCTAATTAGGGTTTACCGGGAATCCTCTTTAATATTAATACTTTCATTCTCCATCTTTCATTCTAACTTTCCATTTTATATTCCTTTAATCCATTCGTTAAATACTTAAGGCTATCAGTGTCCAGGGAACTCTCGGAGAAAATAAAAGTGCGGTTTTTCAGAATCCGACAGCTTTTACATACACTTATTTTCCCCCTGGATCACTAATACGAACTCGGAAATCCGTTCCGAATACTTCTATATAGTGTCGTCTCATATTATTATATACTCCCACCAAAACACTATTCATTCTGTATTCTTTACTTGTTCTCTTAGGGTTGTATAATTGTCCGTATTCTCTTTCGATCGTTCCTTAACCTTTTTACGGAACTACTGGATTAATCGTTATCGATCTGGATGACATGAGAGTATTCTCTTACTTGAAGTTGCCATATCTTATTCCCTTAGAAGATAGATTATTCTTACCTATGTTGTCACCCTTTAGCATTCTTCAAGACATAACATAATAAAGTCGCATTCCATTCATTCTTTCCCAAATATCAATTATTACATTGTAGCCATATCCACTATTCATTCTTACATCATTAAATACATAAAAGTTTTAATTCCACCCAAAATCTGGGTTCTTACAGTCTCCCCTCCTTAAAAGGATTCCGTCCCGGAATCAGTTTGAAAACAAGTGGGGGTACTTTTCTTGCATTGCGCTTTCAAGTTCCCAGGTGGATTCTTCTACATTGTGGTTCTGCCACAAAACTCTGACTAGCTGAATGACCTTGTTTCGGAGCACTTGTTCTTTCCGGTCTATGATTTCCACAGGTTGCTCCACATAGGTCAGGTCTGGTTGCATGTCCACTTGCTCATACTCTACAATATGCTTTGCATCCGGATTATACTTCCTCAGCATCGAAACATGGAACACATTGTGCACCTGCTGTAGATTCGGGGGCAATGCGAGTTCATAAGCTAGTTCCCCAATCCGTCTCAAGATCTCAAATGGTCCAATGTATCTGGGACTCAGCTTTCCTTTCTTCCCAAATCTCATTAAACCTTTCCAAGGTGACACTTTCAAGAACACTAGGTCCCCTACCTCGTATTCCTTGCCTTTCCGAGCTAAGTCGGCATATTTCTTTTGTCGATCCTGGGCTGCTACCAACCGTCCTCTGATTAGATCTACTGCATCTTTAGTTCGTTGGACCACTTCGGGCCCGAGCATCTTTCGCTCTCCAACTTCATCCCAATACAAGGGAGATCGACATTTTCTTCCATAAAGGGCCTCATAAGGTGGCATCCCAATGCTTGAATGATAACTGTTATTATAGGAGAACTCAACTAATGGCAAGTGATCATCCCAACTTCCCTTGAAGTCTATCGCGCAGACTCTCAACATATCCTCTAGCGTTTGGATGGTCCTTTCACTTTGCCCATCTGTCTGGGGGTGGTAGGCTGTGCTCATGTTCAGCCGGGTCCCTACACATTCTTGAAAACTTCTCCAAAACCTGGAGTTAAATCTAGGATCTCGATCGGATACTATTGCGACTGGGACTCCATGTCGCGCCACTATCTCTTTTAAGTAGATGTCCACTAGTCTGTCGACCGTGTACCTTTCGTTGATCGGGAGAAAGTGAGCCGATTTCGTCAGTCGATCTATAATTACCCATATGGCATCATGATTAGCCTTGGTCCTTGGTAAACCTACTACGAAATCCTTGGCTATATGTTCCCATTTCCATTCTGGAATCTCTAAGGGATGTAGAAGTCCGCTGGGTTTCTGGTGCTCTGCCTTCACTCGTTGGCAGGTCAAGCATCTGCTTACCCACTCTGCTACGTTCTTTTTCATATCGGGCCACCAGTAATACTCCTTCAAATCCCTATACAGTTTGGTGCTACCGGGGTGCACCGAGTATCTTGAGTTATGTGCCTCATTTAAAATCTCATTCTTGAGTTCCTGAACGTTTGGGATCCATATCCTGTATGTGTACCTCATGATCCCTTCCTTGTCTCTTACGCACTTAATTTCCTCCCCGGTCATTAGCTTTTCTGTGGAGTTCTTTTCTTCCTCCATCATCCATTCCTGGCACAGTCTAATCTTTTCTAGCAATGGAGGTTGGATTCTAATTTCCATCAACTTTTCTTGGCCCTCTCCAGGTAACTTAACCTCGATTTCCAAATTCTCAAAATCCTTCACTAGCTCTTTCTCTGAAGTTATCATCTTGAGCTTCTCTTTCCGACTAAGGGCGTCAGCCACCACATTGGCTTTGCCCGGGTGATAGCGAATTTCACAGTCGTAATCCTTGATTAACTCTAACCATCTCCTCTGGCGCATGTTAAGCTCTTTCTGAGTGAAAATGTATTTGAGGCTCTTATGGTCTGTGTAAATCTCGCATTTTTCCCCATACAGGTAGTGTCTCCAAATCTTTAAAGCGAAGACTATGGCTGCTAGTTCTAGATCATGCGTGGGATATCTGACTTCATAATCCTTCAATTGCCTAGACGCATACGCTATTACCTTGCTGTGCTGCATAAGCACGCATCCCAGTCCTTTATGCGAAGCATCACTGTAAATCACGAAATCTCCTTTTCCATCAGGTAATGCCAGCACTGGGGCTGTCACCAGCCTCTTCTTTAACTCCTGGAAACTCTTCTCGCATTTCTCAGTCCATTCAAATTTCTCAGTTTTACGGGTAAGTCGAGTTAATGGAGCTGCAAGTTTCGCAAAGTCTTGGACAAATCTCCTGTAATATCCGGCCAGTCCAATGAAACTCCTCACCTCGGTTGGAGTAGTTGGCCGTTCCCAGTTTGAAACTGCTTCTATCTTGGAGGGGTCAACCAACACTCCTTCTCTATTGATCACGTGCCCTAAGAATTGTACCTCATTTTTCCAAAACTCACACTTGGAGAACTTGGCATATAACTGCTCTTTCCTGAGTATTTCTAAGGTTATCCTTAAATGTTCAGCGTGTTCTGCCTCTGTCTTTGAGTTGATGAGAATATCAAAAATGAAAACTATCACAAATTGGTCCAAATATTCCTTGAACACTCTATTCATTAGGTCCATGAAGGCTGCTGGGGCGTTGGTCAATCCAAATGACATAACTAAGAACTCATAATGTCCGTATCTGGTGCGGAATGCAGTCTTCGGGATATCTTCAGGTTTGATCTTCAGTTGGTGATATCCTGTTCTCAAATCAATCTTAGAGAAGTATTCAGCTCCTCTTAGCTGGTCAAACAAATCGTCTATCCTGGGCAATGGATACTTATTCTTTATGGTTAGCTTGTTCAATTCTCTGTAGTCGATGCATAACCTCATACTTCCATCCTTTTTCTTAACAAACAACACTGGTGCGCCCCAAGGCGACACACTGGGCCTTATCATGCCCTTATCCAACAATTCCTGTAATTGTTTAGCTAGCTCCTTCATTTCTACTGGGGCTAGTCGGTACGGGGCCTTCGAAACCGGCGCCGTCCCCGGGGCTAATTCGATGGCAAACTCAATTACCCTATCAGGTGGTAGTCCGGGAAGATCTTGTGGGAACACGTCCTCGAACTCATTAACTACCAGAATGTCTTGCAATCTTGGCACTTCCTTCTGAGTATCTATAACGTAGGCTAAATAAGCCTCGTTCCCTTTTCGTAACAATCTCTTGGTTTGCGCCATGGTCAGAATTTTCTGGGTCTGTCGCATCCCCTTGAACACTATTTCTTTCTTCCCTGGGGTTTTTAACTTAACCTTTTTCCCTTTACAATCTATCCGCGCATCATTGCGAGACAACCAATCCATACCCAAAATGACATCGAATTCCCCTAGCTTAAGGAATTAAATCGACATAGAAGGATCGTCCTCCTATTTCTAGCTTACAGTCGGGGTGAATTTGATTAACCGGTACGATTTCTTGATTAGCTATTTCTACTTGTAAGGAATCTCTTAGTTGCTGGGTTTTAAGTTTCAACTTATGCGCAAAATCTCTAGATATAAAAGACTTAGTTGCTCCTGAATCAAATAAGACATTTGCACTGACTGAATTAAGAGAAAAAGTACCTGCTATCACATCTGTGTCCCTCACGGCATCTTGTACTGACATATTGAAAGTCCTAGCAGTTGGTGGCCTATTTGAGGCAACCTTGCTTGCTCCTGATGCTACTGGTTTGCTCTTTGGGCAATCCTTCCTCATGTGCCCTCGCTGTCCACACTGGAAACAGGTTGTGCTGTTAGGGATGACCGTGGTGCAAGAGGTGGCATAATGCCCAGCTCGCCCACACTTATAACAGTTTATCTGCTTCAGGTTGCACACCCCGGAGTGCCTCTTCCCACAAGTAGCACACAATGGCAATAGAGGTCGAGAAGGGTTGGAACGGGACATTCCTGATTGATGGCCGCCCTGGCTCACACTTACACTAGCAGATGGTTTAAACCCTACATTCCTCCCTGGTAGGGAAACCGCTCCTCGATTAAACTTGGTTGGGGGTTTTCCTCCAGCGGATCTTCCGCCCATACTAACATGCTTTCTCTTTATCCCCCCTTTCTCTCTCTCTCTCTGCATCTGATCACTACCAGCCTCCACAATGGTTGCCTTCTGCACCAAGGTGGCATAATCTGTAATCTCTAAAACAGCCACCCTATTCTGGATCCACTGCTTCAGCCCTTGTTGAAACCTGTTAGCTTTCTTCTCTTCTGTGTCTACAAACTCTGGCACAAATCTCGATAGCTCAGTAAATTTGGCCTCATAGTCCGCCACTGACATATTGTTCTGTTTCAGTTCCAAAAACTTAAGTTCCATCTGGGTTTTCATGAACTTCGGAAAGTACTTCTCCAGGAATAATTGTTTGAACCTTTCCCAGGCTATGACAGCATCAGTCTCCATGTTTTTCTTGGCTTCCCACCAATAATTGGCCTCTCCCTTTAGTAGGTAAGTAGCAAAAACAGTCTTCTGAGCCTCATTGATACTCAGAATCTCAAAAGACTTTTCCATTTCTTTGATCCAGGCCCTCGCCTCAACGGGATCAGCCGATCCGTGGAACTCTGGGGGCTTAAGGGACTTAAAGGCCCTAAAGGAATTTGCCACTGAAGTGTTGTTGCTTGGTGGTGGTTGGGGGTATTGGTTCAAATTCTGCCTAAGTAGATCCATAAACTGGCCCATGGGGTTTCCGCCCTGGTTCTCCCCTTCCTGTTCTACTTCAGTTTCTCCACCCTCTATTTCCCTTTCAAATTCTTCAGAATACAGGGGTTCATCCTCTGCTCCATACTGGGAATCTTCTTGCTCATTATAGTCCTGATCTTGTTCCTCACTACTTTCACGGTTTTCCTCGCGTTGGTTGTGACTCTCTTGGTCAGTAGATTCGCGGGGGTTAGCCCTAGTGCCCATTCGTCTTGGAGGCATTTTACTGAAAATTTGGAAAATTATACATTAGGTTCCCATATATGTTTTAAAGGATTTTTCCTTGCACATTTCTTTACATGATTGGGTTTAAAATCCCACAGTTTTATATCTCATGGCAACTTAATCGAAAAGTAATACATATGCTAATAAACTCGTGATCACATCCCAACAAAATTGTAATGACTGAAATGGAAACAAATATATACCAGGTACCGAAAAGGTACAACATCCGAGTTACAACGATAGTTTAAAGTACAACCATCCTAACAACAACAACAAGTCAAAAGTGAAATATGCTGTCTATCTGTCTAGTCTGCAAAAAGGGAAAACAAGTACAAGAAAACCATCCCTACAAAAGCCGGCACTACTATGTCCGTACATGACTAGACAACTAGACCACTGCATCACTACATCTGAAATCAGCCGCCACGACGAAACATCCTCCGAACCCTCCCCATGGCGATGCGGAAAACCTCCTCAGCCTCTGCTCTGTCTACCCTACCATGCCCATCAGTAGGCAACTGTCGCACCCTCACCCGAGCCCTCAGCTCGATGCGGGTCACAGCCCTATACCCAACTCTGTCACTGATAGTCCTCCTGCCCTGCACCCTCATCCGGGCGGCTCTCTCTGCTGCTAACTCACTCCTAGACTCTGCCAACCTGGCATCTGCCACAGACAACTCTCTATAAAGCCCGTTCACAATCAAGTTGTGAACACATACTGGGACTCCTCCTATCGGGGCATGAGGTGGGGTGGATGGCTCAGCTGGAGCGGCAGTCTCTGTCTGCTGGGGCTCTAGGGTAAGCTCCTCAAACTCGTCGGGGTACGGGCTCACAGGTAGTGGTGGTGGGGTAGGGGCTCTCTCAACAGGGAGGAGTGGCACAAAAAGTCCAGAACTCCCTACAGCACCAACTACTGGCTCATCTATATCTCCCTCAACACCCTCATATACCGGCACCACCTGATCCGTGGTCATGTCAGTGTCATCTCCCATAGTCCTGATCTCAGTCACAACCCAATAATCATCATCCTCAACCACTAACTCAGCATCCTGTCCTGTCTGGATCCCCTCCGGGTCCTCCTCCCCCTCAGTCTCAACAACATCTGTGTCAGCATCATCCTGGACCTCCTCAGGGTCCTCCTCCTCAGACTCGATCACATCAGTATCAGCATCAACCTGGACCTCCTCAGCGTCCTCCTCCTCAGGCTCAGTATCCTCCTCAGGCAAGTGCTCATAGTATGGGTCCCTAGTCCGGAACATGTCCTCATCATGCTGTCTCGCAGCTGCCTCCTGGGCCGACAAGTCGCTCGCCTACACAAGACGAACTATGTTACTATCATGATACTTAAAAAGTTCCCTTAAGGGTTTTAGGTGAACCTGGCAAGGGTTGTTATTATATTATTGAATTTATTATTATATAACGTCGTATCATCTCTTGGGATATATAACTCTCGCTCTGATACCATCTCTGTAACGCCCCCAGATCCGGGGTCAGGGGTCTGGTGGTTACGGTCTTATATCCATTCATAATACTTGACTTGAGTCCACAATAAATAAATCACATGCTGTGACCCCACAATAATTACCACTCGCACACACAACAGTCATAGTCCCAGAGATGAAATTGAAATAAGTCTTACATTAAAGGGTTTACGAATAAAAGTTATTACAATCCTAAAAGGATAACATCATAGGTTTAAAAGTTTTGCCGTTGATTACATTAATTGTACATATAGTTAAACAGGAAACAAAAGCTGTCTAACTATGCTACCTCAGCAATGGCGGCTAGCATCTCAGCGGGTAGTCCGGTGGGTCGGGTAACCTGCTTGCGCCGAGTGCGCCTGACGCGAGCCATCTGTCCTAGCTGTTGTTGTGACATAATATAAACAAAGCAAGGGTGAGCGAAAGCCCACCAACAAATATATAACTGAACGATAATTTAAAATAGTTCAAAGCTATCTTTTAAACCATATGCCATGCATTTACGGAAATGATGCCAGTATATTATGAACGATGAAGTTACAAGGTAACTGAAAGTATTTGTTTGAAGAAATATCTGCTACATCAAAGTAAGCGAGATATTCTTATTGTTATTAAGAAGAGGAACTTGCAAGAAAAGGTTGCAATTCCAGTTATGACAATTTTCCAACTCTGCCAACAGTAATCATGTTGCAGGAGATAAATAAATTTGGATGATGAACCAATGATGGAGTATTCACCGCGCCCGCTGTTCCAATCTTGATGATCAGTCGAGATCGTACAGCTCAATTTAGATTTACTACCGGTAGAAGGAAGAACTGACTGCTTTACTGGTATACCGCCTTACTAGCTCTCCCCGGCCAACGGTTGGGCCAAAGGGGATGGACCGGCGCTACTCGGCCTCTTACACGACTCCTAGTCCAAATAGAATTCATGATTCTGAATGTAACGTTCGTCCCCCTTTCCCCAAGTATAATACTTGTTGATAAGACTCCACAAAGTAGTCGTATCTAGTTGGAAAGGAAAATTCACCAATAACTTCCAAGCTATTGCTTGGTAACGAATATCAACTTGTTCCAACAATCTTACCCCTCGAAAGATGAGAAGGTAACCAACGACTTAATAAGTCCATAGCACCCGAGTTGCGAGTGAAGAGAATACTTTATGACCGGGAAGTCGACAAGATAAATAACATTTTCCAAGTAAGGTTCCCTTATTATTAGGGAGATAGACTCAAAGAAGAATGATGTCTGAGAACCTTTCTTGATATATGCTTAATAATAATATGACTCCGAAATATTTTCTGTAATAATCGAAGAAGATAAACCTTATCGAGGTTATTCTAAGTATGGAATAAATATTCAGAAAATATTTATTGAATTAAAATATTTTACAGAATATTTAGGAATATAAAAGAATACCTTTAATCAGAGTATTTCTCAAATAATCCTTGAAGAAATATCGAGAGAATATTTATTGCATAATTAAATATTCAAATGAATATTCAAAATAATATTCATTAATTAATAAGACCTGAAAGGAATATTTAAAATATTTAAAATAATATTCGATGATTAAATAGAACCCTGGATGAATATTCAAAATAATATTCATAATTAATTAGGAATTTAAATGAATATTGAAAAAGTAATATTCATTTAATGAATAATATTCTAAATGAATATCAAGTAATATTCATTTAGTAATCCGAGCTTTAAAGGAATATTCGAGATAAGACTCGATAAAAAAAAAATCAAGCTTCAGATGAACATTAAAATAATATTCATCAGGTAATTACTATCTTAAATGAATATTCAAAAGTAATATTTATTTAATAAAATCATAATCTAAAAGAATATCCAAATAATATTCATTTAATAGACTCATCTTTAGAAGAATATTCGAAATAATAGTCGATAATCAATTCGACTCTGAATGAATATTGAGAAATATTATTCGTTGAATAGTTACGTTCAAATAATTATTTGAAATAAGGATCATTAAATAAATAATCTCGAATGAATATTCAAATAATATTCGTCGCCTGAATAATAGAAAAT
The DNA here is from genome assembly GCA_036435485.1 of Saposhnikovia divaricata. NCBI lineage: Eukaryota > Viridiplantae > Streptophyta > Magnoliopsida > Apiales > Apiaceae > Saposhnikovia > Saposhnikovia divaricata. The sequence continues at coordinate 60,531,160 of CM071594.1, forward strand.
ATTTACTTAAATATTTTCTTCCGAGGTAATCTCGATATATCAAGGAATATTGACTCCCGGTCTATATTCGATTAATAAGATGTATATGCCCTTCTATGAGGGTCTTACAATCCCCGGCTTATAACTGATATCTAACTATCTAGCTTATAAGCCAACAATAACATTCAGGGAACAAGTATATCAATTCAACTTGAAAGTAGGCATGCATGCAATGGCATATGTATATCAGCAATCATATATATATATATATATATATTTATTCAATCACAACAACAGCCTAAAAGAAGGGAATTGAAACTTGCCTGGTAGTCGAGTACGGTAAGGGGTAGTGGTAGCGGGTCCCGGTTCAGCCTGGTGATCTATAAATAGCCAAGGCATTCGGGATTAATCACTTAACATATTAAAAGTTAAGTTATACTTAAATCGAAACACGTTCTCGAGTTATCTCGTTATACCCCTTTTAGTGGATTACTTATTATCACTGATCCGACCCGACATTCGTTCGTTAATACGACATGTCACTGCACTTATACTTGGGACATACTTGAGTCATACGAGTTCTAAGGTTGATCGTTACGAACCAATATTATACTCCGAGTTTTATCGCCCGTTTTCTAAGTGTTTTACCAAAGTTATAAAAGAGTCGTCTTTTAGGGGTTCGTTCGCGTTTAACCTTGACTCGAACATTTTTAATAAATCGAAAAATGCTCTTTTTGACATACGGTTTTCTTTCACACCTTCCTTCTTACCCCTAGTATTTATTTACCAAAATTCGCCATGACGTTACATAGCTTACGAGGGTTCAATTTCAGTTACGAACTTTCATTTACGGATTCGAACTACTTTTAGTAATTTGGTCATAAATCCTAAACCGTAAGTCCGTTTCACGTGATCTTTATATCAAAACGAAGCTTAGAACATTACCTATCCTATAATGGCAGATAAGGTCTCTGGACAGTAGGGTTCGACATGGAAAATTGCATACAAAACATGGTATTGTAAAATCGGGCATTATAACGGCTGTAAATCGAATATCTATCAATTTCGAATCTTCCCATAAACATAGCATCCAACCCAAACAACATATATATGACTTATACACATGAACTGAGGCCAAGCAATGCCTTTCCGTTCATCTAGCTATTTACATCATTAATCCAAAATCCATACATAATCATGCTTATAACTTTAACATAACCATAACTAAGTTATAACTATCAAAAACATGCTTAAATCTCAAACAAGGGTTAGGGTTTCAAGAGCTTTATACCTTCCTTAGATAGTGATATAGCCTTACTAAGCCTTGTATGGTCCTTAGGAGTGATTATGCTTGCTATATCAACCATGAAAAATCAAGAAAACCAAGTTAGTTCAAGAAGAACACTATTCATGCTCCTCTTGAATGATTTATTTGAAAATGGAAATGGATGAGTTTGAAGCTAAGATTTTGAGGAGATAAGTTTTATGAAATGTAAGACTCACCTTAATTATTTCAAGAACAAACAATGGTGGGAAGGTTGAGTTTGGATTTGGAATTTATGGATATAGCCGAATGGTTCTTTGCAAGGGGGGGGGAAGAGTTGCTTGGCTCTTTTGATTTTTTGTGTTTTAATCTCCTTTACTCTCATCCACTTACAACATAATATCTTGTAAAAGTCACTTTAATAAAGTGGTGAGGTGTTGGATGATCAAATGGCAAGACATGTGTTGGTTTTGTGGTGGTTAAAGCTTAACTAGGTAGTTACTTGCTAAGTACTTAGTTCTTCCTCTAAGTTGCTAGTTCCTTGCTTCTAGTTTAGTTACTAGATATTTATACTAGTAGCTTGCACAAGACTCTTGCTTCCTCTGCTTGTTTCTGTGTCCGGTTATTACCCGTTTCGATTGATCGTTCGTGAGAATATTTCACGGATTTCTAATTAGGGTTTACCGGGAATCCTCTTTAATATTAATACTTTCATTCTCCATCTTTCATTCTAACTTTCCATTTTATATTCCTTTAATCCATTCGTTAAATACTTAAGGCTATCAGTGTCCAGGGAACTCTCGGAGAAAATAAAAGTGCGGTTTTTCAGAATCCGACAGCTTTTACATACACTTATTTTCCCCCTGGATCACTAATACGAACTCGGAAATCCGTTCCGAATACTTCTATATAGTGTCGTCTCATATTATTATATACTCCCACCAAAACACTATTCATTCTGTATTCTTTACTTGTTCTCTTAGGGTTGTATAATTGTCCGTATTCTCTTTCGATCGTTCCTTAACCTTTTTACGGAACTACTGGATTAATCGTTATCGATCTGGATGACATGAGAGTATTCTCTTACTTGAAGTTGTCATATCTTATTCCCTTAGAAGATAGATTATTCTTACCTATGTTGTCACCCTTTAGCATTCTTCAAGACATAACATAATAAAGTCGCATTCCATTCATTCTTTCCCAAATATCAATTATTACATTGTAGCCATATCCACTATTCATTCTTACATCATTAAATACATAAAAGTTTTAATTCCACCCAAAATCTGGGTTCTTACAGTCTCCCCTCCTTAAAAGGATTCCGTCCCGGAATCAGTTTGAAAACAAGTGGGGGTACTTTTCTTGCATTGCGCTTTCAAGTTCCCAGGTGGATTCTTCTACATTGTGGTTCTGCCACAAAACTCTGACTAGCTGAATGACCTTGTTTCGGAGCACTTGTTCTTTCCGGTCTATGATTTCCACAGGTTGCTCCACATAGGTCAGGTCTGGTTGCATGTCCACTTGCTCATACTCTACAATATGCTTTGCATCCGGATTATACTTCCTCAGCATCGAAACATGGAACACATTGTGCACCTGCTGTAGATTCGGGGGCAATGCGAGTTCATAAGCTAGTTCCCCAATCCGTCTCAAGATCTCAAATGGTCCAATGTATCTGGGACTCAGCTTTCCTTTCTTCCCAAATCTCATTAAACCTTTCCAAGGTGACACTTTCAAGAACACTAGGTCCCCTACCTCGTATTCCTTGCCTTTCCGAGCTAAGTCGGCATATTTCTTTTGTCGATCCTGGGCTGCTACCAACCGTCCTCTGATTAGATCTACTGCATCTTTAGTTCGTTGGACCACTTCGGGCCCGAGCATCTTTCGCTCTCCAACTTCATCCCAATACAAGGGAGATCGACATTTTCTTCCATAAAGGGCCTCATAAGGTGGCATCCCAATGCTTGAATGATAACTGTTATTATAGGAGAACTCAACTAATGGCAAGTGATCATCCCAACTTCCCTTGAAGTCTATCGCGCAGACTCTCAACATATCCTCTAGCGTTCGGATGGTCCTTTCACTTTGCCCATCTGTCTGGGGGTGGTAGGCTGTGCTCATGTTCAGCCGGGTCCCTACACATTCTTGAAAACTTCTCCAAAACCTGGAGTTAAATCTAGGATCTCGATCGGATACTATTGCGACTGGGACTCCATGTCGCGCCACTATCTCTTTTAAGTAGATGTCCACTAGTCTGTCGACCGTGTACCTTTCGTTGATCGGGAGAAAGTGAGCCGATTTCGTCAGTCGATCTATATTTACCCATATGGCATCATGATTAGCCTTGGTCCTTGGTAAACCTAATACGAAATCCATGGCTATATGTTCCCATTTCCATTCTGGAATCTCTAAGGGATGTAGAAGTCCGCTGGGTTTCTGGTGCTCTGCCTTCACTCGTTGGCAGGTCAAGCATCTGCTTACCCACTCTGCTACGTTCTTTTTCATATCGGGCCACCAGTAATACTCCTTCAAATCCCTATACATTTTGGTGCTACCGGGGTGCACCGAGTATCTTGAGTTATGTGCCTCATTTAAAATCTCATTCTTGAGTTCCTGAACGTTTGGGATCCATATCCTGTATGTGTACCTCATGATCCCTTCCTTGTCTCTTACGCACTTAATTTCCTCCCCGGTCATTAGCTTTTCTGTGGAGTTCTTTTCTTCCTCCATCATCCGTTCCTGGTCTCTTACGCACTTTTACACCTTCCTTGAACTTAAATTTTCACACCTTCACCCAAGCCTCATTACAACCCATTTTATGAATTCCTTGTTTTTGGTGCAATCCGGAATTTAGGTGACCATGCAAGGTCAAGTAGAGCGCATGCATTTAGACTAGGAGTTGAGTGAAATCTCTTGCCCATACTTGTGTGATACATAATTGAGAGATGTGAGATTTTTCACCATACAATTTCATCTTCTTAATGCGAGGCCATGTATGCTTTGTGATCATCTTGTCTAGTGTTCACGATTGAAGTGCATTCATTCTATCTTTAATGTCTTGGTTACATCTTGTACGAGGTGTGTTATCTTGATTCTTGAATTGGTTGTTAGCTCGTTTTAGTGGATGACAAGTTGAATAGCTCTATATGTTTGATTTTAGTTACAAGTAGACGGCTCGGACATGTGAGTGTAGTAGTTAGCTTATTTAGTAGGTATTGTTAGTTTTTTGTTTATTGGTGATTTTTGTGATTTTGTGGGTACATCATCTATAAACCCTCACGAGACCTCACTCGTCCACTAGGGCTACCTAGGGGTTCCAAGGGCTTGTTGCATATGCCAAATGCAACCGTGATCACCTACGGAAGTGGTACTAGTTAGGAGTATATGGTTATGTTAATTTTAGTTTGCTCGGGACTAGCAAAGTTCAAGTGGGGGAACATTTGATAATGTGTATTTTATACACGTTTTGTCTTTTATTCTCTTGCATTTTTGTTAGTTTCGAATGTTGTTTTATTAATATTTGTTATGTTTTTCATCTTTCAGTGCCTCATGCTTAATTGTTGAAAAGATGACTTAATTTGGGCATGAAAGCGAAGATTATTCAAGAGGGAAGTTAGAAGATGCATGCTCGTGATGCCGGGAGGTGTTTAATGCATTATATTGAAGAGTTTATCTCGTACGGGCAGCTGTACGGCCGTTCGACAGGCCGTTCAAAGGAGCAGATTTTCTGTACGGGCAGCTGTACGGCCGTTCAACAGGCCGTACAAGTCCTGCTGTGTATTAAATGAGAAGTAAACAAAAAAAACATCTTCATAACTTAACCTACCACTTCATCTTCACCTAACCTAGCCTCTTCAAGGAAAAATTAGGGTTAGTAGAGTAGATAGAAAAACATCAATTACTCATAATCTAGCATTGATTATGAGTAACTAACTCCATATATTTGGCTCAAGGAGGAATTCTTGTACTAAACCCACTTCAATTTAAGTAAGATCTATTTCACTCTATCTTGAATTCTTGAGTTGTATTGTTTATGATTTTGCTTGGAGAATTGTAAGTTGCTTCAATTTGCTCTTCTTGTAATATCAATTGCTAATTGTTTGTGCTAATCCGTAATTGTTAGTACATTCATTATAGTAGCACAAGTTTAGTGTACCTAAATTCTCAAAATTCAAGTGCAAATACCTAGGTTGAGCTCCTCATCCTTGGGTTTGTCCTAGCCTCTCTTTGATTGATTCCTTGATTTGGTTAAATTGGTAGTGCTTCACTATTGGTTGCTAGTATCAAGAGAACTAATTTATGTGCTTCACTAAATTAGTGTTTATAATAGAAGAGAAATAAGTGATTGTGTGCTTCACCAATTATCTTGGTTAGGTAGAGTTGGATATATTTGCTTGTTGTTGGGTTGAAGTGCTTGAATATCCATAATCCTTGGGTCAAATATCCCTTGTCTTGTTAATTTGCTCATTGTGTTGTTGTGTTGGCAAATTTGGATATTAGCCATTAACTTAGTTGTGTTTTTGTAGCAATTTATTTATCGTAGGCAAGGTGTTTGTTAAAATACCTCAACCAAACTCAAAACCCCCTCATTTTCCACACTACTAGATTGTAAGAGATAATATACTCGAAATCAATATTGAGAGTCCTTCCCTGTGAACGAACTACGAAAAACACTACATTCACTTGTGCTTAAGATAGTTCTTGAAATCTTTCCATCCAGGTGGCAGCTTTTCAATTACAGCAACAACTTGGAAAGACTCACTTATGATCATCCCTTCAGCAAGAATATCATGGATGATCACCTGCAGTTCTTGCACCTGACTGACCACAGTCTTAGAATCCACCATCTTATAATAAAGAAAGTGGTCAACAATCCACTTCTTAGCCCCAGCATCCTCGATTTTATACTTATGGTCAAAAGATTCCCTATAAGACCTTAGCTATTGGCTTTGTACTGTACACGTTATACAACGAGTCAGCCAAGCAATTTAGCACATAATTCCGAAAAATATAGTTGGCGTGCTTCCAAGCATCAACAGCATAAACTGTTTGCGTGTTACTCTCAGTAGTGAGTAACGGTGGATCCTCTTTGAGGTAGCAATCCAGATGCATCGTGGTCAGATAGAACAACATCTTTTGTTGCCAACGTTTGAAGTTCGTTCCATTGAACTTCTCAGAGCATGTGCAACAGCACAACAAGAACAACAGGCACAGCAGGTGCAATATGTGCATTATGCACCACATGTATAACAGGCATCTGTACTACCGATGTTTGCACACCAGTAGTCACCGCATGTCCGTTCATAGGAACGAAACCTGTCGTAGTCGATCCAACCGGAACGTTAATTTGTTCAATGACAGTATGTCCCAAAAGCACATGTCCCGTAGGCACATGTCCAACATGCGTCGCACCCACATCAGATGTTATAATCTGTGCGTTAGGGTTTGGCGGCGGCTGGTGATCCCCATCAGATGTTACAATCCGTGCGTTGGGATCAGCCATCATGTTCGTGTTGTTCATAGTTCGATTCTTCATTAAATCTGTCACTCAAACAATCAAGTAACTACGTAAGTACAGATCACAGATATATAATAATACGCTTTAAGATTGTTGGACAATCTGCGATAAATACAAACAATATAATAATCGTGCGTGAGTGAGCCACAGTAACGTGTATAATCAAAACAAAATAGAAATGGAGACAAGAACGAAAACCCGAGTCCAGTGCTTGACTATCTCCTTAAAGCGTATTTGCCCTCACCGTATGTGCGAGCGAAACGCCTCCCAAGATAAAACGGATTGCAGCAAAGTTATAAAAGCGTCACTCTCAACGAGCTTGAAACGAGCAAGAATATCACCGAAGAAGAGAAGAGGCTGTGTTTGAAAAGAGGATGTGTTTTTTCGAATGAATAATCCTAAGGCTCTACACGAGTAAATATAGGATAGGAAAACTTATGCGCTACACAATTGCTTTAATTAATTAGCGGCGCTAATCAATTAAATCGGTGGCAATTTCCTTAACACAATTGCCTTAATTAATTAGCCGAGCTAATCAATTAAATCGGTGGCAATTTCCTTAATTAATTAACCGTGTTAATTAATTATGTTAAGGCGGTGGCAAAAAATTCATAGTAAAAACGAAATTGATTTTACCGAATCAATGAATTCAAATTATAATCGAATTCATATTCCAACACTATACACCTAAATTACATAAGAAAAGAACCAAAACTAAATCAAAGCACAATTTCGACGACCACCCACGATTTTCTGATGAGCAATGCCCAGAAAAATCGAATAAAAATGTATGTTACTATCTATTCACCGATTTACACAACCGTGTAAACGAAATTATAGAACGATAACTTTAACATATATTCCGGCCAACTCAAAATTTCCGACGAATTACGATATGTTAAAAATCGACTAATAGATGGCATGCAAAGCTATATACAATAGAAATAATGCATGCATATTTAACAATTAAACACCAAGACAAAGCCAAAACATCCCGAAAAATCAAATTTAAAATAAAAATCCACAATTTACATCGAAAATAAAATTTATCGAAAACGAGCTTTGAGGCTGGGGATGGCTAGAATAGTGAGAGAGAAACGTTTTGATTACAATATTGAACTACCAAAAATACCCCTGTAAAAAGAGACGGAGTTAGGAAAAATTGACGGTAATACACTAAGTTTAAGTAAAATGTTTATTTGAGTATTTGCAAATGATAATTTCTAACTATAGTATTTCAAATGACATTTTCGGCAAAATTTAGGTATACAAAATGCACTTTACTCTATTTAAAACTAATATTTGAAGCATGAAAAATTAGCAAAACTAATCTATGAAGCATGAAAAATTACTAGAATTTTCTTTCGTAATTCTACTAGGGAAAACTCGAAATCACTGTTTGGGAAGGGATTTTGTATTTGTCTTCGATTCTTTTGTTAATCCAATTTGGGAGTACGATGCAATAATCTGAACGTTATCATCATGTAAATTTATGTGATGAATCATACACGATTTTTTGTCCGGAGGATATTGATTCGAGATGTGATTTTTAGTTGTCAATGTTTAGTAAATAAGATTTGTTTGAGCAACCATGGTCATGCGATACTTTAATCAGTGTTTTAAAAATCGGTTTAGACGATTAATTAATCGGTGTTTAGGTGGGACAAAAATGTCTAATTTTGTGAAAATCGGTCAAAAAAATTTTTTATCAAAAAATTGGTGATTAATCGGATTTAGGCGGGTCTAGTCGATCCAGGCGGGATTAATCGGTTGAAAATTTAGGCGGAATTAATCGAGATTAATCGGTCAAATGCCATCCTGGGGCAGAGCCTGTCGCACTTGTGCGGTTTGCCTTGGATCACGTGGTTTGCACGCTATTGCGTGAGCGCATGGGTTTACCCAGAACGCACCCGAAGGGTAGCGGCTGCGGGTTCCCATGTTAAAAAAAAAATAAAAATTGGTCAACTTAAGAATTAAATTTTAAAAATTTAATTTTCTTTTAATAAAAAATATTATGTATACATAAAATGGTAAATTCACTCAGCATATTTGATAATAAAATGAAGATATTGATATTATTACTTATATAAAATATATTTTTAAATATTAAAATTAAATTAATTAAAAGTTATTATTTTAGTGCATTCAAATATCCGATTAATGTTCTGATTAATCATCACTTAATCGATTAATCGTTAAAAAGTAAACTCACTGCCTAAACTCGCTTAGAGATTCTTTGAATCCTTTAATACAGTTACATCGTATACTCTAATATACAAATACCATGTGATCTGATTTGAGCCTAAAATAGGCATAAATTTCCAACTTCCACGAGACTTGAGGAATGTGACATTCTCACAGGTTGAACATGCAGATACGAAAATATCACATCTTCCGCAGCTCTCGACTTTATAATGTTATGTTACATGCATCTTGTGATCTTTAATTTTATTTCTTCCAATCTCAAAATATTGTTTAAACATTTTTATAAATCTGTATCAATCATTGAAATAAATATATAAAATATTAGTGGAGTGGTGCCAAAAAATCGAAAAATTGAATAAAGGGTGTTGGGACATTTAAACAGGAATATAAATAGTGCAAGAGTGGTGGATGGACCAGCTGGCTAGTTAGAAATGAATGATTCCAGACGCGATGCATGTAGTTGTTAGATAAGTGTTTGGGTTGAACAATCCAGTGTTTCTATGCCATCTGTAATCTGTTTCTTGTTCTCTTCTGTTCGCTATTTCACATCTCAGCCTACAAAATTTGGATGAACATGCTCTTATATTCGCTCCAAAACATCTATTTTCAAATCTTCTGACAATTGTTTAAGGTACAAATTTCGGAAGTGGACGATAATCAAACCAAGAAATTAGGGTTTAAAAACAAATCTATATTATATAAGTTATTTTATCATTCTCGCAAATAATCGTTTTAAGCTATACATATACGAAATAATTGAATAACAACATCGAAAGAACGTGTTGAATTTTGTTCATTGAAGTCCGTATTTAGCCTAGCAATTCTTCAAAATTCTGTAACGAAAATTTTACACCAGTCGAAAAAGGGAAAAAAAAACACATAGTACATTACACAATTAAAATTACACATTATCACCTGACAAAAAAAAGAGAAAAAATTACACATTATCAATAAAACATTATGAGATTTCTAATATTACCTCAACCTCCCTCCAATTATTTTAGCAGCCAAAGCCATCACCTTTTTATCTAACTAGGCCACCACATTATATTTCAAATAAAAAAATTAACTTTAAATTAATAATACAATAAGAAAGAAGAAAAAATTAAATATTTCATGAAAATATGAAAATAAGTAGTACTTCTTCCCTCCCATCTAATTCTTAATATTTGATATAAAAAACTCAGCACACATTTTAAGGTATGTGTAAAATATAGTTTCATAACTTATTTTTTTAAATTTTTTTTCTAAATAAAAGTTTAAATATCAATTTTTATTCAAAAAAGGTAATTTAAAATAATTAACTAAATTATTCTTTCAAACCTCTCCCAAATGTTTAGAATGGAATGAGATGGAGAGAGTAAGTATTATAACAATGTATTATATTATTTTAGAATAGTGCAAGGTATCCCGAATCAGATCCCAAATTTTTTCTAAATTACACGTATCACTATCTTATTGATTATGACTATAATGGATCCGCTTCATATCAATATCACCGATTAAACAGTCAACTCATCCATACATCCTTCGAAAACATATTTGGCTCCCGGTCTGGTGCAAACGTATGCACCAGACCTGTTACACAACATACGGTTTCCTCGCCGTTAGATCAACCATCCAACGGCCCTGATTAAAAAAATTTTTTTACCGTACCGCAACAAGTTTCCGCGGTACGGAGCAATTACCAAAATACCCCTGCTCCCGTACCGCAACAAGTTTCCGCGGTACGGTAGCCAACACAGATTCCATTCCCATCACCCTCAGAGCTAAAGTGCTTATGATCATTTGGTTCCTTGATGCTTTTCGGCACCTTATATATACACCTCCTCCGTATATAATAATACATGTAATGACTAATGAGCAAAACACAAGGTCCCACCATAACTATAACAATATCTATAATTATTTTACATCTAGCATTATACTATGTCCAAACATGCATGTTTAACCAGAAGAAAACAAACGAAAGCACGTGATCGGGCCTGAAATGCCAACTATACTGGAAGGAAGAAAAACTTGAACTTGATGTTGCAACCTTCAATTGACTATATATTTACAGATTTACTCATCTAAACCTATCTGTCCGGTCTCCATTGAGAGTATTACTACCACACTAACATTGCAGCACATAAGCCTATCCAATCCTGAAATCAAGTGGTTTATGTTAATTAATAGAACATTTGAAAAATTAATTTTTTCAGAATATATTTTTCCTAATAAAAAAGGAATAAATTTATAAAATACATATATAATAACATCAAATAAACAAAACTGTTAGGGTTCTATACAATTTTCTAAAAACATTAATCCTAGCTAGCACCATCTACAATTTATACTACTGTTTACTGTTTAGCAATAGTTATGGTGGGACCTTGTGTTTTGCTCATTAGTCATTACATGTATTATTATATACGGAGGAGGTGTATATATAAGGTGCCGAAAAGCATCAAGGAACCAAATGATCATAAGCACTTTAGCTCTGAGGGTGATGGGAATGGAATCTGTGTTGGCTACCGTACCGCGGAAACTTGTTGCGGTACGGGAGCAGGGGTATTTTGGTAATTGCTCCGTACCGCGGAAACTTGTTGCGGTACGGTAAAAAATTTTTTTTAATCAGGGCCGTTGGATAGTTGATCTAACGGCGAGGAAACCGTATGTTGTGTAACAGGTCTGGTGCATACGTTTGCACCAGACCGGGAGCCAACATATTTTAGGTACCAAACTACACAAACACCAAATTTCATCAATCAACATATCAGGCCCCACACGCATGTGCCAACTGTAGTTCCTTCTTCCCATCACACTCCTCCCCTCTACACACACCTATACATACACCTATACATACAAATACCATTTCTCTCCCAATCTCTCCCAATTCTCTCTCTGTCTCTCCCTCCTCCATTTCCCTGATTCTCTCCTCATTCCATCACCACCCCTTTATTTCCCTTCCCAAATAACCCCACCCCACCTCCTCAAATCACATTTCTCTTCACTCAAAACCCTAAAAAACACACACTAAAATGAAGTACCCAAGAGTCAGGCTTCGTATAATTCTCTTTATAACCGCAATTCTTGCATACTCATCTCATTCTGATGATGCTTTAGTCATGCAAGACTTGAAAAAATCAATTGACTCGCCTGACTCACTGAGTTGGACTGACTCGGACCCGTGTAATTGGGCTCACATTCAATGCTCAAAGGATAAACGGGTGACCCGGATCCAAATTGGGAACCAGAAGCTAAGAGGGTCACTGCCAATGTCTTTAAAAAACCTTACTTCTTTACAAGTGCTCGAGTTACAGAACAATCAACTCACTGGGTCATTACCGAGTTTATCCGGGTTAAGCTCACTTCAATCTCTTTTACTTCATCATAATCAGTTTAATTTTATGCCCATTGATTTTTTTGATGGCATGAGTTCTTTACAAGATGTTTATATAGGTTATAATGCTTTTAATTCTTGGCAATTACCTGATAGTTTGAAAAGTGTTAGTACTCTTCAGAAATTCTCAGCTACTAGTTGTAATATTACTGGAAAAATTCCTGATTTTTTCGATAGTGATACGTTTGCTGGATTGACACTTTTGGACCTCGCGTTTAATTCGTTAGAAGGGGAATTGCCTGCTAGTTTTTCGGGGTCTTCGATACAGACATTGTGGTTAAATGGACAAAATAGTGCTGCTAGGTTGAGTGGAAGTATTGCTGTTTTGCAAAATATGACTGAGTTGACTGAGGTTTGGTTGCATTCGAATTCGTTTAGTGGACCTATTCCGGATCTTTCGGGGTTAGGACAGTTGCAGAATTTGAGTTTGAGGGATAATAGTTTGACGGGGATTGTGCCTGTTTCGGTTGTTGAGATGCCTTCTCTTGTGATAGTGAATTTGACGAATAATTTGTTACAAGGGCCAATGCCGAAGTTTAAGGATTCGGTGAGTGTGGATATGGTTGGGATCAATAGTTTTTGTTTGGATGATCCGGGTGTTCCGTGTGATTCTCGTGTTAATGTCATGCTTGCTGTTGCGGAATCTGTTGGTTATCCAAGTAAGTTCGCAGAGAATTGGAAAGGAAATGATCCTTGTACACCGTGGTCGGGTCTTACGTGTAATGGTGGGAATATCACGGTTATTAATTTTCAGAAAATGGGTCTTGCGGGTACTATTTCTCCGAACTTTTCTTCTATTACGTCGTTGCAAAGGTTGATTCTTGCAAATAATAATCTTACTGGTGTTATCCCGGATGAGCTCACAAGTTTGGTTAATCTAAAAGAATTAGATGTTTCAAACAATCAGCTTCATGGTAAAATTCCGTCGTTCAGGAGTAATGTGATGGTCAAAGTTACTGGCAATGTGGATATCGGAAAGGATAGTGGACCTAGTACACAACCAACAACTCCTACTGGCAAAACTCCCGGTTCCTCCCCTGGTTCTACTGCACAGGCTCCTCAAGGTGGTGAGAATAAGTCTTCGACGGGGGTAGTTGTAGGTTCTGTTGTGGGTGGTGTTTGTGCGTTTGTTGTTGCAGGGTTCCTGGTTCTTTGTCTCTACAGAGCTAAGCGCAAGCGTTCTGGTATAGAACAACATCCTGGTACAACGGTGATTCATCCACGCCACTCCGGATCAGACCAAGATGCGGTGAAGATCACCGTTACTGGTTCCAGTGTTAATGGTGGTGGGTCTACTACTGAAACTTTGAGTCTTGGAAGTAGTGGACGTAGAGATATGCATATTGTTGAGGCTGGAAACATGGTAATTTCCATCCAAGTCCTGAGGAATGTGACTAACAACTTCAGCCAAGATAATATATTGGGAAAAGGTGGTTTTGGAACTGTTTACAGTGGCGAGTTACATGATGGAACTAAGATTGCAGTCAAGAGGATGGAATCAGGGGTGATGAGTGAGAAGGGTTTGGATGAGTTCAAGTCTGAGATTGCTGTTCTTACTAAGGTTCGACACAGAAATTTGGTTGTGCTTCTCGGATATTGCCTTGATGGAAATGAGAGATTGCTTGTTTATGAATATATGCCTCAAGGTACTCTCAGTAGGTATCTGTTTAACTGGGAGGAGGAAGGTTTGAAACCTCTTGAATGGACAAAAAGGCTAACCATTGCATTGGATGTTGCTAGAGGCGTTGAGTATCTACATGGTTTGGCCCAACAGAGTTTTATTCACAGGGATCTTAAGCCATCCAACATTCTTCTGGGAGATGATATGCGAGCTAAAGTTGCAGACTTTGGACTTGTCCGTCTTGCTCCAGATGGAAAAGCTTCGCTTGTAACCAGATTGGCAGGAACTTTCGGGTATTTGGCACCAGAATATGCAGGTGATTCCGCCTATAATTTCTTGTTTTATGATTTAATTTTCATATTTATTTTTCTTGATAAGGATGCACACGAGGAATATTTGTTACCTTGATTGTACATATATAGTTATTTGGTAAGTTTAAAAGTACTCTGCAGTTCTTTTAGGTATGAAATCTTGCCCTGTTTTTAAATTCATCGGTCATATCCTAACTGTCCATTTTGAGCATACAATGAGTTGTAGATTAATTAAATTATCTTCTCTACCTTGAAAATGAATTCCTCATTTGATTGATAGTGACGGGCCGAGTAACTACAAAGATTGATGTCTTTAGCTTTGGAGTGATTCTCATGGAGCTGATCACTGGACGAAGAGCGCTAGACGAGACCCAGCAGGAGGATAGTGTGCACCTTGTCCCATGGTTCCGCAGAATGCAACTCAACAAGGAGACATTCCGAAAGGCTATCGACCCAACTATTGATCTTGATGAGGAGGCCCTCGTAGGTATTAGCACAATAGCTGAATTGGCTGGCCATTGCTGTGCAAGGGAACCCCACCAAAGGCCTGATATGAGTCATGCAGTTAATGTCCTTTCATCTTTGGCTGAGCTCTGGAAGCCATCAGAGCCCGATCCTGATGACATATACGGAATTGATCTTGATATTACGCTGCCACAGGCAGTTAAGAAGTGGCAGGCACTTGAAGGAATGAGTGGCATGGATTATTCTTCCTCTGGTATTGGCAGTAGTGATAATACTCAAACAAGCATACCCACAAGGCCATCAGGGTTTGCAGATTCTTTCACTTCATCAGATGGACGTTGAGGCAGAGAGAGTTATTGAAGGTCTGAAAAGTAGGGTTCTTATTGATATTTATTAGAGGTTTGTTATGTTCATTCTTTCTGTTTCTTCCTTGCTTGTTGCTTTTGCAAGTTCATTTTAAAAATCCCTATACTTTTGTTGGCGGTTCTTTATTGTATTTCTAATAGTTTCTGACTCCCCATACCCATTGTGGAGTTTGAAATGCAAATAGGGAACCGTTTCTCGTAATTTATGTTTTCTTAGTGACGATATTTTTTGTTACTATCTGGTAGCTTTTATGCATCCAATCAGTTTATGGCTTGAATAGTATATCATCTTGCCTATTAGCTTGTGTATGACTCATATATATTATATGGCTTGAATAGCTTATATGGCTTGAAATGCAAAGCTGTTATGCATCCTATCAGTTTATGGCTTGAATATTATATCATCCACATGTTTTGGATACATTGGTCGACAAAGCAAAAGGTATCATCCACGCTTATATATTATAGAGAATATTGCGCAGCAGGAAGCATGTTTATGACATAGATTAAGACACTTTTCGCCACAGCAGCCACACACGTAGATATCGTTACTTAATAGATATCTACTCATTTTAGTCAAATGATTATATAATATTGCATGGCGGTGGTTACATGTTATCATCGCAGTGTTGCTTTGTTCTGTTGTGCAGATGAGTATTCATATTATTTATGTACTGGTTGTTTTCATGTGGTCTCTACTCCGGCTGGGTGGATGCATGATGCATTTGCAACAATGACTACCAAAATCACCTCTCATTATTTATATCTAACATGCTTACAACTATGTGATTTTCACAGATTTGGTGCCGGTAATCATGGTTCTCAGTGCTTGAACTGCAATTTTCTATTTCGTTTTCTCCCGTATTTTATATTCTCACTTCTCAATACTCGACTCAGATTAATCTTTTAGTTTATCACTGGTCCTTCCACCTTTTATCTTCTTGAATGTTTTTATCGCTGATCTGAACGTCATGGCGGTGATACACAAATTTATTTATGTTTAGAATATCAAATTGGGGCCTCTAACTTGGGTGTAGCGTGCAACACTAGTATCATTTTAGTTTTTTTTTTTTTGGGTGTATATTGCTTAAATTTAAATATGTGTGCATATATGCTTTCACTAACGACCTATTCTATCCGCTAGGCACATACGATAAATTGAACATCTTTGTTTCTTCCCTGGAAATAAGGCAACTTTGTTGAAGCCTAAAGATGTGCATCCAAGTTGGACTTTGTTTTATAATACATGTTTTCCATTAGTATCGTGAAATTAGTGGAAATTAAATTATAATTACCAACTCCAACTCTCACTTCCGATGAACAGTCTTACACTTGCACATGTAACATTCTTTACACGACTGACTACTTTCATACCTTTTGAAGGTTCAGAAATCGCATGTATTTGGAAGCTTCTTCGTCATATACGATAGAGTAAAATAATAAGATTCATGTTAACTTGGTATGTCTTTTTGCTGCTGCTACTACTACTACCTCCTTTAGTTAACATGTCTAACAAAATCAAGTACTTGAGTACATATTAGTACCTACCAAGTGTTAACTTTCAGTTATATAATAAACACGCATAAGGCTAATTCACGCCGAATGACATAGGTGCTCAAAAGTACCTAATCAAAGATGAATTGTTATGATTAGGGTAGGGTAGGGTGGGGGACTTGATTGGGGGATTGCAGCTAAGACTGCGTGAAAATATAATGGAACAAAGAATCTGATTGTTTTCATTTTGTTTCTTGGTAGCTTTGGATACCGAAAGAGGCCCACAATTCACATGGCTACGTCTTCAACCAATCAATACTGATATACTTTCTGTTTTATTTTGATTGCACTCCTGATAGACTTCCAGATATTCAATCCATACCAAAAAGGGGTTGACTTGAAACAGCTCAATTCATGAACCGAGAGGTCATACCCTTAGGTAGAGGCATGGTTGCGTACAACCTACCCCTCAGATCCTGCTCATGCGGGATATATTGAATACGTTGAGTTGAGTTTTTTTTTATATTCAATCCATACCGGTTGAAATCTCGATGGTTTGCCAGTCTTATACCATAGTATTAAACTATTTAGTCTTTCTCAAATGTGTTGAAGATGAATTCATAGAAAAATAAAAAGATATCGATCTCAATTTTCTTTGGAAAACTGTAACATGCAGGCGAGACTTGTAATCACGAAGCGGAATCTATTAAAACATCAATAGCTGATCGACACATCAGTGATCAGTCAGTATTTTAGAACATGTATATGAAGCCACACTCACACAGTCACACTCACGGACAAAAATCCGGGGATCTGAGTCTGAGCTGGGTTCGTTCTAGCTTGAGCTAAAAGCAAGATACATTAGATTCCGCTTGCTTAGAGGGAAGAATATTAGCTTTTATCATATGAGGCCGGAGAATTTATGTAGTCCTTGTATTAGAAATATATTTTTCAGGTCAAGCACTGCCCCAAGTGTCTCTTCCATATATCCTTTCATATATCTATAGCAGCAGCACCTTTCATTTTTATATATATGAAATAAGATTAAAAGAAAGAATGTTCTACAGACTATTTATGTAATTCTTAAGCTATAAGCATCACATGTAATGGTTTACACGCATAGCTTGCAATGGCATGCAAATTATGAAATTGTAAATGTATTTGCTTGCAATGACATGCAAATTGATTAAGGAATTGTAGATGTATTTGCGCATTCCTCATCAAGGGAAGTCCCATTCGAAAGTATCATTTTTTCAGGTTAGTCCATTGCAAATATGTAAAATAATCACACACTTATGAAATCCAAACTCTCACCACTTGTTAAGCCAGCGTATCAAATATATGGTTTAAGTAGAGAACAAATGTCGAGAACAAAAGCAAATATTAATCAATTCTAAAATATAAATATTAAGATAACAACAATTAGAATACATTATTTGATAAAATATTAAGATATAATAAGATAATAATAAATAGTACTAAATAATGAAAATTTCAAAAAATATAAAATCCTGAAATCCTAACGAAAAGGTTTAGTACTAGTGTATGAAACATATATAGAAGCCCAATATCAACTGAAATTATACAATTGTAACATTGAATATGCTAGACAGTAGACAATGACTTATTCATCCATGATTGAAGCCCAATATTTACATTTTACAAGTTACAGGAGCCCACTAATGAATTATGATTCATGATAACAGTACCATTTGTATACATTTATTCATTTCATATATTTTAAAACCATTCTTATTTAAGTATATAATAATATATTAATTTTAACGAACACTTGTATAAACTTTTCGTAAATATTTAAATCTTTATATCTATCTATTATTTTTTATATATAAAGAAAAATCCCCGCACGTTTGGTGGAGCTCTAGAATCGCTCGAATCCTATTTATCTATTTTTCTAGAGCTCCTCTATTTTAAATAATTAAAATCAGAACTTCCTTCTTTATATCCTATTTTTTAGAAAAGAAATCTGAACTTCCTTTATTAAGATTAACATTAACATATTCGAAATAGAAAAGGTCTAGAAAAATAAATGTTATAGGGAGAATATTGTATAACAATGTTTTGGAGGTTTGCTGGATTATCGGAGCAAAATACGGATATTTTGCTAATAAAAGAAGAACAATGATTAGGGTTAGTGTGTTTAGATGTGGCTGAGCTTGATAGGTGTTTGCAGGTTTTTTTTGTTTCTCCCCCGTATCAAGGTGCCTACGTACCATATTTATAGGGATCAAGCCGTACGTAGTTCTTGGGCAGCAAGTTACCTAGACGGGCTAGGGTTTTAGAAGACAAGTAATGGCCCAAGCCCACTCGTGTAGGGCTGACGTGGCAATGAGTCATTAATTCTATCCATGATCCATGGTTTATAGAAAGAAACCGATTGTCTCGCACGGTTAGAGAAGTGAAGTGGAGCCTAGCATGCGACCTCGAGGGATCTGGCCATGCGAAGCGATCCTAGTGTCCAGCTACTCATGCGACCTTGGGTCTGGCCATGAGCCTTCCAGTAAAGAGTTAGAGATAGCGATCATGTAGATGTGATGATAGCGCGAAGCGATCCCTGAGAGGGAGTAACAGCGAAGCGATCCCATAAACCGGATCATGAGCCAGGTGGCCCTGTAGTTGTGCCGGGCTGATTCCAATAGTGGACTTTAGTGGCCCAATTGTCATCTTCTACGCCCATAGTCAATTATGAACCGTTAATTTAGCTAATTAAATCATGATAATTATTATGCCAGAGTTGGGCATAACAACTACCCCCCGAGTCCATGTTGTCATCGAAGATGCGATGTGGACTCAAAGAGAGGATGTATGAAACCGCGAAGCGAAGCCTTGGCCTTCCGTTGATATAGATATGATCGTTGGAGATGTCACGACCCCAAGAATGTGAAAGGGTTTGACAGCTGTTACGTCTCGAGATGTGTATCCAACGGCTGAGATCTTGACACATGTCCATGTCTTTCTCTCTCCTGGTGGGCTATATATACCCCTGTCACTATCATTTCCTTTTTTATCTTCACGAACACATTACCGAAGTGCTGCCAGTTTGCTCCCAGATCAAACGAAAGAAATTTTCAAGCTTCATCACCAGCGACCTCAAAGTTCTCCAGATTCCCTCAATTTTCATCAAGAAAAAGTAAGTCCTCATTTTCCATTCACATTTAAATTGTTATTCTTCATCATACTTGCATGATTAGGTAACTTTAATTGTATGCGATGCGATCCATTTTAACTGCGATCCCATATCATCCATTTTAATGTGCGATCCCGTCCTCGCTACGATAATAATGCGATCCCTCCTTTAGGAACGTAGATGCGATCCCAACCAATTTAGAAATATGAACCTTCCATTATTTCCTATAAGCGAAGAGAAAACACATAGAGCCCTTCTGTCTATTTATTCTTTTCTCCCTTCATTTGCTTTCTGTAAGAGCACACACTTAATCATTTCACTTCTTTTCAGATGTTGAACGATGATAGCTCGAAGACTCCTTCTCCTCTTCCAAACGTTCGAATTAGCAACGAGGCTGCTGCCAACATCGCGAGGGCAACGAGTACGAGTGAAAGATCCTTCAAATTATATTTCGACTCGCAATGGTCGAATGAAGATTATACCAGAGAGGTACCCCTAGATAAATGGTGATCCAAGCGTCCCACAAGCTCACGAGACCAATCTTTGGATGCGCTTCCAACTCAGGTCGAATCACAAACCAAGATGACACCTCTTGAACAAGAAATTGAAATGTTAACAAAGAAGGGAGAAGAATTCAGCTCAGAAGCAGCACGGATCCTTTCCAAACTACCTCCTCAAACTATTTCTCCCATTAACATAAGTGACTCCCCAGTAGATTCATTAGGTGAGGCCTACTATGATGTTGAGGGGGGTGCGGATAATGAGGCTGACTCGGATGATTCTGACTACGAGGAACCTTCCTCAGATGATGGCGGCCTTGACGAAGTGGCCAGAGTTGTAAATTTCAAAGAATATGATTATGTCCCGGAGGCTTCGCCTGATCCTTACATTCCAACCCCCCAACCAGAGCTCGAGGGCGTTATATATGTGGGTGGGCCTCGCCCTGAAGAAATCCCACCTGATTCAAAGGTGAAGGCCGGTGTGCCTCGCATACTCGCGTGTCGCGACATGTCCTCAACTTTGATTGTGAAAACCATTACAGAAGGGGTGGCTAGATTTAGTCCTGAAGGCAAAATCATCCTTCCCAAGAAAAAGATGCGATGCTACCGCTTCAATCATGAAGAGAACGGAGGTAGGGTACCAAGGATGGTTCTAACGGTCCCCCTGATGAAGATAGGTGTCTCTTCTCCTCTCCATCAATTCATCAAGGATGTCTGTGAGACTTATCACCTCGCTCCCATCCAAATAAGTACAAATGGGTACAGATCCATGATCGCTTTGTACATTCTCTACCACAAGCTTCGATATCCGCCCATGGATGCAAAGACGATGGCCTACTTCCTTCAGCTTAAGCGATGCGGGGCCAAGGACTTTGGCTACGTCTACCTTTCTGTGTGGCTAGAATTTAATAAGAAAAACCTTCTTCCTGGCGGAATAAGCAATGCAGGCTCGTGGAAGGAGCCCTTCTTTTATGTTCATGAGGTTCCCCGAGTTAAAAAAAGCTTCAACTATCTTCCTGGTAAGCTATTGAGGCTGTAGCCCTTTGCCTTACTCCTTGTTCTTTGCTTATAAACTAACAACTCCTTTGGCATCGTAGTCGGTCCAGTTCACACCGTTTTGAAAGGTGATGAAAAACGACGTGCTGACGACGTGTTGACCAAGTCCACTGAGGAAGAGAGAAACATTAGGACTCTTCTTTCCTTAAATAATTTAGTAGAATGCGGATTCCTCAAGGAGGGAATAGATGCCTCTCCTGAAGCGGGGCCTTCAAAAGCGAGGTGGGCCTTGAAGAAAAGAAAGTTACGGGAAGAGGCCTCGTCTTCTCATGTTGAGATAACAGACGAAGAGGGTACTCTTATATAGCGATATGATCCCTTGCACCTTTTTTCATATTGCATCGCATTCCCTTTTCTCTCTATATGCATAACTGTCATTTAATTTTGCATCTTAATTGTCTTACTTTGTGCCAGATTTTTTGAACTATTTTTAACTTGTCTCTTTCTTTTCACAGATATGTCAGCTCGCAGCGGAAGAGGTCAAGCTCCCCCATTTCTACAGAGTGGCAAGAAGGGGGTGACCTCGAAAACGGTCCCTGCCTCAAAAGTTCTTCCTCCAACAGCTCCCAAACCAATCAACGATCCCCCCTCTCAAAATCCTGCTGGGGCTCAACATGAAAACTCTCCTGAACCAAGTCCCTTGAAGCGGGCGAAGAAGGACGGGCAACCAGATTTGCTTTCCCAATTGCCTTCAGGGGTCACAGCAGCTACCCCTTCTCAGCATCTGTTCGCTGCGTTGGGGAATAAGTACACAGAAGAAGCCGAGACTTCTAACTGGTGGAAAGCAACCCCCGAAGAAAATGCTAACGCTCTGACCCGATGCCTTGCTGAGGCCTTCATCCGCCAGGCTGCGCATACTAAACACTTTTTCCAGCTAGACAAAAAGAACAAGGTGCTTGAGTTCCAGAAAGCTGAGGATAAACGATCCCTTCAGGCCGAGTACAAGAAGCAACTCTCTCATGAGACTGCGCAGATTCACACCGACTTGAAGACCGTTCGCAGGGAGAGGAACGAATTTGAAAAGTCCCTCAAGGAGCTGCAGAAGTCCAGCGAGGAGGTTTTGAAGAAGAAGGATGAGGAGATCGCGAAGCTAAAAGGCGATCTGACTGCTGCGCAGGCCTCGTTAGTATCTACTGAAGAGAAATTCCTTGCCCAAGGCCAAGTCACTTTCATGAAGGGATTCATCCGTGCGATCCCCGACTTTGACTGGGACCGGCTTGGGCCAGGAAATGCTGACTATGCTGAGATTCTAAAGTAGGAGATCGTAGAATAGGATGCCAAGGAGGCAAGACTGGAGGAGGAGGCAAGAATAGCCAAGGAGGCCACCAATGCCAATCAGGATCTACCTGCTTAATAAATTTATTCTAAAATTTGTTGTAACTTTGAACTGGGGATGCGGGCACCCCTTGAATGCCTCGCAAGTGTAATATTGGTTTCTCTAACTTTATTTATTTCAAGAATTTTGGGATCGCAATGCGATCCGCTAACTGTTAATTTAATCTTTGCTTCATTCAATACCATTGCTTTTGCTTCCATTTCATTTAGCCTTGTAGAAGTGTTCTTTTCCTTTAAATCGTCATGTGGATTATCTTCATTAACATACTACAGCAATAATATAGACTGTGCTCGCAGACTAGAAGTACTTTGAGTAGTCCAAACATGTATTCCTTAGCTTAGATTCCTTTGATTGTTGCAAATAATTTAAGATGTGAGCAGCTACTTTGAGATGTTTTCGATTGCGATCCTAGCATCGTTGAGATGGCTTGGACCTTGAAATGTAAATGCTAAGACAAGCAAGCAAAATTTTGAATGCACAAGTAAGCAATTCATAAAGCAAACGTACTCTTTCATTGATAAGTGGGGCGAGGCCCAGTAGTTGATAAGTAGGGGCGAGGCCCGAAAGTCATTACATCATAAAGGGGAGGTGTCTATATGACCACTACCCCCCAGTACTTTGTATGAATTATTCATGCTAAGTAGTAGTAGAGAGAGGCTACCAGGGGCGAGGCCCTTACTGATAGTATTTTCTCAAATACTCCGCATTCCAAGCTCACGGAATAACTTTGTCTTTCATATCAGTGAGATAATAGGTCCCTTCTGAAAGAGTAGCATAGATCTTGTAAGGTCCTTCCCAATTAGCGCCAAAAACTCCATGACCTGGGACCTTAGTGTTAGGCATGACCCTTCTAAGTACTAGGTCGCCTGTATGTAGAGATCGCGCTTTGACCTTTCCATTATAGTACCTCGCTGTTCGTTGTTGATAGGCTGCGAGGCGTAGCTGGGCCTCGCTTCTAATTTCTTCTATCATGTCCAAATAAAGCCTATGATTGACCTCGTTTGTCTCAGGATCGTAATGTTCTCTTCTAAACGACCCTGAGCCCACTTCGACTGGCACCATGGCCTCGCATCCATAAGTAAGTGAAAATGGTGTTTCCCCTGTGGTCGATCTTGGGGTCGTATTGTATGACCACAAAACCCTTGGTAACTCCTCAGGCCAATTACCTTTGTTCTCTTCCAGTTTAGCTTTCAAAGTGTGTTTTATGATTTTGTTTATGGCCTCGGTTTGACCATTCGTCTTAGGATGGCTCACAGCTGAGAAACTCTTTTTTATCCCCAAATTTTCATAGAATTCCTTCATTTCCTTGCTGTCAAATTGCTTCCCATTATCCGAAATGAGTTGATATGGGATCCCATAGCGACACACAATTGCTCTGTAAACGAAGTCCTTGAGCTTTTTTGCAGTGATAGTTGCAAGTGGCTCGGCCTCGGCCCACTTGGTGAAATAGTCAACGACCATTACTGCATATTTAAGTCCTCCTTTACCCTTTGGGAGTTCTCCAATTAGATCGATACCCCACACAGCAAAGGGCCATGGGCTCGTTAGCGAGGTAAGCTGAGAGGCAGGGACATTGCAAAAGTTTGCGATCCTCTGACAGGCGTCGCATTTTCTTGAAAACTCAAATGCATCCCTTTTTAGCGTAGGCCAATAATACCCTTGGCGAAGAATTTTCTGGGCCAGCGAACTACCCCCGTGTGATTGCCGCATATCCCTTCATGGACTTCTCTGAGAATGTAATTACACTCTTCCCCATCTACACACCTCAGGAGTGGGATGTTAAATCCTCTTCGATACAAGACTTCATCATAAATGACATAACGAGCCGCCTGATATTTAATCTTCCTCCCTTCTTTCTTGTCTTGAGGCAAAGCTCCATTTTTCACATATTCCTATATTGGGGTCATCCAAGTCAACCCTGGGGTCGCTACCTCCATAATGAACTCCTCCGGTACACTGGGCTTTGTTTGAATTTCCAGTGGGATAATTCCAAGTAATGTGGCCTCGCGACACGACCCCAATTTTTCCAGTGCGTCTGCTCCTTGATTCTTTTCTCTTCTAATATGAACCACCTTGACATTGTTAAACTTTTTGATCAACCTTTGTGCACATCGCAGATATAGCTCAATCTGCTCACCTCTAGCTTGCCACCCACACCAGAGTTGATATGTTACCAGCATGGAATCGCTATAAGCTGTGAGGTTTTCCACCTTCATTTCCAATGCCAGTTTGAGACCAATAATGAGGGCTTCGTAGTTTGCTGAATTATTGGTGGCTTCGAAGGTGAAGTGTACTGCACTTTGTATCTTACGACCCTCTTGAGTTACCAACTCGATGCCAGCCCCTGCTCCTTCCTTGTTAAATGCCCCATCTACGTATAGCTCCCACCACGAGGCTGAATTTTCTTTTTTGTCCTCGCTAGCTGTTATTTCTGGTGCTACTATGATAGCCCAGTCATCTCCCTTAGATTGGGGAGGA
This sequence comes from Saposhnikovia divaricata, assembly GCA_036435485.1. NCBI lineage: Eukaryota > Viridiplantae > Streptophyta > Magnoliopsida > Apiales > Apiaceae > Saposhnikovia > Saposhnikovia divaricata. Next base: position 60,556,285 of record CM071594.1, read on the forward strand.
AACTCCAAGATAAAATCCGCAAGTGCCTGTCCTTTTATGGGGCCGCGAGGCTTGAACTCGATGTCGAACTGACTAAGCTCTACTGTCCATTTTAGCAATCTCCATGAAGACTCTGGCTTGTATTACTTGTCTCAGTGGGTAGGCGGTGCGAACCTCAATGCTGTGAGCCTGAAAGTAGGGCCTTAAATTACGCGAGGCCAACACTAGAGCATAGGCTAGCTTTTCCATGTTTGTGTATCGAGTCTCAGCATCTAACATTCTTTTACTGACATAGTAGACATGATATTGAACCTTTTCCTCTTCGCAAACCAATACTGCACTGATCGCATGTACTGACACAGCGAGGTAGACAATGAGTGTCTCTCCCTCTTTGGGCTTAGATAGAAAAGGTGGCGAGCCTAGCTGTTCCTTGATATTCTGAAAAGCCTCCTCGCATTGAGGGGTCCATTCAAAGTTCTTTCCTACCTTTTTGATAGCTTTAAAGAATTCATGGCACTTTTCTGATGATTTCGAGACAAACCTGTTGAGAGCAGCTATCCTCCCTGTTAGACTTTGAACCTCCTTCACACATCTTGGCGACCTCATCTCCATTAGAGCCTTTATTTTTGCGGGGTTGGCATCGATACCCCTGTGGTTGACAATAAACCCAAGGAATTTCCCAGACTCGACCCCAAATACACATTTTTGTGGGTTGAGCTTCATCCTATACTTTCTCAAGATACTGAACATTTCTGCCAAGTGAGCGATGTGGTCCCCAGCTTCCTTGGATTTTACCAGCATATCGTCCACATACACCTCCATTATCTTTCCAATTTGCTTTTCAAACATCATATTAACCAACCTTTGATAAGTTTCCCCAGCATTAAGGAGGCCGAAGGGCATCCCTATGTAACAGTAGAGCCCTCTATCCGTGATGAACGAGGTGTGCTCCTGGTCAGGGCCATACATGGGTATCTGATTGTACCCAGAGTAAGCATCCATAAAGCTAAGGAGCGCATGCCCCGTTGTTGCATCCACCAATTGATCTATCCTAGGTAATGAGAAACTATCTTTTGGGCAGTGTTTGTTGAGATCAGTGAAGTCTACACATGTCCTCCACTTTCCATTGGGTTTCTTCACGAGGACTGGGTTCGCGAGCCAGTCAGGGTAGAATGATTCCCTAATGAGCCCGACCTCGAGGAGTCTATCCACTTCTGCTTTGAGAGCCTGAGCTCGCTCACCACTTATAGGTCATCTTTCTGTCTGACTCCTTTCTTGCTGGGGTCGAGATTGAGCCTGTGACACATAATGTTAGGATCAATCCCAACCATATCCTCGTGAGACCAGGCGAACACATCCAAGTTATCTCTCAAAAAAGTGACAAGCCTTTCCCTTAAATTAGGGTTGAGTTGCGACCCAATTTTCAACACCTTAGAAGGGTCTTGTACATCAACAATAATAGGAATAGTATCCTCCGCTGCTCCAGCTCGCTCTACATGTTCTGGGATGCGAGGATCAAGGTCTAGATCATACTCGCGAGCCCGGCTTGGCTCGGCCTCACAGTTATTAGTTTTTTCATTTTGAGGGGTCGCATCCTCCGACATTGGGGTCGCATCCACATGTCCATATTCATTCACAACAGTTGTTTCTTGTATGATTCTGTTTGGTAGCTCTGTTAGTGTGGAAGTTTCCTTGCGAACCCATTTGCCTTTTCGGGCTCACACAGCTGCCTGCTCTGGGCTCTCTCCTTCGTCACTAGCTTCTTCTACAATTCCTTCTTGGAGTACCATCACAGGTTGCGAGGCGTCCATCATGAGGGCTCCTGGGACCGGTTCTACCTGGATACCCAAGTTATCAAAGTAATCATCTGGAAGCTCCTCGATTGAGATCATGTTACAATCTGATGAAGGCATGAAGGCTATCTTGCGAGGCCTGTCTTCCTCTTCGCATTCCATCTTATCGATCATAGAGTTACCCCCTTTTTCCGCTGACTTAATGGCCTTGTTATAGCATTCTCGAGATTCATGTTGCGCTCCCCTAACACATCCGACTCCATTTGGGGTAGGGAACTTCATAGAGAGATAGTAAATAGAAGTGACCACCCTCATTTCTTTTAGAATTGGCCTCCCCACAATAGCATTATGGGCCGAGGGTTGATCCACTACCATTGATAAGTGGATTTTATATCCACTTGGAGCATTCTAATTCGGCTTAAATTGATTGCTTTGTTCTCAAGATTGTTGTATTTTTGATATGTTTGTTTAATTGTGCAGGGTTGAAGAAATATCGATTAAAGGTGTAGTTTCCGTCGTTTTTGGAGCGTTTTGCGGAGTTCATTGATGATATGGAATGAAGAATGGTGGCTAATATCAACTCCTAAGAAGTATACAAGTCATTAAGAATGAAAGACGGAAGCTTATGCAAAAGGAACGGGAAGAAAAGTTGAAAAAAACAAAGAAAAATCAATTTTCGCAGAACGGGACCAAGCCGGTTTGCTTCCAGCCGTGTTTATGCAGATTGCACCGGCGCTTTAGGCGCCCAACCGACGCTCCTGCGCTGCGGGGGTGCTGGGAAAAATTAGCCAGAATTTCTGATTCTTGTTTTGGCCATATCTTGAGTTCTAGAAGTCCGTTTGAGGTCCGTAAGCAGATTCTCTATCATTCTCAGGTGGTCCAGAGGTCCAATTATGTTTGGAACGTTCCAGAAAATCTGAAGAAAAGTCAGCCACGAATTTTCCTTAAAAACAGAATCAATTTAGGAAACGTATCTTGCAGAAATTATATTATAATTCTGTTTTTGTATTTTCTTGTTGGGGAAGAATTTTAGAGCCTATTTAAACACATCATACCATTGTAATAGGAGACATATTATTAGTTATTATTATTGTAACATAGCTTTGATCTGCAAGGGAGAAAAGGAGAGAAGGATTCAACGCTCGTGACAAGCAACAGATCTAGATCTACTTCATCTTTTGTGTTATTCTGGATTCTAGATTTGTTTTCTTAACTCTTTGTTTATTAATATAATTACTTCTTTTATTCGTATCTTATTTTATATCATGATTTCATCAAATCCCATTACGATGAATAGTTCAATTATGGGCTAATCGTTGTCATGGGATTCTAACGGATTTATTTATGGAACTTAGTATCTTGATGCTGTAAAGATCTGTGTGTGATGTGAAATTGATATCCTCGTATGGTTAATCTTAATGCTTTTAGATGCGTAGCTAACATCTAAATTGAATTGTTAATCTCTTGTGAAGTGAAAGTGGATCTTGAGATTTAGAACTTGCCATGCTAGCATAGGTTCATAATTGTTTATCAATATGATTCGTGGTGTGAGATGAAAATACTTATACTACCCTATGTGATCTTAATGGATAACCTGTTCTTCAACCGTTATGTTTTCAAATTCTATAGACATATAGGGTCTAAGCATAATTGGTGTTTATTCATCTTCTATCTCTTTTGTGGATGTATGTTTAGTTTGGTATGCGTATGCTAACAGGTAGCGTATACTTGTTTCGTGTTATCCGACCAGATATCAAAACCATTGCATATAGAGATTAAAGGCATCAGATCTAAGGAAAGTATTTAATGAAGTTAGGATCCCATGTTTATTCTCATATTAGTAATTCGATTCCAATCTCCTTAGTTATTTTAATTCTTAGTTTAATATTTGCATCCTAGTTTAATTTAGATAATCAATACCAAAATTGTTATTTGTCTTAGCAGTGGATTAAAGCCAAACATTGTTGCATAGGCATATTTACTGATTAAACTTAACCAGATCTCTGTGGAACGAACTTTAATTATATTACTTGTGACTACGTGCGCTTGCGTAATTTTGTGTTAACAAGTTTTTGGCGCCGCTGCCGGGGATCATCGGTGTTTAATTTAGTTTATGTGCTTGTCATCAGTGGTCGTTAGCGTTCACTGACTCGGATTTCTAATTTAGTTTGTTTGTTTCGTGGTGTTTTTAGGTACTTGAACGTGTATGCGAACACGTTTGCAAACTCGTAAACTTGCAGAAGAAGAACTTGTAGCAGTAAAAGAGATGACAGACTTACCAGCAGCAGTCAAGGCTTTGAAGGACTATTCGCAGCCAAAGATCAATGACATACAATCTAGTATTGTCAGGCCAGCTATTGCAGCAAACAACTTTGAGATCAAGCCGAGCATAATTCAGATGGTGCAGAATTCGGTTCAGTTTGGGGGTGCTTCGATAGAGGATCCTAACATGCACATCCGGGACTTTATCGAGATCTGCGACACTTTCAAATTTAATGGTGTGTCGGAGGATGCTATCAAGTTGAGGCTTTTCCCATTCTCTCTGAGGGATAAGGCTAAGGGCTGGTTACACTCTCTACCAGCTGGTTCCATTACTACATGGGATGATCTTGCTCAGAAGTTTCTTACTAAATTCTTCCCTATGGCGAAAACTGCAGCAATAAGGAATCAGTTAACTCAATTTCAACAGCAATCTGGTGAATCTCTTTGTGAGGCTTGGGAACGTTATAAGGAGATGCTACGAAAGTGTCCTCATCATGGCATGCCTGATTGGATGGTTATTAATGGTTTTTACAATGGGTTGGGAGCACAGTCTAGGCCTTTGCTAGATGCAGCATCAGGTGGAGCTCTGTGGGCGAAGAGCTATGAGGAAGCTTATGATCTTATTGAGATGATGGCTGCTAACGAATATCAGAATCCAACACAGAGGCTTTCTCAAGGTAAGGTAGCAGGTGTTCTTGAAGTTGACACAGCTTCAGCTATTGCAGCTCAGTTGAAGGCTCTTACGATGAAGGTGGATTCTCTTGCTAATTATGGGATTCAGCAGGTTTCTAGTATTTGTGAGCTATGTGCGGGCGCACATGAGACAAGTCAGTGTGCTATCTCTTCTGAATCAGCACAGTTCTTTAGTAATTTCCAGAGACCTGCTGCACCAGTTCCAGCCACTTATCATCCGAACAACAGGAATCATCCTAACTTCAGCTGGAGCAACAACCAAAGTGCTCAACAACCTCAGCAGTCCTATCAGCAGTTTCAAAGTCAGGAAGCTAGGCCATTCAATCAAGGCTATCAACAGCAGTATGCTCCAAGGGCACCATATCAACCTCCTGGATTTCAGCAGCAACAACCCCAGGCTCATGCGGGGCAATCTTCTAATGAAAAATCAGAAATGGATGATATGAGGATGATGTTGAAGAACCTTCAAGCTTCTCAAAAGATCTTGGAAAACCAGATGGGACAGATTACAAGTGCTTTTTTGAACATGCAACAGGGGACTCTTCCTAGTGATACGGAAAAAAATCCAGGCAGAAGGGGGAACAAAGAACAGGTTAATGCAGTGGCTTTGAGATCGGGAAAGGTTACAGCAGGCCCTAAATCAGTAGTTGAAGAAGATGAAGATGTTCAGAATCAGCAGGTTGAAAAATCTGTAGTGCCAGGAATTGAGAAATCTGATTTAGCGACTGATCAGCTTGATGGTGAGAAGAGCAAGAAACTTGTTGAAAAGTCTACTCCGGAGCAATCTTCAATGAATAATCAGATCTATCCTCCTCCTCCATATCCTGGACGCTTGCAGAAAAGTCAAGAGAAACAGTTTCAGAAGTTTATGGATGTCTTCAAGAAATTGTCCATTAACATTCCTTTTGTTGAAGCATTGGAGCAGATGCCGAGGTATGCAAAGTTCATGAAGGATATTTTGTCACGAAAGAGAAGGTTGGAAGAATTTGAAACAGTGGCTCTAACAGAGGAGTGTAGTGCAGTTCTGCATCAGAAGTTGCCACCTAAACTTAAAGATCCGGGGAGTTTCACTATTCCGTGCACGATTGGAAACCTTTCTTTTAGCAAGTGCTTGTGTGACTTGGGAGCTAGCATCAACCTCATGCCTTTATCTGTGTTCAAGCAACTTGGTCTGCCGGAGGCAAAGCCAACCAATATCTCTTTGCAGTTGGCTGATCGATCTATCACATATCCAAGGGGCATAGTGGAGGACGTTTTGTTGAAAGTTGATAAGCTTATCTTTCCAGCTGATTTTGTTATCTTGGATTTTGAAGAAGACAAAAAGATTCCCATAATCTTGGGAAGGCCTTTTCTAGCTACAGGCCATACTTTGATTGATGTGCAAAAAGGAGAGCTTACAATGAGGGTGCAAGATCAGAATGTCACCTTTAATGTTTTTAAAGCCATGAAATTTCCGACAGAGGATGAAGAATGTTGCAGTGTGGAAATAGTTGATACGGGTCAGAGAAAGAAGTTTGATCAGTTCTTGAGCGAAAAATCTGACACGCACATGTTAAAGCATCACATCAGTGAGTCCATTGACAGTTCTTCAATTCGAGATCTTTCGAATGTCAAGCTCGGAAGACTTCCATCCCATTTGAAGTATGTCCTTCTGAATGATGAGTTGGTGATTTTTAAGGTGTGTCTAGATAATGTGTTAAGAAGGTGGATCATGGATGATGATGTAGAAAAGTGCTCTTATCAATCAACTGTGAAGCATAAACACCTTAAAGGAGTGAAGAAGAAAAAGAAAAAATTGATTGGAGGAAGAGTCAAAGTGAAGTTTGATTTAGAAAAAATGTGGGAAGATAGCAAGAAGGTTATCAACCAATGGGTAAATGGTCCTTCTTCTAAAAACAAGTCGAATGCGATCTTTGAGCCACCATGATTTGAATTATATTTGTCTGGCTAAATGACGTTAACGACAGCGCTTTGTGGGAGGCAACCCATGTTTTAGGTATGTTTCTGCTATCCCTTGTAATTACTTCCATTCAATGCGGACATGGAATCTTTCAAGTTTGGGGGTGGTTTGGGGGATAAGTAGTATGTTGTTGTATATCTTATTATTGTGTTCATATAGATAGCATATTGTGCATGTTTAATCATGTTTAGTGTAAGTCATTCATGTTATGTTCGTGATTAGTTATGTTTTGTTTCATATAGGACATTCTGTTTTAGTTTTCGTATACCATGTGAGTTCATATTATTTGCATTTTCATGGCATGCATATTTCATGATCCCTTAAGACGAGCTACTTCTGATTGGTAGGTAGGTGTCTAATTAAGTGTGGTAATAATGAATAGAGGGTTGACTTATAGTTTCTATGAAATTGACTTATGTGTTTCAGAAACAAAACTAATTACACAGTCTCATTGGGTGCTTTTGGGCTAGGTTGAGGTCATGCTTGTTTGGATGTTTTGAGATTTAATCACTTGATTATAGTTAGAATTTTCGTTATTCCCTTGATGGCCTAGAACATTTAAGTCTAAGTTTGGGGGAAAACAGGGATTTCATGCTTAAATTGTAAAAATTTGTCAATAATGGCCAGGCGTCAAATGGCTAGTAGCCGGCTCATATTTATATGAGTAGTCTAGGGTTGGAATTGAGAATTCTCGTTCCAGATTGAATAGAAAAAAAAAGAAAAAAAAAAAGAAAAGCAGAAAAAAAAAGAAAAAAAAAGTGTCAATTGTTTATATGCAAAATTAACTAGGGTGAGCTCTTTAATACTCGAGCTATTAAGTTCGCGGGGACTTTGTGCCTAGTGACCTAAGGCTTTTATAGTCTGGGATCCACTAACCCAACGCTCGTTACATGGGTATTATTGTATAAGCCTTTCGGGGTCTCATCCATTGCACGGTTAAATAAGCATGCTTGTATATATGTGTCGTAGTAGTTAGTAATAAAGCATGAATTTCTGTCTACCTTGGATAAGGATGGAGGTGTTCTTAGGATATGAAGTGTCTACAGTCTATTCTATTTATAAACTTGTGATTGTCTTGACGAAGAGCATGCATGATTTTTGATCTAGTTTTGAAAGTATTTCTGATGAGCATTGCACACACGCACGTTTCTGTTCATGTATTGTTAGTATACGGGAACTTGGTCGAGCTCTATTTGGATTTAGTTGCATTCTCTAAGATATTTGCTTGCTAGTTGGTTTTGGTTAGTTTGAAGGGGATCGTTGCATTTTTCATATTAGTTGCATTCATGCATTGCATTGCATTAGGTTAAATGGATTTTGTGGGTACATTCGCTATAGGCCCTCACGAGACCTTACTCGTCCACTAGGGCTGCCTAGGGGTTTAAAAGGCTTGTTGCATATGCCAAATGCAACCGTGATCACCTACGGAAGTGGTACTAGTTAGTTAGTTAGTTGTAAGTGTTTATGCTTGAGGACAAGCATCGGTTTAAGTTTGGGGGTGTGATAAGTGGATTTTATATCCACTTGGAGCATTCTAATTCGGCTTAAATTGATTGCTTTGTTCTCAAGATTGTTGTAATTTTGATATGTTTGTTTAATTGTGCAGGGTTGAAGAAATATCGATTAAACGTGTAGTTTCCGTCATTTTTGGAGCGTTTTGTGGAGTTCATTGATGATATGGAATGAAGAATGGTGGCTAATATCAACTCCTAAGAAGTATACAAGTCATTAAGAATGAAAGACGGAAGCTTATGCAAAAGGAACGGGAAGAAAAGGTGAAAAAAACAAAGAAAAATCAGTTTTCGCAGAACGGGACCAAGCCGGGAGCTTCAAGCCGTGTTTATGCAGATTGCACCGGTGCTTCAGGCGCCCAACCGGCGCTCCTGCGCTGCGGGGGTGCTGGGAAAAATTAGCCAGAATTTCTGATTCTTGTTTTGGCCATATCTTGAGTTCTAGAAGTCCATTTGAGGCCCGTAAGCAGTCCACGCGAAGATAACGAGATTCTCTATCATTCTAAGGTGGTCCAGAGGTCCAATTACGTTTGGAACATTCTAGAAAATCTGAAGAAAAGTCAGCCACGAATTTTCCTTAAAAACAGAATCAATTTATGAAACGTATCTTGCAGAAATTCTATTATAATTCTGTTTTTGTATTTTCTTGTTGGGGAAGACTTTTAGAGCCTATTTAAACACATCATACCATTGTAATAGGAGACATATTATTAGTTATTATTATTGTAACATAGCTTAGATCTGCAAGGGAGAAAAGGAGAGAAGGATTCAACGCTCGTGACAAGCAACGGATCTAGATCTACTTCATCTTTTGTGTTATTCTGGATTCTAGATTTGTTTTCTTAACTCTTTGTTTATTAATATAATTACTTCTTTTATTCGTATCTTGTTTTATATCATGATTTCATCAAATCCCATGACGATGAATAGTTCAATTATGGGCTAATCGTTGTCATGGGATTCTAACGGATTTATTTATGGAACTTAGTATCTTGATGCTGTAAAGATCCGTGTGTGATGTGAAATTGATATCCTCGTATGGTTAATCTTAATGCTTTTAGATGCGTAGCTAACATCTAAATTGAATTGTTAATCTCTTGTGAAGTGAAAGTGGATCTTGAGATTTAGAACTTGCCATGCTAGCATAGGTTCATAATTGTTTATCAATATGATTCGTGGTGTGAGATGAAAATACTTATACTACCCTATGTGATCTTAATGGATAACCTGTTCTTCAACCGTTATGTTTTCAAATTCAATGGACATATAGGGTCTAAGCATAATTGGTGTCTATTCATCTTATATCTCTTTTGTGGATGTATGCTTAGTTTGGTATGCGTATGCTGACAGGTAGCGTATACTTGTTTCGTGTTATCCGATCAGATATCAACACCATTGCATATAGAGATTAAAAGCGTCAGATCTAAGGGAAGTATTTAATGAAGTTAGGATCCCATGTTTATTCTCATATTAGTAATTCGATTCCAATCTCCTTAGTTAATTTAATTCTTAGTTTAATATTTGCATCCTAGTTTAATTTAGATAATCAATACCAAAATTGTTATTTGTCTTAGCAGTGGATTAAAACCAAACATTGTTGCATAGGCATATTTACTGATTAAACTTAACCAGATCTCTGTGGAACGAACTTTAATTATGTTACTTGTGACTACGTGCGCTTGCGTAATTTTGTGTTAACAAGCGATCTGTGTAGTTATACAGGGCTCGTCCCCTAAGGTAACAGGGAGCTTTACGAGGCCCTTGACATTAACTGAAGCTCATAGAGATGTCCTACGGTAGAGATAAGGTCTCTGTCCATGAACCCCATTTTCTGATAGACCTCATATGTTAGAAAATTCACTGCACTTCCATTGTTCACAAGGACCCTGTAAACATTTTGCGATCCAATGCAAACTCGTACAATGAGGGCATCCGAGTGGGGGTGGTGGACCCACTTCGCATCTTCTTCAGTAAACATGATATTTGTATCTTCCCCCTTGAAGAGCTTTGGGGGTCGTTCCTATAGGTGATGAACATTAGTGAGAGGTCGCTCCTTAGCTTCGCGAGCATATCTCTCTCTAGCCCTATTGCTGTCTCCCTCGATATGGGGTCCTCCAATTATCACATGAATACTTCCACCTCACGTTTCCCTTTCTTTAATGACTGGATTCTGTTCAGGTAGGGGAGCTTGATTATAACCAAGGCCAGACTTGGGATTATGTTTCTTCACTTCTCGAACCGCCCACTCAGTTAACTTTCCATCCCGAATTAATTGATCCACTTGCTATTTGAGCTCCCGGCAATTAGTTGTATCATGCCCTGTTTGTTCATGAAAGGCACAATATTTTCTAGTGTCTGCAGTTCCTTTCGGACCCATTTGTGCAGGTCTCCTGAATACCCCTTTGTTCGCGTTGATAGCATAGATGTGATCAATTGGGGCGACCAGAGGAATAAATTTGTCCTCGCTCCTTGCAGGGCGAGCTCGAGGAGGGGATCGCCTTGGGGGATCGCGTTATCTTCTTTTTGGACTTGGGCTTCGATCCCGTCTTCGTCTCGGACTCCTGGAGTCCTTCCTTTTCACTCCCCTATTTCTACTCCAGCTGCTGCTCCTTTCATTATTCTTTTTTAGATCTGCAAGTGACTTCTCAACGCGCTTGAAAGGCTCAGTGACCCTGTGCAACTCGGAAAGGGTGTTTGGGGTTTGTTCTTGTAGTTTCTTCCAGAACTCAGTCCCTTCTCTTACTCCAGCGATAAGGAAATTCTTTACAGCTTCATCATTCGCCCCCCGTACGCGAGGTACCTCAGCATTGAATCTCTTGAAATAGTCATGCAGAGTTTCTCCTTCCTTCTTTTATGTTCGCCAAGGTGGATACAGGGGGTGCATAGAGCATCGAAGATTGGAACTGCTTGATAAAGATATCAACAAATTGCTCCCATGAGTCGATAATAATTAGGGCCCCTAGCTTTGAAAACCATTGCTGGGCACTTCCCCTTAGCGAGGTGGCAAACAACCTACACCTCGCTAGCTGCGAGACCTGGTATACATCTATCTCGTTGTTAAATCGAATTACGAACTCAGCTGGATCAGTATATCCATTATAGGTCATATCTTAATGATGTCCACGAAACACAGCAGGGAGTGGAGCAGTTCGAATTTCGTGGGTAAATGGTGAAGAAGAGCCCATAGTGCTAAAGATCCCTTTCTCATTGTTCATTGCGTCCAAGGCCTTTTTCAACTCCTCCAGCTTGTAGTCTCCCACTTTGACTTCCTTGTCCCCATCCTTTTTCTCCCCAGTACTCCCATGGTGTGACTGAGTCTTTTTTGGGACGCTAGACTCCTCCTGGTCATTCCTGCGATCCTTCTTTTTATGATCCTTTTCATGGTATTGGGATCGTTCTCGGTCTCGATGAGATGGGGGTCTGTCATCGCGACGATGGGACCGCTCGCGCTCTCTACGAGGAGAGGGAGGTCTGTCATCGCGATGATATGGCCGCTCGCGATCTCGATGAGAAGACAATGGTCGGTGAGGGCCCTTGCTTTTATTCTTAGATTCTTCATTCCGAGGTGCATTAATCGTTTCTAATTTGAGATGGAGGTCATGTTCAGTTAGCTTCTTTCCGAGACGGTAAAAAACACTAACCGATCTCCCCTCAGACGAGACGACCTTGTCATGCGATCCTCCTTTCTTTTCGAGCGAATGCTCCTCCTCATTCCAGTCAGGGTTCGTTTGATCTGTTAGGACATCCTCGAAATCATCGATGAGTTTCTTGGCAGGGACTTTGTTTCCTTCCCCTTGATATGTTCGACCACCTGTCCTTGCATTCCTCTTCGATCCTCTAGAACTATAGCGCTTTTGCGACCCTCTCATGTACAACGGTCACTTGATCGCCGAGGCCTTTTAGAAAAGACATAACCTCGCTGGTCAACGCCACCCTCTGTACTGGGGGGGTGTGCTCCTCCTTGTACCCAGTCTTAGAGTTGTCCTTGGACACCTCGTCCTCTGAGGGGCCCCTCGTCAGGGGATCGTGTAACAGCCCGGCTTTTTGGACTAAAACGAAAATATAATAAAAGGGAATACTCGCTTATTAATGCCAAAAGTCAACACCAACTTACAACCAAAAGTCATAAATATATTTAAATACAAAATTCCGAGGCGCAGCTCTAACAATTATTGAACTAAAAAATTAGAAATCTCATTCAAATATCCAAAGCATGCTCGATGCGTCCTTTATTCAATCCAATTATAAAACCTGAAACATTTAAACGGAGTGAGCTAAAAAGCCCAGCAAGTAACTATCATCACTAGGCAAATATTTCAAAATTCAAAGTCACTTCTTCTAAAACAAAATTCCATCAATACGATAACAATATAGTATACGAAATTCAAAATGACTTTTAACCCCATAGTTTAATGCTAAGGCCACATACCCGGTGACACGGTCCTTATACACAAAATTGCTAATATTGCGCTCCTTACTAAGGTATCGAAAAAAATTGCACATCCCCGAAGGCCCAAATGTGGTGCGCCCTAGTATGGTATCGAAGGCTAGTTTCGGAACTATAACGCAAGTACTAACGGTCCAATACATAGACTAAACTGGGGTTCGAAAACTTTTAGGTAAACGATAAGAATTCTAAAATTGCTCAACCAAAATTAACTTTACGAGAATAAAATAATTTTCAGAATTTATACATAAAAAAATAAGTTCGAACTTTGAAATAAAAAAAAATGAGATAGAAACTTACCTAAAAATATTGACGTCAACGAATACGTGCGGGTCCTAGAATAAGTATAACAACAGAGATAGTAATTATTCGATTTGTAATTTACAGAGGATATGTCGAAATGTAAAGTCATAAAACTACTTAACTTGTGAGCTCACTGGTAATCAAGATATAAGGTTAGCATGCACCATAAATATAATATTGACGTTAAGTACTAATGAAATGAATTTGCAGACATACAAAATATTTATTTAAAGAAAATGAACAAGTCAAAATATGAGTACGTAAATGAACATAATAATAGTAATAGTAATACTAATACTAATACTAATAATAATAATAATAATAATAATAATAATAATAATAATAATAATAATAATAATAATAATAATAATAATAATAATAATAATAATAATAATAAAATGATACATAAAAGACGTGGCAAGTGACTACAATAGCTATAGCCAGTGAATCAACCTTTCAAATCAATAGTTTTTTTTTGGAAATATATTAATATAAAACTTGATGTATGCACGAGAGTTGTATATGAGAAGCAACAAATTAATTAATGATGACAAAAATCAATTCCTAATATTTGACACCAATTTAATGCTTTCTCCTAAAATTTTTAAGAAAAAGGATGGCATTAATAGTATAAAATCAAATAATTGACTTGTATGATCATGGATTACACAAAAAAATACGACTGTGAGAACATGAAGAAATAAAATGTACCCCAATTATTATATTAAGTACTATAGAGGTGACACATACGTAACCACCAAAACAATAATTTGGGAGGATAAATTATGAGTCCAGTAATAACATATCTATGCATGTACATATTTTTAAAAAAATGTCTGCCAAAATTCATATTGAGAATAAACCTGGGCATGCACCAACCTTGTTAACAGATACAATATTACATATACAACTACTAAATTATCTTGGTGGATAAGCGTACTCATGAATTTATATATACTGAAACACTTGTAAGAAAATACCAAAAGGTTATAAAGAAAACCATAAAAACATACTTACCTAAGAGCATCTCCAAGAGACTCCTACCTTTACTCTTTAAAATAATATAAATAAATGCCTCTTAGCAAGTTATTACATTGGTTTATGTGTCAAATTCCAACAATCCTCTTTATATTAGCTTTTTATTTATAATTTATTCATAAATTAACCCCACTATAACCAAAAGTTGTGCAAGGATTGGTGTACATGAATATTTTATTATTAAAATACAAGTTAAGAGCTACGAGTGGCTCTTAGAAATGAGGAGAGAGAAGAGGCTCTTAGTATTTTTAAGAGCCACTAAGAGTCTCTTGGAGCAACATTTTCATTCTCTCTCCTCATTTTTGGAGTTAAGAGCTTGAGTAGAGAGTCTCTTGGAGATGCTCTAAGAAGCTTGATAAAGAAAATTACTAACTGTGCTCTCCGAGTGTGTGTCTTTTGGGTTCTACTAATTGGTCTTTATATAGTGCTCCCAAGTCAATTAGTATTTAATACTATCCTCAAATGACCATTCTAATTGATGCTCAATAAATAAATTTTATTATTTTGTTTCATCAGGATTTGAAACTCCAATCAATCAAAAACAAGAATCATGACATTTAATTCACACATTCAAAATACAAAAATTGTTAACTTAAAATTATCAATAATGAAACGTAAATTTATATCTAAAAGATTTCACCAAATCACACCTTCACATGTTTTGACTTTTCAGAAAAAAATATATTTGTTCATTTTTATTAACAAAATTAATCGGAAAAAAATCGGGTTGTTACATTATATCCCCCTAAAAAAAATTTGGTCCCCAAATTTATAACATACATAAAAGAATAATTCACAATTAGGTAAAATTCATCATACCTTAATTGGGACCGGTAGGTGTTTTATAGACTCGTCCGTAATTCGATTTTAGTGCTGCCATGGTCACCTTTGTAGTAGTGTCATCTTTCTCCATCTTAGGACACTCGGCTATTCTATGTCCTAATTCACGGCAACGGAAACAACCCCCAGTATTCCAACGACACTCTTTTTCGTTGTGATTACGCCCACATCTTGCACACCTTACCCTATCTTGTTCTTGGAACTTGTTCACATTATTGGCATATGGCTTCTTTGTCGGGCCTTGCGATGATGTTCCACTAGACGTTTCAACCCTCTTCTTGTTATTAGTGGCCTTCTCAGATTCCACCAAACCTCTCTCTATTACCAAAGATTTATTAAGAACAGCCTCATAGGTTTGGAGTTCAAAGGCATCCACTGCGTTCCGAATGTTGCTTCGTAGTCCTTCCTCCAATCGTCTTGCGCGACTTGCCTCATCCGCAACCAAAGTTGGTGCGTACTTGACAAGCCTCGCAAACTCCGCTTCATACTTGGTAACTAATCTCTCCCCTTGTTCGAGGCGGATAAAGTCTCTCTCCTTTTGCAGACGAATGGTTCTAGGAAAGTACTTGTCTTCTAGAGCCTTCTTGAACTTTGCCCAGGTATATGGTTCAGGATTTTCTTCAACGATTGCAGTCTCATTTTTTCTTTGTTCCATGAGCCACCAATCGTAAGCGCTTCCTTGCAGTTGATACACAGCTAAGGTAACCTTCTGTTCTTCATTGCTCCCTAGTAGTCTGAAAGCTTTCTCCATCTCTTGTATCCACATCTCGACTATAGCCGGATCAGTCCCCCATCGAAAGTTGGCGGGTTCAAACGCTTGAACTGAGAGACGATATTCTGCTGTCTGGGTTGCTGATTCACAAGTACAGCTAATGTTTCAGCAAGCTGGTCAAATACGTTTCCTCCTCCATTATTGTTGTGGTTCTGATTGTCGTTGCCCTGATTGCCATTGTTGTTACCATTGTTGTTGCCATTGTTGTTACCATTGTTGCCATTGTTGCCTTCTCCGTCCATCTTTTCTAAAAATAACAAACTTCCAAACTTATAATAAATGATCAAAAGCACATAAGTCAAACATATCAAATAATCAAACAAACAAGTGCCCTAGATTCAAAATAATTTACTAACTTAAAGGTCAAAACCTATACGATAGTCTATAGGATCGCATCCTAGGGAATGTACTAGTCCCATAACTAATACACTCCGAAAGATGACCTGCTCTGATACCAACTGTAACAGCCCGGCTTTTCGAACTAAAACGAAAATATAATAAAAGGGAATACTCGCTTATTAATGCCAAAAGTCAACACCAACTTACAACCAAAAGTCATAAATATATTTAAATACAAAATTCGGAGGCGCAGCTCTAACAATTATTGAACTAAAAAATTAGAAATCTCATTCAAATATCCAAAGCATACTCGATGCGTCCTTTATTCAATCCAATTATAAAACCTGAAACATTTAAACGGAGTGAGCTAAAAAACCCAGCAAGTAACTATCATCACTAGGCAAATATTTCAAAATTCAAAGTCACTTCTTTTAAAACAAAATTCCATCAATACGATAACAATATAGTATACGAAATTCAAAATGACTTTTAACCCCATAGTTTAATGCTAAGGCCACATACCCGGTGACACGGTCCTTATACACAAAATTGCTAATACTGCGCCCCTTACTAAGGTATCGAAAAAAATTGCACATCCCCGAAGGCCCAAATGTGGTGCGCCCTAGTATGGTATCGAAGGCTAGTTCCGGAACTATAACGCAAGTACTAACGGTCCAATACATAGACTAAACTGGGGTTCGAAAACTTTTAGGTAAACGATAACAATTCTAAAATTGCTCAACCAAAATTAACTTTACGAGAATAAAATAATATTCAGAATTTATACATAAAAAAAATAAGTTCGAACTTTGAAATAAAAAAAAATGAGATAGAAACTTACCTAAAAATATTGGCGTCAACGAATACGTGCGGGTCCTAGAATAAGTATAACAACAGAGATAGTAATTATTCGATTTGTAATTTACAGAGGATATGTCGAAATGTAAAGTCATAAAACTACTTAACTTGTGAGCTCACTGGTAATCAAGATATAAGGTTAGCATGCACCATAAATATAATATTGACGTTAAGTACTAATGAAATGAATTTGCAGACATAAAAAATATTTATTTAAGGAAAATGAACAAGCCAAAATATGATTACGTAAATGAACATAATAATAGTAATAATAATAATACTAATACTAATACTAATACTACTACTACTACTACTAATAATAATAATAATAATAATAATAATAATAATAATAATAATAATAATAATAATAATAATAATAATAATAATAATAATAATAATAATAATAATAATAATAATAAAATGATACATAAAAGACGTGGCAAGTGACTACAATAGCTATAGCCAGTGAATCAACCTTTCAAATCAATAGTTTTTTTTTGAAATATATTAATATAAAACTTGATGTATGCACGAGAGTTGTATATGAGAAGCAACAAATTAATTAATGATGACAGAAATCAATTCCTAATATTTGACACCAATTTAATGCTTTCTCCTAAAATTTTTAAGAAAAAGGATGGCATTAAATAGTATAAAATCAAATAATTGACTTGTATGATCATGGATTACACAAAAAAATACGACTGTGAGAACATGAAGAAATAAAATGTACCCCAATTATTATATTAAGTACTATAGAGGTGACACATACGTAACCACCAAAACAATAATTTGGGAGGATAAATTATGAGTCCAGTAATAACATATCTATGCATGTACAGATTTTTAAAAAAATGTCTGCCAGAATTCATATTGAGAATAAACCTGGGCATGCACCATCCTTGTTAACAGATACAATATTACATATACAACTACTAAATTATCTTGGTGGATAAGCGTACTCATGAATTTATATATACTGAAACACTTGTAAGAAAATACCAAAAGGTTATAAAGAAAACCATAAAAACATAAAGAAAATTACTAACTGTGCTCTCCGAGTGTGTGTCTTTTGGGTTCTACTAATTAGTCTTTATATAGTGCTCCCAAGTCAATTAGTATTTAATACTATCCTCAAGTCACCATTCTAATTGATGTTCAATAAATAAATTTTATTATTTTGTTTCAATCAGGATTTGAAACTCCAATCAATCAAAAACAAGAATCATGGCATTTAATTCACACATTCAAAATACAAAAATTGTCAACTTAAAATTATCAATAATGAAACGTAAATTTATATCTAAAAGATTTCACCAAATCACACCTTCACATGTTTTGACTTTTCAGAAAAAAAAGATATTTGTTCATTTTTATTAACAAAATTAATCGAAAAAAAATCGGGTTGTTACAGATCGTCCTTGTTAACCCTATGTGCTCCCGGGGTCTCTCCATCATTCTTCTTTTTGTGTGATTTAGTCATCGCTTCTCCCAATTCAATGACTGGTCCCCTCCTAGCGCAAAATGTTATAGGGAGAATATTGTATAACAATATTTTGGAGGTTTGGTGGATTATCGGAGCAAAATACGGATATTTTGCTAATAAAAGAAGAACAATGATTAGGGTTTGTATGTTTAGATGTGGCTGAGCTTGATAGCTGTTTGCAGGTTTTTTTGTTTCTCCCCCGTATCAAGGTGCTTACTACCCTATTTATAGGGATCAAGCCGTACGTAGTTCTTGGGCAGCAAGTTACCTAGACGGGCTAGGGTTTTAGAAGCCAAGTCATGGCCCAAGCCCACTCGTGTAGGGCTGACGTGGCAATGAGTCATTAATTCTATCCATGATCCATGGTTTATAGAAGGAAACCGATGGTCTAGCACGGTTAGAGAAGTGAAGTGGAGCCTAGCATGCGACCTCGAGGGATCTGGCCATGCGAAGCGATCCTAGTGTCCAGCTACTCATGCGACCTTGGGTCTGGCCATGAGCCTTCCAGTAAAGAGTTAGAGATAGCGATCCTGCAGATGTGATGATAGCGCGAAGCGATCCCTGAGAGGGAGTAACAGCGAAACGATCCCATAAACTGGATCATGAGCCAGGTGGCCCTGTAGTTGTGCCGGGCTGATTCCAATAGTGGAATTTAGTGGCCCAGTTGTCATCTTCTAGGCCCATAGTCAATTATGAACCGTTAATTTAGCTAATTAAATCATGATAATTATTATGCCAGATTTGGGCATAACAAAAGATAAATAGGATTCGAGCGATTCTAGAGCTTCACCAAATGTCCGAGGATTTTCCTTTAAAAAATAGGGGCTAAAGAAGGAAGTTTTGATTTTATTATTTAAAATACAGGAGCTCTAAAAAAATAGATAAATAGGATCCGAGCGATTCTAGAGCTCCTGGGGTTTTCCTTTATATATATAATAGATAGATACAATCATGACTCCTAACTATCAAATTTTGTCATCATGTTTGTAAACCTTTTTCTTGGTTGTATTTGCCTCTGTCTTCGTCGATTTTTTTTGTTTTTTATTATTTATTATTTTGTTTAATTTTCAATGTACATGGCTATTAGTATGTTCCACTAATTTTTTACGATTTTCAGGTTATTTTTTTTGTTGATTTTAAGGTTTGAATTTACTAATTTATTATATGATTTCTTTGTTTTTTTTAAATTTATGATTTGTTATGATTTTAGTTATAATTATGGATTATTAGTAAATATTGGTTGTTCTTTCCTTTGGATTTTGTTTTTTTAGTGATCTCGGTACAAAAATAACTGATCCTGAATAAGAATTAGGAGATCTTTCTCTATGAAGTAGAAGCATTTGAGAAACTTGGCACAAAAGGTTTGAATTTTTACCATTCCCTTTTTATTTATTTATTGTTAACTATAAATTTGTCGTTATTATTTTCTCACGGTTCTTGATCATAATATTCCAACGTTTTCTTTTAATTAATTCAATCAAATCTGGTTTTTTATTTATATGTATTTATTACCACGGGTGTTGGCCAAAGAAAAAATGACACAAAATGGACACGTAAAAAATAAGTATATGATTTTATTTTGTTGACTATATATATATATATATATATATATATATATATATATATATATATATATATATATATATATATATATATATATATATATATACACGGTTCTGTGAGTAACTGATATAGTCGAGTAATTTAGGAACTAAGATCCTAGCCTTTCATTTGTACTACCTTTAAAATTGTGTTAGTATTTTACAAATCTGTAAATTTATTATGTTTTAATTTCTATTTGTATTTTATGTTCCTAATTTTTTTGTGTATTTTCTTTCGTTCATATATCCACTTTACCTTTAGTTTATTAACTATGTTCAGTATGTTTTCTATATTCTGAATTATAATTTTTTTGTAAATATCTAATGTTCTGTATTTTTTATTTGTATTTGCTATTCCTAATTTTTATGTGATTTTTTTGTTTGGTATTTAGTATTATTTCGATAATATTTAATATTTATCTTTGTAAAAAGATAATATTAAATATTATGTAACTATTTTCATGTGTTCTGTATTACATGTCAATATGATGTAATTCCTTTTTGTATTTTGGAATTTTCACATAAAATCTAATACTCAATAATATATACTTTTGTGTTATATATTTTTGTTATAAATATTTAATATTTTATAATTTATACTTTTTTGTGTTCTATATTTTTGTTATAAATAATATTTTATAATTTATACTTTGTAATTTATACTTTTATGTATTCAATTTTTTTTAAATATTGTATAATAAACTTATAAAAAAACATAATTTGACTTCATTTATATTTACATAACAAGATTTGTACAAATTATATGGAGGACAAAGAATATTTTTTAAAGCATAATATTTTTGTAAAACACTTTATTAATTACAAAATGTGATTTTTAGAAAACTTATTTCATTCTAATACAAACATGTTTTATTTTTATAACATCTTAGAAATTACAAGAAACAATTTTTTAAAATTTACATAAAATACATAACAAAATTATTGAATTTTGCAAATATAGAACATGTTTAAATTTAATACATGATTTTTTGATACAAAACATAGATAAATGATGTTTTTGTTTCATTTAGTGAACAAAGCAATTTAATTGACTGGGTTTTTTAAATATATAAATTTAGAATTAAGAACAAAACAATAAGAACAAAATATAATATTTTAAGCTTTAAGCATAGAGTTTTAGAAAATCTAAAAAAATATGTGTAATAAAATTTTAATTTTTTTTACAAAATACAGAATATCATTTATACAAAATATAGAACATAAAATTTTATAAATAGAAAATACATTACATGTTTTAACTTTTTAAAAATATACAACCTAATATTCTTATCTTATTAAGGAAAAAAAATTATTTACGTGAATTATATATAAAACATGACAAGATGAAATCATATTATTTTAACGTAATCTTTAAATACTATAGGTATATAATATTTTTCTAAAATAGAACAAATTATCATTTTATGTTTTAACATGCTACTCGTATGAAAATATTTCTTTGTAGTTTTTTACATATATGAATTTTAAATATATAATGTTACATTTGTTATTGTGCTCTATTTGTTAACTTTTTTAAAAAGGTAAAAAATCGTTATAAAGTTAATATTATTGTTGTGTCAAATTCAATTGAATGAAATTTTATAAAGAAATAATGGAATGAAAAGTGAATAGATGTTGACGGTTATGATAGAAGACGTGAAAAGAATTTGTAATTGTGTTTTATTGACAGCTAACCTAGATGCGGGTGTTATAAATGTATATCTAAACTAGCCATGTGAGTCTTTTATTGTAGTACAATCTAATGGTTGTATGGAGTTACTAAGTTACTCAATTTTGGAGTTACTAAGTTACTCAATTTTTTTAGTTCGAATATATATATATATATATATATATATATATATATATATATATATATATATATATATATATATATATATATATATATATTAAAATTTGTACAATATTGTGTTCAGTAATTTATTTATAGATATTTTCTTTTTGATTTCTTTCTTAAATAGTCTATATTTTAATAAATTATAAAAAATATTATAAGGCCGTTGAAAAACGTGTCTTATATGATTTATTACAATAGGTGTCGGCCGGCGTAAGAAAATATGATAAAAAAATCAACATAAAAAATAAGTATATAGTTTGTTTAGTTGTCTATTTTAAATATTTTGTCTTAATATTTATTTATAAATATTTTATATTTTTTTAAAAATATTTCCCAAGCGTTTGGTGAAACTTTAAAATCACTCGAAAGCTATTTATCTATTTTCTAAATTATCTCAATTTTCAAATATAAAATATGCAATCAAGGAAATAAGTGTTGTTATTAAAGGCAAGTATCAACTCTAAACTATATTATAGTTAGGATATAAAAAAAAAAGTTTTAACTTTTTTTTGAAAACAAAATTTCTCAATTCTAATTGAATCATAAGAAAATTTCATCGGCATGCAAACCGAAATCATAATCAAAGAGGATTTTAGTATTTAAATATTTATTATTGTGTAAGTTTAATATTTTTTTAATATATACAAAGGGTGCCTGCTTAATAAATAATTAGACAAAATAGGTACATAAAAATATATTAATAATTTATATTATTATCAACTAAATTTAATTTATACAATATTGTGTTCATAAATCTATATTGATATTATAGATATATTTTTGTAGATTTTTTAAAAACTCGAAATCTATTTATCTAATTTTCTAAATTATCTTAATTTTCAAACTAAAATTTCCAACCAAGACAAAAATTTGTAATAAAAGTAATCAGTAGAAACATACCTTATAATCAGTAGAAACATACCTTAATAATAAGTCTCACCTCTAAATTATATTATAGTTAGGATATAAAAAGGAAGTTCTAACCCCTTTTTTTTTTTTTTTTTTTTACAAAAGTATATCTCAATTCTAATTGAATCCTATGAAAATCTCACTCACGTGAAAATCGAAATTAAAATCTAAGAGAGTTTTAGTATTTAAAATTTTATTAGTATGTACGTTATTTTATAATATATACAACTTATCGTGAGACGAAATCGGTATAAAAAATATTTGAATAATACATCTTATTATCTAAATATTTTATACAATATTTTGTTCACCAATCTATATTGATATTATATATATATATATATATATATATATATATATATATATATATATTTGTTGATTTTTTCCTAATTAATCTATTTAAAATGTAAAAAAATATAAATTATAAGGCCGCCGCGAAGCGCGGCTTAGTCGACTAGTTATATTATATAAATGAAATTTCCCGGACATTTGGTGGATCTTCGTAATCACTCGAAAACTATTTATCTAATTTTCTAAATTATTTCAATTTTCAAATATAAAATATGCAATGAAGGAAATAATTGTTGTTATTAAAGGCAAGTCTCACCTCTAAACTATATTATAGTTAGGATTTAAAAAACAAGTTCTAACCTTTTTTTTACAACAAAATCTCCGAATTCTAATTGAATCATAAGAAAATCTCAGCGGTGTGCAATCCGAAGTCTAAGAGAATTTTAGTATTTAAATTTTTATTATTGTGTACGTTTAGTATTTTTATAATATATATAACGGGTGGCGACCTAAAAAATAGTAAGACAAACTCGGTATAGGAAAATATATGAATAACTTATATTATTACCATGTATCTATAATTTATATACTATTGCGTTCACTAATCTATATTAATATTATAGATACATTTTTATAGATTTTATAAAAATTTGAAATTTATTTATCTAATTTTTTAAATTATCTCAATTTTTAAATTTGTTGAGTATTGAATACAGTAAAAGAATGCAGAGGGGGGGTGAATGGATTCTTGAACTTTTCTTTGTTCTTGAATCTTTGCAACAAGATATGTGTTTAGTGTGTGAGATATGTAAGTGTAGATAACAAAGACAAACACAACACAATATCACTTTAATCTAATATTTTATTAGATAAAGATTTTGCTACAATCTGTGAATACAAATGGTAGTATTCTCGGCTTCGTTTTTCTTAGAGAGATATTTCTTGTGATGTATCTTAAAAAAACTTATCTACTAAGGAAGTGAGACTGCATCCTTATAGACATGGATACACCTACTTACTACAAATAAGGTAGGTAAAACAAACTACTTTCCAGTATGTCTATTTTATTTGAGTAAGAGTCCAAACGGCTATAGATTTGACTTTGCAAAGCCTGTTCAGATCCACTTCTTTAGCTCCTTGTCCCTTTGTCTTATCTTTCCAAGCTTCTTTGTAGGCTTTCCAATGTGCTTTATAGTACTTAGTCAAATAAAGCGTCTTGGCTTGTTGCAGGTTTCTGACTTGTACAATTTTTCAGTATTTTGTCTCCAAGAATGTATTCGAGAAGTGGCTAAGTGATTGATTCGAGAACTCGGATTGACTTAATCGATAACTCTGAGTTCTCGAATAGTGTTATGTTGACATATCGAATCACTTCTCGAATAGCTCTTTTCTCTGGGACTCCTTGAGATATCGAATAGAGCATTTTGACATATCGAATCCCTGAGATGTCGAATAGCTTCTTTAGTCCTTGAGATATCGAATAGATCATTGACTTGTTGACTCTTAGAGAACTCGAATGATGCTTTGACTTGTTGACTTCATGAGTTCTCGAATAGAGTAATAGACATATCGAATCTCTGAGATATCGAATGAGATATCGAACAGTGTATTCAGAGATATCGAATAGTGTCTTCTGAGATATCGAATCTCTGACTTCTCGAATGCTAGACTTCTCGAATAGACAAATGTACTTCTCGAATTGGTACTTAGGCAAATTCTTCTTTTCTTCAAATCCCAACTGTGATTATTTGGCAGTCTTTATCTCCTTGCTTGAGGCATGAACCTTGGAACTTCTTTCAAGCATTATTCTTGACTTTATAATTACAGTAACACAACTAGAATTTGATGCCTATTACAAGTATAGAACAAATAGAAACTCTACAACTAGAGGTTCCCTCAGTTAAGAGGTCATGTAGGTAATGCATAGCATTACACATACTTAGGCTTGTTATTAGATGTATTCAGGCATGCCTCTGTGACTAACAATCTCCCCCAAATTGTGAGTAAGACCCTTAGTCACAATTTCATGTCTGATAACAAGCCTAACATACATAAAGATAAAACTTGACAGTACATGTATGAATCTTGATTAGCAATGTGGATAGAACTACATGGTGAGTAATCTTACAGCCTATGATGAAGTACTAGCCATTGTCATTTGTTTCCCTTTCCATAGCTTTGGCTTGCAAATCATCATATGCTTTCTGTCTTCTTTCTTTCTCCTTCCTTGTATTCTCATCCATAGCTTTTATTATTTCTGCCATAGCATCCAATTCTTCAAGCAAAATTGAGTCTTTGAAATCTTCAAGTACTGGTTTCAGAATGTTTGCAGGATAGTGGTTGAGTAGATTCATTCTGATGTGGACCTGATCCCCATTTCTCCTCCTATACTTCACCACATAGGGGTTAAACTGAACTCTACACAATGCCTTTGCCCTTAGATTTTCTGCTTCAATCTCCAGTCTCTCAATTTCCTTCTCCCTTGTTAGCCATTTCTCAAGACACTCTTTTCTGATTTTCTCCTTATGATCTCTCTTCATCTTCACAAAATCAATTAGCTTCAGCTTCCATACTCTTTCCACTTTATCTTCTGAGCTCAACAATGCAATGATTCTTTCTATGTCATGTAGTTTGCCCCAGTGTTGACATCCTCCTTGTTTGAATTTCTCCTCCCAGCCATCAGTATATTTGATCTCAAGGCAGTTATCAACAATGGCAACATGATAAATTCTTTGAGCTTGTAAGAATTGCAGTTGGTCTTCATCAAAATCTTCATCTAGTGGTTGGAGTTTTAAGCCTGGATAGATTGTCAGAGTCCTTGACTTTGATAGCTTTTGTTTCCTTGCAGCTTGTTTGAATTTGATCCTTTTGACATGGTTGCCTGGCAGTAGCATGTGACCTTTGTTTGTGGACCATTGTAGTATTCCATTAGCAGTATGCTTTTTGAAATGTACAGATGGTTTGTTGACTTGAATCTTCTTCTCTTCTTGAGGTGGTAAAACAGTTGCAGAAGCCATGTGATTAGATTTTTGGAGGTCATTACTAACAGCATTCACCCTAGACTTAGAGTCTTGTGTTGTAGTGAGATTACTGCTAGCAATGCCTAAGGCTTTCTGTTTTCCATTCTTCCTCTCATAGACTTTGCCTTGGTCATCATCCTTCTTATCCTTGCTGTCTTTCTTTTTCTTCTTATCCTCATCCCCCTTATCACTCCTGTGATGACTTCTCCTCCCATCACTCTTGTCTTCATCTTCATCATCCTTATTCTTCCTTGGCTTGGCCATTTCTGGAACTTCTCTATGAGCTCTATCAGTGCATCTATCTCTGAATGTTTCAAGGCATGTAGAGTTTTGTAGGTTAGATGCCAGATTCTGGATTTTTCTACCATCATTACTTCCTTGAGCCATGAGCTATCAACTTTTCTAGGTACCACAGTGAAGTAATCGATCTGATCCTTCAAGCTCCTTAGATACAATTGAGTGTCACCAGCCTGTTATTTTGAGACTTTCAAAAACTCCAAGAATGCATCATCATGATAGACATTTGAGTTTGCAATTTCTTGTAGCTTGGCCTCTGTGACCACCTTCACTTCTACAGGCTTGGCACTTTTAGATATGGAGAGTGAAGGTTTATCAGATGGCATACTCCCTGCAACCACTGTGGTTGTGATAGTTTGCTTTTGACCACTGGAAGTAGTGATGTGCACAGTTGGTAGAGTGACAACTGGCAGAAAAGTAGGAGGCTCATCAACTTTTTCTTTTCCTTTGCCAGGCACATGAATTAGAGATTTTGAAGTTCTTCGATGACCACCTTCAATGATTTTGATGCCCTTTACTGGTGGTTTCTCCCCCTTTGTATTTGAGTTCCTTGATGTCCTCTTCTCCCCCTTAGGCTTGTTGTCAGGCACAGAGGCTGTAGTATTGACCTTTGGGGTTGAAGATTCTTCAGGTAGAGGGAGACCCATGTGCTTCATCATTGCAGACAACATTGATTGTTGATGCAGAAGAACATCAGCTGTGGTGGTGGCTTGAGTGTTCAACTGCTCAGTTAGAGTTTGTACCTTGTCTGTATGATGAGCATTGGACTGAGTGAGAGTAGCTACCTCCTTTTCAAGTGCATCTACCTTACTCAATAATGCATTAGATTTGAAGACAGACAGGGATTGTTCTTTAAGTCTCTGCACTTCAAATCTAGACAGCTCATGCACAGGAACCTCAGTTACCAGCTTGTCTCCATATTGATTTGCAAAGAGTGTCCTTAGCATGGCATTGGCATCTGTAGTCTGATCAGATAGAATTTGAAATTTGCTTCCTAGACCTGTGACTGTATCTTTAAGGAGAGCTAGACTATTATCCATCTTGGTGCAGGTGGTGTTGCAATGTCTGATATCTTTGACCACACTGTCTAGTTGAGGAAATTTGGCATCAAAGGCCCTCTTGATCTCTTCTACTGAAGTGGCTGTCTTGTCACTCACCTTGTTGACTTCAGTTTTGACTCCCTTGCCAAGATAGTGTGCAGCCTTGAGGAAACCCTTGTAGGAATCATTGACAGCTTCATACACTTCAATAGGGGACAGGGATTTTGCATATGAACCCAGTGAAGTGATGTATTCCTCTATAAGATATTGAAGTGCTTCACTGAGAGTTACATCATACTTTCCTTGCATACAGGCATCTACATTGCCACCTCTCTCCATCATCATCAATAATCTTGGCCTTCTGCATCTCCACATCATCCCTATGGCATAGTAGGATGGCTTCATAATCTAGATTTGAGATGTTGGAGGTGACAAGGTTCTGGGCTATTTTGACAAAATCAGGAATCTGATCCACAACATAGCTTTGGAGAGCTTCAATGGACATTTGTGGTGGAACAGACCCTGATCCCGAAGCACTGTCATGTTGCACAGGCTTCAGCCATTGGGACAAAAAGTGAGAGCTAGAGCTAGGCAAGCTAGACTCCTCAGTTACAGATGCAACTTCTGTAACCGGATGGAAAGACTTTGCTACTGTTGTCTCCATAGAAGTGGGATGAGTTACAACAGTAGTTGACACAGGCACAGAGTCTCTAGTTAAAACTAGTGAATCCTCTGTGTTTGTGATGGTGTCATTAGGAGATGCCCCAACATGCATTCCCTGACCATCTAAATGTGGTACCTGGGTGGTGAGCAAGGTGTCATGCACCAAGTCACTTGAATCCATTGGCTCATCAAGAGAAAAGAATTCTTGATGATCAATGCCTTGCTCCTCAATTTCTTGAGTTGCAGGCTCCAAAGAAATATGAGTGGTAGATTCTGGAAGAGAAGTGTATTGTAGATTAGATTTTGGCAACTCCCCCTGAGAGATAGAGGGAGTTTCAATTGTGATGTGCTCTCCACTCAGTGTTGTGCCAGCCTTATCACTCCCATGTGCTGACTCTGTACAAGTAGGTGCATTGGGGAGGATGCTTGATTCTATAGATGCACCCTGTTGAGAGGATACATCTAGTGAGCTGTTTGCCCCTGATTTTACAACTTCAGCCATTTGGGTGACTGAAGAGGTGGTTTTAGACTTCTTCTTCTTCTTCTTTGGCCTTAGTAAGGGTGACTCAGGTTCCTCACTTTCTATGCCTAATTCTACAGCCAAGGCTGCTTCAGTTATGATTTTTAGAGGTTCAGAAGCAACCTGTTTTCTCTTCTTTTTACTAACATCACACTTTTGAGAGGATGATGCAGTTGTCTCTGTGTTTGGTAAAGTGTTTGGCTGAGAGGGTTGGTTAGCAGGCCCTGGGTTAGCATTTTGCTCTACATGCTTGGGCCTAGCTAACTCAGATTTTGAGGCACATATTGGCATGTTGTGGGGGTAAGTCCTAAATAAACTCTCCATAAGGGGAGTTATTTTGAGCCTTACATCCACATCATTCCTAGTCTCCAAGCTACCAAAAATGAGTTTGGTCATGGATTTCGGATAGCCTATTCTATTTTTGTCTAACCCAGGCAATTCAATCAATTTAACATCTATGAAATTAAGTACAGATTGAATAAATCGAGGGAAGAAAATTTCATTACCTCTCTTGGCTGAGTTCTTACCAAGTCTCCCATACAATTCTTGCATTATGATCAAACCAACATCAATCTTTCTCCCATATGCTAGAGCATATCCTATTTGTTGAACAGGTGTGCTGATTTGATCAAAGCTGGACTTCCTTGCTGTGAAGACTTGAAGAAGAGTGGCAAAGACATAGCTCCATTCCTTCCTCAAGTACTTCCTATTCAAATTTCCAAGCTTGATTCTATCTGAGTAGTTGATAAAATCAAAGAAATCTTCCAATTCCTGATTAGTTGCTTGACTGTCATACACTCCTTGTTGTAACCCCAGTGCTTGATTCATATTTTCAGTAGTGATGGTGATTTCCTTGTCCTGAATCTTGCAATAGATTACGTATGAAGTTATTGCATTCTCTAGGGCCACGACCTCCACAGTAGCAGTTCTCCAAAACTGTTCTAGTAAATCTAGATACAGAGTTGGGTTGGCTGAGAGTGCATCCTTGATGTATGATTCAGCCATCCATAGAACGAAGCACTTAAAGTTTGCATTGGGTGCTTCAATATCGTTGGTTATTGCTATGAAATTGGTGTGGGTAGGAATTGTGAGTTGGGTATTTGCCATTGTTACACAGAGAGATGAGAAGAGAATGAAGGTTGAAGAAGAAATTTAGCTTTTGATGTTAGTGTTTACAGAGGTTTTGGAACTTTAGCTGCCTGAGAAATCGAATGAAATGATTTGAACAGTTGTGGAATTGTATATATGTGAGTGACTTGAGTTGTCGATTAGATATAAGTTTTGTATCGACAAGTCAGTCATTCGAGAAGTATAAAACAACTATTCGATAAGTCAAGAAAGGCTTATTCGATATCTCAAGCAGTTTGTAACTCACAGCTGGCAGTTATTTAACTCAAAAAATAATTCTAAGCTAAATAAAATATGTTTTTATGAGCGAAATGAAATTTTGAATATAAATCCAAAAAGCGATTAAGTGTCAGCGAGAAATCAGCCTTTTCAAATGATTCGATAACTCAAATACAGTATTCGAGAACTCCATCATTAGAGAACTAAAATACTCTATTCGAGAACTCAAAGTGTGCTATTCAATTTTTCAAAAGACACTATTCGAGAACTCAGGAGGGTTCTTGATAGGCCTATTCGAGAACTCGAGCCATGACAAAACAATGAACCATTCGAGAAGTCTGACTTATCGAACTATACTTTTCACTCATAAAATTCAATTTTTACTATCTTTTAAAATTTACCAGAAATATTCACTGAAGAATATTCTACTAACACTACAAGAAAAACTGAAACAGACAACACTTATCAGACAACGGTCGGCAGTAAAAGCATTGTTTGAAATTTTCACACAACGGTTTTTTTTTTGCAAAATCTGTCTGTTGTCTGAAAGAACTTCCACAACGGTTTCTAAAACCATTGTCTATTACAAAGAGTAAAGCAGATGCTTTACACAACGGAATTATAAAACCGTTGTCTGAAGAAAGGTCAGACAAGTGTTTCATAAACCGTTGTTAAAAACAGACAAGTGTTTTTTTTTCTGTTACTTAAATGGATGTCACACAACAGTTTGAATAAACACTTGTCTGATTCTAACAACGGTTTACAAAACCATTGTCTGAAGTCAGACAATGGTTTTGTAAACCGTTGTTAGAATCAGACAAGTGTTTTACTTGTACGTGGACTATACTTAATTCACACAACAGTTTCTGCATACCGTTGTCCAATTGAAATCTTAGAGACAATGGTTTTTGGCTGTTAAATATGTTGCTGTCACACAATTGTTTAGCTTACATAAACCGTTTTTACCTTTTACCAAAACAGGATTAAAGCAATACTATTCATCACCATCTTCAAGCTTTCATTCCAAGAACACGAAGAACACAATAATCAATCTCCAATTTCTATATGTTATGAAGCTCAAAATCCAACATATGATATATGAAATTGACCAGAAAAACAAGATCTATAACATGCAATCTTTAGATTTCACCACAAACACTATTTGCAATTTTTTTTATTTTTAATTCTAATAATTTCGAAAATAAATCGAATTTTAGAAAAAAATCGAAATCACCTGCACCACATCTGTTACCAAAAACACGTAGGGTTTGTTGAGAGATTCGATTCGACTATAGGAGCGTCAAAATCCGACTTCAATAACGTCTTCGAATTGGACTTTGATCTTCAAGAACAATATTTACCGGAATCTATACTATTACAACGTTTTCGTTAAGAGGCGGCACGACCGAGCCTTTTTATTTTTTGATTATTTTTTTCCAACACTGGAATGAGTATCTATTAACACCCGTATGGTTCAATCGTTGAAGAAATCATTTAAAAAAATTATTCAGTGAATATGGATCGTGCCCCGTTATAGGAGGCAACACTTTTACTACCTTTTTGTTAAAATCTCGTACAACTCGACCTTTTTATTTTATGATTATTTTTTCCCAACACTAAAATGAGTGTTTATTAACATCCGTACGGTTGGATCGTCGAAGAAATCATTCAAAAAAATTATTCAGTGAATCTGGATCGTGCCTCATTATAGGAAGCAGCACTTTTACTACGTTTTTGTTAAAATCTCGTACAATCCAACCTTTTTATTTTTTGAATATTTTTTTTCCAACACTAAAATGAGTGTTTATTAAATTTCGTACGGTTCGATTATCGAAGAAATCATTCAAAAAATTATTCAGTGAATCTAGATAGTGTCTCATTACAGGAAGCACCATTTTTACTACATTTTTGTTAAAATCTCGTACAACCCAACCTTTTTATTTTTTGATTATTTTTTCCCAACACTAAAGTGAGTGTTTATTAGAATCCGTACGGTTGGATCGTCGAAAAAATCATTCAAAAAAAATTATTCAGTAAATCTGGATCGTGCCTCGTTATAGGAAGCAACACTTTTACTACCCGACCTTTTCATTTTCTGATTATTTTTTCCCAACACTAGAATGAGTGTTTATTAACTTTTGTACGGTTCGATCGTCGAAGAAATGATTCAAATTTTTTTTCCAGTGAATCTAGATCGTGCCTCGTTATGGTAAGGAGCACTTTTGCAATATTTTTGTTAAAATCTCGTACAACCCGACCTTTTTTTTTGATTATTTTTTTCCAACACTAGAATGAGTGTTTATTAACTTTTGTACGGTTCGCAAATATCACAAATGCAGCCGATGTCTAAAGACTTTTTAATATTGCAAATTTTAATACCGATATCTTTATATACTTAAGACATCACTGGATCATAGAAACGATGTTTTAAGACCCCTTTAAAAATTTAGATCCCATTTCTAATAAAATTTCCCTCTTTATATCAAAATTTTAGATCCCGCCACTTAGCCAATTTCTGCTTCCCTCGTTTTTCACTCTCAGTTTATAGTCAACTAAAACAAAACAAATTAAACAAACATTTTAACAACTCTCTCATTCACTCTCGACCACCACCGTCAAGAACCCTAAAAACTCTCTCACTCTCTATTGAGTCTCGACCACCACACTCAAGAACGTACCCCTCTATCTTTCTCACTTAACAACTATGTCTCACTTTTTCTCTTAGCACTCAATTAAGAATTCTAGAATCGAACTGGAAGAATTGAAGCTGCATCTCTCTTTTACTCAAGAACACTCGAAACTGCTCTCTCTCACTCAAGAACACTCGAATACGCTCTCTCTTACTGCTCAAATCCGCTCGAATCAGTTCGATTTGTAAGGGGTAAGCTTGATTTTATATTACAAGTTTTATTATTTCGATTTCATTACAAATTGGGGGTTTTAAATCGAAACCCTAAGTTTCATTAGCTCTATTTTGATGTAATTTTTAATTGGGCTTAATTAACTAAAAACCCTAATTTTTTAATTTATTTCACCTTCTTTTTAATTTGGGGTTAATTAGCATTTGTCATCCCTGTCTTTTGACTTTAATGTTGTATGCTGCAGGTTCGCTTATTCTTGATGGGGTAGATGTTACATTTCGATGGTTGCTAAGAAACCTGAGAATGACGAAGGTTGCTAACAGTCCGCAAATGTCTCATTTTATACCAACATCTAGACGAATTGTGTAATTTTCAAATGGCAAGGTATATTTTTTTTTCTATCTGTTACTCTAGTTGTGTATTATTCTTTTGTATGCTAAAAGTAAAAGGTTTTTATTTATTGGATTGTGAACTGACAATATCTTTATTTTTATATCCTGTTACCCTGAATGATCTTATTACTCCTCTCTATGAGCCACTGTATCTTCATAGTCCTGTTTCTGAATGTTATTTATTTCTGCTGCTTCTGCATCATGCATGCTGGTGATTTCTTTTCATTATTCTATTTCAGGGCACCAAAAGCATCTGTATCAGCTTCTTTGGTTAAACAATTGAGGGATGAAACATGGGCAGGAATGATGGCCTGCAAAAAAGCACTAGCAGAAACTGAAGGTGATCTTGAGAAAGCATTAGAATACTTGAGAAAGAAGAGTTCAAAGAATTGGTTGATGATCTAGCTATGCAAGTTGTTGCCATCTTGCAAGTGCAGTATGTATCTGTTGAAGATATTCCAGAGATCATTGTGAGCAAGGAAAAAGAAGCGTAAAGAGGATGATCAAATCAAAAGAAGGAATTCAACCAGTTTGCTCGTTGGCTTCTGGTGATCAGTGTTCTGTTGCTATAGGGAAGATTGCTGATTGCGCTGCTGCTGATTATCTCAGTACCACTTCTTTGTTGGTAATTTACTTGCATCTTGATTCATTCTATAATTATTTTAAGTTTTTAAGAATTTTACATGCGATATTGATAATGTCTGTGACTTGAATAATTGATTTCCTTCGTGTTGTGCTAATTCATAACTTCATAACTAATGGTAAATTCATAACTAATGACTGGTGACGGAGTCAATGACGCCCCTGCCCTGAAACTAGCTGACATTGGTAGTTGCAATGGGCATTTCTGGTTCAGAGGTATAATATTGAATCTTTGTCTGTACAACAAAGACCGCCATGCATGTAAAGTTCGCCACCATAATCCTATATGCTTTAAATTTTCGGTCTGAATCAGATGTTTGTTAGTCAACAATTTTTAAAAGAAGCTTTATAACACTTCTTTGAAGCTGAATGTAAGACGAGACCATCAACGTTTTGATTCTAATCTTTTCTTTCAAAATGTGGATCAACCATCTTATTATTCTTTGGTAGTCCCTGTTTCTGGTCCAAGTCAACTTGGGGGTTGTGCTGAGTCTATACTCGTTGTAAAGAACTGATGTCTTTATGTTTAAAAACTCAACTCTACGTCTGTCATGCTAGCATTTTCATGTTCTCCAGTTTTATCAGCCGTGTTTCAGTTTATATATCTACATTATCTTGTTTTAGGTTGCCAAGGAAGCTTCTGACATGGTTTTAGCTGATGATAATTTTAGCACAATTGTTGCTGCTGTAGGGGAAGGCAGGTCTATCTATAACAATATGAAGGCATTTATTAGGTACTTTTCATATTCCCCTCTGGTTCTTTTTTGAACTGATTAAGCAAAAAGAAAGCTTGGATTCAACATTTTGGTTAATTTGGATTTTTTTTATTCTATGGACATATCATTTTATAATCTTTGTTTATGTTAATTTAGAGTCAAAACAGTTGATATAATATACTATATGAACTGTGGGTTATGATGTGGTAACAAATTTAGTTAATCCTAAAATATATATATGATCTATGATCACATGGTGGTAAATACACTAGACGCTTGGCTTTTAACTGATCTTGGCGAATCAATTTTAAAGTATGAAAGTAGGAGCGTGGGTCCTCCTTGTACAGTAGTCAAGTTCTTTTAACCTTGGACATAGCACAGATCATATTTTTTCATTATTTATTAGTGAAAAACTTAAGTTCATGGAGAATACAAGGTTATGTTCAAGTGCTCATTTGTGTACATTCAAGTGTTTCATATCTAACAGATATCCTGCACATTTTGTTGTTTGATTTCTTTTTAGGAGAAACCTGTAATAGAAGTAGCTTGCTTTTGAGATACAATGCATGTAGAGAGGTTCTGAATTGTTGAAATGGAGCGATCATATATGGAGTTGACTTACCGTGTATATGTTGGAGAAAGTTTCCTTCACACTTCCTTAACAAAAATTACATGAAGATGCTTTTGGATCAGGTAAGAAGAATGTTATGTATTTTTTGGAGTTGCGCAGTATATATAACGACTAACTGATATGCTATGGACATGTAATGGCGTAACTATTTAACTTAAGTGAAGGTTTCAGTCTCTACTTTTGGGGTATGTGCATCCGAAAATCTGATGTTGTTGAACATATTTAACTTAATTAGTTCGTGAATTTTACTTGGTTGGATGTGTTGGTTGTAATGGTTTATTGAACACGATGGAATGAAATGGCTGTTTGGTTTGGTTTTAGTTTGGCTTCTTTATATTGTCAGTTTGGTTTCTTTATATTTCCAGTTTTGGTTTTTTAATTTTGTTATATAAAACCGTTGTCCAAATACATTACTTCAATACAAGCATATGAAACCATTGTGGTAAAGACATCAGACAACAGATACTTAATTTCAAACCACTGTCCAAAGAAATTTTTTACAAGCAATATACTAATAAAAACCGTTGTTGTTTTAAAAATAATTCAGCGTATTTTATGCTAAACCATTGTCGTAAACACTTCAGACAACAGTTTTCTGTCCAATACCGTTGTCTATCAAAATCAGAAACAAGTGTTTTAGAAACAAAAACTGTTGTGGTTCTGCTAATGTTCAAACATGTTTATCTTTTTAAACCATTGCCTAACAGCTTTCAGACAACAGGTATTTAAAGAAAACAATTGTGCAAGTCAAAAATAGACAACAGTTTTTAGAAAGGAAACCATTGTGTTAAACTATTAAGACAATGGGGTTGTTCTACTAAAACCGTTGTAAATATTTAGATCACACAACACTCTTTTGGAAAATAAAGCCTTGTCTAAAAATTAAAATAACAACATTTTCTAGTTAATAAACAATTGTTGATTTATTTGTCAGACAATGGTTTCTACAACAACCGTTGTTGTTCACGCGTTTCAGACAACGTTTTCTAAGACCAAAATCGTTATCTGTAGGGAATCAAACAACGGACGCGTCCGTTGTCTGAGCTGCGTAACAGACCGCATCTCAATAGACAACGGTTTTCTAGGGCATCAAACAACGGGCAAAAAGCCTTGTCTGATTCAATTATTCTTGTAGTGTAAATTAAATAGTGATTCTCTCAAAATTTAACAGAAATTTCAAGCTAAAGATGTATGATTTTCAACATATGCAGCATTGTGGAATATTTATAAATCATAATCCAGCCAACTTACTTTAAAAATATTGAGCATTTGATAAAGTAAGTATTTACTGCTGCAACAATCTAGTTGATATATTCACTCAGCCAGAGTTTGAAGAATTCAGCATTCCAATCTCACTAACCAACCTTGTGAAGGTGGCTTCATCTAATGGCTTAGTGAATATGTCAGCTAGTTGTTTCTCTGTGGGAACATAATGTAACTCAATGGTTCCATTAGTTGCATGCTCCCTTATGAAGTGATATCTGATGTCAATGTGCTTTGTCCTAGAATGATTGACAGGATTGGAAACTATAGAGATTGCACTTGTGTTGTCACACATGATTGGAATTCTTTCCAACACAAGTCCATAATCTCTAAGTAGGTTTCTGATCCAAAGCACTTGAGCACAGCAACTTCCAGCAGCTATGTACTCTGCTTCAGCTGTGGAAGTTGACACAGATTGTTGTTTCTTGCTGTACCAAGAGACTAACCTTTGTCCAAGAAACTGGCAGCTACTTGAGGTGCTTTTCCTATCCACTCTGCATCCAGCATAATCAACATCAGAATAACCAACCAGATTGAACCCTGTGTCCTTAGGATACCATAACCCCAAGTTTGGTGTGCCCTTCAGATATCTGAAAATCCTCTTTATTGCTATCATATGTGATTCCTTTGGATTTGATTGAAACCTTGCACACAAGCATGTTGCAAACATGATGTCTGGCCTACTAGCAGTGAGGTAGAGTAGAGAACCAACCATGCCTCTGTAGATTGAGATATATACCTTCTTGCCCTTACCATCTTCATCTAACTTGGTAGCAGTGGCCATGGGTGTCTTTGCAGGTGAGCATTCTTCTAAGTCAAATTTCTTCAATAGATCCTTGATGTATTTGGTTTGACTTATAAAGATGCCATCCTTCCTTTGACTCACTTGCAGCCCAAGAAAGAATGTTAATTCTCCCATCATACTCATCTCATACTTGCTCTGCATGAGCTTAGAGAATTTCTCACACAGCTTCTCATTTGTAGATCCAAATATGATATCATCCACATAGATTTGAACTAAGATAATATCATCACCATGTTTCTTGTAAAACAGTGTCTTGTCTAGTGTGCCTCTAGTGAATTGATTCTCAAGTAGAAATTGTGACAATGTGTCATACCATGCTTTAGGAGCTTGCTTAAGTCCATACAATGCTTTAAGCAATCTGTAGACAAAGTGAGGGAATTGTGGATCCTCAAAGCCAGGTGGCTGTTGCACATATACTTCTTCTTCCAACTCCCCATTCAGAAATGCACTCTTGACATCCATTTGATAGACCTTGAAATTAGAATGTGCAGCAAATTCCAAGAAAATTCTGATGGCCTCTAGTCTGGAAACAGGGGCAAAAGTCTCATCATAGTCAATGCCTTCCTGTTGAGAGTATCCTTTTGCAACCAACCTTGCTTTGTTTCTTATGACTACACCATTTTCATCCATCTTATTCCTTAAAACCCATTTTGTTCCAACAATGGTTCTATCCTTTGGTGCAGGCACAAGTTCCCATACTTTGCTTCTTTCAAATTAGTTTAGCTCCTCTTGCATAGCAATTATCCAATCAGGATCCAACAATGCATCTTCAAGTTTCTTAGGCTCAACTTGGGATAGAAAGCAACCATAGAGACATTCATTTAGAGTTGCTCTCCTTGTCCTCACTCCTGTATTTGGATCTCCAATTATTTGATCTGCAGTATGTGATCTATC
Organism: Saposhnikovia divaricata; assembly: GCA_036435485.1. Lineage (NCBI taxonomy): Eukaryota > Viridiplantae > Streptophyta > Magnoliopsida > Apiales > Apiaceae > Saposhnikovia > Saposhnikovia divaricata. The sequence continues at coordinate 60,594,313 of CM071594.1, forward strand.
CCATTTCCTTGTATGTTCAGATTGATTTCTCAGCCTTGATGTTGCTTCATCATCCAGATCATGATCATTTACATTTCCTCCCCCTGTGAAGTTTCCACTAATCACAGGTGTGTCTTGGATGCTTGTTTCTTCATTGTTGGTTGACACAGGTTCTTAATTCACTTGAGTTTGTTGGATTGTGGGCTCAAATTCAGTTTCAATCTCCTCATCAGAATCATCTAGATTGTCAAACTTCAAAGGATCTTTATCTTCATCATTGGCTTCTTCTAATGCAGGTAGTTTGCTGTCATCAAATGTCACATATGTGCTTTCCATAACTTTCTTTTGAGTGATGACATAAACTTTGTATGCAATTCTTTCCATAGAGTAGCCAAGAAAAATTCCTTCAAATGCTTTTGCATCAAACTTTCCAACATATTCTGAGTTGTCTTTTAACACAAAGCATTTGCTTCCAAAAGTATGAACATGCTTTACGGTGGGCTTCTTTCCAGTCATCAAGTTGTAAGGTGTCTTTCCAGTGTTTTTGTTGATGAGGGTTCTGTTTTGGATATAGCATGCAGTGCTCACAGCCTCAGCCCAAAAACATGTAGGCATCTTTGCATCAAGTAACATTGTTCTAGCAGCCTCAATCAGAGTTCTATTCTTTCTTTCAACAACTCCATTTTGTTGTGGAGTCCTTGGAGCTGAGAATTGTTGAGAAATACCATTTTCTTTGCAGAATGCTTCAAGCATTGAATTTCTGAACTCTGTTCCATTATCACTTCTTAATGCAATCACACTTGCATTGTTGGCCTTTGCTTCCTTGTCAATTTTCTTTATATGCTCAATGATTACTTGGGGAGCCTCATCCTTTGATGCCAGAAATTCTACCCATGTATACCTTGTGAAATCATCAACCATCACCAGAGCATACTTTTTCCTTCCTAGTGACATAATATTGACAGGCCCAAACAAGTCCATATGAATTAGTTGTAGGGGCTTGGTTATTGATGTCACTGTCTTTGACTTGTGGCTTGATCTTTTCATTTTTCCCTTTTGACAAGCCTCACACACTCCTTCTTGACAGAATTCAAGTGTGGGCATGCCTCTTACTAACTCTCTTTTGACTAGAGAATTAATACCTTTGAAGTTCAAATGTGATAGCTTTTTATGCCACAGCCAACTATCTTCATTTGATGCTTTTAAGTAAAAGCAACAGATTTTGTCCTTGTTTGCAGAGTTCATATTGGCTACAAACAGGCTCCCTTTCCTTACTCCAGATAGAGCAAAGTCACCAATCCTTTTGTGGGTGATCAAACATTCATCTTTGTCAAAATTCACTTTGAAGCCTCTGTCAGTAAATTGACCAACACTCAGTAGATTGTGCTTGAGTCCCTTGACCAGTGCTACATTTTCAATGATGACATTTCCAATTTCCAACTTGCCATATCCCAGTGTGTTGCCGATGCTGTCATCTCCAAAAGCAACCATTGGGCCAGCCTTCTCCTCGTACTGTGATAGCAGGGCCATATCACCAGTCATATGGTTTGAGCATCCACTGTCCAAAATCCACATGACCTTTCTTTCACTTTCTTTGCCCTGCAAACACAAAGGTATTAGTTCTCCTTTGGTACCCAAACAAGTTTGGGTCCATGTGGCTTAGCAACATTCTTATCATAAACAGCATGCTTATCAATTTTCTTGATGTTAGTCTTCTTGTCACTGTTAGAAGTCTTAGAATCAGGGTTCTTAGACTTAGGTGACAGAGGCACCTTCCTAACTTTAGGAGGACTTGAAGACTTTGTTCTTGTGTAGTGTGTGTGAACATTGTGACTGATGCAACCTTCCATGAATTGTCTTCTCAAATTAAAGCAACTAGTCATTACATTCATGTTACATGACATACAATCAAATTTATCACAGAAAGGAGAGTCTCCATGTCTTAAAGGCACAGAGCAATCATAGAATGGTTTAGCAACACTACCAGATGGTTTCTTGCATGCATGAGTTAAATGATTACTGCTAAAACAATTTTGACAAACTTTCCTAGGGGCATTTGGCACATAAGCATAATTGTTGTCCTTGTTAATCCCTAATTTGCCATTCCTGTTTTGTTTCTTTTTAGCCACTTTCTTCTCAAACTCATTATTCCCAGCTGAAACAAACTTCACAAATTTCTCAAGTCTAGGTCTACCTCCTACTGACTCCTTGGCTTTGGTTTTGACATTCTCACTCTTAGAGGATGCTTGTTGTTCATTTGATTGTGCCTTATCTTCATCATCCAACATTTGCTTAATGAGTAAGGTATCCTCATCAATCTCAAGTGTTGGTGTTTTAAATATTGGGGTCTCAGCCTTTTTCAAAACCTGAGGCACTTCCTCTTGAACAACAATGTCATCTTCAAAGACTGCATAGCATTTTCTCTGCTTAAGAGTGTCATAATCAAGTCCAATAGCAGCCTTAGGTCTAGCTAGATTTTTCTCATGGTAGGACTGGAATAGACTAGAGGAATTCTTGAATGTTTTCAATTTAAATTCATTTTCAGCTAGTTCATCCCTAAGAGCCTTCTCCACTTGACTAGCACATAGAACCTTATTCTTTAGATATTCGATTTCTTGTTTAAGGTTTTCTATTTGCATAGCAGTTAGTTCTAGTTCCTCATTTCTTTTGTTTAACAGTTCATTCCTAGTAGACAGTTTAGCAATCTCTTCATTAGCAGCAGTCATACTAGTATGAATATTAAACATCTCAACAGATAGTTGTTCAACCATAGATTTGTATTCAGAAACAGACATGTCTATAGTAGTGAGGGATGGTACCTGAGAGTCTGATTCAGATGGTTCTTCCTTGGAGTTGGCCATCAAGGCATAGTTGCAGAATTCTTGTTCTTCTCCATCACTATCAGAATCATCCCAACACTTCCCTTCAGCTATGTAGGCCTTACCTGGTGCATGCTTCTTTAGCAGAGCCTCATACTTAGCTTCAAGCTCAAGAAACTCCTTATCCTTCTTCTTAGGCTTTTTGCATTCACTGGCAAAATGCCCTAGGTCATTGCATCTATAACATCTCACAGATGACCTATCCACATAGCTGGTTTTGAATTTGTTTTTGTTTGCTTTCACAGGTGCCTTGCTCTTGTTGAATGAATGATTTTGAGATCTAGACTTGAAGGGCTGATTCCTCTTAAATATGATGTTTGGGAATTTTCTAGCCATAAAAGCATATGAAGTGTTTTCCATGGTATCCAACTCTTCAAGAGTATAGAACTCATCTTCTTCCTTTTCATCAACAGGTTCAGTCACTTCTTCTTCAGTCTCTTCATCATCTACTATCTCTTCTATTCTCAGTTGACTTGTAGATGCCTCCGGGTCTTGAACGGATTTGTTGACAATCAAGGCACAGGATGTGTTTATCATTCTGCCTTGGTTGGCTTGGATAGCCCTCTTCTGAAGCAACTCAAGCTCATGAGTTTTTAAAACCCCATAGAGCACATCATATGTGACTTTGTTCAAATCTCTTTCTGTTAGAGATATGACCCTTTGCTCTAGATGGTTTGGTGCAGATAGTAGAAACTTCATGTTTAATTCCTTAGTGCTGTAAACCTTCCCATTCATTTGAAGCTCAGTCACCAGCTTGTGAAATCTCTCAAACATATCAGTAATACTTTCTTTGGACTGTGCCATGAAAGCTTCATACTGTGTGACCAGTATCTGTTTCCTATTTTCTCTTACCTCCTCTGTCCCTTCACATAACACCTCGATGTGGTTTCACATGTCCTTGGCTGATGTGCATGATGCTATATTAGCAAACATCGACATATCCATGGAGTCTATGATCAGCAACATGAGATGACTGTCTAGGGCAACCTTTTCCTTCTCTGAGTCCGTCCATTTGGATGGCTCTTTTGCAACATATGATCTAGGAATGACTATTGTGCCCACTGTGGATTCAACAATTTCTTGTTGTGGTACAAATGGACCATTCTTGAGGATGTCAGGGTAGAGAGGATTGGCAGCTTTGATGAACAACATCATTTTTATTTTCCAGAGGTTGTAATTCTCTTTGTCGAACTTAGGGACCTTCACCGTACCTGTAGTCTTTGGTGTATTCGAACTCATGATCGTTTTCTGTTTAGATTAAACAGCCTGCTCTGATACCACTTGTTGAGTATTGAATACAGTAAAAGAATACAGAGGGGGGGTGAATGGATTCTTGAACTTTTCTTTGTTCTTGAATCTTTGCAACAAGATATGTGTTTAGTGTGTGAGATATGTAAGTGCAGATAACAAAGACAAACACAACACAATATCACTTTAATCCAATATTTTATTAAATAAAGATTTTGCTACAATATGTGAATACAAATGGTAGTATTCTCAGCTTCGTTTTTCTTAGAGAGATATTTCTTGTGATGTATCTTAAAAAAAAACTTATCTACTAAGGAAGTGAGGCTGTATCCTTATAGACATGGATACACCTACTTACTACAAATAAGGTAGGTAAAACAAACTACTTTCCAGTATGTCTATCTTATTTGAGTAAGAGTCCAAAGGGCTACAGATTTGACTTTGCAAAGCCTGTTCAGATCCACTTCTTTAGCTCCTTGTCCCTTTGTCTTATCTCTCCAAGCTTCTTTATAGGCTTTCCAATGTGCTTTATAGTACTTAGTCAAATAAAGCGTCTTGGCTTGTTGCAGGTTTCTGACTTGTACAATTCTTCAGTATTTTGTCTCCAAGAATGTATTCGAGAAGTGGCTAAGTGATTGATTCGAGAACTCGAATTGACTTAATCGATAACACTGAGTTCTCGAATAGTGTTATATTGACATATCGAATCAATTCTCGAATAGCTCTTTTCTCTGGGACTCCTTGAATTATCGAATAGAGCATTTTGACATATCGAATCCCTGAGATGTCGAATAGCTTCTTTAGTCCTTGAGATATCGAATAGATCATTGACTTGTTGACTCTTAGAGAACTCGAATGATGCTTTGACTTGTTGACTTCATGAGTTCTCGAATAGAGTAATAGACATATCGAATCTCTGAGATATCGAATGAGATATCGAACAGTGTATTCAGAGATATCGAATAGTGTCTTCTGAGATATCGAATCTCTGACTTCTCGAATGCTAGACTTCTCGAATAGACAAATGTACTTTTCGAATTGGTACTTAGGCAAATTCTTCTTTTCTTCAAATCCCAACTGTGATTATTTGGCAGTCTTTATCTCCTTGCTTGAGGCATGAACCTTGGAACTTCTTTCAAGCATTATTCTTGACTTTATAATTACAGTAACACAACTAGAATTTGATGCCTATTACAAGTATAGAACAAATAGAAACTTTACAACTAGAGGTTCCCTCAGTTAAGAGGTCATGTAGGTAATGCATAGCATTACACATACTTAGACTTGTTATTAGATGTATTCAGGCATGCCTCTGTGACTAACAAAATTAAAATATGCAATCAAGGAAATAATTATGTTACATCAAATATGCAATCATGGAAATAATTGATGTTATTAAATGTAAGTCTCACCTAGTCAACTCTTGATTATATTATAGTTAGGATATAAAAAGGAAGTCCTAACCTTTTTTTTACAACCGTACTTCTAATTCTAATTGAATCATAAGAAAATCTTACTGACGTGCAAATCATTTATTATAATACCTGAGTCTACCACAATATGCAGTTAACCAATTGAATTATTTTGGGACCAATCAAAACTCATTCCTTAATCTTAGACCAATCATATTATATTAAAATTTTTCATTATTTACCATTCTCATCCTATTATACTAAACATGGTTAGTTAACAATTCTAATTGAAATAAAGTACTTACTTAATTTAACATATCCATATATTACTTATTTTCAATGTCAAAAAATAATTATAATAAATTAATATTTTAAATCAAAATCAATCAGGATTATACAAATATATAATATTAAGCGATTATTAAGTTCAAAAAAAAATTTATTAAGCGACTATTGCAATATTAATTTTCCACACTTATGATTTATAGTTAATCATAATCACATTATTATATATTACGGATTAATTTTCATAAATATATATAAGAACCAATCAAAATTTACCACTAAAACTAAATTAATCGTATCATTCTCATCCTAATTTACTTATCGTGGTTACTTACCAATTTTTTATGCATATCTGTTCTTTGCGCCCCTTTATATGCATAGAGCCATTTTCCAAAATTGTGTATTTATTAATTAATTTTAATTCAAGTATATTATTTAAGTACATGAGTCTATTTTATCCATATTCTATAGTATAATATTTTAATATGTCAAACTCTCGATCTACAATTATAAGGTGCAATCAAATTTGAATAAATTTACTATTACTGAATTAAAAATTTTGAAAATTGTAAAACAATTACCATAATATTCTAAATACACATTCAAAATCAAGGTTACACCAACTTTTAAATTAATCAATTATATTAAAAAAGCTAGATTCAAGCAATTAAAATAATAAAATTAATTTCAAACCAATTATCTTTAACGTTTTATTTATCAGTATTTTTTAGTTATGCAATAATTAACGGGACAAATAAATTTATCTAACAATATATTTAAATTATTCAAAATACTAAATATATTCTCAAATAGTATTAGACATTATTTCGTGTATAAATCATCAACCAAATAATAAAATTCATTACAAAGTCAATGAAAATATTATTAGTGAATATTTTCATATTAAATTGATCAACTCATCAAAAAAATATACAAAAAAAAATACAAATTTCAAATTTTCTTATAAATCACTATTTTTATAGGTAATTAATTCATCAATAAAAGATTATACAACATCTACAAAAATAATCAAGGTTTGACTATTATATATTAAAATTGATAATATCAAGGTTTTCTTTATCCAAACTACGATCGTTGATCAGATCTTAAATTGTGTACATCTCTCGCTTATATCACTAAAATATATAGCCTCTTTGTTGAGATAATCCAACAATTTATTATAATTGTGAAGAAAATATTTATCTGATTTTTCAAAATGTTTTCGAACATCGACCAGAATTGCGATTCTATACTATCCAAATCAGTGAACCAGTATAACAAAATCTCGTAGATCTAAGATCCCGAATGCCAAAATAAAAGAACCTACTCTCATGAAGATAAAGGACGAAACTCAATATATGGGTAGACAAAATTCACTAAAGGGGTAATATAATTTCAAAAAAAAATATTTATTGAAAAATAAAGTAAAATAAAGAAAAAGAAACGGGAGTTATCATTTATAAGGAGAAAGTACAAAATCCAATATATCAAAACCCATCAACAGGGTACTAAACTAAACTCTCAATAAAGAGAAATATTTATTGAAAAACAAAACAAAATCAAGGAAAATTATAAAAGGAGGGCTTATCATCGACCAAAATGCTGATGTTAGTCCCTAAACTTTAGTTTGATATTTTTTGGGAGAGGAGGAGAGAGAGAGAGAACGGTTACAGTCTTCGTTATAAAAATCACTATTATTGATAAGTAGATAGATCGATACACAAAAAATTATATGTTTCTAATAAAAGGTGCTCATTTTAATTTTGAATTTTTGAATTAAAGTATAGCATTCGATTCCCATATCGTAATCTAAGAGCATACATGTCAAATTTTCTTGGTTGGCTGATAATATTTATTTTTTAATATCAACAAAACCTTAAATATAGGTTAAAAAAAACTTAATAACTTGGTAGATAGATTCTAAATAAATAGAGATATCTATTTTTTAACAATAAACAAAATTAAAAAAAAGGGCTTCATTTTATGTACTCTAATCTTAATTTATTTTTTTTATAGAATCTCAAAGTTGTTTTCAGTTATAGAGTAACATACTTAGATAATCCGGGCCGAGAGTAACATTACATGCATGTAACTGTCATTTTTTTTTCTTTTTGCGTATTAATTTCGTTTCGTGTACAAAATTTTTTTAGTGTAGTTTAGTATAATTTTGTGTTCAAATTTTGGGTACAAAAAAAAAATTTTAATACTCCCTCCATTCTTTTGATTTGTTATCATTTCAAAATAGGGTGTTTGGCACGCATTTTAAGGTGGATTTTAAGGATAGTTCCATAACTTATTTTTGAATTTTTTTTGTATAAAAATAGAACAATCCTATTTTTATATAAAAAAAGAAAATTTTAAAAACAAGTTATGGAACTATCCTTAAAATTTACCTTAAAATGTGTGTCAGAAAATGACAAAAAAAGTGATAACAAATCAAAAGGACGGAGGGAGTATCATTTTCATGCAAGACCCCGAAGACACACGGCATAAATGTATATAACACAAACGATTTGTCACGTCTACGTAAGCATTTTCTTCTAATATATGTCGGAAAAATAAACTCACTTTTAAAGGAAAATGAATTTCATGTTTTTTAACCCGATAAGTAAATTACAAGGACACATATATAATATTGTAATTACGTGTTTATATATTACACATTTGATTTTATTTTCATGTACATTTTTCTATTCTGACATGTTAGTTAAATGAAAAGAAATAGGTGATACTCATTTTCAAATGTCTTATTTCATGCGTAAGGATGACAACCGATTCGGTTTGGTCCGAATTTTGTAAAATTCAAACCCATATCCAAATATTTTTGGGTTTTTCAAAATAAATCCAAATCCAAAATCAAATCCTTCGGGCTTTAGATTAGATCTGGTTTTTCGGCTATCTAAATTTAGTAATAACGTAGTTAAATTTAAAATAATTAATAAACGCAAACAATATGTTAGGCCGAATACACAAATAATAATCAACTTTGTATGAGAGATTAACAAGTAAAAGCGTTTATGCACTTAAAAAACTTCTTGTATTTCAAACCCTCTTCGTGATGTAAAATATCACAAAGAGCTGCTAGGTTACAATAATGATAATTCGTTATCGATACCCTTCTAGGGTTAACCTATCTGTATTTATATAACATACAGCTACGATACAATCTCTAATTGATATTCCTAATAATCAGCTATACAATAATATCAATTACAGATTGTCACACGTCTCCTATGTCAACTCGATCTCTTTGATAGCTATCCAATCTTCAAAGATATCGCTTCCATAATTAATCTTTAATCACTGTTGAACAGTAGACGCGCTTCCTCCAGACAGAGTTTAACAAACTCTGTCGAGCTTCCAACTGTCAGAGTTTACACAAACTCTGACTGCTTCCAGCTAAACTCTGATAACTCCCTGTAACACTTAAACACTGATCAAAACACATCAATTATATTTAACAATCTCCCCCAACTTGTTCATTATCAAAAATGTACAAGTTAATGACAATAATTGATGATGTCAAAACAAATGATAAATACAGTGTTTATACAGATTCAGAGTTTAAGCTTAAAAACTATAGAGAATAAGAAAATTCTTACAGAACTTTAATCTCTAATCATTTCAAGATCTGGCATGGTTCTGAGATAATCAATCAGCAATCTTCTTTCTGCATTTTCAAGTTCAATCTTCATTGCTTCTTTGATTTCTCTGAGTTGAGGATCACTTTCATCTGTTTGGTAAATAGCAGCCCTAAGAACATAAATCTTGTTTCTTCTCATTTCATTACCCAGTCTGATAAATCTGTCTTTTTCTGCCTGAGTATTGAAGTCAAGTACTGTGATTCCCAAATCAGTTTTTAACTTTGCAGTACCTTTCTTCATTTCAATGAGATTGCCTTGGTAATCCCTGTACTTAGGAATGTATCTGCTGTTGTATTTCTGTCCTCTAATAGCCAGATTCTGAGTCATCTTCTGTCTTAGTACATTAGCAACAGATTGAGTCCTTCGACTATTCACCTTGAGAATATATAGAACATACTCTAGTTCTTCCCAATATTTCAAGCCGATATCATCCTCACCAACTTTGAATACTGTCTCATCAGCCATGAAGTAAAGAAGAAAATCTTTGTCTAAACTCTTCTGATGAACCAACTGCACTGATTCCAGTCTATCCAGACTCTCTTGAGGTACACCACGACCTGGAACAGCCAGTGAAGAAGGATCTCTAGGACCAGTATATTGCCTTCTGTCTCTATGTGAGCCTAATCCAGCCTTATTATTTCCAATCTTACCAGATAAAGCTTTTCCATCAGAAATATTCATTGAGACTCCAGATAACACATCTGGATCATGAAGTGTTCCTTTACCAAAAACTGATTTCAACTGAGAAGATAGAGGTCTAAACACAACTTGTGTAGCAACAGAGGTTGTATCTTTCTTCTTTGAATCTTCTCCTTCCATAGCAATGCCTTTCAGCTTGAGTTTAGCTTCAGCTTCTGTTGATTTCTTAGATAAATGTGATCTTTGATCAACATCAACATTTTCCTTGATCACAATGCCTTTAAGAACAGGCCTAGGAGCTTTTTCTTTTTGTACCTTATCAGACTTTAAAGCTTTAAGATGTTCTTCTTGTAAACTCTTTTCCTCAGCTTCAATGTCTTCAATCGTTACTCCTTCCTCATTCTCTTCAATGAACAACTTAGCAGCCAACTCTTCATCAGTTTGTGGATTTGAAGATAACAGTAAACTCTTGGTCCTTGAAGTTCCTTGAGTATCAGTATTTCTCCCAATAGACTGTGATTTGAATGACTTACTAGTTCTCAGAGTTTGAACCTCCTCAGCCTTTTTCTTTCCTTTGTCTTTGTTACTTGCCCCTCCATCTCCAGCACTATCCCTTCTGACAACTCTCTCCCCCTTTTTGACATCATCAGGCATAAGGATAGAAGTAATTAACTCCAGGGAGGTAGCAATAGAATCAATTTTAGCAGATAAATCAGACTGATTCTCTTCAACTTTACTCAGTCTGGCAAGGATATTGTCTTGAGCTTTAGAGAATTTTGTAGTCACTAGTTTTGAATGTGTTTCCATTTTCATCTCTCTAGCTACAACCTCATTTCGCAAAGAAGTGATTGCCAAATTAGTATCATCAAATCGTCTATCCAGAGTTTTAACTTGAACTATAGTTGCTTTCAAGCAAGAAAGAATCTCTGGATTAGAGATAGTATCAGCACTTTGCTTAACAAACTTAGCTGCTCTTCTTGATGGAAAAATACAATCTTCTTTGTACCATTCAGCAGCATTCTTGGCAAATTGTGCTCTCTCAACTTCATGAGAAGTACAAGGTTGAGAAAAAGGTGTATGTTTATCATCAGTTTGTACTGGTGCACTCAGAGAAGTATCAGAGTTTGCACTACTGTCACCTTCAGCTTCAACACTTGTAGCTTTAACTGGTTCATCTTCAGCCATAGATTTAGCAATATCTTCTGTAGGCTTTTCAGGATTTTCTTCATGTTGCTCAGGCTCAGCAACAGGCATTGACTGAGAAGTTACTTTGGTTGCCTGATCAATTTCTTCACCTTCTTCAACAGTGTGGTGAGCATCAGATATTATCTCAGTATGAGATGCCACAGCTTCAGAAGGAACAGATGTAAGTTGATCAACTACACCAATATTAGAGATAGGATCAGATAATGGCATAAATGAATTAGGAACAGCATTTATTGGAGAAACACCATCTCTTGCATCCTCTTCTGCAGGCATTTTATCCTCTGCAGGCATTACATCCTCTGCAGGTATTACATCCTCTACAGGTATTGCATCTTTCTCAACCTCAACAGGAGGTGTTTGCTGTGAAACAACCTCTGGAGCTTCAATATCTTCATCCACAGAATCAGAGAATATCACTTTTCTTCGTTTTGCTAGAGGTACATTATCTGAATCCTCTTCACAAGGTGGTGACTTAGGCATGTTTGCTCGAGCTTTCAGTCTTTTCCCTTTTCTAGTGTAAACAGCTTCAGGAGATTTTCGTTTTGATTTCCTCTTTGTCTCTTCCGCCTGTCTTAGACTTCGTAGAGCAAGAGGCATGATAAACTCAGGAAGATTTTCTTTACCAACATCCTTGTTAGTCATATCAGAGAATATGCACTTATTGACTCTAAAAGGATCAACTTTATCAGTTTCATCAATTACAAGACCAGGTACACATGCATTGAACAACATTTGACAGAAACGAGCATAGTAGACAGTAGTAGACTCTGACAATTTATCACCTAAGCTCATCAAAACATATCGACCAAAATCAAAATTAATACCATATAGCAAAGAATACCCGATATGGAGACTATCCATTGGAATGGCATCCCAGTTTGTGACTTTCTTCTGGAATGTTCTTGTTATGCAATCAAAGAAGAAATTCCATTCCTTTCTGAGATTTGGTCGCTTTATACTGCCAAGCTTGTCAAGAGATTCCATGTAACCTATCTCCTGTAGCATGTCTCTCAGATAACTTTCATTAACCAGAGTATAAGAAGTATGTGTGTCAAAACCCATCGTATCTCGTACAGTATGTGGAGTAATCACATGGTCTTGGTCTTCATAGGTGAAGATAATGGTAGGAGTTCCACTTTCTCCTCCATTCACATAAACTGAGTTCTGCCAGAATGAAGCAATTTGAGACGCAGAAAGAGTAGCAGGTCCAGTCAGAGCTTGTCCAATCTCTGAATCCCTCAAAAAATTCTGCATGAGATGAAACGATTCTGGAACGCGTTCATGATAGAGTGGAGCTTCATAGTTATTAGGAACAAACCGTAAGCCAAGAGCAGTGAATGCTTTAGATGGCATTGAGTTAAGAATTTCCAAGAATTTCCAAAAGATATGAATGTAGAAAAGGTGTTTGCGTGAGTGCCCAAGAGAAAAATAAGAAAACTGTGAGAGTAAGAATAAAGCAAACTCGTTTGGACACAAAAGTGATTAAATTAATAAAAACTCAATCTCTTATGTAACAAACACTCAATCAGTTCCTTGATTAATGTGTAGTGGGACACGATAATAGGTAAGTGGGACACATTAAGGGCGAGTGGGTCATGTGCGCCTATTTTTAAAAAGAGTATATTAAAATTAAAACATTAAAATATTTGATTTTAACAAAAATCAAATAATACTCTTTTAAAAATATCTGGACCCAAGTAAAATCAGAATTTGAAACGTTTACCTGTTGCCTTTAATAACCAGAATACGAAGCGATTAAGGACTTCGTTCTTACCCATCTCTATTTAAGGCCTAGAGACTTGATCAGATTATTTCATTAAACCTTTAACCTTTCAGTCTCCCCTGTAAAATCACAAACCTTTCAAACCAAATACTCTTGAAAAACAATGGCTAACCTTACCATCAAAGAGAAAAACCTTCATCTTGTCGAAAATAGAGACATCTTCAGCTATACTCGTGAAGAGTTTGAAGCGTTTGAGTGGGAAAGGCAGCTTGAGACGCTGTGGCTGCAAATGGATGCTGGTCTGGAAGAGCTCGAGAGAGAGAAACCTGCAAGGGTGATCGACATCGATGCTGCCCTCCAAGCAACATTGGCATGGCTCTCCTCGAAGGCATCCTCATCCACCACCACCAACCATTGTTAATGAATATGTCAGCAAAAATAACCTTATCCCTTCAACTTCCACCCAAATAAAGTGGCAAAGATGGGATCTGGGAATTTTTGCTAACAATGGAGTGGTGTGGACGGACCTTTTACTTTCCTGTTGAATAGATTAGCAGATAGAGAGAACAAAAATATGTAATATTTGCTTGTAATCACTTTCTTATTATCAATGAAAATTTTGTTTTTCTAATCATATTCATTGTGTTCTGCAACTGTTATTTGTGTTATATGAACTGTTCTTCAAGAAAATGCATCAAGAAGAGAATATGAAAACTAATTAAAGTAATCATATAAAGAACACATTCATGAACTATCCACTGATTAACAGTTGTCAAAAACCCTACTTACTCCAAGACTTTCAAATTGTCCAAGTGAAAATTTACCTTAGAGTGCAAATCACGAATCAACAGCGTTTGTCAATTCTCCAACTTTATCATCGAAACCCTTTCATAAATTGCACAGTTGTGAATATTTGTGTGTGTGAAGCAGAGTTTACTAAGTCAATTTTTAGAGCATCTAATTTTTCATAAAATCCATAAAGTAAATCAATAAACACTGGATGCACAAACTGTCATAGTAAACACTGACTGTATGATGAAAGCTAAACTCTGAAGTAATCGAACTTTATACAGTAATTTTTATTTTATACCCTCTTTATATACACATTTTTTTTTTCATTCCCTTTTTTTTTTTTATTTTTTTCATTTTTTTTTATTTTTCATTCCAGTAATCAGAGGTTGGAACCAGTCACCAAAAATTCAAAAATTTTAGCCCTTATCATTTTGATAAGTTCCTGGGTCATCCTAGTATTTAACTAGTCACCAAAAATCAGAGAATTTTAGCACATATTATATACCAATAGGTTCCTGGGTCATCCTAGTATCCAACATAATCTCAAAGGAGTATAACAACCTATATACACTTTCTTTGGGGTATTGCAGTAAACATTTTATTTTATCAGAGTATAACTAACAGAGTTTAGAGTTCATCAACATCAGTAGTTCTTCATGAAAGGTAATGCACACAGTATTTATAGACTCAGAGTTTAGGACAAAATAAACTAAGAGATGCTATAAATATGAGCCGGTATCATGCTGTGTTAACTTTCTGCACAATCTAAGATTAGATCTCAATAACTCAGAAAGATTCATGATTAATTGCTGAGAATCATGCTTCATACATATTTCTTCATTGGTGTTTTCATTCAGACAAAAATCAACTCAAAGTTCACAGAGTTTATCAAACTTATTAACAGTGTATGACATACAGACATGCTGACAGAGTTTAACAGAGTATGCATAACAGAGTTTAATCAACAGAGTTCACTTAGTATTTAACCAATCAGGAAATATGATTAATACATCACATAAGTAAAGTTTGAATCTAACCAACATTTCTAGTCAGAACCAGAGATCATTCCTAGTTCATTAACCAGCCTTGTAAATGTAACTTCACTCAATGGTTTAGTGAAGATATCTGCAAGCTGTTGTTCTGTAGAGACAAAATGTAGTTCAATATTTCCTTCTTCCACATGTTCTCTGATGAAGTGGTACCTTATGCTGATGTGCTTGGTCATTGAATGCTGTACTGGATTACCTGTCATAGCAATAGCACTTTGGTTATCACAGTAAATAGGTATATTACTGTACCTCAATCCATAATCCAGCAATTGATTCTTCATCCATAAGATCTGTGCACAACAGCTACCAGCTGCAATATACTCTGCTTCAGCTGTAGATGTGGAGATTGATTTCTGTTTCTTGCTGTACCAGGAAACAAGTCTGTCACCAAGAAATTGACAACTTCCACTAGTGCTCTTTCTGTCTACCTTACAGCCTGCAAAGTCTGCATCAGAATATCCAAGTAGCTTAAAATCTGATTCTCTGGGGTACCACAGACCTAATGATATGGTGCCCTTGAGATACTTGAAGATTCTTTTCACAGCTGTCAGATGTGGCTCTCTAGGATCTGCCTGAAACCTTGCACAAAGACAGGTTGCATACATGATGTCAGGCCTACTAGCTGTCAAGTATAGAAGAGATCCTATCATGCCCCTGAAGTTTGTCATATCCACTGAAACTCCTGTGTCTTTGTCCAGTTTAGTTGCTGTTGCCATGGGAGTTGATGCAGATGAACAGTCAAGCATACCAAATTTCTTGAGAAGATTTCTGGTGTATTTTTCTTGATTAATGAAAATTCCATCTTCTGTTTGTTTCACCTGTAGGCCTAGAAAGTAACTAAGCTCTCCCATCATGCTCATTTGATATCTGGACTGCATGAGCTTGGCAAACTTCTTACAGAGTTTATCATTAGTAGACCCAAAGATGATGTCATCAACATAAATTTGAACTAAAAGGAGGTCACTTCCTTGGTTGAAATAAAACAGAGTTTTGTCAATTGTACCTCTGTTGAATCCACTTTCTAGAAGAAACTGAGCAAGTGTCTCATACCATGCTCTTGGTGCCTACTTAAGTCCATATAGTGCCTTATCTAGCCTGTAGACATAATCTGGATATTTGGGGTCCACAAATCCTGGTGGTTGTTCAACAAACACTTCTTCTTCAAGCTTTCCATTCAGAAAAGCACTTTTCACATCCATCTGGAACACTTTGAATTTCTTGTGAGAGGCATATGCTAGAAAAATTCTGATTGCCTCCAATCTTGCTACTGGAGCAAATGTTTCATCATAATCTATTCCTTCCTGCTGTGAATAACCTTTTGCTACCAGTCTAGCCTTGTTCCTCGTGATAACACCTTCACTGTCAGTCTTGTTTCTGAAAACCCATTTAGTACCAACAATAGATCTGTTCTTTGGCCTTGGTACAAGGGTCCAAACTTTATTTCTTTCAAATTCATTTAACTCTTCCTGCATTGCTGTTATCCAGTCTGCATCTTGAAGAGCTTCTTCCACTTTCTTTGGTTCATTTTTAGACAAGAATGCATGAAATAGACATTCACTTGCAGTAGCACTTCTTGTCTTTACTTTTGCATCTGGATCACCAATTATCAAATCAGGTGTATGTGATTTAGTCCATTTCCTAGCAGAAGGCAAATGACTTCTATCAGCATGTGATCCTCCCCCTTGATCCATGCTCTCCTGATTCTGTTGTGATCTATTTTCGTTTTCTGAGACTCCCCCTGAACTTGACTGTCCAGAGTCAGAATTTGAATTTTCAGAGTTTGAAGCATCAGAGTTTGATCCAGATTTTTCAGTTGACTCAGTATCAGTGTTTGAGTCTTCATCTTGATCAAGCTCCCCCTCAACTGGTTCTCCTCTTTATTGTGACTGAGAAGTTTCTCCAGAATTTACCAGTAGAGGTTCAGAGTTTGTTTCAACAGAGTCTGTCAGAATTGTTTCATCAGAGTTTCCTTCATCAGAGTTTAAAACTTCATTTTCAAAGTTCAGTTGATCATATTCGTCTTTGTCTTCAAGTCCAGTTATCTTCTTATCATCAAAAGAAACATGTATAGATTCCATGATCACTTTAGTTCTCAGATTGTAAACTCTGAATGCCTTTGTTGACAGTGGATAGCCAACAAAAATTCCTTCATCTGCCTTTAACTCAAACTTGGTCAACTGTTCTGGATGAGTCTTCAAAACGAAACATTTGCACCCGAAAATATGAAAGTATTTCAGGTTAGGCTTCTTTTTCTTCACCATCTCATATGGTGTCTTTCCATGCTTATTGATCAGTGTTGCATTTTGAGTAAAACAAGCAGTTTGAACAGCTTCTGCCCAGAAATAAGTTGGCAATTTTGCTTCATCAAGCATAGTTCTGGCAGCTTCAATTAATGTTCTATTTTTCCTCTCAACTACACCATTTTGTTGTGGTGTACCAGGTGCTGAAAATTCTTGTTTCACTCCATTGTCCTTGCAGAATTCTTCCATTGTTGCATTTCTGAACTCAGTTCCATTATCACTTCTAATGATTCTAACTTTGTTGCTTGATCCTTTGTCCAGAAGCTTAACATGCTCCATCAGAGTCAATGCAGTTTCATCCTTCTTTGCTAGAAAATACACCCAGGTGAATCTAGTGTATTCATCAACAATGACTAAAGCATATTTCTTCCTTGCAATAGACATAACATTTACTGGACCAAATAGATCAACATGCAGAAGATGATGGGGATCAGTGATAGAAGATTCTGTTTTGCTCTTGAAAGATGACTTCCTTTGTTTAGCTTTCTGACATGAGTCACATAGGCCATCAACATTTAACAGGGTCTTTGGGAGTCCTCTTACAAGATCCTTTCTGATCAGTTCATTGATGTTGTTCAAGTTCAAATGTGAGAGTTTCTTGTGCCACTTCCAACTCTCTTCACTAGACATTCTTGTAGACAGGCAAACAGCTTTTCCAACAGAGTCTATCAAAAGCTTGATTTCATAAATGTTGTTTTGCCTGTGACCAACTAGAACAACCTTTCCTGTAGATTTGCTGATAACTTCACAATATTCAGGTTGGAAATCTACATGATATCCCTTGTCACAGATTTGACTCACAGATAGCAAGTCATGCTTGAGTCCTGGGACATGAGCTACATTGTTGATGATGACATTTCCAAGATTGATATTGCCATATCCCAATGTTCTTCCTATATTGCCATCACCATAGGAAACTTTTGGGCCAGCCTTCTCCTCATATTCTGATAGCAGGGCTTTATTTCCAGTCATGTGTCCTGAACATCCACTGTCCACGACTAGGGTTGCCTCGCTGTTACCCTGCAATCACAAACAATTACTGAGGATTAGTTTTAAGGATCCAGACTTGCTTGGATCCTTTGGCATTCTTAACTTTGTTAGCTTTTGCAGCGGAATTAACATTATCAGAGTTTGAGCTAACAGTATCAGTGTTTGCACTTGCAGTATCAACTTTAACCCATTTTAGATTGGGTTTCAGTTCATAGTAATTATGATAGATAGCATGATATTTTCTGCAAGTATAGATGGAATGCCAAGTGCTTCCACAGTGTGTGCATAGAGTCTGTGGCTTAGTTCTAGCAAAATCCTTCTTTACCTCAGACTTTGTAGGTAAAGAATTTATATTTTTATTTTTCTTGCAGAAATTTGCAAGATGCTTAGTACTACCACAGTTATGACATGTCTTTCTTGGAGCATAACTAGCAAGCATTGGTTTATTTCCTGAAGTGATGCCTACTTTTCCATTTCTGTTCTTGTTTGACACTTTCTTTTTCTCAACAGATTTTAACTCCTTCAGTTTATGTTTGAGTTGTTTATCTGTCATTGAACCAATATTAACCTGATTAACACTAGTTTTTACTGGTTTTCTTTTGACAGCTTCTTTTTCATTCTCAGACAAAAATTTACTGGTTCCATGAACAAATTTAGTTCTGACTTTAACTTGATTTTGAAATCTAAGTTCATCTTCCTCATTATAACCTAGACCAACAGTGTCTGTTTGAAAAATCTGTTGAGTGTCCTTTCCAGAATTAGTCCAAGTCCTAATTTTCTTATTTGCTTCCTCCAACTCAGATTCTAGTTGTTTATATTTCTGAAGCAAAATCTGTTCTTTGCAAACAGCATCATCTCTCTCTTTCTGAACTTGTTGCATGTTTTCAAGTTTCTCTTCAACAAGTTTATTTCTCTCTTTAAGTTCAGAATTTTCAGCTTTTATCCTCTCATTTTCTAAAGTCTGATCCCTATAACTTATATGCAATGACTTAAGAAAAATTCTTAATTGAGCAATGTCATCAATATTATAAGCATAGGTAGTTGGAGGTACCTGATTTTCAGAGGATTCTGATTCAGTAGTAGCCATGAGAGCATAGTTCACTTCTTCATCAGAATCTGAAGTATCTGCCCAATCTCTGCCTTTAGTGTAGAGTACCTTTCCAGTTTTACCCTTCTTGCACTCAGGAGCATAGTGACCCATCTCCTTACACTTGTAGCATTGAATTTCAGACTTATCCTTCTTCCCTTTAGAATCTCTCTTATCAGACTTCCTGTAGCTTTTCCTGTCTTCATTTGAATCCCTAGAAAACCTTTTTCCTTTCTTGAAATTCTTGAAGCCCATTTTCTTGAAAGTTTTCACCATCAGCACAGCCATTTTTCTCATTTCTTCTTCATCATCCTCAGAGTCAGATGATTCAGAAGAGTTTGAATCATAATCAGAGTTTGGTGAATCACTTTCTGAGTGTATGACCAAAGCTTTTCCCTTCATTTTCCTTCTTGTTGCCTCTTTCTTCTGAGGCTTCTCTTCAACATTAAGAGCAACAGACTTTCCTTTTCTACTTGATCTCCTGTTTATCTGCTCCATTTCCAATTCATAAGTTTTGAGCAGTCCATAGTTGTCTCTAATAGTGGTTGTTTTCACATCCCACTTTTCAGGTAGAGAAAGAAGAAACTTGAGATTCGAGTCTTCTAGATCATATTCTTTGTTGACCAATGACAGATCATTAATCAGTTTACAGAATCTATCAAATGTTTCTGTGATGGTCTCTTCAGGTTTAGCCTCAAAATGCTCATACTCTTGTGTGAGTATGTTTCTCCTATTCTTCTTAATAGCTGCAGTTCCTTGACACCTGACTTCAAGTGCATCCCATATCTCTTTTGCAGTGGTGCAGTTAATGACTTTGTTAGACATGACATTGTCTAAGGCACTATGAAGTAAATGCCTAACTTTTGCATCCTTAGCAATTGATGATAGATCTTCAGGAGTCATGTCCTTCTTTTCCTTTGGAACCATTTTTGCTGCTTCACCAGCAACTGCAACAGATAGCTTTGTAGGATTGTGAGGGCCTTCATAAATCCTGTCAAGATATTCTGGATCTGTAGCCTCCAGAAACATAGTCATCTTGACCTTCCACATAGCATACTCTAATGGCCTCAGAATAGGAACCCTGATTGGTTCATAACGACTCACAGTAGTAGGAGCCTTTTCAGAAACAGTAGGTGTTGGTGGAGGAATTTTTGACATGATTATTGTTGTGTTTGGATCTTAACCTGTAATAAAGTAACAGATTGGCTCTGATACCAGTTGTTAGGCCGAATACACAAATAATAATCAACTTTGTATGAGAGATTAACAAGTAAAAGCGTTTATGCACTTAAAAAACTTCTTGTATTTCAAACCCTCTTCGTGATGTAAAATATCACAAAGAGCTGCTAGGTTACAATAATGATAATTCGTTATCGATACCCTTCTAGGGTTAACCTATCTGTATTTATATAACATACAGCTACGATACAATCTCTAATTGATATTCCTAATAATCAGCTATACAATGATATCAATTACAGATTGTCACACGTCTCCTATGTCAACTCGATCTCTTTGATAGCTATCCAATCTTCAAAGATATCGCTTCCATAATTAATCTTTAATCACTGTTGAACAGTAGACGCGCTTCCTCCAGACAGAGTTTAACAAACTCTGTCGAGCTTCCAACTGTCAGAGTTTACACAAACTCTGACTGCTTCCAGCTAAACTCTGATAACTCCCTGTAACACTTAAACACTGATCAAAACACATCAATTATATTTAACACAATATTAATTATATTTATACAATAATCAAAAATATAAATGATTATATTAAATAAGTAGTCAAATGTACATATTCTATGAATTGACATATTAAATAAATTTAAAATTAATATGTTAAAAAAATAATTCTTCGTATACAACACAAATGAAAATGTTATGTAAAGTAAAGAAAATTACATCTTAAATATTTCAATGAAACTTGAGATTGAGAAATAAAAGTTCTAATTATTAATTAGTATTGACAATTTCTAATTATATATCTAACATCTAATTATAGATTGAGAAATTTAAATGATTATATTAAGTAAGTAGTCAAATGTACATATTCTATGAATTGACATATTAAATAAATTTAAAATTAATATGTTAAAAAAATAATTCTTCGTATACAACACAAATGAAAATGTTATGTAAAGTAAAGAAAATTACGTCTTAAATATTTCAATGAAACTTGAGATTGAGATATAAAAGTTCTAATTATTAATTAGTATTGACAATTTTTAATTATATATCTAACATCTAAAATATTACATATAATAATTTCAAATTATGATATTATATTATATATGTATCGGGTGAGGGCAATTATCATAAACTCTAACAGTCATATCTTACTCTAAGAACAGAATATATTGAATATGTTTAGTTGATTGATAATGTTTATTTTTTTTCTATAATAAATCCATTGACTAATAAAAAAAACATACAATTTGTAAAAATAACATTGAACAAACACATTGGAAAGTAAATTAGATTAAAATTTCCTTTATAATAATTACGTTCGTTTAACGGATCTTACACAATAGAGATCTTTTCGTATCGCTGAAACATGCAACCTTTTTTTTACAACAATCTAATGATTTATATTGGTCGTGAGAAATAAGTGTTTATGAATTTTTAATATGTATTCGAAAAATTGGTACTGCACATTTAAATATACCAAATTTCCAAAAAAAACAAAACTTTAAATATGATTAAAAACTTATGAATTTGGTAGAAAGATTCTTAAAAAAAGGAGAAATCAAGTGAGAAAACAAAATTAACAAAAAACAATAAAGAGGTGCTATAACGTTTCAGCGGGGATGTGATTATTATGATAATTGTTTGATAATACTGATAATATTAATGCAGTTGGTATAAATTGGCGAATAAGTAATTTTATACTTAAATTAATTACATCTGAATGAAATTATTTTTTTAAATATTCTTATTAATTAATTAATAAATTTTACCATTCAGTGCGTAGCACGTGTAGAACGCTAGTCGAAATAAAAGTCAAGGTTTAAATTTTTATTATTGTGCATGTTTTTTACAACATATATAAAATTTTTAAAAAGATTTTACAAGGCCGTTGCGAAGCGCGACTTAATCGATAGTATTATTATAAAGTAAAAGAATTCTATTCATCATAAAGTTTATAAAGTTTAGAAAAAATGATCAAAATACACCACTTTTGGGAACCCAATACCCAAAATACCTATCGGCGGAACACACCGCCCTTTTGCCCACCAAATACGCTTGGTGGACATGCGTACTAACATCCACGCATTTACACAATGCGTACTAACCTTAAAGTCACTGCCCTGCTGCGCGCCATACGCATATCTTTCATGCGTATACCCACTGCAAATACGCATGGTGGACATGCGTACTAACATCCACGCATTTACACAATGCGTACTCACCTTAAAGTCACTGCCCTGCTGCGCGCCATACGCATATCTTTCATGCGTATACATGCCTCGCATATACAAAATGCGTATACAGGCCTCCCACTGCTACTAAGTGGTGGAACGGATTGGTGGGAAAAGAAAACCAAAAGACTAAGTGGCAGAACAGATTGGTGGAAAAGAAGATTGGTGGAAACAAAAAAACAAAAAAAATTAAGTGGTGGAAAAGAAGACTGGTGGAAACAAAAATAAAATCAAAAAACTAAATGGTGGAAAAAATTGGTGGAAAAGAAAATAAATTGAATGGTGCTTGGTCAACTGGTGGAAAAATTTGGACCTCATTAAAATAAATTTTAAAATTTAAAAAATACATTTTTAATTAAACTTACGGTTTCAATAATTAACTTTGAGGTTCAACGTTTCCAATTTGGGTTTAGAAATATTTGGAACAACGAATAAACCGTATACGATCTAAACTCTAACTTATCCTGATTTTTAACCGCGTTAGCGTTTAAAAAACAGGCCGCCGGATTCAATTTTTTTATTAAAATTTTAAAATTAAAATTTTAATTAAATTTACGGTTTCAATAATTAACTTTGGGGTTCAACGTTTCCATTTTGGGTTTAGAAATATTTGAAACAACAAATAAACCATATACGAACTTAGGGTTTAGGATTTAGGGTTTAGCGTTGTTTACAACCCTAAACCCTAGACCCTAAACCCTAACTTATCCTGATTTTTAAACGCGTTAGCGTTTAAAAAACAGGCCGCCGGATTCATTTTTTTATTAAAATTTTAAATTTTATTTGTATTCCCTCAGGGTTTCAACGGTTAACCTTTGTGGTTCAACAGTTCCATTTTTTTAAAAATTTTAAAAATTTACTTTTTATTTGTAAATAAAAAGATAAGTAAAATTCAAAATTTTGCTAAAAAAAAAGTGAAATTCAAAATTATTGAACCATACGCATGCTACCAATGCGTTGTCCATTTCACAAAGAAAATTACCAATGAGCTATACGCATTGGTACAATGCATGGGCTTATTTTATATTAAAAAAAAAATACACGCATGTTGTACATGCGTGGCCTACTTCCAAAAAAAAAAAAACAAAGAACACGCATGTCTCACATGCGTGTACGGTGTACGCATGTGACATATGCGTGTTCCGTGGGTAAAAAGGGCGGAGGTTTCCCCTGGTAGGTATTTTGTGCAACTGAAATTAAATGGTGGGTATTTTGGTTTTTCACCCTAAAGTTTATTCTATTCTTTTTAAATGTACAAGTCAAAAGCTTATATTCATCGTAACTGAAATTGGTGAAAACAATTTTAAAAAATGTAATAATAATAAAATAATATGTTACATATTAACAAAATAATAAATTTTACAAAAATATTATTAAATATCAAAATATTTAAAAGTTAAAGTAGTTTTATATAAATAGAATATATTTGTCGAGTACTGGTCTAATATTTAAACAAGAACTAGGGCTAAATAATTCATGATTTCTAAAATTCGTAAATTCCGATCAAAGTTGTTACATGCACGCAGTATCGTAAAAAAGTAGGGCTGCTGAGAATAAGCAAAAATATTCTTGTCGTGGCCTTGTTGGGCAAAAATCATAAAAGAATAGAATCCTGGGCCTCAGGACATACATAACAACCCTAAGGTTAAAATATAATACAGTACTACGAGTTAGGGATATTATTATAAATATAGGAGGTAATTTTTTTTATTATAAAAATGCCACTCACTATTTATATTAGAAATCAATACAACCTCAGGTAAGTGCCCTTAAGCCTTACGGGTATAGAGGTAGAAAAATTCTTTATCTATGCAATTTCAAATTTATATTTTCAATAGTTTTTATGAGAATCAAATTGTATTGATTAAAAAAGTAAGCAAAAATTAGTGGGTACACAAAATTATATA
This sequence comes from Saposhnikovia divaricata, assembly GCA_036435485.1. Taxonomy (NCBI): domain Eukaryota; kingdom Viridiplantae; phylum Streptophyta; class Magnoliopsida; order Apiales; family Apiaceae; genus Saposhnikovia; species Saposhnikovia divaricata. Next base: position 60,618,874 of record CM071594.1, read on the forward strand.
GAAATTGATTTTATATATGTATGATGCAATTTTTAATCAAAAAATGATATAAAATCTAAACTGTTACATTCATATTGTAAACCATATATAAAATATCATGTTAAATTAAATGTATTTTTAAAGGATAAAATTTATAAAATTTTGCACACCTACTTATTTTTGCATTAAATTTTCATTGCTACGGTTAGATTTACAAAAAAAATTGATAAATACATAATTTTAAATCGCATAGATAGAGAATTTTTCTACGTAAATTCTCTTTACCCTAATTATAAACAGTACTATAATTTTAGAAAACATTTTACAAAAATATATCCTTAAATAACGTTTCCAAAACTAAATTTTCCACACAACAAACAAAACGTCAATTTAAAATTTCTTCTTCTTCTTTTTTTTTTTTTTTTGCTAAAACGTCAATTTAAAAATATATTTAAATTTATGAACAACGCCGGAGCACTTCAGGCGTATACAAGTTTGCAATTGCATTGAACCTGAAATTCTAACTTTGACTAACTTTATCACCAGAACCTAGTTATCATGATTAAATGAACATTAATGTACATATAGACTGTTGTATATTGAGTTCTTGACTAGCAAATTTTTCTAATTTCGATCGACTTTTATTCTAACGAAGCTTAATTTTATGTTAGATTTACATATCAATTTTGTCCAGCAGCTAGCATGTTCTGGTTTTTGCAATGAGTTGTGCAAAAACATTATGAGTTAAACATTATGCCCATTTGTAACGAATCAATACGTTATTGAGTTTTAGATCAAATTCACTACAATATAGTGTTTTATAAATCGTTCGATTTTTCAAAATTGTCGATAAATCATTAAAAAATATTTGATCGATTTGATTTTTAAAATACGATATAACTATGAAATATTTTAAAATGATATATTATATTATGAATTAGACTGATTTATTAAAAATTATTAAAACTTAAAATATATCCAATTTTTATTTAATTTATCATTCCGATAAATCACTAGTAGATACTTAAATCAATTTATTCCAATTTCCAAAATCTACAATCATGAAGAATACAAGTTCCTTTTTTAATAAATTACATGTTGTAAGGGACTTGTTGTAAGTTCCTTTTTTAATTGTGCACGTTTGACTATGGTCGGTTATGTGTGCCAGTCAAAATGTATTTTTTTTCTTTTTGAAGTCATAACCGACCGCTGTCGGTCGGTTATGTGTTGCCGACGTCTGTTGACAGCTGTCGTCACGTGGTGCCACGTGGTGCCACATGTCCAATTCGGACCCCACATTAGAGAATTTGTAAAAACATATAACCGACCAAATTATTGGTCGGTTATGTGTGTTTATCCCGACCAAATGACATATAACCAACTAGGATTAAACCGACCAACGTTTTTGGTCGGTTTTAGTCGTTAAATCGATCGATTCCTTTTATAACCGATCATTTTTTATGATCGGTTTAAAACGATTTTCCTGTAATGTTATGTACGTAAAGTCATTACCATATAAATAGAGTATCTTAGAAGTCGAGTATACTCACATACTGTATTTTACACTTACATAGGATAAGGTTTGAATATCGAAACTTGAAGTTTTCGATGTAAATTATTTTTAACACCGATGTAGCTAAACCAGCTGGCCCTCTTACGAGTGAACTTACAAATTTTCAACAAGTTGTTAGTTGTGTCAAGTACATACAGCGGCGTCAGAACAATGCAATGGTAACTTTTCTACTTGATAATTATCTAGGTATATAGCAAACAACGATAAGAAAAGGATTTTTGATGTAATAATAGAGAGATTCCCTCTCTACATATAACATAAACTTTTTGTGATATGTGTGTATACTAATAATAAATGTTAACAAATGTTTGCTTGTGATAAAATAATTACACGATTCTCTTTTCATTCAATAGTGGAGGTATTCGTCTCAAGTTTATTACAATATATCACAATTGTTTATAGACTAAATGACACTTTGTAACCCATATATATATACGTTTTGTCAAATTGGTCCCATTTTACGTTTTTTTGCACTTTGTAACCCCTATCTTTAAAATGCGCTTCTAATTGTACCCCTTCCCTAACCTGCCGTTTGATTGGGCTGTTAACGTTAATAATCTGAGGGGCAAATTAGGAAAAAAAAATGCAACGGCTTCTTTGTCTTCTTTGTCATATAAAAGTTCAACCCAGCTTCATATATATGTACATACAAAGTGTATCTATATAATGGTCCTCAGTACAAAATTAACAATTAAGTAAGACAGTTGCTATTTATATATTCTTTCTTTGATACAAGTCCACATCAAAACCGCCTTTCCACTCGTTTCATTATTATTTTTTTACCTTATTTTCTTAGTATAAAAACCCTTAACAAGCCTTCATATATTTGTTCACAAATCTAAATCTTGATCATGACTTTAAGGTGTTATTGTGGGAATTGGGCTATACACCGAACGGCATGGACCTCCACGAACGCTGGACGTCGTTTTGCTGTGTGTTCATCTCGAAGTTGTAATTACTTTTTATGGTTGGATCCTCCATTGTGTTATCGGGGAAGACAAGTTGAAAAAGTCTTTGGTGAGTCCAGTAATGGCAGCTGCGTGCAAGATTGTGGGAGATGTGTGCGAGATTTTGGTAGATGTGTGCGAGACGTGGTAGAGGAGAAGAAAGAAAGTGGCAAATGTGTGGTAGTAGAGGAGAAGAAACCAAGTTGCAGCCTGGCTTTGTTTTTGTTGATTTTAACTTGGATATGTATTGCATTTCTGTATCTTGTGGCAACCATAGATGAGTAGGTTAATGTCCTCCATTATGTGACTTGGTTATGGATGACATTGCAAGGGTCGAATTGTATTAGTAGATGTATGTTTTTTCTTGTACTTGTAGACATTGTAATGGTCGAATTGTATTAGTAAATGTATGTTTTTTCTTGCACATTACAAGTACTTGCATTGTAGAACAAATTCATTAGCAACTTACAAATTCATTAGAACAAATTTGATTGCATAATAAGGTCATAAGAAGCCAGTGACATAACAATCCATTGTACCAAAAACAGTTAAACAAAAGTTTGGATAGGAGTTAAAACCACAACCACCAACATAAATGGTCACCAACCAAAGCAAATATCCAACTACAAAACATAAATTATAGTAGTTCATCTATCTTCTTGGCCTTTGATCTGTTTCTTCTTCTTGTCTATAGCCGCATGTAAGTTGGTAAGTGTTGTGAATTTTTGACCTTTAACTGATTCCACACCAAGGACCGTCTGTGATGGTGCTTTGAAAGGTTTAAGAACACCAGCATGTGTAGTAGTCTCAGTAGGAGTCTTTGCAGGCAATTGTTCCACTGTTGCTGGACTTGCATCATGAACTTCTTGGCCCTTTTGTTGTTGATCTCCGACCTGTGAAACAAAAAAAATAAAGGAGTTCATTGTACAATAAAGGAGATATTGTACGATAAAGGAGATATTTTTTGTTACCTTGGATTTGCAGGTCCTGATATTATGCCCTTCCTCTCCACAACCTTTACATTTTCCTTTTGTTGATACTCTCTTGAGTCTTGTGGGATCTGCATCTCTTGGTTGCACACCATCATTTTTCTTATCTCTCTTTTTTTTAGGTCTACCAGGAGCAACCTTTACTGTAGGAGGTAGTATGGGAGTAACTTGTGGTTCCTCCCAAAACTCTTCTCCACTAATTGGTTCCAAGATGTGGCTATCTGTGCTGTAATCATCATCATGTATGGCTTCTTCTCCATCTGAAACTCTTTCTTCATAATCATCATCATGTATGGCTTCTTCTTCATGGTTCTCATCATTGCTTTTCTCAGCCTCATTCACTTCATCCTTGCTTTTTTCAGTCTCAATCACTTCATCGTTAGCCCTCACTTCATCAGGTTGACTTACAGGAGGTCCCTCATTTTCATCCAACACCACTGGAGTGTCTGCAGTGTTCTTGAATAAGCCCTGTATAAGTTTAGCAAAATATAAGACAAAATGACACAATTATGAAATGACAAAAACAAGCAAGCTAGCAAAATAACGTGGATGTGTGTTTTTCCTAATTTGCCCCTCAGATTATTAACGTTAACGACCCAATCAAACGGCAGGTTAGCGAAGGGTTACAATTAGAAGCGCATTTTAAAGATAGGGGTTACAAAGTGCAAAAATACGTAAAATGGGACCAATTTGACAAAACGTATAAACATATGGGTTACAAAGTGTCATTTAGTCTTGTTTATATAACAAATCTCTAACGAAACTTTCCGTTCTTAACTAATAATAATATTATAGGTAAGTCTCTATTTTTTCCATAATAATATATTAACGTATATGTCAACATCTCCCCTCAAACTCACGATACTCAAAATCGAGAGTTTGCCAAAATTAAAAAAAAAAAATTGAATCATCCACTCCGATCAACATAATCACCCACTTGAATCATCTTTGTCGGTGTAATCAGATCTTCATCCTCGTCTTCATCATCTTTGTCATCGCTGCCACCATAATTGTTTTTGTCACAATTCTTCTCAAAATCTCTCTTTTAGCATTGCATGGTTTGATATAGTCTTTTACACAAATTCATTTAATCGTTGTACTTTAGTCTAGTCTTCAACTTCGTACTCAAAATTTTCTTTTTCTTCCATATCCAAGAACTCTCGCAGTTTTTTTCCCACTCTCACCGTTTCCTTTTTTTCTCTCGCCCCCATGACCTTCCGTAAAATTATTGCAGATTTTTTTCTTCCCCACGATCTCTTACTTCTTTTTTTTTCTCGCCCCCACAAACTCTTGTAGGAGTTTTCTTTTCTCATATCCATGAACTCTCGTAGATTTTTTTCTCCTCACACCCACGAAATCTCGCGGGATCTTTTTTCTCTCACCCACGAACTCTCGCGCGCAGGATTTTCTCACACCCACGAATTCTCGTTTGTTTTTTTTCCTCACTGGCTCTGATACCATGATAAAATAATCACACAATTCTCTTTTCATTCAATAGTGGAGGCACTCGTCTCAAGTTTATTATAATATATCACAATTATTTATAAAACAAATTCTTAATTCTCAATAATAGAAATTAACATAATAACGGAACTCTACATTTTTAATTAATAATAATATTATAGGTAAGTCTTTATTTTTTCCGTAATAATATATTAACGTATTAACGTATATTTCAACAGCTTGTCACCAAGAACCTATAATAAATGCGTGATCAGTTGCAATTTGAAAACTACGTACAACATTTTTTCTGCCACATGTAAATATAGTACAGTTTTTTTAGTAATCTTTAAGAATAGTAAGTAAACAAAGAAATATCTAAGTAAGAAGTTTCAAATCTTTGACATTCAAAGTCTTTGATTTTTATATTTCAAACAGTATCGCCTTCTTACGTACAAATACTTTGACTAGGAGTATAAAGACAACTGTTACTTGAAACCAAAAAAGGTCTATAGGCTAGGTCGTGTTTAGTATTTTAAGGAGCTAATAAAATATAATTTTCTATATTATTTTTTAAAATTTGTTTTTTTGAATAAGAATTTAATTGGTATCTAATTTTTTATTCAAAAAATAATTTTTTTAAAATTTTTTTTGAAAGTACATTTATTTATACTTTAAAAGACTTGTTAAAAATAAATTATACAATTAAATCAGGGCTAAGGAAGTATTAGATTATAATTATACTTGGACATGTACCACGTAGTCAGGGCCAAGGACCACCGAAAATTTGTGCTGCTTGATGAATCGCCGGTCAGATGCATTAGCACACCATATCGATTTGTATTTAAATCTGAGACTAAACTAATAATGTTCGTAACGTCAGTATCTAACGAATCTATGGACTTCAAAAACCTAGGGAATAATGAAAAACATCAGATCATTAACTAAATCATAAAAGTCTTAATTTACGAAAAGTGGACACTCAAAAGTTTGAATTTCGTGAACTCGATCATATGGTAATCTTAGAGTTACTATTAATTATTGTAGATAGAAGAAGAAAATTCTAGCTTGTGTGTGGGTCAGGCTCAGAAATTCAATCAGAAAAACAGTTATATGTAGTACAATTACTAAATGTTTCGAGATATTATAGGTGAAACTACTACAAAAAATGGAAGTAAGGAGATATCTGTGCACATCATAGGAAAACTCAAAAATTTGTGAAATTCGGCACCGGTAGAGCTTCACTTTCAAAATTAATTCGACTTGGATTATTATAAAGTTTCAAAACAAGTGCAATATGACGTTTTAATTAACTAGCACATATAAAAATTCCATATCTTTTGATGAGAAATGTTAGAATAACTGATATTATTTTCGAAAAGTTTTTAAATGTTTGATCGGCATAATTTAATTGAATGAATATTTAAAAATATGTTAATTTATCATTTAACATTCCGCACTTTTTCGAAATGATAATTCTAATACAAAATTATTACATTTTTATTACAAGTAAGGTCACATAAAATATAGGTGCACTTATCCAAAAACATTTGATATGATTTAAGAAAAATCCAACTACAAATTACTCGCAAATTCAATGAATCGAACAAAATTTGAAATATTAGAAGAGCCCAGTAAATAAACGAACCAAACAAACTGGTCGGGTCATATCCAATAAATTAAAATATAATATAAAAACAATACGTTTAAAAAATTCATAACTTTTGAAACGATAACGTTTTAACGAGGAGTATAACTACTGTCACTATAAATCGATGACACGGTCAGAAGTTCAAAAATCACTACAAATCAATGATACATTCTAGAAGTTAGTATTACGTCACTCACTAAGATATCAAAAATTGCACATCAATGTCCGAGATATCAAAATTTAGTTTCAGAACTATACATAGATATTAAAGAGGTTCAGAGGTTCAATCGTACAATAAACTGAGATCTCAAAACTTGTATTTTTTTACAAAAATCTAAAATTGTACTATTCAAAATAATTGTACTTGAACCAAATTTTCATATCGATAAAATAGATTTTAGAATTTAAAACATATAACTGTAAAAATAAGTAGCTAGGCACTTACTATAAAAAAAATCAAGAGATAGCACAATATAATACATACGTACACCTTATACAAACAAAATTAATGATCACTAAATTAAGAATAAGAGCATCTTCCATCCTTAAAAATCCTTAGCTAAAAGAATGTTTTATATGTTATAAATAAAGATTTTTGATAATACGTAAAATAATTTTATTTTCAACAGGACATTTTTGTTATAAAAATTATAGTCAATCCCTTTTATATTGATTATATTTGTCGAACCACTAGAGACCTGTAAGAAAACTCCACATCATCTATTGCCATATTTTAATAATATATTCTATTTTTTAGAACTTGAAATAATAATAACATACTATTTTTAAAATATAAACAATCATTATAGCCAATTTCATTAAAATACAATTCCTTACACATTTAATAAATTTTATATAATCATTATTTTAATATTTTAACGAATCATTTTAGCCAAGATGCTCTAACCAATACTAGCTCTTTGTAGAATTTAGAAAGTTCATGGAATTTTCAGTTATAAAAATCATGACATCTTTAAAACTAGTTCATTATCTAAAATTTTAAGTTGTTAATGATTTAGAAAATTTCGGATATTACATATCATGTATACATTTGTGCTTCAAACATTATAACACACAGTGTGACAGTTAAAAATAATTTTGAAAACACCTATCAATCTATTCGTTGAAGCGAGGGTTAAAGGGAACAGCGGACAAACAGCGTAGCCAGCCAGTTATAAAAACAAATAGGGCTCATTTAAGGGCAAAACTAAGTACTCCCTCTGTCCCGGGAATTTCTTTACATACTAATTTCCGGCACTGGATTTTAAGGTGCATTTTAAGGATAGTTCTATAACCTATTTTTGATAAAAAAAAAAATTTTTGTATAAAAATAGAACAATCCTATTTTTATACAATAAAAAAAATATTAAAAATAAGTTATAGAACTATCTTTAAAATACGTGTCAGATATGCAGTGTTTTTTATGTAAAGAAATGGGTGGGACAAACGGAGTATATTTTACCCTGCCAAATTGAAAAAACGAGAGAGTAGATTTTACGTATTTAATTTCGCTGACCAAAGAAATTTTACAATTTTTTGTAGTATTGTTGATACACTTGTCAACAGAACGAATATTTTCAATCGGATAATATTTTTCTATTAGCTTTATTCACTTGCTTTGAATTAACCTAACCTAAAAACAAAAAATCTAAACTCTATTAATATGACATATCAAATTTTACTTATTTATTAATAAATCCTTATTATGGCATATAAAGTAAAAACACTACTAAAAGTGTAGCTTTCTTAAATAAAGTAAAATGTTGATAAAGGGATTGAAATTAGGCTTGTGATCAGGTTTGAATCTAATCAACTTAAATTCATATCCAAATCTATCTAATTTTTGGATTGGATCAAATCGGATTAAGTGTCGGATTTTTTTACGACCAATCCATATCCTCTTCACTAGTATCACGGATAATTGGATTGGATATCAAATCCGGTTAATATTTTTAAAAAATAAAATAAAAATTTATATAAAAATCTAAAATGATAAAATAAAGAATTTTAAGATATGATGTAGGAGTACAGATTACATCTAAATAGAACATTAAAAATCAAAGATTAATATATATCAGTCCTGAAATGTATTAGATAATACAAGAAGTATAGAACATTAAAAATCAAATGTATTAGGTAAATTAGAATGCTCAAGATATGAACCAAATACGGTTCCATGCACAACCGATTTAACGGTCACCATCAAGACATCGACGTCCATCCGCCAATGCCTCCCCTCGAACAATAACCTCTCCTTCTAGCACAAAAAGATTTCTTTTGTCCTTCCATCCTTTGAGTATCTCTAAATCCCTTTTAGTGACCTCCAAAATACCGTTCTTCATCATAACAGTATATCCCAAATCAACTAATTTACCCAATGAAATTAGATTTCGATTTAACTCCGGTACGTACCTCACTTGAGTTAACTTTCAAACACGACCATTGTGAAGTTTCATCATTACCTCACCAATACCAGCAACATTTACCCTTTTTACTGTTTGGTAAAGCGACCATCTTTCCATCACACTTCTTGTAGGACGAGAACCACTCCCTCCTAGCACATATGATGAGAACATCCCGAGTCAAGCACCCATTCTTCTTTCGATCCCTTATCTTCTTGTACCAAAAGAGCATCACCTTCCACAAGCGAAACACTACCCCCTCCTCGAGTTTTCTTCAACTCCTTCAAGTCTTCTCTTGCCTTTGGACACCAGGATTGTATATGACCCAATTCATCACAATAAAAGCACTTGATATTAGGGTTATGTTTCTTACCAGACTTCTTTTTCTTGTCACGTGCATCCACCACGAGTGCACTTCCATCAGATGCGTCACTCGATCCTTGCTTCATCAATCTTTCGGACTCCAGAAGAACAACAATAGTCTCATCCAAAGCTAACTCCGTATTCCCAACCAATAAAGAAGTAATCACAGTACTATACTTTTTTGGTAGAGACACAAGTAGAAGAACAGCTTTGTCCTCATCCTTCAATTTTCATCCAAATTATTTAGCTGGTTGATCAGGTCATTAAAATGATTCAGATGATCTTTCAAATCTCCATCTTCCTCCATCTTGAGCCCGAACAAATCTTTCTTGAGGAACAACTTATTAGCCAAAGACTTTGAGTGATACGTCTTCGTCAACTTCTCCCACAATTTTTTAGGGTTATCCTCCTCAAGAACATCATACTTGATTTCCGGTGCAAGGGCCAACCGGATTGTCGATGCTGCACGTAACTTCATATCTGCCCACTTTGTATCTTTCACATCAGCAGGCTTCTTGTCTTCAGGAGTTGCATACAACCCTCGTTGAATCAACAGATCTTTCACCGTGCTCTGCCACAAGGTAAAATTGTTTCTTCCATTAAACAATTCAATCTCAAATCCCCCGACCTTATCCATCACGAACCTCGAACCTCGGCTCTAGATACCAATTGTTAGGTTAGGGGCTACACAATTAACGAGATTCAAATAAACAAATAAAACAAAGCACACACACAAATATATTTGACGGCGGAAAACCCACGTCCCAAACATGTATTATTAATATTAACAATATGATCAATAATACATCAATCACTCGGTGTATCACTCACAAAATACTCAAGCCGAACAATACTCAAGTATATATCAAAACATAATATGACTATGTTTATATAGCCACCCAAAACTTAGTCACCAAGACTTGCCATACTTGTTCTACAAGTCTTACCATACTTGTTATACAAGCCTTCCAATTCTTGGCACCTAATTACCTAACTTTGTGAATAAGACATACCATATATAATAATCGTGTATCCATACAATTATTACCTTACCCATATATGACTTATATCACCAATATCCATACTACCGTATAGGATTTAAGCCCAACATCTGCCACGTAGGTTTTTGCAGAAAGGGCATGAACCTCGGAGATGCTCTATTAATAACTTTGCATGGCATGGTCCCCCAAGTGAATAGCTTCAAGTGAAAGTAACTTAACATTTATACATGCAGTACTAATTTGTGGCTCTTAATTTTTTATTTTTTTGTCAGAATTTGTGGCTCTTAATTGAGTAAGAGAAAAACTAAATAAGAATTAAAGAATGTCGTATAATTAAGGCAACAAATAATAAGTTCAACAAATGCGTGCCCAGAGACTGGCAGAGAGTGATCACTCAAAAAGATCGATGGTTATAAATTCAGAATACGAGAAGAATATAACCACAAAGCTAAACATTGTACAAAAATTCAGTAGTATTACATTACTACGTACTAGTACTAAGATATGGAGTTTCAATATCCAACTCTTTTCCTCAGCTTATTTACCATAATCTTCATCTTTCTTTTCAACAAATTCAAAACATCGAAAGCCAAAAATCTTCCTCCCGGTCCATGGAAATTACCGATTATCGGAAACTTGCACCAAGTGATTGGTCCATTACCACATAAAGCTTTCAAAGAGTTAGCCAAGAAACATGGACCAATCATGCATCTGAAGCTTGGCGAAATCTCTCTAATGGTAGTATCATCGTCGAAAGTGGCTGCCCAAGCACTCAAAACCAATGATATTTGTCTTGCAGACAAACCACAACTGTTGTTAACTGATATTATTTTGGAAAACTGTAGAGACTTTGTTTTTGCACGGTATGGCGATTATTGGAGGCAAATGCGCAAAATATGCACACTAGAATTGTTGAGTGTTAATAAAGTGAAGTCGTTTCGTTCTATCCGAGAGGATGAATCGTGGCATCTTATTGATACGGTTCAAAAGTCTCTAGGATCACCGATCAATATGAGTCACAAATTTGCTGAACTGTCGTATAATATAACTTGTAGAGCAGCCATCGGAAGAAAAGGTGATAAAGAGGTTATAGAGATGGTGGAAGATATAGCCTATTGGGCTGCAGGTTTCTTTATCAATGATTTGTTTCCTTCAATTAAGTTTCTGTCTGTACTTAACGGGATGAAGCCTGCATTGAAGAAGATTCGACGAAAGATTGATTATATTTTTAAAGAAATTATCATTGAACATAAAGAAAAGTTGGCAAGTAGAGAGAAAGGAGTTGCAGTGGATACACAAGATGAAGATCTTGTCGATGTCCTTCTGAGAGTTAACGAAACTCAGCGCCTTCAGTTTCCAATCAACGATAATGACGTCCAGGCCATCACTTTGGTACGTATAAATATAATAAACCCATGATATTGTTTTTTAAGTAGATTCTATATATGTCTTTTTTCACATGTATAACTGTGATGGATGCCTGCAGGATATGTTGACAGCTGGAACTGATACTTCATCGACTGTGCTGGAGTGGGCAATGTCGGCCCTGATGAAACATCCTAGAATTATGAAGAAGGCTCAAGATGAAGTTAGAGAATTGCTAAAAGGAAAAGAAAAAGTGAATGAAATCGATATCGTAGGGCGACTAAGTTACTTAAAGCTGGTTATTAAAGAAACACTGCGTTTGCACACACCTCTTCCTTTGTTAGTTGCTAGAGAATGCAGGAAAGAATGCGAGATTGAAGGATACACTATTCCTGAGAAAAGCAAACTTCTTGTCAATGTTTGGGCAATAGGAAGAGACCCGAATTACTGGGTTGATGCTGAGACTTTTATCCCGGAGAGATTCGAAAACAGTTCTATAGATTTTTTAGGAACGAATTTCGATTATTTACCATTCGGGGCTGGGAGGAGAATGTGTCCTGGTATCAACTTTGGTGTAGCTGGTGTTGAGCTTCCTCTTGCTCTACTACTCTATCACTTTGATTGGAAACTACCATATGATATAAAATCGGAAGATTTAAATATGGAGGAATCGTTTGGGACTACTAATAAAAGGAAGCACAACTTGGTTCTGGTTCCTACCCTACCTCAAAAGCCTTGAATACTAGCTCTATGCAGCCTATATCAAGATAGATTCTGAAAGAAGGGCGTTTTTGTTTTTTGGAGAATAAGAGTTTCAATTTATTTAGCACTTCTACTATAATTCTATGATTATGATTGTGAAATTATAACATAAATCTTATATACTTGTTATGAAATAATGTCAAGTTTTCTGGCCAGCAATTATGTCGAATTTGTACATTACGCATGCATGTACGATGTATCAGTATCATTTTGAAAGCATACGAGAAAAACATGTCCTATCCTAGCGCTTTGTAATATCAGCCATATATCAGCTGTAACAAAATTTATACACCAAGACCGTCGTATTCCCCTGCACAGAAAATTTGTATGAGTTAATCATGCAAACTCGTACAAAGGTCAGGACTAAACCTTGATGGTTCGTGTGAAAATCCAACAAAAAGCAATCTTGCTGGTTTTGTTTATGCAGGATCTATATTTAAGTATTTTTGAAAATAAAAACCACATAACAAATTAAAATAATGAATCATAAGGCACAAAAGCATTGTTACAACACTGTCACGAATTGCGACAGAGAACAGTGTTGGTCTCATAGGCTAAGCTCGATCGGGTCCGATAATAGAGCCAGTCACTCCTTATATAAATGTACTTCATTTTCATTTTGAGTTAATTTTCTCTTCTCAACTTTCTTCTTTCTCGAGTTTATTTTCAGTATTAGTTATACAAAAAATTTTAAAATATAATTTATACTCGTGACATAGATGTGTTTGTTTGTTTTGGAGGACTAAGAGAGTCAGAGGCGTTACTGATTTCATACTATTCATCACTCCCTTCCCTAGTTTCTTTTTTTTTTTTTTTTTTTTTTTGCTAATTACCTTCCCTAGTTTCTATTATCACATATGTAGAGATTGACTAAATCTGAGACAGAGCACAAGACATTGTTAACAATTAGGAACAGACCATGGCGGAACAGAAGTATGTATTTTTATTGACATAGTAAAACTACAAATACAATCCAGAAGACTACGTAACGCTGATAGCAGAATTTAACCTCCCTTTCCTCCAAGGCTAAAGCTTCATAAAGAACCTGAATCCACAGTTTAGAGAAGATGAAGATCTGTAGTAAACTAATGGAAACAACAAGTAAAGCCACAAATTGTATTTCACAAATGTATCAACGAACTCAGCATAGAGAGAGTTTACAGAGTTTACATCAGAGTTTACATCTCTACATTACTGAGAAAATGAAATGAAAATAACAAACTTGTCACTAGAAGTTTCTCATCTGCTATATATAGTACATTGACCAAGTTGAGTAGATTTAACAGAAATTTAACTAACTCAAACGTCTGTCAACATTTAACAGAAAATGAATACATCATTCTCTGACATCAGCAGTCTCGCTTGTATTCTCTTTGTTAGCCTTTATATTTGATAATATTCCCCCTTCAGATGGAATGTGGGAAGACTGTAGAACATTCAATCTGGCAAGAAGAAACCAATGAGCACGACGACTGAGTCCTTTTGTCAATATATCTGCTAACTGACGAGCACTAGAAATATGAACTGGTTGAATCAATTGAAGTTGGACCTGTTCACGTACAAAATGACAATCAATGGCAAAATGTTTAGTACGTGGATGAAACACAGGATCTGCACTAATATCCAATGCAGCTTGGTTATCACAATGTATAATAGTAGGCCTTTGTTGAGGAACATTAAGCTCAGACAATAGTAAATGCATCCAACTGATTTCACAAGAAGTATCTGCTAAGGAACACAATTCAGACTCTGCAGTTGATCGAGAAACAACCTTTTGTTTCTTTGATTGCCAACTAACAAGAGAAGAACCAAGCATTAAACAATACCCCGAGACTGAACGAGCAGTATCAACACAATTACCCCAATCACTGTCACAATATGCTCGTAACTGAAGATCATAATTAGATGAATAGAAAAGTCCCTGAGTAGAGGTACCTTTAAGGTATCGTAAAACTCGTTGAACAGCTAATAGATGAGGGACTCTAGGGGCCTGAAGAAATTGACTCAAGTGATGCACAATGTAAGCAATGTCTGGTCGTGAAATAGTTAAGTAGAGGAGTTTACCTACAAACCTTCGATACAAAGAAGGATTATCAATCAATTGACCTTCATGCTGAGATAAATGGATAGTAGTATCAACAGGTAGAGAAAGGGGTTTTGAATTTTCAAGTCCAGCTTCAATAAGCATATCGTGAACAAATTTATGTTGATGAAGAAAAATGCCAGTAGAAGTTCGATGGACTTCCAAACCCAAATAATATTTGAGCAGGCCTAAATCTTTTATGGTAAACTTGGCATCTAAAACTGCTTTAACACCAGAAATTGTTGAAGGATGATTACCAGTTAGCATTATGTCATCCACATAGACAAGGGCAACAGTGAAATGATTACCAGAAGTCAAAGTGAAAAGTGAATAATCTGCTTTAGTTTGAACAAAACCAAGATCGAACAAAACAGAACCAAGTTTTTCAAACCACTGTCTAGAAGACTGATGTAGACCATAGATACTCTTAACGAGTTTGCATACTAGATGAGGAGTACCATGTAAAGGATGACCCTTAGGAATCTCCATATAAACATCCTCATGAAGATCTCCATGCAGAAAAGCGTTATTAACATCTAATTGATGAATTTCCCACCCTTTTACTGCAGCAACAGCTAATAACGTGCGAATAGTCACCATTTTGGCAACTGGAGCAAACGTATTGTGATAATCTTCTCCTTCTGTTTGAGTGTAACCCTTGGCCACAAGGCGATCAAGATAACCATCAGCATTGTACTTAACTCGATACACCCATTTACAACCGACAATTTTCTTTCCATCAGGCAAAGGCAAAATAGACCATGTGTGGTTGGTTTCTAGTGCTTGCAATTCCTTTTGCATAGCATCTATCCAACGTTGATCTGTGACTGCTTGATTATAAGTGGAAGGTTCCTTGTAATGTGTTTCAGAAGAAGTGGCACAAGAATAAATGGAAGTAGGAACAATAGAGTGATTGATGTTGAACTTAATATCGTCTATTGGACAATCCAGAAGGACTGCACTACTAACTGCAGCAGGAACAGTTATTGTGGGAGAATTACAAGGAAATTGAGGTGAAGCAAAATTGGAAAGATGGTAATCCTTCATCCAAGAAGGTTGTATTTTATGTCTAGTAGATGTTCGAATAGGTAATGAAGTAGACTGAGATATCTGTTCCTCAGGAATTGTAGTAAAAGGATGGGGTTCCAAAACAGAATCAAAATCATCTACTGTGTCAGTACTAGAAGATGATGGAACTTGGTCATTTGATGGACTATGTGTGATAGTATTGTCTTCATCACTTAAAAAATCAAGAGGACTTAAAAATTCATCATCAACCAATGCAGGAGTATGAGGATAAAAAGGTAAAGACTCTGTAGTAAGCTTATCAGAAGGAAACACATCTTCATGAAAAACTACATGCCTTGAAATGAGGAATGTATGAGTAGAAAAATCAAACAACTTATACCCTTTCTGATTAGCAGGGTATCTAACAAAAACTGTAGGAATGGCCCGTGAATCAAATTTATCAGAAGGATGTTGTGATACGTATGCCAAGCAACCAAAAGCACGAAGATGAGAATAAGATGGTGGATCATGAAACAACTTTTCATATGGACTGACATATCCCAAAACTGAAGTTGGAATTCTATTTATGAGATATGTTGAAGTTAGAATACACTCACCCCAGAATGATATGGGTAATTTGGATTGAAAACGTAAAGCACGTGCCATTTCTAGTAGGTTTCTATGCCTTCTTTCGACCCTCCCATTTTATTGGGGAGTATAAGGACATGTAGTTTGATGAACAACCCCATTAGTAACAAGAAAATTGGCTAGATCATGTCCAAGGAATTCCCCCCATTATCAGTTCGTATACACTTAATATTGGTTTTAAAATGTGTGAAAACATAAGCATGGAAGTCTTTTAGTGTTTGGGAAGCATGTTGCTTGGTTGGAAGTAGAATTGTCCAATGAGCTCGTGTATGATCATCAAGAATTGTCAAGAAGTATTTGCAGCCACTATGGGTTGCATATTTATAAGGTCCCCAGATATCACAATGGATTAAATCAAAAGGATTGGTAGCATGTGAAGAACTAATAGGGAAAGGCAATTTACACTGTTTTGCTTTTGGGCAGATTTGACAATGAGAAATGGCAACTTCATCTTTGCAAGGATTTAAATCAGGAATACGAGAAATAACAACAGATGGGATATGTCCTAAACGTTGATGCCACAAATAAGTGGAAATCTTTTGAACAGACAATGAATGAGGTAAGTCAGATACAAGCTGATATAAGCCATCTGTAAGAGTACCTAGAACTAGATCTTTGTTCTGGTGCTGATCATGTAGAATACATTTTGTTGGAGTGAAGAAAATATGAGAATTGAATTGGAGTGACAGTTTACTGATAGATAACAGGTTGAATTTAAAAGATGGTATAAGTAGAACCTCATGAACAATGAGTTGTACTGAGGAAAGTTTAACAGACCCTATGTGTGTGACTGAAGCTGTTTTACCATTTGGGAATTTAACACTCACAGGACAAGACAAGACATTGATATCATGCATCAAGGACTGATTACAGCACATATGATTTGTTGCTCCAGTGTCTAATACCCACACAGCATGCGAATTATCAGAAATAGCAGTACAAGACAGGACAGTACCTGCAATATTTGAGTTTCCAGCAAGAAATTGATTGTGATGAACTGGAGCTGATCCTTTGTTAAAACATTGCATCAAATTCTTCATTTGAATTTGTAAGGCCTCCATTTGTTGCGTGAAACCAGCAGAAGTAGAATCATTGCCAGAATTTTGAGAACCTCCAGAAGAAACATTTTGAGAACCTCCAGAAGGAACATCACTAACTTGAAATGCATGACCAGATTTCTGAGTTGTATTAGCAGGAGAGACAGTTGATTGTTGAAACCTAGTAAATGGCTTCCTTTTTCCTCTGTTATTTGGATGATATGGATGATCAAGGGGATATCCAACCAATTTATAGCACTTATCTTTAGTATGATTTTTGCCATGGCAATAAGAACATTCCTGAGTATTCTTATCAGAATTCTTAACCGCTTGACTAAATTGTGAAGTTTGCTTAGGCAAGTTTACCATCATTGCAATAGGACTAGTAGAACTGCTATGAACTTGTCTCTGTCTCTCTTCTTGCTTAAGCAACATGAAAGCTTGGTTAACTGTTGGCCAAGGACTCATCATCAGTAATTGACCTCTAGCTGCTGTATAGCTATTATGAAGCCCCATTAAGAACTGAATCAGCTTAGTTTTCTCCAACTGAAGATCCCATTGCTTATCAGCACCACATGTACATTTAATTATTGGCTGTAAAGCTTTGATTTCATCCCAATGACCTTTCAGTTTATGAAAATACATTTCAATGGAATCATTTCCTTGTTCCAGTTTAAAAAGTTCCTTTTGAGTTTCATAAAATTTGTGTCCAGTGACTGCAGAGAAACGTTCACTGAGTTCCTCCCAAACATCACGTGCATTATCCAAATAGTTCATACTATTACTGATCTCTTCTGAAACCGTGTTCAAAATCCACGTAATTATCATATCATTTACACGCTTCCATTGAGCAAACAGAGGTGACTTTTCATCAGGTGCAGTAAAATCTCCATTAATAACAACTAACTTGTTCTTAGCAGACAAAGCAATTTGCATAGATCGTTTCCAGGACACATAATTTTCAGAACCAATTAGTTTCTTAGAAATCAAAATCATGCATGGTTGATCATTATTATGCAGATATAGAGGATGTAGATTGCTATCTATACTCATAGAGGACATAGATGTGCCATCATCATGTGAAGTAGTGTTAACAAACGGTGTTGAATGAGTATTACCAGTAGTATTCGCCATTAGATCTGACTGTGTAGCAGCTAGAACATGAGCGTAAGTAGGCCTTTGAATCGAAGACATTCAATCGATAGAATCGCCACAAAACCTAGCTCTTCTTGATTAAACTTGAAGAGATTCTCCAGAAAACAGGACGAAAAACAATCGAAACTGAACACGCAATTACTAGATCGAAACAAACGTGAAAAGAACACGTAATTGAAGCTTAATCGCCATTAAAGCTCTGATACCATTTAGAGAAGATGAAGATCTGTAGTAAACTAATGGAAACAACAAGTAAAGCCACAAATTGTATTTCACAAATGTATCAACGAACTCAGCATAGAGAGAGTTTACAGAGTTTACATAAGAGTTTACATCTCTACATTACTGAGAAAATGAAATGAAAATAACAAACTTGTCACTAGAAGTTTCTCATCTGCTATATATAGTACATTGACCAAGTTGAGTAGATTTAACAGAAATTTAACTAACTCAAACGTCTGTCAACAATTAACAGAAAATGAATATATCATTCTCTGACATCAGCAGTCTCGCTTGTATTCTCTTTGTTAACCTTTATATTTGATAATACACAGAAAGAAGTACATCAATAGTGTCAACACCTGTTTTACTGGTTTTATAAATTCAAAAAACTACTAAGCCGATACCATTAGTAAAACAAAGGATATTAAATATTAACTAGACAAAGATGACATTTCTATAAAAGAGTTTCTTTGTTCTTGTAATAGATAAGAGTTTACCTGTTAATTATCTTCCTCTGCAACAAATCAACTGCGACCACTATCTTATCAAAGACCTTTTCTACATGGTGAAAGTAAAAATACCTCCAAGAATTGATAAAATGCAAAGAAGCGCAGAAACCCAAAAACCCAACCAAGACACCTGGTCCGATTCCAGCATAAAACCATAAATGCTCATCATCCGAATGAAAATCAGTTATATCCTCACTATGGTTGCGAAGACTATGTGTTTCTGTGTCACCAGGGCAGGGCTTCAAGATAGCTTGGCCACAGAGATGTTTGTTGCCAGCATATATGGAAAGATCGTTGAAGGTTTGGAAATGCTTTCCGGTGGGTATTCTTCCTGATAAATCATTGAAGGAGAGGTTCAAGCTGCCTAAAGGGTTCAATTCTGATAAATTCTGTGGAATAGGTCCACTGAGTTCATTATTAGAGAGATCAAGTGATTCCAGTTTATACAAGTCCCTAATCTTTTCAGGGATCCTTCCAGCTAAACGATTACCTGTTAAGTTCAAATTCGTTAAACCATGAAGATCCATCAACTCTTTTGGAATCTCTCCACTGATGCGGTTGTGAGATAGATCAATAGAAAACAGGTACTTCAGAGTAGAGGTGTATTATAGTTCACATCCCTTGACATTATTTGTTATCATTTCACCAATTCCACTTTCCAATGCTGGATATGCCTCAGTGCTGCCACCTGTAATCATTGAACTAAAATTGCCGAAACATGGAGGAATGCTTCCCGTGATTTGATTTTGTGCCAGGTTTAAAACTTGGATTGATGGGAGGTGGCAAAGCTGGGTGGGAATTTCACCATGGAAACTGTTGGACCGGAGTATTAAATACCTAAGAATAGGTAACTGTTCTCTAGTCCAACGGGGAAGAGTGTCACTCAAATGATTTTTTCCCACATCAAGTACGTCCAGATTCGACAAATTTTGGAAGGACAAAGGTAATTTCCCTTGAAACTTATTGTTGTTCAAGTTTAAATATGTGAGATTTCGTAGAGAACCCAAAGAAACTGGGATATCACCAGAGAGACTGTTACCCATCACATCAAGGTCAGTCAAGTATTTCAAGTTTCCTAAGCATTTGGGGAGCTTTCCGGATAAGTTATTTCTGGAAAGAACTAAAGTCGTCAATGACGTTAGATTGCATATAAATACAGGAAAGTCACCTGACAAATTGTTATTTGAGAGTGATAATGTATCCAGAATCAGATCATCCTGAGGTGTTAAACTGAATGACAGTTGTTCCTCGTTAATATCATTGTTGGATAAATCCACAACTTCTGCGTGAGATACCAGATTTACAAGCCAATTAGTTGGGATAATTGATAAGCTTGAATTTTGCATTTGAAAAATTCAAAATTCAAAGAATAATCATTTTTGTGTTTGGAGCCACCGGGGGATACTGGGCCCTACTTTCAAAGAATTCATCCGTATCATTTGGAGCTGGAAGGGAGGTGATAACTCCAAATCTTGATCGGGTCCTTCCTCGCCAACTCCTGTCTCGGAAGTAGTGTAGCTGCTGTGGGGTGTCTGCAAAACAACACCGGAGGGGGGGTTTGGCCCCGAGGTGCCTCCGGCGTGAGAATAAGAGTTGGCTCTGGAAGGTAATAATCAAGTAGAGTACCACAAAGTAATAAGAGTGTATGGATGTGTAATAGTGTTCAACCCCTAAACCCTATTTACTAGGGGTATTTATAGCCCTAGGCCTAGGGTTTAGGGGTAGGTTACCTTCACCCCCGACCGTTGGATCTGGGGGACAAACCGCTGAATATTCGGGATGTAGGACACGTGGACCAGTCTGGGGTGACCGTTGACTGGAGTGTGGCCATGTTGTTGCAGAAATGATTTGGCACGTGCCTTCCCTTGTCTTTTAGTGTTGGTCAGCGCCATATGTCGGAATGTCAGCTGAGGTGGGGTGCCACGTGTGTCGAGTGTCACCCATCTGGGGTCCCCTAGTCTGGGGTGGAGACTACGCCACGTGGTAGTGGCCCCGGGCCCGGGGTCCGCTACTCTGGGCTGGGCCGCTCTTATTCTCATGAGATGATTTATTCATTGTTTTGGGCTCCTTGTTGGGCCTTGGCTGTTTATGGCCTATCATTTGCCCCCCACTCCCTAATGCGGATTTTCCGGATGGGGGAGTAGTAAGGGGTGTTTCTGCCTTGGGGAGTGGATTTGTGGATACTTCGGGGTGCGAGACATATGTCCTCGGGGCTGGACGTTTTGTGGTTCTGTGAGTGCGTCTTCTTTGTGGGTTGGGCTTTGGCCTCGGTTGCCCCCAGGCCCGGGGTTGGGATTGAAGTGTACATCCCGGGGCGTTGGGTTTGCGCGTACACAAAAATGCACGTCTATTAAGGAATATAGGTAATATTTTGAGTGCATTTTTGGATTTTGTTTTTGTTTCTTTTCTTTTTTTTTTTTGGAAAAATAACAGCTGTCATTCACTATCCCCGGGCTTTGGAGATAGTGGGCCGGTCTTTTTGGGCCGCCACGTGTCTTGGGGGGTCTGGATTCTGGTCTTGCCTATAAATAGCGGCTCCCTCCCCCCATTTGTCTTTTACGAGTTTTTTATTTGCTGTTGTGATTCTGCTACTCTGAAGACCTGCACTCCGGGCTATAAGCGTGATCTGATCCAAGTTCATTGTCGCACCCAGACCTCCGGACTTCACTGTAAGTTTTCTTGCTCCGGTCTTTGTATTCCTTTTTGTCTTCAATTTTATTTTACTTTCTTGGCCCGGACTGAGTAGAGACTAATTGTAGGCTTTATCTTTTTGTTGGGTAGCCCGGGGTAGTCCCTTTGTATGGTTAGGAAAGTAACTGCTAGACGAGTTTTAATTCCTCTCTCCGACCCAAGTACTTCTTCAAGTAGTGTTAATTCCCCGGATAGTAGTCTAGAATTGATAGACCTAGATTGGGGTATAATGGGTAAGAAGAAGAGCCGCCTTCCCGTATTAACGAGTATTGCGACCAAGGACATGGGTCCGGGGTACAGTCTGAGTGAGCCGGACGGTAGCTGGGGCCACTCTAAGTATTATTTTGTGAAGAGGGACCCGGGGATTCCTCAAGCTTACTTCTTCAGGGATCTCAGTGCGGAGTTTGGGGAGAGTCCGGATGTAGCAGAGATGACCCGATACAATAGGGCTTTTCTTGACTCTAAGTTCGGGGCTAAGCCAGGGTCCGGAATGGATGTTGGTCCCTTTAGGGCGGAGTATTTGGAGACTCCGGTTGAGTGGGACACTATATTCCGGGCTACTTTCCATATAGATGGTGACGTGGAGTGGAGATGGCCGGAGCCCGGGGAAAAGATTTACCACAGGCCCGATGGCGGTTGGGTCGGGGTATGGTTGGAGCACTTAAGGTCGGGATATGGGCCCAGGTGTCATCAGTTTGTTAAGTCCTTGTGCCTGTTTGAGTATGGGATCCCCATTACCCAATTGACTCCAAACGCGGTCAAGTGGATTTCGTATTTTCTGGGGTGTTGTGAGGCCGCCGGAGTGTTACCTACTTTCAAGCTTTTTCACCATCTTTTCCAGATGGTCCGGTCCAACAATGTTCCTTTGTTTGAGTTTAGATTCCGGGCTAAAGCCTGTGGCTATCCTTCTTCGGATTCGAAGCCACTAGTTATGCTTCCATCTTTGAAAGGCTGGAACGGAGAGTTCGTCTTTCTCCGGGGTGTTGATATCCGGTTCATGCCCACCTTCAAGGAGAATCCTTTGGCTATGCACTTCGAGGTGTTTGATCTCCAGGATGCGGCGTTGGACCGGGTACATGCCTTCTGCCGAGGTCTTGGGAGGCTGGTGACTCGGGAGGATCTCATGAGTCATGCCTACCTTTACCGGATAGGATGTAAGTCCGGGCTATATTTTCATCGTACTCATATCTGTTGTTTTGGTTTTACTCCGGGCTAATGTAAAAATTTCCTTTGTTGTGTTGTGTTTTTTATTTCCTGGTCTTCCCGGTTATAACCCGGAGTTTGAGAAAGTTGCTGAGATGAACAAATCCAACAGAGCTTTGGCCGCGGCTCTTAAGAGCATTGGGCATGTTCGTGATAACACTAAGGCCCCCGGGGAAGCTGGTGACTCCCAAGCCGAGGAGGGGAGAACGGGGGGTTCGGGGCCAGTGATCCCCGAAGCTGTGGTGGACGAATCCGGACTGGTTCCGAGGAAGAGGCCCAGGGTTTCTTCTGTTCAAGCTGAGAAGTTTGGGACCATGCTCTCGGACTGCGAGCTTGTGCAGGAGAGCTCTGCTGGTGGTAGCCCGAAGAAGGCTAACTTCCGTCCTCACGAGGCCGCCCCCGTGTCTCCGGAAGAAAGAAACTTCATCGGTTTCCTGGCTGATCTTCCCAGCAAGACGGAGTGGGAGGATATGGGTAAAACTTCGGCCACTTCGCTCTTGCAGGAAATGATGGGGGTTTACGGTCAGGTATGCATCTCCCCGAATTTCCCACACTTGTTTTTCTTGTTAGGCTTCTAATTGCGTTTATATTGACAGCTCGGGGTCCGGATGGCCGGGGCTGCGGCTTCTGCATGCCGAGAGATCAAGGAGGGCCAGGCTGCGTTGGCTGGGGCATCTGGGAAAGATCAAGAGATTTCCGGCCTGAAGAAGCAAGTCACCGAGCTGGAGGAGCGCATGGAATCCCGGGTTGAGAAGCTCAAGGCCGGGGCTAAGCAAGTTGCTGATGAGAGGGATGCGTACCGGGCTAAGGTCAAGGATTACAAAGAAGAAGTGAAGAAGCTCCGGGATGAACTGAAAGCCAAGAAGTCCGAAGAGGATGTCATTGCTGAGTTCCGGGCTTCGGATGCTTACGACGATGACCTTTCCTTGGTCGCAGCCCGGAAAATCAGCCGCTGCTGGGTTGTTGCCGAGAAGATGTGTAAGAGCGATCCTGGGTCTGCCACTTGGGAAAACTTCATTAAAGAGTACATGGAGGCCGAGGATGCTCTTGCCCGGGGTGAAGGGGAACCGACTCCTTACGCTGCTCCCAGCTCCTCCCGTCCTCCTCCGGCTTAACCTCGTTATGTGGCTGCGTCCAGTGCCCGGGCTGTGCCCTTGTAATTTCTTTCATTTTGATGTAATCTTAACTTGGTTTTATAACTTTAAATTCTGCTGCCGTGTGTAACTTTAACTGTCAGGTGTTTCGGGCTGTCGGTCAGCTCGGCCTGTCCGCTCTTTTCTTCTTATATCTACTTTTATTCCGCAAGTTTTGCCTTTTTCTTTTGTTGTTGGTTTCTTGTTAGCTTGTATTGCCCCCCACTCCTTAATTCGGGTATTCCGGATTGGGGAGTGGTTGTTTCTCCCGGGCTCTGGCCTACTTGGAAAGGATGAAAACTTTTCCAAGTAGGAATTTGGATGCCTATGGCTTCCCGGGCCGAAGCATTGCTAAGGTCCCGGGCTTTGGCCTACTTGGAAAGGATGAAAACTTTTCCAAGTAGGAATTTGGATGCCTATGGCTTCCCGGGCCGAAGCATTGCGAAGGTCCCGGGCTCTGGCCTACTTGGAAAGGATGAAAACTTTTCCAAGTAGGAATTTGGATGCCTATGGCTTCCCGGGCCGAAGCATTGCTAAGGTCCCGAGCTTTGGCCTACTTGGAAAGGATGAAAACTTTTCCAAGTAGGAATTTTGATGATAATTATAAAATTGAACCGCCAAGTAGGAAATAGAGTTCTTTTTCATTGATAACAGAATGATTACATGATTTCCGAATATAATTCCCAAAAAACAAGGAAACGCCCGTGTATGAGCTGAATCTATTTCCCTTTACTGGTAGTACTTTCTTAGTCTGAGGCCATGCCAGGTGTTGGGGACTTCGGAGTTGTCCATGTGACTGAGCTTGTAGGTTCCGGGGCGGAGTACCTCTTTAACTCTGTAGGGACCTTCCCACTTAGGCATAAGTTTCCCTGTGTTAGTGGGGTCTGAAGCCTCGGTATCCCGGAGTACTAGATCCCCGATTTGGAAGTTTTTGACTCTTGACTTCTTTCCGAAGTATTCTCTTGTTTTCTCTTTATACTTCTCCATTCTTTGTACTGCTTTGTCCCGGACCTCATCCACTAGCTCTAGATTGACTCGTAGCCCTTCTTCATTTGCAATTTCATCAAAGTTGATTACCCTGTGGGAAGGAGAACCCACTTCGATTGGCAACATTGCTTCGGTTCCGTATGCTAGCTTGAACGGAGTTTCCCCTGTCCCGGATCGTGGACTAGTTCTGTATGCCCATAATACATGTGGCAGCTCTTCGGGCCACTTGTTCTTGCTTTCCTTCAGCCTCTTCTCAATTCCCCTTAGCAGAATTCTGTTTGTCACTTCAACTTGCCCGTTGCCCTGGGGATAGGCTACTGAAGATTTCTTGTGTTTGATTCCCCTTTCCCTCAAATAGTTTTCAAAGTCTGAGCCGATGAACTGGGGACCATTATCCGAGACCAGAACCCTGGGCAGGCCAAACCGCATTAATATGTTGTCCATGAATTTGATGCAGTCTTGCTGGTTTATGGTTCGCATCGCCTTTGCTTCGGCCCATTTAGTCATGTAGTCAATGGCTACAAGGAGGTACCTCAGATCACCCTTGGCCCGGGGGAAAGGCCCTACTATATCGATGCCCCATACAGCAAATGGGATAGGGGATAAGACTGAGGATGGTAACACCGGGCTTTGTCTTGGTACATTGCTGAACAGTTGGCAATTTCTGCACTTCTTGACGAATTCTACTGCATCTGAGTGGATTGTTGGCCAGTAGTAACCTTGCCTTATGATTTTGTATGCGAGGGACTTTGCGGACATATGATCCCCACAAATCCCTTCGTGTACCTCTTGTAAACAGTAATTGGATTCCTCCGGGCCTATACACTTCAGTGTCGGAGATGAGAAGGTTCGGCGATAGAGTTGGTCTTCTTCTATGAAGTATTTCGAAGCCTTGTTTTTCAATCTTCTGGCTTCATTCTTGTCTTCGGGCAACTCTCCTTTCTCCAAGTAGAGGATGAAAGGGGTCATCCAGTTCGGGGTTCCCTCTATCTCCGTTACCTCTTTCTGATCGATGGCCGGGGTTTCAAGTTCTTCAAAGTAGACCGAACTGTCTAGTTCGGCTGAGTTCTGAACCAGCTTGGATAATTCATCAGCTTCGGAGTTTTCTTCCCTGTTGATTTGGCCGATTTGATACTCTGGCATGGTGGCTAGGTAACTTTTGACAAGGGCTTGGTATTGGGCCAGTTTTTGGTCCTTAGCTAGGTATTCCCCTTTGGTTTGCCGCACCACGATTTGGGAGTCACTATAGATATTCAGGCTGTTGATTCTCAAAGTTCGTGCTAACCTTAGCCCGGCTAGAAGAGCTTCATATTCGGCTTGGTTGTTCGTTGCTGGGAATTTGAATGTTATGGCTTGTTTGATTTGGAAGCCTTCCGGGCTTTTCATGATTATTCCTGCCCCGGACCTGTCGGCTGTTGAGGATCCATCCACATGGAGAGTCCATGACCCCGGGGCTTGGTCCTGATTTACCAAACGTCCAGCTACTATCGTAGCTTGCTTCGGTTCCGGGAAGGAGCATTCTACTATGAAATCTGCCAAAGCCTGTGCCTTGATGGCGGTCCGGGGCACGAACGTTAAGTGAAATTGGCTTAGCTCAATTGCCCAATTTATTAATCTGCCGGATGCATCTGGCTTGTGGATTATTCGCCTTAACGGCTGGTCTGTTATCACTTTGATTTCTCTGCCTTGGAAGTAGTGTCTGAGTTTCCTTGAGGCCGTGACTAAGGCGAAGGCAAATTTCTCTAGATTGGGGTATCTGGTTTCTGCATCTTTTAGAACCTGGCTGATGTAGTACACCGGCCGCTGGTTTCCCTTGACTTCCCGGACCAAGGCCGCGGCCACGGTCAGGGGCCCGGCGGAGAGGTATAGATGTAGGGGTTCCCCGGGTTCCGGCTTTGTTAGAAGCGGTTGTGATGAGAGGTATTGCTTGATGGTTTCAAGAGCTTGCTGGCAGTCCGGGCTCCAGGTAATTTCTTTTTTGTTGCTCGCCCCCCTGAGCAAAGTGAAGAATGGTAAGCACTTTTCTGCCAAATTGGGTATGAATCTTCTTAAGGCTGCCAACAAATTCCGGCCGATTTGATCCTTGAAGACCTCCACCATGGCTCTTTGGTATGTAGCTCCAGCATTCCGGAGTCCAAAGGGCATGAACTTATAAGCATAGACAGCTCTGTGAGTGATAAATGCGGTTTTGGCTATGTCTGCCGGGTTCATCTTGATTTGGTTATATCCGGAGAATGCGTCCATGAAGCTAAGCATCACATGTCCGGAGGTGGCATCGATGAGCTGGTCTATACTTGGCAGTGGATATGGATCTTTGGGGCAGGCTTCATTTAGGTTCGTGTAATCAACACACATCCTCCATTTCCCACTAGGCTTCTTGACCAGAACTACATTGGCTAACCACTCCGGGTATTTGACCTCGCAGATGATATCTGCCTTGAGCAGTTTGTCCACTTCCTCGTCTATGGCTTTCTGCCTCTCCGGGGCGAAGTTCCTCATTTTCTGTTTCACAGGCTTCCTCCGGGGATCAACATCCAGGCTATGCATGGCGAGGGACTCCCGGAGCCCGGGCATATCAGATGGGCTCCAAGCAAAAACATCAGCATATGCCCGGAGTAGATGGATTAATTCTTCTCTGAAGGCGGTTTCTAGACCAGCTCCGATCTTAATTTTTCTTTCTGAGTTTCCCGGTATGAGTTCGATTGTTTCGGTTTCCACTGCAGGTTCCACCTTAGCTTGGTCTTGAAGCAGGGACGATTTTTGCACTCGGGCCTGGGAGTTGGAGATCTGATATTCCCGGGCCTCAGTCATATTTGGTCCCTGGGACATGGCTCCGGAGACTTCAATGTTTTGTACCTCTTTTCCGGGGTTCTTGTAAGTTGAAACTCTGTGCTTCTTTCTGCTTAGATTCTTGTGGTAAGAGGAAGCTTTCCTCTTGTTCTCCGGGTCGGCCTCCGCCATGACTAAGGCTTGGCCATAGCACCGGCTGGCTGTTTCTGTGTCGCCCCTAACTTCTCCGACCCCGGAGGGTGTGGGAAACTTAAACTTGAGATGTGGGGTTGAGGTTACGGCTCGGAGCTTGGTCAGGGCTGGGCGCCCCAGGATTACATTGTAAGAGGAAGGGCTATTGATTACATAGAATTTGACCATATGAACTATCTGTTTCGGGGCGGTGCCAAATTGGACGGGCAAGTAAAGGGTTCCTTGGATCGGAACCAAGTTGTGGCCGAAGCCATATAGCGGGTCTTCCCGGCACTCATTCATCCTGATGCTTCCAAGTTGCATCCTGTCCATGGTATGTTTGAATAGTATGTTGACGGAGGATCCGTTGTCAACAAGAATTCTTTTTACCTCATTTTCGGCGATGTCCAGGGTTACGACTAGGGCTTCATTGTGGTTAGGATCTACTCCCTCAAAGTCGGCGTTACTGAAAGATATGACTTGCTCTGGGGCCGAGCTTATCATCATTATTTCATCTCCGGAGTCCGGGCTTCCCGGAGGGGAATTGGATCCTCCCAATACAACGTGCACCACATTCTTGGTCTTCTGGGCCCCGGGTCCTTCGCCCCTTTCCGTGGTTCTCCGAGCTAGATATTGGCCCATATTTCCTTTCTTGACTTGGTCTTCGATGAAGAACTTAAGGGAGACACAGCTTTCCGTCTCGTGGCCATGGGTTGCATGGTAATCGCAATGTTTGTCACGGGGCCTATTCTCTGGGGCCGAAACCAAGGGTTTGGGAGGATAAAAGAAGGGCTTGCTCCGAACTTCTTTTAATATATCGGCGCGTGGCCGGTTCAAAGGTGTCCATTCTGGCTCCGGCCTTGGTTCGGCCCTCCCCGGTCTCGGGGGTCTGGCCTCGGACTTGGCCCCGGAGGAGTGGCCTTTGTCCGGGACCGTCAGTTGATGACTCGGGATATAGTTGTACTGTTTGTTGGGCTTAAACTTCTTATCCGAGCTGTGATCATTTCTAGAGCGATCATCTTTACCTCTTCCCGAGGAGGTGCCCTGCCGGGTCATTCTCATTGCTTGTAGGACATCAGTTTCTTTGATGAACTTGGCGGCCATAGAGTAGGCTGCAGCTAGACTTTGGGGCTCTTTGTTTACCAATTCAATAACATAGCGCTCACTACGCTCCGGGTCTAGGTTCTTCCGGAATATGCTCAAGGCTTCTCTTTCGT
This sequence comes from Saposhnikovia divaricata, assembly GCA_036435485.1. Lineage (NCBI taxonomy): Eukaryota > Viridiplantae > Streptophyta > Magnoliopsida > Apiales > Apiaceae > Saposhnikovia > Saposhnikovia divaricata. The sequence goes on from CM071594.1 coordinate 60,648,200, forward strand.
CTAGGTTGGTGACTTGGTTTATGGCTTCTTGGAAACGTTTCATAAATGCGGCAAGCGTCTCGTTGTCATGTTGCCTTATTGTTTCAAGGTGGCACATGTGGTATTCCGGGGGTTTGTTGGCTCGGAATCTCCGGAGAAAGGCTTCCCGGAACTCCTTCCAGCTGTGTATGCTCCGGGAAGGGATCCGGCTGAACCATCTCTGAGCTGCTCCCTTTAGGGTGGAAGCGAAGAACCTACACTTGGTTAGGTCATTGTAGAAGTATATCTGGGCTATTTGCTCAAAGTAGTTGAGGTGTTCTTCTGGGTCCTCTAGCCCATTAAAGGAGTCAAAGTTGTAGTGCTTGAGGTTCTTTTGCCGGGGTATGGCTTCAAGGGAATGGCTGAAAGGGGTGAGTGTGTCCTGGATCTCGAACCCGGAGTCACTATTGACTTTCCTCTGTAGCTCATGGATCATTTGCACCAGGTGGTTTGGATTTTCTTCATCATCTGAGATAATCTCCGGGCTTACCTCCCTCCGGGTTCTTTTGGATTTGGATTTCCTCATTCTTTCTTCTTCCTCTTGGAGCCTCTTCTGGATTCTGAGCTCCAACTTAGCCTGTTCCTCCTGCCTTATTCTTTCCCGGAGCGTTTCTAGTCTCTTGGCTTCATCATTTTTGTCCCTACTCCGAACCTCCTGGTCCTTTCTGTTTCCCTTGCCCCGGTTTCCAAGGCGGTCAAAGACCGAGGCCCGGGAATGATGGGAGTTGGCTGATTCCCCGGAATTTTCCGCTTGCACAGGTTCAGGTTCCGGGAGGGGACGGTTCCTATAATTTCGGATTGCCTGGGCTAGCTCCTCGGGTGTCAGGTTTTCCATTTGAGCGGAGTCCAGGGGCACATCTGTATACTTATACCGGTTCACCTCGACGGTGACCCGAGCGTCGTTTGGCCCAATTCCGAGCCTCTCTTGGATTGGGATCTGGACAGGTGGGACTTGCTCCGGGATAGTTATTAAGGGTTCGTCTCTAGTTGCGCTGGGTGCTTGGCGCTGGGTAGAGGTGGTTCTTCGGGGCATGGTTCGAGGTTTTAGGTAGTTCGGGTTGCTTCAGTTTGGTTGTTGGTTCGGGGTTTTGGGGTTCGGAGGTTCGCCCCTCCTTCTAGCGCCAATGATAACTCCAAATCTTGATCGGGTCCTTCCTCGCCAACTCCTGTCTCGGAAGTAGTGTAGCTGCTGTGGGGTGTCTGCAAAACAACACCGGAGGGGGGGTTTGGCCCCGAGGTGCCTCCGGCGTGAGAATAAGAGTTGGCTCTGGAAGGTAATAATCAAGTAGAGTACCACAAAGTAATAAGAGTGTATGGATGTGTAATAGTGTTCAACCCCTAAACCCTATTTACTAGGGGTATTTATAGCCCTAGGCCTAGGGTTTAGGGGTAGGTTACCTTCACCCCCGACCGTTGGATCTGGGGGACAAACCGCTGAATATTCGGGATGTAGGACACGTGGACCAGTCTGGGGTGACCGTTGACTGGAGTGTGGCCATGTTGTTGCAGAAATGATTTGGCACGTGCCTTCCCTTGTCTTTTAGTGTTGGTCAGCGCCATATGTCGGAATGTCAGCTGAGGTGGGGTGCCACGTGTGTCGAGTGTCACCCATCTGGGGTCCCCTAGTCTGGGGTGGAGACTACGCCACGTGGTAGTGGCCCCGGGCCCGGGGTCCGCTACTCTGGGCTGGGCCGCTCTTATTCTCATGAGATGATTTATTCATTGTTTTGGGCTCCTTGTTGGGCCTTGGCTGTTTATGGCCTATCAGGAGGAATCCATTGAGAACTAATATTCAACACCAAGTTACACTCGAAAGATCGAGTGTAGAAAGTGACTTTAAATTTCCAAGTGATTTAGGAATCAAACCTTCAATATGATTAGCTGAAAGATCGAGTTTAGAAAGTGACTTTAAATTCCCAAGTGATTTAGGAATCAAACCTTCGAAATTATTGTTGGAAAGATCAAGTTAGGAAAGGAAAGTCAAACTTCCCACAAATTCAGGAATCGGGCCTTGAAAGTTGTTACCGCCAAGATTGAGATTTACAAGACCACTGTTGTTAACAACCCATAAAGGAAAAGATTGGTTAAATTGGTTTCCACCAAGATCAAGGGAAACAAGAGATGTTAAATTCATAAAGGAAAGAGGACTAAAGATATTGTTGTGGAGCTGACAGTGGTGCAGTTTAAGTACTAATAGAGAATTAGGAAGCATGTTAATGGCCGGAAACGAATCAGCAACGGCCTTCGAAAAGTCAACAAACGAGAGATCCAGGTATTCCAAAGAAGAAATCCTAGATAACCATCTCATGCTATCAATGCTTAAATAATAATCATTAGTACCTAAATCTAGGCAACGTAAGGTTGAAAGGTTTCCTAGATGATGAGGAACTAAACCTTGAAATTGTGAGCTAGAGAGATTGAGATATATGAGCTCCTTGAAGGACCCAAAAAAATCTGGGATTTTGATCCCATTGAAGTTGTTAAAACTCAAGTCCAAGTAAGTCAAATATTTCAAATCAAGCAAAGAAGAGTTTAATATCTGATCACCTCTTAACGAGCAATTTCGAAGATCAAGTTCAATGACATGGCCTGTACTCGTGTTATCACACAATATTCCATGCCATGAACAACAATCTTCTCCAACCCATGATGATAAGTATTTGAACTCGTCAAAGAGACCTCTCTTGAACTGATGCAAAGCTTGTTTCTCACTCTCGAGGCAACTTCTACCTGAATAGCCTCCAACTCTGCTTCCTTGCCCAAACTCTACACTTAACAGAACACCCAACGCAAAAGCAAGAACGAGTAAACTAATATTTTTTTGCATATTCATAGCTATGAGAATATACTTATTTCGGAGCTGTTTACATATACAAAAGACACTGCATGCAGTTTGCCTTAAATATATGAAAAAAATATGAAATAAAATCATAGAAAAGTGTAAAAGGTATCAACCAGACAAATAATTAATCAGACTCCCATCTCTTTCAACTTATAGTCTCCTCCAAGTCTACGTTGTATACATAGTGATAAACAATTTAACTACGTTTCTGAGAACTACTTGGCCTACATTATTTGTCAAATCATTATCAAACAGCATAAGAAGACAATGCAGGAAATAAGAGGAAGATGAGTTCATGTTTCGTCTATCTATGTAGTATAACATATGTAACTGAACTGTTGAACCGGGACTAGATCAAATTTACATCACAAAAAGCTATACGGTAGACATTTACCAATAAAACTATGTACGAAAAATATACACGACGTTCCGTTTTTTGTATTAAACTTGATTAATTTTAGTAAGCCTGCCGCTCAGCAAAATTTAAGATACACGGTCACACTAAACTCCGCCCAGAAAAATTTTGTGACCTTGTCTAATTGTATAGATTTTCAGTTGTGCTTAGGCAAGAGAAGAGTCTGCAAGTCTTTTAAAGGCTGTTAAAAGTTGATACATATGAGTAAATGTACTCGTATGATTTTGCATTTCTAGAGCTTGAATAATATGAAAAAACTGTAAACACAATCCAGAAGCTCTTTTACATAACGCAGATAGCGGAATTTAACATCCGTTTCCTCCAAGGCTAAAGCTTCACAGAGAACCTGAATCCACGAAAGAAATGCATCACAATTAGTGTCAACACATGTCATAGTGGTTTTATAAATTCAACAAACTTGCTCAGCTATAGAAGCCGATACAATTAGTAAAGCAAAGAAGAAAAATATTAACTAGACAAAGATGACATTTATGTAAGAGTTTACCTGTTAATTATCTTCCACTGCAACAAACAAACTGCGACCATTACACCATCAAACACTTTTTCGACATAGTGAAAGTAAGAATACCTCCAAGACCTGATAAAATGCAAAGAAGCGCAAAAACTCAAAAAGCCAACTAAGACACCGGGTCCTATTCCAGCATAAAACCACATGTGCTCATCATCTGAATAAATATCAGTTTCAACTTCACTGTGCTTGTGAACAAGCAGTATTTAATTATGTGTTCTAGGAGCCTAAAATCTCCTTTTTTGTTCCTAATCTGAACACCAACTCGATTATTTCCAGCTCTATGTAATGCGATTTCATCCAGAAAATTCAAACTATCTAAAGATGTTTCAATGCCAGATATAGCTCTTCCAGGTGGCACACTGATGGCTTAGGCGCTTAGCTAGGAGGCATATTGCCATCATATCGTCACATTTTTGTTTTCTTAGATCGCCTGAGGGATCCATGGCTACGTTCAGATATATAACCTTCCAGTCCCCCAGTCTTTTAGATAAATAAAATAGTAAAAACTAGTATTAGAAAATTTTGTTACCTAGTTCTGGAGGAATGAGACGCATCATTGATCCAATACTACTCTTGTCTTTTATTGAATATCTTTGTCATATGTAAATATTAATTCAACCTGGCATCCTTATGTAGTGGTAATTTCAAACACTACTTTCTCGCATTTTATGATAGGTGATTTGTTCATTAGTAAAAGAAATCAAGGGGATAAGTATAAGAAATATGCCAACACTAATTGAAAGACGGCAAGAAATAAATAAAGGTTATAGATATGCCAACACTAATTCGAAGGTGATAAGAAATAACAGTTTAATGGCCTGTTTGTTTAACTTGAACCCACTTTGTACTGTCTAATGGATAGAACACAAAAATATAGGAACATAGAAGCATGTATCTTTTATGACATATAATACAACCGGAGATGAAGCTCTAATTATATGATGTGAAATCAACAGCATCCGCTTTTCCAAGGCTACCGCTTGACGAAAAAACCTGAATAAACTGAAAGAAATTTATGCACAGGCATTCAATAAGTTTCCCGGATGACATTTCAATAACATTCCTTTGTGTGCATAATAGAAGTTTACCTCTTAGTTACTGAACTACCTTAGTCACAAAGCATAGGTAACTGCTATCTTGTCAAAAAAAATGTTCGACATAGTGAAAGAAACAATACCTCCAAGACCTGATGAAATGAAAAGCAGCACAGAATAATAGAAAGCCAACCAAGAAACCAGGTCCTGCCCCAGCATAAAACCACAAGCGCTGATCATCTCAACGAAAGTCAGTTTCGACCTCACTTTGGTTGTGAAGATTATTTGATTTTGTGTCACCAGCGCAGGGCTTCAAGATAGGTTGGCCACAGAGTAGTTCGGTGCCAGCATAGATAGAAAGATCGTTGAGCGTCTGCAGTTGCTTTCCAGTAGGTATTCTTCCTGATAAATCATTGAAGGAAAGGTTCAAGCTGCTTATAAATGAGTTAAATTCCAATAAACTCTGTGGAATTGGACCTGGACCACTAAATTCATTTTTGGAGAGATCAAGAGATTCCAATTTTATACAGTTCCCCTATTTTGTTGGGGATCCTTTCAATTTATACAGTTCCCCTATTTTATAAAGCCGTCAATGACGTAGGTTGCATATAAATGCAGGAAAGTCACCTGACAAATGGTTATTTGAGAGTGATAATGTCTCGAGATCATTCAGGGGTGTTGAATTTATTGACAATTGAACCCCGTTGATATCATTGTTGGATAGATCGACAACTCTTGCTTGAGATACCAGAGTCACAAGCCAATCGGTTGGGATGATTGATATGCTTTTGCATTTCAAAATACTCAATTTCTCTTTGTGTCTGGAGCCACCGTGGAGTATTAGGCCCTACTTTCAAAGACTTGATCAACATTGTTCTGAGCTGGATGGAAGGAACCCATTCAGAACTAACATTCAACAGTAAGTTAGACTTTGAAGAAATAACCAACGATTTCAGCCTTGTGAGGTTAATAAAGTGATGCTCAGATACAAAACCATGCCAATAATTAGAATAAAGATTCAAGCCTTCTAGATTTGATAGTTTTCCGATGCATTTTGGAATGTTTCCGCTCAACTGTTTCGCACCACGGACAATGTTTCTAACTTTGACAGATGGCAATATGATTCAGGTAGGCAACCGATCAATTTGATTTGAGTCTACAAAGAGGCGTTTAAGTTTGGAGAGGTTGCCAATTTCAGATGGAACTGAATCATTCAATATATTCGTTGAAAGATAAAGTTTGCAAAGTTGTGTCAAATTTCCAGGAGATTGAGGAATGAAACCTTGGAAATTATTGTAGGAAAGATAAAGTTCTGAAAGGGCCCTCAAACTTCCCAAAGATTCTGAAACTGGGCCATGAAAATTGTTAGACCCAAGATCAAGATACACAAGGCCACTATTGTTAACAACCCATAAAGAGAAAGAATGGTTAAATTGGTTGAAACTAAGATCAAAGGAAACAAGAGATGTTAAATTTGTAAAGGAAAGAGGATTAATATTATTGTTGTGGAGCTGATAGTCGGATAGTCTAAGTACTAAATAGAATTCAGAAGCACATTAATTGCTGGAAACCAATCAGCAGTGGCGTCCAAAATGTTAACACCCGATAGATCCAGGTGTTCCAAAAGAGAAAGCCCAGGCAACCATCCCATGCTATCAATGCTTAAAGAATTATAATTATAACTTAAATCAAGGTAACGTAAGGTTGAAAGGTTTCCTAGATGATTAGGAACTACACCTTGAAATTTTGAGCTAGAGAGGTCAAGATGTGTTAGCTCCTTAAAGGACCCGATAAAATCTGGAATTTTGATCCCATAAAAGTAATTAAAACTCAAGTCCAAGTAAGTCAAATATTTTAAGTCAAGCAAAGAAGAGTTTAATATCTGATTACCTCTTAACGAGCAATTTGGAAGATCAAGTTAGATGACCTGTACTCGTGTTATCACACGATATGCCATGCCATGAACTACAATAATCTCCAACCCATGATGATAAGTAATTGAACTCGTCAATGAGATTGCACTTAAACTGTAGCAAAGCCTGTTTCTCAATCCCCCCACGCGGCTTCTACCATAATAACCTTCCTGTCAGAGGAAACATACTAATGATGACACCAATCTTGAATGTGACACAAGCTTATCGATTGATAGCCCAAGAGGAAAATCATAAAGAGTTTTCACAACAGACAAATCATACTGATGCTGTTGCTTTTGTTGTAGATAGAAGAAGGTTTAATTCTGGCTCTAATAATTACTATGGATCCAAATTTCAGCAGCAGAATTCTCAGAATTCTAGTAACTCTCAGAATCATAACTCTCAGACTCAGAATCTTCAGAGACAGAATAACTATGCTAAGAAACCAGGGAATTCTTATTATTGCACTCATTGCAAGATGAATGGTCACAGTATTGAAAGATGTTTTAGAATTCATGGGTTTCCACCTGGTTTCAAGAGCAACAGAGATAGAAAGTTTGCAGCATTCTCTTCTTCTACCTCTGAAACAACTAATGAGCATAATGATGCACCTGCTTCACCTGCTTCATCTGTCTCTAATATCTCAGTTGAACAATATAATCACCTGATTGAGCTACTTGGTAAACAACAAATTGTTGACAAAGAACAAGATACTCACACTGGACATGCTTTACTAGCAGGTAAAGTATGCTTAATGTCTTCATTTACAAAGGATTGGTTCTTAGACAGTGGAGCAACTGATCACATTAGTCCTTACTCAGATGATTTTGCTACTATTACTCCAGTCACTGAGGCAAACAATCATATTACAATACCAGATGGCTGCCAAATTAAAGTTACACATATTGGGACAGTGATTTTAAATGATAAAATCACTCTTTTGAATGTTCTTCTTGTTCCAGCATTTCATTATAGGTTGTTATCAGTTCATAAACTTTGTGAAGATATGAACTCTAACATAGCTTTTTCTGCTAATCAATGTTATCTCCAGGACCTCTCTCAGAAGCAACCAGCAATGCTTCTTGGTGAATTACACAATGGTCTTTACACTGTCAAGCCTCAAAATGTTGTTTCAGACATTCGATTTTTCAAAACTCCAGCTGCTTTTCTTAGCATTTCAGAAGACTGCAAACTTTGGCATCTTCGACTAGGTCATGTTCCTTTTTCTCAACTGAAGCTACTCAAGTCTCCTTGTCAACTCAAAGATGAGGATACCAATATACAAGATTCATTTTGCCAAATATGTCCTAAAGCAAAGCAAACTAGAAATTCATTTCCTGTTAGTAGTATTAAGACTACTTCTATTCTCGAATTGCTTCATGTAGATGTATGGGGACCTTACAAGGTCAAGAACCATAATCAGTGTACTCAATTTGTTACTATTGTAGATGATTACAGTCGTTACACTTGGGTGCATTTGATAAAATACAAATCTGATGTTGCTTCCGTTATTACTTCATTCATTCTATATGCTGAAAAACAGTTTTATCAACCTGTTTTATGCGTACGATCTGATAATGCTAAAGAGTTTACAGAAGGCTCATTGAAGTTATTTCTACAATCCAAGGGTATTATTCACCAAACAAGTTGTAGCTATACTCCCCAGCAAAACGGGGTTGTGGAGAGAAAGCATCGTCACTTGCTTGAAACAGCTCGAGCTCTCCAGTTTCAATCCAACTTACCAACACATTTTTGGGGTGAGACTATCTTATGTGCAACCTTTCTGATAAATCGGATGCCACTTAAGAGTATCAATTACCTTACACCATATTTTAAACTTCATAATTCTGAACCTGTTTTGGAGAATCTACGAGTTTTTGGCTGTCTGTGCTATGTGTCAACCATTAAGCCTAAGAGAAGTAAATTTTCACCACGGGCTAAACCATGTATTTTCATAGGTTATCCTGCTCATCAAAAGGATTACAAGGTATTAGATTTACAATCTTCTGAAATCTTAATATCTCGAGATGTTACTTTCTATGAGCATCATTTTCCATATCACATTATATCTCATCATTTTAATTCCAAACAAAATTTTCTTTCTTCTAATTTTCTTCCCACTGTTACTACCTTTTCATCTAATTCTCAATTTGATGATGATGATATTTCTAAGTCCACACAGTCCACTATTTCATTACCAGTTAATAATTCCAATCTTTCTACTACTGATACAACAATTTCATCATCTTCTAATGACACTACCAATGATAATCATTCTGAGATATCTAATTCTGATTTGTCTCTACGACAATCTACCAGAATTAAGAAAGCTCCATCATATCTTAATTCTTATCATTGTCATATTGCTTCTTTACATAAACCTCCTAGTTGGTGTAATCTTGTTAGTTATAACACCATGCCAGATTCACATAAGGCTTTCCTTGTTCATCATGATTCTCTTGTTGAACCTACAAGCTATAGAGAGGCTGCTTCTCAACCTTTGTGGGTTGCAGCCATGGACAAAGAAATTCAAGCACTTAATGACAACCACACTTGGGACTTAGTTGATTTACCTCCTGGTAAAAAATCTATCGAATGCAAGTGGGTTTATAAAACCAAACTAAATGCAGATGGTACTCTTGAGCGTTGTAAAGCTCGTTTAGTTGCAAAAGGGTTCACCCAGCAACATGGAATTGATTACGACGAGACATTCTCTCCTGTCATAAAAATGAGTTCAGTTCGTTGTTTAATAGCTCTTGCAGCTAGTCGGAAATGGCCATTATTCCAGCTAGACGTTAACAACGCTTTTCTCCACGGTGATCTTAGTGAAGAAGTCTACATGAAAGTTCCCCCTGGAATTCCTCATAAACCTAATCAAGTATGCAGACTTCGTAAATCTCTTTATGGCCTCAAACAAGCCTCTCGTAAGTGGTTTGAAAAATTAGCCAGTGAATTAATTTCTCTTGGTTATACTCAGTCTAAAAATGACTATAGTATGTTCATTAAAAAATGTTCTACTACTATCACTGCTGTTTACGTAGACGATATTATAGTCACTGGTGACAATTCTCTGGAAATTGAAGATCTTAAATCCCATTTACATGATGTATTCAGTATCAAGGATTTAGGCATTCTTCATTATTTCCTTGGCATAGAGGTTGGTTATGTAACTGAAGGGATACTGCTCAGCCAACGAAAGTTTACCAATGACATTCTAAAATCTTGTGATTTTGATCTCTCGAAACCAGCTGTCACTCCATTGCCTTTACATCTAAAACTATCAACTGACATGGGGACTATTTATCAACATCCAGACCATTACCGTTCTCTTGTTGGTAAGCTTAACTACCTCACTAATACACGACCTGATTTATCCTATGCTGTCCAAACACTGAGTCAGTATATGCAGAAACCACGACAGCCTCATTTTGATGCTTTATGTCACACAATTCGTTATGTTGCTCATTCTATTGGACAAGGCATATTATTAAAAGCTGCAGATTCTCTCACACTTCAAGCATTTTCTGACTCTGACTGGGCCTCCTGTGTTGATACTCGACGATCAATTACTGGATATATTATGCTCTTTGGTCAGTCACCTGTTTCATGGAAATCCAAGAAACAATCTACCGTTTCACGATCATCTGCAGAGGCAGAATACCGTGCCATGGCCGCTGCTGCTTCTGAGGTTACTTGGTTGGTCAGATTATTAGAAGAACTTGGTGTTACAAATCTCAAACCAATTACTCTTCATTGTGATAACCAGTCTGCCATACACATTGCCAGGAATCCCGTTTTTCACGAACGCACCAAGCACATTGAGCTTGATTGCCATTTCACCCGTGATAAAGTCCTTGAAGGTCTTTTACAGCTTTCTTATTTGCCTACTCAACATCAACTGGCAGACATCCTCACGAAAATAATGCCATCTCCTCAGTTTAAAGAATTATTATCCAAGCTAGGAATGCCTCAGAACTTAGTACCTATTTCTTCACCATCTCCTAGCTTGAGGGGGGTATTGGTTAATGTATCCTGACAGATTAGCATAACAGAATGCCACGTAGATAACGAACTCTCAACAGATTCAATGAGCTCGTGTACAGGCTGGCAGTAGTAGTGGTTAACATTACTTGTACATTTCTGTATATAATGAGATAGAAACAGATAGAATGAGTTAGTCTTTAGCAATGATAGAGTTAGTTAGATAAATTCATTTCTCTCTGTAAATCTCTCTGTACATTGTTTACTTTGATCAATGGAGTTTCATCTTATCATTTAGATAAAATTACAGACTATGCTACTGTGCCCAAACTGCAATGCCAGAACACCCAACACATAAGCAAGAACTAGTAAACTTGTATGTGTCTGCATTTTCATAGCTAGAAGAAACTACCTACTGGGGAGCTATATATATCAACATCTACGGTTCGATTGAATATATTGTTAGTATGTTTGAGTGATATTATATATTCGATATATATATATATGTTTATTATTGGCTTTATTTACTGTAAAATAAATAAAGTATAATAAATGTCCTTAGAACCTTGATACAAATTATATAGTTGCAAGTATGTGACTTGAACATGAGATTATATAATGATTGTATCATATTCTTAAATGTCTCTAGCCGAGTATTATTATTACTTAGGACAACAATAATACATTGAGGCTAGTATGATAATTGACTGATGACCACATCTCATTGGTCATAAGTATGAAGATACTAAAAGCAATGCATAGGTAACTGTACGAGTACAGGGTATTGGACAGACCCACAGTGAGATACATCATGGTAAATAATAAATGTGTCATATGTATTCTCACAGTGATAATGGTGTAATGATCCTTAGACCTGAAGTCGTTATAATTCTACATGAGAATTAATATATTTTGAATTCGTCAAAAGTTATCTTTAGCCGGATAATGATAAAGGTGAATATCGGATATATTATGAACCATGTGAGAAATATGAACGATCTAGATAGGATTTAAATCTCCTGATAAAGGAGTGATATTATTGGCCTCTTGTTTGAGTGAGACTATGAAATGCATGGCCATGCTCAAATGTTGATTTGATTAAATAGTCTACTCATCGATCAAGAAAATGAAGATTAAATTATGAAAAGGATGACACATTACATGACTCGAGTTTAATCTATAATATCATGATTTAAAGGGATTATATTACATGGAACATTAGTCATAAAAGGTTGATTGAATCGTTGATTTAATTATTGTTTTATTGGGTAGCAATAATGTGTTACTAGACGCCGCTTATTGTTTATAATTTTATTAGAGAATAAAATTATTGCCAATTAAATAATAACCTACAGGGTCACACACAAAGAATGTTTAAAAGGGAAATTAATTTATTTCATGAATTTAAATTAATAATAATTTAAATTATGATTTTAAATTAATAATAAATAATAATTCGAATTTTATAAAATTAATTAAGTGAGACTTGATTAGTTAAAGATAAAATTTGAAGATGTATTTTCTTGACTTATTTGATTAATTAAGTATGACTTAATTAATTTATTTAAATAAATAAGATTTGTTTAAATAAAAATGGCCTAATTGTTTAATGGTCAATTTTTCTTTATTTCTCTTTATAAGCCAAGGGTTGGCTAGTCTTCTAAGGTTAACACAACTGAAATTTTCAGTTGATACATGTTAGAAGCAAGAGAGAAATTCAAGCTAAGTCAATAACACATCCTTGATTATTTATTTTGGCAAGTACCTAATTCCGTGGCGAAATCGTTCGACGATTCAAGCAAGCATTCAAGTGTGGATTCCGGTGGAGGAGTTATAAGTTTAGCTCTCAAAATCAACAAGCTAGGATCTCCATTTGTCATCCATTGGAAAGCATTAAGAGGTAAGACCTTGATCTTGAGAATTTTAAATACCATGATCATCAATTTATACATGGATCCGGGACTTGGAATTCGTTTTTAATTGTTATTTACGTTATTTTCGTTGCGTTTTCATGCCCGAATTCCAACAATGGTATCAGAGCTACATGTATAAAAGGATGATTTGGTGTTGTGTTCTTGAAAATGAAACATACATGAATTTATGAATTATGTCATGCTTCATTTTAACATACAAAAGATCATTTATAAATTGTTATAATTGTTTGTATGATGTTATAAATTGTTCTAACATGTTTTGAATGATGTACTATATGTTAGATATGTTAAACACATCATTAGAATAATTTTAGAATTGATCAAAACTGAAAATTTAATTTTCTGCAAGTTTCTGGACATTCTGCAGGTTCTGGAGAAAATCTGGAAATACAGGTGTTGCGCATTCTGGTAATGCGCAACAGCAGTGTACAGCATGTGTTGCGCATGTCGGACATGCGCATCGGCAGTATACAGCAGGTGTTGCGCATGTCTGACATGCGCATCACCGTTACCAGACAGAAGTCAGTGGTCGTGTAGTTGTTATTAGTTTTGTTTATTTCTAATTTTTTTTTTCTTTTTCTTTTTGCTTTTGCTTTTGCTTTAAGAATAATGTTAGTGGCCATTATAGACTTATTGGTTTTAATCATTAGACTCCTAATGCTTATAATGATTAAAGTTTTAATAATTGAATATTTAAATTATGAATTTATATATTATTATTAATTCAAAATTTTATTAATTTAATTTCGAATTTTGTAATATATTTAAATTATGAATTTGAATATTATTATTAATTCGAATTTTATTTTAATTAATGCTTTTAATAATTGAATATTTAAATTTTGAATTTAATATTATTACTAAATGCGATTTTGATTAATTTTAATTTTAAATTCGATTTTAATAATTAAAATTAATTTTTTTTAATTCTTTTTAAATAATTAGGTATTTAAATTAAGGAGTTAAATATTAATCGATATGATCATGATTAATGTGATGTCTATAATTGTTATATGAGCATGGTGCATTGGTTATGGCCTAGAGACCCGTAGAATAAATGTTTTAATTTTATTTATGGTCTGTAATAATTAAATACGGTTTGCATGTCGTTATTCTTGTAATTATTATTATTTCTCGAATGCAACTCGAGTTCTTTTGTAATTTGTTTCAAAAAGGAAGCTGAAGACAATCAATGGAGGCTTGGGAAGCAAAGAAGAATTTTGTAATAATTAGTTATTACAACCATAGATTGACCTTGATCTTTTCATTAGCTCGAAAAGGTCGCATAGGATCGGGCCATAACCATCGCACGTTTAATTTTGCGTAACTGCACTTTACATATGATGCATGGATATATTAGATATATGTATGGATGCATGGATGTATGGAAATTTTAAAATGTATGTATTAGATACGTCACATATGCCATGTTTAAACAAGATAAAATTTGTAACGATTTAAGATTTAAACAAACGATCAAGATCGTTAAATTTTTCTAAAAATCCCTTAAGAAATATTAAGTTAAACAGATGCTTTCCAACAAATAACACTCATTAAATCCTAGATCATTGAGGAGTGGATTTGCCAAAGCAAGGGCTTCTCTTTTATCGTGGTGAGATGTGATTAAGTAAACAAGCTTACTTGAAATGTTATTGTTGGGTCCAACTTAAATAAGTCGTCATATTAGGATTATGAACTTATAAGCATAGAGTTTATTGAAATCTATTAGATAGATCGGAGCAATATGTTGTTCACTAAGAGCATCTCCAATAGGGGTTGCCAAGAGGTTGCCAAGTCCTATGTGGCATGGCACCTTTGGTTGTTCACCTATTGGAGTATCAATGTTGCCAACAAGTTGTCAACCAAAGTTGCCAAAAGTTGGCAACTTCTCCATTTAGTTAAAACACATACAACTCCCCAAAAATGTATTTAACTTTATCCTTTTTTTTAAATCTCCTATATTTTAAATGTATTTATAAGATAATAAAAAAATTATGTATGGGACCATATGGGCAACTTTTAAAGTTGCCAACTATTGGAGTAGATTTGTAACAAAAGTTGCCAACAATGAGATGGAGGAGAGAAGAAATAAAAAAATAATATATGTGATGATGTGGTAGAAGTTGGCAACTATTATGGCAACCTCTATTGGAGATGCTCTAAGCTATCCAAGAGTTATATACGATATAATTGACATAACGGTCTACCTAAATAATCATATTTAAGAGGAAAGCCAAAGCTGACTTAAAATATGACGAAATATGGATCTTGGCTCACTAAGAAAGGTTTTATGGGAACCATTTTCCGAATTGATAGTAAGGGCTATTAATTTGATAAAAATAGTGGGAGGTATATTACGAATATGCTATAAATCAACTTGAACATAATTGGTTTTACGAAACATGCAAACTAACTCATTTTATGCGCTTTTACAAAATTGTAGATAATAAATGGCAAACAACACAGACCACTTTTCGATACGATCAGTCCTAGAAAAGGAAAAGCTGACAGGGACAAACTTCCTAGATTGGTTTAGGAACTTGAGGATTGTCCTCAGGCAAGAGCGAAAGCTGTATGCCATTGAAGTTCCTCACCCAAATCCTCTTCCTGCTGGAGCCACACGTGCCGAGCATAATGCTTATCAGAAGCATTTGGATGACTCAACTGATGTGTCATGCCTTATGCTTGCATGCATGGCTCCTGAGATTCAAAAGCAACATGAGTTGATGAATGCTTATAAAATAATTGAGCACCTCAAAAGCATGTTTGAGGGACAAGCTCGTCAGGAAAGATATGATACGAGCAAGGCATTGTATGCTTGCAAACAGGGAGAGCGAGACCCGGTTGGACCACACGTTCTTAAGATGATTGGGTATATTGAGCAACTAGATACCTTGGGCTTCCCGATTGGTCCGGAGGCTCAAATAGATCTGATCTTACAATCACTTAATAAGAACTTCTCTCAATTCGTTATGAATTACAACATGAATGAGATTGATAAGACACCCACTGAATTGTTGGGCATGTTAAGAACTGCTGAAACCAACATTCAGAAGGAATCCCCTACTCCTATGCTGATGGTGAACAAAGGGGGTGCCAAAGGGAAAAGAAAGTGGAAAGGCAATAAGAAGAGGATTGCATCCAAATCTGCTGCCAATCCTAATTCTGCTCCCAAGAAGGCTACCAAGCCTAAAGGAGGTGTCGAAAAGGGTGATTGTCACCATTGTGGTAAACCGGGACACTGGAGGAGAAACTGTCATGCTTATTTGGAAGAGCTGAAGAAGAAGAAGGCTGCTGGACATACTTCTACTTCAGGTATTTATGTAATAGAAGTCAATTTGTCTACTTCTACATCTTGGGTATTGGATACTGGATGTGGTTCTCACATTTGTATAAATGTGCAGGAACTGCAAAGGAGTAGGACACTGGCTAAGGGAGAGGTAGACCTACGAGTTGGAAATGGAGCAAAGGTTGCTTCTTTGGCTGTAGGGACTTACCATTTATCATTGCCCACTGGGTTAATATTAGAACTTGAAAACTGTTTGTATGTGCCTTCTATTTGTAGAAACATTATTTCTGTTTCTTGTTTGGACAAGAAAGGTTTTTCATTTACCTTTAAAGACAATGGTTGCTCTTTTGGTTTGAATGACATTACCTATGGTGTTGCACAGTTATTTAACGGTTTGTATGTTCTTAATTTAGATACTCCTATCTTGAATGTAAATAACAAACGACTGAAGACTAATGACTCAAATCAAACATACCTTTGGCACTGTCATCTAGGCCATATAAACGAGAAACGCATTTCCAAGTTACATCAAGATGGTTTCTTGGATCAGTTTGATTTTGAATCATATGATGAATGCGAGGCTTGTTTACTAGGCAAGATGACTAAAGCTCCTTTTACCGGACAGGGTAAGAGGGCCACCGTACGACTAGAACTAATACATAGCGATGTATGTGGTCCTATGAGATCGATGGCAAGGGGTGGCTATTTCTACTTCATTACGTTTACTGATGATTTCAGTAGATACGGATATGTATATCTTTTGAAGAACAAATCCGAAGCATTTGAAAAGTTCAAAGAGTATAAGGCAGAAGCAGAAAAGCAAACCGGTGAAAGCATAAAAACTCTAAGATCTGATCGAGGAGGTGAATACTTAAGCCATGAGTTTAAGAAATATTTGAGGGAGTGTGGTATTGTATCACAACTAACTCCTCCTGGAACACCACAATGGAATGGGGTTTCTGAAAGGAGGAATCGTACCTTGTTGGACATGGTGCGATCAATGATGAGTCAAGCAGATCTTCCAATTAGTTTCTGGGGTTATGCCCTGGAAACGGCTGCATATACACTAAACCGTGTTCCTACTAAAACGGTTCAACAAACTCCATATGAGATATGGACAGAAAAACGTCAAAGCATGTCCTTTATGAAAGTATGGGGATGTGAAGCGTTTGTGAAACGCCTAATGTCAGACAAGCTTGGACCAAAATCTGAAAAATGTATCTTTGTGGGATGCCCAAGTGAAACAAAGGGTTATTCTTTCTATAATTTTTCAGAGAACAAAGTAATTGTTGCTCAAAATGCTGTATTCTTAGAAAGAGAGCTAGTCTCTAGAAAAGACAGTGGGAGGAAAATAGATCTCGATGAAGATCGAGAACCACTTGATAACATTGAACCTGAGATGGAGCATGAGAAAGATATACAAGATAACATTGCTCAAGAAACACAAGTTGTTCGCAGATCTAGTAGAATTCGCCATGAGTCAAAGAGAAATTATGGATTTCTCTTAACTCAAAATGACGATGTGATGCTCATAGACCAAGATGAGCCTCTCACCTAACAAGATGCTGTGAACTCACCAGACTCTGAGAGATGGCTAGAATCCATGAATTCTGAGATGGATTCCATGTATGAAAACCAAGTATGGACTTTGGTTGATCCACCTGAAGGGGTAAAACCTATAGAGTGCAAATGGATTTTCAAGAAGAAAATCGACATGGAAGGTAAAGTACAGACCTATAAAGCTCGACTGGTTGCAAAAGGTTTCAAACAAATTCATGGTATTGACTATGATGAAACCTTTTCACCAGTAGCAATGATAAAATCCATGAGAATTTTGTTTGCAATAGCGGCTTACTATGATTACGAAATATGGCAGATGGATGTCAAAACAGCCTTCCTTAACGGAAGCCTTGAAGAGGATGTGTACATGACACAACCTGAAGGTTTTGGAAATCCAAAGGATGCTGGAAAGGTATGTAAGCTGCATAGATCCATTTATGGATTGAAGCAGGCCTCTCGGAGATGGAACATCCGGTTTGATGAAATAGTCAAAGGTTTTGGCTTTATTCAGAACGTGGATGAACCATTTGTTTACAAAAAGTTTAGTGGGAGCCATGTGGCATTCCTAGTATTATATGTCGATGATATATTAATAATGGGGAATGACATTCCTTCTCTACAGGCTGTAAAGACTTGGTTAGGACAAAGTTTTTCTATGAAAGACTTGGGCGAGGCTACCTATATATTAGGGATCAGGATCTATAGAGATAGATCAAGGAGATTAATCGGCTTAAGCCAGAGTACATATATTGACAAGATTTTGCATCGTTTTGGAATGCAAGATGCAAAAATGGGATATGTCCCCATATCTCATGGGATAACGATCTCAAAAGAGAATGGTCCTAAATCATTGGATGATAAAGACCGCATGAGTAAGATACCATATGCTTCAGCAATTGGATCTATCATGTATGCAATGATATGTACTCGTCCGGATGTCTCGTATGCTTTGAGCATGACGAGCAGATACCAGTCTAATCCAAGTGAAGGTCACTGGACAGCGGTCAAGAATATTCTTAAGTACTTGAAAAGTGAAAGGCATATGACTCAGCCTATTTGTAGTTAGAGGATCCTAATCAACTTAAACCAAATTGTAATAAGTAAATATACATATGAACTGTCACAGGAATCTCAAGAAGTATTATCTGTTAGAAGAAAGAAGAAAAGTCAATCTATAGTTTTGATGTCGTACACTGGAAGACGATTCAGTTATCTGATCAAGCCCCAATATAGCATTGAAGTGAATGGATTCATTTGAACAGTGACAGAGATTTTTCGAGTGATAGTTTGAAGGTCAGTTATAGTACAAGAGAACTGAGAGAAGAAATAAACCACAACCTAAAGTCAAAAGTGAAGAAGCATCGTTGAAGTTAGTCGTTCATGAACCAGACAGTACATCGAACGTCAACACAAATCAGTGGTAATTCTTTACTGCCTTCAGTGGTTTGTAAGAATTAAATTAATTATTTATTGATTTAATTAAATTCATTTATAATTGATATAAATCATTTAGTTGATTTAATTAAATGAATTAATTCTAGAAGAATTAATTTATTTATTAAATTAATTATTGTATCAATTAAATATGAATTAGTTAATCATTAATTAATTAAATGGATCAATATGACTTAAAGAAAGAAGGTTGGATTATGTCTTGGAGAAGAAAAATTCGGTATGACCTAAATTAAGTCATACCGACAGTATTCAAGATTATGTCTTACCGAGCCATTCAAGATTATGTCTTACCGACCTGATTAAGTCATACCGACCTCCTGCCAGCTGTGTTAAGTCATACCGAACATATATTAAGTCATACCGACCAGGTTTATGTCTTAATGGAGGTTTATATAAGTCTTAATGAAGAAAAACTAAGTCTTGGAAGCAGTTTAAGTCATGCTGGAGCAGTTAAATATCCTACAGAAAGCTAGCAAGACTTATGACTGATACAAAAGAACAGAACACAGCAGATTAAGTCATAACCAAGAAACAGAGCAGAAAATATTATATTCAGCAGAAAAGAATTCTCTCTCAAGAACACCAAGAACACCAAAGCTTAAACAATTCCCAGAAATTCAAGTTCTTCATCTTTGTAATATTCTATCCGCTAGAACTTGTCTATTTGTGATTCTTGTACTACTAGCGAATTAAGTTTCCTAGTTCTTATCTTGATTATTATTAACTAAATTAGAAAAGTTCATGTCGAATTTTCTAATTAGTTATTAACATCTTGATAAGTTGTTATACTGATTTTGTAACACCACATCAAGTTAATATACAGTTATATTCAACTTGAAAAATTGTGTTAAATAATTCCGCACAAATTTGTCTTTGCTAAAATATTATCTAACGGACAAATTTCGATAGAAAGGTAAAGATTGTATTCAACCCCCCGTCTACAATCTTATCGGACCTAACAATTGGTATCAGAGCCGATTGATTGATACACAAATCAAAGATTCCATTTTACTTGATTAAAAATCATCCTCGAATTTTTTATCTCTCTTAAAAAAATTCATCATGTCTTCTAAAGTTGGAACTGTGAAAATTCCCATATATGACAAAAACAGTTATGATATGTGGAAGAACAAAATGTTAATGTTCCTCGAGGTTGCAAATCCTAAATACATGAAAGTCTTATCAGAAGGACCAATAATACCTTTTGGATTAATTCCTGAAGTTGTTACTGATGGAAAAGTTGTTGCCCCTGCAAAGTTTGTACACAAAGATTCTTCTAAATTCACTCTTGTTGAAAGAGAAGAAGCTGGACTTGACATTAATTTAAGACTGATCTTAATAGATTCTCTAGACTTTGTGATGTACAGTCATGTGATTAACTGCAAGACAGCAAAGCACATGTGGGAAACCATTGAAACTGTGAATGAAGGAAAAGAGGAAGTGAGGGAGAATCGTCTAGAAATTCTGACATCTGAGTATGAACACTTTCGATCAGCATACAATGAAAGTATTCAAGATGTGTTTGAAAGATATAACAAACTTGTCAACAATTTACAGAGGCATGGCAAGTACTACACTCAGAAAGAGATCAACAAAAAATTTCTACTGTCAATGCCTGTTCATCTAGAACATAGGATTACAGCTATCAGAGAGTCGAGGAATCTAAGTGAAATTACTGTAGAAAGACATTTTGGCGTTTTAAAAACCTATGAACTGGAACAATCTCAACAAAAGGAGATTTATGGAAAAGGAAGAGTTGTTAATACTTCTACAGCTCTTATTGTTGAGAACAAATAGGAAGTGGAAGATAAGGTTATTCAACCTTGTAGTGTTGACAGTGGCAAGCTTGAAGTTGAAGTTGGTCAAACGAATGCTAGTCCAGATGAAGGAGACTTCTATTCGTTAGAAGAACTAGATCAGTTGGAAGATGAGTCCATGGCTTTGTTGGTAAGGAAATTCAGTAACTTCAGATTCAGGAAGAATCCCAAGTTCAGGTACAAATCTAACTATAACAGGTTCCAGAGAGGAGGTTCTTCATCCTCAAGTAACAGAGGAGGTTACAAAACTGGAACGGTTGAAAGAAGTAAAATTAGATGCTACAACTGTAATGAACTTGGACATTTCGCTACTAAATGTCAGAAGCCAAAACAAAACCAAAGAAAAGACTTTGGATCTGAGAAGAAGAAGACAGGTAAAGCCTATGTGGCTGCTGGAAAAAGTTGGGATGATACAGACTCTGAAGATGAAGAGTATGGCAATCTTGCCCTGATGGCAAAATCTGATAACTCCAGTGGTACTTCATCTGAGGTATCATGTACTGAAAGTCAATATATTTATCAACTTAGTGATTCACTAAGTAATGCTAATAGAGAGATTGAAAGGATCAATTTGTTAAATACAGATCTTAGAAATCAATTATCAGAATTACACGATGTACAAAATTGCCATGATAAACAAAAATCAGAAATAAGAATTCTAAAAGAACTTGAGAGGTCTCTAGCGTTGATAGTGGTTCAACAACGTGAAACAATAGCTGAGCTAGAAATAAGGGTTAGTGCTACTTCTAATTCATGTAAAGTGGCTAAAGAGTTGTTTAACCAACAAGCTATTAATCAAACCGTAGGAATTGGGTTTGATTATAATGAAGCTATTGGACGAAAAAGCATTATTACCCCTAATCGTGTCAGTGCTGTAGAAAGGGGTATACCAATAGTGCTTAAGGGTGTTAGTAACCCACTCTTTAAGACATCCATAGCAGAACCTTTGGATACAATATCTTTAATCATTAAGGAAGAGATGCGCATTGAGGATTTAGCTAATGGCTTAGTCTTAGAAAGTAATCAAGTTGTTAAAAATGATGAAGATAGAAAGTCTGTGTTTAAGAAAACAAAAAGAGTTGGTGAGTCTACTAGTTCCTTGAAAACTAGTAGTAGAAGTAACAACATGAATAAATGCAACAACATATCTACCATGAATTCTATTCTTGTTATTGATACTGCTCATAAGAAATGCAATGCTGTTAATTGCATGTCTTGTGCTTTTAATATAATGTCTGCTTACTTTAACAGTAATCATGCATGTGTTGATAAGAATGTTCCTAGACAGCATATGAGCAGAAATAAACATGTTAGATCCAGGACTGTAACACCACCTAATTCTAAGACTAGGACTCCAAGTCCTTCTCAGGATATGGTGAAGACATGGTTACCCAAGCTGAAACCAAAACAAGTTAAAGCTGTTTACAGGGTTAAATGTCCAGTACCTGAAGAAAATGTTGTTAAAATAAAAAGTGTTGCTTTGCCTGATAAAGGCCAATTCTTTAAGTACTCTGGACCCAATCAAATTTGGGTTCCGAAGAAAGTCTAACCAATTTGTGATTGCAGGGTTTAAAACAGGTTGAACGAGTCATGTGGATTCTGGACAGTGGATGTTCAAGGCATATGACCGGAGATAGAGCCCTGCTGACAAATGTGGTGGAGAAGGCCGGCCCAGTCGTTACCTTTGGAGATAACAGCAAAGGTAAAACTGATGGATATGGCAGATTAGAAGCTGGAAATGTTATCGTTGAAGATGTCTCTTTTGTGAACGGCCTTGAGCACAATTTGCTCAGTATTAGTCAATTCTGTGACAAAGGTTATGAAGTTCATTTAAACAAGAAGAATTGTCTAATATCACACAAGAGAAATGAAAGGCCGCAGTTGACTGGAGTAAGAAAAGGAAACTTGTACATAGCCAATATGAACTCTGGAAGCACAGAAGAAATTAGATGTTTTTATTCAAAGGCATCCACTGATGAAAGTTGGTTATGGCACAAGAAACTTTCTCACCTAAACTTCAAAACAATGAATTCTCTAGTTAAAAGAGAATTAGTGAGAGGTTTACCTTCGATTGAATTTACTCAGGAAGGTCTATGTGATGCTTGTCAAAAAGGAAAGTTAAAAAGGGCAACTCACAGGAGCATTAACACATCATCAATAACTGAACCATTACAACTTCTCCATATGGATTTGTTTGGTCCAGTTAGTGTAATGTCCATGTCAAGAAAAAGATATGCTTTAGTGATTGTTGATGATTTCTCAAAATTCACATGGGTACTATTTCTGAACTCAAAAGATGAAACTCCACAACTGGTAGTTGATCACATTAAGTTAATTGAGCTGGACTCTAATCGTCCAGTAAGAGCTATAAGGTCAGACAACGGAACTGAATTCAAGAATGCAGTTCTGAATGACTTTTGCACTGAAAAGGGTATAACTAGACAGTACTCGGCTCCAAGAACTCCTCAGCAAAATGGGGTAGTTGAAAGAAAGAATAGAACTTTGATTGAAGCTGCATGTACTATGCTAAGTGAATCAAGGCTTCCTTTGAGCTTTTGGGCTGAAGCTGTCAACACTGCATGCTATACCCAGAATCGAACACTTATCAATTAAGACTTAATGAAAACACCATATGAAGCTCTACATGACAAGAAACCAACTCTCAAGTACTTCCATGTATTTGGGACAAAATGCTTTGTGCTGAAAGAAGGAGATGATCAAGGTGGTAAATTTGAAAAAAAAGCACATGAAGCAATATTTATTGGTTATACTAGAAGAGCCTACAAGGTGTATCTTATTAATCAACAGAAAACTATGGAAAGTGTCAATGTTACATTTGATGACACAAAACTCCCAAGTATCCAAAATGAAGATCCATCTGAAAAGCTTAAGTTTGATGATATGTCAGACTCAGATTCAGATGATGACAATTAACCTGATGTTGTTGCTGATAATAATAATCCAAATGTTGGTGGTAATGATCAAGGTGATGCTGGTGAAAACAATGATAATTTTCAAGACACCACTGATACTCTTGAACCATCAACAAGTCAAACTGGCAACAACTCAGGGGGAGATAATGAAGGGTCAACAAGTCATACTCAACATCATACTGAAGATCAAGGCGAATCATCAAGATCAATTCTTCCCAGACAAACTGTTTGGAATAGAGCTCATCCTTTTGAGCTGATTCTTGGTGATCCAGATGTTGGTGTGAAAACAAGAAGAGCTTATCAGAATCAATGTAACTATTCTGGGTTCTTGTCTGTCATGGAACCTAAAAAAGTAGAAGAAGCTCTATCTGATCCTGATTGGGTGATTGCTATGCAAGATGAACTCAATCAATTTAAGCAACTAGAAGTATGGAAGCTGGTACCCAGACCTAAAGATAGAAAAGTGGTGGACACAAGATGGGTATTCAGAAACAAACTAGATGAAGATGGCACTGTGATAAGAAACAAAGCAAGACTGGTAGCTAAAGGTTATTCTCAAGCTGAAGGCATTGATTATGACGAGACCTATGCTCCAGTGGCAAGACTTGAGGCCATCAGAATATTCTTGGCATTTGCATCCTATACAAGATTCAAAGTTTATCAAATGGATGTCAAGAGTGCCTTTCTGAATGGTAAGCTAGATGAAGAAGTGTATGTAGAACAGCCCCCTGGTTTTGAAGATCAAGATCATCTGGACTATGTCTACTTTCTTTACAAAGCTATCTATGGTCTTAAGCAAGCCCCAAGAAAATGGTATGACACTCTCTCTGAATTTCTATTAGAAAATGGTTTTATAAGAGGTGTCATAGACAAAACGCTCTTCACTAAAAGACATAAGAATGATATAATACTAGTCCAAGTCTATGTGGACGATATTATATTTGGGTCTACTAATTAGCTTCTATGCAAGAAGTTTTCTAAGTTAATGCAGGGTAGGTTTGAAATGAGCATGATGGGAGAACTGAAATTCTTTCTTGGATTACAAATAAGTCAGAGACAAGATGGAATATTTATTTGTCAATCCAAGTATATCAAGGAGCTCCTCAAGAAATATCACATGGAGGAGTGCTCATCAACAAAGACACCATCAACTATAGCTGTCAAAATTGGTTTATGTGAAAGTTCTGCCAAGGTAGATATCACAGGCTATAGAGGTATGATTGGCTCATTGCTTTACCTAAGTGCTAGTAGACCAGATATAATGTTTGCCACATGCTTGTGTGCAAGGTTCCAAGCGAACCCTAAAGAAATCCATCTCACTGCTGTCAAAAGAATCTTAAGATATCTAAAGGGTACGCCTAATTTAGGCATCTGGTACCCTAATGAATCTGGTTTTACTTTAATTGGATATACAGATTCTGACTATGCAGGAAGTGTTGTAGACATGAAAAGTACATCTGGGAGTTGTCAATACCTAGGTGGAAGATTGGTATCCTGGTTCAGTAAGAAATAGCAAACAGTTTCCAACTCTACAGCCGAAGCTGAATATATAGCTGCTGGAAGCTGTTGTGCTCAGATCTTATGGATTAGGAATCAATTAATGGACTATGGCATTGTATTGGAAAATATCCCTATTTTATGTGATAATACAAGTGTCATAGCAATCGCCAGCAATCCTGTGCAGCACTCAAGGACAAAGCACATTGACATAAGGTATCATTTTATAAGAGAGCATGTAATGAATGGTACAGTACAACTACTATTTGTAGGCTCTGGAGATCAAACTGCAGATATTTTTACTAAGTCGCTTAATGAATCCTCATTCACTAAAATTGTTAGTGAATTGGGTATGTTAAACAGTTCTAGTAATTAATACTGTTAATATCTGAAATTTGATCTTTAATAATTTTGCAAGTGATTATTCTGTGAATATTTGTTGTTTGAAATCTCTTGTATAATTATTTTACCATCTGATTTTCTTGCTTGTTTAGTTATTTTTCACTCTGTTTATTCATATTATTTAATACTTCATACTTCTGTATTTTTAGAATATTTGTAGATATTTATTTCTATTTTAATAATTAATTTATCATATGTTTTGTAATTTTTGTCCTGTTAATAATGCTTTGTTTTCGTTAATAGGATAGCATATGGTATTTATCATTATTTTTATTATTTGTTTAATTTTCTATAATATTTTTATTGTTTTTATAAGTTAATTGTATATTTTATTGTGTTTTTAATGTTTGTTTAAAGTAAATATGAATTAAAATTAGGAAAAACTATCAATATGACTTAACTTAAAATCGGTATGACTTAAACAGGTTAAGTCTTACCGAGTTTTTGTTAAATTAAGTCATATTCTCGAGTCTGTTAACATTAAGTCATAATCAATTATAATTTGTATATATTATTTTTTTTTAAGTCTTGTCTGTATATAAGTATAAGTCTTATTCAGTAGGTCTTATTCGAGTTTTTAAATTAAGTCTTATCAGTTAAGTCTTATTAGATTTATTAAAATTAGGTCTATGTCTGTATATAAGTATAAGTCTTATTTAGTGTAAACTTAGGTCTTAATAACGTTAAGTCTTAATCACCTGTATTTAATTAAGTCTTATTCACTTATTTGTTAAGTCTTATTAGTTAAGTCTTGTTAGTTTTATTTAAGTCTTATTCGACCAGTTTGTATATATATAGCAAATAGAATGTGTTAAGTCTTATTAACATTTTAAGTCTTTCTCGTGTTAAGTCACAGAAAACTCTCAGAGATACATACATATATACACGAACATACCAATCGTTCATGTCCGATTTTTGTCTCAAATCTTGCTGATAATCACGAACTAATCACATAACTTGACTCCTTGTCTGATTATCTACGTTTTGAGTGTTTAAAATCGTGTTTTGGTTCGGTTTTTGAAGAATTTTTGTTCGAAAATCGTTAATTACGATCTGATTTTCAGAGCAACTGGGTTCGATTCTTGAAAATCTAAAAATATACTTGTGTTCGTGTGTGTTAGAAGATTGTTGTGTGAATTTTTCAGAATTTTTCAACAACTTTTAATTTTCTCGAATTTTTAATTATTTATTAATTCGAAAAATTAATTTTTAATTCATAATTTTGTAAAATCTGAAATTTTCAAAGAAATTAAATCTTGATTAAAATGGCTGATCATTTTGAAATTATTAAACATAATTTAATCAGTTATTTTGATCCAGAAAAATGTTCAGTTGAACGTTTTCGACCGTGGATTCGTTTTTTAAATGAAAATTCACTGGTTCGCACTGCTTTGAGCTTGGATGCTCCATTGAAAATTGAACCTTTGCGAATCATGTGTACTACTGCTGTCATTTCTAATGATAACAGATCATTTGTCTTCTCTGTAGGAGACAATCAGTACACAGTGAATGAAAATACATTAAATACGGTCTTAAATTTTCCAACTGACAATTTCGAAGAGTTACCATCAGATCAAGAATTGATAAATTTTTTGAATGGTGTATTCTATCAAGACAGTCCTGATCAAACTTTCTGGAATAAAAAGAACTTTGTTCAGGAATGGGACTATCTGTTTGACACATTAGCTAGAGCCTTTGCCAATTCTACTAAAGGGAACTTCGGGGTATTACCATCCTTCTTGCAGCATATTGGATATGCAGTTGCACACAACCGAAGAATTAATATTGGTAGACTACTGTGTGTTCCGATGGTTAGAAGAATCATTAATGCAAAGAGGAATTTTGATAATGGACAAAAAGTATCATGTTATTATCCAAGATTCCTGTCATTGATTTTTAATCATCTAGTGGAACTAGAAAACCAAGCCCAATTCCTGAATGGAGAATCACTGGCGTCAGGTAAACCTACTACCAGATTGTTCACTGAGTACAACAACAAGCCTAAATTCATAAACATACCTGTAGTTGTCACCCAATACATGTCAAACTATATACAACTACCTGTCATTGAACCTGTACCAGAACCTGAATAACCTGAACAAAACCCTGAACCACCAGTGGAAAACATACTTGTTGATAATGAAGATCAAGACAATCAACAAGTCGATCCTGCTCAGCAAATTGTTCCTCAGCCACCTGCACTTGCTATTGAACATCCAGTGGAAGAAACTGCGTCTGTTCCTGCACCTGAAGTAAATCAACCTATCTTATCAGAGACTATCGCAGAATCAACTGACCAGGTATTGTCTTTTGTTCCTCAAACTATTTCTACTTCTCAATCTATTTCTGGAACCCAAGTGGTTGATAGGGCTGACCAAGGGATTGTAAGACCGCAATCTCTAACCCCGGTCATAGAGCCAAACACTGAATCAACATCACTTAAAACCTTTCACTCCAGAAAGAAAATTCCATTTCAAAGATCAAAGAAAAGAAGAAATATAATTAGTGAACCCACAGCTCTGTCTCTACAAAAGAAAAGTAAAACTGATTCAGAGGCAACTGTAAGCCCATCCGTATCTTCTCAACAAGATATGGACGTTGATATGGCCATGCAACAGTTACTAGGATCATCCTCTCAACAGGATGATACTATTGAAATTCGCCATAGGGCCATGGCATCCTGTAATGTGTCAAGCACAACCCCTTTGTTATTACTAACAATGGGAGAACAAATAGATTATGATGCAAATAGGGACACATTGATAGGAGAGCACATAGAGTCTGAAACAGTGCCTACCATAGTTACGGTAGAAGAGTCTTCACAGACTTCTGAGGGAAATCTTGGTTCTCAGCCAACTTTAATAGAACCATCATCTCCCCTCCCAGGACAAACACTCCTGGCTCCCTCAAGGGATTTTCCACTCGCAGTTTCGACTGGAAAAAGTGGAAGGCAACTTGATCAATCTACTACTGAAGCAATTCAGTCAACAATTTCAAATGTTCAAGTAGATTTGATTAAGTAAAGGGATTTGCGAACTCCCATTGCACCACCACTGACCTTCCCAGTGGAGGCTAGGGTGATTTTACATGCAGGTACAACTTTGGAAGCAGCTCTGGAAACTGAGAGGAGTGATGTGAGGAATACCATAAAATTGAGTGAAACACATGCACTTCAGGTGAGTGGATCTCATAGTGAACGTCAGGTGAGCGCACACACTGACACATACACTCTCTCACTATTAGAAAAGATAGCTGCTTTAGAGAAAGAACTTGCAGTCAGCAAGGCTGAAACAGAATTCCTTAGAGCACAAGTGGATGAGCGATCTTCTTCATCCACCTCTGTCAACAGTAAGCTTGCTGGAATCAAGAAGGAGATAAACTACTTAAAGACATCTTTCACCAAGAAGATAGATTCTCTCGAACTCTCTCATGAAAAGGCACTAGATGACTCTGGAGATATTACTGTTGCTCAAGACATGTTAATTTCTGAGATTTCCATGAAAGTTGACACTCTACAGTCAGAGGTACAGCACAATCAGAAATCTACTGATTCTCGTCTGGACCAGATCGAAAAGCAAAATGCACACCAGGCTAAAGGGTTAAGACATCTGTTTAATCTTGTAAGTCAAAGTCGCAAACCTACAAATGAAGAAATTGAATTCTTTACAAGTAAGGGTGGTGATGATGATGAACGAGATCCTGAAGCTGGGGCAACTGATAAATCTGTAGAGGATTCCTAAACTAAGGGGGAGAAATCAAAGGGGTCACAAGATAAAACTAAAGAAAGAGAGGGAGAGGGAAAATCTGGAAAATCTGACCAAAGTGAAGATAGGAGAGATAAGAGGAAGAAAGTAGTTGAAGAAACTGAAGAAGAAATTCAAGACAAGAACACGGGTTATTATTACACGGGTGAACCGGATAACTTCGATGTTTTTGCTGATCTTGAATTCCCTGATCAAGGTGAAGAACTTCCTGAACCTGATCTTAGTCACTCGGAAGATGAAGGACCAGTGACATCTGAATATGAAGCTCAACAAGCAGAGAAAGAATCTGAAGAATTATTTGCTCAGAGGGAAGCTAATTTGCTGATGAGAGAAGAAAAGCTTCAAAAGTCATTAGAGCAAATTGCACAAAATGAAGAACTTCAGAATGCTGAACAGCAAGCATTACAACGATTACATGCTATAAATGTTGAGAAGAGAAAGACATATATCAGACTAAAGAGCGGTGATAAATGGGAACGTGCTCAAAAAGCAATTGATTCACTTCAGAGTTCTGATTATGAAGATCGTCGTCTTGGAGAAATTCTCGAGGAATTCAAACTGGCAAATCCAATTCATGATATGTATATAAAGGCCTTAAAGGTAGAAGTCATTAGGATAACTACTACATTTGAACCCAAATCTGATGAGCTGGTAATATTTGTGGGTTGTCATAAAGTTGGAACTTTCAGAGTATCTATTCAGTTCTTTTATGACAGATCGCTGACAGAGATTTGGGTACTTAGGCCTAAGGTAAGAACATCTTCTGAGCTAGGTGTGTTGTTACATGAGAAGTTCAAAGAATTTGCTGAAAGAGCTGGACCAGAAGTGATTAAGGATTCTCCACAAGTAAAATTTCTTAAGGGAGAGGTACTTCATTCAATCAATCTTCAGACAGATGAGTTATATGAACATCATGCAAAACACTTGGTATATGCTGAATATGCTCTCAGAAATCATGGATTCTTGACTGAAGAAAAGGTAATAGCTGCAGATCACATTCGATCCTATGCACAAACGAATATAAAAGATTACAAGAAATTTCAAGGTGAACTGAGAAAGAAGCTTGGAATTCCTTTAGTCTTACCTCAAGGATTGTCATCAAGAAGAGAACGTCTTGTTGATTCTGATTTACACATGAAACTTCAAGTCACAGATGAGCCAGAAGAAGGAGAATTCAGAAGGGAAGACAACTGAAGAAAAAGAATTGCTCTACATGTTATATCTTTAGAGCTTAGATAAATCTTGATAGGAATTTGTATCATATGATCAGTCTAGAGGATCATCTATCTTGTATTTATCTTTCATGTTTGAATCTGGCAAATGTTAAATATAAACCAGAACTTTTTTTTCATATTTACTTAGTATTTAAAGTTTTATCTTTTATTTGTTTAAGTTGGATTAGTTGAGGTATCCTCTAGGAATTTGCTTGTTATTGTCTAACAAACAAATAGGGGGAGATTGAAAGGCATATGACTCAGCCTATTTGTAGTTAGAGGATCCTAATCAACTTAAACCAAATTGTAATAAGTAAATATACATCTGAACTGTCACAGGAATCTCAAGAAGTATTATCTGTCAGAAGAAAGAAGAAAAGTCAATCTATAGTTTTGATGTCGTACACTGGAAGACGATTCAGTTATCTGATCAAGCCCCAATATAGCATTGAAGTGAATGGATTCATTTGAACAGTGACAGAGATTTTTCGAGTGATAGTTTGAAGGTCAGTTACAGTACAAGAGAATTGAGAGAAGAAATAAACCACAACCTAAAGTCAAAAGTGAAGAAGCATCGTTGAAGTTAGTCGTTCATGAACCAGACAGTACATCGAACGTCAACACAAATCAGTGGTAATTCTTTACTGCCTTCAGTGGTTTGTAAGAATTAAATTAATTATTTATTGATTTAATTAAATTCATTTATAATTGATATAAATCATTTAGTTGATTTAATTAAATGAATTAATTCTAGAAGAATTAATTTATTTATTAAATTAATTATTGTATCAATTAAATATGAATTAGTTAATCATTAATTAATTAAATGGATCAATATGACTTAAAGAAAGAAGGTTGGATTATGTCTTGGAGAAGAAAAATTCGGTATGACCTAAATTAAGTCATACCGACAGTATTCAGGATTATGTCTTACCGAGCCATTCAAGATTATGTCTTACCGACCTGATTAAGTCATACCGACCTCCTGCCAGCTGTGTTAAGTCATACCGAACATATATTAAGTCATACCGACCAGGTTTATGTCTTAATGGAGGTTTGTGTAAGTCTTAATGAAGAAAAACTAAGTCTTGGAAGCAGTTTCAGTCATGCTGGAGCAGTTAAATATCCTACAGAAAGCTAGCAAGACTTATGACTGATACAAAAGAACAGAACACAGCAGATTAAGTCATAACCAAGAAACAGAGCAGAAAATATTATATTCAGCATAAAAGAATTCTCTCTCAAGAACACCAAGAACACCAAAGCTTAAACAATTCCCAGAAATTCAAGTTCTTCATCTTTGTAATATTCTATCCGCTAGAACTTGTCTATTTGTGATTCTTGTACTACTAGCGAATTAAGTTTCCTAGTTCTTATCTTGATTATTATTAACTAAATTAGAAAAGTTCATGTCGAATTTTGTAATTAGTTATTAACATCTTGATAAGTTGTTATACTGATTTTGTAACACCACATCAAGTTAATATACAGTTATATTCAACTTGAAAAATTGTGTTAAATAATTCCGCACAAATTTGTCTTTGCTAAAATATTATCTAACGGACAAATTTCGATAAAAAGGTAAAGATTTTATTCAACCCCCCCTTCTACAATCTTATCGGACCTAACAAAAAGGACTAAAGATTCATTCTTGGTGTATGGAGGAGAAGAGAAGCTAACGGTAAAGGGTTACACGGATGCCAGTTTTCAGACTGACAGAGATGACTCTGTTTCTCAGTCTGGATTTATGTTTTGCCTAAATGGAGGTGCTGTAAACTGGAAAAGTTCGAAGCAAGAGACAGTAGCTGATTCTACAATGGAATCCGAGTATATTGCGGCATGTGAAGCAGCCAAGGAGGCTGTATGGATTCGGAAGTTCATTACAGTACTTGGTGTAGTTCCATCGATCGCAGATCCCATAGATCTTTACTGCGATAATAATGGAGCTATAGCACAAGCCAAGGAGCCGAGAGCTCACAGCAGAACAAAGCATATACTTCGGAGATATCACCTTATTCGAGAGATAAATGATAGAGGAGATATTCACATATGTAAAGTGCATACTGATGATAATATTGCAGACCCGCTGACTAAGGCTCTGTCGCAGCAGAAGCATGAATGTCACACTAGTAGCATGGGTATTCGATATATGGGTGATTGGCTCTAGTGCAAGTGGGAGATTGTTAGTATTGGTGCCCTAGAGACAATGTATACATTATATTTATGTTTGAGTGATATTATATATTCGATATATATATATATATATATATATATATGTTTATTATTGGCTTTATTTACTGCGAAATAAATAAAGTATAATAAATGTCCTTAGAACCTTGATACAAATTATATAGTTGCAAGTATGTGACTTGAACATGAGATTATATAATGATTGTATCATATTCTTAAATGTCCCTAGCCGAGTATTATTATTACTTAGGACAATAATAATACACTGAGGCTAGTATGATAATTGACTGATGACCACATCTCATTGGTCATAAGTATGAAGATACTAAAAGCAATGCATAGGTAACTGTACGAGTACAGGGTACTGGACAGACCCACAGTGAGATACATCATGGTAAATAATAAATGTGTCATATGTATTCTCACAGTGATAATGGTGTAATGATCCTTAGACCTGAAGTCGTTATAATTCTACATGAGAATTAATATATTTTTAATTCGTCAAAAGTTATCTTTAGCCGGATAATGATAAAGGTGAATATCGGATATATTATGAATCATGTGAGAAATATGAACGATCTAGATGGGATTTAAATGTCCTGATAAAGGAGTGATATTATCGGCCTCTTGTTTGAGTGAGACTATGAAATGCATGACCATGCTCAAATGTTGATTTGATTAAATAGTCTACTCATCGATCAAGAAAATGAAGATTAAATTATGAAAAGGATGACACATTACATGCCTCAAGTTTAATCTATAATATCATGATTTAAAGGGATTATATTACATGGAACATTAGTCATAAAAGGTTGATTGAATCGTTGATTTAATTATTGTTTTATTGGGTAGCAATAATGTGTTACTAGACGCCGCTTATTGTTTATAATTTTATTAGAGAATAAAATTATTGCCAATTAAATAATAACCTACAGGGTCACACACAAAGAATGTTTAAAAGGGAAATTAATTTATTTCATGAATTTCAATTAATAATAATTTAAATTATGATTTTAAATTAATAATAAATAATAATTCGAATTTTATAAAATTAATTAAGTGAGACGTGATTAGTTAAAGATAAAATTTGAACATGTATTTTCTTGACTTATTTGATTAATTAAGTATGACTTAATTAATTTATTTAAATAAATAAGATTTGTTTAAATAAAAATGACCTAATTGTTTAATGGTCCATTTTTCTTTATTTCTCTTTATAAGCCAAGGGTTGGCTAGTCTTCTAAGGTTAACACAACTGAAATTTTCAGTTGATACATGTTAGAAGCAAGAGAGAAATTCAAGCTAAGTCAATAACACATCCTTGATTATTTATTTTGGCTAGTACCTAATTCCGTGGCGAAATCGTTCGACGATTCAAGCAAGCATTCAAGTGTGGATTCCGGTGGAGGAGTTATAAGTTTAGCTCTCAAAATCAACAAGCTAGGATCTCCATTTGTCATCCATTGGAAAGCATTAAGAGGTAAGACCTTGATCTTGAGAATTTTAATACCATGATCATCAATTTATACATGGATCCGGGACTTGGAATTCGTTTTTAATTGTTATTTACGTTATTTCCGTTGCTTTTTCATGCCCGAATTCCAACATATATATGAGCAGGTACATCATGGATTAAAGTCATGGATGAATAGCAAAAGTATCTTGCTGCTAGGATAATGAATTAAGACTCCTAGTCCGTCTTCTAGGACAAAAGTTTCTTCGAATCTTTATGTCAATTTTGCAGAAATTAACTACCAACTACCACTCTCATGTCCCAAAAAAGTCTCAAACATAGTATTAGATAATCAAATGTACATGGAAGTTTCTTTGTCATAAATTGTAGCGTAAAATAATATGATTCATATTTGCTGGTCTTTTTACATTATTTTCATTTTTGGTCTTTTTTCCAGGTAATTAGCTTTACAGATTGGAAAGGTACGTCCGCAAATCACTTTGCTACAAAATGCAATCAATCACTCATAGTATACCTTTTGTTTTGTTCCGATTACATAAGAATCCTATTTATACGTCAATACTCAACAACTGAATAAACTTTGATCAGTTAGTATCTTTATATTTTCATCCGATCAAACATTTTAACTAGACCAGTTACACGCAATGACACACACAAGAGAAAAGCAAAATCTGAGAATTTGAGTTTTATAATACTATTGTTGGGCCACGGTGATTAGTGAGAATAGTTTGTACAATTATAATTGGTAATTAGGCCCAATTAGGCATAGTTTGTAGCTAAGCCCAAATGTAGTCACTTTCCTTAGTGGGCCTTGAAGTCCAAAACTTGTAAATAGATTTTAGCTTACTCTCCAAGTAAAGGTAGTTAGGGGGAGGGACCCACAGGGGATCCCCTATAAATATTCTTGTTCTACCTTACTTGAAGAGGGGATGCAACTTGATGTAAAGAGAGAACCTCTAAAGGTCTATGAAATAAATAAAATATTTGATTATTAATCTAGATCCCTATTGATAATTAATTAAATATCTTGAACACATTTCATAGTCCATCATTTGGCGTTAGAAGGAGCTCTTTCATCAACGGTTGCATAGTAAAATGGATAGTGATGACGGAGAACCTGTTGTTTAACGTTTCACGGAAGAGGAAATACGGACAATCCCCCGTGACGACGATGGTACCTTGAGACCACTGTTACAGCCAAGACTAGGGCTGTTCACGAACCGAGCCGAGCCGAGCTTTAACCGAAATGAGCCGAGCTTTGACCTTAACGAACCGAGCCGAGCTTTGATCTTAACGAATCGAGCTGATTTCTTAACGAACCGAGCCGAGCTTTGACTGAACCGAGCCGAACTCGAGTTGTTCACGAACAGCCTCGAGCTGAGCCGAGCTCGATCCGAGCTCGAGCTGTTCGCGAACAATTAATTTGGTTGGAGATCTTATTAGATCACTACTATTCTAACTAGTAGTCATGAATTGTTGTTTCTATTTTTTAAAAAATATTTCTCGACGATCCAACCGTACGGATGTCAAGATATATCTAATTTAGTGATATTCCTAAAATTTTCAAAAAATAAAAAATTAATTTGGTTGGAGATCTTAGTAGATCACTACTAATTTAACTAGTAACTAGTGTTTTATCACGAATTGTTGTTTCTATTTTTTAAAAAATATTTTTCGACGATCCAACCGTACGGATGTCAAGATATATCTAATTTAGTGATATTCCCAAATTTTCAAAAAATAAAAAATTAATTTGGTTGGAGATCTTAGTAGATCACTACTAATTTAACAGTACTAGTAACTAGTGCTTTGTCACGAATTGTTGTTTCTATTTTTTAAAAAATATTTTTCGACGATCCAACCATACGGATGTCAAGATATATCTAATTTATTGATATTCCCAAATTTTCAAAAAATAAAAAATAATTTGGTTGGAGATCTTAGTAGATCACTACTAATTTAACAGTACTAGTAACTAGTGCTTTGTCACGAATTGTTGTTTCTATTTTTTAAAAAATATTTTTCGACGATCCAACCATACGGATGTCAAGATATATCT
Source organism: Saposhnikovia divaricata (assembly GCA_036435485.1). Taxonomy (NCBI): domain Eukaryota; kingdom Viridiplantae; phylum Streptophyta; class Magnoliopsida; order Apiales; family Apiaceae; genus Saposhnikovia; species Saposhnikovia divaricata. Next base: position 60,684,523 of record CM071594.1, read on the forward strand.
AATTTATTGATATTCCCAAATTTTCAAAAAATAAAAAATAATTTGGTTGGAGATCTTAGTAGATCACTCCTAATTTAACTAGTACTAGTAACTAGTGCTTTGTCATAAATTGTTGTTTCTATTTTTTTAAAAATATTTTTCGATGATCCAACCATACGGATGTCAACATATATCTAATTTAGTGATATTCCCAAATTTTCAAAAAATAAAAAATTAATTTGGTTGGAGATCTTAGTAGATCACTATTAATTTAACTAGTACTAGTAACTAGTGCTTTGTCACGAATTGTTGTTTCTATTTTTAAAAAAATATTTTTCGACGATCCAACCGTACGGATGTCAAGATATATCTAATTTAGTGATATTCCCAAATTTTCAAAAAATTAAAAATTAATTTGGTTGGAGATAAAAAAATAAAAAGTAAAAATTTTGATTTTTTTCGAGCTTTAACGAGCCGAGCTCGAGCCGAACCGAGCCCTTAACGAGCCGAGCTCAAGCCGAACACCCTAAAGCTCGGCTCGAGCTCGTTAAGCTTAACGAACAAAAAAATCTTGTTCGAGCTCGAGCCGAACCGAGCCCTTAACGAGCCGAGCCGAGCTTGTTCGCGAACAGCTCGGTTCGTGAACATATCTAGCCAAGACGGTTGTTCTCCGATCAAGCAAACGATGAGATGGCAGAGGATTTTCAGAGATCCCCCATCGCAGATCAAAGCAAAAAGAGATCCCGGGTTAATACCTGTACAAGAGTTCCAACAGCTTCAGGCAAACAGGTGTTGACGAGCGATGCCCGTCTTCACCTCGAAAAGATGAGGAGACAAAATCCTGAAAATGGAGTTGAGGAGAACGACGAGGACTTTATGAGTCGGATGACGAGCTGGAGGTCCTCGAGGCCCAGAGGAAGAAACTACAAATAAAGTTGGAAAAATAGAGGAAAATACGACGCCTCCAACTCGAGTTACAACAAACATCGTTACCAGCTCGCTCTTCTGAATATCGGTCTCCCGGTTACAACAGCGAAGGATATGATGATGATGATGTAAGTTACGAGGACGAGACGGAGTCTACTAGATCGTATCAGGTCCCTCACAAGAGGAGGCAGACGAGATCCCAGGGGATAGCTCTATTATTCCCAGATTACACACTTGTATAATTGTAGAAGGGGGGGTTGAATACAATTCTTGATATTTATAAATTTCTGATAAGAACTCCAGAAATCTATACTTAGATAATTGCTTGTAAAAATATTAATGCACAAACACATAAAAATCAGGTGGTTAAATGCACCACCTGAAGCTTTTATTCGAAGAAAACTCTGTGATACAAAAGTACACAGCTTCTGTTTACAACTCTTTGCTTTCTAAAAATATTCAATAGAAACCCTAAGCAAGATGTATCTGTTTTCTTATTCTACAAAGAGTGGCTACTCTTGGTTATAAATCCCAAGTTTTAGAAGTACTACTGGAATAAGATAATATTAATCTAATTCTAGTTGACTTGCTACTACACTCCAAATACACATGTAGCCGAAAGGTTGTCCTTGTGTTCAGACATGTCTCCTTCACCTTTCTTGTGTTCATAGTGTAAATGGAATGCTTCTTTCTTCTGTGTTTCCAAAGTATGGCTGCCATACTGCTTTTTGTATCTACTATCAACCCATGTGATCTGTCAGTCAAACATGTCCTTATCAACTGCTAATCCCCAGCTAATCATAGAAGACAATGTCAATGATTATCCGTTGATATTGTACACTGACATCCGTTGATGATGTATTGAGTGGTATCCGTTGATATTGAGACTTGAGCTGTATCCATTGATAGAGTGGATTTGAGTTGTATCCGTTGATAGAGTTTTGTCTTCATCTGTTGATACACTTTCACTTAGACAGAATTACATAGCATAGCTTATTTACAATTGGCTACCCTATTCTGCCTATCCGTTGATGGTCAACATGACTGTGGATAAAAACACTATCAACTGATAACATAGAGATACTGCACTATGCTACAAAACCTCATCCGTTGATGAGCTACCTGTCAACGGATAGAGTTATAAATCCTCATCCGTTGACAGCTAAAAAACCTTATACAATTTGATTGATTGTGAAGTTATCATCAAGTACAACATATTCCTAACAATCTCCCTCAATTTATACTTGATGGCAATAAAGCATAAATTCAGGACCTTGATGATAACAAAACATTCCTAAAGATATATATAGAACAATGTAAAAATTGTATTAAGCTATAAAAATTAAAAACTGAAAGTTTGAGAAATTTACAGAGAAGTGCTCCTCTAGACTGAGCAGATTAAGATTGTTTCTTTTCTCTTGTTGGCATCACCTTTGATTTTCCTTCTTTGGCAGAGTTGGACTCAATCTGAATTTGGAGTTGCCTATAGAAGGCATCTTCTTCATCAACCTTTGGATTTAGCTTTTGTTGTAACCATCTTAGGTATTGAGAACTAGCCTTTGATAGTTGGTCTTCTAACCTGAAGAATCTCCTGTTACCATCTTCATCCCTGAACTCCATCATCCAGAAGGGTTGAAGGTGGATTTTCTGTCCATTGTATGGGATCTTCATCTTCCTTGGTAGACTTGATGGTGAGTTCCATTCCCTCCTTATCTGTTCTATTCTGTCCAGTATCTCCCCTTTTGCTATCTTGGAGAACCCTGTGTATCTCTTGATTGCAGAGAACACTTTGGTTAAGGTTATATAATTTTCTCCAAGAACCCTCTGTAGTGGCCATGTCCTTTCCTTTCCTCCCTTGTATACAAAGACCAATCTCTCAGGCAAATGTTTATATTTGTCAATTCCTCTTACTTCTGACAATTCATCCAGATAAAGATTCATGCCAGAGTATTCTTCAATATCTGCCTGATAGATAAAATCATCCTTGTTTTCCAAGATTGGCTGCCTGACAATAGCAGGTACCCTAGCAACTTGAATTGGTTCCTTTGAAGGTTGCTTCCTTGGTATCCTTTTCTTCTGTATAGGCTTCTATTGAGGCTTCAGCAAGAATGAAGGAACCTCAATGGAGTCAAGATTCATTGGTTCCTCTTTAGGTACTATAGGATCACCATGGAAATTCACAGCTGGGTTGAATACTTTTACAGAAATAGGTTGTGATGAGCCAACTGTCTCCTTGTTTTCAATTTCTGGAGAGACAGGCCTCCTTGCCTTTGATTTCATTCTCTTAGATTTGGATTTGGGGACTGATTTCCCTTTCCTTTTGGATTTGGGGACTTCCTCAGGTTCCCTCATTTCATCCTCTACCTCATCCATTAACTCTTGAGCCAGCCTGGCTTGCTTCTCATCTGAGTTTTCATTTTGCAATTCAGTGCTTGGTTGAGATTCTCTTAGCAGCCTTGAAGTCTCTTCTCTCTTGGCTTCAACAAATCTAGGATGGCTGTTGGATATGTGTAGAACTTTTCCATTCCTTATGATTACAACCATCCATTCTCTTACACAACTGTTAGTCTTCTCCTTGAATTCCTTAATTTGCTTACCCATCAGCTTCTCTTCATCATCCTTGGGAAATGGAAAGTCCAGTTGTAACTTGTTCTTCCCATTTGCTTTTGGTGGTGAGTAGGGTCTTGCTTTGATGTAGGGTTCAAATTCTTTAACATGAGAAGGCTCAGCATCATAGAATGTAGGAGCCACAATTGCTGGAGTGAGCACCTTCAGAATTGTGGTAGATATTGTTGGAGCTGAGGTTTGGCTAGAGAACAGATTTGATACAATAGATGCATTGATCAATCTTTCTGTCCTCATTATTCTTTCATTGTTCTCCTCTTTCTTCCTTTGCAGGGCTTCAATCTTGGCTAGCTTTTCCTCTTCTGTCAAGTTTGAGAAATCAAACTCTTTAGATAAAGCTACTTGTAGAGGTTTGGATTTGCTGGGGGAAGCTTTGACAATGAAGTCCTGTGGATTGACCACTATGGTAGGCTGCTGCTCCCCCTCACTTGCTGCTTCCCTTCTTTCAGAAATTAAGATTTGACTTGTAGTTGCCACAGCCTCTTCCACTTTCTCCCCCTTTTTGTTAGCATCAAGGGTTTGACTAGAAGTTGGGGCTGCAACTAACTTTTCTAGCAGTTGGGTTTGCAGTTTTTGATGGTGAAGAAATTGCTCCATCTGGGATTCCATCTTTTCCACTCTTGAGGTGAGTAGTTGCACAGACTTAGCCAGGTTGTCTTCTTTGATGAACCTTTGTTGCAACACCCTCTGAGTGGCTGTAGGAGCTAGCTGCTCTAACTTGGAATCCACAGATATCTTCACATCCTTGATTTCTTGTTTGACCTCCTCTAAGTTGGATCTCTGAATCACCATTTGCATCTTTTGTAACTTAAGGGAGTCAATTGCCTGTTGAAGAACAACCTTTCTCTGTGGATCTGCTTCTTGGTGCTCAGCCAGGGCAGATTTATATTGCCTTATGATTTCCACATCAAGTTGATGATAGGTGTAGTTGTTAGCAAATTTCCAATCATGAATACTGCTAGCACCTTCATCTTCAAGGCTCTGGCTGTCTTCATCTTCAAAATCTTCAAATTCTTCACTCTCAGCATTGGTTGGCAGAGCTTCTAAAGATTCCTTAGCTCTAAATAGAGACTGTGAGGTGTGCACTAGGTGCATTGCCTCCTCTGCTTCCACATTGCCCTGTTGTGCCAGAATTTGATAGGCAGGAATAGGGTGAGTAAAGGTTTCAACATCCAAAGAAATGGAGTCAATCATGGACTGATATTCTCTTTGAAATTCCATTTCCTTGGCTGCATCCTCAACCTCCATTGACTCACTAGCAATGGCTGCTTCTTCCATCCTTATTTCTCCTGTAGTCCCTTCTCTCCTCTCATCTCTCTTTTCTTGCATCAAGGGCTCCCCTTGGCTCACACGTCTCACACCCTCACCTTCACCTACTAAGGTGGAACTCTCTTGCTCTCCTTTTGCCTGACCGGAAGAAATGGCCAGCCTCTCATTATTTAGCTCTCCTTTTGCCTGCTCTGAAGGCAGCCTCTCACTCCCTTCCCTCATTCCTAGAAGTGTTTCAACTGCTGCTAGCTCTACTACATTTGACACTGGAATGTCAGATAATTCAGTTGTAGTCTGTGTAGAATGAGCTAGCAACGGATAGGAAATATCCGTTGAAGAAGTAGTTATAGCTGTCAACGGATGGCTTGATGTGAGCACATCCGTTGATGGAGAAACACTTGTCAACGGATGAAGGATATCCGTTGAGGAAGGAATAATTTTATCCGTTGAAGAGAAAACCAACACTGATTCTGTGGAGATTGATTTTAAGTTCGAGGCCACAGTCTGTGTTGAGAATTCTGGAAGGGAAGATTGATGGCCCAACAAATCATCTAAAAGATGATGACCACCAATTGCAGAGTGGGGCTTCTCCAAGAATCTTAAAGATGGAGAATCAGGAATTGATGTAGATATCATATCCACATCCAGAGATGGAGTTGGTGATGGTGGATTGTAATGTGTATCGATTTAAAGATTAAGATCAAGGGGCTGTGACTCCACATTTATTGAAGTCACATCAAACTGAATTTGAGAAGGTACAGTTTCCTGTACTGTGTGTGCACCCTGTGATTCCCCTGTGGTTTTAGATTTCACTCTTCTTCCATAGGTTTTTGAGAGTGGGATATCTGTGTCTCTAACCCTCTTGTGCAGTGTTCCTTGTGGGGAACTTGATTCAGTAGTCACACTCTGTTGAGAGAGTGTAACTAGAATTTGGGTTGTAGTTACATTAGCAGTCTTTTGAGAGACTGAAATGGTGGTTGCACTCATCTCTCCTTCCTTATCCTTAGGGCTTCTTTGATGTTCACCCTGTCCCTCACCACTCACTACCACCTTCACACTCCCCTCAAGAGTTTTGGTAGATTTTACAACAGGTGTCTTTTGAGAGACACTTGAGGTTTGCTTATTAGAATGTGGTTTTGGAACTCTGGATTTGGTCACTTTGGTAGGAGCCTGTTTGGTCACAACTACAGACTCCATTGTGACACTAGAAGGCAAAGAAATTTGGGGGTTGGAGATAGGGGTTTCAGAGTTAGAAATAGTTACCTGAACAATTGGTAGATATACCAATTGTACTCCTGCATTGAGGTTCATTCGAATTAGGTCACTTAAGACTCTCTTCTCCTGAACAAAACATTGGAACTTGCTATCCGGGTTAGCAATGGATAGCTGATTCTCAGATACATGCAGTGTTAAGAGCATTAAAAATCTAGCAAAGTAGATATTCTTGCTCCTAGTTTCCTTTTTACCTAACTTTGCTCCTATCTCATACATAACTAATGTGCCAAAATTATAGAATTTATCATTTAAGAGCATACACATCATAGTTAGCATGGACTGGGTAACAGCATCAAAATTACTAATTTTGCCTGAAAAAGTTTTAATGAAGGCATCACAGAAATAGCTCCATTCTTTAACCATTCCTTTCCTAATAATTTTCCCTAAGTTTTCAGTACTAAGGGCATAATTAATAGAATTAAGCATGGCAACAATTTCAGCATTGGTGGGTACTTTCAGACAGTTATTCTCAGGCAATTTTAAACAAGCAGTTAATACATCAGAATTAACTGCATAGTTTTTACCCTTTAAAGAAAAAGCAATTGTACCGTCTGTGCCATTGTACTCAGCAGATGTCCACATTTCTTCAATTACCTCGTGGATTAAGGGAGTGGTGGCAGTCATAGCATATGACAGTTTGCATTTCTTCACGAAACTCATCAAAGTTTGGTAAGCTTCTGGAGCATTCACTGTGTCAACAAAGGCCGCGAAATTGTTCTTCTCGTAGGTAAACCCAGTGGAGGACATCATCTTAACAATGGGCGCCATTGAAGTGTTTGAACTTTGGTTACAGAGAGTTTTAGAGAAGAAGATGCAGTTAACTTTTGATATGCTTGAAAATGAATAAAAGTGAGATGTGAGAGTACAAGTCAGCCTTTTATATTTTTCAAGAGTTAAAAATGAAATAATTAAAAGTAATTACTCCATTGGTCAAAAGTAACTGTCAGATAATAAATGAAAAGAAAATAAGTACAACCATGATTAGATATACACGGTTACCAACGGCTATATAAAAGAAAATGTATATCAACGGATATAGAATGAACGGTTGAGATACAGTTTATCCGTTGATGACGTGGATAGCCTGTTATCCGTTGACATGCGAAAATCTAGTAATGTGTTTATACTATCAACGGATAAAAGGATATCCGTTGATAAGCTAATTTTGCCTTAGACAAAATTTCTGCAGAAAATTTTTCTGAAAGTTTTAACTTTCAAGTAAATCAAAACACATTTCTAGCTTCAATGCAGTGAAATCAAATATCACTAGGAATTATGACAAGTTAAGCATACCTAGCTCACCTACCAATCTTGTGAATGTGGATTCATCAAGAGGCTTGGTGAAGATATCTGCAAGCTGCATTTCACTTGGCACAAAGTGCATTTCTACTGTACCATTCATCACATGTTCTCTAATGAAGTGGTATTTGATGTCGATGTGCTTGGTTCTCGAATGTTGCACTGGATTCCCTGTGATGGCAATAGCACTTGTGTTGTCACAGAAAATTGGAATCTTCTCAACTTTTAGGCCATAGTCAATGAGTTGGTTTCTCATCCATAGAATCTGTGCACAACAGCTTCCAGCAGCAATGTACTCAGCTTCAGCTGTAGAAGTGGAGACTGAGTTTTGTTTCTTACTGAACCATGAAACAAGCCTGTTTCCTAGAAATTGACAGGAACCTGTAGTACTTTTCCTATCAACTCTGCAACCTACATAATCTACATCTGAATAGCCAGTTAGATCAAAACTAGATTCTCTTGGGTACCAAATGCCAAGGTTTGGTGTTCCCTTGAGATACCTGAAAATTCTTTTAATAGCTATTAAGTGAGACTCTCTAGGGTCAGCTTGAAATCTAGTATAAAGACAAGTAGAAAACATTATATCAGGTCTACTAGCTGTTAGGTATAGAAGTGAACCTACCATGCCTCTATAGCTTGAGATGTCCACAGACATTTCCTTAGTATTCAACTCAAGCTTAGTTGCAGTGGCCATAGGTGTTTTAGCATATGTACAATCCATTAAGTCAAATTTCTTTAAGAGATCATAAATATATTTTGTTTGACTTATGAAAATGCCCTCATTAACTTGCTTTACTTGTAGGCCAAGAAAGTAAGTTAATTCACCCAGCATGCTCATTTCATACCTACTTTGCATAAGTTTGGCAAACTTTTTGCAAAGCTTCTCATCTGTAGACCCAAAAATAATATCATCTACATAGATTTGAACAAGTATTGAAGAGCCATTAATATTCCTATGAAATAAGGTTTTATCTACTGTACCTCTAGTGAAGTGGTTCTCCAAAAGAAATTGAGATAAGGTGTCATACCAGGCTCTTGGTGCTTGTTTCAAACCATAAAGTGCTTTCATGAGAAGATATACATATCCTGGAAATTCTGGATCCTCAAAGCCAGGAGGTTGATGGACATAGACCTCTTCTTTCAGTTCCCCATTTAGAAAGGCACTTTTGACATCCATCTGATAGACTTTGAAATTGGCATGTGCTGCATAGGCTAGAAAGATTCTTATTGCTTCAAGTCTTGCCACTGGAGCAAAAGTTTCATCAAAATCTATTCCTTCTTCTTGAGAGTAGCCTTTTGCCACTAATCTAGCTTTATTCCTCACAATTATGCCATTTTCATCTGTCTTATTCTTGAGAACCCATTTAGTACCTATGACACTTCTATCATCAGGTTTGGGCACAAGTTTCCATACTTTATTTCTCTCAAATTGGTTTATCTCTTCTTGCATTGCTAACACCCAATCTGGATCTAGAAGGGCATCTTCCACTTTCTTAGGTTCCTCTTGAGACAGGAAGCTACTGTATAGACATTCTGCTTGAGTGGCCCTCCTAGTTTGAACTCTTGAATTTGATTCACCAATGATTAACTCAAATGGATGATCTCTAGTCCATTTTCTTGCAGGTGGAAGGTTTGATCTTGATGAGGTTGCTTCATTTCCATGAGCATGATCATGTTGATTTAGCATTGAATTTTGACCTTGAAAAACTCCCCCTGAGTTTGTTGTCCTTGTTGAATTATGAAGTTGACTTTCAATGGATGCATCATTTTGCCTGTCGACGGATGCTTGAGAATCTCTGTCAACGGATGCATCTCTAATAGTGTCAACGGATGTTGCAGAATGACTGTCAACGGATGCTTCATTTTCAGTGTAAGCATCACTTCTAGTTGGTATAACAGCTCTAGGTGGATCTCTGTGGTCATGATCTTCATTGTCCTCATCATCATCATAGTACATTCTTCCTTCACCTTCATTCTCAAATTCCAACTTTTCATGGAAACCTTCATCATTTAGGCCTAGAATCTTTTGATCATCAAACACAACATGTACAGATTCCATAACAATGTTGGTTCTTAGATTGTATACCTTGTAGGCTTTCCCTGCTGCATATCCAACGAAAATAGCTTCATCTGCCTTTGCTTCAAATTTGCCCAAGTTATCTCCATGATTCCTTAGCACAAAACACTTACATCCAAAGACATGTAGGAAAGCTAAAGTTGGTTTCTTGTTGGTTAATAACTGATAAGGAGTCATTCCTCTAGCTTGATTGACCAAGGAAATATTCTGAGTAAAGCATGCAGTGTTGACAGCTTTAGCCCAGAAATATGTTGGTAACCTTGATTCACTTAACATTGTTCTAGCTGCTTCAATGAGAGTTATGTTTTTCCTTTCAACAACCCCATTTTGTTGAGGTGTTCTGGCAGCAGAAAACTCATGGACAATTCCATTCTCTTCACAGAAAATCTTCATTGTGGAATTCTTGAATTCAGTACCATTGTCACTCCTGATTCTTTGTACTCTGTCTTCAGAACCATTGTTTAGAATTCTGAGGTGATTGATGATGATTTCACTTGCACAATCCTTGGAGTGCAGGAAGAAGGTCCATGTGAACTTAGAAAAATCATCTACAATCACCAGACAGTATTTCTTCTTTGAAATAGACATGACATTTACTGGACCAAATAAGTCCATATGCAGCAATTGAAGAGGCTTAACAATGGATGACTCTGTCTTGCTTTTGAAGGATGATTTCTTTTGTTTCCCTAATTGGCAGGCATCACACAGTCCATCTCTGACAAACTCCAATTGAGGGATTCCTCTAGCAAGATCCTTTCTTACCAAATCATTCATAACTTTAAAATTCAAATGTGACAGCTTCTTATGCCATAGCCAACTCTCATCCTTACTTGCTTTGCTGAAGAGACAAGTAATGGATTCTGAGCATGCTGAATTGAAGTCAGCTATGTAAACATTTCCTCTTCTAAAGCCTGTCAATACCACATTGTTGTCTTTCTTGGCAGAAACAACACAGGCTTCTTTTGTGAACTTTACTTCATAGTCTTTGTCACAAATCTGACTGACACTCAGGAAATTGTGCTTCAAACCTTCAACTAAAGCCACTTCTTCAATGATGACATTGTCTTTTGAAATCAGGCCATATCCCTTAGTATATCCTTTGCTGTCATCTCCAAAGGTAATTCTAGGGCCAGCTCCTTCCTTGAACTCTGTGAGCAGGGTTGAATCTCCTGTCATGTGCCTAGAGCATCCACTGTCTAGGTACCATAGATTCCTTCTGTTTCCCTGCACACATTCCAAAAACAAATCAAGTTGATTTTGGTACCCAAGCTTCCTTGGGTCCTTTCTTGTTAGCCTTTGACTTTGCACTCTTAGCATTCTTCAACTTAGGTGTAGATGCTTGAGTGATGGGGTTTGACAAATGCTCATTTGCATGAATATTTGATGCATGCATGTGTGGAAAATTGGCATACATATTATTCATGTTAGGTATGTTCCATGACATTTGTGGCACATTCATAGATTGAAAGTAAGGATTAGACACATATGACATGTTCACATATGGATTTGAAAAACTAGCATTTTGATATAGACCAGGCATTGCAGGCATACATGGCATTGGTTGAGGTACATGAACAGGAGCCTTGTTGACAATCTTGCAATTAGAAGATAGATGATTGACAGTATTACAATTACTACAAGTTTTCCTAGGAGCAAACTTGTCAGGAGAGTAATTGTTTTTCTTGTTGATGCCTATCTTACCATTTCTGTTCTTTTTCTTTTTATCCTCAATTTCTACCTTTTCATTATCTGATTTACCAACAGCCTTTTTGTTGTGTAAATCACCTGCCTTAGCCTTCCCACTGGATTTGGTTTTGCTGCACTCACCACTAACAAAATTCTTGTTGACTGGACCATACTTGATATCCAGTTTCCTGAGTTCCTTCTTACTAACAAACTTTTTGTTAGTCGACGGATACCTCTCATCCGTTGACGGTTCATCTGTTAACGGATGATCACTATCCGTTGATTCACAAATAGTCTCTAGATCCTCAAGACCAGGTTCTAGCTCCTTTTTCTTTTGAGTCCAGGTATCCTTCACAAACGATTCTATTCCCTGAACTTCTATTATGTTTTGAGAAATATTCCTACAACTTTGAAATTTAGCAATTATCCCTTGTTCCTTTTCAAGCTGGTCTTTTAAAATCAGTTCTCTTTTTAACACAACATCAAGTTCACTTTTAGCATTATTGCAATCAACTCTCATTTTCTCAAATTCTAGAAATTGAGTTTCTAGAGCAGCATTTCTATCACTTAAAAATAGATTAGACTCTTTAATCCTATTTTTCTCTTTAGTAAGTGATTTAAGAGTAACACTTAAGTGATATAGTTCAGTAGACATTTCATCTATAACACTATTGCATTCCTCTTTGGTGAGCTCAGAGAGATTAGTAGAAAATACCTGATTGCTAGCTGAACTTGCTTCCTGCTCTCCAGAATCAGCCATTAAAGCAAGGTTGACTAACTCAACATCATCATCAGAATGATTGTCATCAACAGCCCAGTCATACTCTTGGGTCAAGAATGCCTTTCCTTTCTGCCTGAGAAGATCAAAATATTTCTTCTTATAGTCAACAGCCTCAGTTGACTTTCCCTTGTTCTCAGATCTAGGTTTCCTGCATTCACTTATCATGTGACCAGCAATTCCACAATTGTAGCATTTAATTTTGGATTTATCCACATAGTTGCTTTTGGAAAAATCCTTGTTAAATGGCTTGGCCACCCCAGAGTTTCTCTTGAATTTCAGCTTAGAGAATCTCCTAGATAGAAAAGCTAAGTGCTCATCTATCTCATCCAATTCATCCTGCTGAAGAACATTCAATTCCTCAGACACCTTTTCCTTGCTCCTGCTTGATTCTGCTCTACCTTTACAAACCTCCCTGTTTGGTGTAGAACTAGCAGTTTCTGTCCTTTCCTCCTTTTGCTCCAAGTTGGCAACAAGTGCAACTGACCCACTTTTCTTTTGAGACTTCTCAATCTCTTCATCCTGCTCCATTTCCAGCTCATAGGTCTTTAAGGTTCCATAGAGCCTTTCAAGAGTAAATGTCTTGTACTCTTGAGTGTTTCTTAGAGAAACAGTCATTGGCTTCCATTCCTTGGGCAGTGATCTCAGAAATTTGAGATTAGAATCTTTAACTTGATAGATTCTTCCATACAGTTTCAAACCATTTAGTAGCTTTTGAAATCTACTAAATGTATCATTCAATGTTTCTCCACTCTTAAAAAGAAAATGTTCATACTGTTGGATTAGTAGTTGCATCTTGTTTTCCCTTACCTGTTCTGTTCCTTCACACAGGGTTTGAACAGTGTCCCATACTTCCTTGGCGGTAGTACAGTTAATAACATTGTCAACCATGTCTGTTTCTAGACCATTGAACAGAATATTCATGGTCTTTTTGTCTTTGTGGACTTTTGTAATATCTTCAAGACTCCACTCAGAAACAGGTTTGGGATTGAGAGTGTCAGGCACACCTTCAGCCAGGCCAACTCTTGGTGCAGTCTTCATTGGAACGTGAGGACCCTTGTCAATGCAATCCACAAAGCCCTCATCAATAGACGAGAGATGTAGACGCATCTTTACTTTCCAGTGGAAGTAATTTTCTCTATCAAGAACTGGAATCTTTACTCCATAATCCTTCTTAGACATGTTGGAAGTGTGTTGATCTTTAAACTTCAAATATGTTAGAAGCTTGCTCTGATACCAATTGTTATTCCCAGATTACACACTTGTATAATTGTAGAAGGGGGGGTTGAATACAATTCTTGATATTTATAAATTTCTGATAAGAACTCCAGAAATCTATACTTAGATAATTGCTTGTAAAAAGATTAATGCACAAACACATAAAAATCAGGTGGTTAAATGCACCACCTGAAGCTTTTATTCGAAGAAAACTCTGTGATACAAAAGTACACAGCTTCTGTTTACAACTCTTTGCTTTCTAAGAATATTCAATAGAAACCCTAAGCAAGATGTATCTGTTTTCTTATTCTACAAAGAGTGGCTACTCTTGGTTATAAATCCCAAGTTTTACAAGTACTACTGGAATAAGATAATATTATTCTAATTCTAGTTGACTTGCTACTACACTCCAAATACACATGTAGCCGAAAGGTTGTCCTTGTGTTCAGACATGTCTCCTGCACCTTTCTTGTGTTCATAGTGCAAATGGAATGCTTCTTTCTTCTGTGTTTCCAAAGTATGGCTGCCATACTGCTTTTTGTATCTACTATCAACCCATGTGATCTGTCAGTCAAACATGTCCTTATCAACTGCTAATCCCCAGCTAATCATAGAAGATAGTGTCAATGATTATCCGTTGATATTGTACACTGACATCCGTTGATGATGTATTGAGCGGTATCCGTTGATATTGAGACTTGAGCTGTATCCGTTGATAGAGTGGATTTGAGTTGTATCCGTTGATAGAGTTTTGTCTTCATCTGTTGATACACTTTCACTTAGACAGAATTACATAGCATAGCTTATTTACAATTGGCTACCCTATTCTGCCTATCCGTTGATGGTCAACATGACTGTGGATAAAAACACTATCAACTGATAACATAGAGATACTGCACTATGCTACAAAACCTCATCCGTTGATGAGCTACCTGTCAACGGATAGAGTTATAAATCCTCATCCGTTGACAGCTACAAAACCTTATACAATTTGATTGATTGTGAAGTTATCATCAAGTACAACATATTCCTAACAAGCTCAAAAGCAAAGTGAATTGAGTGATTCATACAGGTCGGAGGAGATCTCACAATTACAAAACGACATATTGATGTGCAAAAAATTTATTCGAAGTCAAGCTGGCTCCGACGTACCAGTTGAAAATCCCCTCGCTGTGCGCATTGAAAAAGCACGAATCAACATGAGTTTGAAAACTCCACCAATTGATCAGTTTGACGGGTCTACGGATCCAAGTGAGTTTTTGAATACGTATGACGGAAGAATGAAGTTTTGTGGACACTCGGAGACCGCTCGATGCCAATTCTTTTCCACCTGTCTCCGAGGAACAGCTCTCCATTGGTATAATAATTTGCCCCCGAGGTCCATAGACACGTGGGACTTGTTGAAAACCAAGTTCAAAGGAAGATTCTCCAGCAATTATAAAGGCGAAAAGATTACGGCTTCACTCATGAATGTTAGACAGCGCTCCGATGAGTCGCTAAGAGAATTTTTGATTCGTTTCCGAGCTGAGGTCGCGGAGATTCCTAACCTCGTGGAAGAACTCGCCATTAATTACCTCGCTGCAGGTATTGATAAACATAGACAGGGCCCTCTGTTGGAAGAATACTTTGAGAAAAGCCCATGATCTCTCCAAGCTGCTTTTGAGATCGTAGAACATAGAATGACATTACAAGAGGCAGTAAGAAGCATTCAATCACCCAGGAAATATTCACAAAAATGGGAAAGAAGTTCAAATCATGGATTTAAATCTCCAAGGACAGATTACAGGAGAGAAAATGATTCACATTCGAAGTCTCGAGATAGGAGAAGTCCTAGATCTGAGAAAACCTCTCGCTCCGACAGGTCATGGAGACCTCGATAAAAGACAGAAAAGGAATTCATGAAACTGACAGTGGACAAGTCCACCATACTTGCCATTGTGAAAACGGAACCTGGCTATCGACCTCCGAGGCCGATGAAGCCGGGCAGGCCCCCGAGCTCAAAGTATTGCGAGTGTCATGAGGATCATGGCCATACTACAGAGGCTTGTTTCCAGTTGGGCACTCTCATCGAGGAGAAAATAAAACAAGGACAATTTGTCCATTACATCGAAAATTACACAAACCCCCAGCGAAATCGCCAGCACGACCCCGACCGAGTCATTGACGTCATAATAGGAGGACACGCTGTTGGGGGATCTTCTAATAATGCCAAAAAATTATATGCCCGAGAAGTATTTAGTGTTCATCCAGAACCAAAGAAACGCCAGAGGCTTAATCCTACTCCAATCATCTCCTTTTCAAACGAGGACTATCCCCCCGGGATGATCGAGCCCCACCAGGATGCCTTAGTGATCATGGCAAAAGTGGGAACTAACACCGTTAAAAAGATCCTTGTGGACAACGGTAGCTTTGTTGACATTCTATACCACAGTTCTTTCTCTAGGATGAATATTAGCGATAGAAAATTAGAAAACGCGAATATTCCCTTATACGGGTTCACTGGAAACGAGGTGAAGGTCGTGGGAACGATCGATCTCCCAGTCCTCTTTGGCTCCCTACCATGTCAGACTTGGCAAACGGTAAAATTTCATGTCATAAACGCAGTGTCCAGTTTTAACGCTATTATGGGAAGGACGACCTTAACGGCCTTAAAGGCTATCACGTCTATTCCACATTTGAAAATGAAGTTCCCCACTGATTTCGGGGTGGGAGAGGTCATAGGCGATCAGACTGCAGCACGGCAATGCTATTTAACAATGGCAATCCCCAAGAATAAGCAAGTTGACGACAACTCCATCAATCAAGTCGTGGATATGGATCCTCGAGACCTCATTGAGATCTCGAGTGAATCGAATTTCTCACAAAAAGAAGAAACGGAGGAGATTGAGGTAATTGTCGGTGACCCAACAAAGGTCACAAAGATTGGAAAAAATCTAGACCCCGACCTTCGCCAGAATATAATTCTGTTGATCAGGGAATATAAGGATATTTTCGCATGGGACCCGAAGGACATGCCCGGAATTCCTGAGGTCATTTCACGACACTCTCTCCACATTGGCCCAAAGGTCAGGCCAGTATGCCAAAAGAAACGAGTCTTCTCCAAAGAAAAACGCAAAGCTATCGATGATGAGGTCGATCAACTTCTCGAGGCAGGGTTCATTGAGCCCGTCCAATTTCCAAAATGGGTCGCCAACGCCGTCTTGGTAAAGAAAAGCATGGAATATGGCGTATGTGCGTAGAATACTCTGACCTTAACAGGGCATGTCCCAAGGATCACTATCCACTCCCAAACATTGACCATCTCATCGATGCCACATCTGGCCACAAGCTCTTATCTTTCATGGATGCATTTTCAGGCTATAATCAAATCAAAATGGACATAAACGACTAGGAAAAAATGGCCTTCATCACCCATCGAGGGGTCTTTGCTTATAAGAACATGTCGTTTGGACTAATCAATGCTGGAGCAACCTTCTAGCATGACACTATTTTCGCCTCGCAAATTGGGCGTAATCTTCAAGTTTACGTCGATGACATGATTGCAAAATCAAAAAGGGCAAGAGACCATGTCTCAGATCTCCGCGAAACTTTCGAAAATGGAATGCACCACCAAATGAGATTGAATCCAAAAAAATGTTCCTTCGGTTTAACCTCGGGAAATTTCCTCGGATTTCTTCTCACCTAACGAGGAATTGAAGCCGACCCCAGCCAAATTAAGGCCATTCTCGACATGAAAGACCCCACCTTGCTGAAAGAAGTACAGTCTCTCACAGGCTGCATCGCAGCATTGCGAAGATTTATTCCCCAATATTCAAAGTGTTGTATCCCTTTCTTTCAAGTCATCAAAGGGGTATCAAAATAATCGAATTTGTTATGGAATGACGATTGTAAGAAAAGCTTTCAAGAACTCAAAGATTTCCTTACTTCACCTCCAATCTTGACCAAGGCATCACCGGGCGAGCCTCTACGAGTTTATCTCTCGGCTTGCGACCTCACGGTGGTTGTTGTTCTAGTTAAACAAGAAGCCGGGAAAGAAACTCCCGTATACTATATAAGTCATACTCTACGCGATGCGGAAACAAGATACCCTCAGGTTGAGAAACTGGTCTACTCTCTTGTCGTGGCCAGTAGAAAGCTAAGACACTACTTTCAAGGTCGAGAAATACGGGTAATGACGAATCAACCTTTGAAAAGGATTTTGCATAATCCCGACATAACGGGTCACATCATAGCTTGGACCATTGAATTAAGTCAATTCCACATCGAATTTAAACCCAGAACTGCACTGAAAGCACAAGTGCTATTGGACTTTGTGGCAGAATGCCAGTTTGACAAATCTGACACCCCAAAAGGGGAGATCGCCAATGAGGCCGCGAGACCATGGACTCTCTACGTCCATGGCTCCTCGATAGCAGTTACGAGTGGGGCAGGGTTAATTCTCTTAAGCCCCGACGGATTCCAGGTTCATCAGGAAGTTCGATTTGCTTTTTATGCAACGAAAAACGAATTAGAATACGAGGCTCTCCTCATTGGACTTAAACTCGTAATTGAGCTCGAGGTAAAAAACAACGATATCTTTAGCGACTCCCAGCTCGTTGTCAAACAGGTCAGTGGAGAGTTCAAAAGTCACAACGATTGAATGGAAGAATACTTAGAAATAGCCAAAGCAATGTTAGAAAATTTCACCTCTTGGAATCTAACAAACGTGGACAAGAATGAGAACCAATGGGCTGACGCTCTATCAAAACTGGCCTCGTCGTCGTCTACCACATGCAACGAACCTATCTATGTTGAAGAATTACGATCTCCAACAATCAACAGCCTTGAGGTCGACGAGATAACTTCTCATCCTAACTGGCGAACTCCATACCTCGAGTACATAATCGACAATAAGTTGCCAGAATCAAAAAATGAAGCGAGATCTTTAATGTACAAGGTAAGGAATTACTGTGTAAAAGACTCCAAGCTATAAAGAAGATCCTTGGTCGAGCTATTGCTTCATTGCCTCGGCCCCGAAGAAGCTCACCTCGCCATCATAGTGGTTCACACCGGGATATGTGGAGAACACATAGGGGTAAAAACCTCGCATTAAAAATACTTAGACAAGGATTTTTCTGGCCAACACTAAGGAAAGACTGTGAGGAATTCGTCAAAAAATGTGCCCCATGCCAATTGCATGGGAATGTAAGCCACCGACCCACGACAACACTTAACCCAGTCCTCGTTCCATGCCCCTTCTTTCAATGGGGAATCGACATAGTCGGGCCTTTTCCTAAATCAAGAAACCAAGCCCAATACATCGTAGTTGCTGTCGATTATGTCACAAAATGGGTCGAGGCCAAACCTTTGGCCAGAATCAGAGAGAAGGAAATGATTGAATTCTTCATGGAGGACATCGTGTTACGCTTTGGTGTCCCGCGAGTCATTGTCACCGATAATGGGACCCAGTTCGTGGGACAAAAGTTTGAGAAAGCACTTAACGAGCTGAAAATCAAGCATATCAAGTCATCGGTGGCATATCTCAGGCCAACGGACAGGTCGAGGTCACCAACCGCATTATTCTCCAAGGAATCAAGAAAAGAATCGAGGAGGTTCCCCGATCCTGGGTAGACGAGCTTCCCAACGTTTTCTGGTCGTATCGCACAACCCCACGTACCTCCACGGGGGAAACCCCCTTTCAAAATGGCTTATGGAACAGACGCAATACTACCCGTTGAGGATGGTCTTGGTTCACCTCGAGTCGAGGCCTTTGATCCTAAGAGCTCAATCGAAGGCTTACGCTTAGATAACGACCTCACAGAGGAGATGCGAGATAATGCCAAAACAACCTCAATTGAATACCAGAACAAAAGAGTGAAGTACTTTAACAAAAAGGTCAAGTCGAAAAACTTTCAGGTCAATGACCTCGTGCTCCGAGAAGCAGCTGCATCGCAACCGACACAGGTAGGCAAGCTCACAACCCCGTGGGAGGGTCCATACAAGATCAAGAAGGTTGTAAGCTTTGGGACCTACGAGCTAGAACATCTTAACGGCGAGCCTATCAAAAATGCGTGGAATGGAATCCACCTCAAAAAATTATATCAGTAATGTACTTGTTTTATTGTAAGTGGGGGCAAACTCTTGCTTCTCACCTAAAAATTGTCTAAGTGAAAAAGGACTGATATGAGGTCCTCACTTAGATCTCCTTTAAGTTATTTAATAAAATTGCCCCCATTTCCCTTTACAATTTTCTACATAACTACTCTCCTATATGCAAAGAAATTCACAGCTATTTCTTAAACGCCACTACAAAGTGATGATAATAATAATCACGCCTTAACAGTTTTTCTCCTTAAATTAAAAGAGCTTAGGCAACTTAAAGCTTAAAAGCTTAAATAATTTAAGTTTAGGGGAGTTTAAAAAGCTTAAAAAGGATACAAAGGGATCATCTTGCAAATCATACATTCTTTCCCCGGGTAACTCAACTCACAAAGGGCGATAACCAGAGGAAAGATCCAAGATAAATAAACAATATGGACGAACATAATATTTTTCCTACATGATATCCCACAATCCTATGAGCTGTAAATAAAAAATATCCATTTGATGAACCTTGGCTTACCCAAGTAATCACGTAAATAATCCTACCGAATCATCACAAAGGAAAAATTAAAATATTTGAGAAATTAGAACTGTTGACATTAAGGATAAAGTTTAAAATTTAGACCAATGAAACCAGCAGTAAAAACCAAGTTCAAGCCCGACACAAAGTCGGAACAAAATTTATACAGCAGGAAAATAATCCTACTAAGTCGCTTATTGGGAATTTTAATACTAGTACTTTTACTTGTATTATTGCCATAAACACTAAAGAAAATCCCATTAAGTTAGAACAAATGAAAAACCAGGACATTCAAGAAACTAATGTCAATGACATCAAAGACAAATTCAATTTGAAACCAATATTAGAAACAAAGTTTAAAACCAACACCAAGTTGGGATAAAATTTAAGTTAACAAGTATGCAGGGCATACCTTGGACAAATAAACAAGTTCACTGGTAAAAGATAGCAGGATTACATGATAACGAGGCATACCTCGCCTTCAGGTGGACTTTGGATTTCCTTATTCAACACCTGAATTGGGCATAGTCCTCGCAAGGTCAGCACAATAATCCTCAAACGCATGACCTGAAAGGTCAACACCGGCAGATTTCAAACGATCGTAGCAATAACCATATCCTACCCCTAGCGCTTGGGCAACATCTGCGACACCCTTGTCAACTTCAACTTTAAAGGCAGCATTTTCCTCGTGAAGCTTGGTTAGCTCGCTAAGCATGCGTTCAACCTCGCTCTCCAAAACACCGGACTTGTCTTTTTCAGTATTAGCCATGACCCTAGCTTGATCAATCTCACCACTCAGAGAAGAAATCTTATCCTTCAGCACATTATTCTCCTCCATAAGCTTCTTCTTGGCCTCAAAATTCATCTTCGCAGCCTCTGTCTCTCTTCTCTATGATTCACTCGCCCTCTTCTAAGCCTCAAAATTCCCCGCTTTGGCATCGGACAGTTCCTTGAGAAGATGATCTTTCCCGGGGAATCCAGCATCAGCCTTATAGGCATTCACGATATGGGTCAAATCAGACAAGAACTGTAAAGACAATAGAGGAATCATCATAAAAAGCATTAGATAAACAAAAGGAACAAATGTCACAAAAATCATGATAAATAGGTTACACATACAAACAAACAACTTACCCGGCGCCCACGCGTTAAGCATCGCTCGGCAACCTCTGCACGAGACTTATCCACGTAGGAAGTAAGATCCTGCGGCAAGTCAAAAACCTGGAACACTTGGACGGGAGCATTGGACCCGGCAGTCCAATGTTGATGCGGGGAAACTTCGACTCGAACGGAAGACAAAGGCTCAATGGGTTGCAAAATAGGTGGAAGATCAGCGGCCTCGGGAACACTTAGAAGCTTGCCAACGCTATCACGTCCTCCATCATCACACCTCCTTAGAACAATTCTACGAGATGACCCACTGTCACGATCCCGATTACGCTTCCTTTTGCGAAGCCCCGAATCCCCAGCGACACAAGAACCAACATGCTCGGTCCCAACCCCTTATACAATTTCCACCTCCACATCATTCACAGGCTTCGGGACATTATCACCAACCTTCACCAAGGAACTCCTCGCAGATGTTTTGGAGGCGACAGACTACTTATCCAATAATACCAGGGCTCGGTCCATTTCTTCCTTCAACCCACTGGTAAAAATTGCCTTCAAAGATTCTCCAGCAACTGCAAAAACACAAGAACACGCACCCAGAATTAGTATATATAGATAAATACCAATCAAATACGAAAAGAGAGTAAAGAAAGTAAAAGCATTTTTGTGAAATAAAGTAAAAATTACGATTGTGTCTCTCCAAAAACTTAGCATTTCTAAGATGGGTGTGGTCGTACAACGAGCTCCGACCCTAAAACTGATCTAAAAACTCATTATCATACTTCTCCATTCCTGTTAACTTATCAAGAGTACTCTTAGAAACCTTCCCACAAGGTTTAACAAATTCTAAATCAGGTCCATAAAAATATAACCATTTCCCGTGATACCCAGAATTTGACGACTTCACATTAACAAGCTTCGACCGACCCGACCTCTTATCGAAATAAATTTGACCACCAGAATGTTTGATTCCGTAAATAGAAGAAAATAGCCGTAAAGTAGGAATGCGATTCAATTCAGCGCAATGAGCAACGAAGCCACTCACCTGGGCTACTGAATTAGGCGCTAATTGTGCAATCCCACAACCCAAGGCTTCGTAGATCGCTAAATGAAAAGGGTGCATTGGGAGACGCAACCCATATTCAAAGTAAACAAGGAGAATCCCGTGCATCCCATACTCTGGCATCATCCAAATCGGATCAGTAGGTTTGGGGACTACACAACGCCAACCACTATCGAGATCTACCCAAGAATCTAAAGGTCGCAATTTATGGGATTTTTGGCATAAATACTTGTATAAGTTAGGCTAGGCTTATCGGCAAACTCTACCAAACCCGCCTCCCTCGCTAGGCGAACAACTTCGTTTCTGGAAGCCACGGTTCTGGGACTCAAAGGCGCTGGTTTAGGACAAACTTCCCCACCACTATCATGTAAAAATCCTAGAGACTGAACGGACATGGTATCTGGAAGCTCCAAATGATCTAAGTTAAAAAGAGACTCTAAAGACTCTTCTTTAATCGGGAGTTTTCCAGGATCCCCAGAGTGGAAAACACGAGAGGAAGAAGAAGAATAAGACTCCGACATAGTCAACAGAAAACCACCCGCACCAAATCGGAACAAGAAAGAAACCAAGATGATACTTTTCAAAAGAAACACGAAAACACTAATAGCTGAGACAGTAAATCATAAAGAAAATAATAAACAAAAAAATTCGTACCTCTAGAGACGAGAGAACGCTTAAAAAGCTCTTAAGTGCAAATATTGAAAATCGAACAGTCGCTCCCAAAATAAACTGTATACCAATTGAAAAACATGGATATATATAGACACAACCCCGCACGTGCAACAACAAAAAAATAGAAAGAAAAAGACAAATACGTGGGGCACAAAAAAAAGAGAGAGAAATAGTCACCACCTTTCCCCCACTCAAATCACAAGTAAAAACATATCTAAAGATATTGTAAAAACTAAAGGGGGACAAATGTTGGGTCACGATAATTAGTGAGAATAGTTTGTACAATTATAATTGGTAATTAGGCCCAATTAGGCATAGTTGTAGCTAGGCCCAAATGTAATCACTTTCCTTAGTGGGTCTTGAAGCCCAAAACTTGTAAATAGATTTTAGTTTACTCTCCAAGTAAAGGTAGTTAGGGGGAGGGACCCACAAAAGATCTCCTATAAATATTCTTGTTCTACCTTACTTGAAGAGGGGATGCAACTTGATGTAAAGAGAGAACCTCTAAAGGTTTATGAAATAAATAAAATACTTAATTATTAATCTAGATCCCTATTAATAATTAATTAAATATCTTGAACACATTTCATAGTCCATCAACTATCATCACTTGCTTAGATTAGTTACAACAACTTTAATTTGCATATAAGAAATGTTGCAAAATGAAAGAACATTTACTGGACTAAGTTTTCAAAGAATTGATGAAACGCAAAGAAGCTCAGAATCCGAAAATGCCAACCAAGAGACCAGGTCCGTAAATCCACATTTGCTCATCATCCTTTCAAATTCAGTCATAGATGAATGTTATACTCCCTCCGTCCTCTTTAGTTGGCACATTTGCAGAAAATACAAATATTAAGAAAGATTTAATTATGTAATTTGTTTTCATGTTTACCCTTAATTTTAACATTAAATAATGAGTTATGAGTTATAAAGTCATATATTGATATTAGAAATAAAGGGGTATATATAGAAAAATTGGTAAAAGTATGTATTAAAACAAGGAATGTGACAATTATTTAGAGATAATTTTTTTTTACAAATGTGCCAAGACGGAGGGAGTATGAAACACCAAGGATATCAAACACCAACGCTACCCCTTATTCTTAACTGTAACTATGTTTTATTCTTTAATCCTACAATTCCTTTACCAAGTAAACATTATGTTCGGTTTTATTGGTACTAAAAATCAAGGTTAATGCATTAATACCCAGTTTCTTATTTTTAAAAACCGTGGAGAGTAAGCAAAGAGGAATTAAATATTTTCATCCTAATTTTAAAGTAAAAATATGTTAAATTTGTGTCCATTTTTATTTCCTTTGGTTCTTATTAAAAATTTTGTTAAAATTACATTACTTTTCACCTTCCTTAAAGCTCGGAAGTAAGGTGTACTTGTGAAATTTGGATCTTGGTTGGAGGAGGATTTATTGATTTTAGAAGAAAAATGTTACTGAACATACCGAAAGAAAATGTAAATTCTCACCAAGCATTAATTAAATTTTTGAAGAAGATTTTCCACCAAGGAATTGCTTTCAAAATTCAAATAAATTACTCCATCTAGTTCGTTATAAGATGTTTAACTTTTCTGCACGTAATTTTAGGTGATTTGACTATATAATTGAGAATATTATTTTTTAAATTTTTTTCTGCATAAATATATTAATGTTATATTTTTATTCAGAATAAATAATTAAAAATACTAATTTTAACTATATGATCAAATTTAATTGTCATCAATAAACTTTTATATATATTTTTCAAAATAACAATATCGAGTCGAGTCGATTTCTACGTAATCGATGAGTGACGAGCCTGATGACACATGAGTCTGGCTCGTAGAGCTCTACGGTTAAACACCCTGGCACTAAGAGCATCTTCAATAGGGGTTGCCAAGAGATTGCCTATGCTTAGTTGGCTTGGCGCCCTTGGTTGCCAACCTATTGGAATTCTATGATTGCCAAGAAGTTGCCAACCAAAGTTGCCAAAAGTTGGTAACTTCCCAATATAGTTAAAACTCATATAATTCTCAAAAAGTATAAATAGCTCTATCAACTTTAATATGCTATTATCTTATTATATTGTTTCTCAAACTTATGTAGGGGACCATATTGGCAATTTTTGGAGTTGCCAACTATTGGAGTAGATTTTAAATAAAAGTTGCTAAGAGTGACATGGACAAGAGAGAAAATAAAAAATTATTATATGTGATGATTTGTCAATGCTTGACAACTCTATAAGCAACATCTATTGAAGATGCTCTAACTGTTCCACAGGACCCAAAAACCAATACCCCAAGGTCCCCCACCCCCAAATTCTCTAAGTCAGCCCTTAAAATAATTTTAATTTGGTTTAATGACCTTTTAACCCTTAAAGTTTACTACGAAATACCCATCAGCCATTCATGTTTAAAAACGTAACTTCTAGTCCCTAAAGTACCCGGAAATGTCCAGTTGACCCTTATATCGGTACAAAAATTGAAACGGTACATATCGGATGGGCAAAATAGACATTACATGTGGCCCGTTACAAAATTTTTTTAAAATCTTTAACGGTATAAGGGTCAATTGGACATTTTTCGGTACCTTAGGGGTTAAAAGGTACAATGTATTAAACTTTAAGGGTTAAAAGGTGTAAAGCATAATGTAATGTAATTTGTAATAGAGATAACGATAACTCAACATAGGAACAAAAGAAAGTAACAATATTAAATGAAGCATAGGAATCCAGAAGATTAGAAGACATGGTAAATAGAAAGAATCAAAATACGAGAAGTAATTTTGATGTCTGTCAAAGAGTCACGGAAAGAAGTTCATCTATATGTTCAGGCCTCAGTGACGAATAAAGTTTAAAGATGTTCGAGACTTTAGAAGTATTTGAGATTAAATGTTAGTACCAGAGGACTCTAGTGGATCTTATTTGAAGCAACAAATAGAGTTGCAGACTTGTTCAATTGGGATTATAAAAGAAGCTCGGTGATCAAGATTAGGCTTAGTCGTTTGTGAACCAGACCAGTGCATTAGGCGTCAACTCAACGAAACGGATCGCTGTATTTAAAGGAACTGAAGAATTGATTAAGTATTTACAAGGAAGAAATTTAAGTAGCTGAGAATTAACCAAGGCAATTTAAACTAATTTAGCTCCTCAGGTTTCAAAGAGATATATTCTAAGTAAATTGGTGAAGAACTAAAATAGTATAAGCCTAGCCCTACACTATTTTCAGTCTTCAGAACTAATGCTTAATTCAATAAGTCATTTCTTGAAGAGCTAAAATTTTATATAGCCCAGCCCTATACTATTTTCGCTTCTAAAACTTGGAGTATCAACTTTGCTAAGTCATCTTGTGTAGAGCGAAAATAGTACATGGCCTAGCCCTTAACTATTATAGCTCCTCAACTTTCAGAAGTTATTCACTCAAGGATGAAGAGCAATTTCCTTATTAGCTTAATACTCAACAAAATCGCTTCTCAAGCTACAGTGGAAAAGTGGTTGAAGTCTACTCAACATAAAAGAGGTAACTCCTGTTTTTCTTCTTCATTTACAAAAAACAAACACACGGAGCTCCATTAAAGCGATTCAACACCTAAACTGTTTTGTTAGTTTTTGTGATAGAAAATCAATTATAGCTAGCCTCTATGTTAGATGTGTAGCACCCCCTTCGTGATTTATACTAATACAAAGATATATTCCTCGAATCGTGTTTGTTTTTGGTTGTTTTGATTTCGAGTTTAATAAATCTCTTAATCCTCGAAGAAAATGAAATAATTGTAACACCCCCCCCCCCGATACTTTGGATCTAACAAAAGGTCAATATATGTTGTATCCATCAAACCCTCACGTTTAATACGTTGTACCTTTTAGCCCCTGAGGTGCCGAAAAAAGTCCAATTGACCCTTATACCGTTACATATTTTAAAAAAATTGTAACGGGCCACATGTAATGTCTATTTTGCCCATCCTATATGTACCGTTACAATTTTTATACCGGTATAAGGTTTAACTGGACATTTTCGGGTACTTTAGGAGCTAAAAGGTACGTTTTGAAACATGGATGGTTGATGGGTATTTCGTAGTAAACTTTAAGGGTTAAAAAGCCATTAGTCCTTTTAATTTCTACTACTACAATTAAATCATCATGAAACCCTAGCATAAGCTAGCTCGCTTAAACTCAATCATCGATTTCAATGGCGCCGCGATTACGTCATCGCAACTCCTCCGAAGTCCTCTCCACCGAACAAGACGACGTCGATCACATCGCAGAATATGTATAACTGTGATGGGTTCTATATATGTCTTTCTTTATATGTATAACTGTGATGGATGCCTGCAGGATATGTTGACAGTCGGAACTGATACTTCATCGACGATGCTGTAGTTGGCAATGTCGGCTCTGATGAAACATCCTAGAATTATGAAAAAGGCTCAAGATGAAGTTAGAGAATTGCTAAAAGGAAAAGAAAAAGTGAATGAAATCGATATCGTAGGGCGACTAAGTTACTTAAAGCTGGTTATTAAAGAAACCATGCGTTTGCACACACCTCTTCCTTTGTTAGTTGCTAGAGAATGCAGGAAAGAATGCGAGATTGAATGATACACTATTCCTCAGAAAAGTAAACTTCTTGTCAATGTTTGGGAAATAGGAAGAGACCCTAATTACTGGGTTGATGCTGAGACTTTTACTCCGGAGAGATTCGAAAACAGTTCTATAGATTTTTTAGGAACGAATTTCGATTATTTACCATTCAGGCCTGGAAGGAGAATGTGTCCGGGTATCAACTTTGGTGTAGCTGGTGTTGAGCTTCCTCTTGCTCTACTACTCTATCACTTTGATTGGAAACTACCATATGATATAAAACCGGAAGATTTAAATATGGAGGAATCATTTGGGACTACTAATAAAAGGAAGTACAACTTGGTTCTGGTTCCCACCCTACCTCAAAAGCCTTGAATATGCAGCCTATATCAAGATAGATTCTGAAAGACGGCGTTTTTGTTTTCTGGAGAATAAAAGTTTCAATTTATTTAGCACTTCTACTATAATTCTATGATTATGATTGTGAAATTATAACATAAATCTTATATACTTGTTATGAAATAATGTCAAGTTTTCTGGCTAGCAATTATGTCGAATTTGTACATTACGCATGCATGTACGATGTATCAGTATCATTTTGAAAGCAATAAGGAAAACATGTCCTATCCTAGCGCTTTGTACACATATCAGCCATATATCAGCTGTAACAAAATTTATACACCAAGACCGTCGTATTTCCCCTGCACAGAAAATTTGTATGAGTTAATCATGCAAACTCGTACAAAGGTCAGGACTAAACCTTGATGGTTCGTGTGAAAATCCAACAAAACGCAATCTTGCTGGTTTTGTTTTTGGAGGATCTATATTTAAGTATTTTTGAAAATAAAAACCACATAACAAATTAAAATAATGAATCATAAGGCACAAAAGTATTGTTACAACACTGTCACGAATTGCGACAGAGAACAGTGTTGGTCTCATAGGCTAAGCTCGGGTCCGATAATAGAGCCAGTCACTCCTTATATAAATGTACTTCATTTTCATTTTGAGTTAATTTTCGCTTCTCAACTTTCTTCTTTCTCGAGTTTATTTTCAGTATTAGTTATACAAAAAATATTAAATGTAATTTGTTAGGCCAAAAATCTGGCATGGCAGCTAAATTAATTTGATTGGCTAAATTAAAGGTTTATGATCTATGATGGACCTATGAGATGAAGATTCGGTCCATAAAATCCACTACCAGGATCGGCCCAACATGTCTTGGTGATAATGTCTCTATTATAGGGTTCACCTCGTTACAAGGCCACATCGCTAAAGGTTCGCCTCGCTACAGGAATACTTCGCTTATGATCCTCACCGGGGGATCGCTTCATTTCTATCATCATATCTACAAACTAAATTGCGATCGTTATCTCACTCTTTACTGGAAGGTCGCATGAGCAGCTGGACACTAGGGATTGCTTCGCATGGCCAGATCCTTCGAGGTCGCATGCAAGGCCCTTATTACTTCTCTACTAGCCAACTCTGTTCATGCGAGACCATAGGCTTCCTCCTTTGGGCCATGGATCACGGATAGGGTTGATGACTCACTGCCACATCAGCCCTAAACGAGTGGGCTTGGGCTATGGCTTATCTCTTAAAACCCTAGCCCGCCTAGGTAACTTGTTCTCCAGGAACTACGTACGGCTTGATCCCTATAAATAGGGTACGTAGGCACCTTGATACGGATGAGAAACAGTTAACTCTGCAAAACACCTATCAAGTTCAGTCACACTTACATACACAAACCCTAATCCTCTGTTCTTCTTTTATTAGAAGAATATCCGTATTTTGCTCCGTAAATCTAGCAAACCTCCAAAATATTGTTATACAATATTCTCCCTATAACATAATTTATACTCGTAATATAGATGTGTTTGTTTATTTATACTCGAATCAGAGGCGTCACTGATTTCATACTATTCATCACTCCCTTCCCTACTTTCTATTATCACATATGTAGAGATCAACTAAATCTGATCTAATTGTTCTACATGAAGTGGAATTCTCAGAGTCTACTTTCAACAAATTTTGTAAATATGCGATACTATTATTATAAAGATGATAATTAATACTAACAAAGTATGAGACAGAACAGAAGACATTGTTCACAATTAGGAACAGACCATGGCGGAACATAAGTATGTATTTTTATTGACATAACAAAACTGCAAATACAATCCAGAAGCACTACGTAACGCTGATAGCAGAATTTAACCTTTCTTTCCTCCAAGGCTAAAGCTTCATAAAGAACCTGAATCCACGGAAAGAAACTAGTGTCAACACATGTTATAGTGGTTTTTATAAATTCCAACAAACTTGCTCAGCTATAGAAGCCGATACAATTAGTTAAGCAAAGGTGAAAAAATATTAACTAGACAAAGATGACATTTATGCAAGAGTTTACCTGTTAATTATCTTCCTCTGCAACAAAGCAACGGCGAGCAGTATCTTATCAAAGATTTTTTCGACATGGTGAAAGTAAAAATACCTCCAAGACTTGATAAAATGCAAAGAAGCGCAGAAACCCAAAAACCCAACCAAGATACCTGGTCCGATTCCAGCATAAAACCATAAATGCTCATCATCCGAATGAAAATCAGTTATATCCTCACTATGGTTGCGAAGACTATGTGTTTCTGTGTCACCAGGGCAGGGCTTCGAGATAGCTTGGCCACAGAGATGTTTGTTGCCAGCATATATGGAAAGATCGTTGAAGGTTTGGAAATGCTTTCCGGTGGGTATTCTTCCTGATAAATCATTGAAGGAGAGGTTCAAGCTGCCTAAAGAGTTCAATTCTGATAAATTCTGTGGAATAGGTCCACTGAGTTCATTATTAGAGAGATCAAGTGATTCCAGTTTATACAAGTCCCCAATCTTTTCAGGGATCCTTCCAGCTAAACGATTACCTGTTAAGTTCAAATTCGTTAAACCATGAAGATCCATCAACTCTTTTGGAATCTCTCCACTGATGCGGTTGTTAGATAGATCAATAGAAAACAGGTACATCAGAGTAGAGGTGTATTGTAGTGCACATCCCTTGACATCATTTATTATCATTTCACCAAAGCCATCTTCCAATCCTGGATTTGGCCAGGTGCTGCCACCTGTAATCATTGAACTAAAATTGCCGAAACATGGAGGAATGCTTCCCGTGATTTGATTTTGTGCCAGGTTTAAAACTTGGATTGATGGGAGGTGGCAAAGCTGGGTGGGAATTTCACCATGGAAACTGTTGGACCGGAGTATTAAATACTGGAGAAGAGGTAATTGTTCACTAGTCCAACGGGGAAGAGTGTCACACAAATGATTTTTTCCCACATCAAGTACTTCCAGAGTCGACATATTTTGGAAGGACAAAGGTAATTTCCCTTGAAACTTATTGTTGTTCAAGTTTAAATATGTGAGATATAGAGAACCCAAAGAAACTGGGATATCACCAGAGAGACTGTTATCCATCACATCAAGGTCAGTCAAGTTTTTCAAGTTTACTAAGCATTTGGGGAGCTTTCCGGATAAGTTATTTCTGGAAAGAACTAAAATCGTCAATGACGTTAGATTGCATATAAATACAGGAAAGTCACCTGACAAATTGTTATTTGAGAGTGATAATATCTCCAGATCATTCCGAGGTGTTGAATTTAGTGACAGTTGA
Source organism: Saposhnikovia divaricata (assembly GCA_036435485.1). Classification (NCBI taxonomy): domain Eukaryota; kingdom Viridiplantae; phylum Streptophyta; class Magnoliopsida; order Apiales; family Apiaceae; genus Saposhnikovia; species Saposhnikovia divaricata. The sequence continues at coordinate 60,715,326 of CM071594.1, forward strand.
TCCCCGTTGATATCATTGTCGGATAGATCGACAATGTACGCATGAGATATTAGATTCCTAAGCCAATTAGTTGGGATAATTGATAAGCTTGTATTTTTCATTTGAAAAACCTTAATTTTTCTTTGTGTTTGGAGCCACCGGGGGATACTGGGCCCTACTTTCAAAGAATTCATCCATATTGTTTGGAGCTGGAAGGGAGGAATCCATGCAGAACTAATATTCAACACTAAGTTAGACTTAGAAGAAATAGACAAATCTGTCAGTCCTGTGAGGTTAATAAAGTGATGCTCAGATACAAAACCATCCCAATAATTAGAAAAAAGATCCAAATGTATTAGATTTGATAGTTCTGCAATGCATTTTGGAATGTTTCCGCTCAATTTATTATCATCGACTAACAATTCTTCCAACTCTGACAGATGGCAAATTGATTCAGGTAGACAACCGATCAATTGATTTGAAAATATACGGAGTTGAGTAAGTTTCGTGAGGTTGCCCAGTTCAGATGGAATTGAACCATCCAATCTATTGCCTGAAAGATCGAGTGTAGAAAGTGACTTTAAATTTCCAAGTGATTTAGGAATCAAACCTTCAATATGATTAGCTGAAAGATCGAGTTTAGAAAGTGACTTTAAATTTCCAAGAGATTTAGGAATCAAACCTTCGAAATTATTGTAGGAAAGATCAAGTTCGGAAAGGAAAGTCAAACTTCCCACAAATTCAGGAATTGGGCCTTGAAAGTTGTTACCGCCAAGATTGAGACTTACAAGACCACTGTTGTTAACAACCCATAAAGGAAAAGATTGGTTAAATTGGTTTGCACTAAGATCAAGGGAAACAAGAGATGTTAAATTCATAAAGGAAAGAGGACTAAAGATATTGTTGTAGAGCTGACAGTGGTGCAGTTTAAGTACTAATAGAGAATTAGGAAGCATGTTAATGGCCGGAAACGAATCAGCAACGGCCTTCGAAAAGTCAACAAACGAGAGATCCAGGTATTCCAAAGAAGAAATCCTAGATAACCATCTCATGCTATCAATGCTTAAATAATAATCATTAGTACCTAAATCTAGGCAACGTAAGGTTGAAAGGTTTCCTAGATGATGAGGAACTAAACCTCGAAATTGTGAGCTAGAGAGATTGAGATATATGAGCTCCTTGAAGGACCCAAAAAAATCTGGGATTTTGATCCCATTGAAGTTGTTAAAACTCAAGTCCAAGTAAGTCAAATATTTCAAATCAAGCAAAGAAGAGTTTAATATCTCATCACCTCTTAACGAGCAATTTCGAAGATCAAGTTCAATGACATGGCCTGTACTCGTGTTATCACACAATATTCCATGCCATGAACAACAATCTTCTCCAACCCATGATGATAAGTAATTAAACTCGTCAAAGAGACCTCTCTTCAACTGGCGCAACGCTTGTTTCTCACTCTCGAGGCAACTTCTACCAGAATAGCCTCCACCTCTGCTTCCTTGCCCAAACTCTACACTTGTCAGAACACCCAACGCAAAAACAAGAACGAGTAAACTCATCATATTTTTTTGCATATTCATAGCTATGAGAGTATATTTATTTCGGAGCTGTTTACATATACATAAGACACTACATGCAGTTTGCCTTAAATATATGAAAAAAATATGAAATAAAATAATAGAAAAGTGTAAAAAGTATCGACCAGACAAATAATTAATCAGACTCCCATCTCTTTCAACTTATAGTCTCCTCCAAGTCTACGTAGACTTAGTCTGTATACATAGTGATAAACAATTAACTACGTTTCTGAGAATTACTTGGCCTACATTATTTGTCAAATCATTATCAAACAGCATAAGAAAACAATGCAGGAAATAAGAGGAAGATGAGTTCATGTTTTGTCTATCTATGCAGTATAACATACGTAACTCAACTGTTGAACCGGGACTAGATCAAATTTACATCACAAAAAACTATACGGTAGACATTTACCAATAAAACTATGTACGAAAAATATACATGACGTTCCGTTTTTTGTATTAAACTTGATTAATTTTAGTAAGCCTGCCGCTCAGCAAAATTTAAGATACACGGTCACACTAAACTCCGCCCAGAAAAATTTTGTGTCCTTGTCTAATTGTATAGATTTTCAGTTCTGCTTAGGCAAGAGAAGAGTCTGTACGTCTTTTACAGGCTGTAAAAAGTTGATACATATGAGTAAATGTACTCGCATGATTTTGCATTTCTAGAGCTTGAATCATAAGATAAAACTGTAAAAACAATCCAGAAGCTCTATAACATAACGCAGATAGCGGAATTTAACATCCGTTTCTCCAAGGCTAAAGAGAACCTGAATCCACGGAAAGAAATGCATCACAATTAGTGTCAACACATGTCATAGTGTTTTATAAATTCAACAAACTTGCGCAGCTATGGAAGCCGATAAATTAGTAAAGCAAAGGAGAAAAAATATTAACTATGACAAAGATGAGATTTATGTAAGAGTTTACCTGTTAATTATCTTCCTCTACAACAAACAAACTGCGACCATTACATCATCAAACACTTTTTCGACATAGTGAAAGTAAGAATACCTCCAAGACTTGATAAAATGCAAAGAAGCACAAAAACCCAAAACGCCAACTAAGACACCGGGTCCTGTTCCATCATAAAACCACATGTGCTCATCATCTGAATTTAAATCAGTTTCAACTTCACTGTGCTTGTGAAGATTATCTGATTTTGTGTCACCAGTGCAGGGCTTCAAGATAGGTTGGCCACAGAGTTTCTTGTTGCCAGCATATATAGAACGATCATTGAAGGTCTGGAGTTGGTTTCCGGTGGGTATTCTTCCTGATAAATCATTGAAGGAGAGGTTCAATCTTCTTAATGAGTTTAATTCCGATAAACTCTGTGGAATTGGACCACTAAATTCATTTTTGGAAAGGTCAAGTGATTCCAATTTTTACAGTTTCCCTAATTTGTCAGGGATCCTTCCAGCTAACCGATTACCTGTTAAGTTCAAATTCGTTAAACCATAAAGATTCATCAACTCTTCTGGAATTTCTCCACTGATGTGGTTGTTTGATAAATCAATAGAAAACAGAAACACAAGAGCAGAGGTGTATTGCAGATCTGATCCCTTCGCACTATATATAATCATTTCACCTATTCTATCATCCAATCCTCGGAATGGATCAGTGTTGACACCCGTAATCATTGAACTAAAATTGCCAAAACAAGGGGGAATGGTTCCTGTGATTTGATTTTCTGGCAGGTTTAAACCTTGAATTGATGAGTGGTGGCAAAGCTGCGTGGGAATTTTACCGTGGAAACTGTTGGACCCGAGTATTAAATACTTGAGAAAAGGTAATTGCTCTCTACTTCAAACTGGAAGAGTGTCACTCAGATGATTCTTTCCCACATCAAGTACGGTCAGCTTCGACAAATTTTGGAAGGGCAAAGGTAGTTTCCCATTAAACATGTTGTTGTGCAAGTTTAAATATGTGAGACTTCCCAAAGAACCCAAAGACACTGGAATATCACCGGAGAGACTGTTGTCCATCACGTCAAAGTTAATCACTCTTGTCAAGTTTCCTAAGCACTGGGAAAGCTTTCCGGGCAACTTATTTTTGGACAGAACTAAAGCACTCAATGACGTTAGAGCATCTCAAGGATGCACACCCCTTACCAATTTTAGGGATTTTCTTCCAAAAAACACTCTCCAACCACTTCTCCCCTTCCCAATATATTTTAGGGGAGAGAAATAGATCCCTACATGTGAGGATCCAAATATCAGCCCCTATCTTTCTCCACGTCATCTGCTCCCCTTCCCATTGGTTGGTTTATTTAAATTTCAAACTTTTAAATTCTAAAAATTAAACTTTTAAAATATCGGGTATCTATATAGGGATTATCATTGGAGTGAAATATCATTTTGATTTCCTATATTATCAATAATCCTTATTTTAGGGGCTAAGGAAAAAGTGCATCCTTGGAGATGCTCTTAGATTGCATATAAATGCAGGAAAGTCACCCAACAAATAGTTATTTGAGAGTAATAATGTGTTCAGATCATTCGGAGGTGTTAAAATTATTGACAGTTGATCCCCATTAATGTCATTGTTGGATAGATCGAAAAAGTATGCTTGAGATACCAGACTCACAAGCAAATTAGTTGGGATGATTGATATGCTTGTATTTTGCATTTCAAAAAACACAATTTCTCTTTGTGTTTGGAGACACCAGGGGATATTGGGCCCTACTTTTAAAGACATTACTTTTATTGTTTGGAGCTGGAAGGAAGGAACCCATTCAGAACTAACACATTCAATGCTAAGTTAGACTTTGAAGAAATAGCCAAATCTGTCAGTCCTGTAAGGGTAATAAAGTGATGCTCAGATACAAAACCATCCCAATAATTAGAAAAAAGATTCAAGTCTTCTAGACTGGAAAGTTCTCCGATGCATTTTGGAATGTTTCCGCTCAATTGATCATTACTGAGACAATGTTTCTAACTTTGTCAGATGGCAATAGGATTCAGGCAAACGACCGATCAATTGATTTGACTCTACATAGAGGCGTGTAAGTTTACTGAGGTTGCCTATTTCAGATGGAACTGAATCAGTCAATTTATTTTGTGCAAGATTAAGTGTCAAAATTGATGTTAAATTTCCAAGAGCCTGAGGAATCAAACCTTGGAAATTGTTGAAGGAAAGATGAAGTCTTAAAAGGGAAGTCAGCTTCCCACAGATGTAGGAATTGGTATTGGGCCACGAAAGTTGTTAGATCCAAGATTAAGATATACAAGACCACTATTGTTAACAACCCATACAGGAAAAGAAGAGTTAAATAGGTTGAAACTAAGATCAAGGGAAACAAGGGATGTTAAATTTATGAAGGACAAAACGACTAAAGATATTGTCGTGGAGCTGACAAAGGGACAGCTGAAGTACTAAAAGAGAATTTGGAAGCATGTCAATGGCCGCAAACCAATTTGCAGCGGCCTTAGAAATGTCACAAGTCGATAGATCCAGGTGTTCAAAAAAAGAAAGCCCAGATAACCATATCGTGCTATCAATGCTTAAGAAAGAATTATAATTATAATTACAATCATGACTTAAATCAAGGTATCGTAAGGTTGAGATATTTCCTAGACGATGAGGAACTAAACCTTGAATATTAGAGCCGGAGGGGTTGAGATATGTTAGCTTCTTAAAGGACTCAAAAAAATCAGGAATCTTGAACCCATTGAAGTTGCTAAAACTCATGTCCAAGTAAGTTAAATATTTCAAATCAAGCAAAGAAGAGTTTAATATTTGATAACCTTTTAATGAGCAACTTCGAAGATCAAGTTCGATGACATGGCTTGCACTCGTATTTCCACAATAAACTCCATACCATGAACAACAATCATCTCCAACCCATGACGATAAGTAATTGAACTCATCAAAGAGATAGCTCTTAAACAGCTGTAGCAAAGCCTGTTTCTCAATCCCCACGCAGCTTCTACCATAATAACCTCCGACTATGCTACTGCACCCAAACTCTACAGTTGCTAGAACACCTAACACATAAGCGAGAATGAGTGTGATGTATGTTTCTGCATTTCAATAGCTAGAAGAAACACCTAACACATAAGCGAGAATGAGTGTGACCGTGATTATTTCAGACATCCTTCTAAGTTCAGTCATATATTAATATTTATTATGGAAAGGTAATCAAACTAATAAAATTATAGCCTATAATATCATCAGATTTGAACTGTCTCTAATCATGGTAAAGTAATAAAATAGTAATTCTGTGGGGCGAGTTCATTTCAAATTAATTTTTGAACTTCCATTTCATAAGTTTGATTTATTTGACTTCCATTGAGAGAAAATCATTTGGTAATAAACTGCTTTCATTGTTAAGTAACCGGTCCATTTCATAATTTGATTTTTTCGACTTCCATTTCATCACAAGAGAAAAACTCATTTAATATTTTTGGTGGTAATAAACCAACTTATTGTTAACTAACTTGTTCATCTAAAACCTTAGGGTGTGGTGTTATAATTATACGATAACAGGTGAGAGTACTCGAACATGAGATCACTCCCTAACCGAGCTTTGAGCTTTGATAACTATTAATTAACCAATTCATCTAAAATCTTAAAGAATCACACTTATAAGATCCCGTAAAATATTATATTACGCTGGTGGATGAATCCAAATATTTCCATTCGGTAATTAAACCATAATAATTTCAGTTTTAAATCTGTTTTAAAACAGTAGAGAATTCAAATTAAGTTTCGTTCTTAAGTTTACTCAAAGTAGCAATTCATTTTTTATTAGTTCTTAAGATTATTCTCAGATTGGATAAATCAAATAATTTTGATATTCTGTAACAAAAAGTAACAGCGAAATCAAGGTGAAAAGAACAAAAGATCATTAAAATATTAAAATGAACATTAAATATCAGCTATGGATTATCGATGAAATACATCAATTACCACACACTAGTAGAAATTATGACAGATTATCGCACTCTTCGTAACCAAATCTGTTGAAAATTTGCAATTATTTCCCAATAGCAGCTTTGTCCGTAAATTGCCAACCAGAATTTCGGCAAAAAAATTGGTATTTACAATTAGCAAAATTGTCTGGGTGGTTCAAAGAACTCGGTCGGTTACTGCTATACTCGATCAGCAACATATTTTACTGAATCAAAAATTCTAACAGGTTGCAGATTTATTAAGATGATGAGCAATAACAAAGTTTGAGACAGAACGCAAGACATTGTCAACAATTAGAAACAGTGACATCATAAAACTGCAAATCAATCCAGAAGCTCTATTCCAAGTAAGTCAAATATTTTAAGTCGAGCAAAGAAGAGTTTAATATCTGATCACCTCTTAACGAGCAATTTGGAAGATCAAGTTAGATGACATGGCCTGTACTCGTGTTATCACACGATATTCCATGCCATGAACTACAATCATCTCCAACCCATGATGATAAGTAATTGAACTCGTCAATACTGAGATTGCTCTTAAATTGTAGCAAAGCCTGTTTCTCAATCCTTACGCAGGCACGCAGCTTCTACCATAATAACCTTCGACTATGCTACTGTGCCCAAACTGCAATGCCAGAACACCCAACACATAAGCAAGAACTAGTAAACTTGTATGTGTCTGCATTTTCATAGCGAAACTACCTACTCGGGAGTTATATATATCAACATCTACGGTTCGATTGAATACAGGTACATCATGGATTAAAGTCATGGATGAATAGCAAAAGTATCTGACTGCTAGGACAATGAATTCAGCCTCCTAGTCCGTCTTCTAGGACAAAAGTTTCTTACGAATCCTTATGTCAATTTTGTACAAATTAACTACCACTCTCATGTCCTAAAAAAGTCTCAAACTCACATATCAGATAATCAAAGGCGCATGTACATGGAAGTTTCTTTGTCATAAACTATAAGGTAAAATAATATGATTCATATTTGCTGGTCTTTTTTCATTATTTTCATTTTTGGTCTTTCTTCCAGGTACATAGCTTTACAGATTGTAAAGGTCGGCAAATTACATTGCTACAAATGCAATCAATCACTCATACTATACCATTTGTTTTGTTCCGATTACCCAAGAATCCTGTTTATACGTCAATACTCAACTGAATAAACTTTGATTAGTTAGTATCTTTATATTTTCATCCGATCAAACATTTTAACTAGACCAGTTACATGCAATGACACACACAAGAGAAAAGCAAAATCTGAGAATTTGAGTTTTATAATACTATCATCACTTGCTTAAGATTAATTACAGCATCTTTAATTTGCATATAAGAAATGTTGCAAAACGAAAGAACATTTACTGGACTAAGATTTCAAAGAATTGATGAAACGCAAAGAAGCTAAGAATCCGAAAATGCCAACCAAGGGACTATAAAGGGACTATACAGTGTATTGTTTATATAATACAAAGATAACTCCTATCAATGCTATAAGTCAGGGATTGTGATAATATCCAACTGTAAGGATATTAATGAGAGATCAATGACATGATTTGAGAAGATGATGCTGTTAAGATTAGTATCGTGGTTAGTGGCTATTATTCAGCTGAGGTCTTAATACGCCCCCGCAAGATAGGTGACCCATCACTGACACCTATCTTGGACCGAAGATGGTGAAACTTCATGCGAGGCAAAGACTTTGTCAGGATATCCGCTAGCTGGTCCTTTGTGCTGATATGATGAACTCTTAGTAATTTTTGTTGGACCTGTTCACGAATGAAATGGTAATCAAGTGCAACATGTTTCATTCTTGAATGAAAAACTGGATTTGCACAAACATATATAGCCCCTGTGTTGTCACTGAACAAGGTAGGCACATGAGGTATGGAAATGCCAAGTTCAAAAAGTAAATTCTGAATCCACATCAATTCAGCAGCAGCATGGGATAAAGCTTTGTACTCGGCTCCAGTTGACGAACGTGATACTGATTTTTGACGTGCAGACTTCAATGAAACTATATTGGGGCCAAGATAGATAGCATAACCAGTAGTAGATCGAGCACTATCAGCGCAACCACCCCAATCTGCATTAGCAAAGGCAGTTAAAGAAAATGGCTGACTGACGAAAGTAGAGACCATGATAGATAGTTTCTTTCAAGTAACACAAAATTCGTTTTAAGGCTTGAAAATGTTTAGCAGATGGCTTACGCATAAATTGAGCCAATTTGTTGACGGAGAAAGAAACATCTGGCCTTGTGATCTGTAAATACTGCAGGCTCCCCACAATTTTTCGAAATGTTTGAATGTCAGTTGGTGGAGAAGAGTCATGCAACGTCAATGTTTCAGAAGAACTTAGCGGTGTTTGTACACCTTTAGCATCCTCCATATGATGTGTAGTTAGGATATCTCTTAAATGCCTGTGTTGACTCAAGAAAAGTCCAGCTCAAGTCTTGATAACCTCCACCCTGAGAAATTGATTAAGATCTCCCAAGTCTTTTAAAGAAAAGCTGGTGTTAAGTCTTGTGACAAAGATGTTGAGAAAATCATTATTATTTCCTGTCAGAATAATATCATCAACGTACACCAAAAAATATAAAACAGCTCCATGGTGATTGTAAATGAATAAGGCCGAATCTGAAACAGAATTAGTAAAGCCAAACTGGGTAAAAAATTTCTAAGTTCTTGATACCATTCATGAGACGCTTGTTTCAGCCCATAGATAGATTTTCGAAGAAGACAAACATGATTAGGAAAATTAGAGTCCACAAATCCAGGTGGCTGTACCATGTATACTGGTTCATGAAGGTGTCATTTAGAAAGGCATTATTGATATCTAATTGACGCAACGACCAGTTATTAGATAACGCTAAGCAGAGAATAATTCGAACTGTAGCAGGTTTTGCAACTGGAGCAAAAGTCTCTGAATAATCAAGACCAGGACGTTGATGAAAGGCTTTGCCACAAGGCGTGCTTTATACCTTTCTACCGAACCATCTGGATGACGTTTAATACAAAAAATCCATTTACAACCAACTAAATTTTGAGAATTGTAAGGTACAAGCTCCCAAGTCCTGTTTTTTTGTAAGGCAGTGAATTCTTCTGACATAGCAGACCTCCACAAGGGATCTTTAGTTGCTTGACTTACACATGTGGGTTCCTTAGCCATTTGCAAAAGGTGACAGGTCGAAGTATTGATAAAAGCAGACCCATAATATTTAGGATTTAATTTGCGATTTCTGGAAGGCCTGACTGGTTGAGATTCCATCGAAGAAGAATGTGATCTAGTAGGGGATGGTATATTACCGCTAGATGAGATATGGTCCTGAGATGTCAAAGGTGGTGACTGAGGAATGGTGTGAGGATCTGGTGTTGTATTAGTGTGTGGATCTGGTGTTGTAGTAGTTAGAGGAGGGTTAGGTGGTTGAGGTAAGGCATGGGTGGTGAGAGGAGATGTGGGTTCTGCAAGATCTATTGGAGGGGTGGAGTTAGATGCATCGTTAATCGTTGCACTCCTCATTAGGGGGAAAAAATTGAGGTCCTGTGTATTTGTAATTTGAAATGGGAATATGTTCTCTACAAATGTAACATGGCGAGAGACATATAACCGATTAGTGGGATGATCATAACATTTATTAGCTGACTGTGGTTCAGAATACCCAAAAAAATGCATGGTTTCGATTTTGGTTGAATTTTAGAAGAATTGTACGGGCGAAGCCATGGGTAACAAAGGCAACCAAATACCTGTAATTTGTGAAAATTTGTTGGTTTTCGAAATAAAGTCTCAAAAGGAGATTTATTATGCAGAATGGGTGTTGGCATTCTATTAATAAGGTACACAGCCGTCTGAAAGGCAAATGTCCAGTAAGATAATGGGAGAGAAGCTTGATGAAAAGAGTTAGGCCACATTCAGTTATTTGACAATTGTGTCGTTCTGCTGGCCATTAAGCTCGGGCGTATGATGAGTAGTAGTAAAATGAGATATTCCACAAGATTTAAATATTGGTTTAAGTGATTCATATTCACCTCCATTGTCAGAGTATACAGAAATAAGAGGAAGCTGAAATATCTCTCAACCAACATTTTAAATTGCGAAAACAAAGTGCCAACATCTGATTTATTTCGCATAAGCTACAACCAAATATATTTGGAGAAATGATCCACAAAAATTAAAAAATAACGAAATTTATCAACAATTGTGACGGACCCCATACAACAGTGTAAACTAATTGTAATGGGGCCGTACTTATTACAGAACTACTACTACCAAATGGAAGCTTGTGACTTTTGTTGCACTGGCAATCATGACAGTAGAAATGAAGGTCAGAAGGACATGAACATAACTTATTCTTTATGATGACTGACTTGAGAATGCGAGGAGATGGGTGACCTAGGCGACGATGCCAAATCTGAAGTGTTGTGACAGTAGGTTTAAGTGATTCATATTCACCTCCATTGTCAGAGTATACAGAAATAAGAGGAAGCTGAAATATCTCTCAACCAACATTTTAAATTGCGAAAACAAAGTGCCAACATCTGATTTATTTCGCATAAGCTACAACCAAATATATTTGGAGAAATGATCCACAAAAATTAAAAAATAACGAAATTTATCAACAATTGTGACGGACCCCATACATCAGTGTAAACTAATTGTAATGGGGCCGTACTTATTACAGAACTACTACTACCAAATGGAAGCTTGTGACTTTTGTTGCACTGGCAATCATGACAGTAGAAATGAAGGTCAGAAGGACATGAACATAACTTATTCTTTATGATGACTGACTTGAGAATGCGAGGAGATGGGTGACCTAGGCGACGATGCCAAATCTGAAGTGTTGTGACAGTAGAGACATTGATTTGAGGATGATGAAGAGATGAAGCAACATAGACATCATTGTGGTTTTGTCCGCGAAGAAGAGGTGCCCCCGTGCGAAGGTCCTTCACCAAAAAATAACCAGGAAAGAATTCAAGTGAGACATTGTTAAACTTACAAAATTTAGCAACTGAAACTAAGTTTCTGCGTAAGGCAGGAGCATCTAAAACATTATCAAGCACAAGTGATTTAGTAGGTGTGCGAATACTAGAATTTCCCTTGTGGGTGATTGATAAACCCAGTGTTGCACGGATCGCGGGTCGATCCGGTGCGTGGTACGGATACGGGTACGTGGGATGTTAGCTTGCATGAATCGGGTACGACCAGTCGTGAATCGGGTTCGCGGATCGATATAAGGATCCCTTTGAAACTTCTATTTTTACTAAACATTATATATATTAAAAAAAGAGTACATATTAAATTTTATTTTTATACTACAAATAATGATAATTCAGAATTATAATCATATTTTTTAAATATAAATATAAAATAAAATTTTGAAATTAAAATAAAAAAAATAATGAAACTCAGAAGTATTGTTTTAAATTATTAAAAAAAACAGTAATTAGATTGATGCACACATTAATATTCACAGCTTAACTTTTTCTAAATACACAATGTAATCATCCGAGATTACATCCCCACGTCTTCTTTTTCCTTTTTCCCTTTCCCTTTTTCCTTTTCCCTTTCCCTTTTCCCCTTCCCTTTTCCCTTTCACTTTTTCTTCTTTTTCCCTTTTTCCCTTTTCCTTCAACTGCTTCTTCTTCAATTTTTTTCCCATCCTCCAAACTGCTTCTTCTTCATATCTTCTCTTTTTAAAGCTGCAGGCCAAAAGACGGAGGGTTCGCCTGAAATAGGGAACTGGTACGCGATCCGTAGCGTTTCGGGTCGAGGTCGACCCGTGTTCCGGTACGAGCGAACCAGTTCACGGATCCATGGGTCGACCCGCGAACCGTGCAACACTGGATAAACCTGAACCATCCCCAAGATTGATGACATCTGGTCCGCCATATTCATTGTAGTTTGAAAGATTTGAGAGGTCTGATGTTACATGATGAGATGCACCTGAGTCAAATAACCACGATGGAGATGGAACATTATTGAGAGTGGTCATATTTGCTTGTGGTTGAACACCGAAGTTGGTAAGAAATTTTTCCAGCTGTCGACAGTCCTTTGTAAGGTGATTTGGGCGGTTGCAATTGTAACAGAAGGAACCATTTCTGGGTGGCTGTGCAAAATTTTGGTTGTTGGTAGTAGAGACAGTCGATTTTGCGATGAAGCAGGTGGCCTCCAATTTTGACGCTGATGATTATTGTTGCGCCAGTTTTGAACGAAAGGTGTAGTCGGGGTGACTGATTTTGATGGTTTGGAATTATGGGAGAAACATAAAATATGTATAGACAATATAGGTAAAAGCTGAAATATATTAATGACTACATTGTAATGATCTTGTTTAAAATAAAGCCAAGTGAGACTTTATATATAGCCCAATATCCTATCACTACAATGACTAAAATACCCTCATATTTTATTCCTTAATACTCCCCCTCAAGCTAAGAGCGGGAACATAGTGAAGCTCTTGGCTTGAACTCCAACGATATCAACAAAAAACTCATAATACTTTGCAGTCACAAAACCACACTTCTAAGACTGTTTTCCTTGAACAATTGGAGCACATCAATTCCTGACAGGGACTCCAAATCCGGCCAGTAGGAGCACATCAATGTCCTGACAGGGGACTCCAATTCCCTTGAGGACTTGTTGTTGGAGCACGTCAATGTCCTGACAAGGGACTCCAATTCCCTGCCATTCGAGGACTAGTTTAAGCTTGTCATTCAAGGAATCCTGGCTTTGTTTGCCATTCAAGGACCCTGACTTTGCTGTAAACTATATGTTCACATGTCCTGGCTCTTTGGTCATTTGAGGACTGTGTTTTCATTTTGCTCTTAAACTCTCTTCTTCTTCGTCCCCATTAATTTCTGCCTTCAAAGGTATTTCTGCCTTCACAGAAATGGTAAACTTCAAAAGTAGAGTTGAGGCTTTTCATTTCACAGCAACTTGGTGGTAGAATATCAATTCAATACCAAACCAGATGCCATCAACTTAGTTATGCAAGTTGTTCAAATGCTCACAGAGCTCAAACTAAGCATGAATACTCAATCACTTCAATGGAGTGACCTATCAGCTTCAATCATGGCAAATACTTCCATGTGAATGATGGCAATGACTTCCATCTTTAAATGATGGCAATGACTTCCATCATCCTCAAACTCATAAGAGGTCAGCCCGGGTACCATTCTAGCAACTTCGACTTCCTCGACCAACTGTAATTGGCTTGTATTTTCACAGGAGAGAAAGATCAGAATTTAGTTTTAAGCCAATGGCTTATAAATTTAGCAAATCTGCTACCAGCTTCCATTATCATCATCATAGTGGCCACTGGCCAGGTCTGCTTACTGCATAATTGCTGTAAATTGCACCCGTAAAGAGAACACTTTTCAACAACTGGGCAGTCACATACTTGCCCACAAATTTTATCCTCGTAGCAAGCGATGTACTTGGATCTATTGTCATGGTAGAAATATCGAAAGCTGGTAACAACGGTATGCTTGTACGCATTACCGTTGAGGAAAGCAAGAAATTTGCTAGCTTTATAGCAGACATATTGAATATTCATTATCCAAGATTTGTATCTGCTTACCAGAGAAAGGTATATCTGCTTTAGATGCACCAGGAAAGCCTTTCTTTGATCCATATACTACTCACCTCCTTATTGATGAACTAAAGAAGCAAATCAAAGTGACTGAAGATAGGCAGGTCAAGATTCTTCCTTACCATATAAATGACCCTGAATTCGCAAATGAATTAACGGACTCATTCTTAAAGATCTATAACTGTATCAAAGGCCACAAACATCATTAAGTTGTTTCCAAACATGATGAAGACCTTAAAATAGATAACTCTGGTTCTGGGGTGAAGTCGCAAGATGGTGGAATTATTTCTTACAGCCTGAGTGACTTTCCTAATACAGAACCAGAAACCTTGCAAAGAACATAGACAATACTCCACCAACTGAAAAATCAAATAAAGGCTGGGAAACCTATCATAGGGGCTGGTGCTGGGACTGGTATATCTGCAAAGTTTGAGGAAGCTGGTAGTGATGATGAGAAGTTCACTGTTGCTATAACCATGTTCGGTGTAACAACTCCATGCGTGACTGCTGCGAAAGATAGATTGAATAAAGAAGAATCACATTCGAGCTTATATTTTGATGGATGTAGGGGGTTGACATCCATGGTGAAGCCAAGCTAGTCCCCTAGCTGCACCAACACCAATTCTAAACCTAGCAGGCCAATCTAGCAAGAAACTATTACTAGTCGGAGCAACACCCAAATACAATAGCTAATACAAACTACCATTAGGCATATGCTTATACACCAAAAGCCTCTCATCTTCCACAATACAAAAACCCAACAAAGGCACCAAATTAGGATGTCTCAGCTGTCCTAACCGATTCATTTTCGACCTGAACTGCTTCCCATTAAGCTTACAAGCACTCAACCTCTTAACCGCCAACGCTGATCCATCCGACAATATAGCCTTATATGAAACCCCAGTCCTTGTTGTAACAACAACATTATCATCACTAAAATCATCGGTCGCCACAATCACATCATTCACTTTATCTTCACAATAGGTTTCTGAAACAACGAAACCTGAACAAACCTATGAGCTCTCAATCTCGCAGCTAAAAAAGGCCAGAATTTACAGTAGTAAAAACACGAGCTTCCCTCAACTGTTTCCCATTTGGTAAATTCCTAAACAAAAGCATCAACTTATCTCCCATTCCGGCTCTCCCAAACACAATACAAACAACAATATATGAATTTCTGGTTAGGGCATTTTATCAAACATCTTGACTGCATCCCCCAACAGTTCAACTTTTTAAAGAAAACAAGTGAACAAGTTCTTTTTCTGGTAAACAATTCTGTTTAGAGGTCATCTTGCACCTGAAGTTTGTGAAGAAACAAGTGAACGCCTCCATCACAGAGTTCCAGAATGAATTTTGAGAAAACGAGATTGATGAGCAACTTTTCTTTGTTCGAGAGTGGAGTGTTTGAAACGGGATTTAAGAAAAAGATATTGGAATCTTGTTTTCAAGAAGCGAACATCAACATTTCAAGATTCGGATTTGATAACTGCACACTGAGTACTAACATTAATTTGGGAATTTGGGTTTATCGAAAATCATATAAAGATATTGAGATACGCAGATCAGAATCGGAGGCTCTGATACCATGATAACTTTTGTAAGTTAATAATCAAAAACAAGTAATTGTAGAACAAAGGGAGATGAACAAGAAACATAAAATATGTATAGACAATATAGGTAAAAGCTGAAATATATTAATGACTACATTGTAATGATCTTGTTTAAAATAAAGCCAAGTGAGACTTTATATATAGCCCAATATCCTATCACTACAATGACTAAAATACCCTCATATTTTATTCCTTAATAGAAACATAGTTTGATGTGGGTATGTTAACAGAAGACTCACCAGGTATTGTAAGAGCCGGAGAGCCTCCTGATGATGCATCTTTCTTTATTTGAGATTCAACATCCTGAAGTCGATCAAATAAATCATCAAATCCAATGGTAGAATCACGGGCTCTTAATGCGGAGGCTATGTTGTCATATTCTGGTCCCAGTTGTGTAATCACACTTAAAAAGACATCCTCTTCTGGAATTGGATTATCTACAAGTGCTAGCGAGTCAACAATGGAGCGTACATCACGCATGTATACAGCAATAGATCGGTTACCTCTTGGATTCTGCATCAGTTTTGCTTTGAGTGTTAAAACCCTCGAACGAGATTTGTTGGCGTAGAGCTTCTTCAGCCTCTCCCAAGCCTCCTTAGAAGTGAGGGCGGTGGAGATAGATGGCTGGATTGTGTCTGAACAACAGCCTATTAATGCACTTAAGATGAATTGGTCTTGTCTTTCCCATAGAATGTTGTCTGGATTGACCGTAGTTTTGTCAGTAAATTTGGCAGGTTCCTCAAGCTCACCGGTGAGATAACACAAGAGGTTGTAACCAAATAAAGTGGTTCCTATTTGTTTTTTCCAAACTGGAAAATTAAGCTCTGTGAGTTTAGTAGGAAAATGTGTAGATGCATTGAGAGGTATAACCTCTTTGTTAAGTTGGGCGCTACTTGATGAAGACATGAATAAAATTTTGTTATAAAATAGGATCAGAGAACTCGTTGGAGTGGTGTGGCTCTGATACCATATAAAGTCTGTGTTCAGTAGTCCTTACATTGATACAGTGTATTGTTTATATAGTACAAAGATAACTCCTATCAATGCTATAGGTCAGGGATTGTGATAATATCCAACTGTAAGGATATTAATGAGAGATCAATGACATGATTTGAGAAGATGATGCTGTTAAGATTAGTATCGTGGTTAGTGGCTATTATTCAGCTAAGGTCTTAATAGAGACCAGGTCCGTAAATCCACATTTACTCATCATCCTTCCAAGTTCGTTCAGTCATAGATGAACGTATATCAAACACCAAGTATATCAACTGTAACTATGCTGATTCTTTAATTCTACGATTCCTTTACCAAGTAAACATTATTTTCGATTTTATTGGTACTAAAAATCGAGGTTAATGCATTAATACCCAGTTTCTTAATTTTAAAAACCGTGGAGAGTAAGCAAAAAGGTAGAGAGCTGTAAACAAACTGAACTCGGACGAACTTTTATCGAACACGAACAAATTCTTAACAAACCGAACAATGTTCGATAAGCTTATCGGACAATTTTTATTGTCCGAAATCGAGTTCGGTAATGAACCGAACCGAACACGAACCGTTCGCGAACATACCGAACCGAACCGACCACGAACCGAATACGAACAGTTCGGTAATTATATATATATATATATATATATATAATATTGTATAACAAATAAATATAATAATTTGAAAAATTAAAAAATTAAAAAAAAAATGTAAAAATTATTGTTTTTATCGAACGAACCGAACTCTTAACGAACTCGGACGAAATCTTAACGAACCGAACAATGTTCGGTAACCTTAACGAACATATTTTCTTGTTCGAACTTGAGTTTGGTAAGCTTATCGGACGAGCTAACCGAACTCGAAAACGAACGAATGAACCGAGCTTAACGAACAGTTCGGTTCGTTAAACAGCTCTACAAAGAGGAATTAAATATTGTCATCCCAATTTTAGAGTAAAAATATGTTAAATTTGTGTCCATTTTTATTTCCTTTGGTTCTTATTAAAAATTTGGTTAAAATTACATTACTTTTCCCTCCTTAAAGCTCGGAAGTAAGGTGTACTTGTGAAATCTGGATCTTGGTTGGAGGACTTATTGACTTTAGAAGAAAAATGTTACTGAACAGTCCCGTCCGTATTATTTCGATTTATGTTCACTCGTTGACGTTTAGGCGGCATATTCTGCTAGAAAGATTGTTGCAAGTATTGATGATGGTTAAAGATTACTACTACAAAAGGTTTTACTATTTAAGTAAGCTTATAAACACATACCCACAAAATGTAATAATCTGTATTCTGTAATAACTTATAGTGGCATGAACAAAACCCTTAACATCCTAAAGCTAATGCACAACTCTACACAAAAGTTGCTATAAAGTGATCTTATCATATTACACTTATATATTATCCAAAAATACTAATTACTCAATTTCCAAAACTCTACCATCCTCCTCGATGGGATTAGACATTACTTAAGTAAACACTTCACAAGAGGCTCCTTTTGATTGTTCTATAACACTTAATCCCTTGTGTCACCCACCTAATTAAGTGTATTGCCAAATCATCCATCGTTATTATAATTGTATGATGAAGACATTAAGCTATACTCTTTAGACTTTGGTTCTCTATTTCCATTCCTTGTTTTCATATACACCCCCAAAGATTCCATGGAAGTCCCTTACAACATATGTATTCAATGTAGAATATATATTGAAAGGACTACATAATAATAAGGTTACAGGTTTGTCAACTCATAGGATTAAATATTTAATCGCGTTACAATATTCACTACAAGTTATATTTCCTACTTGGAGAATCGTAGAAATATAACTATAGCTCTGATACCATCTCTGTAACGGCCCCAAATCTTAACACTTAAATAAATAGATTTAAGTCGTTACAAAACTCGAAACTTACATTATTACAAGAAAAAGTGATTCTGACGCGAACTACGTACAACATTATTCCAAGAATCTAAACTGAACGAATGTCCTATAAGGACAACCATTTAGTACACTAACGAAAGACTTACTATTAAAGTCAAAATTCTATTTACAATACTGGTTCTCCACATTTCAAACAAGCAAAATAACCTAATTGCAAATCTCCTTCCCCTTTGAGTTCGATCCTAAACAAATTCATGCTTAGCTGTAAAATTAGCAACAACAAGAGTGAGCGATTTTAATGCTCAGCAAGTTATAATAAGAAGAATAAAATATAGTAGTACCAAAGTTCATATACAAAGAACATATATGATATTTTCATAAAGGCTGGAAAGCGAGTGACATTGAACAGTCTAGCAATCACGACACAACTAAACATATACGAATAATGTATATATTTGAACTCAACAGATTCATCGAAAAGAAAGGAATTTATTATAGGTAATACTTTCTGAAAACTGAGTGATCCGAAGATCCAGGACTAACAAAACAACACTATTGGTGATCAGCCACGTAGTGCAACGATGCATGCAAAGTAGGTGTGGATTTACATTATTACCACCTTAGTTGCCACATAGGCCCCCTTAGTTGCCACACAGGCCCAATATATTAGCCACACCTTGTAGCTAATATATCCCTCCCAAAATGGAGGTTGTTCTGCTCAGTTACTATTAACAAGAACACAAAATTTAGCATAAAGCTTCATACTGAAAGTTGCATAAGACTAACACTTCATTTGAAAGAATAGACGATATTAGAAGCACACTTGGGAACAAGCCAAGTTAACTATCAATATAAAAAGGATAATGGATCATTCTTGAATAATAATCATGAAAGAAGGGTTAGAAAACTTGCCTCTTTCTCTTATTACTGTAAGGTAGTGTTCTCCGGTAGATTTGCTTAATACCGCTCACCTTATCAAATTGGCACAAAATTAGTATTATTCAGCTAAACTAGAAATATTAACATAGCTATGCAAGTATTATAATATTTTATTAATCCGAAATTATCAATGAGTTATTCTAAACCTTTTACTCTAGGTTTCACTTATTAGGTCTATTGCGCGGTAAAGTAGGACATGTGCTATACTATATGGAATAACTTTGCCCACACCTTCTGATTCTGAATTTACTTATGTTTAATTTAACAATCTAGATGGAACCAAGCAAGGTAGCTAACTAATCATTTCACTACATATTCAGTTATACCCTCATCGGATTTTATGACTGTTCAAAGTCAATCTCAACTATCTGGAACCAAAACAGGGCTTATTATTGTGCCCCAATCTTGAGCTTTATTCTATTATATAAAAATCCAACAAAATTACAGAATGTAGTTGATTAACTTATTTGAACACCTTCGTCAATACAATCTTAACAATTTCCTGCAGGAGTAAGTGCACCAAGTGCGGTTTCTAACCAATATACGCGGAATTAAGGCCCTGGTATATGGTAGTTTATTAGGCATATAGAAAATGAGTCTAGCTTCCTGGGGAAAATGTCACATAACCAAATACAATTGTGCAGTTTCAGTAATATAGTATGTGAGCCTAGAATAGAACCATTAGTTATTATGTTTATGCCTTTTCTTCGTGAAAATAGAAGAGCAGTTGCTATATATCTCTTCTACTATGTAGCAGGTAGTTAAGTTTTTAAAGGTTATAAATCCAAGAAGTGTATAAGTGAGACAATAACGGCCATAGTTGTTAAGGCGGCGCCTAGGCGGCGCCTAGGCGACGCCTAGGCGGCTAGGCGGTTAAAAATGGGTAGGCGTCCGACCCGTCTTGATTTTTAGTGGGTAGGCGACGCCTAGGGGCGACTAGGCGGCTAGGCGACGCCTAATTCGTCTAAATCCGTCTAATTCGTCTTATTTTGATTGGTCCTCTTTATTTTATTTTTGACCCAAGCCCACATATTTTATATGGTCCAGCCCAGCCCAACCTATTTCATATGTCCAGTCCATTTTAAGTTATAAAGATATAACATCGACCAGCCGTCACAACTCATAACCTAATTTATAACATCGACGACTCGACAACGATCCACAAGCTTTCAATCCGACAACTCGATAACGATCCACAAGCTTTCAATCCGACAACGATCTTTTAGGTATGTACTTATTTGTTCTTCAATCTTCGATTCATCCATACATACATATATATGTATATACATACAACTATTCTTCTTCTCTTTTTCTCTTGTATATACACATACATATATATATATATGTATGTATATATGTTTGAACAACTGCAAACATGTAATTGTGCTTTTAATTGTGCTTTTTTGTAGTGTATGTAATGGCTGAATCTGGAAAGAGCAACGAAGTGATTGATCCGAAAACTGATCCGAAACGTAAGGCAAACTCAGCTGATCCCGGGTGGAAGTATGGGTTTTGGCCTAATCCGGATCGTAAAGAATGTATTGAGTGTATACTTTGCGGGAAACAAGTAAAACAAGGAATTAACAGACTCAAGCAACACTTGGCGGCTAATTATGCCGATGTTAGCAAGTGTCCCAAGACAACTCCTGAAATCATGAAAGAGATGCGTGAAGCATTGATCAGTAAGAAAAGAAAAAAACCAATCACATTAGATGATATGGGTGATGAAGGAGATGATAGTGATGTTCAAGAGATATCGGGGCAAAATACACAATCTACTGGTGCCTCTGTATTTGTTCCAAGTTCTGGGAATTCTGCAAAAAGGAAGAGAGCATCAACTCTTTATGATTTTGCAAAGCCCCAAGCTCCACCTTCAAAGCCTACCAAAACAGTTGTGTCTATGCTAAGAAAGAGTCCGGAAGAAGTAGTTCACGAGAGGCATCGCAAAGATTTAAAGCAAAGAACCTTGGAGAACATTCGAAAGACGCCAGAAGAAAAAGAAAGAGTGTATTTACACATTGCAAAGTTCTTTTATGCATGTGGAATACCGTTTAATGTCGCAAATTCAAGGCATTATGAAGTCATGATTGAGTCAGTGGGCCAATACGGACCAGGTTTAAAGCCTCCATCATATCACGAACTAAGAGTTCCATTGCTTGAAAAGGTGAAGAAACAAACTGACCAGTTACGAACAAAACATGAGAGTGCTTGGAAAAAATATGGTTGTACTCTCATGTCGGATGGTTGGACGGATAGAAGAGGCAGGCACTTGATTAACTTTCTCGCAAACAGCCCTGATGGAACATTTTTCATGGGTTCCGTGGATGCTTCGAGTGAGTCCCACGATCATTTGATGTTGGCAAATTTACTACAAAGCAAAATTGAAGAGATCGGGAAGGAGTATGTGGTTCAGATTGTGACGGATAATGGTGCTAACTACAAGAAGGCATGTATATTACTAACAACTGAAAGATTTCCAACTATGTTCTGGACTCCTTGCGCTGCTCATTGCATAGATTTAATGTTGGAGGATATTGGCAGCTACAAAGTATTTGATGCTACAATCAAGAACGCCAAGAGGGTAACAACTTTTATTTATAGACATGGTCGTCTTCATAATGCGATGACTACAAAAACAGGAGGCAGGGAACTTGTGAGACCTGGAGCAACTAGATTTGCCACAGCTTTTCTCACATTGCAATGTTTATGTAAATTTCAAGACCCATTGAGGCAGCTTTTCATAGATGGGGGTTCAATTGTATGCTGCTGGTTTGTTTTTAAATCCTGGAAGATTTTTTGACATACAAGAGAAAGACTATCGTAATGCTTGCAAGCTCAGAGAAGATTTCAATGATGTCTTAGAAAAGATGGTACCTGATGTTGAGACAAGAAATGAAATAAGTAACCAAACTGATAATTATGAGCATACCAGAGAAAACTTTGCAAGACAAATGGCAATTGATCAAAGAAATACGAAGAGTCCTCGTAAGTAACTACTTCTGTACATTATTACATAATTAATTTGAATATTACTGTTTTAGGATGTTTATCAATTAATTTCTGGTTTGTGGTATATGTCAGTGGACTGGTGGAGTGCTTTCGGGGGTCGTGCACTTGACCTTGCGATGATAGCAAAACGCATTGTTGGCCTCTGTTGCTCTTCCTCGGGCTGTGAGCGAAACTGGAGCACTTTTGAGTTCGTAAGGATACTAAACTTCCATTAATTTAAATTTATTTACCATAGCACCAGTTTGCGATTTACAGCTTAGACAAAATCTATTTGTTTGAATTTGTATAGATTCACACTAAAAGAAGAAATCGTTTGGAACATAAGAGGCTGAATGATCTTGTATATATTCAGTACAATGAAAAGATTGCAGAACGATTTCAAAAGCGTCGTGAGCTTGGGGAGAAGTTTGATCCGATTGCACTTGAAGACTTTAATTGGAGTGGTGAATGGGTTGGTAATCCTGATGGTGAAGTTGTTCATCCTGGAGAAGATCTTTTGTGGGAACATGTTGCTATAGCTGCTGGTCCAGCAAGTGCAGTGCGTAATCTTCGTAGTGGAAATCGTGATCAAGGTGGAGAAACCGATACCAACCCAAGGTCAGGGGATATTTTAACATATAATCGACACGGTCATGGTGCAAGTTCTTCTCGTGCTCGTTCCAATTGTACTTTCCAGTTGCATGACTCTGAAAGTGAGGAAGAAGCACACGGTGACATACTTCCATATGATAAAGATGATGAAGATATTGAAGATGATTATGGTGAAATACCAAGTTCAAGTCAGAGACAGCCTGCAAACCAAAATCAACCTGTTCTTGATGACTTTATCTAATTTACCTAAAGTAGCTACTTGATTTGTACGCTTAAGAGTTCAGACATAGTCTTTACTCTATAAGAATTTTACTTTTGAAATATAATTATTGTTACTCTATTTTATTATAACATATAAATGTATGTATATATAAAATATATCCAATATATATAAGTAAACGTATAATCCGCCTAATGTCGTCTAGGCGAGCGCATAATCGCCTAGGCGGTTAGGCGGTACAATGTCGCCTAGCCTCGTCTTTACGCCTTGACAAGTATGATAACGGCAACCATCAAACCGTTGGTGAACATGTCATAGGCTCAGCCTTTGAGATGAGTGGTTCATTACCTCTCCTAAGCAATATCAGTCAAGCTCTATTAACATTAGTTTTCTAAATACTTAAACATTAAACTAACCATTTCAAAAGATAGCTCGTAGGAATTTAAGTGCTATGGTTGGATCAACCCTGATACTAAGAGTAACATAAAATGAGCCCCAGTTATGCTTGACTTATAGTCTATATATGATTCTTTTACCATAATTGTAATTCAGTCCTTAATGTGTGGCCTGAGTATGAAACACCAGGTGATGGAATATGGTATCTACCCATTTTCTTCGAAAAATATATATTCTCATTATTGATTCATTAGTATAATTGAACACTTTAGGCATTTACTCTAAGCTAGTTGGTAAACTTTATCTTATATATAATATATTTGTTTTATCAAATATAACCCATGTCTAAAGTATTAACGGCTGGATACAATCTTTCTTTTCAGGACACAAAACTAAATAGTTCACTCCCTCACCTAACAATTTCACTCAAACTGTAATCAGTCTAAATGCATTATAGGTACACTGAAAGGGTTTTATGTTAATATACCTAAAGTCTACCAAGTTCATCAATTGATTACTACTATTTTTGTCTCTCTCTGTCATATTTAAAACAGGACAACAGATTATCTGGGTGATTAGTAACTATTACTATTTTTTAAAGATAACAGAGTTCTACACCAATAGACCCTCACACTACATCACATGGTTTCTATAACGATATACAAATCAAACCCTAGAACCTAGTTTTTCATAATACTAATATGAATGGTACATCAAATTGACTTCACAGTAGATGCATACCTTTAGAGAAAAATAAGTATTGTTCCTTTTACAGTCCTCTTTCCTGACATCTGATTATGCGTCTCTTGGGAACCCCTTTCTTAAAAGCTTACTCTGTTTTGCTTCCTATCCTTCTTGAATTGTCTCTGCTCTATCGTGATATAATAGAGATATTTGTAATTGTATATTATAATTGTAAGGGTGAGTCATGGTAATGCTCTCCTCACTGATCACGCGTGTAATAAACAAGTGAGTCACTCTTTTTTCTGATCCTGAAACCAACTTTCCCATCTTTCCAATTTTATTGCAGTTGTATTCAAAAAAGAGAAAAATTGGCATGAGGTTAAGGTTATAATACAAATAGTCTATAAATTAAGTGATTTTGTAAGAATATTTTTGTAAATTTAAATTTTTTTGGGTTATTTACATAAATACATAAGATTTTAACAATTACTTCCAATTTTACTACCATCCAACTATCTTTTCACTTCTATAAAATCATTTTTTCAAAAATACTACCTCATTATAATAATTTTATGTTTTCAATATTCCAAAAATACTACCTTGCTCAATTGCAACTTTTGCAACCTCATTTGCAACTTCCAGTTTTCAAATTTCTGATTTCAAGTTCTGGGGTTCAGATGACATTTTCGACCACTTTTTTGGAATCTAGATATATCAAAAAAGTGGTCGAAAATGTCATCTGAACCCCAGAACTTGAAATCAGAAATTTGTAGCATCTCAGTTGCAAATGAGGTTGCAAGGCCCCGCCAGAGGCACTCATAATTGGTGAATTTGGGTTGCATGGCCCCGCAGGGGCACTCATAATTGGTGAATTTGGGTTGCAAGGCCCCGCCAGGGGCACTCATAATTGGTGGATTTCTGATTTGCAACTTTCAGTATTCAGTTGCAACTTTTGCAACCTCAGTTGCAACTTTTTCAACCTCAGTTGCAACTGAGGTTGCAACAGTTGCAACTTTTTCAACCTCAGTTGCAACAGTTGCAACTTTTTCAACCTCAGTTGCAACAGTTGCAACTTTTGCAACCTCAGTTGCAACATCAGTTGCAACTTTTGCAACCTCAGTTGCAACCTCAGTTGCAACAGTTGCAACTTTTGCAACCTCAGTTGCAACTGCGGTTTGCAACCTCAGTTGCAACTTTTACAACCTCAGTTGCAAATTGCAACTGAAAACTGAAAGTTGCAAATCAGAAATCCACAAATTATGAGTGCCCCTACGGGGCCATGCAACCCAAATTCACCAATTATGAGTGCCTCTGGCGGGGCCTTGCAACCTCATTTGCAACTGAGATGCTACAAATTTCTGATTTCAAGTTCTGGGGTTCAGATGACATTTTCGACATATATATATATAGCTAGATTCCAAAAAAGTGGTCGAAAATGTCATCTGAACCCCAGAACTTGAAATCAGAAATTTGAAAACTGGAAGTTGCAAATGAGGTTGCAAAAGTTGCAACTGAGGAAGGTAGTATTTTTGGAATTTTGAAAACAAGGGTATTTTTAGAATTTTAGAAAGGTTGGTAGTATATATTTAAAAATCTAATAGTTGACATGGGTAGTTTTAAACTTATCCCAATTTTTTTTAAGTAAATTTATCTAAACATTCTTAAATATGTATTGAAAAGCTTTTAACGGAGACACTGAGATCATTCTCAGACACATGAATCCTTTCAAAAAATATGTCCAAAACTAATTTAGAAAAACAGTACTTACATATATTGATTAATATTTAATCACCGAATAATTGGGCAATGGTCCTCGAATTTTACAAGCAAATACAAATTTATATTTCCCTTCATTTAGATATTTTTAGTGGCTCAACTTATTTTTAGTGGCTCAACTAATATCTTTATCACAAATGTAAAATTTTCACAAATCACCCACAATAATAATATAATAATATTAATAAAAATCTTGCTACAGAAATTTTATCTATCATTTGGGTATCAAATATTATACCCAAATTAATCTCAGGTAGATTCTTGTAATTTAATATATTGTAGAAAATTGGGACCTTACATTATTGTGACAAGTTCAACCCTTTATTTTTTTTTAACATGCAAACCCAGCCGCTTATAAAAGATCACTCAATGTCCTAACATATTTTATTAATTTTTTGTTCATCATTGAATTGAAAAACATTAAACAAAATAGAAGATATGCCTTCGAAATTACTTTTATTCATGCAACAAATTTATTTATCATCAATAAACTTTTATATTTTTTTTTTGCAAAATATCAATATCGAGTCGAGTCGATTTCTACGTAAACGATGAGTGACGAGCCTGATGACACACGAGTCTGGCTCGTAGAGAGCGCTACGGAAACACCCTGGCACAAACTGTTACACAGGACCCAAAAACCAATACCCCAAGGGCCCCCACCCCCAAATTCTCTAAGTCAGTCCTTAAAATAACAAAAATGCTAGAGAACTAAACAAAAGTTCTAAAAATTTGTTCAAAATATCACATGTTTGCTTGTTATTTGTTGATAATAATAACTGATAATATAGATACGTTAATACGAGTACCCAATTAAAATATTTCATTTTGCCAAGTCTTTTGAGAACCTTTTTTGGTTAATAATTCTAATTTCTACTGCTACAATTAAATCATCATGAAACCCTAGCTTAAGCTAGCTCAAACTCAAATCATCGATTTCAATGACGTCGCGATTACATCGTCGCAACTCCTTCGAAGTCCTCTCCACCGACCAAGACGACGTCGATCACGTCGCGCCTAACAACAATAACAATAACAACAACAACGATCTAGCTCCGATCCTTCACAATTGGTTGATTTAACAGCGTCGGTGTCGCCGAAACGACGAAAAAAATGGCGGAATTGCGGTGGCAAGGGGAAAAGGTCCTTGCTTGATTGTGTAGTTGCGGAGGAGATAAGTGAATTTGATAGTAAGAGTGTTAGTAGTAGTTGTGTCACTCAGACTGTTGTGTTTGATCATGTGGCGGAGCCGAATGGCGGTAGCTCGGAGTTTTTTAGTTCGAAAAACTCGAAAAAAGGTGAGTCGAGGCAGAGGAATGTGAGGTGCGGTGATGATGTGGCGAATGGTGTGGTGATGGATGCCTGCAGGATGTGTTGACAGCTGGAACTAATACTTCTTCTACTGTGCTGGAGTGGGCAATGTCGGCCCTGATGAAACATCCTATAATTATGAAAAAGGCTCAAGATGAAGTTAGAGAATTGCTATAAGGAAAAGAAAAGGTGAATGAAGTCGATACCGTAGGGCAACTAAGTTACTTAAAGCTGGTTATTAAAGAAACACTGCGTTTGCACACACCTCTTCCTTTGTTAGTTGCTAGAGAATGCAGGAAAGAATGCGAGATTGAAGGATACACTATTCCTGAGAAAAGCAAACTTCTTGTCAATGTTTGGGCAATAGGAAGAGACCCCAATTACTGGGTTGACGCTGAGACTTTTATCCCGGAGAGATTCGAAAACAGTTCTATAGATTTTTTAGGAACGAATTTCGATTATTTACCATTCGGGGCTGGAAGGAGAATGTGTCCGGGTATCAACTTTAGTGTAGCTGGTGTTGAGCTTCCTCTTTCCTCTTGCTCTACTACTCTATCACTTTGATTGGATACTTCCAAATGACATAACTAATAAAAGGATGCACATAAAACCGGAAGATTTGAATATGGAGGAATCGTTTGGGACTATTAATAAAATAAAAGGAAGCACAACTTAACTTGGTTCAGGTTCCCACCTGTTGTAACCGGATTTCTGCCAAGCCTTGGTTCGGCTCCACCTGCAAAACAAGAAGAATGCGAGGGATTGGCCCCCCGATTCACCTCCGGTGTAAGAATCAGTAAATCGGTTTTTAGAGAGAAATAGGGTAAAACGTAAAGTGTTTGTGTGTGTTTGAAATTGGTTGTCCTTTGAAGTTTAATTATACTTCTCTTTTTATAGACTTGGTTTCACTTTTTTTTTCTTGGATCTGATCTAGATTGGTATAATGAGGAGACATCATTATTCTTCATTGTCCCCTGTACTCAAATAAAGTAACTATGTGATATGTTAAAGAGGAGAGGACCATGTGACCGTTGAAGGAAAATGGACTGAGCCGAATATGGGCCGAACGACCATGGGCCGACCGACCGTATGGCCTGTTTTGATATTGGGCCTTATGTTCGGCCCAATGAGAGGATGGGCTTCCAACATGTCCCTGAGCTTCGTTTGGAGATATCCTTAGGACGAAGGTCAAACCCTAGATCCATCTTCGGAATATACCCTTCGGACACCTTGTTTGGATAAATTGGCCGATGGACAAGGTCGAGACATTTCTTGGGGAGTCGTGTCTATTTATGGTTTACAGCTGTCTATTCTCGAGATTCACGCATCAATCTTGACCGTGGAATCTGAAACGGCTCCTGATCCAAGCGCCGTGTCCTTTTATTTAATTCCTGTAATTCATTCTTCTTTTTCATACACTTCTTTTTTCAGAGATTATAAAACAAAAACCCTTTCAGAAAACCTCTACCAACGATTGGGAACGTCACTTCATCGTCGGAAAGTCTTGGTTCTCCGGTTCTGGTATCAGCCCATCTCCAAAATACATATCCTCAAGAACTCGATCTTATTTCTTCAAGTAAGTTCCTTTTCCCTTTCTTTTCTCCGTAATTCTCAGGCACGATAATTTGCATTTTCTGTTTCTTCATAGTTCATGTCGTGTGTATATGTATGTATAACTGTATGTATATGTGTGAATCCTCCTGCATTTCTTGAGCAAAAAGTATATGTGTTTGTACCCCTTTTCTGCTTTAAGTTTTCTTAATTTTATCGGGGCGAAAAACTTTTCCGGGTTTCTTCTAAAAATGGTCTAGATAACTTCCTTTAGGCTGTCCCCATCTTTTGACCGTAGATTTTAGGTTCTTCGACTTTCTTTGCCTTAGGCCATGGAATTGTCCCCGACCGATCTTGGCCCGCTGTACTCGGTTGGTTAATTTCTATCATCTTTTATTACTGTCCGAGTACATGGCTTAATGTCTCTTCATTTCCGAATGCAGGGACATGGATCGGCCGACCGAAGATGTGGGCCAGAAAAATCCATTTAGTGATGCCGAGTTATATCCGGCCGCCAACTTACGATCTAAACTGACCGAAGACGATATTGGGTCGTACCCATCATATTACCTCATAGATAAGTATACATGGTACTTTTACGCTCCTAGGGAGAACGATAAGATCTGGCATAACCCCGAAGTTCCCGTGTTTTGCGGAGGAGGTCGAGCGAGCGGCATATCTGAAGCAGCGTTTAAATGCGGCTTTCGGTTGCCTATGCTTCATTTTCTCAAAAGCATATTGAAACAGACCGGGATTGCCTTAGGACAATTAGATCCGAATAGTTTTGTACATATAAACACCTTCCAGGCCCGATGTTTGGCGTGTGAGATATTACCCAGAACGAGTCTCTTTTGGCTGCACTATGAGTTTCGTAGAAACCCGAAGAGTAAGGGTTTCTATTCCATCGCTCGTAAAAATAACCGAGCCGACTGGGCAGAAACAAATTCGAGTAACAAAGAAACTCACATCAGGTGGGTGTTTGTTTCGGGCCCAAGGATGGAGAAGTTCGGATATGGAAAGAGGTCGATCCAAAGAGATTGAGATTTGCAGATCCTTCGGAGGCGGATAAGCATGATTATAGGCTTCTCGGCAAACTCAAAATGGAAAGGTTCCTCTAGTAGACAGTCGGGATAATGACTGGCTGCTCGGTCTTTGGGGTAGTGGTAACCTTCTTTCGTTTTATATTTATCTTTCTGAAGGCATGATTATTCCTGTTTTTACACATCTTCGGCTTCAGCCTAGTATAATCCTACATATTTGCCTTAGCATATGTCTAATTGTGTTTATCTATGCAGTGGCTTCTCGGGAGGAGATTCTGGAACGAAAAAGGAGGAAGGCGGCCGAACTTGCTGCTGAAGAGGCTGCTGCTAAGCAGGCCGAAGGGGTGGAAAAATCAGCTTCCGACCAGGGGGAGAGGAGTTTGGCCGTTACTCCACCTGCTTCTTCGCCTCTTCAGGAACCAGGATCGAAGGGAGGGAATCCGAACGCTTCAGTCAACCCAAGGAAGAGGCTTCGGTCGGGGGATACGGAGCCTAAGGTGTATTCTCCTCAATGGGGAGTCTTGGAGAGTGATCAGATAATTGTTCCAGTTCCTCCTTTATCTAGGAACGTGGGTCCTAATCTCTGTCGTGGTCTCGTTCTTCCGGCTGATCGTCCGACGATTGCTAAGGTTGATGACCTTCAAGCTTGCACCGAAATGATGACCCTTTTGTCCATGGTAAGCTTCTTCTTCTTCGGCCATATTTACCTGCCTTAGATTTTTTTAACTTTTCCCATGTTTGTTTTCAGGGTGCTGCCTGGTCGGTTGTGGCCACCGAACAAGTTGAACAAATGCAAACCCGGTTGAAGCAAGTAGACTAGTTGGAGGCTCGGGCAGTTAAGGCTGAAGAGGACCTTCGAAACTCGGCGATTGAGTTGGAGCGAGTGACTGGTCAAGCTGAAGCCTTGAAGTTAAACAATGATGCTCTCCAAGAGAAACTGAAGGAGGTTGATACCTTGAAGAAGTGCATTGAATGGAGAAATCAGCAGCTAAATGCCAGTAGGAAGAACGTCCGAAAGCTGCAGAAGACGCTAGAGTTGACCGAAGAGAGATGTTACCAGATGGGTTACGAAGATGCTGTGGTGAATGCACATACTCTCGGTTTCGATCATACTCGGCTACTTGATGCCGATCTTGGTATGTCAGATCCCGTTGGTAGGGAAAAATCCGATGAACCCCTGGTAGTCTCTTCGGGCGAAGATGAGGCTCTTTCCGACTAATATAGTAGTTTTATTTTGAATTGTTTATTTGGGTAGCCTTCGGGCTTGTAAATCTTAACTTTGCCTCCGGGCTTCTTCACCTTTGACTTATTCTATTTTTATGCATCTTTGGTGTGATGTTACCTTAGCATAATTACTTTTATTTTACTTATGAATTTTTGGCGTCGTTGGCCTAGCATAATTGCTTTCTTTTATGCATCTTCGGCATTATATTGCCTTAACATAGTTTCTATATTTTTATGCATCTTTGGCCTGTTCGGCCTTAGCATAATTTTAGCTTTGTTATGCATCTTCGGCCTGTTCGGCCTTAGCATAATTTTAGCTTTGTTATGCATTTTCGGCCTGTTCGGCCTAAGCACAATTTTAGCTTTATGCATCTTTGGCCGTGTTTGGCCTTAGCATATTTTTCTTTCGGGTTTATGCATCTTCGGCCTTCGGCCTAGCATGTTTGGTTACATTAGGTCACAACCTGTCTGTCCCTAGTGTTTTGGTATTTTGTAAATGATTAAGGTTCTATTCGGTCGATGAAAAATATTTCCTCCCTGCCTTAATCATGTCAAAATAACTAAACACTGAAACAAATATAAGAACACATGTTTTATTCGATCATTCCCGAACATGGGTTCGTTAAGCATAATTCGTCATTTGATTTTTGTTGTGCTTTAGCTAACAATCGTAGGCATAAAGGAAGCTTACTGATAGAAGCGACGAAGGCGTGCTGCGTGCCACGTGTTTTTAATGAGACTTCCGGCCGAATGGGCTAGCTTATATGTGCCAGGGCGAACTATTTCTACCACTGTGTAGGGTCCTTCCCAGTTGGGCATGAGTTTCCCCTATTTTGTTGGCATGGAAGTAGCTAGTTCTCGAAGTACTAGGTCTCCCACTTGGAAGGATCTCTTTCTTATTCCCGAATCGTAATACTGAGCTACCTGAAGCTGGTATCTTAAGTTCCTTCGGTAGGTCGCCTCCCTTTCTTCTTCAAGCAAATCAACGTTCGCTCGGAGTCCGTGTTCATTTGTTTCCAAATTAAATACTTGTGTCCGATATGACTCCAGACCGACTTCTGTTGGCATCAAGGCGTCAGTTCCGATGGCTAGCCTGAATGGCGTTTCTCCAGTTAACGATCTTGGAGTTGTTTGGTAGGCCCATAGGACATATGGCAGTTCTTCGGCCCAAAGTCCCTTTGAATCTCCAAGTCTTTTCTTAATTCCATAAAAAATGATTTTGTTAGCTGCTTCGATCGCCCCATTCCCTTGAGGATGACCGACTGAGCTGAACTTTTGTTCAATCCCAAATTCAGCTAAGAATTTCCTGAATTTGCTTCCAATGAATTGTGTTCCATTGTCGGATACACAGATCCTCGGGATGCAGAATCTTAATATTATCTGTTCTAATACGAACTTCTTTGCCACTTCTTCGGTGATAGCTGAGAGGGGTTTGGCTTCCACCCATTTGGTCATGTAATCAATGGTGACAATACAGTATTTTGCTTGTTTAGTACTGGTAGGGAGGATACCAACAATGTCTACAGCCCACATTGCGAATGGAATGGGGTTCAGTACCGATGTCATTTCCTCTGGGGGGTTGCTTCGGCACACTGCTGAACAACTGGCACTGTTTGCATTTTTTCGCATATTCCGATGCATCTTCTCTTATTGTTGGCCAAAAGAATCCTTGTCTGAGGATTTTGAAGGCCAGTGATCGTCCGGCGAGATGTTCTCCGCAAATGCCTTTGTGGACACTTTCTAGAGCCATTCGCTGTCCTTGGGGTCCAGGCACCGAAGCAATGGTTGAGTGACTGACCTTCTGAATAGCTTTCCATCAATAATGGAGTAACTGGCCAAACGATATTTGATTCTTTGGGCATCTTTTTTGTTAAGTGGAAGGGTACCTTTCTCCAAGAAGGCTCTGATTGGCGTCATCCAATTTATTCCTTGGTGTATTTCCAGGCATCGCTTCCTGTCTATCGAAGGTGTCTTTACTTCGGTCAGATAAATTGAACCTGTGAGGTTCTGCATTTCTGCTGAAGCTAACCTTGATAGGGCATCGGCTCGGCTATTATTCTCTCTAGCCACTTGGCTTAATTCAAATGATTCAAATAGCTCCAAACTTTCGCGTACCTTCGTAGCGTAGGCCTTCGTTCGTGTATCCTTTTGTCCATACGCTCCCGAGAACTGCTTGACGACTAGCATAGAGTCACTAAAGGCTCTTAGGTGTTTTACTTCCAAGTTTTTTGCCAAATCCAATCCTACTATCATTGCTTCATATTCCGCTTCATTGTTGGTCAATGGGAAGGTGAATCTGATTGCTTGGCATATCTCGAAGCCTTCGTGTTAGGCCGAATACACAATTATAATCAACTAAGTATGAGCGAATAACAATAAGTTCTTAAAAGACTTTAAAAACTGTTTTGTAATTAACTCCTCTCTCAGTGATGTAAAATATCACAGAGGGCTGCTTAGGTTACAATTAAAATGATATTGTGTTACACGATCGATACCCTTCTAGGGTTAACCTAACTGTATTTATAAAATATACAGCTGCTATACAATCGATAATTGATTCTCCTATAAATCAGCTATACAAATATTATCAACTACGATTGCTACACGTTTTTCTAGTCAGCACGACTTCTTTGACAGCTATCCAATCTTCAAAGATATTCGCTTCCATAATTACCTTCAATAATTCTGTTACTGACCAGCAAACGCTTCTCCAGACAGAGTTTAACAAACTCTGTCGAGCTTCCAACTTTCAGAGTTTAACTAAACTCTGACTGCTTACAATTTCAAGTTAAACTCTGTTTTTCCCTGTAAAACTTAAACACTGATATTAACCACATCAAATATATTTAACAATCTCCCCCAACTTGTTCATTAGTAAAAATGCACAAGTTAACAGTAATTGATGATGTTAAAAATGCATAGTGTTTATTCAAATAAGCAGAGTTTAATCTTGACTTAACAAAATTTACAGAAAATAAGAATTACTTACAGACTTTTTCTACCTAACCTCCTCAGTATCTGGTGTTGTTCTAAGGTAGTCTATAAGCAGTCTTCTTTCTACATTCTCGAGCTCTCTCTGCATTATCTCCTTGATCTCTTTCAACTTAGGATCATCTTCTCCAGTTTGATAGATGGCAGCTCTCAGAGAATAAATTTTGTTTTTCATAATTTCATTTCCGATCTTGATAAAATATGTTTTCTCTGATTCAGAATTGAAGTCCAGCACAGTTATACCCAAGTCAGTCTTCAGTCGAGCACTATTCCTCTTCATTTCAACAAGATTTCCATGATAGTCTCTGTACTTAGGAACATACTCTTCTGTAGTTTTTGAACCAGTAAGTACTTTGGCTTTCTTCATATATTCTCTTATAGAATCAGCAATAAGTGTTGTTCTTCGATTTGTAACCCTGAATAAGTACAGAACATATTGAAGTTCTTCACACAGCTTCATCTTGATGTCATCTTCATTCACCCTATACACTGTTCCATCCTCCATAAAGTACAGTAAAAAGTATTTATCCAAACTCTTTTGACGAACCAGCTGAACTGACTCCAGTTTGTCTAAATTTTCTTGAATCATACCAGCTCCAGGAGAAATAAGTGATGAAGGATTTCTAGGACTGTTGTTTATACTGACATCTTTGTGAGAACCCAAACCAGATGTGTTCTTACCAGGAGGCTTTCCTAAGAAAGCTCTATCATGCTGAAAAGTACCAACTCCTTTCTTCTGAGCTTGAACAGGAAGTGTAGGCTTGGAGAAAAATCTTTGCATTTGAGCAGACAATGGATTATTTTTAACAGATAGGGGTTCATTCACAACATGTGTAGCAACAGAGGTTTTATCTACCTTTTTCCCTTTGTCTTCTTGACCCATTATACCTTTAAGCTTCAGCTTGGCATCAAGTGATGATTTTCTTATCAATTTTCCTTCTTCTTCTTCTTGACTACCAGCAAGATTTTCTTTAATCACTATCCCTTTTTGAACAGGCCTTGGGGCTTTAGCACTTTTCTTGGCCTTTCCAGATTTCATAGCTTTCAAATGCTCTTCTTACAAGAGTAATTCTTCAGCATGAACATCTTCTAAGGTAGCTCCCTCTGCATTCTCTTCCAAGAAAATCTTAGCAGCAAGCTCTTCATCAGTTTGTGGAATGTCAGAGAATAGCAAATCCCTTTGCCTTGAAGTACTCTGTACATTTGTATCCACTTCTGTATTTGATCTTGTAAACTTGCCAGCTTTCAAATTAACACTAGATTTTGATCTCAGCCTCCTCTCTGAATTAGTTCCTTCATCATCAAGATCATCTTTCTTTGACTGAGTTTGAGGCTGCTGCTTACACTTGGATCTAGCAACTCTCTCCCCCTTTTTGACATCATCAGAGATCAAGATTGAAGTAA
Organism: Saposhnikovia divaricata; assembly: GCA_036435485.1. Classification (NCBI taxonomy): domain Eukaryota; kingdom Viridiplantae; phylum Streptophyta; class Magnoliopsida; order Apiales; family Apiaceae; genus Saposhnikovia; species Saposhnikovia divaricata. The sequence goes on from CM071594.1 coordinate 60,751,011, forward strand.
TTAACTCAAGAGAGTTAGCAATAGATTCGATCTTGTCAGCTAATAAAGTCTGATTTTCTTCAACTTTGCCCAATCTCTGAATCAGAGTATCCTAAGTCTTTGAGAAGGTTTGAAACAACTTATTGTTGTTTCTCTGTAGACTCATCTCTCCTTGTACAACTTCATTTCTCAGATCCACAATTGACTTCTGATTTTCATTAAATCTGTGATTCAAGGCCTTAACCTGAATCACTGTACCTTGTAAGCATGTCAGAATGTCTGGATTTGAAATCTTCTTTGAATTATCCTTGAGAAAATCAACTGCTCTTCCAGTAGGAAATATGCAATCTTCTTTGTACCACTCTGCAGTTTGTTTTACCATATAATCATTTTCAATTTCTCTTGCAGAAGGTCCAGCAAAGTCTGTCTTCTCCCCTGTTTTCAGTGCATCAGTCTGAACTTCAACATTTTGAGCAGATCTAGCTTCTGCACTCACTTCTTTAGAAAGATCATTTTCAGAATCATCTGTATCTGCAACTGAGGCAGTTTCTTCATGAAGTTCAGGAACAGGTTCTTCTTGAGCAACTTGTTTTTCTGGATTAGCAGAGTTTGCCATGACAATCTCTGAAATGAGAAATTTGACAGGCTGATCTATTTCCTCACCATGATCAGAGACTTGATGTGCATCAGAGAATAACTCTGTGTGAGATGCAACCTCTGTTTCTTCTAGCACCACAGTAGGTTGATCAGCAACACCAGTATCAGCAGAGTTTGCAGCCATGGGTGTTAGAGTAGGTTCTTCAACTTCAACAGAGAATGACATGAAATTTTCATCAAACTCTTCCATTTCATGTAACTCAGGTCTAGCATCTTTTTCAATCTGAACCTCAGCAAGTACAGGTTCATCAATTCTGAGTTCAGTTTCTGCTACAGTAGGTTCTAAGATAACCTCTGTCTCAACAGCAGGAGTCTCCTTAGAGATATCCTCTGGAGCTTCAATTTCAGCTTCTATCTCATCATCAGATTCATCAATTAATACCCTTCTTCTCTTGGGCCTAGGAGCTTCAGTTTCATCATCTTTTGGCCTGTTGGCTCTTTGCTTTCTTGGTGGTCTTATAGCCCTGTGTTTCTTAGGCTTAGCAATTGGTTTGGATTGTGGTTGAGGTTGAGTTTGAGATGGAGGTTGTGACTGAGGTGGAGGTTGTGAAGTAGTAGCAACAGTGGATGGAATGGATGTAGATGTAGGTTTAGAGATAGGTTCAGTGTTTAGGGTTTTGTGAGGTTCAGTGTTTGTAGGTTCAGGATTTGGCTGTGGAGGTTCAAGTGCAGGTTCAGGTACTTGTGCTTCTGGTTCCTGTGGTTGATTGAGAAAATTTCAGACGGCAAGTGGGAAAATAAACTCTGGAACTTGATCCTTGTTTGCATCTTTGTTGGTCAAGTCAGAGAACATTCTCTTATGGACTTGGAAGGGTTGGATGACATCGTCATCAGAAATTTCCACATTAGGCAAACAAGCAGAGAATAAACTTTGACAAAAATGTGAGAAATAGACAGTTGTATTAGACTCTGCTAGTTTTTCACCTAGATTCATAAGAACTAGTCTACCAAAATCGAAATTACTTCCATTGAGAAAAGAATACCCGATTTGAAGACTATCAGTGGGAATGGCATCCCAGTTGGTGACTCTCTTCCCGAACGCTCTAGTGATGCAGTCAAAGAAAAAGCTCCATTCCTTCCTGAGCCCTGGCCTTTTTACATTACCGAGCTTGTCCAAAGGGCCAGAAAAACGCAGCTACTGTAACATCTCCTTCAATGCATTCTCACCAGCAACAGCGTATGAGGTGTGAGTGTCAAAGCCCATAGTATCTCTAACAGTTGCCGAGCTAATCACAAACTCTGTCTCCTCATAAGTAAAAATAATTGATGGATTCCCAGTCTCCCCACCATCATCATAGACAGAGTTATTCCAAAAGGTAGCAATCTGCGTGGCAGAGAGTTTTGTTGGTTCGACAAGAGCTTGACCTATTTCAGAATCCCTTAGGAAGTTCTGAATCAGATGAAACGGTTCTGGAGCTTTATCAGTGTTTAGTGGTGCTGCATAGTTGTTGGGAAAAACAATAATCCCTGAGCAACAAAAGGCTTGGATGCCATTAGAACAGTTTAGAAATTTTGAGAAAAGAGAATGTGTAGAAAAGTGTTTGTGAAAATGCTTAAGTGAGAATAACAGAGAAATTGTGTGTAAAGTTCTGTGTTCGTGGGTGTAAAAGTGAAAAAGTGAATAATGAACCGAGTTTGATTAGATCTGTAATTGAAAATTAAAAACCCAATCGTTTTAGACATTAAACACGTAACCAATTTCTTGTTAAGTGTGTGAGTGGGACACGTGTCACGTAAATAGTGGAACAGCCGTTTACACGCGCAGTAATAATGTCTATTATTACTGCTATTCACTCTCCTATTACCAATACACTTTAACTGTCTTACACCAATAAACAGTTGTCACATATCACATGCAAATTTCAAAAACTCTTTTTGTACTCCAAGTATATGCTTTGTCTGAAATAAAATATTACCTTCGAGTACTCAACAGAATCCAACAGTGTTTACCAATTCTCCAACTTTATTACTGTAATCCTTTCAAACACTGCACAGTTGTGAATATGAGTGTGTGTATAGCAGAGTTTATTAAATCAACATTTAGAGCATCTAATATTTCATAAAATCCATAAAGTAAATCAGTAAACACTGGATGCACAAACTCTCATTGTAAACACTGAATGTATGATGAATGCTAAAATATGTAGTAAACAATTTATATACAGTAATATTTAATTAATTTATAACTCCTTTTTTTAATTAATTTCTCCAGTAATCAGAGGTTGGAACTAGTCACCAAAAATCCTATAATTTTAGCCCTTATCAGTTTGATAAGTTTATGGATCTTCCTAATCTTCGACTAGTCACCAAAAATTAGAGAATTTTAGCCCTTACTGTATACCAGTAAGTTCATAGGTCCTCCTAGTTACAAACATGATCTCAAAGGAGTTCTAACAGTCTATATACATAAGCTTTGGGGGTATTCTAATAACAGAATCTAATTTAACAGTGTATAACTAACAGAGTTTAGAGCTCATCAACATCAGAAATTATTCATGAGAGGCAATGCACACAGTATTTACAGACTCAGAGTTTAGGATAAATAAACTAAGAGATGCTATAAATATGAAACAGTATCATGCTGTGTTAATTTTCTGCACAATCTAAGATTAGATCACAAATAACTTAGAAGGATTCATGATTAATTACTGAGAATCATGCTTCATACAAATTTATTCATTGGTATTAACATTCAGACAAAAACATTATCAGAGTTTCTTAGAGTTTATCCAACATGTCAACAGTGTATGACTTACAGAGCATGCTAACAGAGTTGAACAGTCATCGAGCAGAGTTTGCATAACAGAGTTTAACATACCACAAAAATATGAGCAACACATAAGTAGAATTTTGAGTCTAACCAATATCTCTAGTAAAAACCAGAGACCATCCCTAGTTCATTTACCAGCCTTGTAAATACAGCTTCACTCAATGGCTTGGTGAAGATATCTGCAAGCTGTTGTTCTGTAGACACAAAATGAAGCTCAATATTCCCTTCCTCTACATGTTCTCTGATAAAATGGTACCTTATGCTGATGTGCTTAGTCATTGAATGATGTACTGGATTACCTGTCATAGCAATAGCACTTTGATTATCACAGTAATTAGGTATTTTACTGTACCTCAATCCATAATCCAGTAATTGATTCTTCATCCACAGAATCTGTGCACAACAGCTACCAGCAGCAATATACTATGCTTCAGCTGTAGATGTAGAGATTGATTTCTGTTTCTTGCTGTACCAAGAAACAAGTCTATCACCAAGAAATTGACAACTTTTACTGGTACTTTTACTATCTATCTTACAGCCTGCAAAGTCTGCATCAGAGTAACCAAGTAGCTTGAAGTCTGATTCTCTTGGATACCACAAACCTAAAGTTATGGTGCCCTTGAGATATTTGAAAATTCTCTTCACAGCTGTTAGATGTGGTTCTCTTGGATCTGCCTAAAATCTTGCACAAAGACATGTTGCATACATGATGTCAGGTCTGCTTGTTGTTAGATAAAGAAGAGACCCAATCATCCCTCTATAGCTTGTCATATCCACTGGTGAACCTGTGTCTTTGTCCAACTTTGTTGCTGTTGCCATGGGAGTTGTTGTAGATGAGCAGTCAAGCATGCCAAATTTCTTGAGAAGATTTCTGGTATATTTTGCTTGATTGATAAATATTCCATCATCTGTTTGCTTCACCTGTAGGCCTAGAAAATAACTAAGCTCTCCCATCATGCTCATTTGATACCTGGACTGCATGAGCTTGGCAAACTTTTTACAGAGTTTATAATTAGTAGACCAAAAGATTATGTCATCAACATATATCTAAACTAAAAGCAAGTCATCACCATAGTTAAAATAGAACAGTGTTTTATCAATTGTACCTCTGTTGAATCCACTTTCTAAAAGAAAATGAGCCAGAGTTTCATACCATGCTCTTGGTGCCTGCTTAAGTCCATAGAGTGCCTTGTCAAGCCTGTAGACATAATCTGGATACTTGGGATCTACAAATCCTGGTGGTTGTTCAACAAACACTTCTTCTTCAAGTTTTCCATTCAGAAAAGCACTTTTCACATCCATCTGAAAAACCTTGAATTTCTTGTGAGAAGCATATGCTAGAAAGATTCTTATTGCCTCCAACCTTGCAACTGGAGCAAAAGTTTTATCATAGTCTATGCCTTCTTGCTGTGAATAGCCTTTGGCCACAAGTCTGGCCTTGTTTCTTGTAACAACCCCATCACTGTCAGTTTTGTTTCTGAAAACCCATCTAGTACCAACAACAGATCTATTCTTTGGTCTAGGTACAAGGGTCCATACTTCATTTCTCTCAAATTCATTTAACTCCTCCTGCATTGCTGTTATCCAATCAGCATCTTGAAGAGCTTCTTCCACTTTCTTTGGTTCTTGGACAGAAATGCATGAAACAGACATTCATTTGTTGTAGTACTTCTTGTCCTGACTTTTACATCTGGATCTCCAATTATTAGATCAGGTGTATGAGATTTTGTCCATTTCCTAGCTGAAGGTAAATGACTTCTGTCAACAGTTGATCCTCCCCTTTGATCAATGTTCTCCTGATCATCTTGTTGCCTTTCTTCATTCTCTGAGGCTCCCCCTGAATTTGATCGCTCAGAGGTTAAGTTGTCAGATTTTGAACTATCAGAGTTTGAGTCATCAGAGATTGATCCAAATTTTTCAGTTGACTCACTATCAGAATTTGAGTCATCACCATGATCATGCTCCCCCTCAACTGGTTCTCCCCTTTGTTCTATCTGTATGGTTTCTTCTAAGTGTACTAGTAGAGGTTCAGAGTTTGCATCAACAGAGTTTGTTGGACTGGTTTCATTAGAGTTTATTTCATCAGAGATTAGATCTTCATTTTTGAAGTGCAACTGATCATGTTCATCAACATCTTCAAGTCCAGTTATTTTCTTGTCATCAAATGACACATGAATATATTCCATAATCACCTTTGTTCTCAGATTATAAACTCCAAATGCCTTGGTTGACACTGGATAGCCAACAAAAATTCCTTCATCTGCTTTCAACTCAAATTTGGTCAACTGTTCAGGATGAGTTTTCAACACAAAGCATTTGCACCTAAAAATATGAAAATATTTCAGGTTTGGCTTCTTTTCCCTCACCATCTCATATGGTGTTTTTCCATGCTTGTTGATCAGTGTGGCATTTTGAGTAAAACAGGCAGTTTGAACTGCTTCTGCCCAGAAATAGGTTGGAAATTTTGCTTCATCAAGCATAGTTCTGGCAGCTTTTATCAAGGTTCTGTTCTTCCTCTCAACTACACCATTTTGCTTTGGTGTACCAGGTGCAGAAAAATCTTGTTTCAATTCTCTATTCTTGCAGAATTCTTCCATTGTTGCATTCCTGAATTCAGTTCCATTATCACTCCTGATTATTTTGACTTTGTGTTTTGATCCTTTGTCCAGCAGCTTTACATGCTCTATCAGAGTTAATGCAGTTTCATCCTTCTTTGCTAGAAAATACACCCAGGTATATTTGGTGTGTTCATCAACAATGACTAGAGCATATTTCTTTCTTCTAATTGACAAGACATTCACTGGTCCAAAGAGATCAACATGTAAAAGATGATAAGGATCAACAATTGAAGATTCAGACTTGCTCTTGAAAGATGACTTTCTTTGTTTGGCCTTTTGACAGGAATCACACAGGCCATCAACATTTAACAGAGACCTTTGGAAGTCCTCTAACAAGATCCTTTCTTATCAGCTCATTGATGTTGTTCAGATTCAAATGAGAGAGTTTCTTATGCCACTTCCAACTCTCTTCACTGGACATTCTTGTTGACAGGCACATAGTTTTTCCATCAGAGTTTGTCAACAAGCTTGCTTCATAGATATTGTTGCACCTTTGTCCAACTAAAATAACTTTTCCTGTGGTTTTGCTGATAACCTCACAGTATTCAGGTTGAAAATCTACATGAAAACCTCTGTCACAGATTTGACTCACAAATAGCAGATCATGCTTGAGTCCTTGAACAAGAGCTACATTTGTGATGATGACACTTCCAAGATTGATATTGCCATATCCCAGAGTATGTCCTATGTTGCCATCTCCATAGGAAACTTTTGGGCCAGCCTTCTCCACATACTCTGATAGCAGGGCTTTATTTCCAGTCATGTGTCCTGAACATCCACTGTCCACGACTAGGATACTCTCCTTGATGCCCTGCAATCACAAACAATTACTGAAGATTAGATTTAAGGATCCAGACTTGCTTGGATCCTTTGGCTTTCTTAATTTTGTTAGCTTTAGCAGCAGAATTTACACTATCAGAGTTTAAGCTAACTTTATCAGAGTTTACACTTGCAGAATTAACTCTAACCCATTTCAAATTGGCTTAAGTTCATAGTAGTTATGATAAATAGCATGATAATCCCTACAAGTATAGATAGAATGCCAAGTACTTCCACAATGTTTACATAAAGTCTGTGGTCTAGTTCTAACATTATCTTTCTTTACTTCAGACTTGGAAGGTAAAGAATTAATGTTTTTGTTCTTCCTGCAAAAACTAGCAAGATGGTTAGTGCTACCACAGTTATGACATGTCTTTCTTGGAGCTAATGTAGCAAGCATTGGATAATTACCTTGAGTGATGCCTACTTTACCATTTCTGTTCTTTCTAGACGCTTTCTGTTTCTTAACAGATTTTAACTCCTTAAGCTTATGCTTGAGTTGTTTATCTGTCATTAAACCAATATTAACCTGTTTAACACTAGTTTTTACTGGTTCTTTCTTAACAGCTTCTTTTCCACATTCAAACCTAGGTTCACTTATTCCATTAACAAATGTTCCAAATTTCCTAGGTGGAAGAGGTGGTCTAATCTTGACTGTATTCTGAAACCTAAGTTCATCTTCCTCAGAATAACCTAGGACTACAGTGTCAGATTGAAAAACTTCTTGAGTGTCTTTTCCAGAGTGAGTCCAAGTTTTAATAATGTGATTTGCCTTCTCCAATTCAGATTCTAGTTGTTTATACTTACTTAACAACTCTTGTTCAAGATAGACAGCATCATCTCTCTCCTTTTGAACTTGCTGCATGATAGCAAGTTTCTCTTCTACAACCTTATTTCTCTCTTTGAGTTCAGAATTCTCAGTTTTGATTCTCTCATTCTCTAAGCCTGATCCCTATAACTGATATGCAAAGCCTTAAGATAGATTCTCAATTCAGATATATCATCAGTATTATAAGCATAGGTGGTTAGAGGTACATTGTTTTCAGAATCTTCAGCTTCATCAACAGTAGTAGCCATAAGAGCATAGTTCACATCCTCATCTGAGTCAGAGGTGTCTGCCCAATCTCTACCTTTAGTGAAGAGTGCCTTCTCAGTTTTACTCTTCTTGCACTCAGAAGCATAGTGGCCCATCTCCTTACACTTGTAGCATTGAATCTCAGACTTGTCTCTCTTCCCAGATTTGGTATCCTTTCTCTCAGATTTGTTGAAATTCTTTCTGTCAGACTTTGAATCATTCTTGGAGAATCTCTTTCCCTTCTTGAAGTTCTTGAATCCCATCTTCTTGAAGGTTTTTACCATCAAAGCAGCCATTTGCATTATTTCCTCATCATCTTCAGAATCAGATGATCCATCTGTGTTTGAGTCAACATCAGAGTTTGATGACTCACTTTCAGAATGAATGACCAAAGCTTTTCCTTTTGCTTTCCTCCTTGATGCTTCCTTCTGAAAGTATTTTGTCCTAAATCCAATCATGTATGATGAGTTAGGAAGTACTTTCATGTAATCTTATTTGATTTTGTTTATATTAATAAAAGACTTGTTATTTTTATTACGGGCTTTATCTATTTAAAGTGTATTAAATAAGATGTTCCATAGTTTAGAGTAAAGCTTCTAGAATTATAATGAGATTATAATAGTGAGATCTAGAAGATGATAACACTAAACTTAAACTGTTCCTGATCATAGGATAACTAATTGGGAGTTAGTCAATCCGGAAAGATCGGTACATACTATACTTGCTTCTTACGAAGGATGTCTGTTCTCATAGGCATTTGTGTGGTGACACTATAGTAAGTATGTAGGTGCTCATTGTGGAATGAGTTCACTGAACATGACTCGATCACTTGAACAATTAATAGAGTTTACTCACGTGTCAGTAATTGTTCATATAGTGATGGTTGTACAAGTATCCTTAGACTTGAGATTGTTAGAGTCATCTTGTATATAATGAACAATGCTTTGGTTTAGTCCTTAGTCTCAAGGGCAATTAATAAGTTCTATTCTGGGCATTGGAATTTATATATGGAGATAGTTAACGATCAATAAAGGATCTGCCCCTTCCAGTAAAGGAAGTGAATATCCTATGCTATTCTTAATATGGTAGTTCAGGAATCTCTGGCCAGAGTGAATGAAATTAGAAATTAATTTCTAATTTTCATTAACATGAACTATACATAAGGAATAAGAAATCATATGATTAAATTAGATAGGCTTGACACGCGATCTATGCCTTGTATTTAATCGGGATATTGTTAGGGCAGAAGGAATTTATTATACGGTAACCAGTCACTGAATAGGTTCTATATTCCTAGCAATGAATTCATATTATCCGGATAGTCGCGATATATTGAGAAGTATCACTCACGATGTAGAATGAATTTAATTACAGCGATAATTATTTTTAACGAATTAAAGTAATTCGTATAAATAATAATAAATAGTTTATTATTATTTATTTCTACTACCGGCTTAATATTGAACCTAAAGGGTCACACCGTAAAAGGAAATATTGTTAAAGATGAAGAAAAATTATTTTGGCTAATAATTATTTATTTGAGAAATAATTAATTAATTAATTAATTAAATATGATTTAATTAATTATAAAAATATTAAGAAAAGTTCTTAATATTATAATTATATATTTAATCTGAGATATTAAATATATAAGAGAGAATTGTTTTAAATGAAATCAATGATGAACATGTTTTAATTATTAAAAGAGTTTTAATGATTAATGGATTAATTAATAAAGATTAATTAAACCAAACAATGTTTATAGTCAAGAATGATGAACTGAAATTTCTCTATAAATAGGATGCTCATCAGATTTCAAAACACACAACACAAGATCATTTGCAAAAGAGTTTCTTGCATTTAATCAATATTAGCCAAATTATTCTCTCTTTTCTTCCTTTATCAAATTTCTTGGTGGATACCATTAGAGCACTCCACATACTGAGGGGTGATTGCAAGGAGAAGAACAAGGGCTAATTTTGAAGTTCATAGCTGTTGCCGGAAAGCATTTAAGGTAATTCTCTTATTTTTCTTGAAATATATGCATGATTAATTAGGATTTCTATGCAAATAAATGTTATAAATACTTCCGCATGCGTAGAAATTCCTTCACCTTCTTTGAGGGTCTTTCTTCAACTCTTAGAGCAACAAACTTTGACTTTTTGCCTGATCTTCTGCTTCTCTATTCCATTTCCAGTTCATGAGTCTTGAGCAACCCATAGATCTCATCAATATCAGTGTCAGCAAGATCATAGTTGTATCTAATAGTGGTTGTCTTAACATCCCACTTTTCAGGTAGAGAAAGAAGAAACTTGAGATTTGAATCTTCTAGATCATATTCTTTATTAACCAGTGATAGATCATTGAGTAGCTTACAGAATCTGTCAAAGGTTTCTGTCATTGATTCTTCAGATCTAGCCTCAAAATGTTTATACTCCTGTGTGAGTATGTTCCTTCTATTCTTCTTGATTGCAGCAGTTCCCTGACATCTAACCTCCAGGGCATCCCAGATCTCTGTTGCAGTTTTAAAATTGATCACTTTGTTAGACATAACATTATCCAATGAACTATGAAGCAAATGTCTAACCTTTGCATCCTTAGCAATGGATGAAATGTCCTCAGGAGTCAAATCTTTCTTCTCCTTTGGAATAGATTTAGCTTCCTGTCCAGCAATAACGACAGATAATTTTGTAGGCTTATGAGGACCTTCATAAATTCTGTCAAGATAATCTGGATCTGTAGCCTCTAGAAACATAGCCATTTTCACCTTCCAGGTTGAGTATTCTGCTGGCCTGAGAATAGGAACCCTGATTGTCTCATATCGGCTCACAGTTGTAGGTTGAGCCTTCTCAGCACTAGAGCCTGTTGTTGGAGGAGGAATTTCTGCCATTGATTATAGTTGTGTGTGTGTGTGGATCTTAAACTGTATTAAATTAACAGATTGGCTCTGATACCAATTGTTAGGCCGAATACACAATTATAATCAACTAAGTATGAGCGAATAACAATAAGTTCTTAAAAGACTTTAAAAACTGTTTTGTAATTAACTCCTCTCTCAGTGATGTAAAATATCACAGAGAGCTGCTTAGGTTACAATGAAAATGATATTGTGTTACACGATCGATACCCTTCTAGGGTTAACCTAACTGTATTTATAAAATATACAGCTGCTATAAAATCGATAATTGATTCTCCTATGAATCAGCTATATAAATATTATCAATTACGATTGCTACACATTTTTCTAGTCAGCACGACTTCTTTGAAAGCTATCCAATCTTCAAAGATATTCGCTTCCATAATTATCTTCAATAATTCTGTTACTGACCAGCAAACGCTTCTCCAGACAGAGTTTAACAAACTCTGTCGAGCTTCCAACTGTCAGAGTTTAACTAAACTTTGACTGCTTCCAGTTTCAAGTTAAACTCTGTTTTTCCCTATAAAACTTAAACACCGATATTAACCACATCAATTATATTTAACACTTCGGGACTAGTTAGGATGAGTCCTGCTCCATACTTCAATCCGGCTACCGACCCATCAACAAAGAGTTTCCACTTTCCTGGTGGCCGAATTGATTTTTCTTCGAGGTTCAAATCCTTTGAATCAGAGAAGGAGCATTCCACTATAAAGTCAGCTAGGGCTTGTGCTTTAATTGCTGTTCTTGGGACGAATTCTAGGTCAAATTCTCCTAATTCGACCGACCAAGCGACCACTCTGCCCGAAGCCTCGGGTCGTTGCATAATTTTCTTCAATGGTTGATCGGTTACTACTTGAACCGTTCGGCCTTGGAAGTAATGTCGTAACTTTCTTGAGGCCATGACCACCCCTTAAGCGAATTTTTCTGCATTGGGGTATCTTGTTTCTGCATCTTTTAGTATGTGAGAGACGTAGAACACTGGATATTGATTCCCTTCGTGTTGTTTGATCAGAACTGCCCCCAGTGTGCGGTCGTTCACTGCTAAATATAGCTACAGAGTTTCGTTCGGTCTTGGTTTCATTAAGAGGGGGTTTTTACCAGATATTCTTTGAGTTCTTCAAATGCTTTTTGACAACTTGGACCCCTTCCAAAGGTCTTTGTCCCCCGAAGTACTTCAAACAATGGTAGAGTGATAAGTGCATATTTTTGCATATTTTTATTACCTATTTATTTGCTTGAACTCGTATTTTAATAATTTATTTTTTTGCATTTCTGGAAATTCGTAAATAAATAAAGAAATGACAAAATAAAGAAATAAAGAGCAAGGAAGGGAAAAAGAGGAAGAAAAAGGACCAAAAATGAAAGAAGGAAAAGAATTAGGAGCTTGGAGCAAAATGAATATTTCAAGACAAGTGGAAGGTGGAGATCATCCCAACACACTACATAAGTGTATGGCCAAGATCAACTCTTCAAAGCTTAAGGGGGAAGGAAACAAAAAGATGGCTAGGATTTCACCACCACACAACCCAAATGTATGGTGGGGATTTACCCAACACCCCCCTTAACCCTAATTTCTATCCTATAAATACCCCCTCACCCCCCTTGTATTTAGTAACTTAGATTTTAGGGTAGATTTAATTTCTTGTATTTTTTTTAGTTTCAAATCTTGTAAACACTCCTATTATAATAAATGCAAATTTTATTTTCTTTACTTCTTGTCTTGATCTTTCGTTATTGTTGCCATGTTTCGTTAATTTCGTAAATCCCGTTGCTAACCACTTGGGGTTGAAATTAACGAAATTTAATTTCGTGTTCTTAGTTGCTAATTTTAATTTGCCCCTTTAAATCTCCATTTTATTGTGGTTTTAAAATTATCATATCTTAGATAAATTTTAATTTCGTAGTTAATTACCTTGTCTCGTTTTTTAATTTTCAAAAAATAAAAAAATCACAAAAAAAATTAGTTTTAATAATTTTAGACAATAATATTAGCTTTTAATTTCTTTATCCGAAACTTAATGTCCTATTTTATTTCTCTAAAATACGAAGCTTCTTTTTTTTTTTTATAAACATGGTCCGTTTCTTGTTTAAACAAAAACTTCCCCTGTTTTCTTGTTTACCAAACCCAGAATTTCCCTTCAAACCCAACAATCTCTTCTAGTCTTCTTTATTTCGAATCATGTTTTTTTTTTCGTAATTTCTCTTCTTCTTACTTTTTCAAACAAACACCACATCATCTTCTTTTTGTATTTTCTTTTCCGTTTGACTTGAATCCAGTAGTCCCCTGCACCTTCTCCTTTCTCACACTTCTTCTTCTTTTCTTTTAAATCCAAACCCCCTTCTTTCGGAATTCCTTTTTCTTTTTCTGAGTTCGTGTTTTAGCATTTTTTTTCCGTTTGGAGTTTGTGTGCTAAGCTTTTGAAGTCTGAGTCCGTATGTTTGTATGTTTCGAGCTTGTTTCTTGATTACGAGTGGCTTTTGAGTTTGTTGCGATTTACTGTAACCAGTGTTGTGTTGAGTTTTTGTAGATTTTTTTTTTTACACTGCTGCTACCATGCTCCTGCTTCATTTTTGTATATTGGTCTACAACATTTTTGCTTCAAAATATAGGCTTTAATTTGTTAGATTAAATGTCCATTAAATCATATTTAAATTACCATGTTTAGTGCTTATCTGTTAATCATTGCTTTAATTATTACATTAATTGTTGTTAATCATTTTCACTAGCACTAGTACATTTTTAATTCCTATTTTATTGTTCTTAAATTAGGTTCATTTAATTAGCCAAGCCCATTTCATATTCTGATTTTATTAATTGTTGGCCCAAAACTAATGTCTAGCCCATCTTCATTTTAGTTTGGGTCCAAAATTAAGTAATGGTCCATTTTAGTTTCTTTCTGGCCCGCATTCTTGTCATCTCTGTTGTTAACTTGTCCATGATTCAGTAGAATTAATTTTACAATCTGTTTAATTACTCATGAGGTCCAGTTGTTTATATATATATATATATATATTTGGTTCATTTCTGTCTTTTACACCTTGTCTTCCGGTAGCTTAATTTTATGTTAACACTAGATGTAACATCGAGTCTTATAAATTAATTCGCTTAGATTATTTATCACATGTTAATTAGTAAAAATTAAAATCGAATTTTCCAAAATCCAAAATTGTTCTAATTCGATTAAGTTGAAAATTAAGTTTGCGAAAATATTAGTCTCCGAGGAACGAATCATAAATTCTACAACGAAACGAATTGTGCGCTTGCGATTCAAATGTCTTAATTATTTTTAGCACAACAAGTTTTTGGCGCCGCTGCCGGGGACTAATTATTTTTCGCGCCTTAATTTTTAATTTTTCGAGTTAGTTTTATTTCTTGTCTTATTTTTATTTCGTTCTTTTTAGGAAATTGTGAGATTTCGGAACTCTTCTCAAGAAGCGTGGAAAATTGGAATTTATGGAAAGATTGCTTCGGTAACCGTATCTCACTCTTTTCTTCCTTTTTATTTTTAGAAAAACACAAAAAAAAATTAAAAAAATTCAAAATTCACAAAAAAATTAGTTGTAAATACATAATGGTTGCATCATGCATTCATCACGTAGGTGCACATCATGCTAGATTTTATTTTTTGTTTTTAAATTTTTCGTACCTATAATTGTGGTGATCGCTGGAGGACCCTAAGGTACGTTAAATTTCTTTCTTTCTTTAGATTAGAACACATAGAGTAAGCATCCATAAATGTTTATAGTTTTTTATACCTATTTGTTTGTTGCATCATTTTGTAAATAAATCTTAAGGGCAAAACCTCTCAAAAGATAAGGGAAGGGATTTCATCACTCTTTCCTTGGCCCAAAAACAATTTAATCTCTCATTTTGCATACCTAGCCTTTAATAAAATTAATTAGACGTTTGCCCCTAGGATTCTCGCGCTCAATTAGGAAGGTGCTTAAGAAACGAAATAATCTTTAATTATTCCGACTTTTTGGTGTCTAGGAAAGCGAAAGCTGACCTGGCCAATTAAGTTTTTGGTGTCTAGGCTGGTGTTTAGCCTCTTGGCAATGCTTGCACCTACCTGGCCAAGCCGGTTCGAATAATTATTGATTTACCTAGTTTTTGGTAGCCCTTACAGTTAGGAGCAAGGTCTAGTTATTTTATTAGGGAACCCTAGGTTTAGGATTTTTTCTTTTAATTTTACACCCTTTCTTTTTGTGTGTTTTAAGTTTTCACACTTACTTGCTACGTGTTTCCTTTTATGGTTTATGCGAACTACGTGGATTAGGGATAATTCATCTAGACTAGTGAGATCATTTGAGATTTATTCATTGTCTAATTCCGAGTCTTTAGATAATTCCGAACCAGTAGTAAACATGGCCATGTCTCTTAGGGACCGTTGCTATCCTACTCGTTCCGCCCAACCTTCGTATATCACCCTTCCTCCCGTTAATGGTAATAATTTCGAAATTAAAGCTCACCACATCAGTATGTTACCTAAATTTAATGGGAGCGAGGGTGAGGACCCGTATCTCTTTCTTCATGAATTTGAGGAGGTTTGCGCATTGCAAAAACTCCAACATCTTTCCGAGGACTCCATTAGGCTAAGACTTATCAACTTCGCTTTAAAAGAAAATGCAAAAAAATGGTTGTATAGTCTACCCATTAATTCTCTTTCCACGTGGGAAGGATTTGTGGTTATTTTTCTAAAAACATATTTTCCAAACCATAAGACTACGAGAATTACAAACGAAATAAATCAATTTCATCATAAGGAAAACGAGTCTTTTTGGAAATATTTTGATCGTTTTAAAAATCTTCTATCACAATGCCCCCACCACGGAATAGAAAAATGGAGGCTTTGTAAGATCGTTTATGAGGCCTTAGATGGACCAACAACCGCGTTGTTGGAATGTATGTGCCAAGGAAAATTCATGGAGAAAGATGAGGACGAGGGGTGGACCTTTTTCGAGGAATTAGCCGAGAAGACTATGTTGTGGGAGTCTACTAGGGAACCTCACAAGTCCAACGAGTCATCTAGTTCTTCTAGGGGTATGCATTCAATTGGAAACAATATTGCTACTGATGCCAAGTTAGCCACCCTTACTAGAAGACTCGAAGCCTTAGAAACTAGTAACGCCCCCTCAAATATGTCTATGTGCTCTAATTTTAATCAAGGTTTTTCGAACTCTCCCGGCTATGATCAAATTAATGCGGTGTTTCAACCAAACCCTAGGAATGATCCGGTTGCACCTACTTATAATCCCGGTTGGAGGAATCATCCTAATTTCTCGTGGAACCAAGGCCAAAACTATCAATCTCCGCCACCTTCTTTTCAAACTCCTTATTCTCAAAAGCCCAATCAAAACTCGTACTCAATTCAAAATCAAATTCCTTATCCAAACTCGATTCAAGCCCCGAATCAAGCACCCGCCCACCCTCCCGGCTTTCACGAGTCGGATAAGAGAATTAATTCTTTGGAAAAGACACTTGATGCGCTTTTGAAATCAACAACTAATTTGGCACAATCTCAACAAACCTTCATGCAAACCATGACTCAAGATAGGCAACTTTTGAATGCTAGTACTCAAGCCATATCTAAGTTAGAGGTTCAAGTGAGTCAATTAGCCAACGCCATGTGTGAGCGAGAGAAGAACAAGTTCCCGAGTCAAACTGAGGTCAACCCTAAATTTCCTCTCAACCAAAGACCACCTGAAAATGTTAATGCCATCATTTCTTTAAGGTCGGGAAACAAAGTTGATAATCAAGTTGGAGTCGAGTCCCCCGACGAAGAAGACGAGTCAAACCCTAAACTCAATCCTTCAAACCATCTTCCTAATCCCGAGACTTTCGAATCATCTAGTCCCACACTTTCATAACTTGAACCCTCATCTTCAAAATCCACTCCCGAGTCATCAAAATCTCCTCTCAAATCATCATCACCTAGCGAGCCTTCATTGACTCATACACCACCTTCACCTAACAAGTCTTCGTTTGTTGTTCCACTTTCCAATTCCATTCCCGATGTGTCTAGCGAACGAGTCTTTAAACCTAACGCTCCTTATCCTCAAAGACTCCTTTCAAACAAACAATCGCCTCAAGTAGAAAAGATTTTTGAAGTTTTCAAACAAGTCGAGATCAACATTCCTCTTTTAGACGTGATTCAACAAGTTCCCTCCTATGCGAAATGTCTTAAAGAGTTGTGTACTCATAAACGAACCACCCAAGTCCCTAAGAAAGCCTTCTTGACGTCCCAAGTGAGCTCAATTCTTTCTAACCAAATTCTTGTGAAGTACAAGGACCCCGATTGTCCAACTATTTCATGTGTCATAGGTAATACTTTCGTGGACAAGGCTTTACTTGACTTAGGCGCTAGTGTGAACTTGCTTCCATTTTCCGTTTATCAAGCCCTAGGTTTAGGCGAGCTCAAAAAGACCAATATGACACTTCAACTTGCCGATGTCTTGATTAAAATTGGTGATTTTATCTTCCCGGTTGACTTTTTTGTCCTCGAGACTCAACCCGTCACAAATCCTAAGAACCAAATTCCTATCATTCTAGGACGACCTTTTCTTGCTACATCTAATGCCTTGATTAATTGTAGAAATGGTTCGATGAAACTCACTTTCGGTAACATGACCATTGACCTTAACATTTTCAACGTCAGCAAAGAACCCAACGACCTTTTTGAGCAACCAATAGGAGTCAATGTGGTTAACAAGTTTGTCACATGGTCTAGCTTTGAGGATAGTGAGTTTGTGTCTCTTCTTAAAGAGGATTTCAAAGTCAACTATGAGTCTAATCGAGAGTATGCTGATTCGTTAAGGGATATGACCTCGGAAGAAATGATGAGGGAATTAGACGATATTTGTTCTAAGTGGGAAACCAAACCCGTGGAGGTCTCTTGTAAATCAATTCTTATTGCTAAAACTCCCGTTGGTGAACCACCTACATCTGATAACTCATTAGGAAATTTGAATGAAATTTGTTCAAAGTGGGTGACCCCACCCGAGGTTGTTAGTAAGGAGCCCGTTCTTAACACTTCCGTTCTTAAGAGTCCCGTGGGTACACCACCCGCATTTGCCTTAACTCTTTATATTCCCGAATTTGATCAACAGCCGTTAGGGAAAGAGGAACCCTTGTCTCATGTTATTCTTAGTGATTCGAACCCTAACCAGACTTTCATTATCACTAATTTGCTTAAACAAAATAAAGAAGCCTTAAGTTGGTTTAGGGAGAACATTAGTGACAATTGCTCTTTAGGGTTGAATGATTCTATGTTAATTGAGAAAATCTTTGCTCATAAAAATTTTCATAAATTCCTTGATATTTTCTCAAAGTTGCACCCTAATTTTCCTACCGGTATCGACTAATTCGGTTTTATTCTTTTGCCTCCCCTCGTGAAATTCAGGTATGGGGGAGGATTTGTGTGCGTGTGTGAGTTGTTTTCTTTTGTAATTTTTAGAAGTTTTCCGTCTCCGTCATCCCTTATCAGGTATTTCCTCGTTCTCCTTTACTCATTTCTATTGCATTTGCATACATTGAGGACAATGCATGATTTAGGTATGGGGGGTTTTTAGTGTAAATAGTAAAAATTGAAAAATCCAAAAAAAAAAATTTAAAAAAATGAAAAAATCACAAAAAGAGTGGTAGAGTTTTAATCTTATTCTAGTCTTGTTAATTGATTGCTAGTTGCTTGATGCACCCTTGCATGCTATGATAATCTTATGATCCATTAGCTTTTGTTTGAGAAGTGATTTGCTAAAGTTCTTGTTCACACACTTACACTAGCAAGGTGAAACTAGTAGACTTATTTGAATTGTGCATGAAATTAGAAGGGCATGATTAGGTGTAAGATGATTTGGTCTTCATGCTTTGAGTACAAGTAGGTGCATTGAGGATACCATTTCTTGAGATTGATTATGTTTTACCACACCAAGTGAGATTTTGAGCCTATATGCATATCTTTTGCATCTATATTCTTTTGCTTGAGTGTCCACTTGTCATTTGCATCGCTAGCACTTGTTTGAGTTCCTTCTTGAAATACATGACATTAATTGATGATAAAATGATAAAGGTGCTTAGGAATAACCTATATTTCCAAAAATATCCACACTATGCTTATGTGATCAATTAGTTAACCCATTGAGCTTAATCTTATTCTTTCGGTGACACAACACATTACTCGCCTAAGACCTTTTTCTTGTTTAGCCTTACGTATTCTTGATCCCATTTTGTCAAAGGCTAGTAGGAATTTGAGGGAGCAATAAGGTGTATATAGGGTTTACTATTGTTCATAACTTTTGAGGAAATATTTGTTGTTACCTTGATAGTCGATTTTCAAACTTAAATCTAAAGGAGGATTATTGTTACATTTATCATTTTCCTTAAAAAAAATGAAAAAAAATAATAAAAAAAATGAATATATATGTATATATATGTATGTATATATATATATATACACACACATGAGAGCATACTTATGTTTTTTGTAATCCTCCTTCATTGCGACTATTCAAGGCTTTTTGTTGAAAATGAAAATAAATTGTGTTGGGAGGAAGTTTGGTGTTGTGCATGATATTCATGGTGACTACTAGCTTTTGACATTTCACCTTATTTTGGCCTTTCTTGACATACCTTGTCCCTAGCCCCATTACAACCCTAATAAAGACCTTTTGATTGTCATTATTAATGTATGTTGTGATTTAAGTTGGAATGATACCAAGTGTCAAGCATGCATTTGATTTTGTTGGAATTGAGTGATACACCTACCCTTGTTCTTGAGTGAATATTCTTTTGTGAGTGAAAGGTGAGGTATTGATTATTTGTTTTTTGCATAAAAGATCTCAAGTTTTGACTCTGAGGTGTGCCCTTGTAGACTTAGCATGGTTACCAATAATTTTTGCACTTGACATGAACTTATAATCACTCTTGCATGGTTCTTTAAGTAGACTATGTGAATCCTTGCACTTTCCCCACCAAGACTTTGCAAATTCATTTTGATTCTTAAGTTGATGTATCATGAGAGGACATGTATGTGTGGTGTGCATTGCCATGTAATCTTTTATACAAGCTAGATGGATTTTGTGGGTACATTCACTATAGGCCCTCACGAGACCTCACTCGTCCACTAGGGCTGCCTAGGGGTTTAAAGGGCTTGTTGCATATGCCAAATGCAACCGTCACACCTACAAAAAGGAGTATAGGACTTTTTATCTAGGTTTTCTTTTTCTTTTTGTTTTTGTTTTACTCGAGGACGAGCAAAAGATAGGTATGGGGGCATTTGATAAGTGCATATTTTTACATATTTTTATTACCTATTTATTTGCTTGAACTCGTATTTTAATAATTTATTTTGTTGCATTTCAGGAAATTCGTAAATAAATAAAGAAATGACAAAATAAAGAAATAAAGAGCAAGGAAGGGAAAAAGAGGAAGAAAAAGGACCAAAAATGAAAGAAGGAAAAGAATTACTCCCTCTGTCCCATCCATTTCTTCACACTTTCCTTTTTGGGATGTCCCATCTAATTCTTCACATTTCAAAACTTTCCTAAAATAGTAAAATTATATATATATAAAAATCAACTACATCCACTACTTTTCTCCATTATACCCACTTTATACATTATATATTTATGGGTCCCACCACTTTACTCACTTTTCTCCTCAACTATACCTACTTTATACATTATATATTTATGGGTCCCATCACTTTACTCAATTTTCTCACTTTTCACCCCTTTCTTTATATATTTTCTTGGTCTCCGTGCCCGGACCCTTATGTGAACTAATGGCCGGGACGGAGGGAGTAGGAGCTTGGAGCAAAAGGAATATTTCAAGACAAGTGGAAGGTGGAGATCATCCCAACACACTACATAAGTGTATGGCCAAGATCAACTCTTCAAAGCTTAAGGGGGAAGGAAACAAATAGATGACTAGGATTTCACCACCACACAACCCACATGTATGGTGGGGATTTACCCAACACCCCCCTTAACCCTAATTTCTATCCTATAAATACCCCCTCACCCCCCTTGTATTTAGTAACTTAGATTTTAGGGTAGATTTAATTTCTTGTATTTTTTTTAGTTTAAAATCTTATAAACACTCCTATTATAATTAATGCAAATTTTATTTTCTTTACTTCTTGTCTTGCTCTTTCGTTATTGTTGCCTTGTTTCGTTAATTTCGTAAATCCCGTTGCTAACCACTTGGGGTTGAAATTAACGAAATTTAATTTCGTGTTCTTAGTTGCTAATTTTAATTTGCCCCTTAAGTCTCCATTTTATTGTGAGCATTTTATTTTAAAATTATCATCTTAGATAAATTTTAATTTCGTAGTTAATTACCTTGTCTCGTTTTTTAATTTTCAAAAAATAAAAAAATCACAAAAAAAATTAGTTTTAATAATTTTAGACAATAATATTAGCTTTTAATTTCTTTATCCGAAACTTAATGTCCTATTTTATTTCTCTAAAATACGAAATTTCTTTTTTTTTATAAACCTGGTCCGTTTCTTGTTTAAACAAAAACTTCCCCTGTTTTCTTGTTTACCAAACCCAGAATTTCCCTTCAAACCCAACAATCTCTTCTAGTCTTCTTTATTTCGAATCATGTTTTTTTTTTCGTAATTTCTCTTCGTCTTACTTTTTCAAACAAACACCACATCATCTTCTTTTTGTGTTTTCTTTTCCGTTTGACTTGAATCCAGTAGTCCCCTACACCTTCTCCTTTCTCACACTTCTTCTTCTTTTCTTTTAAATCCAAACCCCCTTCTTTCGGAATTCCCTTTTCTTTTTCTGAGTTCGTTTTTTAGCATTTTTTTTCCCGTTTGGAGTTTGTGTGCTAACCTTTTGAAGTCTGAGTTCGTATGTTTGTATGTTTCGAGCTTGTTTCTTGATTACGAGTGGCTTTTGAGTTTGTTGCGATTTACTGTAACCAGTGTTGTGCTGAGTTTTTGTAGAAATTTTTTTTTTTGTTTACACTGCTGCTACCATGCTCCTGCTTCATTTTTGTATATTGGTCTCCATCATTTTTGCTTCAAAATATATGCTTAAATTTGTTAGATTAAATGTCCATTAATTCATATTTAAATTACCATGTTTAGTGCTTATCTGTTAATCATTGCTTTAGTTATTACATTAATTGTTGTTGATCATTTTCACTAGCACTAGTACATTTTTAATTCCTATTTCATTGTTCTTAAATTAGGTTCATTTAATTAGCCAAGCCCATTTCATATTCTGATTTTATTAATTGTTGGCCCAAAACTAATGTCTAGCCCATCTTCATTTTAGTTTGGGTCCAAAATTAAGTAATGGTCCATTTTAGTTTCTTTCTGGCCCGCATTCTTGTCATCTCTGTTGTTAACTTGTCCATGATTCAGTAGAATTAATTTTACAATCTGTTTAATTACTCATGAGGTCCAGTTGTTTATATATATATATATATATATATATATATATATATATATATATATATATATATATATATATATATTTTGGTTCATTTCTGTCTTTTACACCTTGTCTTCCGGTAGCTTAATTTTATGTTAACACTAGATGTAACATCGAGTCTTATAAATTAATTCGCTTAGGTTATTTATCGCATGTTAATTAGTAAAAATTAAAATCGAATTTTCCAAAATCCAAAATTGTTCTAATTCAATTAAGTTGAAAAATAAGTTTGCGAAAATATTAGTCTCCGAGGAACGAATCATAAATTTTACAACGAAACGAATTGTGCGCTTGCGATTCAAATGTCTTAATTATTTTTAGCACAACATAGAGCTTTTTCGGCTGATATAGAGATAAATCTCCTTAGAGCTGCTATTCGTCCGGTCAACTCCTTAGATAAATCTCGGCGCATTCATGTCGATTACAGCTTGTATTTTTTCAGGATTTGCCTTGATTCCTCATGCACTGACCATATAGCCTAGAAACTTGCCGCTACCCATTCCGAACGTACACTTGTTCGGATTGATCTTCATATTGTTTTTCCTTAATGTTTAGAAACATTCTTTAAGGTCTTCGGCGTGATCTTTGTTCAATGATTTGACGATCATATCATCTACGTAGCATTCCATGTTTCGGCCGATCTGATGTTTGAAAACCTTGTTGATCATTTTTTGGAATGTTGCCCCTGCGTTCTTCAAACCGAAGGGCATTTTTATGTATGCATATGTGTCTTTCGGTGTGATGAATGCTGTCTTCGGTATATCCTCGACATTCATCGCTATTTGGTGGTATCCTGTGAAAGCGTCTAAGAAACTAAGTATTTGATGCCCCGAAGTGGCGTCTATCAGTTGATCGATGTTCGGCAAGGGATAATGGTCCTTCGGACAGTTTTTGTTCAAATCAGTGTAATCCACACACATTCTCCATTTGCCGTTCGATTTTTTGAATACCACCACGTTTGCCAGCCAATCGGGGTAGTCAATTTCTTATATGAATTTTGCCTCCAACAATTTTTCTACTTCGGCCTGAATGACTTGTTACCTTTCCATGGCGAAGTTTCTTTTCTTTTGTTTTACAGGCTGTGCATCGGCCTTGACGTTGAGACAATGTTTGGCTATTGACGGATCTAATCCAGGCATATCTTCGGCCCCCAGGCAAACACGTCATGATGTTGTATAATGATTTTGACGACCTTCTCCTTTAATTCAGGCTCCATGTCTTTGCCTATTTGGATCATTTTTCCTGATTGACCCACAAACAACTCGACTTCTTCGGTTTCGGCTGCTGGTTCGGCAATCGGGTTGGATAGGTCGGCTCCGAACTTTTCCAACTCAATGTTTAATAGTTGGTGACTGCCTCCGGCCTCATTTTTGCCCCTTTTTCTTTTTCTGGCTCCGGTCACTTCCACGTCTTTGTCTTTTTCAAGGTCCTCCAGCATAATTATCCGTGCGGCCTTCTGGTCGCCTCTCATTTCTCCGATCCCATGTTTGGTCGGGAATTTTAACTTTAAATGAGGGATCGATGATACCGCCTGAAACAGTGATAAAGCTGGCCTCCCGAGAATTCCATTGTATGGGCTGTCTACTCGAACAACATAGAACTTAGCTTTCTTCGTTGCTGTATACGGTGCTTTTCCCATTAGGGCATAGAGTGTGATAGTTCCTTCGATCGGTACGGGTTGATTCCCGAAGCCGTAAAGCGGTGCCTCGTGGCATGGCTCCAATTGTTCGCCTCCCAAGTTCATTTTGCAGTATGTTCGGTAGTATAGAATGTTTACCGAACTACCTTCATCGACCAGCACTTTCCAAATCTTATTTTTCCCGATGATAGGGTTGATGACGAGTGGGTCTTCGTTTTGCCAAATTACATCCTCATAGTCATCCTCTGTGAAGGAGATAGGCAATGGTTGCTTCGCTGCGCTTGATTGATATAAGTTGTAGATTTGTCTAGCGTATTTCTTACAGGATGTTTTACTGTCCCGATCTAATATCGTCCCCCCAGAAATGGTTCTTACTTTGCCTCGGAATTTTTCTGATCCTTCAGTATCCTTCTTTTTTTCATTGTTATCTAGCTTCTCCCTCAGATCTCCGATGAATTGTGTTAAGTCTCCATCCTTGATCATTTTTTCTATCAATCTCTTCAGATGGAAGAATTCGTCGGTGTTGTGCCCTTTATCTTGATGGTATTCACAATACTTGTTCTCGTTCCTTCGGTGTTCTGGGGTTCTCAGCCTGGCTAGCCGAACGAATCCGGGCTTACCTTTAATCTCGTGGAGAATCTTCGAGATAGGTGTATTTAAGGGTGTAAACACCACGCTATCTCTATCTCGTCTTCGTTCGGACCCTTTATCTGGCCTGAGGTCTTTCAATCGGCTTTTGATATCTCCTTGGCCTCATCGGTCTTCTCGTCGATCGTCCTTTCTTTCGTCTTTGTCGGAACCACTACTTTGTTCCTCTTTATACCCTCCTATTGACTTCATTTTTCTTCTAATGGCTTCCCCCCAAAGGTATATATCGTTTAATGATTTCGGTAGTACGTCATAATATGAAGACCGAAGCTTTTTCCCTTTCACGGGGTCGAGGCCTGCGAAGAGGAATCCTGCGGCTTTAACCTTATCTAAGTTTGTCACCATTCCTGCTTCTTCTTTAAACCTGGCCAGGTAATCGCCAAGCTCTTCGTTCAGTTTTTGTTTACAGTGGATTAGGGCTTCGGTATCCTTTTCTCTTCGGCACAGGTGGGAGTAGTGCCTCAAAAATTTTCTTTTGATTTGTCCGTATGAACCGATCGACCTTGGTCTTAGCGAACGGTACCACATAGACACCGTTCCCTTTAAGTAAGTTTTGAATATCTTGCATAGCATGACATCACAGTGCCCCATACAAGTCATGAGAGACTCGTATTTTTTGCAATGGTCTTCGGGATCACCCTTTCCGTTAAACTCGTGCATCTTCGAGAACTGTCTTCCGGGTGGTGGTCGGTACTGTTCGATGTCTTCGGTCACCACAGGTTCGTGACTGACCTTCCTATCTCTGAACATTAACTTCTCAATCCTTTTTATTCTGTCACCTACATGTGAGTCATCCTTGTTTGAATCTGAGGTATAAACCACCTTCGATCGGGATCGTATGGAGCATGGCTCGAAATTTTCTGATTCGTCATCATCATTTCTGGTCCTTTTTTCTCTTCGGCTTTTGGTTTCGTGACCTTCGATTTCCAGGGCTTCTCGTAGCAATTTCTCCTGGAGTTCTATTTCCTCCCTTTGGAGTTTCAAGGATTGTAATTTCAACTGATCGACCATTTTTTGTTTGGCCAATCTTTCTGCGTCCTTGTCGCTTTTTTCTTTTCGTTTCCCTTTGGTTTTTTGCTCCTCTCTCCACTTTTGGAGCATTTGTTGCTGTTCTTCGGGGGTTGGCATTTCTCCTTCCTCGTCGAAGTTTAAATTTCTTGGTGTAACAGGAGGTGGACGGCTGCCTCCTGCCTGGGTGTTTATTGGAGTTTCTTCGTTAGCCATAGCAGTTGGTAGGTGGTGATTTTCAACACAAATCGTATCTCTACGTTCCCACAGACGGCGCCAAATGTTGTAACCGGATTTCTGCCAAGCCTTGGTTTGGCTCCACCTGCAAAACAAGAAGAATACGAGGGATTGGCACCCCGATTCACCTCCGGTGTAAGAATCAGTAAATCGGTTTTTAGAGAGAAATAGGGTAAAACGTAAAGTGTTTGTGTGTGTTTGAAATTGGTTGTCCTTTGAAGTTTAATTATACTTCTCTTTTTATAGACTTGGTTTCACCTTTTTCTTCTTGGATCCGATCTAGATCGGTATGATGAGGAGACATCATTATTCTTCATTGTCCCTGTACTCAAGTAAAGTAACTATGTGATCTGTTAAAGAGGAGAGGACCATGTGACCGTTGAAGGAAAATGGACTGGGCTGAATATGGGCCGACCGACCGTATGGCCTGTTTTGATATTGGGCCTTATGTTCGGCCCAATGAGAGGATGGGCTTCCAACACCACCATACCTCAAAAGCCTTGAATACTAGCTAAATGCAAATATCAAGTTAGATTCTGAAACAAGAGTGTTTTTGTTTTCCTGAGAATAAGACTTTCAATTTATTTAGCACTTCTAATATAAATCTATTATTGTGATTGTGAAACTACAACATAAATCTTATATACTCGGCCATCGATTTTCAGAAATTCCAAATGCATATTGACATTTTTTCTGCTCGTGTTTTACTCTGTGTCATGAAATTATTCGAAACGTGGTTGTTGTAGGGAGAATTTCGTTACAACACGAAATTGGAGGTTGCTGGATTTATGGAGCAAAATACGGATATTTTGCTATGAACATGAAGAACATGGGAGGAGATTGGTGTTTGTTTGTGGCTGATCTTGTTGATAGATAGTCAGGGGTGAGCTGAGGCGTATCCATAGCAAGGTGCCTACGTACCCTATTTATAGGGATCAAGCCATACGTAGTTCTTGGAGAGCAAGTTACCTAGGCGGGCTAGGGTTTTATGAGATAATCCAAAGTCCAAGCCCACCCGTTTATGGCTGACGTGGCAGTGAATCTTCAACCCTATCCGTGATCCATGGCCCAGCTGTGGAAGCCCATAGTCTCGAACGGATAGAATTGGCCAATAGAGGATCAATCAGGACCTAGCATGCGACCTTGAGGGATCTGGCCATGCGAAACGATCCCTTATGTCCAGCTACTCATGCGACCTTGGGTCTGGCCATGAGCCTTCCAGTAAAGAGTGAGATAGTGATCTCGTTGTAGTTTGTAGATGTGATGATAGAGATGATCGAAGCGATCCCTTGGTGGAGATCATAAGCGAGGTGGCCCTGTAGCGAGGTGACCCTCTAGCGAGGTGGCCCTGTAGCGAGGTGGCCCTGTTAGATGCGACCTCGAGGCCTAGCAAGAGAGGACGCCTTGAGACGCCTAGAGGCCTAGCAAGAGAGGACGCCTTGAGTAGTAACAGGAGGTCATAGTGAGGTGACCCCTAGGGTGGGATCATGTCTTCGAGAGGTTGTCTTCAAGAGATTTAAGAGATAGAGGTGAAATGATCCCTGATCGGGCCTCATGCCTTGTTGATCCTTCTTCAATATTTAAGCCATAAAGTGAGGTGGGCCCCTTGTATAGTCGTTTGAGCCTGTTTAAGATCTATGCTGAGATTCGGGCATAACAACTACCCCCAATTCCATATTGCCATTATGAATGCGATGTGGAATCAAGTAAAGTGGTGTCTTCCAATTAATGCAAAGCCAAGTATAAATTGTAAGTGACGGTGACCTCGAGGGATCCTTCCAAGCGCAATGTGGTCCTGAAGGGACCTTGAGAGGCGACCCATAGGGCCCTGCAGTCATAAATGGTTATAATTATATCTTCTGTCCAGCTGATGTGTAAGCTCAGGCTTTCACCTATATTTTCATGTCTTCTTAAAATGTGATGAGAGAACTCTCCTCTGCTCCTTATTATTATGATGAGAGGCCTCCTTGCAGCCTCATATGTTGTGAGGCCTCCTCCTCGCAGCCTCATATGTTGAGAGGCCTCCTCCTCGCAGCCTCATATGTGGAGAGGCCTCCTCCGGTTGGGTGAAGAAATTGGGAAGTTTGCTGATAACCTCAAGATGGAGATGAATGAGCAACAAATGGATCCCCATGATTTCCTTTTATGTTTTTATCTGCTAGACTTAGTGGAGATGCGGGCACTCCCTTTATTTGCCTCGCACTTATAGACTTAATTTCTTTTACCTATTTGGATGCTCCTTGAACCTGGTTGGCTTGCTTTATTGATGCTCCTTTATTTGAAGTTTATAATATTGCAAAGTACCATAGGCCTCGTATCTGCTTGCACAAGGGACTCATGTTACATGAATTTTGCATGTATAGATTCCTCCATAACGCCTCTCCATATCTGTTAAATTTTTCCCAAGTGTTTTAGAATAGCTGATGGGGTCTTCAAATGATCCTGATCGCTGAAAAATTGACCTTAGCATATGAGTTGAGATAGTTTTGCATAATATAGACTTATCGATCATCGCCTATGGGCCGAGAGGCCTTGCATCACAAGATGTCGCGTTGCTAGAGGCTGGACTTGTAATTTTTTTTAATGTCTTGCTGAAAGAGGTGTTTATGTAATGTCACTGTGATGATGATTATTGTTAAAAAAGGAACATGGTTTAAAGTTTATATAACTAAATACTTGCCGATTAATGTTATAGATGCATTATTACAGGATATATTAATTATATGTGGATGGAGTATGTATGGTTGATTGACTACTGAAATCTAAGCATTAAGGATCACAAGTTTGGTAACTATTTCTTACACGAACTCTCTGAAGTTGGTGGTAGCTATCAATGTATAATAAGCTAAAATCTGATCTGTTGTATAATGATTAATTTGTTTTCTTCCCACCCCCCCTATATAACTAAATACTTGCCGATTAATGTTATAGATGCATTATTACAGGATATATTAATTATATGTGGATGGAGTATGTCTGGTTGATTGACTACTGAAATCTAAGCATTAAGGATCACAAGTTTGGTAACTATTTCTTACACGAACTCTCTGAAGTTGGTGGTAGCTATCAATGTATAATAAGCTAAAATCTGATCTGTTGTATAATGATTAATTTGTTTTCTTCCCACCCCCCTATATAACTAAATACTTGCCGATTAATGTTATAGATGCATTATTACAGGATATATTAATTATATGTGGATGGAGTATGTCTGGTTGATTGACTACTGAAATCTAAGCATTAAGGATCACAAGTTTGGTAACTATTTCTTACACGAACTCTCTGAAGTTGGTGGTAGCTATCAATGTATAATAAGCTAAAATCTGATCTGTTGTATAATGATTAATTTGTTTTCCCCCCTCCCCCCGCCCCCTTACTAGCTCCATTTGCACCTGCTTAATATATATGTACATACACTTGTTCATATGAGTTAATCAACATGGAATTTGTATTTTTTACAGAAAGCCAAAGGTCAGGACTAGACATTGTAGATTCGTGCGAAAAGCCAACAAAACGCTGAGTACTAATAATCTTGATGCCATTAGGGGACATTGAATTTTCGTGTCTAGCTAGCTTGGATCTTCTTCCCATTTGTCATCATCGAATTTCATTACTCATTTTATGTCCTTGGTTATAGTGATATATATTATAATGGTACAGAACACTCTTGCAATCCTGTTGGTTTTGTACTTCATTTTCATTGTATGGTTTCAGTAATATTATGTGAATCTTTGGAGTGAAACTTGGTTACTCCCTAGTTTTCTGGAGGGCTAAGAGCCATCATTCATTCGATACTATCCATCACTAGTTCACTACTTCCCAAAGAATGCCCTCACATAAGTAGAAATTAACTAAATTTGATATACTTTGTTCTACATGTAGTGGAATTCTCAGAGACCAGTTTCCTCATATTTTGTAAATTTGAAATTATTATTAACAATATATTGTTAACAAAGTATGAGACAGAACACAAGACTGTAAACAATTAGGAACAGACCATGGCAGAACAGAAGTATATATGTATCTTTATTGATAAACTCACTAAAACTATTTAATAAAACTGCATATACTCCGGAAGTTCAATGTACAAAATGCAGATTGCAGAATTTAACAACCCTTTCCTCCAAGGCTAAAGCTTCATAAAGAACCTGAATCCACAGAAAGAAGTACATCAATAGTGTCAACACCTGTTTTACTGGTTTTATAAATTCAAAAAACTACTAAGCCGATACCATTAGTAAAACAAAGGAGATTAAATATTAACTAGACAAAGATGACATTTCTATAAAAGAGTTTCTTTGTTCTTGTAATAGATAAGAGTTTACCTGTTAATTATCTTCCTCTGCAAAAAAGCAACTGCGACCACTATCTTATCAAAGACATTTTCTACATGGTGAAAGTAAAAATGCCTCCAAGAATTGATAAAATGCAAAGAAGCGCAGAAACCCAAAAACCCAACCAAGACACCGGGTCCTATTCCAGCATAAAACCACAAGCGCTCATCATCTGAACGAAAATCAGGTTCAACTTCACTGTGGTTGTGAAGACTATCTGATTTTGTGTCACCAGGGCATGGCTTCAAGATAGCTTGGCCACAAAGTTGTTTGTTGCCAGCATAGATTGAAAGATCATTGAAAGTCTCGAGATGCTTTCCGGTTGGTATTCTTCCTGATAAATCATTGAAGGAGAGGTTCAAGCTGCCCAAAGAGTTCAATTCCGATAAATTCTGTGGAATAGGGCCACTGAGTTCATTATCAGAGAGATCAAGTGATTCCAATTTATACAAGTCCCCAATCTTTTCAGGGATCCTTCCAGCTAAACGATTACCTGTTAAGTTCAAATTCGTTAAACCATGAAGATCCATCAACTCTTTTGGAATCTCTCCACTGATGCGGTTGTGAGATAGATCAATAGAAAACAGGTACTTCAGAGTCGAGGTGTATTGTAGTTCACATCCTTTGACATTATTTATTAGCATTTCACCCAATATATCGTCCAATCCTAGGAATGTCACGGCGCTTAAACCTGTAATCATTGAGCTAAAATTGCCAAAACAAGGAGGGATGCTTCCCGTGATTTGATTTTGTGCCAGGTTTAAAACTTGGATTGATGGGAGGTGGCAAAGCTGTGTGGGAATTTCACCATGGAAATTGTTGGACCGGAGTATTAAATACTCGAGAGAAGGTAATTGTTCTCTAGTCCAAAGGGGAAGAGTGTCACTCAAATGATTCTTTCCCGCATCAAGTATGACCAGATTCGACAAATTTTGGAAGGACAAAGGTAGTTTCCCTTGAAACTTGTTGTTGTTCAAGTTTAAATATATGAGATTTCCTAGAGAACCCAAGGAAACTGGGATATCACCAGAGAGACTGTTATCCATCACATCAAGGTCAGTCAAGTATTTCAAGTTTCCTAAGCATTTGAGGAGCTTTCCGGATAAGTTATTTCTGGAAAGAATTAAAGTCCTCAATGACGTTAGATTGCATATGAATACAGGAAAATCACCCGACAAATTGTTATTTGAGAGTGATAATGTCCACAGATCTCTCGGAGGTGTTAAACTGAATGACAGTTGTTCCCCGTTAATATCATTGTTGGATAAATCCACTCTTTCTGCGTGAGATACCAGATATACAAGCCAATTAGTTGGGATAATTGATAAACTTGTATTTTGCATTTGAAAAACCTTAATTTTTCTTTGTGTTTGGAGCCACCGGGGGATACTGGGCCCTACTTTCAAAGAATTCATCAATATTGATTGGAGCTGGAAGGGAGGAATCCATTCCGAACTAATATTCAACACTAAGTTAGACTTTGAAGAAACACCCAACGATTTCAGCCTTTTGAGGTTAATAAAGTGATGCTCAGATACAAAACCATCCCAATAATTAGAAAGAAGAATCAAATGTATTAGATTTGATAGTTCTCCAATGCATTTTGGAATGTTTCCGCTCAATTTATTATCCCCTACATACAAATGTTCCAACTCTGACAGATGGCAAATTGATTCAGGTAGACAACCGATCAATTGATTTGATTCTACAAAGAGGCCTGTAAGTTTCGTGAGGTTGCCCAGTTCAGATGGAATTGAACCATCCAATCTATTGCTTGAAAGATCGAGTGTAGAAAGTGACTTTAAATTTCCAAGAGATTGAGGAATCAAACCTTGGAAATTATTGTCGGAAAGATAAAGTTCTGAAAGGAAAGTCAAACTTCCCACAAATTCAGGAATTGGGCCATGAAAGTTGTTATCCCCAAGATCAAGGGAAACAAGAGATGTTAAATTCTTAAAGGAAAGAGGATTAAGGATATTGTCGTGGAGCCGACAGTTGGATAGTGCAAGTACTAATAGAGAATTAGGAAGCATGTTAATGGCCGGAAACGAATCAGCAACGGCCTTCCAAAAGGTAACAGATGATAGATCCAAGTGTTCCAGAAAAGAAAGCCCATGTAACCATCTCATGCTATCAATGCTCAATAAAGAATCATCATAATCATCATCATAACTACTACTTAAATCAAGGTGACGCAAGGTTGAAAGGTTTCCTAGATGATGAGGAACTAAACCCTGAAATAATGAGTTAGAGAGGTCTAGATAGGTTAGCTCCTTAAAGTACCCAAAAAATTCTGGAATTTTGAACCCATCAAAGTTGTTAGAACTCAAGTCCAAGTAAGTCAAATATTTCAAATCAAGCAAAGAAGAGTTTAAAATCTGATCACCTCTTAACTCGCAATTTGGAAGATCAAGTTCAATGACATGGCCTGTACTCGTGTTATCACACGATATTCCATACCATGAACAACAATCATCTCCAACCCATGATGATAAGTAATTATACTCATCAAAGAGACCTCTCTTGAACTGAAGCAAAGCTTGTTTCTCACTCTCGAGGCAACTTCTACCAGAATAGCCTCCAACTCTGCTTCCTTGCCCAAAATCCAAACTTGTCAGAACACCCAACGCAAAAGCAAGAACGAGTAAACTCATCATATTTTTTTGCATATTCATAGCTATGAGAATATACTTATTTTGGAGCTGTTTACATATACATAAGACACTACATGCAGTTTGCCTTATATATATGGAAAAAATATGAAATAAAATCATATATAGACAAGTGTAAAAAGTATCAACCAGACAAATAATTAATCAGACTCCCATCTCTTTCAACTTATAGTCTCCTCCAAGTCTCCGTAGACTTGGTCTGTATATATAGTGATAAACAATTTAACTACATTATTTGTCAAATCATTATCAAACAGCATAAAGAAGACAATGCAGGAAATAAGAGGAAGATGAGTTCATGTTTCGTATATCTATGTAGTATAACATACGTAACTGAACTGTTCATCCCGGGAATAGATTAAATTTACATCACACAAAGCTATATACAGTATACACATTCGATTCCTAACCACACATATGTATTAATTCATTTTTCTGAATTGGGCAGTTTATTGCATGCATTTACCAATAAAAATATGTACGAAAAAATATACACGACGTTCCTTTTTTTTGGTCATGTCTGCTTAAACTTGCTTAATTATATAGAAAGCCTCCCACTCAGCAAAATTTAAGATACACAGTCACACTAAACTCCGACCAAAAGGAATTTGTGACCTTGTCCAATAATAGTTGATACATTTGAGTAAACGAACTCGTACTTAGGCAAGAGAAGAGTCTGCAAGTCTTTTAAAGGCTGTTAAAAGTTGATGCATATGAGTAAACGTAATCGCATGATTTCGCATTTCTATAGCTTGAATTATACTGATATAATCTAGCTAGCTAGGATATACTTATTTGCCAGCCGTTTATATTTATGAATATGGGAATTATATAGTTTGATCGAATATAAAGGAAAAGAACGCTTGATTTCCGGTTGCAAGGATGGAATCGCAGATTTACAGCCTAGCGTTCAACCGACGAAATGGGTTGTTTGTGGTGTTTTTGGGATTGAGTTTGCAAGATCATTCGCTGTTTGTGGTGTTTTTGGGACTGAGTTTGTAAGGTCACCGGACAACTATGACGGAGTAATGTTAAGTCGGCCATCAAGGATGTCCAGGAATCATTGTCACTCTATTTTCTATGTGTCTTTGTTGTAGATAAATGTGAACATGCCCCCTTACAAAGTGCCTACATATCCTATATATAACCTTTATTAATAAGCAAAACCTCTTTTTAATGTACTACTTTGTACCATTTGGTTCGCAGCTAGACCTGGCAATCCGTACCTATCGTATATTTTCGTGTCGTGTACTTTCGTGTTTCGTGTACGTAATGCCAAATCCAAAACCGATCCATTAAGAATTCGTTTCATTTCGTGTTCATGTACCTTCATTTCGTGTACATTCGTGTCGTGTTTCGTGTAATTTTTGAATAAAATAAAAAAATTTAAATATTAAATTTTTACTAGTCGAGTCTTAAGTCAATATGTCATAAAGAATCAAGTGAACTCAAGTCTTGTGAAACTAAAATTTGAAACTATTTTGTATTTATCTTATGAACAACAATCATCTCCAACCCATGATGATAAGTATTTGAACTCGTCAAAGAGATGGCTCTTAAACTCTAGCAAAACCTGTTTCTCACTCCGCAAGCAGCTTCTACTATAATAATCTCCGACTATGCTACTGTGCCCAAACTCCACACTTGCCAGAACACCGGACACATAAACGAGAACGAGTAGACATATATGCTTCTGCATTTCCACAGCTAGAAGAAACTACTTAATTGGGAGCTAATTATATTAAAATATTATATGGTATGATTGAATATACATGAGCAGGTACATGAATTAAAGTCACGGATGAATAGAAAAAGTATCATACTAGGACAAATAACTTAGACTCCTAGTCAGTCTTCGCCAGTAATCCCATCTCTTTCCACTTCTAGTCTCCGCGTGCTCCCCATTGTTGATACACTTTAAATCTGTTGTTGCTAAAAGACACTTGGTGTATATTACGCGTCTGAAATGAGATACAATGCTAAAACTTTCCAACAAAAAATAGTTTAGTATTAAACAACACTATAGCTACTACTACAGGTTTCTTCGAATCTTAACATCAATTTTGTGGAAATTGCCTACCAGCTCTGAGCTCCCACTCTCGCGTCCCAAAAAAGTTTCAAAGTTACATACTCCATTAGATAATCAAAGGCGCATGTATATGGAAGTTCCTTTGTCATTAACTTTGGGGTAAAAGTAAAACAATATGATTCATAATTTGTTGCCCTTTTTCTACTACTAACTTCTATTAACATGCCAAACAGAATAAAATACTTAATTATTAGTACCTGCTTAGCCTTTACTCCGCTTAGAAGTATGTATGAAGTACACACGAACAAGCCTACGAATTTTTCATAACGTCTAATTCAGGTCCACAGGATTACCTAGAGAAAAGATGGAGAACTGCTAAGATTACTGTTTGGGTGAGGGAGTGGGGCTAAGAGTAGCACTGATCAATTGAATAATAAGATACAACAGTGAATAAGTTCGAGTGTAGGAATACCTCCAAGAATTGATGAAATGCAAAGAAGCGCAGAATGCGAAAATGCAAACCAAGAGGCCAGGTCCCATTCCAGTGTAAAACCACATGCGCTCATTGATGTAGTACATTTTTGTGTTTGTTCGTTCACTAGAAGACAGGTTTTATCAATTTTAATTTAATTATCACAAATTATTAAAAACAATTATTGAGAATTTTTATATAACTAAATAACGCAAATAAATGTGTTTTAAAGTCGATTAACTAAAAGTCTAGGACGACCGGGTTCACCATGTTTACACCGAAACAAATTATATGGATGTAGTAATTTAACGGATTTAAATAATTAGAACATGTGTTAATCTCTCTCAAGCATTAACGCTCTCGGAAATCCAATTATGCTCTCGCACTAAAATTCAATTCCGCTAATCGTATGTATGCCTCTAGTGAATAAAATCTCTCGTTCTATTATTCCTATTCGCAAATAATTAATTAATGATACCGGTCGATAACACAAATTAGATTTTATAACATATCGATTAGAATTATTTTATATCCGTTAAACAACTAATAAAATTAAAGCACTATCATGGTGTAAACATGGCTTCCCCTTACACCCTAGAAATAAACTACTCACACATGCTATTAATAGAATTGACAAAAATGATTAAACAAAACATGTAAAACATATATTAATAAACAAGATAAAATTAAAGAGTACCTCAAATTTGTAATAAATGGAGAATTAAGCCAAACAACATGTACATAAAAGAGAAGAAAACCAAGCCCCTAATCCTAGCTCTTGCAGTAGCCGAATAAAGATAGATGTATAGAAATAAAAAGTGCAGGATGAATGAGTGCTTTTCTTTTTCTAAGATGGAGTATGCTGTCTGATGTTTGTGTGATGTCTCTGGAATGAACAAATGCCAAGTCCTTTTATAGGACTTTTGTTTGGTTGCTTTTCAAAGTTGGCATGTTCTTTGACTGATTTATTTTCAAAGACTGCTGCTTTTCTTTTCAAAGCTTGCTGCATGTATTTTTCAAAGGACGGCTGGCTGCTGCATTTATTTCTTTCAAGGCTGCCTGCTTTGATTTCAATATTGCCTGCACTGCTTTTCAAAGTTTTCTGCACTTGAATATTCCAATTTGCTCCAAATTTCTAACTCTTTTTCCTTCTTCTTTTATTTCTTTATTTTGTTATTTCTTTATTTTTCCGAATTTATTCCAGTTTTAGCTCCAAAATAGCTCTTTAAGCCCAAATTCTTCCAAACTTAGAAATTCTTGCCTTTCTACAATAAAACATCAAAATTTATTAAATAATATTCAAATCAATGTAAAATACAATTAAATATGGGGATAAAATTATCTAATATATATATAAAAATATATCCTATCAAACATCCCCACACTAAGCATTTTCACGTCCTCGGGCAAATAAACGAAATAAAAACTAAATCCTAATATCACTTTCGTAGATGACACGATTGCATTGAGCATATGCAACAAGCCGTTAAACCCCTAGGCAGCCCTAGTAGGACGAGTGTTGTCTCGTGAGGGTTTATAGTGAATTTACCCACAAAATTCATTTTTTTTCTGCCAAGTCTCAAGTATGCAACCTATCATAGTACTCCACACCAGTAAACCTCAATTGCACAATACTGAAAGTCTGTTCACTTACACATCATATGCACAAGACTATCCAAGTAAATACACAGTCTAGATAGACAAAAAGATCATGAAATAGGTATCAATTTCACATTCAGTGAGTAACATGCTATGGATAGAAAATCTCACATAACTCTCAAATCACACAAGTGTATAGGTGAAGTGTATTCGCTCAAGTTCAATCAATTAAGTCACGTGCTACCATATGCTTGGTTGTCCACCAAATCTCCACTACCTTGAATACATGCATGCACAATTCAAAAGGTCTTTGTTAAAGGTTGTAACGTGGCTAAGGTGAAGGGTAAGGAATCAAGAAAAAGGCTAACAAGTGGCTAACTCGACAAACTAATAGAGCACAATGTTCATTTCTAATTAAAGCACTCAACATGAAATTACGATCATGTAACAGCTGAGCAAACTCTCACAAACATTAAACCCCAAGCACATATTACCATGTACTTTTCCATTTTCATATTGCACAAACCAATGAACACAACTCTACTTGATCTTTTATTTTATATATATATATATTTTTTTCTTTTTTTTTTTTTTTAATATTTTTTCTTTTTGATTCCCTCCAAATTTTTCACACTTTAACAAAGAAATCCCCACACTATTCACTCACCAACCTCCAAATGAATCAAAATGCTCTACTAGTAAATCAAGAGAAGAATAAACAAGTAGGCTCAAGAATTTAGATTGGTGATATACAAAAATAACGGATAAAAAGCTCAAAGGGGTTCACTAAGGATATATGATTCAAGGGTACTGTTTCGATAAATATGGTTAATCCTAGTGCCTTTATCATTTTCATGCATACAGATATCATGTAATCTCAAAATGGTTTAAAGCAAGTTCTAGAGCGACATACTCAATGATGAACTACACACATCAATAAAAATTCGATTGATATAAGATGTACCAATCACAAATTAGGCTCAAGATCTCACAAGGTGAAAGCATGCTTTAGTACTCACTAAATTTGACAATGAAGTATTTCAAGTTTTAAAATTTTTGCAAGCACGTACAAGAAATCAACAAGTAACAAATAACTTTCAGAGATATGACATGTCAAATAATCATGCAAAATAAGCTCACAAGATGTGTACCTATCCTTGTTAACACACTATGAGACGAGGCAATTAATTTTCTAATTTTTTAATTTTTTTTTTGAATTTTATTTTATTAATCATCGAGAACTCATCCCCACACTTAAGTGGTTCATTGTCCTCAATGAACAATTATATAAAAGAAAAGTAAGAAATATAAAGAAAAGTAAGAAATACTCCCCTAATAGCCTGCTCAAACCATTGGGTTGCCTCCCAATAAGCGCTCTTTTACCGTCATTAGCTTGACTTCTGCCTTCGAATCAAGGTTCCATGGAGAGATTGTCGAGCCGAATCGTCTCCATTTTTCCAACAAATGCGCCGTCCACATATAATTTAAGGCGTTGACCGTTTACCTTAATTTTTTCTCCATCTTGCCCCATGATCTCAATAGCACCATGAAATTTAACTCCAGTTATAGTGAAGGGTCCAGACCATCTAGATTTAAGCTTCCCAGGAAAGAGTCGGAGCCTTGAGTTAAATAACAATACCTTGTCACCAACTTGAAAATCTCTTCGTTGGATCATCTTATCATGCATTTTCTTAGTTCTCTCTTTGTAAATCCGGGAATTATCATAAGCATCAAATCGAAGCTCATCTAATTCATTTAATTGAAGAAGTCTTGCTTGTCCCGCGGCTTTTAAATCCATGTTGAGTTCTTTTATAGCCCAAAAAGCACGATATTCCAACTCAACTGGCAAGTGACATGCCTTGCCATATACTAACCGATATGGGGTAGTTCCAATAGGGGTCTTATATGCTGTCCGATAAGCCCACAAAGCATCATCTAGCTTCAAGTACCAATCTTTTCTAGATTTTGCAACTACCTTCTCTAGAATGCTTTTAATTTGACGATTTGAAACCTCCACTTGGCCACTTGTTTGAGGATGATAAGCAAGACCGACCTTGTGAGTGACACCATACTTCTTCAACAAAGTTTCAAATTGTCGGTGGTGAAAATGAGAACCACCATCACTTATCACGGTTCTTAGAACTCCAAAGCGCGGGAAGATGATTTTCTTGAAGAGATTCATAACAACCTTAGAATCATTGGTGCGCGATCCAATCGCTTCAACCCATTTGGAAACATAATCAACTGCAACTAAGATGTATTTCATCCCACAAGAAGTTGGGAACGGTCCCATAAAATCAATACCCCATACATCAAATATCTCGACCTCAAGAATACCGGTCTGAGGCATCTCATTGCGTTTAGAAATATTACCCGTTCTTTGACATGCATCACAAACCAAACAGAAAGCACGAGCATCTTTAAATATAGAAGGCCAAAAGAAACCGGATTAAAGTACCTTAGCAGCAGTTTTAGAAGGACCATGGTGCCCTCCACATGCAAGAGAATGACAATGCTTGAGAATGTCATTAACTTCAAACTCTGGGACACATATACGAAAGATCCCATCAGCACACTTTCGATACAAGAAAGGGTCATCCCAAAAATATTGTTTAGCATCATGATGGAACCGCTTTCTTTGTTGATAAGTCAATTCTGGAGGGTGTGATCCACTAACACAGAAATTTGCAAAATCTGCATACCATGGAGTTTGAGTAGCAACCGAAAATAGGTGATCATCTGGAAAAGAATCGTCGATAGGAGTACTTGACGCAATATCAGATTTGAAACGCAACCGTGAGAGATGATCCGCAACCACATTCTCAGCACCCTTCTTATCCTTGATTTTCAAGTCAAACTCTTGAAGTAAGAGAATCCAACGAATAAGCCTTGGCTTTGCTTCTTTCTTTGCCAACAGATACTTGAGTGCTGAATGATCAGTGTGAACAATGACTTTGGAGCCAATGAGATAGGCTCGGAATTTGTCAAGAGCGTAGACCACAGCAAGAAGTTCCTTCTCAGTCGTAGCATAATTAACTTGAGCTTCGTCCAAGGTTTTACTTGCATAGTAGATGGCGTGAAATACCTTATCTTTCCTTTGACCGAGAACTGCTCCAACAGCATAATCACTTGCATCACACATGATTTCAAATGGAAGATTCCAATCTGGAGATTGGATGATTGGTGCACTTATCAAAGCTTCCTTGATCCTGTTAAAAGACTCCAAATAAGCGTCAGTAAACACAAAGGTGGCATCCTTAAGCAACAATTGAGTGAGGGGTTTTGCAATTTTTGAAAAATCTTTTATAAAACGACGATAAAAACCCGCATGACCAAGGAAACTCCTCACTCCCTTGACATTAACAGGAGGAGGAAGCTTCTCAATCACCTCAATTTTTGCTTTGTCAACCTGGATGCCACGTTCAGAAATCAAGTGACCAAGTACCACTCCTTCATTTACCATGAAGTGGCACTTTTCCCAATTCAAAACCAAATTCACCTCTTCACAACGTTTAAGCACTTTATAAAGATTATGCAGACATACATCAAAATCAGACCCATAAACACTGAAATCATCCATAAATACTTCCATGATAGACTCTATGAAATCAGAAAATATGGCAGTCATGCAACGCTGAAAAGTAGCAGGGGCATTGCACAATCCAAAAGGCACTCTACGATATGCAAAAGTACCATATGGGCAAGTAAATGTAGTCTTTTCTTGGTCATCAAGATGTATAGGGATCTGAAAGAACCCTGAATATCCATCTAAATAGCAAAAGTACTTATGCTTAGCAAGTCTTTCAAGCATCTGATCAATAAATTGGAGAGGGTAATGATCTTTTCTAGTAGCAGTGTTTAACTTACGGTAATCAATGCACATTCGCCAACCGGTGACAATTCGAGTGGGAATTAATTCATCTTTATCATTCTTAATTACCGTTGTTCCTCCTTTCTTAGGAACTACCTGAACTGGGCTTACCCATTTAGAATCGGAAATCGGGTAAATGATGCCCGCATCTAACAACTTCAAAACTTCTTTTTTAATAACCTCTTGCATGTTAGGGTTCAAGCGACGTTGTCCCTGTATGCAAGGCTTATGGTCATCATCTAAGTGAATTCTATGCATGCAAAAGTCTGGGCTAATCCCTGTAAGATCATCAATACTATACCCAATAGCTTTTCTATGCACACGCAAAACAGTAAGAAGCTTAAAAACCTGGTTATCATCAAGACTAGAGCTAACAATCACAGGACAAGTCTTTTCATCATCAAGAAACACATATTTAAGATTAGATGGCAAAGGCTTTAACTCTAACTTTTTTACCTGAGGTTGACCACAAGAAGTGACAGTGTTGGTTACCTCACAATTCGGATCAGCTACACCATCCAACTCAAGAATCAATGAATCGACTTCAACATGTCCTTCTCCTTCGTATGCTTTAAGCATGAGCACTGCTTCCAATGCATCATTCAATAGAATCTGAGGCGTCTCATCTTGGACAATTTCATCTATAACATCAATCCTGCAGCAAGTATTCTCAAGCAAAGGGGATTTAAGAGCAGAGGTTAGAGTAAAAGTAATTTTATCATCACCAACGCTCAATGTGAGAGTCCTAGTTTTAACATCAATTACAGCACCTGCAGTACAGAGAAATGGTCTACCTAAAATAATAGGTATTTGGCTATCCTCTTCCATATCTAGAACTACAGAGTCTACAGGAATATAGAATTTTCCAACCCTAACAGGCACATCCTCTAAAATTCCAAGAGGATATTTTATCGAACGGTCTGCCATTTGCAAAGTCATCTGTGTACATTTTAATTCTCCCATGTTTAATTTTGAAAAATCGAGAGAGGCATGACTGAGATGCTAGCGCCTAAATCACATAAAGCTTTATCAATAAACAATGCACCTAAATGACACGGGATCGAAAAACTACCAGGATCTTTAAGCTTAGGTGGAGACTTATTCTGTAAAACAGCACTACACTCCTCAGTAAAAGCTACTGTCTCTACCTCACCAAAGGACCTTTTCTTAGTGAGAATATCCTTGAGAAACTTTGCATATGATGGAACTTGAGAAATTAAATCAGTGAAAGGAACTGTTACCTCAAGGTTCTTGACAAGTGTCATGAACTTACCAAACTACCGGTCCACCTTAGTTCTGTTCATCCTGCTAGGGAATGGGAGCTTTGGCACAAATGGTGGAGGGGTGACTGCAGTCTTTTCTTTGTCCTTTTCCTTGCTTTCCTCAGTTTCACCTTCGTTTGTGTCTTCAACAACTTTCTCTACCTTGTCTTCCTCAGATTTCTCTTTTTCTTTCTTAGTAGGAATATCGTCAGTAGGCATTGGAGGAGCATCATATGTATGACCACTCCTAAGAGTAATGGCATTCACATTTTCCTTTGGCTGAGTTGGTTGTGCTGGTAGAGAGCCTTGTAGCCTTGTAGACGAAGAACTAGCCATTTGAGCAATCTGAGTTTCTAGCATCTTATTATGAATCTCCATCTGGTTCATCTTCCTATTGGTATCCTCCATATTCTTTTGCATTTGCAACAATATCTTCATCATATCACCTTGATTATCAGCCTGTGCAGTTTGATTGGCTTGAGGAGCATAATTCTGATAGGGCTTCTGAAATCCAGGGGGATTCATAGATCCTTGCGGGGGCCTATACTGCTGCTGTGGAGGAGGTTGATACGACTGCTGATATTGCTGCTGCTGATTAGGAACATTTGAATTCTGAGCGTTATTGTTCCTATATGAGAAGTTCGGATGATCTTTCCAACCAGGATTGTAAGTGTTGGAATACGAATTGTACTGTTGCCTCTGTTGGAAATCATTTGCTTGCTCCATCTGAAAATTTTGTGAATTTTGAGCATTGTATTGGCAATCGTTACCATAGTGGCCTTGGATGCCATAGACTTCACAAACAGGATGATTCATAGGAGCCACGGATGACAATGCATTGATACTCATAGGTGGAGTAGAGGGCTGAGATGTCTTCAATGAGTGGATCTCCTGAGTCAATGCAGCGAGTTGAGATGATAATAGAGAATATGCATCCACTTCAAGTTTACTCCCTTTCTTAGTTGCTCTCGGGTTACTGAAGTGATTGGCAGCCAAATTTGAAAGAAAAGCATGTGCATCATCAACTCCTTTGTCTAAAAACACGCCACCTACAGCGTTATCAACTGTACCTTTTGTTTCAGGATCAAGACCATTGTAGAAGCGTTTAAGCAGAAACCACTTCTCAAGACCATGGTGAGGGCATGCACGTTGATAATCCTTGAATCTGTCCCAAGCATCCCGAAGAGATTCGCCATAATCTTGCTTAAAACCCATCATCTTGTCGATCAAATCGTCGGTTCTGTTAGGAGGGAAGAACTCAGTTAAGAAAGCCTGAGCAATCTCATCCCACTCGGTCAAGTCAATATCATTCAACCATTTTTTAGCTTTGTCACGAAGAGAGAAACCGAATAACATGACTTTCAACTGGTCTGGAGTGACTCCCTGATGTTTAATGGTAGAACAGAGCTGTTGAAACCTTTGCAGATGAAGTGTAGGGTCTTCGGATGGAAGACCAGCAAACTGATTATGTTGGATCATATTGAGCAACGCCGGTTTGATCTCAAAGTTTGCTGCTTGAATAGCTGGCATAGCGAGACCAACCGGTACCCCACTCGGAGAAGGCTGCGAATAGTTCTTCAAAGATTTAAAAGGAAGGTTGGCCATTTTAATATCTGAGAAATGGATCTTTCGCTGCTTTTTATTTCTCTGTTTGTCGATGTATTGTTGCAGAGGTTCTCCGGAATCAAGACCCTGAGTAGAATCAGGAGTTATAATTTCGTCTTCTGTATACCTGTGCATCAACAACAAAAACAAGAAAAACAGTAAAATCGGTCTCAATTGGAACTAAAGTTCCAATGAGACAATGAAAAAATAGACGAACTAAAATTTTTTTTAATTAAACACAAAATTTTAACAAATTAAACAAAATATAAAAAAAATGTATTTTTTTATTATTTTTTTTTAATTTTTTATTTTAGCACTACATTATTACAAACTGGAAACGGACTTTAATTATAAAACCAAAACAATTAACACAACAAAAACTGGAAATTTTATTTACAGGAATTTTAGAAAAAATTGGACATGGTTGCTTCGTAAATAGAACTAGCCAGAAATACCCGATACAAGAATTTAAAACCAACAAACGACTCAACAAAATGCAACTCAGTTAACGAACAGCAAATTAACATACAAAACCAAAATCCTGGCACAACGAACACACTAATACACGAGTCCACAGTTTAACAAATTAATAAGAACCCAGTCGAGTCAACTCAGTTCTACACCGCAACATTCACAAGCAGCAAATTACCAAACTCAATTCGCAAATAATATGGTGACAACGGAACTTGGTGAAACTCGGACACAAGAACAAGGTAGGAACTCGGCTACGAACTCAGACACGCGGAAACCAGCAAAACTGAA
Source organism: Saposhnikovia divaricata (assembly GCA_036435485.1). Lineage (NCBI taxonomy): Eukaryota > Viridiplantae > Streptophyta > Magnoliopsida > Apiales > Apiaceae > Saposhnikovia > Saposhnikovia divaricata. Next base: position 60,795,432 of record CM071594.1, read on the forward strand.
CAACAATTAGTGAACTCGACGGCAAATTACAACTACTCATAACTCGAAAACTCATAGAACACAAACTCAACTCAGTATTCAAACTTAGCAATTTAACTCGCCATTGTCAACTCGGTTTGCAATAGGTGACACAGAACGCAACTCTGGACTCACGGTTTCACTCGCGAACTCGGAACAAAACCATACAACTCGGCAACAGCGAACTTCAATAAAAACCGAACAAATAACCCAGTTGACTCAGCTACAGTAAACAGAGAAACTCAAAGCAACAACTTGCAACTCGACGCAAAACTCAGCGAAATACAAGCAAAACTCGATGCAAATACTCAGCGAAAAGAAAGAAGAGGCGGGGGATGTGGGTTTCTGTGGTGCTTGTTGAAGAACAGGGGAGTAAATGGGTTTTGTGGGAAAGAATAGAGATGAAGGGAAGGAGGAGATGGGTATGTGGTTTATTCGAAAAGAAAAAGAGAGATAGAGGAGTGAAGAAGGGTGGAGGCGAGTTGATCTCAGGCCGGAGATGGAGGAGCGGTGGTCGGGTGGAATGGGTGGATTGATGGTGTTTGCGCGGAGAAGGGGAAGGGGAGAGATGGGTTAACGAAAATAAAACCAAAACAGGGGAGTGGTTGTGAACAAAACAGAGTAAAGGATTTATGGCTTCGAATTAAACAGATTAAAGCAGGAAAAATACGTACTCAAAATTTAAAATTAATATTATTGTATTTTTTATTACACTGAACAAAATAAAATCTAAACTATAAGAAACAATTAATTTAAAATCGATAATTTTTGCCTCCCCGGTAGCGGCGCCAATTTGATGTAGTATATTTTTGTGTTTGTTCGTTCACAGGGAGACAGGTTTGATCAATTTTAATTTAATTATCACAAATTATTAAAAATAATTATTGAGAATTTTTATATAACTAAATAACGCAAATAAATGTGTTTTAAAGTCGATTAACTAAAAGTCTAGGGCGACCGGGTTCACCATGTTTACACCGAAACAAATTATATGGATGTAGTAATTTAACGGATTTAAATAATTAGAACATGTGTTAATCTCTCTCAAGCATTAACGCTCTCGGAAATCCAATTATGCTCTCGCACTAAAATTCAATTCCGCTAATCGTATGTATGCCTCTAGTGAATAAAATCTCTCGATCTATTATTCCTATTCGCAAATAATTAATTAATGATACCGGTCGATAACACAAATTAGATTTTATAACATATCGATTAGAATTATTTTATATCCGTTAAACAACTAATAAAATTAAAGCACTATCATGGTGTAAACATGGCTTCCCCTTACACCCTAGAAATAAACTACTCACACATGCTATTAATAGAATTGACAAAAATGATTAAACAAAACATGTAAAACATATATTAATAAACAAGATAAAATTAAAGAGTACCTCAAATTTGTAATAAATGGAGAATTAAGCCAAACAACGTGTACATAAAAGAGAAGAAAACCAAGCCCCTAATCCTAGTTCTTGCAGTAGCCGAATAAAGATAGATGTGTAGAAATAAAAAGTGCAGGATGAATGAGTGCTTTTCTTTTTCTAATATGGAGTATGCTGTCTGATGTTTGTGTGATGTCTCTGGAATGAACAAATGCCAAGTCCTTTTATAGGACTTTTGTTTGGTTGCTTTTCAAAGTTGGCATGTTCTTTGATTGATTTATTTTCAAAGACTGCTGCTTTCTTGTCAAAGCTTGCTGCATGTATTTTTCAAAGGACGGCTGGCTGCTGCATTTATTTCTTTCAAGGCTGCCTGCTTTGATTTCAATATTGCCTGCACTGCTTTTCAAAGTTTTCTGCACTTGGTTTGGGGTGTATTTGAAATATTCCAATTTGCTCCAAATTTCTAACTCTTTTTCCTTATTCTTTTATTTCTTCTTTGCACTTTATTTCTTTATTTTGTTATTTCTTTATTTTTCCGAATTTATTCCAGTTTTAGCTCCAAAATAGCTCTTTAAGCCCAAATTCTTCCAAACTTAGAAATTCTTGCCTTTCTACAATAAAACATCAAAATTTATTAAATAATATTCAAATCAATGTAAAATACAATTAAATATGGGGATAAAATTATCTAAAATATATATAAAAATATATCCTATCACTCATCATTTTAATCAAAATCACCATTTTTGTTGTCTGTGAATCTGTTTCACCAGGATCTCAAGATAGTTCACACTTCACAAGATGGTTCAGCCACTAATTTTTTTAAGAAAATTAAGGTGACTTGTTTTTATTGATGGGATTTTTTGTTTTTTTTGTTTTTTGTTTTCTTGTTTATTATCATAAATAAGAAAACACTAAATAAATTTAAAAAACGAGAATTATTAAGTTTTTTTTTTGAAATCAAAAACTGAACCTATTAATTCAAATCAGAATGCAATACATCAATAAGAAAGGAAGGTACATCACACCATTCCTTACATTCAGGCTTAGAACCAGTCTCCTTAGCCAAAGCATGGACTACTGAGTTCGCTGAACGTCTTATAAAATAAACAGAATAGGACCTTAAGTCCGTTACTAACGACCGACAATCATCCATAATAGCCCCTACTTACGAAGAATCCCTCAACTTGCTGTCAAAAGCTTGGACCACAGTTAGAGAATCAAGCTCAATATGCACACATAAGATCTCTTTTCTTTTTAGCCACGATAATGCTTCTTTAAAAGCTAAAGCCTCAGCCACCTTTGGATCAACAATGCCCAGCCAGAAACCTCCGTAGCCTGCTACAAACTGACCTTGATCATTCCTCAAAACACAGCCAAAGGAACTTCGACCACTCGATTCAAAGACCGCAGCATCTACATTGCACACAAGCCAACCCGGACCTGGCCGATTCCAAACTAACACCCCTTCCTTGTCATTAAGTTTCCAGTGGCTGTCCTGCAAATTCTGAGCCCGCTGCCATTGAAACAAGATGGAACTAGCAGCATTAACCACCATAGACGGAGGTTTAAACATCCTGTTCCAAACCACATTATTCCTATGCTCCCATATTTGCCACACCAACATACAAATGATTTCCAACTCCTTAGCAGTCTTACTCTGGAACCACTTCTGCATAACAGTTTGCACCGACGTTTCTGTGTTTGAAACTCCATCAACCTTTGCTAAACTCCAGCAAGTCTGTGCAAAAGAACAATACAACAAAATATGATCTGTACTCTCAGCTTCACTAAGACAAACAGGACAAATAGGATAAACTTCCACAAATCGACTTCTAAGATTTTCTAAAGTTGGAAGGCAATTCTGCATCATTCTCCAAACGAAAATTTTCACCTTCAATGGAATAGGCAAATTCCATAACTTAAGCCAATTAAACTCAACCCCCAGGTTTTGAACTCCATAAACATTTTGACACAGCCTTTTATAGCCTGCACATCCACGAATCATGTGATCTAGAGTGACTTAATGGAATTTATTAATGGAATTTATTATGTGATCCACGAATCACGAGAATTATTAAGTTATGTATATCCGATCATGGAATATCACCTATTTAGGCATCGGCTTCATTTGAAATAGGGAACATTCCTACTAATTATAATATATATTAAATTATAATTGATTCAATAGTTGAATTGTTAAAAGAATTCGTTAAATATTTAGTAAATAAATTATAACTGTTAGATCTAATAATAATGAATATTCTAAATTTAAACCCTTATTCTCAAAATTCAAGATTCGAATCCGTCAACAACAAATTTATATTAAGATTTCATATTATTAGTTCTAAATAATACATGTCATTTATTAAATAACTATTATTATTACTAATAATTTATTAATTAATATTACAAAGTGAAATTATATTCATAAAGTTAATTATATCTATAATAAATTATTATAATATATTTCGTTTAATCATACAAATTTAAAATATTTAAAAATAACACGTGTTTTGCATAGGCTATAAACTGGTATCATTAATAAATAGGAGCCAGTCTAAATTTGACAATTTATCTTTTATTGTATGCCCTTGGGTACACACTAGAAAAACCCTTTTTTTAAACAAATATGTATAAGTATAACCAACATGTTAACAAAAAATAAAGATATCAATCTAACTAATATTTAAATAAATAAATCAAAATCTATACTATTATATACTAGTCGAAACATTAAAAGTTTTGTTGGTCAGTCGATCATTACGGTACCTGTTAATTTTACGTATTTACTTTTATTTAACAGTACATGTAATTTTTACTTAATTATCCTTACTTAATTATTTATAATTACTAATAACTATTAAATTTCCTTTTTCAGGTAAAACATGTCATATTTTCTATTTTTCAATAACTAATCAATATCTTTTTTCACGTAAAATGTCTTATCTTTAATATTTTATGTAACTAAAATTTTTCATTTTCTAAAAACACTATAAGCATTTCTATTTAATAAAGTAAAATATTATAATCACAGTTATTAATAATTGACCAATTACCTTTTTCAGCTAAAATACGTTACCTTTTTATTTTTTTCCAAATAAAACCTATTCGGGTAGCTTAATTTAAGTAAAACAAAATAATAATAAGAATATAATAACTAATAACTAATTGATTACGTTTTTCAGCTAGAACGTTTCATCTTTTCAATATTCTCAAACTAAAATCCATCATTTTCTAAAAATATCACGGACAACATGTATATAATTATTATCAGATGATATCATTTAAAATTTTAAGTCTACAACATTCATGTCTTAAAATTTTTATCAAATTAAAAAAAGTTTCCATATATTAAAGAACATCCGTGTATCGCAAGGGTTTTAAACTAGTAGATATAAAATTTGATTATTATTCTTTAAATTTAATGTAAACACAATTATTTATCAATGTGTATCGTTATTATTTTTGTTATACACCAAAAATATGATACATATATTAAATTAAATATATTATATCAGAAATGAAGGATGAAATAGTTGGTTCAACGATGACAACAATATACTTGCATTGCACAAGTATCGGTCACAATAAGTATCTTATACTTTAGACAAAATTTTGATCGTCAAGGTACAATATTACAAAATAACAATAAGAATTGTTATTTTTTAAAATAATTGGTGATCCAATTAAACCTTTCGTGATATAATGTTTTCTTGTAATATAATCTCTTTAACCAAATATTATAGATTAAACTCGAGGCATGTTATTAGTCATCCTATTCAACGTTTAATCCGGGTTTCCTTGATCAATGAGTATACTATTAAAACAAATCAATATTTGAGCATGGTCATGCATTTTCATAGTCTCACTCAATCAAGAAGCCAATAATATCTCTCCTAATGATGGGAGGGTTAAAACCTATATCTATCATTCAAATTTCTCATACAACTCATAATATACCCGATGTCCACTCACTACGCCATAGATGGGCATATGTAACGCCTCTCTGATGTTACAATAGGCCCGAAAAACGTTATATTAGATCTATTGTAACACCAAGAGGCGTTACGTTTACGAGCATTACAATAGATACCCTAATGTAACGCTTTTCTTCTCTATTGTAACAGTAGCAAAAGTATTACAATAGGCACCTATTGTAACACCAGGGGCCCAATTGTAACACATTTTGAGTGTTACAATAGCTCAGTTCAATTTTTTCAGACGTGGCACCATGTGCATACGTGGCATTACGTGGCACCACGTGGCCACGTGGCAACACATGTGGCGCCACGTGGCACACTGTGTACACGTCACCAGCCTCTATTGTAACACTATACTGGGCAATTGTAACACATATTAAGTGTTACATTTGACTTGGTAAATATTTTATAGGGGGCCCACATACCCTATTGTAACACCATTTTTATCTGTTGTAACATTATTTTCTATTTATTGTAACACTATATATTAACAAATGTAACACTACAATAAGGAAATGTAACGGTAAATTTTTGAAATTTTGAAATGTAGGCTCTGCATTAATAATATTCCCAGCCAACACAACAAGATCCACTACATTAATTCCAAACTACATAATAAAAGCTAAACATGTGTTCATGAAGATAGTGTTCATGAAGATAGTGCTTAATATAATAGGGAACATTCGCACAAGAATTTTTGTTTCCTCCACTTGTGTCATTGTACATGTTCTCCACGGAGCTATGCTAGCTGAATCGGATGAATCCGTGGTCCTTATAATTGCTGCACGATCGAAGAACCTGCCACACATTTGGTTCGATTAATATTACTTCTCTTTATAAAATAATATATAAACATGACTATAAGGACGATGAATAAAAACATTTTAATTATCAATCACTTACTTGAACTGCTCTGTTTTCTTGAGAATCTCATCTCCAGTTCCATGTTTTACGTCATGGAAGCCATCAACAGTTTCTGGCAGAGGAAGATTTCTGTTTATAATTGCAAATACAAAAACCTGCAATATACGAGTGAGTGGACTTCCTTTCGGCACCTGTTGCCTATAAAAAGATTTTCCAGTATACAAACACAAGACCGCAACTAGTACTGCTAGAGTAGACACCAAAAAGCCCCAGTTCCAACCTTGAAATGTATTAACCCAGACCAAGAAAGTAACACCAAAGATAGACCCAGTAACAATGGAAAACAATAACCAGTTGAAATATACGGAAAGGGATGCTGCCTCTTCAGGATCTTCTTCATCAAACTGATCAGCTCCCAGTGAGGGAACCGCTGCTTTGAGGCCACCTGTCCCGATTGCGACAAGATAGAGACCTCTGTATAGCATGGCAACTTGGCCACTGTCCGAAGATTCACATTGATTCATTAGTAGTGGTGGAACATCTTTGCAAGGAGGTGGTCTCAGCTCTTTGAAGAATGCCTGTGTTGCTAAGACAGCATAACCCTGATGGATAACAAATTATTGATCAAGTGTTTAAGCAAATCAAAGAACTTAAAAGTAAGTGGTGATACAGCAAAAAACCTCAATCAATAAAATACCCTTGGGATCGAAGAATTTTATTCATTTATCGAGCTTAAAAATACACGGTCCTATTATGTTGGACCGGAAAATATAATTTATTTAACGAGGTTAATCAATTAGATCTGTTAGGATGTAATAAAATTCTTGCAAATTATCGAGCAGCTAAAAGTGCATACGACATACCAAGACTTCTATGGATCCAAAGAGGATAGAGCTTCTGTATCTAGACAAGTATGTATCGCATACAAATCCTCCAAATAATGATAGTAAATACGCAGTCCCCGTGTAATTTGTGAGCATCGTGGCTGATTTGGTCAAGCTAAAGTTCATGTATCCAAAGAAGTAAGTAAATAAGCTCACTGCATTGCCTATAAATGCCACGTTCTCAAGCCCTGACGCCACTGCAAAATTAAAACATAAAATTCACATCCGAGAAGATTAGGAAAAACTAAACAAAATTTTAAATATTGTATAGTATTAGGAAAATAAAGTACAAAGTACCATATATAAACAGAGTAGATTTTACTCCTCCAAGTTTCTTTTTCTGTTTAGGATTGGTTCCCATATCTCCTGCGTTACCCTGGATCATTTGCAGTCATAAGATAGAACAAAAATTAATCAGTAATCAACTAAGAATTAGAGTTAATATACATCGTAATTGTTAAGTAACCCGCACGTCTAAAACCTTAAGGTGTTAGAGGATGGCCCCAACAGGATCTTATACTATTCAACAGTAAAAAATCTAATAAAATTGGTGTATGCGTGCATGCATGCATGCATGCCAAAGGGCAAGAATGCATTACCATCTTGTTCTGCAGGACAACGGAAAAAGAAGCGAAAATCAGTGTATTATTCAATTGGAACCTCAACCTTCGCCACAGAGATATATGATCAATTGGATTGTGTGCTTGATAAATCCACTAAAAGAAATAATAAGTCCACCCATAAAGGCATAAGCATTCTAGTTAAGAATTTGTATAATGATAAATTGATAATTGTAGTTAAGTTGTATGTAATTCAAAGCAGGTTCAGAGCCTCAGTCTCTGTTAAATAAATATTACTTGTTGAAACCATCAGTTACCTAACTATAAATATAATTAACCATAAAATCTTGCAGCCCGAATTAAAAAAATATGATACTACAACTACAAACAATATTGTCAGTAACGTAGGTACCACACTAACTTGGCATTGTCAGCATGTTTGTAAAATATATAATTTGTTGCCGAACATGAGATACAGTTATATAACTTAGATATCATGATACGTTCATACCAAACTAGCTAATCTATTACCATGTCAACTTCAATCTATCTATCCATACAATACTTTTATAAGCAAAATAGGATATTTTGGTACAATTCATATACAAGAATGTATTCTTTTGATAAAAAAAACAAAAAAAATAAATATATTTAATTGGTTATTAATTTGGTATACTAAATTTGGTACATTAAATAACATTCATAAAAGCATAGGCAGCGTAGCATCATTAACAAAATAATTAGTGCATGATAAAATATAGGACAAGAGAGGGAGGTTTAACTTACAGCTCTGATGTAGGGAGAATCTGGGTGATCCAATAGGACTTGCATTTGCTTGGCAGTGAGTTTCATGGTGAAAAACTTATAAAGAAGGCAAAAAGCTGTAGAGGGACCTCGACAATTCCCAGTCATCCATGGTTCCACATGGTCCACTTGATTGTAAATCTCGTCAATGACATCATAAAAAGTTTTGAAACGATAAAGCTCTTTAAAATAATCAGAGGAAAGAATGTTCATACAAAGAACCTTTTCGAGAAGCTGATCAATTGGCTTAATTGGTATCTCCATCCAACAGATGTATGAGGCAAACCCTGTAGAAATTATACTAGAAAATGAAAAGTTGCATATAAAGACATAGCAATCTGAATTGAAATTATAATGAAAACCCCAATTAATTCTTGAATTGTAAAACCAAGGAGAGAAGATAATTGCAGCTTAAAGAGGAAAGACCTAAAAATTAAAAATTAAAATTAGGGGTTTTGAAAGGCCAGTAAGTGTTGTGTTGTTGTGAAATTAAAGATTCAAGGAACGAAATCAAGGAGAGATATAGATATAGATATAGAAACATGGTTGAAAACAACAAACACAGATCTTGAAACAAAATAGAGGATGCAAAAGATGGAGTCTTTTCATTACCTTGAATCCCAGAAAGACAGAGAGATGTTACAGTTTATGTGTTACTTGTGTGTGTCTTTTGAATTCAATCAATATTATAAACCCTAATTCTGTACCAGATGAACAAACAAAAACCATTTCTTGGAGGGCTTCTTCCGGCCGAGAGAGTCGAGAGAGAGAAAGAGCTAGAAGAGAGAAATGTTTTGTTTAGATATGTGTATACTTTTGTTTAAGGGGGAAATGAAAATGTTTAGTTTTCATTTGGGGGGAAAAAGCCCGCCCCAATTTTCACCTCGGGCAACACAGTTTACTACTACTTATATCTTTTGTAATTTAATTGAATTATTAAATTTATTATAATATAAAAATAAAAATAAAAATATATCACATGTATTAATATATAGTATAAATTAAAAAATTTATCACTTAAACATACATAAATATCATGTTCATGTAAAAAAATATAAAATCGTCGAAGAAATCATTTTACATATAAAATCGTCTACTTTGACCAGTTTGACCGTTATAAAGCCAAACCAAATGGATTAGGAAATTTTTTTAAAAAATTACCACATCACTAAAATCGTTAGATCATGACATCCGTACTCCACACTGGCAGTTCTAATATATTATTAGTTTTTAATTTATTTTTTAATCATTTTTCATAATTTTTAAAAAGTCATACAAAATATATGTTATATATTTATATATAAATTTTAGTGATAAAAATAATCTAAATTTTTTACTATATTAATTCTTATATTTTAGTGAGAGAAACCATCTAAATATATTATATTATTTTCATAACATATTTATTTTATTTAGTACTTATTATTATTATATGAATTTCTAAAATTAATATTTAATCCAAATAAGGAGTTCGTTAATTTAAAATCAAAGAGGGTTTTCATTTTCCGGAAATTGGGTTAAAGAGTAATAGATTTATTGATTAAAAGTTATTAAAAAAATAAATATTAGTATTAAAAATTTAAAAAAAATAGTAAAATTCAAAAACTAGTATTACCTATTGTAACACCACGGTGTGGTGTTACATTTCACGTAACACCGTAATTTCAGAGTAACACTAGATATATGGCTAATGTAACACCAATCGAGCGGTGTTACAATAGGTATGAACTTTACTAGCTATTGTAACACTATTTGTGTAACGCTTACAAAAAAGCATTACAGTAGCCCACTTATGGCGTAGTGACTTTTATCATCACCTAGTCAAAGGTAACTTTATAATGTAGTCAAAGTATATTAATCCTCGTATAGAAATATAATGATTTCAAGTCTAAGGATCAATACACCATTATCATTTTTTCCCACCGAAAGTTAACAAAGTTTTCTCTCTGCCTCTTCTTCTTGTTTCATCTCCTCGGAGTTTCTTCCCCTCCGGCGGTGGTTTATCCACCGGCCGGAGGCCCTCTTTCTTATTTTTCTCTCAATAAAACCCAATTTTACTAGGCGTTTGTATCTCTCTCCTTTTGGAGTGGTTGTTTGTCTCTCCTTTTGGAGTGTTTTTTATTAATTCTGTATGTTTATGTTTGGTGTTGGATCTGCTGAGAATGATTTTCCTGATGGCTTGGGCGATCTGGAAAGTCTACATCGAAGCTGGGACGCTGACGATTATTGCAAGAGCTCACCACTCACAACCAAAGATTGTTCATAATATTTTGGGGGTTTTAACTTTCGGCATGTCTATAGCTGCTATCCGGCATGTAGATAGCTAGGGTATTACTCATCCTTTGAGGGTTCCCATGTTCGGAATGTTTATAGCTGGTATCCGGCATGTAGATAGCTGGAGTGTCGTTCCTCTAACCTCAGTTTATGCAATTGAGGCTTCTGAACACTGGGGTATCAATGGCTCTTATGTGATGTGGTCAATTGTGATACTGCTACTTTCAGGGATGTTGGCGCAATTTGGATCGCTTAGGAGGTCTTCGAATTCGTTTTTAGCTTCAAGAACTATTAAGTTCATTGTGTTAAACGATCAGGTTACAATTTATTTGTTTTTCAACCTGGTTGTATCGATAGTCGGGGGTTTGTCCCGCTGTTTTATTTGGAATTGGTTTGATTCAGTAATAAAATTTTCTGCATTTCGTCAAAAAAAATACACCATTATCACTATGAGTTTTTTTAATGACATTATCAACATGTAGAATCTCACCGTGGGTCAATCCAATACCATGTAGAATATTACATGCACCTATGTTCTTGAATTTAGTATCACTATACCTATGACCAATGAGATGTGGTCATCAGTCAATAAACAAACTAATATTTATGCATTATAATTGTCCCAAATTAATAATGCTCGATTAGGGATATTTAGGAATATAAACACTATTCATATAATCTCATTTTTAAGTCACATACTTAAAGATATAGAATATGTGTTCTATATTCTAAGGACATTTATTACTCTAACATTTATATCGCAGTAAATTAAGACATAATAAATTAATATAGAATAATCAGTAGAACATAATCATTAAATAACAAAATAGTCTTTCCTAGAAGCACAACTACATTGTCTCTAGGGCACTAACACTATCAGATTTTACAGCCCATGCAAAGCTCATAAAATTATCTTAATTTAGTGATGATTTAACAATTATTATCCAAATGGAACACTCGGAATGCCAAGATAAAAATGTAATTACGAATTTTTACATTAATCCTATTAAGTGTAGAAGACCTACATTGATAATCTTATTCAATGTAGAAAACCTAATTATATATGATTTAAATCATTGACATTCATTTTTTCGTATTTCAATATAAATACACTTTCTAGTTTACATGTTAAAATATAAAATATTTTTTATGCTAGATTTAATGTTTTTCATCTATTTATTTTAAGATCTAACGGTTCTTATTTAGTTTATCATGCAGACTACCGACTACCAAGGTTTTGGACAAAATCCCTCTTACAGTTATTAGTAAAACTGTATTTGGTGGTTTGTACAATTATCTTCAAATAATAAGATGTAACGCCCCCAAATCCGGGGTCAGTAGATTTGAGTGTCACGCTAACAAACTTAATAATTCTAACAAAAATTGGCCTGATGTATTCGTAAATACAACATAAACCTGCTGAATACTAAACTAAAAATCTGAAATTAAAATAAAACTGAAATAAAAATAAAAACTCAATCAAAAGCTCTTTGACCCCAACTCCCAACTAAGGATCTTAGGTTACAGTTCTAGAAACAAGAAAACCCAAAACCAACTTAAATGCAACTCTATATACAAAACTTTATACAGACTTAAATCACTGATATCACTTCGAATAGAAGTATATCAGGCCAACTAATCAAATACATACTATAATTACTAAAATTTACATACAATAATTCAAAATTTAAATCTAAATACCCTGATCCACGTCAGCTTCACAACAGCATCCTACTTCTTCTTTCAACTTTCTGAACTGCACAAGCTAAGCCTCGCCAACTAGTTTACTGAAAAGTTAGATTTTAAAAATAACAAGTGTGAGCCAAAGAATGCTCAGCAAGTTATATATAGAACTGAACTGGATGAAATAAGAATGCAATAATTGCAATTCAAGAAATAGGAACAATAAATATGAGCGAAGGAATGCTCACCACTTTATAATCACTAGTATAATTGAAATCTGGATTCTTAACTTTAATATAAGATTAATGTCATTCAAAACATTTATAATTCGAAATCAAAATTTAATAACTGAGAAGGTTCGTAATACTAGATTCAATACTTTTAATAATTGCAAAATACTTTAACTATCGCTTTAACAAAATCTCCAAGAAATTCTCAGTTACTCAAATTTCATTCATGTCACTAAGCGTTTGCACACCTAGCTGCCTAACCGGCATGACAATCATGAGTTTGAATAAATAAGAAGATCTCAATTCATTCTCGGTTCTCACTATCACTGCGCAACAAATGCCACAGCGACCATAATAACCGTGAATTAGTTTTCACCGTTCAAAACACTAATATGAATAACTTTCCATTCTTATACTAACAGTATTTATTAACTCAAATCATAACTTTTAACTCAAATCATAACTTTATAACGAACATACTTGGAAATAAAAATGTACTTTAACTTAAACAATCTGTCATAAGAATCTATTTGCATAAAAAAACAACATTTAATAGAATTGGAGTTTTCATCATACTCTGGACACTACGGGTGATCATCCACGTAAAGTCCAGCTAAAAACAATACTCTGGGATCCCTCATTAGGCACTTATTGACATTGGCCTTTACTACTCTGACCACGAAGCTGGTCCACATTTTTATAAAATTCTTCCAATTCCATTAAACTACTTTACTATCAATTAATCTCAGGGAAACCATATACATTAAGAACATTATACTAAAACAAAGAATAAGAATGCAATACCAGCAAAAACTTTAACATAAGATTACTGACAATATGGCAATAAAACTGAAATTCTACTTTCCACATGATATATGAATAAAATACATCCTTATCAATAATTTGAAGGAGAGGATACTAGCAATAAGGATTTGAAGGGAATTCTTATATTGAATAGAAACATATTTATCTCGCTTGAACGATAAGCGAGGGTTAGTGCACTTGCCTCGATTCCAATGCGTCGATTCGCTACTTACTATACTTCGGTCTTTACTCGTCATGCATTCATTTTCTTCAATCGTCTCGCCAACACGCTCGCCGGGTCCATATCGAATCCCTAATTATACTTGAAATAATAGTAAAGTACTATTTAGTACATAAACAACCCAATTAATAACTAATTACTTATAACTCGCAAAGAAATACATACATAAATATATATATCCACACCTCATTAATCATTACATATGTACTTAAACACTCATACACATACATGCCTTTAAATCTTTAAATCAAATAATTTAAATAACTTTAAATATAGGGGATTTTTAGAAAATTTCGGCATGAAGTATTCGTTTATCGGACTATGGGCACAGCCCCTCAAATACAATTTAACCCTGTTTTTGCAAAAATAAAGCTGCCTCAACTTGCAACAACATAAAAGTAAACAAGTAAGAAAAGTACCCGCCCAGACATGCGGCACCTAGCACATAAGGAAAAGTATCCGCCCAGACATGCGGCACCTCAACATTTAAGGAAAGTAAACTAAGTTTATCCACATTTAAGCCAACACCACGTAGTTGACAAATATGACTTCGAACAATTACTACGACTCGACTTATACCATTTAGCGCATAGACAATTACAGTTTAGCCAACTCTTATAACTATACCTTATCTGACAATAACAATTAGCATTTAGCAAATAACAATTACAATCGAAATAACAATTACCAATTAGCAATTAACATTTAACAATTAGCCATTACTAACCTGAACATTTAATCGAACTCACAACTAATACCAACATCACCATTAGCAATTAACAATTAACATATCACCATTACTAACCCGCACATATAATTGGCCCACAACTAACCTCTACAATTATAATTACCAATATACTTTCCGAATTAAATTTTGGAAAATAATAATTAAACTCGCAATTTAAATCTAATTAAATTACAACACTTAACTAATTAAATTACTACAATTAAACAATATAGAGAAATTTACATCTATTTTAATAAGAAAATTAAATTATTAATAACTACGAAAATATACCATTTTCCGGTGACCACCACGAAAACTTCTCCACCATCTCTCTCCCTGCCTTCTAAATGTACCAAAGCCCGTAACCACCACCCACACATCGCTTAATATATACAAACGCCACCGCTGTTACACAACTGCAGCAACAATACATCATTAACACAAATCAATTAACTCATATTATCAAGGAATTCAAAAAATCCCCTTTTGATCTTCACTGTTCATGCGGCAATACACACCACGCAGCACAACCAGACCCAACAACATCACAACCACAATAACAAGCCAAAACTGAACTCAAAACAGAAACACACCCTCTCTGCTTTACACACACCTCACCATATACACACACCCGTATAAATACAGATACATACATGAACCACTGCACACACACACACACACACACACTACTAGATGAAGAAGGGAGAGAGAGGGAGAGTTAATCGAGAGAGATTGAGCAAGAGAACGAGGGAGAGATGTCGAGAATTTGAGAGAAGATTTGAGAGATTTCTTTGGGGAAATAGAGCCGATAGATGTAACTGAGAAATGAGAAACAGAGGTCTGCGTGTTTCTTGAGTGCTTAATGGGCTTGACCCAAAACTTATGTTCTATCACTACAATTCGTACTTTAAAACAAATACACGACTAAACAAATACACGACTTTTACAAATCGAATTAAAATAGAATATTACGAAAATTAAACTTTTCATTTTTAAAAATAAAAAATATAAAATTACGAACACCCACATATTTTTGAAATATTTTTCGGATCAAAAATGAATTAAATATGGATTTTCAAAGTTTTGATCCTTTAAATACAATAAAACTCTTAAAATCATTTTAAAATACTTAATCTCCCAAATTAATCCACCCAACAATTTTAAAAACTCAATAAATATATAAAGATAATTTTACATAAGATTTCATGATTTTTAAGCCCTCCGATAATTAAATAAAGATTTTTGAAGATCAATAATACTTGATTTAAATATTTTTAAACCACTAAAAATACCAATAAAATACTGGGGCACACATTGGCACACATAACTCAATATATACTCATATAAACTCAATACTAAATATCGTTGAATTCCACAACGATATCCTCAAATCCAATTTCATCCTTTAAATTATAATTAACATAATTAAATAATAATAAAATAATAATAATAAATCCTAAAAATAATCTGGTATCTTACATAAGAAGTTTATTTTGATAATCAAAACAAAATATAAGTAGATTTCCTAAATCAAATAGAATTTTCAATGTAAAAAATACTCAAATTCTTCTCTCTTTTGTTTCTTGGTTGTTTTAATTGGAAAATAATTATTAAACCATCACTAAATTAAAGATTATTTTGTTAATTTCACGTGGGAGGTAAAATCGTCCAAACTAAATTTTAATAATTCAAGACAAAACACATAGTAAATTGAACGTGTAAATCTTATATATATATATATATATATATATATATATATATATATATATATATATATATCAATTACTAGCATTTTACCCTTGCTATGCACCGAAATCACAATTTTATAAAATATTAAATAATTAAAAAACTTATATAAGTATTAAAAAATAAATTACTTCATCGTGCTTTGTTTTTTTTCCAAATAGTGTTACGATATTTTATGCTCCTTTTACCGAAAGTTAAGTTCAATA
Source organism: Saposhnikovia divaricata (assembly GCA_036435485.1). Lineage (NCBI taxonomy): Eukaryota > Viridiplantae > Streptophyta > Magnoliopsida > Apiales > Apiaceae > Saposhnikovia > Saposhnikovia divaricata. The sequence goes on from CM071594.1 coordinate 60,811,844, forward strand.
TAGCCTTGTATTGAGTACCGAGCATAAAAAACAATAAAAAATATAATTACTAACAGAAATATAAGTATGTACACATTTTTCATCTATAATTGCAAACAGAAAAGGAAATGTTGACTCGTTGGAGGTTGTTTGTGACGCCCCTAGATCCGGGGTCATGGATCCAGGTCATCACGGTCCAATTTCCATTCATTAAAAATTCTACTCTTGGCAGCTAGAATATAAATGCATAATAAAACTCACACAATAAACCCCACACTTTAATATTAACACATACCAGTCATATGCTCAGAGAACAACATCCACAATATTAAAAGTTTAGAGTTAAACAGTTATTACAAACCCAGAATCTTAGTAAGTACGTTGTTGAATAATACTTCTACATGAAGCATTTCAACAACCAAAAGTCTATAACATGAGCTTACACACTTAATGTACATAAGTCTACCAGGACCCGCTTGTCTATACGCTACCTCCGGGATAGGTGCCAGCGTTCTCTCAAAAGGTCGCCTTTCCCTTACCCTCTTGCGGGGTGTAGTGCGAAGTATCGGCATGCGACCTAGCTGTTGTATAAGTAAATAGCAAGAGTGAGCTATAATAGCTCAGCAAGATAAATTTTATAAATTAGCTTCAAAAGAAACATAAATATATCTGTATAATAAACAGAAGACAAATCATAATTATTATAAAAAGAATTTATTTTTATTTGATAACTACTCCTTCCAAATATTTTTATACTAAAAGAAATATATAGCATTCTAATATCAGCTTCTCTTCTAATATAATATCAGTTTTTCTTCTAAAATAATATAATATCAGTTTTTTTCCGATAATAATTAAACACCATTACATCACCTCAGCATAATATTTCAAGATAATATATCACCTGCACATCATCTCTCAATACAATCTTTCCATTTCCCTTTTTATACAACAATTTTATAAAATCAGTATCTCTTCTTACTGTAAAAACAATTCCATCATTTCATACCATTTTCCTTTTTCAGAATACAGATCTGAAAACCATTATCAATTCTTTCTTTTAAGTTTTGGGGACATCTGCTAGCGCCAGATACGTAGGACGATGATCAGTCGCCTGACCGTGCCTGTTCTCTGTTTACTACTAGTAGAAGGGATGATCCCACCTGGTCATCAACCCTGGAGAAAGGCTACCTGCTACATCCTCCTTCGACAACTCTTGGGCCGTAATAAATATTGAGTGCTGGACTGTGCCGCACACAACCTCTTACGCTTTTTGTTGCAATCCCCCCTTTTTGTCAATCAGTATTCCATTTATACCAATACCATTCCACATTTTTCCTTTCAATTTCCATTTCCACTTTCATTCACATATGTCATCACTTTTAAAGCTTATGCAATAATACTCTGATTATGACTCAAACATCTTCTCTGTATTTAATGGAATCCAGTACGTTTATATATATAAAATATTCCATCCTTTTTTTTAGAAATAGTAAATAATAATCAAATAATATTTATTAAATCACAATATTTAAAAAGAATATTTTTAACATGATATTATAAATAATATAACCCTAGATAACAACTGATATCATTCTTTCATATTCTTTTAATCATAAAGCATGTTCACTTTATGCATAATCATATCTGTATATCCATATCCATCTCTCTTTAATTCCCAAAATCAGGAAGTAAATTCTCAACAATATAGTAACAATAGGATCACATATATATTCCATGAAATCATCTTTCTTTGAAGGTAAATAATTTTCCAAAGTAAAGATTGGAGAAATCTTGCCTGGATCTCTAAAGCAAGTAGGTATGATCCTGTGTTCGTCTCCCGTCTCTATAGAAATGAAAGGATCACCGTTAGTATATATCCTATTTAATCACCTAATCTTTATACAATAACACCCTTGACACATAATATATGTTTGACATAGCTTTTACGCACCAAAAGTTCCAAGAACTTAATCATTTTTAAACTAGATCAAAGTTTTAGTGTATTCCACCATTTCCCTTAATAACCACAGTCGACTGTAAAAATTCTCAGAAAATATAAATTCCAAATTTTAAGACAAGGTCAACTGGTAATGGTCCCCTGACCACCCCACTACGATATCCCAAAATTTCTTAAATTTTAAAAATGTTTAAATATGGTAATTATAGCCTCAAATTTGATACAATTACGTTTTCTCGGTTTTCGAACATCTTTCACTAAAACTGACTTTTCTCCTAAACCGTTCATCAGATTTTAACGTACTTTATATCAAAACGATCTATGAACCAAGAACTATCTTATTCTGACCAGTTGGGATACCCTACTGACCTGGACAGATTCGGGTTGTCCTGTTTTTAACAAATAATCACTGTTTTAACGAAAATTGTGCATTATAACGGCTATATTTTCATACTTTCCAAGATATTACTCCTCCAAACCCATCATCCACCTTATACCCCATCACCTACACCATGTTACAATCACAACCCACTTCCATATTCAACTTAAACCACTTACAAACACATATATCATCATGAATAATCACTTATCATAACCTTAATAACTAAACTTTCTATAATCCATCATATATTCAAAGTAATACTAAAGGGTCTTGAGATTTATACATTCTTGAAGAGTGAATAACCCCTAGTAAGCCTTGAATGGTCCTTAAGTAGCCTTAGTACACTTGAATCAATCAAAAGAAATCAAGAACACAAAGTTAGTTCTTGAAAATCACTATTCCTCATCATTTTTTATCCATCTTTTGACATAGCTATACTCAATATTTGAAGATAAGATTTTGAACATACCTTGGGGTCTTGATTACCTTTGTTTTAAGCTATAGAACACAAGAATACAACCATGGGAGCTAGGGTTTTGAGCCCCATCTTGCTACTGGCCAGAACCTGGACAGGTTTGGTTCTCCCACTTTGAGCATGGATTTGACTAGGCTATACTACTTGGATTGTCATGAAATTTTGTACGAATCTTCCCCATAGAGTGGAGAACGTATGGTTAAAATTTGGTTATTTTAGAAGCTCTAGATCTTGAGATATGAATTTTTCTTTCCTCCTTTCTCTTGCTGGGCAGTTTATATGTCTATGGGTTTAGCTTGATTTCTACTTGCTTATACATGTATCTATCCCTTTATTCACTCTTATCCTCTTTTAATGTGGTTTTGATCATCTATTTGTCCAAGTGTTGGTGATCCTTTGGTCCACTTGCCAAGCTAAAATATGTTACTCCATTTCTTGCTATTTACTTGCTTGTCCTTGCCTTATCTTGAAATATTCCACCAATGCCCTTCCTCTTTCTCTTATTCACTCACATGGTTTCCTTCCTTAATACTCTAAGATCAGCTCCTTATAGTGTTGGGCCGAAATTTGGGCTTTTCCCCATGTTTTGGGGCTTTTGTTTGGGCTCCGTTCAAAGTTTTCTCGTCGTTTGATCCATCGAATGATTTCTGCAATTGTCTCAGTGGTTTCTCCTTTGTAAATTCCTTGGATATATAATATCCTCTCCAACATAATATATTAGTGTGTTAGGCTGATTCTAATCCTCAAGTAGATATTAGATCCAATATCCTTGGTATATTCTCTTTTTCTCAGAAGTTGCTCTCCGGTTGTCTCTCAGGTTCTCAAGCATTCTCAAACTCGTTTAACAATCTAAATTCCCATGGCATTTCCTTGACTTGATCACTCGTTGGTTTATCCTAATTTCACTATTTCCTCAAGATATAAACCATTTAACATTTCTATACTCCTTAATATCACATTCAATAGAGTCTCAATCGAAATCAAAATCCTCAAAATCCATATTCAGGAATTTCTAAAATCCATCGTCGTTTTGAGTCACTTATTTTCTTAGTACAACACTATTATGGTTTCTGTTTACTTATTATCCATTTCGAACATATGGTACCTACACACCATTTTCCTAATTTCCCCAAAATCACTATTCATTTAGGCACTGTAGTCTTTCTAATGTTAGGGTTATTACATTGTTGAATTAACATGTTATACTCCTAATTGGACCTTTGGAGACTTCCAAATGTTCATGTTATACTGCAAATAGGGTCGCACAAATGTACAAAATCGAATCTGACCGGACAGACCGGAACCGGTTGAAGATCGGATTTTCCCAATTTCTTGGACCAAAAACCAGACCCGTTAAATTCGTTTTTGGGCCTAGGCCGGTATACACCGGTTAGTTAATTTCTACATAAAAAATTTAATTTTTTATAATATATAATTTTTTAAGTTAAAATACATAAAATAAATAAATGATTTTGCAGGTTAAAATATGTTTAAAATGAAGTCCGCATTTTTTTTTGAAGTAATTGCAATTTCTAAACATGTGAATCATTTAGTCATTTTGATTGTAATGTTGATCTCAACTATTTCATCAGTTTATTATCTACTAATTAAAATTGTCAAATTGTGATGCATTTAAATATTTAATATATATATATATATATTACATAATTTAAAAAGGAAAGTAATATAAAAATAGTTATATACATAAAATCCGAGCCGATCCGGGTTCTTTCAAGGTTTGGACTAGACATGATCGAAGATTAGAATTTCTTTTTATTGTAAGGACTGGAGACCGGACTGTTTATATACGGTCCGGTCCGGGTCTTGGACTGATAGGATTGGTCATGTCTAATTTACCAGTCTAGACCGGTATGTTGTGTAGCCGTAACTGTACTACACATAAATTATCTCTAATAACTTGGTTTCTTGTTCAGTTTTTCTTTTGTTAATTCCAGAAAAAAGTCTCGTTTGAATTCAAGAAAAGTCCCAAAATACTCGAAAGCTTGTTAATATTTTTTTCCTCCCGTAATGGAGATATTATATTAAGGACAATAATAAGAAATAAGAAACTGATTGAGTGGTTGATATAATAAATTTTAAATCATAAGTTTAGAAACATATAAACCCATGACAAATGAATATTTCCATATAAAGTCAAGTAAAATGGAAATTTCATCGTATTGAAGTAGCTCTTACAAAGAAAAACAGTATCATTCACAAACATTAATTTTTCCTAGTCTAATAATTTAATTAGGGGTTAATTATCAAATGAACCACTGTTTCCACTTCTTAGATATACAACTGCGGTAGTTATATTATACTTAGTTTGATGAAGGAAAAAAGATGCTCTCCGAGGTGTGATATACTATCAAAATAGTGGAGAGACTGATATTTTGTAATAGATTTGTCTGTTAGTTTCACAACAAGTCATAAACAAAATTTACAATGATATAGTTTCAACTTATTTTAATTTGTCAAGTTCACGCATATATCTCATATACGTCAATTTGATTAGCTTGTAAAAGATGAAGGTGAAAAGGGTTAGAAGCGAGAAAAATATGAAACATAAAAAAATATAATATTTATGAATTTTGAAATAATAAAATAATTAAATATATCTATGAAATCAATATTATTTTATTTACACATGTATCACATCAAATGTATATATATTTAACTAATTGCATATCTAATTAAATATTAAATCTAATGCGAATTTACAAAGTAATTGTCTTTACATTCCTGAATTTCATTTAATTAACGGTAAAATGTTAATAATGAAAAAAATGGATGGTTCTGATTTTGAAAGATGATTATAAAGCATTTATTTAACTATTAGTAAATCTAATTTAATATTAATTTTAATATGACTTACTTATTAATTGTATTTATATTCTTGGATTTTTTAACTAATGGGAACCATAAAATAAATTTAAGGACAAATAATCAAAATGATACTTATAGAAAAGTGAATGGATTTAATTTTAAATGATAATTATATTTAAAAAAAATGGTTCAAAATAAATGACAATTAATGGTTTTAAGATTGTTTTCGTACCTTTGGTCACCGATTCGTGTTGTGAATTCAAGATGCCTTCCGAATGGTTATGGTCATTCATGATGCATCTTTCAATATTAAGTTCGTGAATTGGCAATATATACAACGTTAAATTCATTAGCAATTAACTTGATGAAGGAAAGTGATTTTTGATTGATGTATTTAAGAAAAAAATTATTAAATGCATCTTTATTGATGTGATTTGTGTGTTTTTCTTAAGAATCAACTTCTAGGGTCTACAAACAATATGTTTCACAAGAATCGAGAAACTGATCTTATATGGTCATCGACCTATTCTAGAAAGCCATTTGAGAAAAACAATATCGTACTTTTTAATGTATGGACAATGATGCAATAAATATTTTAGTTATCATGCAGGTAAATTATGAATGATAATATTGACAGCCCAACACTATAAAAAAACAATTATTTATAGGCACGCTTACTAATGTAAACAAATCGGTGTAATGTATATAATCGAAATAAAAAGATAATTTATCTAAGTATAGTATGTCATATAATAAAAAGATACAAAGTAGTACCTTAATCGAAATTGAATTGATGCATACACTTATTTCATCAAAGTTGGCTAGGTCTCATGGGAATTGAAAATTAGAATAAGCGTAGTAAATAATAAAAATTTTGTATATGATTTATTTATTTAAAATTTCGAAGTGAATTCTGATTGCCCCAAAAATAATTTGATTTTGTTGATTTAATTTATTCAGCAACCAATAATAATACTCTTACAGCGTATATTTAATAATTAAAGTAAGTAAAATATGTGTAGTGTTCGTTTAAATGAATTTATTAATTAATTTTACTAACAAATTATGAATGAATATAATTTTGAGCCTTTAAAAAAATCAAGTCTTTAAAGATATGGATTTTATCCAAGCTATAATCGGAATCAAATCCGATTTTGTAGTGTTGGCTTATATGCATTTATTAATTAATTTTATTAACAAATTATGAATAAATATATTTTTTGAATAAATATATTTTTAAGTTTTTAAAAAAGTCGAGTTTTTAAAGGTATGAATTTTATCTAAATTTTTTAAAATCTGATTTCAAATCCGATTTTTCAGATTTCTAGTTGAGTTAGATTATAATTATTTAAAATTGATTAATGTTGTACAATATATATTATGAAAATCAATTTATAATATGTGATGTTATGATTGTGATTTACTTTATATTAAAAGAGTGGTTGATTAATGAATGATTAATTATGAAAATTGATTTAAAATATATAATAGTATATCATGATTGATTTCAAATTACAATTGTGATTTTCTAGTTAATATTTTTTGATTTAAAAAATATGTATTTATGGATATATTTAATAAAATCATTATTGTATTTAAATTAAACATAAATATTTTTGATTTAAAAAATATGTATTTATGGATATGTTTAATAAAATCGTTATTGTATTTAAATTAGAACTGTTAACTAATCATGGTTAATGAGGTAGGGTGAGATTGTAAATAATGAAAACTCTTAACATAAAATGATTGGTCTAAAATTTAGGAATTAGCTCTGATTGGCCCTAAAATAATTCATAATTTTCTAATTGGTTAACTGCACAATGGTAGACTCAGGTATTATAATAAAGGATTTAACAACAATTTGGTATGTAAACTAATAACAAATAAATTTAAAAAAAATAAAATAATTATAGATATTAGAAAATGATCAGCACGTTGCACGAGTTATAAGCTAGTATATATAATAATCGTAAAAGGGATCTTATCCAAAATTTTGGTGCGGAACCTGTACTACCAAAATAATATCAACCATCAAATTTAATATTTTTAAAAATAGATAATCAATATTATATTATACTAAAAAGAAAATTAAAATAGATTGTATTGTATTGGAATTGAATATTATTATTATTATTATTGTTAATATAAAAACTTCATATTCATTATTTGGATTTTATCTTGAGATCTAAAAATCAAATTTGGATGATTTTACAATCAACGCGAAACTTACAGAATAATCTTTAATTTAATAATGATTGAAACAATTATTATCCAAACAAAAATTCTCAGAATCTGAAGAAAAAATACAATACGAATTTTTACATTAATAATCGTATACAGTATGGAAAACCTACATTAATAATTCTATTCAATGTTGAAAACCTAATTATATTTAGTTTAAATCATTGATGTACACTTTTTTGTATTTCAATATAAATACACTTTTTAAATTTACATATTAAAATATAGAATATTCTTTTATGTTAGATTCAACGATTTTCACCAATTTATTTTGGAAATTAACGGCTCTTATTTATTTAATCATACTGAGGACCAAACTACCGACTATAAAATTTTTGGATAATATTCCTCAAATGCTTATTATTAAGGAGACCAATTTGATTAATACGAAAATTATATTCAATTTATATTATATACCAAAATAGATTGCTAGATCTTAAAATAGATAGATGAGAATCGTTGGAGCTAATATTAAAACTGTATTTGGTTATTAATATAACTATATTCAAATAATAAAAAAAGTATTTTGATAATTTAAACCAAATATAAGTAGATTTCTTATATCGATTAGAATTCTCAACATTAAAATTCGTCAATATTTCTTTTTTTTATTTCTCGATAATTTTAATTAAAAATTAATTGTTAAACCATCACTAAATTAAAATTTATTTTATTAATTTCACATGTACTATAAAATCATACAAATCTAATTTTTATAACTAAAAAAAGTACAAACAGTAAATTAAACATGTAAAACCTAATATATATCCAATTTTTAACAAGAATTTGACATATAAACTAATACTCCCTCTGTCTCATTCATTTCTACCCATTTACTATTTTGGGGTGTCCCATCATTTCTATCCATTCCAAAAATAGTAAAGTTTTAATAATAAAAAACACTATTACACCTACTAACTTTCCTCCACTATCTCAAATCTACAATATAAAATACTATTACACCCACTACTTTCTTCCACTATCTCAAATCTATTATTAAATATTAATAGGTCCCATCACTTTAACCACTTTTCATCTAACTTTACTCATTTTTATACATTTTCTTGGTGTTCGTGCCCAAACCAAATGGGTATAATTCATCGGGACGGACGGAATAACATATAAATTTTAAAAAACTTAATATAATTATATATATTAAAAAAGATCGCGCCTTCCATGGATCATAAGTTACTGATTATTAATTTTAGCATCAATTCATCATCAACAAATTTCTAATATTTTTAGAGTAAAATGCACTTTGTGTACCAGAAGTTTGGCGAAGACACCACTTGAAATACCACCTTTCTAAAAGTACCACGGGCAATATCAAGTAATGGATTCAATTACAATTCGTGTACCGCCGTCTATCTTATGCAAACAGCGTTATATATTCAGGGGCATAACAGTCTTTTCCATAGGCACAATTTCGCGGGCTTTTGAGCCGTGCCTTATCAATACCCTCTTTTACATTCTTCACTTTACTATTCTTTAATTCAATCAAGGTAAACTCTTAAACTAAGAATTAGGGCTAAATCCATCATTACTGACACTGTAATCCGTCAAAGAAGCATCGATCATGAGTTGGGTTGTTCGACCATGGGAAGACAAAGACATATACTCTCCAAACGAATGCCCACAATATACAGGTAAGCATCGATTCTGACAATTGGGACCAAGTAGTTATGGTTTTGTTATTAAAAATGAGGGGTTTGTTAGTAACAATTAGGGTTATTCTTTTTGCAAATGATTGTTGAACTTTTACTGTTTTTAAATGCAGTGATATATGTACAATTATGGTTTTATATTCCTTGTGGTCCCAATTTTATTGTTTATTCTCAACTTGAATTTGTACTATTTTTTTTTTACTATTGCTTTTTTCTTTTGTTATATGTCAGTGCCTGATTTGTTGACTATAAAATTGCATCATGGTGGGGTAATGTCTGAAAATCCACGACAGTATGTTGGTGGTAATGTCGATTATGTGGACCTGTGTAGTGTGGACATGATGAGTATGTTAGAAATATCTAGTATGCTGAAGGAGGTTGGGGTTTTAGGAACTCAAATATTCTTCTATAAATACCCTAAAACTGATTCGATTAGAGGAGTTTGGAACTTGGATAGTGATAGTGATGTTATGGAGATGTGTGAACTGGTGCCACCATCTAGATTAGTCTTAGTTTTTGCTGTTGCAATGGACCCAATAGTGACGTTGACCCCTGAAGAAAATGTGACTCAAGACTACAACCCATCACAAGATCCAAACCTGGAGTATGTTGAGACTGAGAATGATAGAGTGTTTAGGGAAATGGAAGACCTCTATGGTGAGAATGGAGAATTGCATGAGAGTGAGAATGGGGACCATGGTCACAATGAGGATAATGGGGACAGTGAGGATAATGAAGATGAGGACTATGTGGTAGAACAAGATGAATGGAGTGATGATTGGAGTGATGATTCATTCCATTCTGACTCTTCAAATGAGGACAGTACAGATGAAGATGTGGCAAACTATAAGTCTGAGAGAGCAAAAAAAAGGCAGCTAAGGAGAGTGCCAAAGCTAAGGAGAGTGCAAAAAATGCTAAGGATGATGGAAAAGGGAAACAGAAAGCCAAGGAGAAAAGCAAAAAAGCTGCTACTGACAAAGGGAAACAGAAAGAGGTTGACAAAAATATAGAGAAACAACAACATCACATAGGGGCAGAGGGAAATGCAGATGGGAGTGTAGAGGGAAATGTGCATTATTCTAGTGACTCTTCACACTACATAGACAGTGAAGAGGAGAGGATGGCTGCCAACTCCACTGATGAAGATGAGATCAATTGGCCAGTGTTTGATGAAAAATCTGAGATGGGCAACCCAAAGTTTGAATTAGGAATGTTGTTCCCTACATCTAAGGGGTTTAGAGATGTTGTGAAGAAGCAAACTATAAAGGACAGAAGAGGAATCATTCAAAAGAGAAATTATGGTTCAAGAGTTAAGTTTGTTTGCCATGGAGGATGTGAGTGGAATATTTATGCAACAAAAATGCATAATTCTGACAGTTTCCAAGTGAGAGTGTACAATCCAAAGCATACCTGCATTCAAACATTTGATCAGAAGCAAATCAACTCAAGATGGATTGCAAATTACTATGAGAATGACATAAGGACGAACCCCACATGGCCTTTGGCTTCTTTCTTAAAGAAGGTTGTGAATGATTGGGGCTACCATGTCAGCATATATGCAATTGCTAGGGCAAAGAAAATGGCATTTCAGAAAATAAATGGGAACCATGTGGTCCAGTACTCCAAAGTTTGGGACTATGCTAATGCTCTACTAAAAGAACTGCCTAGCAGCACTGTCCTTGTCATGACTGAAGATGCAGATGATGCTGAAAATGTAGGGAAGAAGAGGTTTAAAAGATTCTACACTTGCTTTGGAGCAATAAAAGAAGGGTTCAAAGATGGTTGCAGGCCATTAATAGGGCTAGATGGGTGCCACTTGAAGGGCCCTTATGGTGGCCAACGATTATCTGCTATTGGAACAGATGCTAATGATGGGATGTATCCCTTGGCCTGGGCAGTTGTAGAAGCAGAAAACAGTGACAGCTGGAATTGGTTTTTAAAGCTAGTAGTTGAAGACTTGAATATCCAGAATGATAGGAGTTGGACCTTTATATCTGACAGGCAGAAAGGGTTGATTAATGCCTTGGAAAACATTGTGCCTAATGCAGAACATAGGTTCTGTGTTATGCACTTGTATAGAAACATGTACAAAGAACACAAAGGTATTGGTGTTAGGATGCTCCTGTGGAAGGCAGCCAGGGCAACCACTGAGTATACATTTAAGAAGCACATGGAGGAGCTACGAAAGGTATCTTCTTTTTTATTACAACTTCCCTTATCTTTATTAGTGCTACCTTTATTAGTGCTTCATTGCTTTATAGTAATAAACATTTTCTTTTCCAACTTTCAAAGAAATGCCATGATTGGTTAAATGAGAAACCAAGGACTCAATGGACCAGAAGTGCATTTAGAATGATTCCTAAGTCAGACCAGTTTGTTAACAATCAGTGTGAGGTCTTCAACAACACAATTGGAAAGTATAGGGACCTCCCTATTTTGACAATGCTTCAAAGTATCCACATTGATGTCATGAAAAGAATACAGAAAAGAAGGGATAGGATGCTTAACAGTTATGCCTTGCACCCTATTTGCCCTAATGCCATGAGAAGACTAAATAAGTAAGTCAATTATATTTTTTTGCAATTTTCATTTTTTAATATGCATGACTGATTGTGTTGGTGTAATATGGTAGGGCTGTTGATCAAATGAAGGGTTGTCATGTAATATGGTCTGGAGGTGCCAAGTATTTGGTTACAATGACTGATGGGGGTTATCAAATGGTCGTGGACTTAGAGGCAAAAAAGTGTGCATGCAGGAAGTGGGAGCTATCAGGTATACCATGTTACCATGCCTGTGCTTGCATTGCATGGTCCAAAAAAAATATGAGGACTACATCCATGGTTGCTACTAAAAGGATACCTTCCTTGCCACCTACAACCTCATTCTTGAGCCTATTTGTGGTGAAGAATACTGGGATGCAACAGATTACCCTAAGCCACTACCACCATTCTTGAAGGTGCAAACAGGAAGGCCCAAAAAAGCAAGGAAGAAGACTAATGATACACCTGCCCCTCATGCAACAAGGTTGAGGAGAGTTAATACAAAAGTGAAGTGCAGCTACTTTACTGAAGCTTCTCACAACATTAGGACCTTCCCAGCTAGGGGATTTTGTTCTTTCCCTTGTTCATAACACTATAATGTTTTATGCATGACAAACTCTCTTCATAAGTCTTTTTTTGTCCTCTTTATAGGCACATGACAGAGCCAATGGGTGTGAGAAGGAACTGAATGTCAAAGCTAAGAAGCCAAAAAAGGGAGAGGTTGAAAGTGACAAAAAGAGAAGTGCATCAGAGACCCCAACTGGTGGAGAAGGTGGTCAGAGTGGCCATTCAAGGACAACAACAACTGGTGGAGAAGGCAGCCAGAGTGGCCATTCAAAGACAACAACACTTGGAGAAGGTAGTCAGGGAGGGGTGTTCACCAACTCAAATCCTCTGCAACCAACAAACACTCCTCATGGCATAGAACCAATTGGCACTGCAACTAAAGAAAAAGCCACAGTTACTACTGCAAGGAAGCTGGAACTGGCTAGGAGAAAAGGGGAAAGTAGGCTTAAGCAAAAGCCTATTTGGAAGTGATAAATTATGTTGATGAATGTTAATTGCTTTTGGTCTGTATAATGCACTTTGGTATGTATGCCTAGAATATGCATTTGTCTAGAAAATGCAAGTTGGATGAACCTTGATTTAACTACTTTGCTGTAATGGAATGGTTTTTATTTACCAATGCTTTTTTTTTACGAAGCTTTTGTTCATTTAACCTTAATTCATGGTCAATTAGATAACCAAAGAGGCATTGTAGAGATGATTGACAACTGACATTAATTTATAGCAAAAGAGATGGTAGAAAACATGACCAAACAGTCAATACATGGCAACAACAATACAAGCATTTTGCTTACAACTTAAACAGCCATAACAGTCCTACATCAAACTAAACAAGGCTTCACTCATCAAGAGAATCAGAGTCATCGTCCTCAAATCCAGTGTCATCCCTGTTTGTGTTCATCATCAAATTAACAAGCACATACAATCCAATGATAGCTACAAACTTTTGCTTAGCCTTCAATTGATTTATCTCAGCTTGATGCCTCTCTCTCACACGAACCAGCCTGCGCCTATGCTTTCACAGGACCCAAAAACCAATAATACCTCAAGGGCCCCCACCCCCTAATTCTCTAAGTAGTGATATATGCACACCCTAAATTTATTGTTTCACACCCTATTTACTTAAATGACTAGAATAACCTTCATCAAACTAATAACTCTCAATTGTTGATTCATTATAATTTTTTGAAAAATATTTAATGATGTTTTTATTTATATGTTTTTAGTCACGAACTGTGCATGATATCTGTATGACTAAATTTAAGATTAAGAAATAAAATTTTACTAGCTTATAGCCCGTACAAAGCATGGGTTACTTTTTTTTTAATTTGCTTATAATGTAATCTAATATTACAACTATTAATTTTAATATGTTGTTGGAGAATTTGGACATTAGACTTTTCTATAACATTAGATCTTTGTATATAAAAACATTTAGTATTAAATTTAAATTAATATATCGTTGGCGGAAATCGAACCTTTAACCTTTCTATATAACATCTTTTAGTATTAAAATTAAATTAAAATATTGTTAACGGGATTCGAGTCATAAACCTCTGTATATGACTATTTTAATTGAAGATCTAACGGTTGTAAATGAATGGGATAACAAAAATTGAGGAATAATAAAAACTGGATTAATCAAACTACAAAATATACTCAATTTTACATATTATAGTATAGTATAGTATAGTATAGATAGCATAGATGTCAATATTTATGTATTACTGTGCTTAATGCTTTGACTCTACAAATGAACATTCATACCTAATCCGTCATTTAAAAGAACGGGGTGAGTAAGCATATATTTTTATGGAATTTGTATAGAAACACTCTCTAGTTATTGTCCTCCTACTCTGTTCGCACTGATCAGATTATTTTTCTTCTCGAGACATTGTTCCTTTGAGTATAAGTTTTTTAATAAATCGCATGGTAGTTATATATTTTAATTTTTAACTCATAATATAAATATTGTGATAATAATTTTAAGACTTATAATTTGTATTTTATATTTAGTAGGTTGTCGATAGGTGTTATGCCCAAATTTGGCATAGACATAAGGTAAGCCCACTGAGCCATAATGGGCCTAAATATGATGCAGGGACCAGTCCAACATATTCTTCAGAGTTGCATTCGTTGGTTATAGGAAGAGAACGATCCTCATCAAGGGATCGCTTCACACATGGCTCCCAACGAGGGGTCGCACCATGAGTATCTCTATATTTGGAACCGCACCGCATGACTGAGCCTAGCTGGGTCGCATGCAAGGTCCTCACAAGCTTTCCATTAGCTTCGCTAGGAGCATCGTGTAGTCCTAGCACCATGTAGCCATGAGTAACCTTTAGTGGACCATGGATCATGAGCAGGATTGATGACTCGTTTCCATGTCAGCCCTAAAGCGAGTGGGCTTGGGCCATGACTTATCTCCTAAAACCCTAGCCCATCTAGGTAACTTATTCTCTAAGAACTACGTATGGCTTGATCCCTATAAATAGGGTACGTAGGCACCTTGATATGGGATGAGAAACAGTTCACTCTAAAAACACGATACAAGATCAGCCACATCTAACCATCAAAACCCTAATCCTTGTTCTTCTTTCTTTAGCAAAATATCCGTATTTTGCTCCATTAATTCAGCAAACCTCCAAAACATTGTTATACCAAATTCTCCCTATAACATTTGGCGCTAGAAGGAGGGGCAATTAATTATTTGTGGAGGACAAATAATGTTCAAACAAAAATTGAAAGGGGATTTTCGGTTTTCTGGGTATACAAATGGACAACGGTGATAAAAAAAATTGGTTACGGTGGTACGCAACAGGCCATATGAATAAAAAAAGCAAAAGGCATAGCACCAACAAGCAGAAGAAAAGATGACCAATATTGTAACTTAAAATACGGGACTTGCAGGAGACTTTAAGAAATGAAAAATAGAGGAATTCCTACACCCAAGGGGAGTACAGCAGTAGGAATAAAGAATCGAAAAATTTGATGAATCCCATCTACTGAGCCAAGCAACCTGTTCGTGGAAGGGTAGAAAAAAAGTAATAGCGCACATGACCAGAGAGAATTTTTTTTTTGATAAAGTTACTACTAAGATAGACATATGCAGGGAACACATAGGAGGAAAAAAGAAAAAATAAATAAAGATGGACATGGTGCTCCATGTGCAGCAACAAGGCGGAAGAGAATCAGCGACCAATATGGCACAAAAAGAATAGGACCCGCAAGATTTTTAACCAATATGTGATCAGTTGAGTTCATGGGACTAGTGGAGAAGAAAAAACAATACAAAACCAAAAAAGAATAAATGAACAGAAAGGCTCTACGTGTTCTCACTTCGCTCACGAGGAATATTCTAGAGTTGCTATTCTAAGTAAAAGGAAGGAGCTATGAGCCTAAACAAAGGATCGTTATTCTACCTAAGCAAGGATGGGATCGCAAGGTGAAATTGGCAGTGTGTGATTGCAGTCATAAGGGATCGCATCGCATGTAATTAAAGGCCATATAATCATGTATTTGAAATAAAGAACAATAATCTAATATCAAGAAAGAATGAAGACTTACTTTTTCTTGAGAAAGGCTGAAGAAATCTGAAAAAAGTTGGGGTCACTTGTGATGGAGCTTGAAAATTTCTTGCGTTTGATCCAGGAGCAAACTGACAGCAATTCGGTGTGTTGTTAATAAGGAAAGTGACAAATGAATAGAAAGTACGGGTTTATATAGGCATCAAGAGAGAGAAAGATGTTGGGACACGTGTCATGATCCTAACAGCTAAAAACGAATCTCAAGGTGCGACAGTTGGCACAACTCTTCAAATTCTAAGCGGCTCAACGCGATCTCTTGGGTTCTGACGCTTACACTTACAGCGATCTTCGGCTTCGCATCATTGAGAATTCTCAGAGGTATTACTGATTCCACATCGCATTTTCAATGGCAATATGGACTCGGGGGTAGTTGTTATGCCCAAATTTGGCATAGACCTAAGGTAAGCCCACTGAGCCATAATGGACCTAAATATGATAATTGGGTTGCCAAATCCCACTAGCAGGGACCAGTCCAACATATTCTTTAGAGTTTCATTCGTTGGTTATAGGAAGAGAACGATCCTCATCAAGGGATCGCTTCGCACATGGCTCCCAGCGAGGGGTCGCACCATCACTACTCTGTATTAAGGTCTAGCATGGCGTAAGACTTTCATAATGAAAACTCATAGCTAAGCCCAGCAGGGTTGCATGAGTATCTCTATATTTGGAACCGTACCGCATGACTGAGCCTAGCAGGGTCGCATGCAAGGTCCTCACAAGCTCTCCATTAGCTTCGCTAGGAGCATCGCATAGTCCTAGCATCATGTGGCCATGAGTAACCTTTAGTGGGCCATGGATCATAGCAGGATTGATGACTCGTTTCCATGTCAGCCCTAAAGCGAGTGGGCTTGGGCCATGACTTATCTCCTAAAACCCTAGCCCATCTAGGTAACTTAGTCTCTAAGAACTACGTATGGCTTGATCCCTATAAATAGGGTACGTAGGCACCTTGATATGGGATGAGAAACAGTTCACTCTAAAAACACCATACAAGATCAGCCACATCTAACCATCAAAACCAATCCTTGTTCTTTCTTTCTTTAGCAAAATATCCGTGTTTTGCTCCGTTAATCCAGCAAACCTCCAAAACATTGTTATACCAAATTCTCCCTATAACATTTGGCGCTAGAAGGAGGGGTAATTTATTATTCGAGGAGGTATGGGGTCAATGTTGGATCAACATCATCCAATATAGACGAGGCAATAATTAAAAGCAGATAAAAAATTACGGCAGGAGGCGTTTGAGCTAGACACAAAAAGCTGGGCAACAACTACAAGCAGCGACGGGAAGGAAAAGAAGTAAATTAAGAAAAGAAAAAACTTGAAGGTTTTATTAATCAAAGCGGGGAAAAAAAGAGCTTCAAGGTTTTATTAACAAACACTCGATGCAAGTGCAACAAGAACCAACCAAAGGAGGCAACAGGGGAATAAAAAAGGTCAACTAAGAACCAAGCAATTTACACGCAAGGATAGCTCGTGGGAAAATCTTGGACAAAAAGCATGGAAAGAGAAAAAAAAATTAAGGAAAAAGTGACTGTCAAATGGCAATGAAACGCAACAATGGATGCGGCTTGAATGTCAACCGACTCACTTTAATATCCAGAGATAAGATTTCTATTTTTATTTAAATTTTCTGCACATTGATTACATATCCTGCCATGCATCCATAATTATGTTTTTAAATATTTTTCAGAATTTTGTTTTAAAATTCATGCGAGTAATAGAAATTTTTATTCTTGTAAAATTATTGAAATTTAGAAAATATAATACGAGATACTATGCTGATGAATTATGGATATTTATGTTGAGTGATTGCGTATATTTTACAATCCCGTACGAGCTGCATGCTTTGAAGAAAAATTATATATACAAGACGCATAATTTTGAAAAAGATTTTCTACAAAAAAGGAGCATTATTTTCGAAGAAAATAAATATCGCGACAATCTTAAAAGAACATATTTATTATTGCATATGGATTTGTAAAATATTTTTCATATATCGTTGCGATAGTACATATATGTCAAAAAAAATGTTTACAAACTCGCAAACTGAAATTGTCAAGTAGGGTAGCCTATACAAGGTATAAATCTCGCAGTGCTACAAGCTTGAGTAAAGTGCAGCACCTTCTGGATTATTGAAGGCCCATGAAGAGATCTCTCAAGATCGCATGGGTGGGAAAGCATCCCTATGCAAAATATCTTTAAGACTTCATAACACAGTTAACCCAACAAGGGAGGTTCGCCAGGAAACCTCAGCATAGCCAGCCCAAGAAGGGACGTGTGCGAGGTTCGCGAAGTTTATATCTACATCTCTTATTAAAGATCCGCAAGACACATCCTTATGTGGTTGCATCAGACACTTGAATAGCGTGTACGCCAATTCGGGATATATACAAGCACCAAGGTCCTAACTAGACAATAAGGATCGCAAAGGATTTCAAAAATATTATTTATGCTCGCACATTTTAAAACCTTGGTAGATATATATCTTATAGTGGTCATCGCATGGTGTCACACTTGCATCCGCATATGCCTAACGAGCACTGTGGCGCTCTAAATGTTTTTCTAATCATCTATTTTCAGTTTTTTCAGCTGACTATCGAAATTTGGAAGATTGAAGAATGCTTAGTTCTCCACTGCAGCAAGCTACACTGAGGAACTGGGGGCTAGTTGTTATGCCACATTTTTGGCATGTCTAATAATCTCCCAAATTTCTAATATTTAATAATTATTAATTCAAATTAATAATTATTGTTTAATTACTAAGTAATATCCTCCCTCAGAAATGAGGAAAGAATCAATCTTAATCAATCAACAACGGAAAATATCTCCAAACGATATTCTTCAAATCAGGAAGATATCACAACGCCAAGATTAAATCAAATAAAATCGGTAATTACCCCATTAACGAAGTTTATCCCTAAAGTCTCTAAGGGATAGACACAAATCAATTTCACAGAACTACGTGGGCTTGATCCTATATAAAACATAGGTACGTAGGCATTTTGGCAGAGGATGAAATCTGATACACGAGACAAATCGAGACACCTGCCAAGTTCAGCCCCCTCTTTTTTCATAAACCCTAATCCCTTAAAACAGTCACATACTCATAATTTCGCTATAACATTCCAGCAAACCTCTGATTTCGTGTTGTTACGAAATTCCTCCAACAACAATAGGCTCATTCCAATGTTTGGTGTTATTGGTGTGTTTTTTATATAGTTTCTTGATGGCATTTTTGTCTCTTGGTGGATGTTTTGTTTTCGTGGTTCAGTTTCGTATATTTGCTTTTAATTAACGAAAGATTTTGCTTGTAAAAAAATACTTCTTTATTATTTCTTTTATTCTACATATAATATGATATAGTAATACATTATTTTATTATGTAGTTCGTAAGAGTCGAACCCTTGACCTATGGTAGTACTCGATTATTATCTCTCTTACTCTTATTATATAATAGGAAATAATTAGTTATTGATATATAATTATGATTGTAATCTATATTAACCCTTCTTTATTCCGTTATTAAGTTGATTTGTACGATCCGATAATAATCAATAACTGAAAAAAAAAGTTATAGAAAAAAAATTAAAGTAACCCGTTTTGACCAAAGAAATTTAATCGATAATTTGAATAAATATTATTATTATTAGTTTCATTATATATTTTCATCTCCATATTCTAATCGATAATTATCATATATTTTTGAATTATGTTTTGCTGGTTCCATATTTATAAATAATCTCCATGTTAATAACTTATTTATTATTTTTATATTTATTAATTATTTAATGAGTGTATCAATATTACAATATAACATGGAAACAAATTATGAAAGCTTCTAAATCAATAAAAGGCAAAAATGGATTAAAATCAAAGAAAGGGATATTTTGGTAAAATAAGAGAGAGAGGGTGTGCAACCATTAATTTGGGGTGTGCATAAATCACTACCCTAAAATTATTCTAATTTCTACTACTACAATTAAATCATCATGAAACCCTAGCTTATGCTAGCTCGCTCAAACTCAATCGTCGATTTCAATGGCGTCGCGATTACGTCGTCGCAACTCCTTCGAAGTCCTCTCCACCGACCAAGACGACGTCGATCACATCGCTTCAATTAACAGTAATAACGACGATTTCTACAAATCTAGCTCCGATCCTTCACAATTGGTTGATGTAACAACGTTGTTGTCGCCGAAACGGCGAAAAAAGCGGCGGAAAAGGGAAAAAGTTGTTGCTTGATTGTGTAATTACGGAGGAGATAAGTGAATTTAATAGTAAGAGTGTTAGTAGTAGTTATGTCACTGAGACTATTGTGGTGTATGATGTTTCGAAGTTGAATGGCAGTAGTTCGGAGTTTTTTAGTTCGAAAAACTCGGAAAAAAAGGTGAGTTGAGGCAGAGGAACGTTAAACATCCTAGAATTATGAAAAAGGCTCAAGATGAAGTTAGAGAATTGCTAAAACGAAAAGAAAAAGTGAATGAAATCGATATCGTAGGGCAACTAAGTTACTTAAAGCTGGTTATTAAAGAAATCCTGCGTTTGCACACACCACTTCCTTTGTTAGTTGCTAGAGAATGCAGGAAAGAATGCGAGATTGAAGCATACACTATTCCTAAAAAAAGTAAACTTCTTGTCAATGTTTGGGCAATCGGAAGAGACCCTAACTATTGGGTTGATGTTGAGACTTTTATTCTGGAGAGATTCGAAAACAGTTCTATTGATTTTTTAGGAACAAATTTCAATTATTTACCATTCGGGGCTGGGAGGAGAATGTGCCCGGGTATCAACTTTGGTGTAGCTGGTGTTGAGCTTCCTCTTGCTCTACTACTCTATCACTTTGATTGGATACTACCATATGATATAAAATCGGAAGATTTGAATATGGAGGAATCGTTTGGGACTACTAATAAAAAGAAGCAAAATTTGGTTCTGGTTCCCACCCTTCCTCAAAACCCTTGAATATTAGCTCTATGCAGCCTATATCAAGATAGACTCTGAAAGAAGGGCGTTTTTGTAATATGGAGAATACGAGTTTCAATTTATTTAGCACTTCTACTATAAATCTATGATTATGATTGTGAAATTATAACATAAATCTTATATACTTGTTATGAAATAAAGTCAAGTTTTCTGGCCAGCAATTATGTAGAATTTGTACATTATGCTTGCATGTACGATGTATCAATATCATTTTGAAGGCAAACAAGAAAAACATCTCATATGCGCTTGCATGTACGATGTGTCAGTATCATTTTGAAGGCAAACGAGAAAAACATGTCATATGCGCTTTGTACATATATCAGCTGCAAAAACATTTATACACCAAGACTGTCGTATTCCCCTGCCAAGAAAATTTGTATGAGTTAATCACGCATACTCATACAAAGGTCAGGACTAAACCTTGAGAGTTTGTGTGAAAATCCAACAAAACGCAATCTTGCTAGTTTTGTTTATGCAGGATCTATATGTAAGTATTGTCAGAAAAATGTGGGTTTTAGACCCGCATTGTCGAGTCATTTTGAGCTTCGATTTGAGTGTGTCTTGTGTGCGTGTTTGGAACAAGTTGTGCTGGAGAATGTTCTCCTCCGTGAGAGCTTTCCAATGCATGTTTAAACACTCAAAACGACTAAGGGATGGATGAGTTATGATTACTCAAAGTTGGTCCCTTAGTGGAAATTTTGTTATAGAACTTGAAGTCCCACATTGATAAGGAAAAGGAGTTTCTTTTGCTTTATATAGTATAACACATGAGTAGTGTTCACTTGTGTTGGCTAAGTGTTGCTCCATCTCCTACGTGCGCGCAGGGGGTGCAAATCATGGGATTTCGAGGGAAAATTCGTGGCTTCGCAAGCCTTTGGGCTTTCCGCGTGTGCGACCTGCGGACACGAATGCAGCAGAAAATTGAGCCGAATAAAACTGGACCAGTTTTGCTGATTAATTATTTCCACTGGGTTTGGGCTTAAAATCTGACTAAATTAATTCGAATTTTGAATTAATTATGGTAAAATCAATTCCGTTTTTATAACGAATTTTTTGCCACCAACTTAACATAATTAATTAACGTTGTTAATTAATTCGGGAAATTGCCACTGAATTCTTGATTAGCACGGCTAATTAATTAGGGCAATTGTGTAGCGCACAAGTTTTCCTATCCTATAAATACTCATCTAGAGCTCTAGGATTATTCATTCGAAAAACACATCCTCTCCTCATACACAGCCTCTTCTCTTCCTTTGGTGATATTCTTGCTCGTTTCAAGCTGTTACCCTAGTGTGTTTTGATGTTATATACAGCAGGCTGATTGTTTATCTTGTACTAGGTTCACTATATCTAGCTTACAATTATATGATTAAATCACTTGATATATCATTTGCATATATATGTGTTTGCTATGTATAAGTATACTCTCAGGTAACTTGGTTGGTGATATCAAAATGCAAAAGTATAAAGCCATCTATTTGTTCAGCTCACCAGAACCAAAACAGCAAGCTGACATGAACTCACCAGAACCAAAACAGCAAGCTTACATGAACTCGCCAGAACCAAAACAGCAAGCTAATACGGACTTGGCAGAACCAAACAGCAAGCTGACATGAACTTGCTATGTTATTTTGGTAATGTACTAACTTGGTTTTGCAGGGAAAATTAGCTTACTGATTGTATAATCAGTTTGTCACAAACAGCAATCCAAAGTTGAGATACAGTGATAGTTTGACAAGCCAGTTCACACAGTCAATACACAAACAGGAAGCTGTTGCTTGTAGTTTGATATAAAACATCATGTTATTTCTGTATTGTGCTAACTTGGTTGTGCAGTGTATTGTGATAGCTTGGTTTTACAGGGAAAAATATCCTACTGATTGTTTAATCAAAATATACAAACAGTAAGCCATTTGGTGCTTCAACAGTGATAGTTTGGCAAGCCAATTGCATACATTCAGTAATGTGGTTGATGATATGGAAGGGCAAAGGTTTAAAGTCATCTATATGTTCATCCTATCAGAACCAAAACAGCATGCTTGTGTATTTGTACTAACTTGATTTTGTAGGGCACTTTAGCTTATTGATTGTATAATCACTCTGTCACAAAAAGCAAGCCAACGTTGAACTACAGTGACAATTGGTAAGCCAGATGTAAGCTAAGTTAGCTTACCATATATCTTCATCAGACTCAAACAGCAAGCCAAATGCATTGACAATCAGCATACCAGTTTCACAAACAGCATGCCATTTTCACAAATAGCATGCTGACTGCGTCTGACAGAATTAAAGAACCTTTCGGTTCTTTAAAGATCTTCAAGTGAAAATGTTGTTAGAAACATGTAAGGGCCCTCTGAATTATATCTGAACATGCTAGTAATCATATCTCTCATATATTAGAAGACAATATATTCTCTTGAATAAAATAAGGAAAGTAAGATCTACTTTATCTTATTTTAATAACACCACTCAAAACAAACCACATGGTGGTGTTTTCCTCATCATATCTAATATTCCTCTCCATGTTCTACACGCTCCATCTCTTCACTATCATCTGACACTCAAGCATCATCTTCATCATTTCATCCTCAACAAATACACTACCAACGGTTTCAAGAAAAATTATCAAACCGTTGGAGCCTTTCAAGCTTGATTTCAAAATACTCTTGTTTACCTATTTAAGGGTTGTTCTTGCTCAGCTGTAAAAACAAGAATCTAAGTGCAAAAACACAAGAACCTATACACAACTTCGAGCTTACATTGCTACATCTTTCTAAACCTCTCAAACTCTCACATACATTCGCATATATATATATATATATATATATATATATATATATATATATATATATATATTCAGAGGGTTCATAGGTTGAGTTCTAAATTGATTCAAACATTGTATTGTTCAATTTGTATTGAATAGTTGTTGTACAAGGTTGGATTAAGGTTTGGGTGGGTCGAACTAGACTAGAGAAGGATACTTGGGAAGTATTTCTTAGAGGGTTAGTTCAGCACAGCAAATAGCAAGCCATTTGTAAGCAGCTGGGTGTATCAGTTGCTGGACAGATTGGTTAGGGAACAAGGGTTTGGTGAAAGTTGCTAGAGAAGTATACTTGGGAAGTATAGCTTAGAGAGCAGGTTCAGAAACAGGTGTTTAGCAAGCCATTTGTCAGTAGCTAGGATAAAAGGGAGATATATTATTGTATCTTGTAATTGGATTATCGTTGATCAATAATATATTCTCTTACCGGGTTGGTAATGGACCAGGACGTAGACCATAGGGGATTAGGGGTCGAACCTGGATAAAAGTCTATTGTGTTCTTTATTTTTCTGCACCATACTATTTCTGCATTTAGCTTACCATTTGCATTCAGCTTACCATTTGCATTCAGCGTACCATTTGTAAACTGCTTAATCACAAATAGCAAGCTATTTCTGGTAAAATCTAAAATAGGTCATAAATAAGCATTGTTATCCATAAACACCTATTTACCCCCCTCTAGGTGTGCATTATCATTTGGTATCAGAGCCTTGGTATACTAATATTTTTGTGACATGAAAAGTATTCGATAAAAATGGCTAACAATCTAAAAATGAAGAATAGGGCTGTTCATTCTGAAAACAGCAAACCAACAGAATCTGGTGATGAAGAACTTGCATTCATCTCAAGGTTTATCAAGAAACTAATTGAGAAGAAGAACAGATTGAAAATAGAGAAAGGTGGACTTTCTAACAGCAAAAAAGTATCTAAAGACTCAAAGGATCAAACTTGCTTTGAGTATGGCAAACCAGGTCATTACAAGAGAAATTGATGCAAGCTGAATTCAAAACAGCCTGTTGTTTACATGGACAAGACGAGATCAAAAGCTCAACAGACTTGGAGTGATAATTACTCAGATTCTAATGATGACTCAAGTAGAGACATGGTGAATTTGGCTCTTGTAGGTCTGAATGATGAAGATAACTCACAAGGATCCATAAAGGAATCTTTTGTGGATAGTGATGATTCTGATTCAGAAGATGATGCAAGTGAGGTAAATTCTTTTAAAGATTATATATCTTCAGATGATGATATTTTAGAGTCACTAACCAAGCAGGAATATAATAGTGTTACCATTGAAGAACATATGGCACTAAAGGCTGAAATCAGCAAGCTGACTGATAAGAATGCCCATCTATCTAAAATGGTAAAAGACTTGTTGCCAAAAATGGAAGAATGGGATTCAACTTCATTAGGCAAAGCTATAGAAATCAAGGAGCTAAATGCCAAGAATGGTAAATTAGAGGCTATTAACAAATTACATGAAAAGAGAAACAAGACCTTGATGGGGGAACTCAAAGAGCGGATGAAAGAAATCAAAGAGCTGAGATCTGATGTTAAAACGAAAGATAAAGCATTGGAGTCATACAAGCTTAAAGAATCTAGTCAAGCCGAGTCTTCAAAATCTGCTGAAAAGTGAATTCAGCAAGCTGAACTCATCAAACAGCAAGCTGAACTGATCGATCTCCTAGAAAAAGAAGTCAAAGATCTTAAGAAAGTCATGGAAACTTTTGTTCAAGGAGAAGACAGCTTAAAGACAATAATGAACAGAGCAAATGTCCCTTTAGTCAGAGAAGGAGTTGGCATGAACTTAAATAAGAAGCATGGTGCGCTTAAATATGATGGAAGAAATGACATACCTTACAACTATGCTATGCCTTGGAAGACATGCAACAAATGTGGTAGAAAAGGCCATCTGGAGAAGAACTGTGTGGTTCAAGTCTATAATAAGAGGAAAACAGCATACCAGAATGGACTAGTTAGACGACAAACAGCATACCAGAATGCTTCTGACAGAAGACAAACAGCTTACCAACAGAGTAGCAGAATGCAAAATCAGTCACCAAAAGTGATCCAAATGTGGATCAAGAAAGCTGATTTAAATGTTTTATATACTATTGCTGCTAACCAATATGGACCCAATCCTATATGGGTACCAAACCATTGAGTTGGTGGTTATTTGTTTTGTAGATATGTCTTGCCGCCAAAGTAAAGTCAAAACGATGGATTTTGGATAGCGGATGCACTAGACATATGTGTGGAGACAAGTCCTGGTTCATAAGTCTTCAAATGAAGAAGGGTGGAAGAGTTACAATTGGTACCGGTTCGATTGGAAACAGCGTGCCATTTGGCTGCAATGGACAATGACCAATATTTGGCATAGAAGATTGGGACATGCACATGGACTTGCTTTACAAATTATTAAGCAAGAAACTGGTCAGAGGGCTGCCCAAGCTAAAGTATGTCAAAACAGAGGTGAAAGTGAAAGCATGCAACCTCAAGTTACCGGCAATCAGCAAGCTGGAAGTTCAAATCAGCAAGCTGAAAGCATTGTTAAAACTGGAAGTCAGCAAGCCAAAGAAGGATGTAGACACTGACAATCAGCAAGCTGGTCAGTGAACTCAGCAAGCTAAGGTCAGATATTAAGGCTGTAGATATATGCCTTGAGGCGTTCAAACTTGATGAATCCTCATCAAATGATCAAGTTGCAAGTGAAGCCTCGGATGATGAATCTAGGGAGGTAAAATCTTGCCACTATGATTTATCCACTGAAAATATATTCTTGGAATCATTAACCATGCAGAAAAATGTTCCAATGGAAGAGTATTTGTCACTGGAAAAAGAAAACAGCAAGCTGAAAGTAGAATTGTAAGCCAAAAATGCAGTTCTTGAGGCATTTAAACTAGGGGAATCAAGTCCCACCGAAGCATTGCAAGATGAAAAGATCAAATCCCTGGAGAAAGAAATCAAGGATATTAAAGAAAGAGAAGATGTGCATCAAACAAAGTTAAAAACAAAAGATGCATTCCATGAGACGTTCAATGGTAGAGAATCTACGTCAAGGGCATACTCTCAACATGGAGAAAATATCAAAGTCATAGAAGAATAAATTGAATCATTGAAAAAGGATTTAGCTCAATTTGTTCAAGGAAAAGACATACTCAAAGCGTTGATGGGCAAACAAAGATTTATTCTTGACA
The DNA here is from genome assembly GCA_036435485.1 of Saposhnikovia divaricata. Taxonomy (NCBI): domain Eukaryota; kingdom Viridiplantae; phylum Streptophyta; class Magnoliopsida; order Apiales; family Apiaceae; genus Saposhnikovia; species Saposhnikovia divaricata. Next base: position 60,839,075 of record CM071594.1, read on the forward strand.
AGCAAGGACTTGGATATCAGTAAGCCAACCGAAATAAAGCTCCACACAAGTACAAAGGCAAAAATGACAAGCCTTATCAATATGCTATGCCTTATTCAACATGCAAGAAATGTGGAGGCAAAGGTCATTTGGAAAGACATTGCCGATTCAAACTCCATCAACATGTAAATGGGAGAGTTCAAGCTGATATCAACAAGTTTTCTGGGAAAACAGCTTACCAGAATAAAAACAGATGCAAAACAGCTTGCCAGTACAGAAGCAGAAGCCAAACAGCTTACCAGTATGGAACCTGGAAGAAAATAGCTTACCATAATGACTTTTGCAGCACACAAAGAACAAAGATTTCAGCACCAAAAGTGGTACAAAAATGGGTAAAGAAATCTTATTTAAATTCTATCTATGTGCTAGCAACTAACCATGCAGGAATTAAGCAAGTATGGGTGCCAAAACGTTGAGTTTTTGTGCAATAAAAGGTCCCTAGAAATAGCAAGCTAAGTGCAAAAGTTTGGTACTTTAGCTTACTTTTTTATTATTATTTGCATGCTAAATTAATTTTCTATACCTCTATAGGTGCCAATAATGAATTTTAAGTGTAATTTACTTGCATGCAAGTTATTATTTACGAGTGCATGCATACATATTGTTAATTCTTTCGCATGCAATTTATTGAGTAAATGTGTACTCGTGCATTATGTGATACATCATAATCCATGCTTATATTGAATATGCTACGTGATTACCCTTTTTAATGATTTAGGGGGAGAGATTTTAGGAGTTTAACTCTTAAGGAGGTTAATTGTTTGGGATTTTATTTCATATAAATCCTTATGTGCTTAATTGAATATCATGATGTTAAATCAAGGATGCATGTATTGAGGGGGAGTATGTACTCCTAAAAATATATGTTGGTAATCATCAAAAAGGGGAACATTGTTTTAGGGGAAGCAACATAGTCTCTTCGATATATTCAAGTATGTCATCATCAAAAAGGGGGAGATTGTTGGCATGATGTTTTGATGATGAATACAAATGGTGCATTGTAATACTTCATGTGTATTTATATAATCTTGTTTTGTAGGAAGTATTGATCAATGATTAAGGGGGAGCTTTTAGCTCAATCACATATTGGTATATAATCATCAAAAAGGGGGAGATTGTTACCCTAATGTGTTTTGATGTTATATACAGCAAGCTGATTGCTTATCCTGTACTAGGTTCACTATATCTAGATTACAATTATATGATTAAATCACTTGATATATCATTTGCATATATATATATGTGTGTGTGTGTGTGTGTGTGTGTGTGTGTGTGTGTGTGTGTGTTTGCTATGTATAAGTATACTCCCAGGTAACTTGGTTGGTGATATCGAAATGCAAAAGTATAAAGCCATCTATTTGTTCAGCTCACCAGAACCAAAACAGCAAGCTGACATGAACTCACCAGAATCAAAACAGCAAGCTGACATGAACTTGCCAGAACCAAAACAGCAAGCTGATACGGACTTGGCAGAACCAAACAGCAAGCTGACATGAACTTGCTATGTTATTTCGGTAATGTACTAACTTGGTTTTGCAGGGAAAATTAGCTTACTGATTGTATAATCAGTTTGTCACAAACAACAAGCCAGAGATACAGTGATAGTTTGGCAAGCCAGTGCACACAGTCAATACGCAAACAGCAAGCTGTTGCTTGTAGTTTGATATAAAACATCATGTTATTTCTGTATTGTGCTAACTTGGTTGTGCAGTGTATTGTGATAACTTGGTTTTGCAGGGAAAAATATCCTACTGATTGTTTAATCAGAATATACAAACAGCAAGCCATTTGGTGCTTCAACAGTGACAGTTTGGCAAGCCAATTGCATACATTCAGTAACGTGGTTGATGATATGGAAGGGTAAAGGTTTAAAGTCATCTATATGTTCATCCTATCTGGACCAAAACAGCATGCTTGTGTATTTGTACTAACTTGATTTTGTAGGGCACTTTAGCTTACTGATTGTATAATCAGTCTGTCATAAAAAGCAAGCCAACGTTGAACTACAGTGACAATTGGTAAGCTAGGTGTAAGCTAAGTCAGCTTACCATATGTCTTCATCAGACTCAAACAGCAAGCCAAATGCATTGACAATCAGCATACCAGTTTCACAAACAGCATGCCATTCTCACAAATAGCATGCTGACTGCGTCTGACAAAATTAAAGAACCTTTCGGTTCTTCAAAGATCTTCAATTGAAAATGTTGTTAGAAACATGTAAGGGCCCTCTGAATTATATCTGAACATGCTAGTAATCATATCTCTCATATATTGGAAGACAATATATTCTCTTGAATAAAATAAGGAAAGTAAGATCTACTTTATCTTATTTTAATAACCCCACTCAAAACAAACCACATGGTGGTGTTTTCCTCATCATATCAAATATTCCTCTCCATGTTCTACACGCTCCATCTCTTCACTATCATCTGACATTCAAGCATCATCTTCATCATTTCATCCTCAACAAATACACTACCAACGGTTTCAAGAAAAATTATCAAACCGTTGGAGCCTTTCAAGCTTGATTTCAAAATACTCTTGTTTACCTATTTAAGGGTTGTTCTTGCTCAGCTGTAAAAACAAGAATCTAAGTGCAAAAACACAAGAACCTATACACAACTTCGAGCTTACATTGCTACATCTTTCTAAACCTCTCAAACTCTCACATACATTCGCATATATATATATATATATATATATATATATATATATATATATATATATATATATATTCAGAGGGTTCATAGGTTGAGTTGTAAATTGATTCAAACATTGTATTGTTCAATTTGTATTGAATAGTTGTTGTACAAGGTTGGCTTAAGGTTTAGGTGGGTCGAACTAGACTAGAGAAGGATACTTGGGAAGTATTTCTTAGAGGGTTAGTTCAGCACAGCAAACAGTAAGCCATTTGTAAGCAGCTGGGTGTATCAGTTGACGGACAGATTGGTTAGGGAACAAGGGTTTGGTGAACGTTGCTAGAAAAGTATACTTGGGAAGTATAGCTTAGAGAGCAGGTTCAGAAACAGGTGTTTAGCAAACCATTTGTCAGTAGCTGGGATAAAAGGGACATATATTATTGTATCTTGTAATTGGATTATCGTTGATCAATAATATATTCTCTTACCGGGTTGGTAAGGGACCAGGACGTAGACCATAGGGGATTAGGGGTCGAACCTGGCTAAAAGTCTCTTATGTTCTTTATTTTTCTGCTCCATACTATTTCTGCATTTAGCTTACAATTTGCATTCAGCTTACCGTTTGCATTTAGCGTACCATTTGTAAACTGCTTAATCACAAACAGCAAGCTATTTCTGGTAAAATTTAAAACAGGTCATAAATAAGCATTGTTATCCATAAACACCTATTCACCCCCCCCCCTCTAGGTGTGCATTATCACAAGCTCGCTGAGAGTGACGCTTTTATAGTTTCGCTGCAATCCGTTTTATCCTGGGAGGCATTTCGCTCGCACATACGGTGAGGGCTAATACGCTTTAAGGAGACAGTTATGCACTGGACTCAGGTTTTCCGTTCCTGCCTCCTCTTTATTTGTTTTAATTATTCTGTTATTCACACATACGATTGCTATTATTTTGTACTATTTTCACATATTGTCTAACAAGTATTTTTAAAAATAAAAACCAAAGAACAAAAATAATGAATCATAAGGCACAAAAGCATTGTTACACTGTCACAAATTGCAACAGAGAACAGTGTTGGTCTCATAGGCTAAGCTCAGGTCCGATAATAGAGCCGGTCACTCCTTATATAAATCTACTTCATTTTCATTTTGAGTTAATTTTCTCTTTTCAACTTTCTTTTTTCTGGAGATTATTTTCAGTATTAGTTATACAAAAAATCTTAAATATAATTTATACTCGTAACACAGATGTGTTTGTTTGTTCTGGAGGACTAAGAGAGTCAGAGGCGTCACTGATTTCATACTATTCATCACTCCCTTCCCTAGTTTCTATTATCACATATGTAGAGATTAACTAAATCTGATATAATTTGTTCTACACGAAGTGAGATTCTCAGAGTCTACTTTCCACAAATTTTGTGAATATGCGATACTATTATTATAAAGATGATAAATAATACTAACAAAGTATGAGACAAAACACAAGACATTGTTAAAAATTAGGAACAGACCATGGCGGAACAGAAGTATGTATTTTTATTTACATAATAAAACTGCAAATACAATCCAGAAGCACTACGTAACGCAGATAGCAAAATTTAGCCTCCCTTTCCTCCAAGGCTAAAGCTTCATAAAAAACCTGAATCCACGCAAAGAAACCAGTGTGAACACATGTTGTAGTGGTTTTTATAAATTCCAACAAACTTGCTCAGCTATAGAAGCCGATACAATTAGTTAAGCAAAGGTAAAAAAATATTAACTAGACAAAGATGACATTTATGCAAGAGTTTACATGTTAATTATCCTCCTCTGAAACATAGCAACTGCGAGCACAATCTTATCAAAGAATTTTTCAACATGGTGGAAGTAAAAATACCTCCAAGACTTGATAAAATGCAAAAAAGCGCAGAAACCCAAAAACCCAACCAAGACACCGGGTCCGATTCCAGCATAAAACCATATATGCTCATCATCTGAATAAAAATCAGTTATAACCTCACTATGGTTGTGAAGACTATCTGAATTTGTGTCACCAGGGCATGGCTTCAAGATAGCTTGGCCACAAAGTTGTTTGTTGCCAGTATAGATGGAAAGATCGTTGAAGGTCTGGAGTTGGTTTCCAGTGGGTATTCTTCTTGATAAATCATTGAAGGAGAGGTTCAAGCTGCTTAATAAGTCTAATTCCGATAAACTCTGTGGAATTGGACCACAAAATTTATTTTTGGAGAGATCAAGTGATTCCAATTTATACAGTTTCCCTATCTTGTTAGGGATCCTTCCAGCTAACTGATTACCTGTTAAGTTCAAATTCATTAAACCATCAAGATTCATCAACTCTTCTGGAATTTCTCCACTAATGTGATTGTTTGATAAATCAATAGAAAACAGAAACACAAGAGAAAAGGTGTATTGTAGTTCACATCCCTTGACATAATTTACTATCGTTTCACCATTTCCATCTTCCAATGCTCGCTGTGGATCAGTGCTGCCACCTGTAGTCATCAAACTAAAATTGCCGAAACATGGAGGAATGACTCCCGAGATTTGATTTTGTGCCAGGTTCAAAACTTGACTTGAAGAGTGCTGGCAAAGTTGTGTGGGAATTTCACCATGGAAACTGTTCGACCGCAGTATTAGATACTCGAGAAAAGGTAATTGTTCTCTACTCCAAAGGGGAAGAGTGTTGTTATGCCCGAATCTCGGCATAGATCCTAAACAAGCTCAGACGACTATACAAGGGGCCCACCTCTCTTAATGGGCTCAATTATCTCCTAATGGGCTCAAATATCTCTCAATGGGCCCGAATATTGAAGAAGGATAAACAAGGCATGAGGCCCGATCAGGGATCACCTCACCTCTATCTCTTAAATCTCTTGAAGACACTCACCCCAGGGGTCTCCTCACTACGACCTCCTGCTACTACTCAGGGCGTCCTCTCATGCCAATAACAAAGGAAAAGGCCTCTGCGCCTCTCACGCTAGGCCTCTGCGCCTCTCATGCTAGCTCAGCCTCGGGGTCGCATCTACCGGGGTCGCAACCCGGGGATCGCTTCGTTTGGCTCCCGTCAAAGGATCGCTTCGCACATAACTTCCAATGCGGGGTCACTAAAGCGAGATCACTATCTCCTCTCTACTGGAAGGCTCATGGCCAGATCACTCGAGGTCGTATGAGTAGCTGGACACTAGGGTTCGCTTCGCATGGCCTGACCCCTCGAGGTCGCATGCAAGGCCCTTGTTACTTCTTTATTAGCCAATTCTATCCGTTCGAGACTATGGGCTTCCACATCTGGGCCATGGATCACGGATAGGGTTGATGACTCATTGCCACGTCAGCCCTAAATGAGTGGGCTTGGACTTTGGCTTATCTCTTAAAACCCTAGCCCGCCTAGGTAACTTGTTCTCCAAGAACTACGTCAGGCTTGATCCCTATAAATAGGGTACGTAGGCACCTTGATACGGAATGATTGACAGTTCATCATTGAAAACACCTATCAAGTGCAGCCACAAATAAACACCAATCTCCTCCCATGTTCTTCGTGTTCATAGCAAAATATCCGTATTTTGCTCCATAAATCCAGCAAACCTCCAAAATATTGTTATACAATATTCTCCCTATAACATTTGGCGCTAGAAGGAGGGCGCAGTCATTAATTTGGGAGAACGATGACTAACTCGAACAAGAAGAACGGAGAGGCCGAGGAGTGAGACCCCGGGATAGCATATGACCCCGGGCTGCGACCCCCAAGGAACAGGAAGAACGGAGAGGCCGAGGAGCGAGACCCCTGGGATAGCTTATGACACCCAAATGCGACCCCGGGCTGCGACCCACGAGGAGGAAGACCCCTAGGAGCGACTCCATAGGAGCGAGGCCATGCTTGCACCTAGCGTAGCAAGGCCGGGTTCGAGAAGGATAAGCTACATCACTAGAAGCGAGACCAAGGCAAGGGTCAAGGTTCTAAGCGACCCACATCTCCTAGCAAGGCCCCAATATGGAGTAACTATCGAGATCTTGAGATGCCTCCTAGCGAGATGTCTTTTATGGAGATGCCTATTAATGAGATACTTCTACATGAGATGCTTCTTCACTAGTGAAATACCTCTACGTCGAGGAGAGGGGGGACGCCCCTGATCCTTGTCGAGGAGAGGGGGACGCCCCTGATCCTCGCCGACAATGAGGAGGTCATCAACTATCTCAAGACATTTGGAAGAGCAAGAAACAAATAACGAGGCTGAACCCGAGGCTCTCATCATTGACCTCGAGCTCGCACTAGAGATGAAAGGAGAGAAGCCAAAGTAGTTAAAGATCAAAATGAGCTCAAGACCTCAATATCTTATTACATGTTCTCTCTCTTAGCCTTGGGAGTGCCTCGGGATAGCGTGATGAGGCCAACTAGCGGGATAGCGTTGAAGAAGTCAGGTCTACTCATAGCGAGATCACATCAAATTTTCTTCACTATAGATGGTATCAACTCCAAATAATACAAGAAGGTCTCTGAAACACTTTGATTCCTCATCACATCTACAATGATAATAAGGACTCAAGGGGTAGTAGCATTACATAAACACCTCTTCTAGTGGGACATTTGAAATCTACGGGCTGAAAATGGTAAAAATATGCACATGCGAAGTGGATGGCTGGAGCAAAGTTGACTAGATCAACGGGGCCTGTACAAAATTGAAGCTTATGAAATTTGTGGGACATAGTTCAGAAATTGCTGCTCCGGAAAAGTTAATACAAGCTAGGCAAAGCTTATCAACATTAGGGCCTCGCCCCTACTTTATCAACGCTAGGGCCTCGCCCCTACTTGATCTACTACAGGGCCTCGCCCCTACTTTATCAACGCTAGGGCCTCGCCCCTACTTGATCTACTACAGGGCCTTGCCCCTACTTTATCAACGCTAGGGCCTCGCCCCTACTTGATCTACTACAGGGCCTCGCCCCTACTTTATCAACGCTAGGGCCTCGCCCCTACTTGATCTACTTTAGGGCCTCGCCCCTACTTTATCAACGCTAGGGCCTCGCCCCTACTTGATCTACTTAAGGGCCTCGCCCCTATGTATCAACTACAGGGCCTCGCCCCTACGTTTTAACTTTAGGGCCTCGCCCCTACGTATCGACTACAGGGCCTCGCCCCTACGTATCAACTACAGGGCCTCGCCCCTACGTATCAACTACAGGGCCTCGCCCCTACGTTTCAACTACAGGGCCTCGCCCCTACATGTCAACTTTAGGGCCTCGTCCCTACTTGTTTTTAAGGTCCAAGCCATCTCAACGATGCGGGGATCGTACTTGAAACTATCTCAAAGTAGCAACACACATCCTAAGCTATCTACAACAATCAAAGGAATCTAAGCAAAGGAACACAAATCTGAAACTATTCAAGGCACTTCGCACCTGCGAGCACATACTGCATCTCAACGTCTAAAGGAAAAGCTAAAGTAAAAATGCCATCAACCTGAGGCTTAGCGACTGCGAAGCAGAATTACTCATGCAAGTATGTTATGTGCAAAAAAAGACAACACAGAATGAAGAGTCAAAGCGATGCAAGTTCACAATCATAGGGTCGCCATGCGATCCCGATGCAGTTCGAAACTTCACCAAATGGCAAAATAAATTTAAGGAGCAGGTAGATCCTGGTTGACAGTAGAAGCTTCATTTACCAGCCTTGCCTCCTCTGCAGGTCTTGCTTCCTCTTCTAGCCTCGCTTCAGCAGCATCCTCTTCGGCGATCTCCTTCTCCTGTGTCTCTACGAAGTTAGCATTACCAGGCCCGAGATGGTCCCAATCAAAATTAGGGATTGTTCTGATGAATCCCTTCATGAACGTAACTTGGCCCTTGACCAGGAATGTGTCTTCAGCAATTGCAAATTCGGCTTTGACAGCATTCAGATCGCCTGTCAGTCTTGCGATCCCATCAACACTTTTCTTCGAAGCTTCCTCGCTTGATTTCTGCAGTTCCATCAAGGACTTCTAAAACTCATTCCTCTCCCTTCAAGCAAGCCACAAATGATTGAAGGTAAAACAGGTCAAATGGAGTAAAGTCAACAGGCATTTACAATGATAATGCAAGGTTGCTGAAAGACTTTGATTCCTCATCACATCTACAATGATAATGAGGACTCGGGGGGTAGTGGCATTACATAAACACCACTTCTAGCAGGACATTTGAAAAATTTCAAGACAAGGCCATAGCTAGCGTTGCGAGGCCGTACCTAGCGACGCGAGGCTGCAAACTCGACACCTTGCGATGCGAGGCCTCTCGGCCCCATAGGCGCAATCAGGATCATTTGAAGACCCCATCAGCTATTCTAAAACACTTGGAAAAAAATTTAACAGATATGGAGAGGTGTTATGGAGGAATTTATACATGCTAAAATCATTGCAACATGAGTCCCTTGTGCAAGCAGATGCGAGGCCTAAAATACAATGCAAAATTATAAACATCAAATAAAGGAACATTTGGGCTCGCCACCTCTACTTTTTAAGCCTAAGGAAGGGGAGATCCTTATTTGTATCCAACTGAGAGCATGCAGTAAGTGCAGTGTTAGATCACGAGGAGGAAAGGGTTCAATACCATGTTTATTATGTTAGTAAAATGATGCTAGATGTTGAGACTCACTACACCAACATGGAGAAGCTCGTTTATGCCTTGGTTTTGGCCTCGCGGAGGTTGAGGCCATATTTTTAGGCTCATAAAATTGAGGTTTGCACAGCCTAAGGCAAGTGATGCATAAGCCTGAGACCTCGGAAAGACTTCTAGCGCGGACAGTGGAACTAAGCTAATTTGACATCGAGTACAAGCCTCGAGGTGCTTTGAAAGGACAAGCTTTAGCATATTTTATCTTGGAATTCCCTCTACTATCTGAAGGAGATGTTTGGGCTCTCGTTGCGACCCCCATGCCAGTCGAGTCCGAGGCCAACCAACAGAATTAAGCCTCATGGTGGGAGCTCTATGTTGATGGAGCATCTAATAAAGAAGGAGCTGGAGCCGAAGTCGAGCTCTTTACACTTGAGGGTCACAGGTTAAGAAGCGCAGTCCACTTCGCATTCGAAGCCTTAAACAATGCAGCCGAGTATTAGGCCCTAATCAATGGTCTTAAGCTCGCAATTATAATGAAGGTGGAGAATCTCAATGCTTATAACGATTCCATGATGGTCACAGCTCATATTGGATGCGGGTGGCAAGCTAGGGGTCTCAAATTGAGCTCTATCTGCGATGTGTGCAGAGACTTATGAAGTCATTCTGGCAGTGAAAGTGAAATTTATCAGAAGGACAAAAAATCAAGGAGCAAATTCCCTCACAAAGTTGGGATCGCACCGAGAGGCCACCTTACTTGGGGTTATTCCATTGGAAATCCAAACTAAGCCTAGTGTTCCTGAGTAATTTGTCATAGAGGTAGCGAGCCAGGGGCCAACATGGATGACCCCTATATGGGAGTATGTGAAGAATGGGACTCTACCCCAAGAAAAGAAGGAAGGGAAGAAGATTAGGTACCAGGCGGCTCGCTATATAATTTACGAAGAAGTCTATATCGAAGAGGGTTCAACACACCACTCTTCAGGTGTGTAGATGGTGAGGAGTGCAACTACATCCTAAGGAAGGTCCACGAAGGCATATGTGACAATCACTCGGGGGTAGTTCTACAGCCCAAAAGATTCTTCGCCAAGGGTATTCTTGCCTACATTAAAAAGAGATGCTTTTGAGTTTGCTACGAGGTGTGACAAGTGCCAAAGGAATGCCAATTTCAGTAATGCCCCAGTTGCTCATCTCACTTCTCTCATGAGCTCGTGGCCCTTTGCAATGTGGGGTATTGATCTTATTGGGCAGCTCCCCAAAGCTAAGGGATTAGTCAAGTATGTATTGGTGGATGTGGATTATTTCACTAAGTGGGCCGAGGCTGAGCTGCCAAAAAATTGAAGGACTTTGTATACAGGGCCATTGTGTGTCGCTATGGGATCCTATATCAGCTAATATTAGATAATGGGAAGCAATTTGATAGCAAGGAGATGAAGGAGTTCTGCGAGAACTTAGAAATCAACAATGCGAGGAGAGGCCTGGGGCGATAACAGAATGTATATCCAAGAGAACCATGAAGGACATGTGCAATGCTAGCTAGTAAATGGCGGATGGAATATTACCAAGGGTCCCGTGCAAGGATTTTAAAAAAAAAAGGTTAATGCATGGCTCGTTTCTGGCTTTGGCGTGCGAGGACAATAAAATAAAAAATTGTATGTGAGGTGAAATAGCGCGTACCTAGCGTTGCGAGGCCGCAAGCCCGATATCTTACGATGCGAGACCACTTAACCCCATTGGCGATGATGGGCCAGTCTGTAAGTCTATACAGTGTGGAGCTATCTCTAGGCAATGTTAAAATCAGTTTATAAGCAAATTGGAGCATATGAAGACTCAATCAGGTATCCCAAAGCACATGGGAAAATTCAAAATTATAAGTTTTCAAAGATGCATGGCCCACCAGCTAACATATGTGAGTCGGGGCTAGAGCCCAGCAACAAGATGGATGAAGTCTGTCTACAAGGCTATAAAAGAAAGTGGAATACGAGGCCACAGAATCAAGGATCAAAAGGAAGTTAAAAAGCGGGGAAGCATGATCAGCTAAAATAAAAAAGACGAACAGGGATCCGCGTGTGGACTAACAGGAGCACATGTGGCTTATTAAAAAAAACAAGGTGTCCTCGCATATACATGTATAGAGGAGTCCTCTCATTATATCAGCAGGAGGAGGCCTCTCCACATATGAGGCCACAAGGAGTCCTCCTATTCTATCAGCGAGGAGGATTCTCCACATAGGAGGCCACAAGGAGTCCTTTTATAATATAAGCAAGAGTTAATAAAAATATAAGGAAGCAGCGAAAGGCGAGGAGATCTCATCCAAAGTGAAAAAAGAAATATTAAAAAAGAAAAGAAAGAAAAGTCAGCGAGGTGAAAGTACAAATACAAGGACCACGGCTCCACAAGGTTGTAAAGAAATTACAAGGCGAATAAAGAGTACTTTGCAGCGCGACGCGAGAAAAAAAAATGTAGCGAGGGGGCCACTGCGAGGAGACATGGGCTCGTGTTAAAATAAAAATTTTAAAAGCTGCCAAGTGAGGAGTCCAAAATAATTTTGAAGAAATTTTGAAGATAAAAAAAAATAGTTCTCCACTACAACTGCCTGCACCGAAAAACTGGGGTACCATGTACTGCTATGAGGAGGCCTCGCAACATATGAGGCTGCAAGGAGGCCCCGCAATGTATGAGGTGGCGAGGAGGCCTCGCGACTTATGAGGCTGCGAGGCGGCCTCGCAATGTAAGAAGCTACGAGGAGGCCTCGCGACGTATGAGGCTGCGAGGCGGCCTCGCAATGTAAGAAGCTACGAGGAGGCCTCGCGACGTATGAGGCTACGAGGCGGCCTCGCAATGTAAGAGGCTGCGAGGAGGCCTCGCAATGATAAGGCTGCAAGGAGGCCTCGCAGCATATAAGACTGCAAGCAATCCTCTCAACTTATAAGGAGGCTTCTCAACATAATAACAAGGAGTAGAGAGGAGTCCTCTCATCATACTTTAAGAAGACCTGAAGATATATGTGAAAGCCCGAGCTCACATATCAGCTAGACAGAAGATACAATTATAACAATCTATGACTGCAAGGCCCTATGGGGTCGCCTCTCAAAGTCCCTGCAGAACCACATGGCGCTTGGAAGTACCTTCGAGGTCACTATCACTCACTTATACATGCATTCGCATTGATTGAAAGACACACAACACATGTCATCATCTTAGCAGCTGGGAGCAAATCTAAGAATACGACAGTTGTCTACAACCATTCAAATTCATAGGGGTCGCAATGCAATCCCAAGGCACTTGAGATAGCTATGCTTTCATCTACAGCAATCTATAGCGAGCACAGGCCTCGCATCGAAGTTTTGACTCCACATCGCATTTTCAATGGCAATATGGACTCGGGGAGTAGTTGTTATGCCCGAATCTCGGCATAGATCCTAAACAAGCTCAGACGACTATACAAGGGGCCCACCTCTTTTAATGGGCTCAATTATCTCCTAATGGGCTCAAATATCTCTCAATGGGCCCGAATATTGAAGAAGGATAAACAAGGCATGAGGCCCGATCAGGGATCACCTCACCTCTATCTCTTAAATCTCTTGAAGACACTCACCCCAGGGGTCTCCTCACTACGACCTCCTGCTACTACTCAGGGCGTCCTCTCATGCCAATAACAAAGGAAAAGGCCTCTGCGCCTCTCACGCTAGGCCTCTGCGCCTCTCATGGTAGCTCAGCCTCGGGGTCGAATCTACCGGGGTCGCAACCCGGGGATCGCTTCGTTTGGCTCCCGTCAAAGGATCGCTTCGCACATAACTTCCAATGCGGGGTCACTAAAGCGAGATCACTATCTCCTCTCTACTGGAAGGCTCATGGCCAGATCACTCGAGGTCGTATGAGTAGCTGGACACTAGGGTTCGCTTCGCATGGCCTGACCCCTCGAGGTCGCATGCTAGGCCCTTGTTACTTCTTTATTAGCCAATTCTATCCGTTCGAGACTATGGGCTTCCACATCTGGGCCATGGATCACGGATAGGGTTGATGACTCATTGCCACGTCAGCCCTAAACGAGTGGGCTTGGACTTTGGCTTATCTCTTAAAACCCTAGCCCGCCTAGGTAACTTGTTCTCCAAGAACTACGTCAGGCTTGATCCCTATAAATAGGGTACGTAGGCACCTTGATACGGAATGATTGACAGTTCATCACTGAAAACACCTATCAAGTGCAGCCACAAACAAACACCAATCTCCTCCCATGTTCTTCGTGTTCATAGCAAAATATCCGTATTTTGCTCCATAAATCCAGCAAACCTCCAAAATATTGTTATACAAAGTTTATTTTAGAAATATTGAAATTCCCACACAATTTGGAAATATTGTTATAGAAGAGTTGTAAAGCTAAGGAATTCGGTTATGTTTATTTCTCTGTCTGGCCAGAGTTCTATGGCAAGAACTTGATTCTGGGTGGCTCAAGAGATCCTAGAGACTGGAAAAGTCCATACTTCTATATTTATGATGTGCCGCGCATACCGACCGCCTTTAACATTAACAAAGGTAAGTTTCTCTGACTTAGCACCCTTTCTTCCTATGAAATTCATTAGTATTGTGGGTTGTGGCACCAACCATATTTACATTCATTTGCTTCATTACAGATACACCACGACGTCCCATGCTTGAAGGCGAACACAAGCAGAGAGCAGACAACATTCTTAAACTTCCTGCCGAGAAGAGAAACCTTCAGCTCTTGCTTACCGAAGAGAATTTAGTTCCGTGTGGGTTTCTAAGGCAAAGGGCGAGAATGACCCCAAAAAAGAAGATCGTCAATCCTCCCGAGGGAGTAGACGATATAGGTGTCGTTGATAAATGTAATATGAGTCCATGACCTCTACTCCATATGCATTGCATTGTATCTCGTACTGACTTGCTGCATCACATACCACTTGCATTGAATCAATTTGTTGCTGCATGCCTTGCTTACTAATTTTGCCTTGTATTGATGTATTTTCTTCTATATACTTGCAGACATGGCTTCCAAGAAATATTTTGTGATTCCTTTCTTGAAGAAGGACAAGGCTGCGAGTACCTCTCGTAATCCTTCTGGCTATCCGACTCACCATTCCTCCCTTGCTGGGGGTTTAGCTACCAAGTCTGATGTTGTCATGCCTCCTCCTAAGCAGACCACTCTCACAACGCCTCTTCGACAATCATCTTCTTCCCTCCATCCTAGCAGGAAAAAGCCCACTGAGATATCGATTCTTCATGAAGAACCACCACTAAAGAAGAACAAGGAAGACCAGAGTTCATCACCCTCTCATCCTCCCCCTGGACTGGTCCGCCAGACATTTGGCAGTTGGCACATGCCCATGTTTCTGAAGTTGATATGTATTCCTGGTCCCTACAATCTCTGGAGGAGTCCAATGCTTCCAAGACTAAAGCTATAGCTGAGCTTTTCTTCCATCAATTACGTCACCACAAGGAGGTTCGAGCCTTGGCTTCTTCCAATAGTAAGATGAGCGAAGAGATTGTGAATCTCAAATCCATACTTGCACAGGCTCAGGCTGACGCTGAGAACGCAAAGGATAATTGCAGGAAAGAATTTGAAGGCACTACTGAGAAGCTGAAGAGAGAGCTTCATGAGGAGAAGTCAGCTAGAAAGAAGCTTAAGCTGGATCATGACGTTGAGATGGAGAAGTCAGACTCCCAGATCAAGGAGCTTACAGACCGCGTCGCTGAGCTAGAGAAGGAAGTTAAAGATGCTGCTGATGCTCTCCCTACTATCATTGAGGAATCTGAGACCCAAGGATCTGCTGATTTCATGAAAAAGTTCCTCAAGAAGGTTGACGACTTTGATTGGTACCGGTTGGGCGAAGAGACTGGGAAGTTTGCTGATAACCTCAAGATGGAGATGAATGAGGAAGCGGCAAATGGATCCCCATGACTTCCTTTTATTGCTTTTAAACTTTATATGCTAGACTCAGTGGAGATGTGGGCACTCCCTTTATTTGCCTCGCGCTTGTAGACTTAATCCCTTTTACTTATTTGGATGCTCCTTGAACCTGAATTGACTTGCTTTATTGATGCTCCTTTATTTGATATTTATAATATTTCAAAGTACCATAGGCCTCGTATCTGCTTGCACAAGGGACTCATGTTGCATGATTTTAGCATGTATAGATTCCTCCATATCGCCTCTTCATATCTGTTAAATTTTTCCCAAGTGTTTTAGAATAGCTGATGGGGTCTTCAAATGATCCTGATTGCGCCTATGGGGCCGAGAGGCCTCGCATCACAAGGTGTCGAGTTTGCAGCCTCGCGTCGCTAGGTACGGCCTCACAACGCTAGCTATAGCCTCGCAATGCTAGGTGTTGGCCTCGTAACGCTAGCTATAGCTTTGTATAACAATATTTCCAAAATAAACTTTGTATAACAATATTTCCAAAATAAACTTTGTATAACAAATTGTGTGGGAATTTCACCATGGAAACTGTTCGACCGTAGTATTAGATACTCGAGAAAAGGTAATTGTTCTCTACTCCAAAGGGGAAGAGTGTCATTCAAATGATTCTTTCCCGCATCAAGTATGGCCAGCTTCGACAAATTTTGGAAGGACAAAGGTAGTTTCCCTTGAAACTTATTGTTGTTCAAGTTTAAATATTGGAGATATCCTAGAGAACCCAAAGAAGCTGGGATATCACCAGAGAGACTGTTATCCATCACATCAAGGTCACTCAAGTATTTCAAGTTTCCTAAGCATTTGGGGAGCTTTCCGGATAAGTTATTTCTGGAAAGAACTAAAGTCGTCAATGACATTAGATTGCATATAAATACAGGAAAATTACCTGACAAATTGTTATTTGAGAGTGATATATATGATGTCTTCAGATAATCCTGAGGTGTTAAACTGAATGACAGTTGTTCCCCGTTAATATCATTGTTGGATAAATCCACAACTCCTGCGTGAGATACCAGATTTACAAGCCAATTAGTTGGGATAATTGATAAGCTTGTATTTTGCATTCGAAATACTCAATTTCTTTTTGTGTTTGGAGCCACCGGGGGATATTGGGCCCTACTTTCAAAGAATTCATCCATATTGTTTGGAGCTGGAAGGGAGGAACCCATTCAGAACTAATATTCAACACTAAGTTAGACTTAGAAAAAATATCCAACCATTTCAGCCTTTTGAGGTTAATAAAGTGATGCTCGGATACAAAACCATCCCAATAATTAGAATCAAGATTCAATTGTTTAAGATTTGATAGTTCTCCAATGCATTTTGGAATGTTTTCGCTCAATTTATTATCAGTGACTACCAATTCTTCCAACTCTGACAGCTGGCAAATTGATCCAGGTAGATAACCGATCAATTGATTTGACAATATACGGAGTACAGTAAGTTTCGTGAGGTTGCCCAGTTCAGATGGAATTGAAGCATCCAATCTATTGCTTGAAAGATCGAGTCTAGAAAGTGACTTTAAATTTCCATGTTAACTCAAATAACTTGTAGAAGGGGGGTTGAATACAAGTTATGTAATCGTGTTTGATTTTTGCTTGATTAGATGAACAAGAACAAACGAATAAATCAAACTGTTTGTATTAATAAAATCAAATACAAACTCTACCAAAGGTGTACAATACATTTAGCAGCTGCTCTCAATACAAATCTCTCTCTATTTGTTTTGAACTCTCGAATACAAACTTTATACTAAGCTCACGTTTTTGAACTCACAAACGCTTTTTACAATGATATAGAGAGAGTATTTATAATGCTACCCATCAACTAATAACAGAAAGTAATGATTAATACATGGTAATCTTCTGCCGTCCAGTTGATAGTTTCCAACAATGCTTTGATTCTTTTCTTCATGCACACTTCTTTCCATCTTCTGAATACAAAATCCTAAAGTATAGCACTTTCCAATTCTGCAGCTTCGATACAGTCAGGGTCTGTCATAGTCCCTGAAAACTCTCAGTCCGTGACTTCAGTCTCTGATCAAGTATTGTTCACAGTTTTGCAGATCTTGGATAACTGATATTCCTTTAATCAAATGTTAAAGCCTTTATTAGATCAGGGTATTACAAGAAGTGTAATGTCATTCTATTCTACACATCACAACTCATGAATTTATTCATAACAATCTCCCCTTATTTATGCTTTATAAAATGAAGCATAAATCTGAGTTGTTGATGTCAAAACCTCTAACAATGCAACTAGAATAGAATATACATGAATATATTATTTACATGAAGTTAAGTCACACTAGTACCTCAATTACTCAATCTGCCTTAATTCTTCTGAACTGTGAATTGTCTCTGAGAAATTCTTCGAGCAAAGCATCTTCAGTTTTGGCTAAGACTTTACCAACATTCTGTTTCAGATCTAACATGTCACCATTATCAGTAATGATTTGATAATGCAGAGCTCTTAACTTGTCTGGCCTGTATCTGAAGTGATTAAGATTTTCAATAGAAACAGAATCATACTTCCCTTCCATAGCTTGATAAAAGACAAAAGATCCCCCATCATCAACATTGATCTTTAATGACTTATACTTAATCTCTTTATCTTTACCATCATCATCAACATAATGTAGCTTGAAAGGTGGTACATTCTCCTTCTTTGCTCCATACAATCTCTTCAATAAATTATCAATTTCACCAGTCCAATGCATAAGTGATGCATTATAGTTCTGAGTAACTTCAGCATTTTTGTGTAACAAGAATCGAACATATGATAACTCTTCTTCCTTCTTGTGATATAAGAACGTAGACAAATCCATCCACCTCACTCTACCATCAGATAAGAAGTATACAAGAAAAACTTCTGTTTCTTCTTTATCAACCATTCCTCTTCTTCTATCATATTCTTGATATGTCTTCACTCTCTGAACAAGCTGTGCAGAAATCAACTTATTAAGATGTCTTTGAGTCATCTTTTCACCAAACTCGTCCAAGAGTGAATGAGGATCAGCCTTTAGCTTTGTAACATCTGTGGTATGCTTTCCGATCTCATTATGACCCAGTCCAGTCCTTTTTCTAGGAATTAGAGACTGTAAATTTTGACTCATAGTCCAGTAAGATGGTTCCTTTGATCTTGAATGAACTTGCTTCTCAACACCAGAAGTAGTAAATTGAACATCTTGTGATTTCATCACCTCCTCCTATGTAAATCCTACATTCTTCAAATTTATAGTAGTCCCTGATACTACATCTTTTACAACTTGTTCCTGTAGAAGGATTGATGCAGTATCTGGTACTTAAAGAGTTTTAGCTTTCTTTGTTACAGACTCTGACTGTCCAGAAACTTGCTTGTCTTTAGATCTCGACTGAGTAGATCTACCAGTATCAGTGCCTGTACCAACTTTAATTTTTCCTTTTCCAACATTCTGACCACCACTGCCACCACCATCACCCTTATCTCTTCTATCAGACTTGTCTTCAGTAGCATCAGCCTTGCAAGTATCTCTGATGACTATTCCTGTTTGTTTCCTCTTATTGTTTTTATCTCCCCCTTTTTGACATCAGCAACATTTACTCCAAGAGTTTCAGTGAGAGAACAAATAAGATTCATCAAAACAGCCTGATTTTCCATGATAGTGACATGGTTATCCTCTAATGTCTGAAGCCGATGTTGAACATCTGTTTGAGTTTGTTGAACACCTTCAATAAGTGTCTTGTGCTTATAAAGATTGACTTCAATGCCGGAAGATACAAATTTCATAGAATCATTGGTAGCTTGAATTGCAGTATCAATACATGCAACCTGAGTAGCAAGATCTTGAACAGACCGGTTTACAGAAGAAAGATCAGCATCCGAAATTTTATGAGAATCAACAAGAAACTCACTTTGATAACTGAATTCAGCAATTCCCTTAGCATGAGCTAATGTTGCATGATCTGGTACTTCATCCGGATAGATTCCATACTTGTTAAAGAATTCCAGTTTGTCCTTGGATCTAGTTCTCTCAATTTTACCAATGTGTCTGATAAGTGTGAAAGAGTCATGATCAATAACAAATTGACTATGAGTAATTTCAGTAGGAATATCTTGATCCCAATAAGTAAATGTCTCCTTGTCTTCAGATTCAGCATTAGAATGAATAGAATCAGTATCATCAATCTGATTGTTGAAATCAAGATGCAAAGGTGTGGCTTTCTCAAGAGCATGTTCTCTGTCATTTGCTTGAAGCAGTTGGATAAACGTGAAATTCAGAGAATCAAGACCCAGATCATGAGCTTCTACTAGATTAGTAGGCCACATTTGATCAAAATAACCAAAGGAAGGTTCTTTAACCTTTGCAGATGATGTTGCCTGTGAATCAAGAACTACAAATGTAGAATGATATTCAAGTAAAGGTACTTGAGTAGAATGACTTACAGCTGCAACTGGAGTATCTGAAACTGAAGTAAAAGGTACTATTGTCAAATTTCCAACATTACTCACATCCTGACCTTCACCAGTATCCTGTGTGCTAACAGTTACAGACTCTGACTCCTCCATAGAGTGATCAGCTTCTGCAAATGTCTCAATCCTAGCTAAGATTGGTAACACATTCAGAGGGACACTAGGATCATGAGGTAAATCTTCTGGCACATTCTGAGAAAGTGACTCCCTTAGCCTATCTCCTCTTCGATTGATAGCATCCACAAGCCTTTGTTGGAGAGAGGGTTCCTCATATGGCAAGGGGCTTGAGGTTTTCTCCATAAATTGAGCTGCTATAGTCTCTGAACCCTCACAAACATCTACTGTCTTTCCAGAGACTACAGGCTCCAGTATACCACTTTCAGGGTCTACACTAGACTCTGATGTCTTCAGTAAAACTTCATTAGACACCATAGTTAGTATGTCACCGTCTTTAAGTGTTGTTTGCTGAGACTTACCCTCAAGGTGGATAGACTCTGACTGAACAATATTTGTTTGATCTTCAGGAAAATCAATCAAAGTCATTCCTCCCATATCATAGGGTATCTCAATTGCAGTTTCAACCATTACAAAAGACATTTCAGCATCAGCTATCACAGTTCCTGAGTCATCCAACCTCTGACTAGATGGTTCTTGTGTTGCAGTGACCATGATCTGATCTATCCTACTATCCACCAATGGTGCAATAGTATCTCCTGTTGACTGCATTCTACTATCTACTACCTCCTTTTGTTCACCTTGAGCTGGAGCATCTTCAACAATGAAATCCTTGTGAAACAAGTATGTGTGAAGTGATTGAAGTGCACCATGCTTAGAAAGTCCAAACTTCTTTCTCAATTCTCCTCTGATTGATTTATAGAAATACATCTTCATAAGATCAAGTCTTTGATATAGAATTCCATATTCTTCAGGATGAGAAAGTTTGGGTACTCTTTCAATCAGAAATTCTAGAACAGGCCTAGAAAGATTGACTTTGATAGAAATAAGTTTCATAGCCATCTTGTATGTCAATGTGGTTTCCCAAATTGAATCAATATCAAGGCCTCTCTTGTCAGATTCTGACTTGGATACAGCTTTAGTTGTAGAGACCTGCAAGATGTTAGTTGGACTAGACTCTGTGTGTGTAGGTGACAAATGAATCTTTCTCCTTGTTCTCCTGGTATAGTGAGCAACATATTTAACTTGAGAAGACTCAAGAGGTGCAAACTCAGTGGTGATCTTGGGTTGAGATCTTTTTTCAATAGACACAACCTTTTGAGAGACTACACCTAGTAACTGTTTTCCCTTTTTAAGAACTACAGTCTTTTGGGAGACTACAGCCTGGCTGTGACTAGGTCCTTCACCTCTTTCACCTAGCTTAAAAAGTTGAATTGCAGCCTTCAATTCTTCTCTCTCAGCAAGAGGTATATCATCATCTTCACTACTAGAACTACTAGAACTAGGAGCTACATATCTTCTCTTCTTTACAACTGATGCCTTTTGAGAAACATCAGAGGTTGGTTTCTTTGAAACAACAGGCTGTGGATCAAAACTTGGTTCTAGAATTGTTTCAGAGATTGTGATGTTTTGGGTTACTTTGGTAGACACGGGGGGGTCCTCCTCCAATTGAGGTTCCTGAATCATTTCACCACCAAAGAAAGAAGAATTATAGAGAATAGGAAGATGAGTTTATAGATGTACCTGAACATGATTTGGATAATGCATTGCAGGTAATTCCTCTGAATTCTTCTCACTGTCCTTCTTTGTAATATTAGAGAAAATTCTCTTTTGCTGTACATAAGAAGGAACACAATGTTGTCTACCAAACCTGGTATTAGCATTAGGAATAAAATGGTTGATAAATAATTGCATAAATCTATGATAATAAACCATATTCCTTCCATTTTTATTAGGACCAAGTTTGATACTCATCTGATTCAATAGAATATGACCAATGTTAATTACTCTGTTATAAACCAAACTATATCCAATGTGAGAAGTAACAGCAGTAATTTGTTCAAAAGAACTACATTTACCAGTAAAGCAATAAGCTAATTGATCAAAGAAGAAAGACCACTCTCTTTTCTAAGAAAAGGTCTCCTTAACTGGCTCATGTTATCTAAAGGTCCACTATATCCTAGTGAAGATAACATAGTTCTAATATCATCATTATATGGTTCACTAACATAAGGCACATTAACAGGTAAGTGAAGTACTGAATTGACAACAGATTCAGTAATATCAAAAGAATCTTGTCCTAGGTTTAGAACAATCTTACCTGGTTGACCTTGAACAGGATAACTACCTCAGCATTCTCTCAAGCTTGTGAAACAACAACTTGATTCATCATTGGAGATGCTGTCAATGCATAACGCAAAGGTCAAATAGCCATAAAATCCATCACTGGGTGAAAATCAGTTGACACTCCATTCTTGTTGGTGATTGCAGTAACATGGTTGTTTGTCATAAAGTCAAAGTCACCAAACTTGAAAGCAACTGACTTTGGTAGTTTTCTTTGAGCAGCCATTGATTTTGATATGAAAGAACTTAAGAATTCTTGAAAGAAATTAGTTATTTTGAAAGCTCGAAGGATGTTTTTGCCTTAAACAATTTGAATTAGAAGAAAGCAATAAACAATCAGAGTCTCAAAATAAAGATGTATTCAAAAATCCTTCAGACCCACTAACCCACGTTCACACGTAGATTGACATGTGTTAGTCCCTGAATAGACGTAATTACCCACGATTTTTGGAAAATAAAATCCAAAACTGATTTTAATTTAAATCAGGGTCTAGAAAGAATTCAAACCGATTTCAGAGACTAAAATGGAGTTGCATATGTGGCATGTCAGATATTTTCCTGAAAATAAAACACCAATAATCCAAGCAAAATATTTTGATTAGATTTGAAAACGTCTTGGAAATATGAGAAGGTCAGTCACGCGCGAAGTAATGATGTCATTGCTGCATTGGAACACTTCAAAAGACTGTCCAGCTTCACGGTTTTCTATATAATAACCTGGTGTCATTTGCCTTACTCCATTCTAAAAACCACTCAAACACTCTCTGCAAAACATAAAGAGTTCTCCAAACATAATGGCTTTTAACCCAGATATTCACATGAACCCAAACTTTCGATTCCTCTCTTCTGAGAAGTTCAACGATCTTGATGATCAAGAGCAAATAAACTATCTCTTTGAAGAGATGACTTTTCTTATTGAACTTGATATGGCAGGAATCGGTCCATGTAATGTAGAAAATCCTCCTCTAGAACATCTACCAATTGAACAAAATCTCCCTCTAATCTCTTCACACCTTGAGGATGAAGAATTTGGTGAAGAGTCTGGGGTTGATCTTGATGGAGATGCAATTCATTTCTAAGATGCCAGGAGTCAGCTGCTCTCATTCAAGCCGGTTCTTACCGCTTGAAATTGCTCAGAGAAGGAATTCAAGAGCAGATGTACTCAATTCATCCCCCAAATGGCTTCTGGCATGCTTAGGGAGTTGACGAGTTGATTGTGGAAGATTAGTGGAAAAGACAACACCAGCAGCCACAACATTAGATAAGAAGAAGATTTGTAGTAACTATTAGACAAAAAGAAAAATTGTATTTCATTTCCATTTATGTAATGCTTTTGATTAATGAAATTACAAGTTTCTTTTATTTATCTTGTCTATATACTATTTATAGGTCAAAAAGATTGTTAGCATGAATGTATTGAATCAATGAGAATATGCAACAATCATTAGAACTAAACAACTAAGTAATTCAGAACCTAAATTACTAAGTCAGAGGCTAAGAAAAATTTCAAAGTCTAGTTCTTAATGACATGTTACTCATACTACAATTTATCAAGGAAAAATATTATTAGCTTCAGAGTCTAAATGAAAGATATAGATACTGATGTAAATCAAATCTATTAGCTAAACAACATACCTTGCTACTTATGCAGATGTTAAAGATTTAGAAATTTAACATTCCTAACTCACTAACCAATCTAATGAATGTAGCCTCGTCAAGTGGTTTGGTTAGGATATCTGCAAGCTGTTTGTCAGTAGAAACAAAATGAAGTTCCACAATACCATTCTCAATATGTTCTCTAATAAAATGATACCTGACATCAATGTGCTTAGTCCTTGAATGTTGAACTGGATTCTCTGCAATTTTAATAGCACTAGTATTATCACAGAACATAGGAATATTACTAAGTGTCATACTATAATCCATCAACTAATTTCTTATGCAAAGGAGTTGAGCACAATAACTGCCTGCTGCAATATACTCAGCTTCTGCAGTTGAGGTTGAGACAGATTGTTACTTCTTGCTTGCCCAAGAAATCAATCTGTTTCCCAAGCATTGACATGTACCTGTTGTGCTTTTCCTGTCTATTTTACACCCTGCACAATCAGAGTCTGAATAGCCAATTAGGGAGAAATCAGATTCTCTAGGATACCACAAACCAAGGTTTGGAGTTCCTTTGAGATACCTAAAAATTCTCTTCACAGCAATTAAATGAGATTCCTTAGGATCACTTTGGAATCTAGCACATAAACAGGTAGAAAACATTATATCTGGTCTACTGGCAGTTAAGTATAATAATGAACCTATCATGCCTCTATAGCTAGTGTTATCAACACTTTTTCCCTTAGGATCAGAGTCTAGCTTAGTGGTTGTTGCCATGGGTGTTTTTGCAGCTGAACAATCTTGAAAGTCAAACCTTTTTAAAAGATCTTTGATATACTTTGACTGATTAATGAAATACCAGTCTCAGTCTGTTTGACCTACAAACCTAAAAAGTAATTTAGTTCACCCATCATGCTCATCTGATGCTTAGACTGCATAAGCTTGCTAAACTTAGCACACAACTTTTTCATTAGTAGAACCAAATATGATGTCATCAACATAAACTTGAACTAAAAGCAAATCACCTTTCACCTTTCTAAAGAATAGAGTTTTGTCAATTGTACCTCTTGTGAAGCCATTTTCAAGAAGAAATTTAGACAAAGTCTCATACCATGCTCTTGGTGCTTGCTTTAGTCCATAGAGTGCCTTGTCAAGTTTATAGACATGATTTGGAAACTTTGGATCAACAAAACTAGGTGGTTGCTCCACATACACTTCCTCATCAAGCTTGCCATTTAGAAAAGCACTCTTTACATCCATCTGGTATACCTTGAACTTTGAATAAGCTGCAACTGCAAGAAACATCCTAATTTCTTCCAATCTTGCTACAGGGGCAAAGGTTTCATCATAATCAATTCATTCCTCCTGAGAGTATCCCTTGGCCACCAGTCTTGCTTTGTTTCTTACAATCATACCAGATTCATCTAGCTTGTTTCTGAAAACCCATTTTGCACCAACAATAGATCTGTCTTTAGGTCTTGGTACTAATTTCCAGACTTTGTTTCTCTCAAACTCATTTATTTCTTCCTGCATTGAAATTACCCAATCAGGATCATGTAAGGCTTCTTCAACCTTCTTAGGTTCATTTGTTGAGAGAAAACAACTATACAAGCATTCATTTTGAATTGATCTTCTAGTTCGAACACCACTATTTGGATCACCAATAATCAAATCTTGAGTATAATCCCTTGTCCATTTCCTAATAGGTGGTAGATTACTCTTGCTAGACTCTCCCCCTATGTTAGTGGTATTTCTTGTAGAAGATTGTTCATTTCCTTCAAAAGCTCCCCCTTGATCAGTAGAATCAATAGACTCCATACTACTACTAGTACTTGAACTTTCTCTATTAGTCTCTGAAGAATTAGTCCCTGATGAAGTAGACTCTGAATGATGGGTCTGCTCCTGACTAGTACTGTGTTCTCCTTGATTGATTTGTTCCCCCTCAACAACAGCATTCCTTTGAAAAGCAATAGAGATTTCCTCTGGAGAACCTTCATCATCATTGGAGAGAATCTCAGAATCCTTAAGATTTTCAAATTCCAATTTGTCATGGCTTTCATCAGTTTGCAAAATTCCAAACTTCTTGTCATCAAATGCAACATGAATTAATTCCATAACAATGTGAGTTCTGAGATTATAAACTTTGAAGGCCTTTGATGCTGAATATCCTAGAAATATTACGTCATCCGATTTGGCTTCAAACTTTCCAAGTTGTTCTTGATGAACTTTCAGGACATAGCATTTGCATCCAAAGATGTGAAAGTATTTCACACTTGGATTCTTTCCTTTGATTATCTCATAATGAGTCTTTCCATGACTATTTATCAAGGTGCAATTTTGAGTAAAACATGCAGTGTTGACAGCTTATGCCCAGAAATAGGTTGGAAGCTTTACGTCTGCAAGTTCTTGCTGCCTCTATGAGAGTTCTGTTCTTTCTTTCTACTACACCTTTCTGCTGAGGTGTTCCAGGTGCAGAAAACTGTTGAGTGATTCCATTGTCTGCACAATACTCCTCCATTGTAGAATTCTTGAATTACGTACCATTGTCACTCCAAAGTACTTTGACTTTGTACTCAGAACTATTCTTAATATTCTTGACAAGTTCAATGATTTGCTGAGGAGCTTCATCTTTTTTATGTAGAAAGCATACCCATGTGAACCTTGTGTAATCATCCACTATAACTAGAGCATATCTTTTCTTGCTGATAGACATAATGTTTACTGGACCAAATAAATCAAGATGCAGCATGTGAAATGGTTCAGTAATTGAATTTTTTGTCTTGCTCTTGAAAGTGGTTCTTCTTTGTTTTCCAAGCTGACAAGCATCACAAAGTCCATCTTGCACGTAATTTTCCTGAGGTAGGCCTCTCACTAGATTATGCTTAACAAGTTGATTAAGCTTCTTGAAGTTAAGATGTGAGAGCTTCTTGTGCCAATTCCAACTTTCATCATTTGATGCCTTGCTGTAAAGACATCTGACAATTCCTTTAGATGTGTCACTCAAGCTGGCTTCATAAATGTTACCATGTCTCTGACCAGTTAGAACAATGTCTCCATTCTTCATATTCAAGATTTTACATCCTTCATTGTCAAAGATTGATTGATAACCTTTATCACCCAGTTGACTTATGCTTAAAAGTGTGTGTTTCAAGCCTTCAACCAGTGCTACGTTTTCTATGATGACAGTCCCCAAAACAATTGAGCCATATCCCAGAGTTTCTCCTTTGTTGCCATCTCCAAAAAATATTAGTGGACCAGCTTTCTTCTCAAACTTTGTAAGCAGGGACTTCTTTCCAGTCATATGTCCAGAGCATCCACTGTCCAAGATAATTGAATGTTTCCTTCCTGTGCCCTGCAAACAAAAAAGTAACTAGTTAGAAATTTTTAGGACCCAACTTTGATTGGATCCTTTCTTACTAACTTTAGAAACAACAGGATTTGAAGATTTTGCTTTTGATTTACCTGTTGCAGAGACAACCTTAGACTCTAATTTCAAAAACTGTTTGTGACTAGGAACTTCAGATTTCAGAGAATAATAGTCATAATACATTTCATGATATTCCTTACACATATAAATGGAATGAAGTAAACTACCACAATGATAACAAGCTTTTTGTGGTTGGTATTTAATTTTCTGAGTCTTGGGGAATCTAGAATCCGTTTTCCAAGAAGGTTTTTTATTGCAGTCTAGGGCCAAATGATTATGATTTCCACACTTATAGCATTTCTTCCTAGGTGCATCAGGTACATTCTTGTAATTATTCTCTTTGTTAATACCTTATCTTCCATTCCTATTTCTTTTGATCTTCCTAGACTCTGAAAGACCTTCTAGTCTCTGTTTCAGCTTAGACTTAGACAGAAATCCTATGTTGACATTCTTAGGTTTTTCTAACACTTTCTCATCTGAACTAATGTTGTTAATTCTCTTGTGCACAACTGGGGTACCATTCGAATCAACAAACTTAACATTTTGAGGTTCGGAAACTTTCTGCTTACCTTCAGATTTAATGTACTAACTTCTTGTTTACTATTATCATTCTGGACAACAGCTACATGAGTTTCTGTAACACCCCCAGATCCGGGGTCCGGAATCCGGTCGTTACGGTCTCCAATTCTGTCCACAACACTTGAACTTACCTCAACATAAAATAAATTTCATCTCTATGACCCAACACAACAATATAAAACACACCCGTTATAGTCCCAGAGGTGAAATCAGAGTAACAATCAAATTTTATTAATCACATTATGAGTTCTTACACTCCAAAAGAATTTCAATATAAATACATACTCTTTGCCATCCATTTACATAAGTCATACTATACCATATAATTGGTACTGAAAGAATAAATCTATCCTACCAATAGCTGTCTCTTCGGCTCTGGTAGTCTCATCGTTCTCGCCATCGTCGAGTGCGCCTTGTGCGAGTCATCTGATCTAGTTGTTGTCGTGATATAATAATAAAGCAAGGGTGAGCAATAGCCCACCAACAATAACATATAACTGAATGATAATATATAACAGTTCAAAAGTATCTTTCAAACCATATGCCACGCATTTACGGAAATGATGCCAGAATAACATGAACGATGAAGTTACGAGGTAACTCAAAATGCATATATAGGTGGGAATATCTGCTATGTCAAAGATAAGCCAGATATCGTCATTTATCATAAAAGAGGAACTTGCAGGAAAATATTGCAATTCCAGTTATTAACATTTTTCGAAGTCCTACAACCTGAAAGAAGTCTCTTCGATACGTGTTGCAGAAGACACCGTCAACCTGAAAGAAGTCTCTTCGATACGTGTTGCAGGGAATTCCCAATTTGGGAGATGAACCAATACTGGAGTTATTACGCGCCAGCTGTCCCACTCCCTGATGATCAGTCGGGGATGGTACAGCCCAATATAGTTTACTACCGGTAGAAGGAAGAACTGACGGCTCCAATTGTCGATTGCCTTTAATAGTAACTCCCTGGCCAATAGTTAGGCCTTGTGATGGACCGCGTGACTCGGCCTCTTACACACGACTCCTAGTTCGAATAAATCCATAACATTGAAACGTAGAGTTTGTCCTCCCTTCCCCAAGTGAAATACTTGTTGATAAGACTCCACAAAGTAGTCGTATCTAGTTGGAAAGGAAAATTCACCAACATTTCCCAAGCTTTTGCTTGTTAATGGATATCAACTTGTTCCAACGATCTTACCCCTTGAATGATGAGAAGGTACACACAGACTTAATGAGTCCATAGCAACCAAGTTGCGAGTGAAAAGGATAAATTATGACCGGGAAGTCAACAAGATAAATAACATTGCTCAAGTAGGTTCCCCTATAATATGGAAGTTTGAGCGAGCATTTATATCCTTTTAAGATAGATTTAAATGAAAAATAAAGAGTTGGGAACCTTTCCTTGATAAAATAGTCGTAAAACGACTCCGAAATATTTTACATAATATCTGGAGGTGAAAGATAATCTCCGAATAATATAAATCATTTTAAAAAGAATATAAAAGAATTAAATAAATATTCCAAGAATATTTATTTACTCAATAATAATCACGGAATATTATTAACTCATAATATTGCTCGTAAGTTATCCTCGAATGAATATATGGAATTATTTACTAAATAAATCCCCCCCCCCCTTAAATGAATATTCGAAATAATATTCATTAAATAATTAAACTCCAATAAATATTTAAAATAATATTCAATAAATAAGTCAAACCTTAAATGAATATTTGAAAATAATGTTCATCTAATATTTAATCTTCTAAATAAATATCCAAATAACATTCATTTAATAAATAATCTTCTAAATGAATATCCAAATAATATTCATTTAGTAATCAAAACTTTAAAGGAATAATCGAAATAATATTCCTTAAATAAATAGAACTTCCAATGAATATTTTAAAATAATATTCATCAAGTACATAAAACCTTAAATGAATATTCGAAAGTAATATTCATTTAATAAATAACATTCTAATGAAGACTAACATTCATTTACTATCTCTCGACTGAGATAATACTCGAATAACATTCCTCGAAATATTTCCAAGTAATTGATACTTTATGGAATATAATAACGTTTAACAATAACATTCCTCAGATAAATAATAATCTGTCTTTGGAATCCCTCCGGGTTTCCACGACTATCTATATCTCAAAATACCGACTCCCGGTCTATATTTAAAATGAATACCATATGCCCTTCGCTAAGGGTCTTACCAAAACAATCCGGCTTATTACTGATAAATCGTATCTAGTCTATAAGCCAATATCAATTCAGGGAACAAGTATCACAAAAAAAAACCAGAGTCACAATATAATTGGAAACAGGCATGCATGTGATGGCATATGTAAAACAGAAATCATATACATATATTATCACAACAACAGGTTCAAAGGTTTGAACACTTGCCTGGTAATCGGGTGTGGGTGGAGATAGCGTGTCCTGGGTCTGCTCGATGATCTATAAACAATCAGAACATTCGAGATTAACCACTTAACACCTATGAAAAGTCTAGGTATAAACTTCACTTAAATCGAAACACGTTTTCGAATTATCTCGTTATACACCTTTTAGTGTAACTCTTTTTATTACTGATACGATCCGACATTTGTTCGTTATTACGACATGTCATCATACCCACACTCGGTATATACTTAATTCGTATAAGCTCTAAATTCGATCGATTACGAACCGGGATTATACTTCGAGTTTTATCGTTCATTTTCTAAGTGTTTTACTAAAGTTATAACCAAGCGGGTTTTTAGGGGTTCGTTCGCGTTTAACTTTGATTCCAACATTTTTTATAAAATCCAAAAACGATCCGTTTCACATGAGGTTTTCTCTCACACCTTCCTTTTTACCTCTAGTATTTAATTACCTAGATTCGCCACTGACTTACGTATTTTACGAGGGTTCAATTTCAGTTACGAATTCTCGTTTACGGTTTCGAACTACTTTTAGTATATCGACCATAACTCCTAAACCGTAAGTCGGAATGTTTTGATTCTTGCGCCAAAACGATCTATGGCTCGAGATCTACAAGGACATGTCATTTATTCATCAAGGTCAGAAACTCATCCTAACTGTTATGCGGTTTTCTAGAGGTTAACAAAAATCGGGCATTACGACGGCTATAACTCGGATATTTCCAAAATCAAAACCCTCCAAATAATCATTCAATCCACCACCAACACTCATGGGCACTATTTATCATCTCCCTCACTATCTCAATAGGTCTTGGAGCCATAAAACATATATTAACCTTTTTATAACACCCACACAACATACATGTTCTAAATCATGAATACAAGCCATAAACATTATCAAATCTCATCTAAAACATCATTAAAACTCAAATCAAAGACTAGGGTTCTTGAAGTTTATACCTTCCTTGGAGTATTTAAGACCTTAATAAACCTTGATCAATCCTTAGAACACCTTAACAAAGCTTGGATCATTCAAAAGAATCAAAAAAATCAAAGTTAGTTCTTGAAATCACTATTCACCCTAAACTTTGGTGATTTATTTGAAAATGGAAACAAAGGATTTTGGAATTGAAATTTCTAGGAGATTAGTTTCTTGAATTATAGGACTCACCTTAAAAATTACAAGATCAAACAAGGAGTGGAAGGTGGATTTGTGTTTTGAATTTAGGCAAAAGCCGAATGGCTTTTTAAAGAGAGTTTGGAGTTGCTTGCTTGCTTCTTGTTCTAATCCTTGGCAAAAATGAATTATTGTGATGTCTTTGAGAAATATCTTGTATAAAGCTACTTTATTAAAGTGCTTGGGTCATCCTTTGCATCATCAAGTGGACATGTGTGGTGATCTTGTGATTTGATGATGTATGGAAGCTAACTACATGGTTTGGTGGCTAAGCATGCTAGTTACCTTTGTAACTACTTAGTTACTTGATCTTATCCACTTGCACATGCTTGAATCTTGGTTCTCTGCTTGTTTCTTTGTCCGTTTATTGCTCAATTCATTGATCGTTTGGGGGAATAACTCATTCCTTTCTAGTTAGGGTTTTACCGGAAACAGTCTTAACATTTATACTATCATCCTCCATTCTCTTTAATAATTCTTGATCCTATTTTCCTTTAATCCCTTCAATAATTCCTTAAGTCTTTCAGTGTCCAGGGAAATCTCGGGGAAAATAAAAGTGTTATTTTTCAAAATCCGACAGCTTTTACATACACTCTTTTTCCCCCTGGATCACTAATACGAACTCAGAAATTCGTTCCGAGTACTTCTATATAGCGCCGTCTAATAATATTCCTAAATCCACCAAAATCACTATTCATCCATTTTTCTTTACTCATCCTCTTAGGGTTGTACAATTGTCCCTGATCTCTTTCGATCGTTCCTTAACCTTTTTACGGAACCACTGAACCAATAACAGATATCGATTTGGATGACATAAGTATAATCTTCTCCTTTAGAATTATCAAATCTCAATTCCCTAGGAGATAGATAATTCTTATCTAAAGTGTCAACCAATAGCATTCTTCATGGCATATAAACATTTGAATCCAAATCTATTCCTTTCATTCATTATCGCAATCGTTACATCGTAGTCGTGATCACTATTCACCATTACCTCAGTACAAAATAAAAAGTTTTAATTATATCCAAAATTTGGGGTTCTTATAGTCTCCCCTCCTTAAAAGGATTCCGTCCCGGAATCAGGTAGGAAGCAAAGAGTCGTTTCTCTGTCGTTCACTTCTTAGCTTCCCGGTCAATTCTTAATCGTTCTACCCTTTCTCAGCACATCTTCTAGTGCTACAATCCATACTTTATCCTTTTTCCATCAACGTTGCTACTTTTCGTACAACACACTATCCAGGTTATACTCTTACTCAGTCTTATCCTTATTGATACCTGCAGTAACATTGGTATCACTATCGTGCTGCGAATTTTGGAGGTAACCTCGCTCGCACTGTGCATTGCCTGATCGTTTTAATCTTCGCAATCTCGATCGATATAAAGAAGTGGAAAGATTTATTGAGAGATCACTATGATCAATGATCATTTGTTATATTGCATAGTTAGTACAGAAGGGGGCCAGCCTTTAGTACTTGACAAGCAATTAAACAAGTTATGGTATTCCACATAGACTTCTATCACATGGACAGATAGTCACGTAGCAGTACCTCCCCTCCTTAAAGGGTTGTTCTTCTGAATTCATAAGGAAGATGAATAAGAGAGAAGAAAAGAAAAGAGTTCTAAAGGATTATATAAGGTTTTCATGACTGTAAAATATCATACTCAGAATTTACCTCTGAACTATAGAGGTTCATCAAAGAAGAAATTAATCATGATTATATCCAATACCACTTGATCGCAATCTCATGTGTCAACATATCTTGCTGCTTTGTCCACTATTCTATGGACCTATACTCTGGTTCAACCTTAGCAACGCTCACTCCAGAAATTCCTTCAACCTTTTAGGTTAAATCTTAGGTTTCTCGCTTGACACCATTTTACTGACATTCCATGTCACGCTACTAGCTTTTTCATAACTATAATATTAACACTATCAGGTTGTCATCCCGAGAATTCATCAGAAAACCCATTTATTAATCCATTCATAACATTCCTTGCTTCACATTCCCTAGTTGCTTTCCCGGTCTTTTCTTTATCAATCACATCCTTCTTATTATCTGATTCTTATTTACTTCTGTAATTTACTTCCACCTTCATCTCTTTATTGAGACATCTTTTGCACTTGGTACCTCCTTATTGGTATCCCGTCACATTCCCTCTATAATCAACACATTATTCCAATTTAAATTCTCCGAAATGAATCTGGTCGATCCCTTTAACTTAGATTCAATATAATCTACTTCTGCTAACCTTGTTTCTCATCACTTCTTCTTTTCTATCCGTGGTTTTCCATAGGTTGTCTTTCGTAAGTCAGACCAGGTCGTATATCTATCGACTCATGCTATTATCATCTATCGAGCATCTGCATTTTACTGGCGTAGCCTTGCCACATGAAAACCCGTTATGACCGTGCTATAAGTTTTGGGGGTAAGGCTGGCTCGAATACCACCGTCCGCACACTTTTAAACTCTCATGTGGCCCAATAAGTCTCGGGCTCAACTGCCCTTCCTTCCAAGTCTCATTAATTCTTTCCACGAGAATATCTTTAACATCATGAATCATTCTCTATTTTGTTTGCGCAGAAGTACCCTAACACAAACTTGTTTTTCATTCATCAACATGCCATTTAGTTTATCAATGGCAGCACTTTCTTTATCTTTACGTTGTCATCTACTTTCTTAGAAGAATCACCATCGCTTGTTATTTACGTAGTGCATTAATAGCTAATCCTACGGGTTTCAAATCCCTAAGGAGGACAAAGTAATCACTATTCCTTATCCATAATGAACACTTCCTGAACTTGATGTAGATATTACATGAAGTAGATAAAATTGCAGAAGAGCTTCAAGCATCGCGGCTATGTTCGGTTGATGAAACTATCACTCATGCATCTTCCATAGAAGACTGGAAATTTAATGGTTTACTTCATCAATTTTGTATCATGGTCCTGGTTTGCCTCAAAACGTGACCTTCTACGGTATGTAATATGCTTAAGATTCCATCAGGAATCGAATCTTTACTTAAACTACTACTACCGTCGATTCTTGCACAGTCATCAGAAGGAATGTAATTTCCTCCACTCCGATATGACCTTCAAGGTCCTTCCAAATATCATTCTGTTTTTTTGGTATGAACATTTGTAATTATTCCTCTATACTTAAACTGTCGGCCACCTCATTGGCCTTTCCTGATAATAATAATTTCTTGTAATCCATGTTCGCTGGATACATTCCAATTCCAATTTTTTCTACCTTATTCTCATCACTGTTGGGTGAAAGCATTCTCCCTTAAGCTCTGCTGAAGGAGAAAAATATAACTATCAGTCTTTTTCCATAAGTCATTGCTTCCACCTTCCCGTGGGAACTTTATCAAAGTTACCCTCAATCATACCTAGGATATTTGTTTTCTTAGTTCTTGCTTGTTCTAGGATAATCTTAACCTTTATAGGTTCAATCCATACTTCCTCAGGGTTTCATACATGCCTCATCTGGCATTATTATTACTATGTCATACATTCTTTACCAAACTTCAATTTTGAAGTTCGGAACATTACATTTTTCCTTGTAAGGTTTCTTAGGTCGTCCTTATCATTCCTCCTGTATTTTCTAGGTACAGGGTATAGCAAGACGTCATTGATCAATAATCTATTAATTCTATCTATGTTCTTTCCAGAACTCTTTTTAATAATCCTTACCGGTCATTGTTCCCTTAGCAAGTCCAACTCATATCATCTGAATACATAATGTCGTTATTAGGGTTAATGACATCCCTTGTGCATTCCCCACGGTTTGTCTTAATTTATGGATATCCTATCCTTAATTCAACTGCCAAGGAATTCTTGCATCCTATAATTGGCAATCAGATCATGTATCCTTAATAAGGGTCTCTTTTTAACTGTTCTCATTTGATAATCGATTGGTAACTCAATGCCACCCTCTTCTTTCAGATAGTTGTCAGCCTATTTGGCCCTCCAAAAGGCAACGTATGCCTATCTGCTCTCTTACAGAACTTGGTAATGGTAGCAAGGATGTTTTGGAAGATATTGGTCGAGTTCAACGTAAATCTCTTAGTACTTATCGTTCTTCTCAAAGGTTCTTGCCTTAGACAAAATTTCTACAGCATACTGATCCATCTCTGACCATTTCTATACTCTCTTCATAAACCTTCATTGTTTACTTCCCTTAGTCATAATATATTCATGGTATTTATAATACCCTAACATCATACATCTCAAGTCATTATACTTCCATTTTTACTCATAATCTTGGGAAATCATATACACATGAATCACTTTAGTACGGGTGACCCCATTCCAAAAAGTCTAGTAAATTCCCAATCCAAACATGGGTTGCAAAGGGTTCAGTAGAAGATTCCAACGATCTCATTAATATTCCCTTTATATCAGAAGCCCTTGCAGTCGGTGCTTACTTAGAAGCAACCCTGCTTTGTCCTTTCATTTCTGGTCTAGTCACTTGATAATCCTTTGTGACTTGGCCTCAACTAGCCACAATAAAATAAAAATATATGATTTTAGGGGTTGACTAATTAGCATTACTTTTCTAGCAATTGCTGGCATAGTGCCTTCTACTTTGATACCTTTCTACCTTTCCAAAACTTTACTTCATATAAGTCTTAATCGACTACTCGGCCGGTCTCCGGCCACCTTTCCCCTACTTTTATCTTTTCAATTATTCTTATCAATCCCGCGTGCCAAACAAGCTTACCATTCCTGGCATAACAGCCTTTTCACTTAAGTCAATCCCGGAGTTTCTCAGTCCGGCTAGTTTCTTACTTACATTTCCTGTTTTCGTCCAATCTCACTTCATCATTATATTTCTACAATCAGTCGTGATAATCGGGGTCTGTCCACTAACCCATATAGTGGCAACCTTACCCAATCCACAGGGTTCGCTCCAGTTTCCATTCTCTTCAACGATGTTCTCTGATAATCAGAAAGACAAGGTTTGCCAAAATTCGCCGAATTCCTTTCCAGAATCAGGGAAATTTTGGTCAATCTATCCACCTACTGGTAACATTAAGGAGACCAGTTTCGAAACCTGAAGAATAAATCTATTAACCTCCAAGCAGGTAGAATCATAAGCGATCATAGTTAACGAAATAATCGTCATCAGATAGGAAGTTCACCCATTGGAAAGGAACCAATTATATACATCCCTTAGAAGGGAATCAACATCTTCAAACCGAAACCTATCACAACGTCCTGATACCTATACGTCCTGATATTCAATATTACCAAATGTCAGTCTATCTAACCACTAGTCTCAGAAGGAACATTACCGCCGGAGTTGGTTGTTCCACAAAAATGGCACTACTAAGGCCATCCGAACCTGGTGAACCGTGCTGTCCGAACACATCCGCAAGTACTTTGTCGTGCTGTGCAATCACACATCTTAATCCTTTATGCGAAGCGTCTTTGGAAGCACAAAGTCTCCTTTTTCCAATTAAGCAATGCCAGCTCTTGGTCATTACCAATTTCATATTTTAGCTCCAGGAAGATTTTCTCACATTTTTCTCTTTAACTGCTGATCGTATTACTTGATCCATTATAATTCCGCATCGGAGTAAACTTAAAGTAACTACTATAATTCATTCAAAGAAAGAATTTAATATTCTTCTGAATCACATGCATCTAACATTTCTGGTTCATCATTTCACTGAGTTGAAATAACCCTATATTAAGTCTCTGACAGTAGTCTTATTACGAGTTCATCTTGGCTCACTGGTCCTATCTTCCGGTAGGTTCTGAGATCATTGTATTGCTTACTACTTCCTTATATAACTTTATCCAATCATGCTGTCACTTCCCAATGTCTTTACTTTCTAACTGATTCATTCATAAAATGAACATTTCCCTCAATAAAACCACCTCATTAACCTCAATTTAGTTCCATAAATTACAACCTATGACATCTGCCTTCTCATGGCGAATTATTACTGACAATATTCATACTTATTCATTTATCAAATGATATGGCACTTACTGCCTCTTCTCAACTATTCCTAGGGACTCTGCTCCTCGTCTTATATCGATGCCTTTGATAATCATACATCCCTCTAGCACTCTTTTCGTTAAAATGAAAGTCTCTAATGATTCTCATCTATTCCCGTATAAGATCTCAAGTAATTCTTCCAATCCGTCTTACTTGCTGGTACTACCTCCAGTAGTCCGGCCACGAATCCAACATGAATCTTCAGTTCTCTTTCTAATAGCTTAGTTCTTTATGCTCACTTTTCTGAGCACTATACCTTAATCATCTCAGTCTTTCTGGCTACAGCCCTCATTCCTCGAGGGTAAGCTCTTTATCCTAACAGGATTTTCCTTATCTGCTGGAACCTCTTTCGGGTCTCCAGTAGGGTACTCCATCGAATTTACCCGCTGATCTTCAGCATATAAAGCATTATCGCGCTGCTGCTCGTATGCCTCAAGGTCTGTCGCCTTACTCGTCGATACGATATCGAGCTAAGTTACTATCATGATACTAAAGAGTTCCCATAAGGGTTTTATATGTCATCACTACATTAAGTAGTCCGACTATGAACTTGGCAAGAGTTCCTATTATCTTAGTGAATTTATTATTTTAACGTCACCTCATCTCTAGGGTTTATAACGTACGCTCTGATACCACTTCTGTAACACCCCCAGATCCGGGGTCCGGAATCCGGTCGTTACGGTCTCCAATTCTGTCCACAACACTTGAACTTACCTTAACATAAAATAAATTTCATCTCTATTGTAACAACTCCGATTTTTCCGGATTTATTATTATTATTACTTAAATATTTTATTAGTTTTCCGTAAAGGAATAATAAGATTGTAAATATTTAATTTTAATTTGAATGCA
This sequence comes from Saposhnikovia divaricata, assembly GCA_036435485.1. NCBI lineage: Eukaryota > Viridiplantae > Streptophyta > Magnoliopsida > Apiales > Apiaceae > Saposhnikovia > Saposhnikovia divaricata. Next base: position 60,877,103 of record CM071594.1, read on the forward strand.
GTTATGTGTTTAATTGTTAATAGGTTATTCGGGTAGACTGTATTTGGTACTGTCCATGTTGGTAAAATGTTTATTTTATTAAAAATTTATATTTTTATCAAAAGTGATAAATTAAGTTTGTTTTAAAATTTTATGGATCGAGTTGGTATTTTATTGGTACAAAAATTATACCCGATATTCTACCCGTGTACAAAAGTTTTATTTGTATAAATTATTTAAATGTTTAAAATTTAGTATTTTCACATTTTTGGTAACTTGAGATTATTTTAGAATTTTAAGGATCAAAACTATATTTTTCTCGTACTAAAATTTTACCCGGTATCTTATCTGTGCCCCATTAATATTTGGGTGCATTATGAAAATATTTGTAAATTTTGTATTTTATATTTTTGATCAATCAGGGAGAATTATGTGTAATTAATTATATTAAAATATATTTTTAGTTTAATTTACTGTGTGTTAGTTTATTTATAATGCAATTAAACTCGTTATAATTTTTATTAAATAGGAAAATCATCCCATACGTGTTACGTGACTTTTGTGTAGCATAAAATATTTTATTCTATTTTTTCTGTAATTTTTATATTTTTCGAATACAATTATTTCGCATTTTAATTTTCGGATCCAGCCCCTATACTGAATTCGAGGTCTTGTTTTTGATACGATTATTTTTATAAAATTTTGGGAGGTTCAAAACTATATTATTTTACCATTTATGAAAAATTCATAATTTTTGGGAAATTTTGGCATATATATTGTATTTATTGGAAAATAAAAATTTTAAATTTTTATCCCATAAAAATTATTTTTAAGGCTTAATAGTTTTTATTAGGGGTTAAAAATATTTTTGGGGTATTAATTTTTGATTAGTATAAATAGCAGAATAATTATTTTTAATTTTATAAAAATTCTGAAAAATCAGTTTTTTTAAAATTATTTTCTGGAAATTCTTTATTTTGTGTTCTTGGTGTTCTTGAGAATCAAACTCAAATTTGGAGGTGATTCTTTTATTCAAATCGTTCATATGAGTAACCAAACTGAAGCTCTTGATCTCTACTACATGTTTATGTAAGTGTTCATAACCAAAATTGTTTCGTTCGAAAATTTGTTTTTTTTTATTTTAATTTTCGAACTTGTTTAATTTGCTGTGGATTGTGTACTGATTTGTTGGTGATGTAGTTAGTGTCTATAGATTTCTTATGATCCCAGGATTATTGTGATAATTTTTGTTTGATTTTTAGTAGCCTAAAACTCGAAATCGAATTTTGTGGGGGTGAGTTTAATTTTCAATTTTCTGGATTTCTTGATGATTGGTTGATAATTTTGATGATTGATATGAGTTATTGAACTCCTGGCTTTGATTTGATATATAGAACATATGATTTGGTGTCCGATTTCGAGTTCGTCGGTTTTGATTTTAAGGTCGCCGGATTTTGGTTCGGTTTTGGCCGGATTTTTGATTCGGCTAATTCTGGGATGGAATGAATGGTATGGTTGCGTTTAGAACGTGATTTAGAGTGAGTTTGGTATTTAAAACGTAGCAAATGGTACGTTTTTGGGGCTTGTCGGAGACGGCCGGAATTTGACCGGCGACATGAACAGTAAACGGGGGGGGTTTGCTGTGCAGGTTGAAGACGATGGTTTTCAAAAAAAAAAACTTATTTTATTTATTTACTTTTATTTACTTTTAAAAATCTTTTAAATAATTCTGATTTTAATTATAAAATTCAGAAAATTATTTTCTAAAAATATTTTTGAAATTCAGAATTTATTTCTGAATTAAGTTTTTATTTTCAAAAATTCGGAAAATATTTTTAAATTTCGAAAAAAAATATTTTTAATTTCGAAAAATAATTTTAAATTTTTAATAAATTATTTTATTCGAAAATATATTTTATTTGATTATTTTAAATTTATTTAGCTAATATTTTAATTAATTTAAATTGATTGGTTAATTAATAATAATCAATTAATTTAATTATTTAAATATTATTTAAATATGATGTAAAATAATCAAATTTAATTATTTTGGAAAATAGGGTGATTTATTTATTTTCTAAATATTATTTTACCTTTAATATTTATTTCTTTATTTGTTTAAAAATAGAATAAAATTGTTTTAAAATTCTAAAAATAATCCGGAAGTGATAAAAATAGTTTTAAAATTCTAAAATTATTTATAAACCCGGATTAATTACTTATTAAAACATTTTGGGGATCCAATAATTACCAGGATGGTTTATTAACGATCCGTTTTGATTCAAAAAGGGGTATTTAAATCTTTTAAAATTCTTTTAATTGCTTTAAAAATATTTTTAAATATTCTAAAAATACTTTGAGTGCTCTTTTATTTGTGAGTCGTATCTGCTATGTGAAATACGTGCTATGTGATTATGTGATCTACTTATTAGTCTCTTTACGTGCGATGTGAATTATCGAAGTGTTTACTTCGAGGATTAAGCGTTGTACTTATATTTCTATTTCTTTATCGAGGATTAATTGGTAAGTATTGACTTAGGTTTGTCAGCGGAGATATAATGAAGAGGGTTGGAGATAGATGTGGTATTCTTTGTGGGTTATGAAAATGGTGGAGATGGATACAGTATTATTTGTGGATTGTTGGATTTATTGTGAGGTGTTTTAACACCGGGGAAAACGTCTATGTTTAGAAGGGACATTTCCATTTATTTTCTTCCAACGGAGATATTGGTTTGATTGTTGAAGTTGACGCGCGGGCTCGATGTCGACAGATCAGACTCGTGGCAGCCACTAAAGCGTAAACCAAATCATGATTAAAACAGAGGACGTGATGACGTGAGATAGAAGAAAGAGATAGTTGTATTACTTCGGCATTACGCAATAGCTAAGGACCAGAGGCAAGTATTTTCTTGATCATCTTAAACACTTTTATTTTATGTTTCATTGATTCATATCATGACAAATAGTTATTGTTCAGAGCTATTTGTGATTCTTAAATATTTTTGTGCGAACAAAGTTACTTGATATTGGTACCCTTGATGTGGGGAATTGTTTAAGATAAACTCTTCATATCCTTATTATCGTAGTAAATAATAGGGATGTGAACTGTATGTGAAACTAAGCATTTCCTGTTGAATTCCGAAATTGCTCTATTTGATTGGAAAATGATAAAGCGTAGGAGGCCATGGTAGCTGCCATGGTCCGGCAATATTTAAGGAGGATATGGTAACCATTCCATCTTCCTATAGGCTAACATTACTTGCCTATTTTGGTACCCTCATGAAATCCGGATTACACACGGGTATAGCTGTACCAGTGGAGTATAAAGGGTCCCATTGCTTTTGAACCTGATCAGGGGGCAATGGTGTTTCAGTAAAGTGTATCCAATCCATATCGCCCGAATGGCTATTATATATTGTGAATTGGCAGATGATTCATTTTTATGACATGCCAAATGATTTCAGTTACAGTTGAATTATATCACAGTTGTTGATTCAGTTTTCTCAAATAAACTGTTTTACATTTCAGTTGATTTTATGCCCCACTTATACTGGTTTTATATCAAAACTTTTATATTCTTGCTGAGCATTTCTTTCGCTCATACTTGCCATTGTAAATTCTAACATTTCAGTAAGGTAGTTTGGCGAGACGTATCCGCACAACTCAGAAAGAGAAGAAGCGTGATGCTATTTCGAAGATGACTTAGCTCAGGATGCCTGGATTTAGTGTAAGATCTATTTTATATAATTGATTTCTAATATTTATTATTATTATGTAATGGTCTAGTTAGCCTGGCGTACTTCTTATCGAAGTTACACCAGTGGTTTAAGGTTTGATCAAAGAGAATGTTGTAAAGAAGGAATACTTTCTATTTAATGGAATTTGGATTCTTGTTTCTAGCCCTATAACCTTAAAAGATCTTGGTATGTTGGGGTCACAGATGTTATATTTCCAGTGTTGGACAATCACAAGTGAATGATTATTATTAAAGCAGATGTTTTATTTTGAGGATTTTTGCGTGACAACCAAATCTTCTGACCCCGGATTTGGGGGGTGTCACATCTATGACCCAACACAACAATATAAAACACACCCGTTATAGTCCCAGAGGTGAAATCAGAGTAACAATCAAATTTTATTAATCACATTATGAGTTCTTACACTCCAAAAGAATTTCAATATAAATACATACTCTTTGCCATCCATTTACATAAGTCATACTAGACCATATACTTGGTACTAAAAGAATAAATCTATCCTACCAATAGTTGTATCTTCGGCTCTGGTAGTCTCATCGTTCTCGCCAGCGTCGAGTGCGCCTTGTGCGAGTCATCGGGTCTAGCTGTTGTTGTGATATAATAATAAAGCAAGGGTGAGCAATAGCCCACCAACAATAACATATAACTGAATGATAATATATAACAGTTCAAAAGTATCTTTCAAACCATATGCCATGCATTTACGGAAATGATGCCAGAATAACATGAACGATGAAGTTACGAGGTAACTCAAAATGCATATGTAGGTGGGAATATCTGCTATGTCAAAGATAAGCCAGATATCGTCATATATCATAAAAGAGGAACTTGCAGGAAAATATTGTAATTCCAGTTATTAACATTTTTCGAAGTCCTACAACCTGAAAGAAGTCTCTTCGATACGTGTTGCGGAAGACACCGTCAACCTGAAAGAAGTCTCTTCGATACATGTTGTAGGGAATTCCCAATTTGGGAGATGAACCAATACTGGAGTTATTACGCGCCAGCTGTCCCACTCCCTGATGATCAATCGGGGATGGTACAGCCCAATATAGTTTACTACCGGTAGAAGGAAGAACTGACGGCTCCACTTGTCGATTGCCTTTAATAGTAACTCCCTGGCCAATGGTCAGGCCTTGTGATGGATTGCGTGACTCGGCCTCTTACACACGACTCCTAGTTCGAATAAATCCACAGCATTGAAATGTAGAGTTTGTCCTCCCTTCCCCAAGTGAAATACTTGTTGATAAGACTCCACAAAGTAGTCGTATCTAGTTGGAAAGGAAAATTCACCAACATTTCCCAAGCTTTTGATTGTTAATGGATATCAACTTGTTCCAACGATCTTACCCCTCGAATGATGAGAAGGTACACACAGACTTAATGAGTCCATAGCAACCAAGTTGCGAGTGAAAAGGATAAATTATGACCGGGAAGTCAACAAGATAAATAACATTGCTCAAGTAGGTTCCCCTATAATATGGAAGTTTGAGCGAGCATTTAAATCCTTTTAAGATAGATTTAAATGAAAAATAAAGAGTTGGGAACCTTTTCTTGATAAAATAGTCGTAAAAAGACTCCGAAATATTTTACATAATATCTGGAGGTGAAAGGTAATCTCCGAATAATATAAATCATTTTAAAAAGAATTTAAAAGAATTAAATAAATATTCCAAGAATATTTATTTACTCAATAATAATTACGGAATATTATTAACTCATAATATTGCTCGTAAGTAATCCTCGAATGAATATATGGAATTATTTACTAAATAAATCCCCCCATAAATGAATATTCGAAATAATATTCATTAAATAATTAAACTCCAATAAATATTTAAAATAATATTCAATAAATAAGTCAAACCTTAAATGAATATTTGAAAATAATGTTCATCTAATATTTAATCTTCTAAATGAATATCCAAATAACATTCATTTAATAAATAATCTTCTAAATGAATATCCAAATAATATTCATTTAGTAATCAAAACTTTAAAGGAATAATCGAAATAATATTCCTTAAGTAAATAGAACTTCCAATAAATATTTTAAAATAATATTCATCAAGTACATAAAACCTTAAATGAATATTCGAAAGTAATATTCATTTAATAAATAACATTCTAATGAATATCAAAATAATATTCATTAAATAATCAACTCTTAACGAATATTCGAAACTAACATTCATTTACTGATATGGGCTAAAAATAAGCCCTAAAGACACATTTAGTGTTGCATTAATTAGACCCGGTATGGTCCGAACGTGGGGCCCACCAACAGGGTCCAAAGTCCTATCTTTAATATTAATTTCGTAATTAATATTAGGAGTAATAAACAGCTCAGCAATAAGTGTCAGATAAGGACATTATCTCTACAAGACTTAGCCTCCAAGGCATCCAATTCGATATGGCAACAGACTCCTACAAGGAAGGAGTCTAGAACTTTCCTCAAGGAGGTGCTTATCTATTAAGTCTCCAACTCATACCTTAATTCTAAGGCTTCTCAGCCTATATAAAGGGCCTGACCCCTCATTCTCAGAACTACGTTGGCTTGATTCTCTAGCAATACAGAGATACGTAGGCATCTTGTGAGGACCGATCAGTCTCGAACAACCATTAAAGCTCGAAGCTCACCATCCCTTGTATTTAATACATACAAACCCTCGTTTTTATTCCACAACATTTGGCGCCGTCTGTGGGAAGACAACATCAACCATGGTTCAAACACGAAGAACAACACCAGTTGTAACTGAGGCCGTGCCAATTAGCTCTGCCCCACCTCTCACCGAGCAGACTCCCCCAGCATCAGGGACGATCATTCAACAGGCTCCCCCAGCATCAGCTGTCATTATCCACTCTCAAGTTTCTCAGCAACCAGGGGTGATCCCCCATGCTGAGAGTACGTTGCCTCTGTCCGATCAGGCAGGACAAGCGACCAACTCTCTCCAGATTGTTGATCCGAACAACCCGCCACCAGGAGTACAGATCCATACTACGGATCTCCCCTTGTACACTAATCCCAGGCACGGTCTGCCCAACTACCCCCCGATGACTCAAGGCTCAGGACCAAGTGGTCATGCCTTACAAATCCGGGACCGAGATTATGATGACTACTCCGGCCCTTATACTGATGATTCATCGTCTGAGGATGATGATCGTGATGAAGCCCCGAGGAGGCAACGTGCTAGAAGAGAGCCTCAAGGAAGGAATCAAGGGATCCATGATGGACCTCCACCAACGGCTGAGGAGAGGATTAAGGCTCACGAGGCTGAGATCCAAAAGCTGAAGGATGACATAGCAATGGAGCAAGCAAGACAGAATCAAACTCGACCTCCTCCAACCTCAGGAACGATTCCCATCATTGATTTGGAGAGGTCTTCAAGGAGACGAAGAAAGGCTGATGCCTCATTCGGAAGAACAACCACAAGGATGGAAATTCCCAAGGGAAACCCCAAAGATCTGATGCCTCTCGGAGATCCTGATGATCCAACACCCCCGTTCACCGAGGAAGTGATGAATGCTCACATCTCTAGGAAGTTTAAGATGCCTACAATAAAGGCTTATGATGGAACGGGTGATCCGGCAAACCATGTGAGAACATTCTCGAACGCACTGCTGTTGCAGCCTGCTAGTGACGCTCTCAAGTGTAGGGCGTTCCCCCAAACCCTGTCGGGTATGGCTCAAAGGTGGTACAGCCGTTTGCCTGCAAATTCGATTGGATCTTTTAAGGAATTGAGCACTGCTTTTATCAGCCAATTCATTAGTGGAAGAGTTCATGAGAAGAGCTCTGCGTCTCTTATGTATGTGGTACAAGGAAAGAATGAAAATCTAAGGGATTACCTTAAGCGATTCACTAAGGAGACTCTAAATATCACTGACTTGGAGAATAAGGTGGCCATGGTAGCCCTGGAGCACGGAACCACTGACCTCTTCTTTAAAAGGTCATTAGCAAAGCATCCCCCAGAAAATATGGTTGAGCTCCAACGAAGGGCTGATAAGTATATTAAAGCTGAGGATAGCTTGAAGAAAGAAACCACCGTAGGTGGAGGAGGAGGTAACAATGACTCCAAGAAGCGAAAGCAAGACCAGGACTATGATGATCAAGAGTATGATGCTAGGGACAAGTATCCCCGAACTAGCGAGGATTCCGACTCTGCCCCTAAGAAGAACCAAGGGTTAAGGTTCACTGAGTATGCAAGGTTGAATACTCCTAGGAGTCGAATCTTGTTGGACATTGAGAATGATAAGGATTTCAGATGGCCGAAGCCACTTAGGGGTGATCCCGCAAAGAGAAACCAGAATCAGTATTGTAGATTCCATAGAGACGTGGGGCATGACACTGACGATTGCAAGCAACTCAAAGATGAGATCGAGTTTTTGATCCGTAGAGGGAAGCTGAGGCACTTCACTAAGGGTGAAGACCGTGGTAACCAGAGAAGAGACTATAATAGAAGGGATGACGATCAAGATCGCAACCCACAGCCCCGAGGGCCAGTAATCAACATGATCTCAGGAGGCCCGACTGCGGCCGGGACAACTAGGAACTCTCGAAAGGCTTATGCTCGAGAGGTGTTGCACATCGTGGGAGAGGCCCCGAAGCGTGCAAAAACTGAGGTAGCGATTAGCTTTGATGACTCAGACTTGGAAGGGGTGAAGTTCCCCCATGATGACCCGTTGGTCATAACTCCTGTGATTGGAAACTCGGAGGTGAAGCGAGTCTTGATAGACAATGGAGCTTCCGTTGACATTCTGTTTCATGATGCGTTTGTGAAGATGGGATACACTGATTCTCAGTTGACCCCCAATAACATGCCTATATACGGATTTAATGGAATAGAATCCAAAGTTGAAGGGACTATTCAACTGCCTGTAACTATTGGGCAAGAGCCCAAGGAGGCCACTCGGATGTTGAACTTCCTGGTAATCAAGGCGTCTTCAACGTACAACACTATCCTTGGAAGGACTGGACTTCATGCATTCAAGGCTGTTGCCTCAACCTATCATGTGAAGATCAAGTTCCCTACCAGGAATGGTGTTGGAGAACATAAAGGTGATCAGAAGATGGCACGAAGCTGTTATGTAGCCTCGTTAAGGCCTGATGGAGTCGGGGGGCAGGTCCTTCCGATTGAAGACATGGAAGTCCACAGTGGTAAGGAACACAAAGAAAGGTTAGCAGAGGACATCACACAGAAGCCTCAGACAGCCATTAAGGCTAAGGCGTTAACTGACTTTGTGGTTGAGTGTACCATTGGCAACCAAGAAGTTGGGGGGCAGGAGGTAGTACCCCGAGCAGGAAGTGAACTGCATAATAAGAATGAGGAGACCAGAAGGAGTGGCGGGTGCTCTATTTTGATGGAGCATCAAAAACAAAGTCAAGTGGTGCAGGCCTAGTCTTGCAAAACCCCGATTGAGCTTAAGTTATCCTAGTAGGACTTAGCTTCATATTTATATAGTAGAAGTAGAAATAAGGTTCATTAAAACCATTGCAGAGCATGTTGCTCTGAGTAGGACAGTAGTACTCTATGTAAGGGTTGAACCCATTTCAAGTTATTAATGCAAGTTTGTTTTCCATTCATTGATTGTGACTTTATTTATGTGCCAAGCACCTGATGTGTGAGTCAAAGAAGACCAAGTACCGAAAATAAAAGAATACACGAATGAAAACAAACGAATGCATACCCTGAATGGTAGAGTTAGGTTACAGCAGATAAGAGTTTAAGTCCTTGAAGGACCCTGGATAAAGACAAACGTTGAAGCCTTGATGGAACACCCGCTGAAGAAACATATTTCATAGCCCGAAAGATAATGGAAGGCTCACCAAGTGGATTGAGGCTAAACCTTCAGCCAAGATAACCACCAAACAAGTAATGCACTTCTGGAAAAGTGTAATATGCAGATGTGAAATTCCACGAATCCTGGTTACGGACAATGGAACTCAGTTTAACAATGATGAGTTCAAGAAGTATTGTGAAGAGAATGATATCCAATCGCGTTTCACTTCTGTTACCCATCCTCAAGCAGATGGGCAAGCTGAGGTTGCAAATTGAATTATCCGAAATGGACTAAAGGGTTGAAACCCCATGAACCTAAGACATTCAGTCCAAACCCCATCATTCGATATGCTCAATGTAAGGCTTGAAGCCGAAATAAGATCCCAAGTCTCGAAAAAGACCAGTATAATTTCTATGAAATCTTAGTGCATTATCATGGATGTTGGGAAGCATGATCAGCTATTTTAATCCCAGAAGTTCTTCAAGTCTTCAAGAAATCATCAAGGGATGAAGATCGAACCCAGAAAATCTTCAATATATGAAGATTGGGCCCAGAAAACTCTAAGCTCAAAGCAAGGCAATGAATTTAGGCCAGGTTAGGCCTAGTTCAATCAAGGCCCATGCTGGCTAGGCCCAAACCCCAAACGGGTCATGTCCAATAGAATAAACTCCCGAAAGGAGCACTCAAAATTTTAAAGTCGAATTAGTGATAATTCCAAGTCGCAGAGGTAAAGTCGAAATTATACCACAAAAGAGGTTTGAATGCTTCGACCTCACGGCGAAATGAGATCGTGAAAGGCCTTGGAATGAGGTCGAAAAATAAAGGTTTGAGCTCGCAAGTTTGAGCTCGAAAATACATGCAGAGGTAAGGTAAAACACGATGATCTACATCCCTGTGCGGACGAAACCTTGAGGTCGTTAATAACCTACGGATGAGGTCGAAAAACAGTTGAAATGTGAGGCCCACGTCGAACAAAAGGCCGGAAATTAATTAGGTTTAGTCTTAAAGGCTAAACACCATGACGCAATCAAGGCCTAACATGGCCCAATCAAATTTCTGTAGAAATCCCAAAAGGCTGAAATGATTAAAAGTGGCCTAAAGGCTCTACAAAGCCCAAGTCAAGCAAATGACTCAAGAATGAAGGAACAAGTGATAGTAGGCTTAATAAATTATGTAGGCCCATCTTGGATCAAGCCCAAACTAAAGGCCTGATAAGGTCCAGACAAAAATGAATGGCGAAAGTTGATAACAAAGGCACGAAAGCCTAACAAACTTTTAGTTGGACTTGAGTAACAAGGCCTGTTAAGGCCCAAGTCAAAATCAATTAGGACTTCAAGATGGAGAGCCCAAATATACGATTGGGTTCACGAGGAAAGGCCCCAAACTCTGATGAGTCTAAGGCCCGAAACAGAGGAAAGGCCCAAAAAAAAAAAAAAAAAACCAAAGGTCCCAAACGAAGTTGTCTGAGGTCGAGACCAACGACCTCGTTTTGCAGCATGTTTTCGAACTCGTTCAAATGACCAAGAAGTCGATTAAAACCCTGGGTTGAGGTCGTAAATGTGATAAGATAAGCTCGTGCGAATCTGCTCGAAAAAGAACTAGCAATCTCAAGTCATGTGAGCGACCTCACTCCCATTTGAGGTCGTAAACGACCTAAGAGATGAGGTCGTGGTTATATCGATTCCAAGTCGAAGCATCGAGCTCGTACTTGAACTAAAAGTGAATACGAAAATGTGCGACCTAGGTGTAAACTAAAGCCCAGAATGAAGTCGAGATAACCTTGGGTCGAAGTCGTGCAATCCTGGTCGAATATCGACAGTGAAATGAAGTCGCCGAGCACGACCAATGTCTCATTTGAGGTCGTTAGATCATGAAGTGAGGTCGTACGTTTGAAATCGTAGTTGAACTACGAATAGGGCTCGTAACGTGCGACCTGGACATAGAAAAGCTTACGTTGAGCTCGTTGCATCCTAGTCGAAAATGAACTAGAAAAATGGAGAAAACCATGCGACCAGGACATGAAATGAGGTCGTGTGTACCCCAATTTGAGGTCGTTGAACCCAGGTCGTTTTTGAACTAAAAAACCTGTAAAACAGCCACGACTTGGCCCCCGTTTGAGCTCGAAATTGAGCTCGAAAATACACTGATTTCTCCTCGAAATTTCCAGGTCGAAAATGACTTAGGAAACAAGAAAAATGGCTGCGATCTGGAGGCAGTTTGAGCTCGAAATTAAGCTCAAATTTTGTGATTAAAATTCAGAAATTTTAGTCGAAATGATAATTTCTGAATAGTACTAGCCCTTGGAAATAAAAAATTTCCAAGCTGACCCCAGCCAGGGGCTCTGCCCCTTGGACCCCGCCAGGGGCTGCCGCCCCTTGGACCCCGCTCGGGGGCTGCCGTCCCTGGACCCCCGCTAGTGCCGTTTAGCACCGTTAGTGCCGATAAGCACCGATTAAGTGCCGATTAGCACCGTTAGTGCCGATAAGCACCGTTCAGTGTCGTTTAATGCCGGTTGGCGTCACTTAAACGTTGTTTAAGTGTCGTTTAAGGCTAGTTAGTACCGTTTAGTGCCATTTTATGCCGTTCAGCGTCGTTTAAACATTGTTTAAATGTCGTTAAGGCTGATTAGTGCCGATTAGCATCGAATTAACATTGTCGTAAACGCGTCGGTCGCTCCACGCTTTACATAAAGACAATACTCGTGAAACACTAGTGTATAAAGATGAACCCTGACCCGAGTCTTGGAAAGGACCGTTCAAACTTCAAGGAAAACCTGATCAGTTTTCCTAGAAGTTGGGGGGCAAATGATATGGGCTAAAAATAAGCCCTAAAGACACATTTAGTGTTGCATTAATTAGACCCGGTATGGTCCGAACGTGGGGCCCACCAACAGGGTCCAAAGTCCTATCTTTAATATTAATTTCGTAATTAATATTAGGGGTAATAAACAGCTCAGCAATAAGTGTCAGATAAGGACATTATCTCTACAAGACTTAGCCTCCAAGGCATCCAATTCGATATGGCAACAGACTCCTACAAGGAAGGAGTCTAGAACTTTCCTCAAGGAGGTGACTTATCTATTAAGTCTCCAACTCCTACCTTAATTCTAAGGCTTCTCGGCCTATATAAAGGGCCTGACCCCTCATTCTCAGAACTACGTTGGCTTGATTCTCTAGCAATACAGAGATACGTAGGCATCTTGTGAGGACCGATCAGTCTCGAACGCAAGAACAGCCATTAAAGCTCGAAGCTCACCATCCCTTGTATTTAATACATACAAACCCTCATTTTTATTCCACAACATTTACTATCTCTCGACTGAGATAATACTCCAATAACATTCCTCGAAATATTTCAAAGTAATTGATACTTTATGGAATATAATAACTTTTAACAATAACATTCCTCAGATAAATAATAATCTGTCGTTGGAATCCCTCCGGGTTTCCATGACTATCTATATCTCAAAATACCGACTCCCGGTCTATATTTAGAATTAATACCATATGCCCTTTGCTAAGGGTCTTATCAAAACAATCCGGCTTATTACTGATAAATCGCATCTAGTCTATAAGCCAATATTAATTCAGGGAACAAGTATCACAAAAAAAAAAACCAGAGTCACAATATAATTGGAAACAGGCATGCATGTGATGGCATATGTAATACAGAAATCATATACATATATTATCACAACAACAGGTTCAAAGGTTTGAACACTTGCATGGTAATCGGGTGTGGGTGGAGATAGCGTGTCCTGGGTCTGCTCGATGATCTATAAACAATCAGAACATTCGAGATTAACCAATTAACACCTTTTAAAAGTCTAGGTATAAACTTCACTTAAATCGAAACACGTTTTCGAATTATCTCGTTATACACCTTTTAGTGTAACTCTTTTTATTACTGATACGATCCGACATTTGTTCATTATTACGACATGTCATCATACCCACACTCGGTATATACTTAAGTCATATAAGTTCTAAAGTCGATCGATTACAAATCGGGATTATACTTTGAGTTTTATCGTTCGTTTTGTAAGTGTTTTACCAAAGTTATAACCAAGCGGGTTTTTAGGGGTTCATTCGCGTTTAACTTTGATTCCAACATTTTTTATAAAATTGAAAAATGATCTTTTTCACATGAGGTTTTCTATCACACCTTCCTTTTTACCTCTAGTATTTAATTACCTAGATTCGCCACTGACTTACGTATTTTACGAGGGTTCAATTTTAGTTACGAATTCTCGTTTACGGTTTCGAACTACTTTTAGTATATCGGCCATAACTCCTAAACCGTAAGTCGGAATGTTTCGATTCTTGCGCCAAAATGATCTATGGCTCGAGATCTAAAAGGGCATGTCATTTATTCATCAAGGCCATAAAGTCATCCTAACTGTTATGCACGGTTTTCTAGAGGTTAACGAAAATCGGGCATTACGACGGCTATAACTCGGATATTTCCAAAATCAAAACCCTCCAAATAATCATTCAATCCACCACCAACACTCATTTATCATCTCCCTCACTGTATCAACAGGTCTTGGAGCCACAAAACATATATTAACCTTTTTATAACACCTACACAACATACATGTTCTAAATCATGAATACAAGCCATAAACATTATCAAATCTGATCTAAAACTTCATTAAAACTCAAATCAAAGACTAGGATTCTTGAAGTTTATACCTTCCTTGGAGTATGTAAGACCTTAATAAACCTTGATCAATCCTTAGAACACCTTAACAAAGCTTGGATCATTCAAAAGAATCAAAACAATCAAAGTTAGTTCTTGAAATCACTATTCACCCTAAACTTTGGTGATTTATTTGAAAATGGAAACAAAGGATTTTGGACTTGAAATTTCTAGGAGATTAGTTTCTTGAATTATAGGACTCACCTTAAAAATTACAAGATCAAACAAGGAGCGGAAGGTGGATTTGTGTTTTGAATTTAGGCAAAAGCCGAATGGCTTTTTAGAGAGAGTTTGGAGTTGCTTGCTTGCTTCTTGTTCTAATCCTTGGCAAAAATGAATTATTTTGATGTCTTTGAGAAATATCTTGTATAAAGCTACTTTATTAAAGTGCTTGGGTCATCCTTTGCATCATCAAGTGGACATGTGTGGTGATCTTGTGATTTGATGATGTATGGAAGCTAACTACATGGTTTGGTGGCTAAGCATGCTAGTTACCTTTGTAACTACTTAGTTACTTGATCTTATCCACTTGCTTGAATCTTGGTTCTCTGCTTGTTTCTTTGTCCATTTGTTGCTCAATTCATTGATCGTTTGGGGGAATAACTCATTCGTTTCTAGTTTGGATTTTACCGGAAACAGTCTTAACATTTATACTATCATCATCCATTCTCTTTAATAATTCTTGATCCTATTTTCCTTAAATCCCTTCAATAATTCCTTAAGTCTTTCAGTATCCAGGGAAATCTCGGGGAAAATAAAAGTGCTACTTTTCAAAATCCGACAGCTTTTACATGCACTCTTTTCCCCCTGGATCACTAATACGAACTCAAAATTCCGTTCCGGGTACTTCAATATAGCGTCGTCTAATAATATTTCTAAATCCACCAAAATCACTATTCATCCATTTTTCTTTACTCATCCTCTTAGGGTTGTACAATTGTCCCTGATCTCTTTCGATCGTTCCTTAACCTTTTTACGGAACCACTGAACCAATAACAGATATCGATTTGGATGACATAAGAATAATCTTCTCCTTTAGAATTATCAAATCTCAATTCCCTAGGAGATAGATAATTCTTATCTAAAGTGTCAACCAATAGCATTCTTCATGGCATATAAACATTTAAATCCAAATCTATTCCTTTCATTCATTATCTCAATCGTTACATCGTAGTCGTGATCACATTCACCATTACCTCAGTACAAAATAAAAAGTTTTAATTATATCCAAAATTTGGGGTTCTTACAGTTTCACTTTTATCCTTTTCAAAACCTAAGCCATAAACTTTGCCAAGAATTCGATTTTCAATGATTTCTTGAGTCTTTTTACCAGAGTTGTTAATGGTTTCCATCATCTCTCTCTCTTCCTCTAGTTCTTTTCTGACATAGTCATAAGCCTCAAGAATAACACTATAATCATGCTTAGCTTTATCAGAATCTAACCTATAATGTTCCATTTGAATTAACTCAGATTCAAGAATATTATTTCTATCAACTAATTCATCATTCTTAATCTTAAATTCATCTCTTTCACTAGTAAGAATTCTGAAATTAGTCATAAGATTCTTAAACTCAGCATGGATAGATCTAATATCATCAGAATCTAAGCTATCAAATGAATCAAGAGAGTGAAGTGATACCTTAACAAAAGATGGAGAAGTTTTCTTTGGAGATCCAGGTTTGTCTGAAGTATTTGCCATCAATGCAATGTTGTCATAATCCAATTCATATTCAGAATCACTGGAATCAGCCCAATCCTTCTGTGTGACCATGAGTGCATTACCCTTTCTTGAATTTCTAGGCTTCTTACATTCACTAGCAAAGTATCCAAGCTCGCTGCAGTTAAAGCATTTGATCTTTGCCTTATCAAGCTTGACAATTGTACTTTTGCCCTTATCATTCTTCTTCTCCTCTTTCTTTTAAAAAGGTCTTTTGCTAAATCTTCTCCTGTTGAATCTTCCTTTCTTGAAAGCTTTAGCAAACATAGCAAAGAGTTCCTACATCTCTGATTCAGAATCACTATTGTCAGAGTCTATATCTATAGTCTCTGACTCAGAACTTTCTTTGCTTTTCTTCTTCCTTGAGTCCTTTACAATAGGCTAAATATTCTGTTCTTCTGGAAGCTTCTTTGATTCAGATTGAGCAGTAAGTGCAACAGTTTTCATCTTTCCTTCACCTCTGCTCTTCTTCTGCTGCCTGTCCAGTTCATAAGCCCTCAGTTTTCCATAAACTGCCTCTAATGATATTTCATCCAGATCATTAGCTTCCTCAATTGCAGATATCTTCTCATTGAAGAAATCAGGATCTGTTGCTTCCAGGTGATGCAACATCTTCACTTCCCAGAGAGTATACTTGTTTCTCTTGAGCATAGGGATCTTAGTATTACCATCCTTGTAACCAGACATGATTGCAGATCTTTATGATTATTCGAAATCAACCTGCTCTGGTACCAATTGTTAACTCGAATAACTTGTAGATGGGGGGTTGAATACAAGTTATGTAATCGTGTCTGATTTTTGCTTGATTAGATGAACAAGAACAAACGAAAAAATCAAACTGTTTGTATTAATAAAATCAAATACAAACTCTACCAAAGGTGTACAATACCTTTAGCAGCTGCTCTCAATTCAAATCTCTCTCTGTTTATTTTGAACTCTCGAATACAAACCTTATACTAAGATCACGTTTTCGAACTCACGAACGCTCTTTACAATGATATAGAGAGTATTTATAATGCTACCTATAAACTAATAACAGAAAGTAATGATTAATACATGGTAATCTTCTGCCGTCCAGTTGATAGTTTCCAACAATGCTTTGATTCTTTTCTTCATCCACACTTCTTTCCATCTTCTGAATACAAGATCCTAAAGTATATCACTTTCCAATTCTGCAGCTTCGATACAGTCAGGGTCTGTCATAGTCCCTGAAAATTCTTAGTCCGTGACTTCAGTCTCTGATCAAGTACTGTTCACAGTTTTGTAGATCTTGGATAATTGATATTCCCTTAATCAAATGCTAAACCCTTTATAAGATCAGGGTATTACAAGAAGTGTAATGTCATTCTATTCTACACATCACAACTCATGAATTTATTCCTAACATTCTAAGAGATTTAGGAATCAAACCTTGGAAATTATTGTAGGAAAGATCAAGTTCTGAAAGGGAAGTCAAACTTCCCACAAATTCAGGAATTGGGTCGTGAAATTTGTTACCCCCAAGATCGAGACTTACAAGACCACTGTTGGTAACAACCCATAAAGGAAAAGAATGGTTTAACTGGTTTTCACTAAGATCAAGGGAAACAAGAGATGTTAAATTCATAAAGGAATTAAGAGGATTAAAGATATTAGGAGCTGGCTGATAGTCGTGCAGTTTAAGTACTAACAAAGAATTAGGAAGCATGTTAATGGCCGGAAACGAATCAGCAACGGCCTTCCAAAAGTTAACAAGTGATAGATTCAAGTGTTCCAGAAATGAAAGCCCATGTAACCATCTCATGCTATCAATGCTCAAAAAAGAATCTCATAATCATAATAATTATTACTTAAATGAAGGTGATGCAAGGTTGAAAGGTTTCCTAGATGATGAGGAACTAAACCCTGAAATAATTGAAATAATGAGTGAGAGAGGTTGAGATAGGTTAGCTCCTTAAAAGACCCAAAAAAATCTGGAATTTTATTTCCACTGAAGTTGTTAAAACTCAAGTCCAAGTATGTCAAATATTTCAAATCAAGCAAAGAAGAGTTTAATATCTGATCACCTCTTAACTCGCACATATGAAGATCAAGTTTGATGACATGGTTTGTACTAGTGTTTGAGCAGTATACCCCATGCCATGAACAACAATCTTCTCCAACCCATGATGATAAGTAATTATACTCATCAAAGAGACCTCTCTTGAACTGAAGCAAAGCTTGTTTCTCACTCTCGAGGCAACTTCTACCAGAATAGCCTCCAACTATGCTTCCTTGCCCAACCTCTAAACTTGTCAGAACACCCAATGCATAAACAAGAACTAGTAAACTCATATGTTTATGCATATTCATAGCTAAAGAATTTACTAACTTCGGAGCTGTTTACAATATAGACATTACATTCAGTTTGATTGAATATATGTAGAAGACTCCGAAACGAAGTCATGCACAACTGTCGAAATATCAGTGAGCATAGAATTAATCAGACTCTTAGTCTGTCTGCGGTAGGCTCCCATCTTTTTCATCTTATAGTCTCTCCAAGTCTACGTAGACTTGGTATGCATGGTGATAAACAATTTAACTACGTTGCTCAAAAAGAATTGGTGTACATTACTTGTCTAATTATTATCAAATTCTTATGCTGTTTTTGGTTCGGGTGAATGCGGAATGGAATGGAATGAGAGTTTAATAGTCCATTCCATTCCATACACCCTAACTGTAACGGATCAAGGTTGTTAAAGGGGACATTGGCTGGTTTGTGCTTAATGTTGAGGGGGAGGCATGGTTTTACTCAAGGGCGAGTGCCTGCGGGGACTGTCATTGGCAGTTGGTGGGCAGGGCTGGTCGGGAGCTAGAGCCGCTTCCCTGATGAGCCCAAGGCAGGGCGAAACCAGTCATTGTTGTTCCGAGGCGTAAGGCTGACTTTCTCGACGCATGGGGCTGGCGGAGAGTGCCATACGGGGCGGGGTGCGAGTGTTGCCGCCACTACGCCATAAACGCACATACGCAACCCTTTTTACAAAGCGTTGCACAAAAAGCGTTTCGTTAGATAGAAATTTTGGATCTTTTGCAACTGAGCTGAACTGGTGTTGCGTTAGATATAATTCAGTGTTGCGTATTACCCACAGTGTTTCACATCATGCAACACTAACCATACGGGGTGCGAGTGTTGCCGCACGGGGCGGGGTGCGAGTGTTGCCGCACAACCCTGTAACACTAACCATAGTATTTACGAAAGACTGCTGGAACTAAGATGGAGATTACTTGTTGTCTACATGGTCTGTGCCAGCAGGCCCATCTCTTTCGACTGCTAGTGTACGAGTCAACGGAGACTTGTATGGTTGTTCATAAACAATAGGTACTGTAATACATTTGACTTACATTTCTGTTCATACGGAGACTTGTATGGTTGTTCATAAACAATAGGTACTGTAATACATTTGGCTTACATTTCTGCTCATATCATTATCCCATAGATGAGGTTGACTTGGAAAATGTGAGAAAGCAAATGTCTGTTTTTCACCGTTGGGGTGGACATTTTTTTTTTTTATCACCATTGGTGTGGACAGTTCTTTTTGCTAAATAAGTGTCTACATAGATTTTAACTTAATTTTATCCTGCAATATTTTATATATAAATCTAATAATCCATATTACTGTACATTATAATAATTGAAACATTAAAAAATTCTGACCCTTACTTATTAGTTAGTATGTTTTTAGCTAAATACCCGTTTTATATCTGTCTATATTACAAAACATTGAAGATATAAGAAAATATATTTATAAAACACATTTTCTTCTATATATTTTTTAAACTAAAATTTATCTTCTGTTGAAAAATAGTACGGATAATTTTATCTAATAATATATTATAATTAATAATACCAAACTAATTTTCTATTCAACTAAAATACGTTAAATTTTTTGTTTAATAAAATTTTGTAATTACTAATGATTTATCGATTAACTTTTTCAGATAAAATTTATTATCTTTTCTAAATTTTTTAATTTTTTTTTAAATTTTTTTAATTTAAATCCCTCTTTTTCTGAAAATATCACCGGTACTATGTAATTATTATAATTAAATCATATCATTTAAAAATTACAAAATTTGTATCTTAAAATTATCATTATAAATTAACATAAAATTTATATAATACTAAAAAATTCATGCATTGCACTGATTAATTAATAAAAATCGAATTCGTTGATCTTTTTCCTCCCAATTCAACTAGTTGTTTTTCCCCAATAAATCCAACAACCTCTAGAAAACTAAGTGTTCGTTAGATTTATATTATTTTTTTGAAAATAAATATTTTTTTTAAGGAAAAGTAAAAAAATGTATACATTGATATCGTCATATTTGACACGGTTATACATTTTTAAAAAAATATAATGTAATAACTGATCTATGAATTAGTTTTTATCTATTTATTTATTATAAATTTTTAAAGATAAAACTATACATATTTCAGAACATATTCATTTTTATTATTAAAAGGATGTCACTCCATATATGATAGATAAATATTCATTTGTAACTCAGTATCATACGAGTGAGCATCTCGGATCTCATAATACCAACATAAATATTTTCCTTCATTCAATAAAAATGAGTAACTTTTCTAATAATTAATGTACTACTTCATAACCCGTATCGGGTTTCTTTTGATATGTTATAAATTTTATTTAAAATTATTATTAGGTTTTATATAATCAATTTTTTCAATTATTCTTTTACTTTCAATATAATTTAATATACTTATATTTACGGATTATACTCATGTTTTCTTATTATTAACAATGTAAACAGTTTTTAATATATTTTATTAATGATTGGAAGATAAGGTGTGATATATTTGGGTTTATAATAATGATTATAATATTAGTTTTAAATCGAAAGGTAACATGTTTTAGTTAGAAAAGAAATATTAATGATGTTAAGATATGATACAATTTTAGGTGTTAATAAAAGGAATCTTCAATTAAATGTAAACGTGAAAATGAAAATCTGTTAATTACCATTTATTATATTATTATATAATTTAAATTATTATGATAATCGTACCGAAAATCAAACCAACAAACTTTCAATGTTTCATTAAAGGTATAAGGATTTTTAATATATTTTGTTAAAGATTTCTAATATATTTCATTAAAGATTGGAAAATATGATGTTATATTTTTGGTTAATTATTAATGATTGTAAGTTTTGTTGAGTATGGAATACACAAGAGAATAGGGGGTGAATGTATTCTCTAACTTTTCTTCAAATATAAACTTTGAGAAAACTAGATTTCTCGAATAGAACAAAGTACTTCTCGAATTAGTACTTAGGCAAATCTTCAATCTTCAAAATCCAACTGTGTTTATTTTTACAGCCTTGTTCTCCAAGCTTGAGGCATGATCTCTGAATCTTCTTTCAATCATTATTTCATGACTTAATTTACAATTTACACAGATAAAATTTTGTTGCCTATTGCAGGTACTAAATACAAGTAGAAACTCTACAACTAGAGGTTCCCTCAGTTAAGAGGTCATGTAAGTAATGCAAATAATTACAAACAATTAGGCTTGTTATTAGATGTACACAGGCATGCCTCTGTGACTAACAATCTCCCCCAAATTGTGAGTAAGATCCTTAGTCACAATTTCATGTCTGATAAAAAGCCTAACATACATAAAGATAAAACTTTAAACAGTACAGGTATGAAACTGATTGATAATAAGGATAGAGTTACAAGGGAAACATTCTTACAGACTATGAAGAACTACTAGCCATATTCCTTTGGGTTCACCTCCTGAGCTTTGGCTAGAAGATCATCATATGCCTTCTTTTTCCTTTCTTCATCCTTCCTTGCATTCTCATCTATAGCTTTTATGGTTTCAGCCATAGCATCAAGCTCTTCAATGAGGATTGAATCCTTAAAATCTTCAAGTACTGGTTTCAATAAGCTCGCAGGGTAATGGTTGACCAGGTCCATTCTGATATTGACATTGTTTCCATTTCTCCTCCTATACTTTACAGCATAGGGATTGAACTGAACTCTGTACAACCCTTTAGCCCTTAACTCATCTACTTTGGCTTCAAGTTCATCAAGCTCCTTCTCCCTTTATCTCCACTTCTTCATACACCCTCTTCTCACTTTCTCTTCATAATCTCTCTTCAGCTTCACAAATTCTATCAGCTCCAGCTTCCAAAATTTCTCCACTTTGTCTTCAATGTTTAACAGTGCAATTATCCTTTCAATGTCATACAGTTTGCCCCAGTGTTGACACATCCCTTGTTTGAACTTCATCTCTCTACCATCTATATATTTGAACTCCAAACAGTCATCCACAATTGCTACATGGTAGATTCTTTGAGCTCTTAGAAATGCCAATTGATCTTCATCATAATCTTCATCAAGAGGTGGCAAGTCTAGTCCTGGAACAATTGTGAGTGCCTGGGATGTAGATTTCTTCACCTTTCTTAACTTTCTGGCTACATGCTTGAATTTGAGCTTTTGCATCTTGCTGCTTGAAGAGAGTTTGAATCCTATGTCTTTGGAGCATTGTAGTACACCGTTAGAAGTTTGCTTTTGGAGACATACAGATGGTTTCTTGAGTTGACTATCCTTGGCTTGAGGTGGCAAGACAGTTTCAGAAGCCACGGGATTAGATTTTGACAAGTCATCACTAACTGTATCCACCCTAGACATATTGCCTTGTGTTGTGGTGGGAATACTGCTAGTGATGCTTGAGGCTTGCTGTCTTCCATCTTTTCTTCCATAAACCTTCTCAGAACCCTTGTCATCATCTCCCTTCTTATTTTTGTCATCCTTCTTCTTCTGCTCGTCATCCTTATCACTCCTGTGATGTCTTCCTCTCTTATCACTCTTATCTTCACTGTCATCATCATCCTTATCTCTCCTTACCTTTGCAATTTCAGGAACAATGCCAGTTGCTATGTAAGATTTAAGATATTGTAAAGCTTCCAACTCTTCTGCTGTCCTGATTCCTTTATTCTTGTAAAGTTTCTCAATGATGGCATGGATGAGATCCCTGTTTTTTGGAATAAGATGTTTAGGAATGACCAGCTGATTGATGTCTTCAATTTTTGTACCAGATTGATAGATGATGGTCTTTGGAATTGTAAGTACTTCAGGAAACCTTGAGGGCTGACCATTTCTCAGATCATCATGCAAGCTCTTGGTGTTCTCATTTGTCTTCTCAATCAGCTTGATCAACACATCCAATTCAGAGAATTTCTGAGACTCCAGTGTGACATAAGTTAAGTGCCATATCTTAGATTTGGTCACCATCATGATTTCCTTGACCCAAGCTTGATCAACTCTTCTTTGCACAACTGTGAAGTATTCAATCTGCTCTCTCAAACTCCTTAGATATACTTGAGTATCACCATTAGCCTTTAATCTTGAGACTTGCAGAAACTCCAAGAATGCATCATCATGGTAGACATTAGAGTTTGCAATTTCTTGTAGCTTGGTCTAAATAACTACCTTTACTTCTACAGGCTTGGCATATTCAATTCTGGAGGATTGAGGTTGATCAGATGGCATACCTCCTGCAACCACTGTAGAGTTGATAGATTGTTTCTGGCCACTAGGAGTAGTGATGTGCATAACTGGTAGAGTGACAGTTGGTAAAAAGGTGATAGGCTTGGCAGGTTTAGAGGTTTGAGTCTTTTTGGCTTTAGATTTGCCTTTGCCTTGGACATGAGCTTGAGGAGTAGTAGATTTTGAAGAATTTGGATTATCAGAGATGACAATACCTTTCTGCACCACCCTAGATTTTGAGGTTATCTTCTTCTCCCCATTAGGCTTGTTCTCAGGCACAATTGTCTTTGATGGGGCCCTTGGGTTTGAAGAAGAGGTTGGAGGTTTGACAGAGTCTTCAGGTAGAGGCAGTCTCATATGCTTCATCATTGCAGATAGCATTTGTTATTGATTAAGAAGAACATCAGTTGTGGTGGTGGCCTGAGTGTCCAACTTTTCATTTAATAGATTGACAGATTTCTACAGCTCAGAATTAAACTCTTTGAGAGAGCTCACTTCTTTCTCCAAGCTATCCACCTTAGAGAACAACTCTGTGGCCTTGAACCCAGATAATGATTGTTGCTTGAGCCTTTCTACCTCATACTTTGTCATGTCATGAACAGGGACATCAATAACTGCTTTTTCTCCATAGTGATTGGCAAAAAGAATGTTGATAGCAGCATTGGCAGTAGTTGTCTGTTCTCTGAGTCTATACATTTGAGTAGCAATATTTGTGATGGAAGATTTCATCAAGGGGAGACTATCATCCACTTTAATGCAGGTGGCTTTGCATTCTTTGATGTTTCTTAAAACAGACTCCAGAGAGGGAAACTCCTTGGTGAATTGAGACTGTATCTCCCTCACTACCTTTGTTGTGTCTTTACATACTCCTTCAATTTTAGATTGAATGCCTTTTCCTAGGTAGTGAGCAGCCATCAAACTTCCCTTGTAAGCTTCATTTACAGCCTCATACACTTCATTAGGGGTAAGAGATTTGGCATTTGACCCTAGTGAAGTGATGTACTCTTCCCTTATGTACTGAAGAGCATCACTGAGAGAGACACTGCCATAACCTTGCATCCAGGCATCAATGTTGCCATCTCTCTCAGCTTCATCTGCAATCTTTTCTTGTTGCTCCTCCACATCTTTCTTGTGACAAAGAAGAATAGTTGCATAGTCAGCATTAGGCATATCTGATGTGAGGAGGTTCTGAGCAATCTTTATGAACTCAGGAATCTGATCCACAATTAAATTTTGAAGTTCTTCAACTGGCAAATGTTGTGGAGCAGACCCTGATCCTGAAGCACTGTCATGGTGCACAGGCTTCAGCCATTCTGACATGAAGTTAGAGCTAGAGCTAGGCAAGCTAGACTCCTCGGTTACAGATGCAACTTCTGCAATCAGATGAAATGACTCTACTACTGTTGTCTCTACAGGAGTGGGATGGGTTACAACAGTAGTTGACACAGGCACAGAGTCTCTAGTAAAAACTATTGAATCCTCTGTGTTGTTGATGGTGTCATTAGGAGATGTCCCGGCATGCATTCCCTCACCATCTGAATGTGGGTCCTGGATGATGAGCAAAGTATCTTGCACTAAGTCACTTGAATCCATTGGCTTACCAAGAGAAAGAAATTCTTGGTGATCAATGCCTTGCTCCTCAATTACTTGAGTTGCAAGTTGCAAAGAAATTTCTATTGTAGGTTCTAGAAGAGAAGTGTCTTATAGAATTGAATTTAGAAACTCCCCCTGAGGAATAGAGGGAGTTTTAAGTGTGATGTGATCTCCACTCAGTATAGTGCCAGCTTTATCACTCCCAAGTACTGACTCATTACAAGAAGGTGCATTGGGGAGAATGCTTGATTCTATAGATGCACCCAGTTGAGAGAGTACATCTAGTGAGCTGTTTGCCTCTGATTTTGCAACTTCAGCCATTTGTGTGACTGAAGAGGTGGCTTTCTTTGATTTCTTCTTCTTTGGCCTTTTCAAGGGTGACTCAGGTTCCTCACTTTCCAAACCTTTTTCAGCATTCAATGCTGCTTCTGATAACATTGCTAAAGGTTCAAAAGCTATCTCCTTTCTCTTCTTATTACTAACATCAACCTTTTGAGAGGATGATGCAGTTTGCTCAATGTTTGGTACAGTGTTTGGTTGAGGGGGTTGGTTAGCAGGCCTTGGGTTAGCACTTTGTTCAACTTTCTTGGGCCTAGCTAACTCAGATTTTGAGGCAAATATTGGCATGTTGTGGGGGTAATTCTCAAATAACCTCTGCATATGAGAGGTTATTTCAAGTCTTATATCCACATCATTCCTAGTCACCAAATTACCAAAAATGAGTTTGGTCATGGATTTAGGATAGCCTATTCTATTTTTATCTAACCCTGGTAATTCAATCAGTTTATCATCTATGAAATTAAGTGCAGATTGAATAAAACGAGGGAAGAAAATTCCAGTACCTCTCTTGGCTGAGTTCTTACCAAGTCTCCCATACAACTCCTGTAGAATGAGCTGTCCAATATCTATCTTCCTTCCATGTGCTAAAGCATAGCCTATTTGTTGTGCAGGTGCAATGATGTGATCAAAACTTGATATCCTTGCAGCAAAGACGTGAAGGAAAGTAGCAAATACATAGCTCCACTCCTTTCTTAGAAACTTCCTGTTCAGCTGCCCAGGTTTGATGTCATCTGAGTACCTTATGAATTCAAAGAAGTCTTCCAACTCAGCATTTATGGCAGCAGTGATAGTGATGCTTTTATCTTGAATCTCGCAGTAGATGGTGTAGGTTATAGTAGCATCCTGGAGCACATTAGCCTCACATATAGCAGAGTTCCAGAACCGCTCTAGAAGGTCTAGATACAGGGTTGGATTGGCTGACAGAGCGTTCTTGATGTACGATTCAGACATCCACTACACAAAACATTTGAAGTTAGCGTTGGGTGCCTCGACATCACTGGTTAGGGCGATAAAGTTGGTGTTGAATTATGGTTGCCATGTGTGTTAGAGAAAAGAGAAATTGAGGGTTGAAGAAGAAATTTAGCTTTTGCAATTGGGGTTTTCAGAGGTTTAGAGAGTTTGGGTTCTTGAGAAATCGAATGAAATGAATAGAATAGTTGTGGAATTGTATAAGTATGAGACACTTGAATTGTCGAATGATAGATACATGTTTTGTATCGACAATTCAAGCATTCAAGAAGTGTAAAACAACTATTCGATATGTCAAGAAAGGCTTATTCGATAACTCAAGCAGATAGTAACCCACAGCTGGCAGTTTACCTAACTTAGAAATAATTCTAAATTAAATAAAATATGTTTTTATGAGTGAATTGAAATTTTAGACGAAAATCCAAAAACGGTTGAAATTCAGCGAGAAATCAGCCTTTTCAAATGATTCGAGAACTCAAATACTGTATTCGAGAACTCAAGCATGTCGCTGTTCGATATCTCTAAAAGGCTCTATTCGAGAACTCAAGAGTGCTCTAGAAGTCTTGTTAGAGAAGTCGAGCATTGACATGAGATGAATCATTAGAGAAGTCTGACTTATCGAAATATTATTTTCACTCATAAAATTCAATTTTCACTATCTTTTAAAATTCATCATAAATATTCAATGAAAAATATTCTAACTAATTAAATAGTGATTTCCTCAAAATTTCATAGAAATTTCGAGCTCATAAAAATATGATTTTTCAAAATGTGCAACAGATTTGAAATATTTATAAATCATACTTCAGCCAACACTTACTTCAAAAATATTGAGCATTTAGATAAAGTAAGTGTCTACTGCTGCAAATCTAGTTGATATTTTCACTTAGCCAGATTCTGAAGAATTCAGCATTCTAATCTCACTAACCAACCTTGTGAAGGTGGCTTCATCTAATGGCTTAGTGAATATATCAGCTAATTGTTTATCTGTGGGAACATAATGTAACTCAATGGTTCCATTAGTTGCATGTTCCCAGATAAAATGATATCTGATGTCAATGTGCTTTGCTCTAGAATGATTGATAGGATTTGCAACTATAGAGATTGCACTTGTGTTGTCACACATGATAGAAGTTGACACATATTGTTGTTTCTTGCTATACCAAGAGACTAACCTTTGTCCAAGAAACTAGCAGCTACCTGAGGTGCTTTTCCTATCCACTCTGCATCCAGCATAATCAACATCAGAATAACCAACCAGATTGAATCCTGTATCCTTAGGATACCATAAACCCAAGTTTGAAGTACCCTTCAGATATCTAAAGATCCTTTTAATAGCAATCATATGTGATTCCTTTGGATTTGATTGAAACCTTGCACACAGACATGTAGCAAACATGATGTCTGGCCTACTTGCAGTGAGATAGAGTAGAGAACCAACCATGCCTCTACAGACTGAGATATCTACTTTCTTGCCCTTAGCATATTCATCCAATTTAGTGGCAGTGGCCATGGGTATTTTTGCAGGTTAGCTATCTTCCAAATCAAACTTCTTCAATAGGTCTTTGATGTACTTAGTTTGACTGATAAAGATACTATCCTTTCTTTGACTAACTTGCAATCCAAGAAAGAATGTCAACTCTCCCATCATGCTCATCTCATATCTGCTTTGCATGAGCTTAGAGAATTTTTCACACAGTTTCTCATTTGTAGAGCCAAATATGATATCATCAACATAGATTTGAACTAGAATAATATCATTACCATGCTTCTTGTAAAACAATGTCTTGTCCAGTGTGCCTCTAGTGAATTGATTTTCAAGAAGAAATTGTGATGGAGTGTCATACCATGCTCTTGGAGCCTGCTTAATTCAATACAGTGCCTTAAGCAATCTGTAGACAAAGTTTGGGAAATATGGATCCTCAAAACCAGGTGGTTGTTGCACATAGACTTCTTCTTCCAACTCTCCCTTCAGAAATTCACTCTTGACATCCATTTGATAGACTTTAAAGTTTGGATGTGCAGCAAATGCCAAGAAAATTCTGATGGCTTCCAATCTAGCAACATGGGTAAAAATCTCATCATAGTCAATGCCTTCCTGTTGAGAGTAACCTTTAGCAACCAACCTTGCTTTGTTCCTCATAACCACACCATTTTCATCCATCTTATTTTTCAGAACCCATTTTGTTCCAACAATGGTTCTATCCTTTGGTGCAGGCACAAGCCCCCATACTTTGTTTCTTTCAAACTGATTTAGCTCCTCTTGCATATCAATAATCCAATCTGGATCCAACAGAGCATCATCAAGCTTCTTAGGTTCAATTTGAGATAGAAAACAACCAAAGAGACACTCATTTTGTGTTGCTCTCCTTGTTCTCACTCCTACATTTGGATCTCCAATAATTTGCTCTACAGTATGTGATCTATCCCATTTCTTTGAATGCTCAGTTTGATTTCTCAACCTTGATATTGCCTCATCATCCAAGTTATGATCAAAATCATTTCCCCCTGTGAAAGTGCTCTAATTCACAAGTGTGTCTAGGATGCTTGTATCTTCACTGTTGATTGGCACAAACTCTTCTCTTGTATCATCATTCACTGGAGTTGGTTGAGTTATAGTTTCAACTTCAATTTCAATCTCTTCATCAGGATCATTCATATTTTCAAACCTTCATGGATCTCTATCTTCATCATTGGCTTTTTCTAGACCAGGTAGCTTGCTGTCATCAAATGTCACATCTGTGCTTTCCATAACTTTCTTTTGACTGATGACATAGACCTTGTAAGCTATTCTTTCCAATGAATAGCCAAGAAATATTCCTTCAAATGCCTTTGCATCAAATTTACTAACATATTCTGAATTATCCATCAACACAAAGCATTTGCTTCCAAAAGCATGAACATGCTTAAGAGTAGGTTTCTTTCCAGTCATCAAATTGTAAGGTGTATTTCCTGTGTTTTTGTTGATGAGGGTTCTGTTCTGAATATAGCATGCAGTGCTCATAGCCTCAGCCTAAAAACATGTAGGCATCTTTGCATCAAGCAACATTGGTCTAGAAACCTCAATCAGAGTTCTATTCTTTCTCTCAACAACTCCATTTTGTTGTGGCGTCCGTGGAGTTGAGAATTGTTGTGAGATACCATTCTCTTTTCAGAATGCCTCAAGCATGGCATTTCTGAACTCTGATTCATTGTCACTTCTTAATGCAATCACACTTGCATTGTTTGCATTTGCTTCTTTATCAACTTTCTTTATATGCACAATGATTACTTGTGGAGCCTCATCCTTTGATGCTAGAAATTCCATCCATGTATACCTTGTAAAGTCATCAACCATCACCAAGGCATACTTCTTTCTTGCAAGTGACATAATATTGATAGGCCCAAATAGGTCCATATGAATTAGTTGCAAGGGCTTAGTTATTGATGTCAATATCTTTGACTTGTGGCTTGACCTTTTCATCTTTCCTATTTGACAAGCCTTACACACTCCTTCTTGAGAGAATTCAAGTGTGGGCATGCCTCTCACTAACTCTCTTTTGACTAAAGAGTTAATGGCTTTAAAGTTCAGGTGTGATAACTTCTTATGCCACAGCCAACAGTCTTCATTTGATGCCTTTCAGTAAAAGCAAAAAATTTTATCCTTGCTTGCAGAATCCATATTGGCTACAAACAGGCTTCCTTTCCTTACTCCAGATAGAGCAAGTTCACCAGACTTCTTGTGAGTGATCAAACATTCATCTTTGTCAAAATCCACTTTGAAACCTCTATCAGTAAACTGACCAACACTCAGTAGATTATGCTTGAGACCTCTGACCAGTGCTACATCTTCAATGATGACATTACCAACTTTTAGTTTGCCATATCCCAATGTGTTACCAATGTTTTCATCTCCAAAAGTAACCATAGGGCCAGCCTTTTCTTCATACTGTGATAGCAGGGCCATATCACCAGTCATATGGTTTGAGCATCCACTATCCAACACCCAAATGACTTTCTTTTCTTTCACTTTGCCCTGCATACACAAATGTATTACTTCTTCTTTGGTACCCAAACTAGTTTAGGTCCACCTGGCTTAGAAACAGTTTTATCATAAACAACATGCTTATCACCTTTCTTGGGGCTAGTCTTCTTATCACCACTAGGAGTCTTAGAACTTGAGTTCTCAGACTTTGGTGACAGATGTACCTTCTTAGCTTTAGGAGGGCTTGAAGACTTTGACCTTGTGTAGTGTGTATGAGAATTGTGACTGATACAACCATCAATGAATTGTCTTCTCAAATTGAAACAGCTAGTCATAACATTCATGTTGCATGGCATACAATCAAATTTATCACAAAAAGGAGAATCTCTATGTCTTAAAGGCACAGAACAATCATAGAAAGGTTTAGGCACACTACCTTCAGGTTTCTTACAAGCATGAGTTAAATGATTAGTGCTGAAACAGTTTTGACATGTTTTCCTAGGGGCATTAGGAACATAGGCATAATTGTTATCCTTGTTAATCCCTAGTTTGCCATTTCTGTTTTGTTTCTTTTTAGCCACATTATTCAGATTCATTCCATTTAGCAGGTTCAAACTTAACAAATTTTTCAGTTCTAGGTCCAACTCCTACAGGCTTCTTGGTTTTTACTCTGACCTTCTCACTTTTAGAGGATGCTGATTTTTCACTTGGTTGTGCTTCATCCTCATCAACCAACATTCTCTTAATGAGTAAGGCTTCCTCATCAATTTCAAGTGTTGATTGTTTAAAGATAGGTGTCTCAACTCTTTTCAAAACATGAGGCACTCTCTCATGAACAATCTCATCATCTTCAATGACAGCATAGCCTTTCCTCTTTTTAAGGGTGTCGTAGTCAAAACCAATAGCAGTCTTTGCACCCTCTTGATGTTTTTCATGATAAGACTGCAATAGACTGGAGGAGTTCTTAAAGATCTTCAGTTTAAACTCATTTTCAGCTAATTCATCCCTAAGAGCTTTCTTAATTTGACTAGCACAGGAAACCTTATTTTCTAGTATTCAATGTCTTTCTTAAGGTTTTTTACCTGCATGGCAGCTAGCTCTAATTCCTCATTTCTTTTGTTTAATACTTCATTCTTGGCAGACAGTTTCTCTTCATTAGCAGCAGTCATACTAGTATGAATATTAAACATTTCAACAGATAGTTGTTCAATCATATCCTTGTATTCATAAACAGACATGTCTATGGTAGTGAGAGATGGTACCTGAGGTTCTAATGGAGGTGTCTCTTCCTTGGAATCAGCCATCAAGGCATAGTTGCAGAATTCTTGCTCCTCTCCATCACTATCAGTATCATCCCAACACTTCCCTTCACCTATGTAGGCCTTGCCTGGTGTTTGCTTTTTGAGAAGGGCCTCATACTTAACTTCAAGCTCTAGAAACTCTTTATCCTTCTTTTTAGGCATCTTGCATTCACTGGCAAAATGCCCTAGGTCATTGCATCGATAGCATCTCACAGATGACCTATCCACATAGCCAATTTTGAATTTATTCTTCTTTGACTTCACAGGTGCTCCACTCTTGTTGAATGAATGATTCTGTGGTCTAGGTTTGAAAGGTTGCTTTCTCTTGAATCTGATGTTAGGAAATTTTCTGGCCATGAAAGCATATGATGTGTTTTCCATGCCATCTAGCTCCTCAAGAGTGTAGAACTCATCCTCTTCTTCTTCCTGTTCCTCGGTAACAGTCTCAGACAATTCCACTACTGGTTCTTCATCCACTATCTCTTCAATTCTCAGTTGACTTGTAGAAGCTTCAAGTTCTTGAAGAGATCTGTTTACAATCAAGGCACATGATGTGTTTATCATTTTGCCTTGGTTTGTTTGAATAGCCCTTTTTTGTAACAGCTAAAGCTCATGAGTCTTTAACACACCATAAATCACATCATATGTGACTTTGTTCAAATCTCTTTCTCTTAGAGAAATGACCCTCTATTCTAGGTAGTTTGGTGAAGAGAGTAGAAACTTCATATTAAACTCCTTGGTGCTGTAGACTTTTCCATTCATTTGCAACTCAGTAACCAACTTGTGAAACCTCTCAAACATGTCAGTGATGCTTTCTTTGGACTGTGCCATGAAAGCTTCATACTGTGTGACCAGTATCTGTTTTTTGTTTTCTTTGACCTCCTCTGTCCCTTCACAGAGAACCTGAATATGATCCCACATCTCTTTAGCAGAAGTACAAGAGGCAATGTTTGCAAACATTGACATGTCCATAGAATCTATGATCAACAGCATGAGATGACTATCCAGGGCAACCTTCTCCTTTTCTGTATCTGTCCATTTGGATGGATCTTTGGCCACATATGATCTTGGAATGGTTACTATTCCAACAGTCTTTTCAGCAATCTCTTGTTGTGGAACAAATGGACCATTCTTGAGAATCTCAGGATACAAAGGGTTTGAGGCTTTGATGAACAACAACATCTTTATTTTCCAGAGAATGAAATTTTCTTTGTCAAACTTAAGGACCTTCATCGTTCTTGTTGTCTTTGGTGTATTCATGATCTTTTTCTGTTTTAATCAACAGCCTGCCCTGATACCACTTGTTGAGTATGGAATACATACAAGAGAATACAGGGGGGTGAATGTATTCTCTAAATTTTCTTCAAATATAAACTTTAAGAATGTTTGAATCTGTTGATTTATGATTGTGTAACAAAGTGTGTGTTTTGTGTTTACCAGAATATGAATGTGGAAATAAGAAACACAAGAACACAGAACTCAATTTAATCTAATATATTATTAGATCAAGATTTTGCTACAATCTGAGAATACAAAATGTTAGTATTCTCAGCTTCTTTCTCAGAGAGATGTACAAAATGAATTTGCCTGACTAATCTTGATTACAGCTAGAGAAGTGAGGTTGTACACTTATAGAACATGTGTACAACCTACTTACTACAAATGTAGTGACAGACAAAGTTACTTTCTAGTTTGTCTATCCCTATTTGAGTAAACGTCCAAGCACCACGTAATTTGACTTTTCTTTTGCTCTGCTCAGATCCACTTCTTTAGCAGCTTGTCTCCTGTAACAACTCTTTAAGCTTCTTGTAGACTTTCCAAAAGCACTTTATAGTATTGTGGTCCTGAAAGTGTTTTGGCTTGCTGCAAGTTTCTGACTTGTACAATCTTCAGTATTTTGTCTTCAAGATTGCATTCGAGAAGTAACCAAGTGACTGATTCGAGAACTAGAATTGACTTGATAGATAATTCTAAGTTCTCGAGTACAGTATAAATGACATATCGAATTACTTCTCGAATTAGCCTTTTTCTCCAGGAATCCTTGACTTATCGAATAAAGCTTTTAACTTCTGGAATCCTTTGAGATGTCGAATAGCTTCTTAAGTCCTTGAGATATCGAATGTAACTTTGACTTGATGACTTTGAGAACTCAAATGAGGCTTTGACTTGTTGACTCCTTGAGTTCTCGAATAGAGTTATAGACCTGTCGAATCCTTGAGTTGTCGAATGAGACTTTGACTAGATGACTCCTTGAGATATCGAACAGTGTCTTTTGAGATATCGAATCCCTGACTTCTCGAAAGCTAGATTTCTCGAATAGCACAAAGTACTTCTCGAATTAGTACTTAGGCAAATCTTCAATCTTCAAAATCCAACTGTGTTTATTTTTACAGCCTTGTTCTCCAAGCTTGAGGCATGATCTCTGGATCTTCTTTCAAGCATTATTTCATGACTTAATTTACAGTTTACATAGATAGAATTTTGTTGTCTATTGCAGGTGCTAAATACAAGTAGAAACTCTACAACTAGAGGTTCTCTCAGTTAAGAGGTCATGTAAGTAATGCAAAGCATTATAAACAATTAGGCTTGTTATTAGATGTATACATTATGCCTCTGTGACTAACAAGTTTAATTTAAAATTAAAAGATAAGGTGATTTAATAAGAAATAAATATTAATAATTGGAAGATATGTTATGATTATGTTTTTAGGTTTTTATTTAATAATTGCAAGATTATGCTTTAAATTAAAAGGTAACATGTTTTAATTAGAAAATAAATATTAATGATTGGAAAATTATGATTGCAAAATTATGT
This sequence comes from Saposhnikovia divaricata, assembly GCA_036435485.1. Lineage (NCBI taxonomy): Eukaryota > Viridiplantae > Streptophyta > Magnoliopsida > Apiales > Apiaceae > Saposhnikovia > Saposhnikovia divaricata. The sequence goes on from CM071594.1 coordinate 60,911,558, forward strand.
TTTAAATTAAAAGCTAATGTGCTTTAATTTGAAAAGAAATATTAATGATTGGAAGATACGATATTTTAGGTGTGTATAAAGGGTAATATGTTCAATTTAAAGTAAACGTCTTATAAATTGATTGAAAGATACAATATTTTAGGTATTTATTAAATTTTATTTATTATTACAATTATGTTTTTATATAATTATCATTTTAATATTTTTTTTTAATTTAAGTTTAATATAATTTTTTTAATTTTACTTTAATATAATTTAGTATACTCATATTTACAGATTATATTAATGTTTTCTTATTATGAACAACGTATAGGGATTTTTAATATATTTCATTAATAATTGAAAATATGGTGTGATATTTTTGGTTATATATTAATGATTGTAAGATTAGTTTTAAATAAAATATGTAACGTATTTTAGTTAGAAAGGAAATATTAATGATACGATTGATGTTTTTATAAAATGTAATATTTTCAACTAAAAGTAAATATGAAAATGGCAATAGCTAATTACCATTAATTATATATATTATTATTTATTTTAATAATTAGGATAACCAAACCGCAAATCAAACCGATAAACTTTCAATCTTTCGGCTTTAATATAACTAGCGTTCTACCCGTGCTACGCACCGACCGATAAATTATATTAATTAATTAAAATAAATATTTATTTTAATTATTATTTAGAAAAAAATATAATTTTATTGGAATGTTAATTAACTTAAATATAAAAATTACTTATCTGTGAATTCATACCAATTGAATTAATATTAATATTATGAACCAATCATCAAAACAAATACAACCTCCGTTGAAAAGTTCAAAACCCCTCTTTATTGTTTTTTATAAAATTTAACTTTCATTTTATTTCTCTCTTTGTTAGAGAATATTTCTAAGTACCATGTTAACAAATTTTTCACCCATATTCTGAGAATTTGGTATATTTATTCAATATCGGATCCTTAAAAAATTTATTATATTAATATATTGAAAATATTTGTATGGCCGTGGTTAATTTTTTTGATTACATATTAAAAATGTATAGACACTCAATCCTCACGACTCCAATAAATCATTAGATTATCTATAAAAAAAAAAGGTTACAACGATATGAGAAATGATATCTACTGTGCATGATACATGAAATGAACGTAGTTATAACAATAGAAACTTTCATCTAATCTAGTTTGTTATGTTACCGTTTAATATCTTTTCTACAAATTATATGTCCTTTTATTAATGAATTGATTTACTATTGAAAAATAAATATTATCAACTAACCAAACAAATTCAATATATCGCGCTCTTGGAGTAACGTATGATTGTTAGAGTTTATGGTGATTGACCTTAGGTTATTTGTAAAGATAACTTAAAATGTGCATTTGCAATTTGGAAGTTTGTATGTTGGATTTTTTATTCTTTTCTAGTAAAACATGGTATAATAAATTTTAGTTTAATTTACTCTTAAAATAAGACATATGAAAATGAGTATCACCTATCTTTTTTCTATTTGACTAACTTGTGAAAATAAGCTAATGTCCATAAAATTTAAATCAAGTTTGTAATATATAAACACATAATCACATTGTTATATATGTGCACTTGTAATTTTGATATTAGGTTAAATAACATGAAATTCATTTTTCTTTAAGAGTGAGTATATTTTTTCGACATATATAAGAAGAAATAACTTATGTAGACCTGAAAAATCATTTTGCACATTCATGTTGTGTACTTTAGGGTCTTGAACGAAAATGACATGATATTGAATCGTGTACCCGAAATTAGAACACAAAAATAGCTTATGTAGACCTAACAAATCGTTTTGTACATTCATGTCGTGTAACTTGAACGAAAATGACATGATATTGAATCGTGTACCGAAATTATAACACAAAATGACACTAAACTACATGAATTTTTTCGTGAACACGAAATGAAATGAAATATGCGAATAGTAAAAGTATGACAATTACATGAAATATCACTCTGTATCCAAGTTATGTAAATGTATAATTATGTGTCTTAGAACAACATTGAGATATTACAAAACTAAACTAAGGGTAGTATGCACGATGTAAAGTCTCCAAAACAAAATGAAACTCTCTTTTTTATTTTTTCTTAATATTGTTTTTTGTTAACAAATATATCTCTTTGTGTAGAATCTTTCTACCAAGTTATTGAGTTTTCTTACCCATATTTTATGCTTTGTTGATATTAAAAAACAAATTATAATCAACCAACCAAGCAAATTCAATATATGCTCTTAGGTTAAGATATGGGAATTGATACGATTACTTTAATTCCATAATACAAAATTCAAAAAGGCACCCTTTTATTAAAAATAATAAATAAAGTAAGTGTATCAACATTTTTATTTATCAATATTATTAATTTTTATAACAAAGACCGTAGTTGATGTTGCTCTCTCTCTCTCTCTCTCTCTCTCTCTCTCTTCACCTCTCCCAAAATATGTTAAACTAAAGTTTATGAGCTAATATCAGCTTTTTGGTTTTTATATTTTTTTATATTTTTTAATTTATTTTTCTTTATTTTTCAATAAATAAATCTCTTTATTGAGAGTCTAGTACCTCGTTGCCCGTTGGTGGCTTTTATCTACCGAAATATTAGATTTTGTACTATCTCCTTGTGAATGATAAGCCTCATTTTTTTCCCTTTATTTTACTTTGGCTTTCAATAAATAACTCTCTTTATTGAGAGCCTAATATCATAATTGTGGATTTTGTATACCTATATATTAGATTTTGTTATATTAGTTCATTGATTTGGATAGTGCAGAATCACAGTTTTCGTCGGTTGTTTGAATATGTTCTAACAAATCAGATATCCATATTCCTCACGTTTATAACAAATTGTTAGATTTTCTCACCGAAAAGGCTGCATAATTTAAAGATATAGATGATGGATGTACCATAATTGAAGACCTGTTCAATGATTGGATAAAGGATATTAGTGATCTATTTTATTATGTATTTGTTCGATTTTAATTATTTTTGTAAATGTTGTATGCCCTTTTATTGATGATTTTTGCAGGTTTGATTATTTTTGTGGATAACATATATCCTTTTATAGATAAATTAATTATCTATAAATATTTATAAGAAAATTTGTGCGAAATTGACCAATTTATTAAGAAAATATTTACTAACAATATTTTCATTAACTCTGTAAAAGTTTTATTTTTTGATTGATAATTTATACACCAAATAATGTATATTACTATTAAAGAGTATATATATTTAATATTTTTAATAATTCAAATATATTGGAAGATTGAATTGTTTTTCCATTAATTATTGCATAGTTAAAAAAATTCGTAATTAAAATGTGGAAGATGATTGGTTTAAAATTCATTCTAATGTTTCAATTGGTTGATGCTAGTTTTTTTTTTACGAAATTATTTAATACTTTACATAACTTAAATTTTGAATATGTATTTAGAACAATGTGCTAAATAGTTTTATATTGTTAACAATTTTTAATTCATGATTTTGATTGTATCTTATGATTTTGAATTGAGAGTTGGAGATATCAAAATATCTATTATAGATATGTAGACTCATATATTAGTGTCTTATTTTTAAATTAAATAATTATCGTATTTAGAATAAAATTGTTAAGTAATCATTGAATAACATCGACAACCCAACACTGTAAAATATATTTTTCTATAGGCACGCCTAATAATGTAAACAAATCACTGTAATGTGGTAAAGATTGATGCCTAGAATTCAGTAAGTCGTAGAATTATTGGAGTTCGCCACTAAATATTCAAATGGGAAGTAACTCTGGTATACTATGGACTGGGGATGATAATAACCTAAATCGTTTTCAATTTTTTTTTTTGATTTTATTGGACAATTAAAACATGAAACATACGATACATATATATCACCGAAATAAAAAGATAATATATCCAAGTATAGTATGTCATATAATAAAAAGATATAAAGTAGTACCTTAACCGAAATTGATATGATTTAGACATGAGGAGAATTGATGCATACACTTAGTTTATCAAATTTGGCTAGGTCTGATGGGTAATAGGGAATAAGCAGCTTAAATTTTCCTTAATGTTTAAATTGATATAATAATTATATTTTTAGTTTGTAAGAATTTTGTTTTATATAAATTGTTTATTAGTTAATCGTTAAAAAAATTAGTAGTTATTATGTTTAGTTAATTGATATGAAAAAATAAAAATCAACTGAGTGTAACTTGAGTTGAGTTTAATCTTGGCTGAAATGTAGAATCTAGATCCAATAGAGAAACATGTTACATTAAGTTTAATTTGTCTAAAATTTAGTAGATTTTGATTGTTGTTAAAATAATTCACAATTTTGTGATTGGTTAACTAATATATGGTACACTCGGGTATCCTTTATTATAATAAAGGATGTTCAAAAACCATTCATAGCTAAAAGATATATAAACAAATGTAATATATTGTTATGTGGATTTATAGAAAATAATATTTACCATTCGTAGAAATTTTTTAAAATTAAAAACCATGTGTTATAAGAAGTTATTAAATCAAGATATTATTATATTTAAATTTAATTTAATCGCGATTAGTAAATTAGAATAAGTATGGTAAATAATAAAACATTTGTACATGATTGATCGATATAAAGTTTAGAAGTAAATTCTAATTGCCTCTAAAGTAATTTTAAATTTTTGATTGGTAATTTATTCACCAACCAATAATAATACTCTTCTAGCGTATATCTAATAATTAAAGTAATTAAAATGTATGTAGTATTCGTTTATATGAATTTACTAATTTTTTTATTAAAAAATTATGAATAAAAATATTTTTGAGTCTTTTGAAAAATCGAGTCTTTGAAGATATGGATTTTATCCAAGTTATTTAAAATTTGATTCAAATCCGATTTTTTAGTGTTGGTTTATATGCGTTTATCAATTAATTTTATTAAAAAATTATGAATAAATATATTTTTGAACTTTTAAAAAAATAAAAATTTTGAAGGTATGAATTTTATCCAAGTTATTTAAAATCTGATTTCAAATCCAATTTTTCAGTATGGTTGTACTAATTAATGAAATAAACTAATAATATTATAATCACAAATAACTTACTGATTACCCTTTTCCAGCTAAAAGGTATATATTTTCTAACTAAAATATCTCATTTTCTTCTAAATAATAACTAACCAATTACTTTTTCAGCTATTACCTTTTCTAACTTTTTTAACTAAAATATCTTTTTTCCAAAAATATGGTCGTTTTAATTAATCCGATCTTGTAGTGTTGGCTTATATGCATTTATTAATTAATTTTATTAACAAATTATTAATAAATATATTTTTGAACTTTTAAAAAAAATCAAAATTTTGAAGGTATGGATTTTATCCAAATTATTTAAAATCTGATTTTAAATTCGATTTTTTCAGATTTCTAGTTGAGTTAGATTATAATTCTTAAAATCGATTACAATTGTACAATATATATTATGAAAATCAATTTATAATGTATGATAATATGATTGTTATTGACTTTATATTAAAAGAATGGTTGATTAATGAATGATTAATAATGAAATTTAATTTGAAATATATAATAGTATATCGTGATTGATTTCAAGTTAAAATTGTGATATTCTAGTAAATATTTTTTAATTTTAAAAATATGTATTTATGGATATGTTTAATAAAACTATTATTATATTTAAATTAGAAGTGTTAACTAATTAAAGTGGTAGGTTGATATTGTAAATAAGGAAAACTTTTAATATAACATGATTGGTCTAAAATTAAGGAATTAGCTCTGATTGTTTCTAAAATAATTCTTAATTTCTGATTAGCTAAATGTACATTGGTAGACTCAGGTATTATAATAAAGGATAGTATAGATTGGATGAGAATCAAACCGAGTAAATTAGAACTTGTAAGTTTTTAAACCTTTTTTTAAGGAACTTTGAATTAGTTATGTACAATGTCATTTAGTATATAATGTAAAAAGTTGAATAATGTTATATAATAATATATAATAGAGATTAAATTGAGAGAGCTAAGCAATAGAGAAGGGGGAGATCATTTTATAATTTGTTGTATCAAATCAAAGTACAAGCAAGCCTTTATATAGGCCATGTAAATGCATGTTACAAGGGTAATGTAAAGCCAAAGGTTGCCTATATTAAATAGGGATATATGAAAGGTTAAGAGTCATCTATGAAATTCTAAGAGTCAGACAATAAATACATAACACTCCCCCTTGGATGACTCGTACAAACATCATGCCTCGTTAAAACCTTACTAGGAAAAACTCTGTGGGAAAAACCCTAGTGAAGGAAAAAGAGTACATGTGTTGTACTAATGAAAAAGAGTGTATCGTATATGTCTCCCCCTCATTGCAACATGACTATTAATATCAACATATATCTCGAAATCTACGCATTCCAATCTTGTGTACTAATTTCTCGAAAGATGATGTAGGAAGTGACTTTGTGAACAAATCTACTGGATTTTCACATGAGCTCAGGTCGTGTACAATTGGCAAGGTACATTAGTGCACCAATGGCACTAAGATATGGTACTTCGGGACCAAGAAGTTCTTCTCCCTCTTCTTTTGGACGGAATGGATCCTTTTTCTTTTCAAGTGATCGAACAACCATCGGTGTACTCACAGGATATGCTTTATCCATAATAAATCGCTTAAGGATCTTTTCAATATATGAAGACCAGTGGACAAAAATTCCTTTGGATAGATGTTCAACTTGAAAACCAAGGCATAGTTTTGTTTTGCCCAAGTCTTTCATTTCAAATTCTCTTTTCAAATATTCAATCGTTTCATTAAGCTCGTATGGGGTCCCTATGATGTTTAGATCATCAACATAAACCGCAATTATAGTAAACCCCATTTTTGTCCTTTTAATAAAAACACATGGACAAATTATATTATTAACATAGCCATTTTTCAAAAGGTACTCGCTAAGGCGATTATACCACATTCGACCTGATTGTTTCAACCCGTACAATGATCTTTGTAATTCAATTGAATAAATTTCTCGGGGTCTTGAACTACATGCTTCAGGCATTTTTAATCCATCGGGGATTTTCATGTAAATGTCATTATCAAGTGACCCATATAAGTAGGCAGTCGCAACATCCATCAAATTCATTCGGAGCCCTTCTAAAATTGATAAACGTAATAAGAATCTGAATGTTGTTGCATCCGTTACCGGGGAATAAGTCTCTTCATAATCAATTCCCAGTCTTTGTGAGAAGCCTTGTGCAACAAGGCGTGCTTTATATCTCACAACTTCATTTTTCTCTTTTCTTTTGCGCACAAATACCCATCTATATCCAACGGGTTTCACACCTGCAGGTGTTTGGACAATAGGTCCAAAAACTTGACATTTTTCAAGTGATTTCAATTCTGCCTCAATAGCTTCTTTCCATTTTGGCCAATCATTTCTTCTTTTACATTCATAGATCAATCTAGGTTCATGATCCTCGATTTCTTCAGAAATGTCAACAGCAGCTGCATATGCAAATATTTCATCCATGACAATTTCTTTTCTATTCCACCTTTTTCCTGAAATGATATAATTTATCGAGATCTCTTCATTGTCCTCAATTTCAGGTGTTTGATCATCCTTTGAAGACGTCTCTTCAGTGATCAATTCTATTTCATTTGGAATGATGTCATTTGATGTACCAGCTTGTTTATCAAGTTTCCTTGATTTTCTAGGATTTTTATCTTTGGATCCAATAGGTATACCACGCTTCTGGCGTGCTTTAGACTCATTTGATAGCATGCTTTTATTTTCTTCATCAGAAAGTTTTATTTTACAAGGAATGTTGACAGCCGGTATATGTGACTTCGTCACTGTCTTGACATAAGTAAATGAATTAGGCAATTTATTTGCAACCTCTTGTAGGTGGATAATCTTTTGAACTTCAAGTTCACATTGATTTGTGCGAGGATCATAATGAGATAGAGATGCTGCATTCCATAAAATTTCTTGTCTTTCTTTTTCAAATTTTGACTTATCTCCCCCTAATGCAGGAAAAACTGTCTCATCAAACTGACAGTCGACAAATCTTGCCTTAAATAAATCACCGGTCATGGGCTCCAAATATTTTATAATTGAGGGAGAGTCAAACCCAACGTATACCCCTAATCTTCATTGGGGTCCCATTTTTGTTCGTTGGGGAGGAGATATCGGAACATAAACTGCACACCCAAAAACTCTTAAGTGAGAAATATTTGGTTCTTGACCATTTACAAGCTGCATTGGGGAATATTTATGATAAGCAGTTGGTCTTAAACGAACAAGTGATGTAGCATGTAATATTGCATGTCCCCAAGCAGTATTTGGTAATTTTGTTTTCATAAGCAAGGGCCTAGCAATCAATTGTAGTCTCTTAATAAAAGATTCTTCTAAACCATTTTGGGTATGCGTGTGCGGAACCGGATGTTCCACATCAATCCCAATTGACATGCAATAATTATTAAAAGACTGAGAAGTAAATTCTCCTACATTATCCAATCGGATTTTCTTGATTGCATGATCTGGGAATTGTGTCCTTAATCGAATTATTTGGGCAAGGAGTCTTGCGAATGCAACATTACGAGTGGACAATAAACTAACATGTGACCAACGTGTCGATGCATCTATTAGTACCATAAAGTACTGAAATGGTCCACTTGATGGTGTAATAGGTCCATATATATCTCCTTGAATTCATTCCAAAAAGGATGGACACTCAATCGCAACTTTAACATGCGATGGTCTTGTTAATAGTTTTTCTTGAAAGCAAGCAACACAAGAAAAATCTTTGGACAATGGAACAATCTTATTCTTTAAAGGATGTCCACTTGAATTTTCAATAATTCTTCGCATCATTGTTGAACCCGGATGACCTAAGCGATCATGCCACATAAGAAAATTTTTCGGGTTTGCTAATTTTTGATTCATTATCATGTGTGTCTCTACTAGATTAATAAAGGTATAATATAATCCAGATTTATATGATGGGAGTTTTTCTATTATTTGTTTCCTCCCAGAGACTATAGACGTGATACAGAGATATTCATCGTCATTCTCATTTGTCGTCTCAATATGATAGCCATTATGGCGTATATCTTTGAAACTCAAAAGGTTTCTTTTTGATCGGGTGGAGAACATGGCATTTTCAATAAATAAATGTGTACCATTAGGTAACACTATACTTGCTCTTCCAGAGCCTTCAATAATATCTGATGCACCCGATATTGTATGTACATTAGCTTTAGCTAATATGAGATGCGAAAAATATTCTTTATTTTTCAAAATTGTATGTGTTGTTGCACTATCCGCCAAACAAAACGATTCCTCATCTTTTGCATTTAGTGAGAGGCTTCTGGCCATATTTCTTCACAAGGAAAATAGAAAATATTTCATTCATAATAAAAGGGATTACATAGCATAAGCTTAAGTAAAGTCACCCAATTCAAAGTTCAAACATAAATATTTAAATTCATTAAATAAAGCAAAGTTTTAATATATATGGCTTAATTATTGCCATCAACAAATTTGGCCATCTCTTCATTCACGTCTTTAAAGAAATCACCAACTTCCATGTGAGTGAGACCCGAAGGATCAATCTGCACCACCAAGGTGTGCTTCAAGATGAGCAATTCCCAAGGGATCATTTTGTTCAGCAAAATTAGTTTCAATATTTTTCAAAGAGGTTTGATAAAGGTCAGCAAAGTGCTTGGAGGTACGACATGTACGCCTCCAATGACCTTTCATTCCACAACGACTACAAATACTTTCACCCCTTTTAATCTTCGTACTTCCCTCGGGTTTCTCCTCATTTTTTATCCACTTCTGGTGGTGAGGCTTCCTTTTAAAGTTGGTGAAATTTTGATGATTATGATCTCGACCATGCCCAAAATTATGACCACGGGCACGTCCACGTCCATATCCACGACCACGTCCACGTCCAAATGGCTTATTATCTCCATATTCATTATTAGTCACCGCATTCACTTTAGGGAATGGTGTTGAGCCAATTGGACGGGCTTGATGATTTTTCATCAAAAGTTCATTATTTTGCTCAGCAAGAAGTAATACAGAAATTAGCTCAGAATATTTTGTGAATCCACGTTCACGATATTGCTGTTGCAAGAGCATATTATTGGCATGGAAAGTGGAATATGTTTTTTCCAACATATCTTTATCGGTGATATTCTCACCACATAATTTCAATTGAGATGTAATTTTAAACATGGCTGAGTTATACTCGCTCACACTTTTATAATCTTGCAATCGCAAGTGTAGCCAATCATAGCGAGCTTTTGGGAGTATCACCGTTTTTTTTATGGTCATATCTTTCTTTGAGATCCTTCCAAAGAATTGATGGATCTTTAATAGTCAAATATTCAGTTTTTAGGCCTTCATCAAGATGATGGCGGAGGAACATCATAGCCTTTGCTTTATCTTGCTCGGAGGTTTTATTTCCCTCTTTTATGGTGTCACCAAGACCCATGACATTAAGATGGATTTCGGCATCAAGAATCCATGTCAAATAATTTTTGCCGGTGACATCAAGTGCATTGAACTCGAGTTTTGTAAGATTCGACATTATCACTAAAATATAATTCCAAACATTGTCAATTTATAAAATAAGCATAAATACAGCATGTGTTACCAAAAACATTATATTGACATGGACACATATAATTTGATAACAGTATTCCATCAAGAAAATCATGCATAATTAAACAATTAGGCATATTAAATTTTGCAAGCATATGAAATTAATCCATTTTGCTATAAGCTAAGATTTGTCTATTTTTAATTAGATAGAGATCTCAAGGAGCTTCAAGGTAAGCAAATATAAACATGTTGCATGCAGTTTATTTGCTATATAAACTAAGAGACATAATAACAAACAATCAGTATGTAAGGTTGAATTCAATTTACCATGTAAATGGAGACTGATTATAAAGACACAGTAGATTGCATTCAATCTACCGTGTAAATAACATCAAAATCTTTTGTAATACTCATATTATAGATTAATGTTAATCAATAAGATTATACGTACCTTCTGGATAGCTCCACGATTTCTTGCAAGACTTCCCATATTATTTTCCCGCAATCGTGCTGATAACGTATTATATAATAATATATAATAGAGACTAAATTGAGAGAGCTAAGCAATAGAGAAGGGGGAGATCATTTCATTATTTGTTGTATCAAATCAAAGTACAAGCAAGCCTTTATATAGGCCATGTAAATGCATGTTACAAGGATAATGTAAAGTCAAAGGTTGACTATATTAAAGAGGGATATATGAAAGGTTAAGAGTCATAATTCTAAGAGTCAGACAATAAATACATAACAAATAAAATATTTTCCAGTTCCACTTGAATTCAAAATGTTGGAATTATAATTTCATTTCAAATTAATTTTAAATATAGAAATAAACAATCTTATAATTTTAATAATTTGGAAATATTAAATAATATAAATTTTTAAAAATTGACTCGACTCCACTGGATCCGACCGGGTTCACAAAGTAAAAAATTCCAGCTCACAACTACGGGCTACGGCTAACCTCTAGCAGACTGGCACCACTGTGTAAACACAAAAACCAATACCACAAGAGCCCTCGCCCCAATTCTCAATCATCGATTTCAATGGCGTCGCGATTACGTCGTCGCAACTCCTTCGAAGTCCTCTCCACCGAACAAGACGACGTCGATCACATCGCGCTTAACAACAATAACAATAACGAGTTCTACAGATCTATCTCCGATCCTTCACAATTGGTTGATTTGACGGCGTCGTTGTCGCCGAAGCGGCGAAAAAAACGGCGGAATCGCGGTGGAAAGGGGAAAAGGTCGTTGCTTGATTGTGTAATTGCGGAGGAGATTAGTGAATTTGATAGTAAGAGTGTTAGTAGTAGTTGTGTCACTCAGACTGTTGTGGTGTTTGATCATGTGGCGGAGTCGAACGGTGCGAGAGTTTCGGAGTTTTTGAACTCGAAAACCTCGAAAGGTGTAGAATTGAGGCAGGGAAATGTGAGTTGTGGTGATGATGTGGGGAATGGAGGTGTGATTAGTTCGGAGTATTCGAGTTCGAGTGTGAATTGTGGTGATGATGTGGCGAATGGAGGCGCGATTAGTTCGGAGATTTTGAATTTTGAGAACTCGAAAGAGGGAGAAGTGAGGTTTGGTGATGATGTGGCGAATGGAGGTGCGATTAGTGTGGAGTGTTTGAGGTCGAAAGACGGAGAATTGAGGCAGAGGAATTTGAATTGTGGTGATGATGCGGCGAATGGAGGTGTGAATGGTTCGGAGTATGTGAGTTTGAAAGGCGGAGAATTGAGGCAGCGGAATGTGAATGGAGGAAAGGAGGAGGAGAAGATTGTGTGTGAGGATGTCAAAGGCGGTGAGTTGAGGCAACGGACTAGTGTGAATGGAGGTGAAGAGATGGAGAAGGTTGTTGTTGAAGATGTGAAAGCGGAAAGATTTGGGGATAGTAATGTTAGGGAGGTTAACGGAAATGTTATGCGGAAATTGGAGACTGAGGAGTGGTTGGATTGGAAGAAACTTATGGCCGATGATCCTAATTGTGAGTTGTGCTCCTTTTTTTGATTTGTCGTTTTGTAGTTTTTGATAAAGTTTGTACTTTTTAATGTGAATATATGAGCATTAAGTCAGACAACTACTCGGAACTTAGATAATGCTAGGATATTGTCAGACAAAAACTGTATGGCAATATGTGTGCTTTGATATTGTTACACATTTTCTTTGTCGATATTATGTTTTTAGATGAACTGAGGCTATACTTGTGTATTTGAGTACTAAATTTATGTCGCAGCAGTTCTGTCACATTTGTCATTTGTTGAACGAGACAAATATCTGATATATATATATATATATATATATATATATTTTTTTTTTTTTTAACCGGGAACTACCCCACACACTTGTATGTGGGATTTCAAACCCGGGGAGATATATCGCTGAGCCCTACCACCCAGTACTCCCACGTAAATCCGAAGCTTTCGCTCCGAGGTAGGTTCGAACCCCTGACCTTGGCTAAACCAGGGAAAGGGGGTGTCCACTCAGCCAAAGCTTTGTAGACAAATATCTGATATATTTGGGTGTTGGCTTACGTGGTAGTTGGTACAATGGTACGGGACTATGGATGTTGCTTGCTCAATTCTAAATTGTGGTTCACGTAAAAACTAATCCACATTTGACGACTTGAAACAAATTCATAATTAAGTTGACTTGTGAATTTAATCCTTTTTGTCAGACAATTTGCCCTTAGAGAAGTCTCCACTGAAATACTTTGTTGAAGAAATGTACGACGGTAATTCCTTACGGAACACAACAGTTACTGCCAATGAGAAAGATCGAGAAAGAGTATATGACACAATATTCCGCTTGCCGTGGCGTTGTGAACTGGTACCTATATTTATCATAAACACGTAGACTGGGTCATTCTTTTTTTGTCGTTTGTTGATGCATAGCTTATTCACTTTTGTTAATGCACTTTATATTGCATCAGCATATTTGTAAATATTTGCCGGCTTATTTATTTAGCTGTTACAAAGATCTCACATTATTTTTTATTATTTAGTTTTTTGAAAAATTAATTACAGACGTCTTCTTTTGCAATCTATCACTATATTTACAACTTATATAGTATGCGAGGACATTAAGTAGAGCTGACTTTTGTGCAATTTTTTTGGTTTCTTCTGCTAAATATACTAGCTCTACTTTCATAACATTCGGTTGGAGCTCTCTTTCAATATTCCTTCAGATACTGGTCATTCCTTTCATTTTGTGGTCATATCATATTGCAAGTCTATCATATTTATAATACACTGTAGCATAGTATATCGACAACGCCTATTAATCACTGTATTAGTTTTTGGGATTAGATTTGAAGATAAAACTGTGCTTGTGCAGATCATAAATGTTGGCTTTTTTGTCTGTTTGGATTCGTTTCTATCACTGGTAACTATCATGCCTGCAAGACTTCTCGTGACATCTTGGAAGCATATAAAAGCAAGGTTAGTTGTCTCTCAAGTGATTGTTATGGACTAAAGCATAAGTAGGTTTGGTATGTGAAGATTATTTCCAACTAAGTTACTCTGCATTGCGAGATACACTTATATGATCAACCACTGCTATATTACCAAACTTTTTCAAATGGAAAAGATCTATTTTCTTGTTCCTTTGCTTCTTTATCTCTTCTTCCTTCTCATTTATTCCTCTTGTGTTCTTATGTCCTAGAATATGTAAATCTACTGTCATGTAAGTCCCATCCCAAGTAACTATTCTGCAGGCAGTTCGGGAGGCTTTCGGCAGCAGAGCTGTCTGATATTGGTTGTTTTATTGCGCTGATATGTGGTGTCATTCTCTTACAACAAACAGGTTTTGTAAGGAAGCTTGGCTTTTTACCTCTTTTTTCTCTCCATTTGCTATAATATATTTTTCTAATTGGAGGTAAGAGTCATGATGGTCTTATTTAATCTTGATTGGCTGTATACTAATTTACTGTTTTTTTATTTTTTTTTGTTGTTCAGATATTAGCCTAATATATCACATGATCCGTGGTCAAGGGACAATCAAACTTTATGTTGTTTACAATGTCCTAGAGGTGAGAGAAATGAGTTTCAATAGTTTCAAACTAAATCATTTTTATTTGGCAGGACCTTCTTGCTAATATAACTTAATTAAATTACCCTTTTCTGACTTGCTGAATGTATTATAAATAAGCACTTGTAGAAACGGTTGTATTATTAACCTTTGCTGCAATTAGTATAACTATTAAATGTTCAATAAATCTAGTAACCAGGGATGTGCTCAAGTCTTTTCTGGTCACTGCACGTATTTTTCGTAATACAGATGTTGCTCCAAGTCTTTTTCTGTCACTGCTCTTTCTTGTTGTCTTCCTTTGACACACACGATGTTTGTTGGCTCCATCAATGCCATGCCAATCGATATAACTAAGCAGACATTTCTTGGATAGACAATCTTGGTTTTATGCGGAGATAGAAACCAGCTACATTGATGTTATTGTGTAAGATTTATGCCAATTCACCAAGCTTGAGACCATATTATCAAGGAAATCTTGTTGCTTTGTGAGGGAGAGACTTTCAATATATATGGCATTATACCTACTTTACTAATTACTTTGGCTAATTTTTCAAGCTTAGTTGTTTAATTAATTGGATTATAGCTACTCAGGAGGTTTCGAGACTTTTGACAGATATCCTAGTAAAAGAGAAGAATTTCCTACTTTATCAATACTAAATTTTACACACACATGCACAGCGCACAGAGAGTAATGTATGACAAATGCTTGAGTCTTTTGAATTTAGTCATATGTGCTTGAAAAGCGCCTTCATTAACAGAGATACTGATAATTGAACCAGAACAAGTCTGCTAGCTATTTATTGATGTACCACTTGTTTGCTTATACATCCATCTGTTATGTTAATTATTATGTGTGACTGCAATTCCTATTCACTGACATATTCCCCAACAGATATTTGACAAATTATGCCAAAGTTTTGGTGGGGATGTGCTGCAGACCTTATTCAATTCCGCAGACGGATTGGCAAATTGCTCCCCGGAGTCCAGGACATATTGGTTATGGAGATTTATATCTGACGAAGCTTTAACTGTGACTTCATCAAATATCCTTTTGCTTTGACATCAAATGTTTTCTTCCAGTGCTAAATTTTCTATTTACACTATCTGAAGTAGGATTCCTTAACCTCTTGTACTTATTCATTCGTTTATCTTATTAGCTCAGGCCATTACCCTGTCAACTTGTATAGTCGCTCACAATAATGCGTTGCCAGCTTTGCTGGTATCCAACAATTTTGCCGAGATTAAAAGCAATGTTTTCAAGCGTTTTAGCAAGGATAACGTGCAAAGCATGGTATACTATGGTGCGTGTCTTCCTCAAGATTTTTAGCCTATAATTTTGAAGATTTCATGGTCAGTTGACCTATCTTTCTAGTTTAGCATTATTATCATCAGACTGCTTTCCGTATGTGTTTGTTCCACGGGGTGAGGATAGGGTCGTAATAGAGATTGATTTCCTATCACAAATTCGCAATACTTGTGCTTCATTTCGATTCCACAATTTTCAGCTACCCCTGCAAATATCACTACAAGTACTATAATAACAGATTTATATTGATGTCTACTTCTGCACTTTACATTAATAAAGTGTCAATAGTTATTCTTGGAACTGCATAGAGAGGTTCATATGGTTATTCTTTGATTTTTATTAAATTATGTGCTCATATGGTTTTGTATGGTTTGAATATGTTTTGGTGACCAGATTCAGTAGAGAGGTTCCACATTTCGGCCTTTATATTGTTCATCTTAGCTCAGAATATTCTGGAAGCAGAGTCTCCTTGGTTCGAGAATTTTCTATTTGTGAGTTTAACTTGTTCTCGGCTCGGAGTACATTAAACATTTAAAACAATCAAATTTTATAATGAGAATTATGAAGTTAAAATGAATGTTTACCTTACTCTGACTCTTTTGTGCCTGGATTTTCAGAATGCTTCTATGGTTTATATATGTGAAGTGATGATTGATATAATTAAGCATTCATTTATTGCGAAATTTAATGACATAAAGCCCATTGTATTCTCTGAATTTCTTGAAGACCTTTGCAGACAGGTATTCTTATACCCACACATATCTATATCTTAATCTTGGTGTTTATTTAATTATTATTTTTACTGGACTGGGGTTTTGTTATCTCCTTTTGATTTTGTATTCCTAGACCTTTTTTTCTTTTGAAAGAATAAATGCTCGTCTGCAATATGTCTGTTATACACTTGTATTGTAGCATATGAGGAAAACTCTTTTGAAGAGAATATTTCTCCTTGTTGTAGACATACAATTATAAAATAATCATTTTATAAATTCATACGAGTATATGACTGGAATGTCAAAATCTACCATGGAAATACCTAAACCTGGGTTGCGCTTGTGGTTAATTAGTATTTTTTTTGGAAAAAATTAAAGGATTTTCTTTCTCTATGTTTGTTTCTTCCCTGTTGAAGTCGTAAACTTATAGCTTAAGTGAAGGGGCCTACTCAGATGTCTACAGTTGGCGTTTTCTGCTTCACATTTTGTAATATGCGTTTTCGAATTTATTTATAACTTTGACACCATAACTAAATACCGCTATTCTTAAGTACTGCAAATTTTGCTGCTTACTTTATGGAGATGATGAACATGTGCATAAATTACATGCAAAGTCAAATTTGTGCATATCTAATATCTATCTGCATGACTGGATCAAATGTTTTGTCTTCCCTTTGTAATCATTTTTACTTATTTACAGAGACTAAATTTGCAAATGGAGAACGGCAAGAGAAACCTTACTTTTGTTCCTTTGGCGCCTGCTTGTGTGGTAAGCTTGCATTTTTTTTAAACTGTGAGTTCTACAAATGCTCTGCTCATTGAATACTTATACGAATAAAATGGTTGGTTATTAATCATGTAAGCTAATTATAGCTTTTCGGCTTACAGCCGACATAGCTGCATGCTACAAGTAGAATCTATATTATACATATATGGAAAGACTGTATAAACAATATACACTGCAAACTCTAGATTCTATTTCTTAACAAGAAAGCATTATGAATTACATACTTATTGTACATCAATATATAAATGTGAAGAAAGTAAAGAGAACAAAGATTTATATACACTACAACAATGCACAAACCAACCATATATTAAAATGGGGGCCTAGATGGGGGGATAGACTATATTTTTTAGTACATATACACTCAAAGATATGCTATACTGTTCGTATGAGTTTTTTCGAACACTCCTATCCAGAAACACTAATGAAGATTGCCTGACGTGGTAATACTTGAATTTATATAGAATTGGGGATCTGCTGACATACAAATGCTATCATGTAAGCTAATCTATTCATTGGTTCACCATGGACCCTTAAAGAAGTACTAATTAATTGATAGGTTAATATTTATTAATTTGAAGAGTGAATTCTAATTGTTTATACAGATGAACTGTTTTAATAATTTAGACATCGCATTGATTGAATTAGTACCCATCCATGTACTACATTTAATAATAAAATTTATGTAAATAATTCTAGTGATCTTTATTATGTTCAATGTTAGCAGTTAGCACCAAGGAAGAGGTCATGGCTGTCAAGAATCTATTGTATAATCTGTGTGAAATGAAGTTAATAAGAAATTATGAATATCATCCTTGAAAATAATGTTGATGATGAAGTTAAAGATTATGCGTTAAGGAACACTTACTGCAATAATAGCACCACACGAAAATGACACGTCAAGAGCTTTTGTTGTGAGCAAAATTAGAGATAAATTCTAACAAGATTTAAAATTTAAGAAACAAGTATCATAAGTCATCCTAAATAAATTTGTAATTATGAAGAATCATTAATTTATGGTATAGAAAGAACCATATATTTTGTTATCCTATCGAAACTGATAAAATTTTACATTGTTCTGAGTCGAAGAGAAAATTACTATTTTAGAGAGGTTTTCGATATGTTGCCTATAAATTTATGGAGGCGCTTTTGTATGTTGCTTGATTTCAGGTAATTAGAGTTTTAAGTCCAATATATGCAGCTCATCTTCCGCCTAGCCCTTTGTTGTGGAGACTCTTTTGGATCTGTATTTTATCAGCTATGACTTTTGTGATGCTTACAAGCCTCAAAGTAATGATTGGCATGGGCCTTCAAAAACATGCAACTTGGTATGTCAAACGATGCCAGAAGAGGAAACTGCACAATGATTAAATGAACTGTCAGAAATTGCTTTGCTCCAGAGGGATCTTACGATCAAAATCTTATTTCTCAACATTGTAAGATATCCAATCAGTATGGGGATGGTATTCAACCTCCAACATGCAGCCGGGTATTATCCTTGGCAAACTGATGAGCAGCTGTTTTCAAAAATCATGCATGATTTCACTTGGTGATCGGCATTTTCTTTCTGAAGGGAAGTGGTGACTTACTGGTACAAACCTTCTAGTGACTCTTGTTCTCAAGGTTATTTATGTTATACTGCCTGTGGATATATGCAGGCCTAGCTTTAGAAATCTCTACAGCTAGTTTTTTGGATGATAAAATAGTATAGTATTTATCGTAAATTAACTTTACCTTCCTGTCAATGTATCGCATAGTCTTTATAGAAAATGTATCCGCTTATATATATTATGAATAAAATAAATAATTTATATTAATGACATTTCGCAATGCAGTATATGGTTCTGCAAACATAACTTCGACGTGCATGCATTTTGTTTATCGCAATCGAATTTTGTTATTTATTTAAAACCATGTCGACCAAAAAAACTAGGCCTGAGGTACAAAAGATATGCATGGGCCATCAGTGTTCTAGTTATGTCTCAATATTATACAAAAACGCAGTTGCGATGAAGATTATTCCAAGATTTGATTAGACACCATATATCAAAGTTCTGGTCCATCAATGCATGAGATGAGAAAAGCAGGAAGAATGAAATAATTTCTGATTACTTGGGTGGCCCTAACCCTTGGGAATTTTGATCATCATTTAACACTTAAACAGTATATAATTCTTTATTATTCTCTTATAACTCCAACCTTACCCTTTCAATGATTACTTTGCTGTGGCTGATTATCATTGCTATAATTGATTTTTATTCCATCAATTAACAATATGTTATTAAAGTATGACGATTTCTCTTTTGTAAAGTTATTTATGATTATTACTTTATTATAAATTACGACTTCTTTGTTCTTATTTAAATTTTTTTGGACAAAATTTGTTTAACTGACTGGCTTTTACGGTTTTACCGCAATTCTGCATTTGTTATAAACATTTTGATAGTATTTTAAATATTTGTACGTGATAATGTGTGGAATACTGTTTCACGTTTGTGGGATTCTATCCCTTAAGATTTAGGAGATATGTTGAAGTTATAAAGTCGAAAACATGGTCTGTTTGTGCCAATTTCTGTTGAAAAAGACATTCACGTAGGTATAAATTACTTCCTTTATTTAAGGTATGTGATTTTTTTATACGTAATTTTAGATAATTTGATTACGTAGTTAAAATTTTAATTTTTTTATTTTTAGAATAAATATATAATAGTAATATGTTTATTTATAGAAAAATTAAAAAATTTTAATTTTTTCTATGAAGTCAAATTATCTAAAATTACATGTAAAAATGTGGGAGTGTCTATTTAAGAAAACATTTGGATAGTAACATTATAATTTCTGCTCCGTAGGAATGTTTGAGTGTGAAACATATCCGAAAGCTGCAACCAACCTGTTCGGCTTAACTTTGAAAATTTATGAAAAACGTTTGTCAAGAAAATATGACAAAAAGTCTCTGATTGTAAATATTGTATGGCCGTTAGATACGACTACCAAATTCTATGAAAATATTTTTCATGTTTCTAAGCAACATAATAAGTGGGTAATTAGAATATTTTAAAAAGATTAACTTATAATTTAATGAAAAAGTGATAATAAAATAATACTTATATAATTTATATAAGTGTTTGGATAAATTTATTTATAAGTTAGTAAATATTTGCTAAATTAAATTATTTAATTATATATTTTAATATAATAATCACAATACTTACATTTTAAATTAAAAATATATTTAAAAACATAAATGTAAAAATAAAAATTGTTAAACAAGTATAGAAACCAAGCAATAAAAAATATGTTGGAAAAACGTATGTGTTATAACATTCAACTTATCAATATATAGGTTATAAATCGAGTTCATAAATTTAATTGACAAACACAACTTATAATTAGGGCTGCACAACTTATAATTAGGGCTGCACAACTTTCCGGGCTGGACCGGTAAATTAGACCGGACCTGATTTACCGGTCCAAGGACCGGACCGGACCGAATATAACCGGTCCGGTCCCCGATCCATAAAATCAAAAAAATCCGGTCTTCGGTCCGGTCCGGTCCAAATCCTGAAAACACCCGGTCCGGACCGGATTTTATGAATATAGTTAATTTTACACTATTTTGCCTTTTAAATTATATAGTTTAATGATTAAATATTAACAAATAACATATTTTAGTGATCCAAATTGGTAAATAATAAATTTATGAAATAGTATATATAAACACTATTATACAAATGTTTAAATTTCATATTTCATACTATATATAATTTATAATTACGTTTACAAATTAATGTTACTTTACAAATAATATGACATTTACTTATTTATAAACTTAAATTAACTTACCAAGTAATTTAAATATCAACAAAGAATGAAAATTAAATTATAAAAATTAATTTTTTTAATAAAATATTAACTAACCGGTCTATACCGGTCCGGTTCCGGTCCGGTCCGGTCCGAAAGGCCATTTATGATCGGTCGGTCCCCTATCCATGAATTCAATAAAATCCGGTTTTCGGTCCGATCCGGATCGGTCCGGTCCGGTCCGGTCCGATTTTGAACCTTTGTGCAGCCCTATTTATAATCATAAATTGGCTTATATATTAGTTACCAAATAGAACCTAAGTTTGATATGCAAACAAATTCGCCTAGTACAAAACAATCAATTAATATTTTTAAATGTCGAATAAAATCTAAAATTTCACTATGAAATTATCCTATCACGATGGATTTATCAAGTTTGTATTTCATTATGTGAAGAACATGTATGTTGTTTGAAAAGGGAAATAGCAATATGGTTTTGTCGTCGTTCATGAGCTGATTATTGTGTACTTGTTCCCAAAATACTTGTTCTCTTTAATTTTTGCATGTATTTTACAGTACATTAAACGCATAATTCCGTTAATTATTTTAAATATTTTATTTTATGAATTAAAATACAAATGTTAAATTTTAGTGTACAAAAGAAATTTAAAAAATAATTAATGAAACTATATATTCAATACCTTAAAATATACGTAAAAATTAAAATTTAATAATTTGAAATGGAAGGAATAATAAATTAATTAAATATATTGTGTCCCGCATCTTAAGGATGGCTTTTGCCGCTAATGAAATGTAGGCCCCGCCTACCTGTCTGTAAAGTTTTAAAGTGTGGTGGAATGAAATGTTGACTATATTATCAAAAGATTTTGTTACTTGTTGCACCATTTTTATCTGTACTGTCCTTTCCTTTTCACCATATTTTTTTCCTAACCTTTACAAAATCTTCCACCCTTGTACCTGATACATACATACATTTCTTCTTTCTTCATTCTTCAGTCTCTCCAACCAAATCCCATTTTCCCAATATGGTTAGTATCCATTATTTTCATTGCAATTACGTTTTTGAGTAGATTCGATTGTACTTCTATAAAAATTCAAGAGTCTGTCATGCTTAAATTACGTACATCTTACCCTCCTCAACTCTTATGAGCCGATTATGGTTTGGTTTGGTTTGGTTTGGTTTGGTTTGTATATGTTTTAAAGATGAAAACTATGTGTTTATTTTATTTTTGCTAAGCAACAATAAAGTGTTTTTTTATGTTGATGAATCAAATTATGTGTCATTTGACATGTGTTATATTTTTCTATCATGTTATATGGTAGAGTCAAGCAAGTATGTTCTCTGTGTGATGATTATGAAATTATGATTGAATTTGTATTGTAGGTGGGATGTGCAATACGTTTGCAGAACAGGAAAGTGGAGTGGCTGAGAAGTTTATTGCGTGTCAAGTTCTTTGAAATATGCGATGATCATAGGGATCTTAGGAAAAATGAAAAGAATCTGTTTTGTATTGATTGTAATCTTTGTCTTTGCAAGCACTGTGTCTCTACTAGTTCTTGCTGCAGCAACTTTCATCGTCGTCTACAAATCTGCAGATATGTTTATCACGATGTTGTGCGTCTTCAAGATATTCAGAAATTTTTCGATTGTTCCAAGATCCAAGTTAGTTCTCGTAATTCAACTTCGAAGTAATACGTTCATACTTGACAGTTATTTATTTCTTGTGATTGATCGACCCCTACATGTAGGGGTGAAAACGAGTTACTAGGCTGGTCAATTTTACTCATTTGCTTTACAAATTTAAACATCGAATAAGCTAGAGTTCACTATGATTACTTCAAATATTTCATATTTAGCTAAATGTAAATTGCGAAATATGAGATCATGGTACCTGCCGCTGCCCTCCAAACTTATTGTTCTGCTTTAGTAATTAATTTGATTGGTTAGAAAGTTTTTAGATGAATGTGTATTGTATATGTGGTTCAGTACTATAGATACATGTTACCAGGGGCGGACCCAGGATATGGAACTTACCCGGGCTAAAAATTTTACCTACTAAATACTCAAGTCTAAAATTTTGCTTGCATTATAGAGTTTTTACCAAATTTTTCTTGAATTTGAGATTTTTACCAAAAATCTCATAATTTTTCTTGCATCCAGAGTGTTTTAGCAACTACATGTTAGGACTGCATGTTGCCTCATCTAAAATTCATTACAATAAATAAGTTGAAAGTAAATTTTAAGCTTCCTAATAAAATTCATCTTAAAATTTTAAATTTGATTTATTAGCTTGAACTTTATTATATAATAGGAGATACATATTTATTCTAGGGACATTTGTTTAATTAATTTGATTTGATTTAACAAAAAAAAAGGTATATAACTTTGATAATATGTAAAAACAGAATGATAGAAATTTGTTTTTACATTCAAAACTTTATAGAATTAGTCTAAAGTGAAAGTATGTATTGAAAGCTTATTAAACCGGGCTATATCTAAACTTTTCATCCAACATAGCTATAAATCTGTAAAGATAATATGTTTTACCCGGGCTCCAACCCACCATAGCCACTCCCTCAGTCCGCCCTTGCATGTTACATCTATGGTTTGAATGCAGATTATGCAGTACAATTAGTATAATGATCCTCTAATTATTAGTTTGTTTATCAATAAAATGGTAATACAAATATACCTAGCAAAATCAACGGCTTTTGAAGTGAACTGTGAACTAATTATATAGCTCCTTGTCTTCGTTCTATTGAAACTTACTGCCAAGAATTTATGTGTGCAGACATATAAAATCAATGGGGAAATGGCTATACATTTGAATCCACGTCCTCAATTGAAAGATACCAAACCAGCAAAATTAAGGAACGGTGCTGAATGTGAAGGTTGTGGAAGGCGCATACATGACTTCCCTAATCAATTCTGCTCTATTGCTTGCAAGGTATGAAATAATCATCTTACAAATTCTGAAAAAATATCATTATCAAAAAGAACCTAGTCTCCTTCTAAATTTGTACGCCATGAAATTTACCTTTCTTTCCTATTTTAGAAGCACCTATTGTCTACTGATGAGATGATCAAATTTCAGGTTCATGATTTCAACGGAATGTCTAAAGATGAGGAGCATGATGTGATATCCATATCCCTTCGTGAATTCGATGCTCTGTCTTGGAAGGTAAACTGTGATCAAAGTGAATATGTAGACGAGAATGGATCATCTCTTTCCCCAACAGATCAGTCATCTGAGGTAATACAATGCAGCTGGTTCAGTTCAGCATCAAAGCCTAAGAAACTATTACACAAAAGGAAAGGTGTTCCTAGAAGAGCTCCTCTCTGCTAATGTCCAAAAACGGCATATATTCTACATTTGCGATCTCCTATATTTGGCCACATTAAGGTATCTTACAATAAAACAAAGGTGAAGAATAAGTCAAAAGTTAAATCTGCAAGTTTTTCCTGTACAAATATATTATTGTATACAAAGAAAATGGTTAATGAAGTCAATTCATTCTCAAAGTAGCCCACATTTTTTAGGATGAAGTTGGGTTAGTTGAATGGTGCTCCCCACCCCAGTGTGATTGTGATATTGTATAGTAGGATATATGGTTATTGGCATTGGCTGCAAAATTCTTGTTTCCGTGGTATTACTTGATTCTTGTTGCTTTCAAACCTAAAAAATTGTACTGGTACAGTCATATATATTAATAAATCTTGATGGTTGAGTTTGGCTAAAATTCTTCATATCGTAGAGTATATAAGATCGTGATAGTGTAAAATAATTGTTCTCGCTATTCTTACGATAGAACTCGTAATCCATTAAATAATTTAAGAAGGTGAAGGTGTATATTTATTGTTACTATTTGTTTATGAATGGGAATGTCTTGTAAAAAGAACTTTGTCGCAATCTTTGTCAGATTGGGTAAGTGATGGAGTCTTGATTTGTCTGTTATGCAGTAGTTGGTTTAGTTGGGGCCTCTAATCCCATGCATTAAGCCAATATATTTTCAATATCGTGGCTTTTATTAAAAGTTTCTGAGTGTATTATCAGGGTGGCAGACACAAAAGCCGCCTAAAGTAATTCATAGATAACAATAACATCCAGATGCTCATTCGTTTATGTATCTTCAGACTTTTTACATGTGTTGTACATGTGCTCCCCTTCTTGTTTGTATTCAGCTCCACCTTTCCCGGAAAGTAGGTTCTATAGTCGACTTGTTCACACGACCGAACTTGATACCATATATTTATTAGAATGTTATGAATTGCGAGTCGAGTTGTACTAAAATGAATCCGTCCTTCATATATTTTGTAAACGAATCGAGTCGAGTCTAAAGGTTTAACGCAACGAGATCCAAACATTTTGGCACTAAAACTCATTCATAAACAAAATATAGCTTTAACTCATGAAAGTCATGATTCATAAACAAAATATAGCTTTAATTCATGAAACTCGAACTTGGTCACAACTCGATTGAAATTATTTACGGACTTAAGAGTTCGAATTCGGGAAGACTGGTTAGTATAATGGTTAGCACTTAGCATAATGCAAGAGCAAGAGATCATAGATCCAAATGATTGGACTTCAAGTATCATGAGGATGGTATGGCTGTGTACTATTTTGTTATACAAAGTAACACAAAACAACCCACAAAACGGGTGAAGTTATGGCCTCATGGGTCATCCATTTCTCCATTAATATCATCATCTCCTTGATCATTTTCATAAATTTAACAATTTCACTCATCTCTTTTCTTGCCTTTACAAACTTGGACTTGACTACTCTATACATTAATAAATTAAATAAATTATTAAATTAAATAAATTAATAATTTAGTGGTAAAATTAATCCCTCAACTTACCCAAGCACCACACACTTGTAGCATAGAAAAAGTGCAGGTGAACTTTCATCATCATCAATACCTCTGCATCTTGTATGCTGCCACACATGGCACCCATCACAAGCCACCATTCTTTCCCCATCATCTCTTTTGGTCCCACAAACACAATCCACTTTTCCATCATCTGGCCCACTTTCATATCTCAATCTTGTATCCAAGTCCAGCCCAATCCCTCTAACCCAAACCTGTGCACCATTATGCACTGCACAAGACAGCATCAAGCCCTCTTCTATTCCTTTTAAACCACCTATTTGTGTCACAACAAAATCTTTCATCAGACAGTATGTGTCTCTTAGTGCACATTGTGCAACCAGCTTTAGCTCACCTACTGTTATTTCTGAGGGCACCATAACTACCTCACCAGGACATAACTGCCGAGTTAATTCTGTTTCCAGCTCATCGAAACTCGGAAGAACTCGACATGTTAGTGTCATAAAATGATCAATCTCTTCTTCATCATACACCCATTCCTTCACAAATTGCTTGCTGTCCAAGATTACCCGAGTCGCTATACTTACCGGATCCCACTCGGGGTACCCTAACAGAACATTTCTGTACAAGAACAGAACATCTCCATATACATTTAGTCCTGGCTGATGAGCAATGACGGTAGTTGAATCCACAACATTCTCGTCTCGGATTGCGAATTCTATCAATCTTGTTGATGGATTCTTGACACGAGAAATAATTTGATTGCCGATCATGGAATAACTATTAACTGATTCAAGTACAAAATCAATAAGGCCAGTGTCACCAATGTACTGCCTAGCCCTATCACGTAATTCTAGCCTTGACATTGCACCACTCCCGGTCACCATTGCCCTGTTAACTCTTAATATGCTCACAATAACTTTTGCAGCATGCTCCAGCTTTTGCTTAGGCCATCTCGAGTCAACTCTAGCAAGTGAAGAAGCAAATGTACTTGATTCTTTGGCTGAGAAATCTTCTTCCTTGACTTTGTCATGAATTCTGAACTCGTACTTTTTGGTTAACGGATTAGTAAATCGCATAACAATTTGATCATCAACAGCAACACAACTTATAGATTTTAGCACATAATCAATAAGTCCAGTATCACCAATACAACTTCGTGCCCCTGATCGAACTTCTTGCCTAGTCATAGAACTGTTGCCATCAGCATTTGCCCTGTTCTCATTCAAGAGATTCACAATCACATTAACAGTATATTCTATTCTCTTAGCAGGCCATCTGCAATCAATATTTGCAAGTGAAACGAAAGTGGATAAGCTGATAGGCTTGTCAATCTCTTTACCATCACTGTGATAGGCTCTTGTTGATGTAGCCAAAGCACCTTTCCTCTCAATCGGGGTTTTAGACACGAAGGAAAGTACAAACTGCAATAGATCACTGATTGTAACCAAAGGAGCTTCACTCACTAGTCTATAACACTTCACAAGCTGTTCGATCTTTTTGCCTCGGACAGTGTCCTTAAAATCGGTGATGATCTTGTTCAATTTTAATGTACTAAAAAATTGAAGTGCTCTGTCATACTTATCCCCAGTGACTCCAAAACTTCCATGACCAAATTTATAGCCCCATTTCCCAAACCAAGTAGTTCCATATGCAACCCCATGAAGCAATCTAAGGTCCAATGCTTTCTTCCTTGAATAATCATGCAACGAAACTTTCCTGCAATCCACAAGAAACTTCAGAACCATGAAAGCTCGAACTAACAAACATAAGGTACATTCAATATAATGAATCAAACCAAAGCAAAAATATCCATTACAATTGCAGACATGTAGACCATAAACGTACCTAATCTGCAGAGTTGTGCATAAACGGTCCCATAAATCCATTATATCATTCCCACGAAGCGAATTTGAATCATAATCATCCATTGTGTTGATAGATAGAAGATGACCATATCCATTACAGTGAATCAGACCATGTAACAGATGGTTCCGATTTGTAAGAAATTCCCCCTTCAATGGCTTATTCAAACTATCACCACATGGAATTATAATATGGTACCTCCTCTTCGACACAAAATGATGTCCCCAGCCTTCACAAACAAAAATAAAAAAAACCATCTCAGTTAATCACTTGACAACACCAGAAATCAAATACAGAAACAAAACCTCCAAATTCAATCATAAACTGATGAATCCCAGATAATCAGATAAGATAAAAACAGAGAAATGAATCAAGCCATTTGAATACAACACTTGCAACATCATAAATCAACAGAAACTCAAACACAAAGTATATACTTCAAGTACATGCATAGAAACACATGATCATATCCAGAAAACAACAAATCAAAAAAAAAACCATCCAAGTCCCTGTACACCATCAAAAAATCCACAAAAACCGAAAAATCACGCAAACTTAATCAATTCACTGCATATAAACTCATGATCAAACCCATAAACCTTCAAAACTCCAAAACTTCATCGAAATCAAACAATGCCCAGATAACCAAACCCATCTCATTAAAACCACTCAAGAACACCAAAATCCACAGAAATTTAAAATTCAACCAAACACGCACAAACTCACATATCTACAATTCACATAAGTATATCACCTAATTAATTGCATTCAAATACATGATCATTGCACCAAATCAAAAAAACCCATCTCACTAAAGTAAACCCATTCACAACATCAAAAACCCACCCAAATTCAAAATTCAAAATTCAACAACTCAAATCCAAAATGCGCACACACCTACACATTAACACACCACCCAAACACACAATCACATCGACAAATTAACAAAACCTATCTCACTAAACCCCATCACATCACCAAAAACCCACCCAAATTAAAATTTCAACAACTCAAATTCAAATTCAAATTTCCATGCACATAAGCCCATGATCACACCCACCTTAAAAACCCCATCAAAACCCCAAATCACAAAACTCACCAAAACACACACACACACACACACAACTAACTACTAACCAATAAATTTACAGTGATTACAAAAAGGCAACAAAGAGTGCTGAGCCATCTCTTCAACAACAAAAACCCCAAAAACACCTTCATTACCACCAACTAAACAAGACCAAACAGGCAACCCACAAACACTATACTTCTCTACTTCCATAAACTCCTCCAAAAACACCTTGATATTCTCTCTAAAACCCATTTTTAAACCCGACCCGAAACTCTTAAACCCCCACACTCTCCTCTTCCTCTTTCTACTCTTACATGCCTCAATCACCCTGCTCGCCATTGCTAAAATTTGTAAACTGTGTGTGTTTGTGTGTGAAAATATAGAGACAGGGTGATTGTATGTATATTTGGAGGGAGGGAAGGAAGGGGAGAAATGGTTTTGTTGGCGCTTGTTTGAGGGGAGTGTGTAAAATTACATTTTTAGCCCTTGTGGGGTCATGGTGAATTGTTGAATGGTGGGGTTTAAGAAGGGTAGTTTGGTAATTTTAGAGGGTACAAAATATTTTTGGGGTCATGATTGTGTTGGTTGATGAGAGCGAGGGAGTATGTGTTTTTGTGATTTGTACAAATATTATGTAAATAATTGTGTGGGTATGTTTTTGAAATTTGAGTGGATTGAATCTCGAATGTCTGAATTTAAAAATAAGATTTCAGATGCATAAGATTTTTTGATTTTCCGTAAATTTTAAAACAAATTTACATATAAGTAAAGTACTATAGTTACTTAAACATGTTTTAGTCTGAGTTATGGTAAAAAAATATAAATTGTACTCCCTCTGTCCCAATCAATTGTTTACACTTTCCTTTTTGGGACGTCCCAACCAATTCTTTACGTTTCCTAAAATAATAAGTTTTAACACTATTACACCAACTACTTCACTTATTTTAACAATACTTTACACTATTACACCCACTACTTCACTTATTTTAATAATAAAATCACTATTACATACACTACTTCAATTATTTTAACAATAAAATTATTATTACATCCACTACTTCACTTATTTTAATCTTAATTCTTGGTCTCCGTGTTAAAAGCAAACGATAACAAATCGTTGGGACGGAGGGAGTACCTAAATATTGCCTATCAACTGATTTGAAATGATAGTTGTTAGTTTGGTGTTGGTTTAATACTTTATATGTACCCTTGTGATAGTACATGATGGTACTATAGTAGTGGTTTAGTTATGGCCTATGAGCTGAATGTAAACGAGAATGAAGAGGAGGATGATTTTGATGTGCATGGAGAGATCAAGTACGAGTACAATGCACGTGAATTTCAAGCAACTTGCACCATTTCCATGTAAATTGTTTTAGAATAAAGTGCACTTTGTGTACCTGAACTTTGGGCCGGACACCACTTGAAATACCATAGTTCAGAAACTGCCACGGGCAATACGGAACAAAGTAACTTTTGACAGATAGTGTACTGCCATCTATTTATGTGTAACGGCGTCATTGGGACAGGGGTAAAACAGACTTTTTCTCTTGATTTGGGCGGGACGAGACCAGAACGCGCACAATTACCAGACTGGAGAGCAATAAACCCTAATTACACCTATATATACAAGAGAGCAGCCCCCTTTACACTCTTAAAAATCCTAATTGATTTTATAACATCAGAAATGGAGGCTAGACGTCGTAGCGATGAAGAAATCGATGCCATTTTGGACCTTGCTTGCTATTGCGACCAGATGAGTGTAATGAAGACTCAATGGTTTGGGCTAAATGCTGGGAGGCGATTCAGGGCATGTCCTAACAACAGTTGCGGCTACCAGGAATGGATTGATGATGAACTTGGGCCTCGCACTCTAGAGATTATTAAGGAGTTGCAGGAGTCTCGGCTGGAGAGTGATGAAAGGTACAAACGCAGGATTGTTCGTATGAGGGAGAGGCATCAAGCTGAGATGTTGCAGTTGAAGTCTAAGCAACAGTGTGTAGCTATTATTGGGTTGTTTGTGCTTGTTAATTTGATGATGAATATGGCTTTGAACACAATGAGGGATGACACCGAAGTTGAGGATGATGACTACGATTCTGTTGATGAGTGAAGCTACGGTTCTTCTCAATGTCATTGTCTGTATTATGCCAAAGGTTTGTAAGGATTGAAGCTGTGGTTAGTTTGTTGTAGGGATGTTAAGTTTACTGCATTGTTGTAGGGATGTCATTGTCTGTGAATGTTCAATGTTCAATGTTAAGCTTGTTAAGTTTGTTCAATGTTCAATGTTCAATGTGAATGTGAATGTTGAATGTGAATGTTCAATGTTGAACCATTTTGTTTACTGCATTGCTGTTGTTGCTATGTACCTTCATTTTGTTTACTGCATTTTGTTTACTGCTTTGAACTTAAAAATGCTGTTAAAAATCTAAGTGACAAAACAGTTTGTAAAACAGTTGAATGTGAATGTTCATTGCTGTTGTTGATATCCAAATCTAAGTGACAAAACAGTTTGTAAATATAAGACACTATGCTGTTAAAAATGCTTACACATTGCACCTAATAATACCTAATGAA
The DNA here is from genome assembly GCA_036435485.1 of Saposhnikovia divaricata. Lineage (NCBI taxonomy): Eukaryota > Viridiplantae > Streptophyta > Magnoliopsida > Apiales > Apiaceae > Saposhnikovia > Saposhnikovia divaricata. Next base: position 60,943,194 of record CM071594.1, read on the forward strand.
ACCTAAGATGTGTAATCATTAACAAAAGGTATGCTTGATTTCATTACAAGCCAAAAGGTTCTTACAAGGTTCGAAAAGAGACCATCAAAAGAGACCATTACAAGGTTCGAAAAGAGACCATCAAAAGAGACCATTACAAGGTTCGAAAAGAGACCATTAAAAGAGGCCATTACAAGGTTCATAGAGATCATTACAGACCATTAAAAAGGTTGTTAAACACCATAATTCAAAATAACCCTAATGAGTTAAATAGATTACTGCTTCCAAATTGGCTTTTGTTTGAGCCTCCAGGTTCTTTTCCTTAGTTGTTCTCTTTTCTTTTTAGCAAGCTCCAGGTTCTTCAAAGTTGTAACCTTGCTCTTGTCCTTAGTTGTAAAGCTCAGGGGCTGCACACCAAGAGGATTGTTGCTTGCTTCTGGATTGTTGGGTGTTTGAGAAGTGTTGGGGTTGGTAAACACCCCTCCCTGGCTGCCTTCACCTAAAGTTGAGGTTTTTGTTCCAGTGCCTATATTGGCTTGTTCAGGAGTTGTCAAATTCACTTCTGTTCCACTTTGATCCTCTTTGCCCTTCTTGACCTTTTTGTTGATCTGCTTCTCACATCCATTAGCCCTATCATGTGCCTGTCAACACAAAAGCATATGCATTAAGTTAGCAACAAACATAGAGAATTATGAGTGCAAGAAGAAATCATAACCATACCCTAGCTGGACAAGTCCTTGTGTTGTGAGAATATTCAGTGCAATAACTGCACTTGATCTTTGTGTTCTGTCTTTTTAACCTAGTTGCACCAGGTGTTGTAGCATCATTTGTCTTATTCCTACTTTTTTTGGGCCTTCCTGTCTGAACCTTCACCGCAGGGGGTTGAGGTCTGGGGTACTCAGTCCTAGACCATTCTTCTTCACCACATATGGGTTCAAGGGTGTGGCTGTAGCAAGCAATGAAAGTGTCCTTTGAGTAGCATTCATGAAAAAACTCCTCATATTTCCTTTTTGACCATGCAATGCAAGCACATGCATGGTAGCAGGGTATTCCACTCAACTCCCACTTTTTGCATGCACACTTTTTAGCATCCAGGTCCACCACCATCTGATACCCCCCTTCAGACATGGTGACCAAGTATTTTGGCCCCCCAGACCAGATCACATGGCACCCTTTAGTCATTTCAACAGCCCTAATAGACAACTCATACACATTAGACATGATTCTAATGTAAAATAAATAAAAAGGCAGAATAATGCATCAAAAGGCTTACTTGTTTAATCTCCTCATAGCATTGGGACAGATAGGGTTCAATGCATAACTGTTAATCATTTTGTCCCTCCTTTTTTGGATTCTTGTCATCACATCTATATGTATGGCTTGTAGCATAGACAGTATAGGAAGATCTCTATGCTTACCAATACTGCTGTTGAAGACCTCACATTGGTGATCAGATTTTGCAGTCATCCTAAATGCACTTCTACTCCACTGGCTCCTAGGTTTTTCAGCCAACCAATCATAGCACTTCTTAGACAGCTGGGAAATAAATAACAAAGTTAGGTGAAGTTGTAATAAAAATGTAAGTGAGGTAATTGAAAAGTAATTGAAAAGAGGTACCTTTCCTAATTCTTCCATGTGTTTATTGTAGGTGTAATCAGTGGTGGCCCTTGCTGCTTTCCACAAGCACATCCTCACACCAATTCCTTTGTGGTCCTTCCACATTTTCTGTATAAGTGCATAACACAGAACCTATGTTCAGCATTAGGCACTATGTTCTCAAGAGCATTGATTAAGCCTTTCTGCCTGTCAGAGATGAATGTCCAACTACCATCATTAACAATATGCAAATCTTCAACCACATTCTTCAAAAACCAATTCCAAGAGTCAGAATTTTCTGCTTCCACAACTACCCAAGCCAAGGGGTACATGCCATCATTAGCATCTGTCCCAATGGCTGTTAGCAGTTGCCCCCCATAAGGTCCCTTTAAATGGCACCCATCAAGTCCAATTAGTGGCCTGCAACCACTTTTGAATCCCTTCTTAATTGGGCCAAAACAAGTGTAGAATCTTTTGAATAGCTTCTTCTCAGGATCTGCAGTGTCTTCTGTCATTACTAACACTGTGCTATCAGGCATTGCCTTTAGAAGCTCATTAGCATAGTCCCATACCTGACCATACTGCTCATCATGCCTCCCTCTAATTTTCTGCAGTGCCATCTTTTTAGCTCGTGCAATTGCATAAACACTCACATGACAACCCCAATCATTGACAACTTTTTTTAAGAAAGCTGTCAAAGGCCAATTAGGGTTTATCCTAATATCATTTTCATAATGATTAGCTATCCATCTTGAGTTAATTTGCTTCTGCTCAAAGGTTTGAATGCAAGTATGTTTTGGATTGTACACTCTTATCTGGTAAGTGTCAGAGTTTGGCATTTTGGTCCCATAAATACTCCATTTACAACCTCCATGACACACGAATTTGACTCTGGAGCCATAATTCCTCTTCTGAATGATCCCTCTCCTCTCCATGATAGCTTGCTTCTTGATAGCATCTCTAAGCACTTTTGCACTGGGAAACAACTGGCCCAGCTGAAATTTAGGATTGCCCATCTCAGCTTTATCAAACACTGGCCAACTTATCTCATCCTCATCAGTGGAGTTGGCAGCCATTCTTTCCTTTTCACTATCATAAAAAATAGAGTCACTAGAGGAACCCATATCCTCATTTGTCCCCATCTTTGTGGCACTCTCTTTCTCTTTCTCTTTGTTACACTCAGCTTTCTGACCCTCCTTAGTAGCTTTCTTACCCTCCTTAGTAGCACCCTCCTTACCACCTTTCTTACCCTCCTTAGTAGCACCCTCCTTACCAACTTTCTTACCCTCCTTACCAGCTTTCTTACCCTCCTTAGTAGCTTTTGCAGTCTCTTTAGCAACCTTCTTCTTTGCTCTTTCCTTCTTGTAGTAAGCCACATCTTCATCTGTACTGTCCTCATTTGAAGAGTCAGAATGGAATGATTCATCACTCAGTTCATCATGTTGGTTTACCACATAGTCTGCATCTTCCGAGTCACTGTCATTGTAGCTTGCATTCTCATCGTAGCCACCATCCTTAGCAAACATTTCTCTGACAAAATCATCTATCATATTCAGCCTCAACAAATTCCAAGTCTGGATCTTGTGATGGAATATAGCTCTGTGATGGAATTTGGCTTTCCTGAGCTAGAGGCTGGAATTCAACAGCAAACACTAACACCAATCTAGAAAGTGGCACCAGTTCACACATTTCGAAAACATCAGTATCATTCTCTAAGGTCCAAAGACCATTAATCCAATCAGTTTTAGGGAACTTATAGTAGTACATTTGACACCCAAAAACCCCACGCTCCTTTAACATACCACCCAGTTCTAACATGGACATCTTGTCTACATCACAGAAGTCCACATAGTCAAAATCACCACCAACATACTGTCTTGGATTCTCTGTCATTACCCCCCCATTATGCAGTTTTATAGTAAACAACTCAGGTGCTGGAACATTGACAGACAAAACAAACAGAAGTAGGGTTTCAAAACAAATACAGATCGAATAAACTTAAACAAATGAATAAACAAATCAATTGGGACCACAAAATTAAAAAAACCCTAACTACTCGCAGAAACCAATAAAAGACCCAAACTAAATGCATCTGAAACCGTCAACAACATGATTAAAGTATGAAAACTATTTAAAAAACCCTAATTACATAAACAATACCCCTAATTTTACTTCAACCCTAAATGCGAAAAGGAAGCTTACATGTATACTGTGGGGCCTCATTTGGAGCAAATGCGTCTCTTTCTTCTCTTGGTCGAACAGCCCAAGCCATGTCTCTTCCCTAACCACAAACTGATTAAAGCTATATTGATTAAAGTTTGGAGTGAAGTTCTGAGTAAAGAGCTGTAGAAGAAAGGGAGGCAAGAAGACACATAAAGTACCGCCCAAATCAAGAGAGAAAAAGTCTGTTTTACCCCTGTCCCAATGACGCCGTTACACATAAATAGACGGCAGTACACTATCTGTAAAAAGTTACTTTGTTCCGTATTGCCCGTGGCAGTTTCTGAACTATGGTATTTCAAGTGGTGTCCGGCCCAAAGTTCAGGTACACAAAGTGCACTTTACTCATTGTTTTATTTACGGTCTATGTAACTTTTTTTTAAAACTATGTTCATATTCATGTATCATTGTGTACTTGGAATCAAACCATCGATTATTATTTTAGAATCCAAAAAACTGGGGATGAATTATATTCAATTATATAATAAGAGTAAAATGGATAATAAAGGTGTACTAACATAAGTTAAGGGATCCTTTCAAAAAAAAAAAACATAAGTTAAGGGATCGTTTCTTATTAAAAACATAAATAATCTATAATCTTTATTAATGTGCAAAATCATGTTTAAAATGGCGCGCAATAGTATCAAATTTGGTTATCATTTAACTCGGGTTCGATTCCTTCCAACTACATAATTATACAATATTTATTTATTTAATTTAATTTCTTTAATTTCACCCTATATTCGAATTCCTATAAATACATAATTAAATAGTGTTTATTTTTATATACTTTTATCATTCAATTCTTCACAAGTTTATATTCAAATTATACTTATTAATTATATTTATTTATTTATTTTAATTTCTTTAATATCATCCCGTGTTCGACTCCATATAACTACATAATTTAATAGTGTTTATTTATTATATACTTTTATTATTCAATTCTCTATAAATACATATTTAAATAATATTTATTATATCTATTTATAATCAATAATTTATTCATATTAATATTTTAATTCCGACTCGTACTCAATCCGTGCCCGTGCTTCCAGCTAGTAAATAATAAAACTATGACAACATAAGCACCCATGTTTACTATTAACCGATGCCCACTTCCAGTAGGATATAACTAAGTGTGATACTTTTAATTTCATAAAACAAAATTATTTACTAATACTTGATCTCGGATAATTTCCAACAATTAATTTCAACTTCGCATGGGTAATGAATCAATTTCTTGTTCGAAATTGTATATATTTAACAATATTGTAATTAAAAATTGATAAATAATAAGATTTCGATCTTTCAAATATTTTTATAGTTATTTTGTAATATTGTATACCAATTTTTTGAACCAAATATTTTATAATTTGATGAAATTTCATAAAGTTTGGATAAATATTCATATGATAATAATCACATGAATACTTATGATTGTTAAATCATTAATTTAGCTTCAATTGTGTGAAATTTACTTTATCAAATTGAACCTTTGAGTATAAAATAAATAATCATCTTAATAAATTGTCCGTTTATAAGAAAGACACATGTAAACTCATTGATTTTGTTGTAAAAAATTGATCGCATGTGTAAGACTATATTTTGAGACATACTACAAAATCTCTTAATATTTAATAAAAGTCATCCTTATGTTTGTCTCAATCAATTTTTCTAAATATATACATTTATCCACTTTTAAACTTAAATATTTAGTTTTAGTCTAACATTTATTACAGTATATAGAAGTTCAATAAAAAAATTTGGTAAATTAAAATATTTTGTATATTAAAATTTTGAATTAATTTTTAAATCAATTTTAAAATTTTCTAAAAATTTTAATCGATGTAAAATATGACATTCTTAATAATCTGTGCATGTATATGAAATCTAGTATCAATTATTTTGATTTTATCGTACATCGATCTAAATATATGTTACAACTCAATCATTATATATTATATTAATCAATATATTATATAAAAATTCATATGTACCATACTTTATAGTCGAGTTATAATATAACTGATCATTTTAAATAACTATAATAATTTTGTAATATTTATAACATACTTTATAGTCGCGTTATAATCTAATTGATCATTTTAAATAATTATTGTACTTTTGTAATATTTATAATTCAAAATTTTATATTTTTTTATTTAATTTGAATGTTAATTATATTATTATTTTTATATAACATAGATCATATTTTTAAAGTTTTCATTTTTTTAATATAATTTTAATTAATTTTCATATACATTTAAATATTTATGTTTTTAGAGCAATCATATATTTAAATCGTTGAATGTGTAGATAGTTGGTCGGCCAAAACCCTCTAATATGGCTTACATATTTAAAATTTTATATACGTAAAAGTTATATGATGCAATTATTAATTGGGATTGATGGGCCTGAGAGTGAGGGTTCTACCTGAGGTTAAAAGATTTTCAATACAAATTTAAGAACATTTAGGTAAATCAGTGAGAAAAATTGATATTTACAAAAATGCCCCTACGGAGCCACTTATTTTATAGCCATTTTGTGTTATAATCTCAGGAGAGATCCTTGAGGACAACCTCAGGCCCAGTTTTCTCTTATTAATTATATATGATTTGATAAATAAAATTTACGTATTTATTAAAATCAATTTTTATTTTTTATTTAAATAATTTAACATCTATATGGAGACGTATGTAAATAAATCTTTTTTTCTTTTTGGACTCGGTTACATTATGTATAATCTAATATTTTTTAGGCATGGGCATTGAATCAATTTCTCATCCAAAACTGTACATATTTAAATAATTCTGTAATTAAAAATGTAATAAACTATACGATTTCGATTTGTCTAATATTTTTATAGTTATCTTGTAATATTGCATACCAATATTTCGAACCAAATGTTTTATAACGTGATTGAATTTCATAAAATTTGGATAAATATTTATACGATAATAATCACATGAATACTTATGATTGTTAAACTTTTATTTTAGTTTTCAATTGTGTGAAATGAACTTTATCAAATAGAACATTTGAGTATAATATAAATAATTATCTTAGTAAAATGTCCGTGTATAATGGATGCTTATGTGAACTCATTGATTTTGTTGTATAAAATTTATTGTATATGTAAGACTATATTTTGAGACATATTACAAAATCAGTAAAAGTCATACTTATGTTTGTTCATTCATTTTTCCTGAACATATACATTTATTAATTTTTAAACTTAAATATTTAATTTTAGTGTAATTTTAATAACACAATATAGAAGTTCAATAAAAAATGGGTAAATTGAAATAATTTTTATATTATAATTCTGAATAATTTTTTAACTCAATTTTAAATTTTTATTAATATTTCAATCGATGTAAAATATGACAACCTTAATGACCCATGCATGTATATGAAATCTAAAATTAAATTTTTTGAATTTATCGTATATTGACCTAAGTATATGTTCTAACTCAACCAATATATATGTAACGCCCCCAAATCCACCCTGATCGGGGACCCGGGTCGTCACATTGTCTCAATATCCTGTAGCACACGACAGCGTAATAATAAAGCAAAATATTTAATACAACGGAGCATAAATGTCCCACTCCGCAGATCCAAGATCAGTCTCACACAATATTACAATACGACATATTATATCTTCGGATAATATATTACATAAGTTCACAAAAGTAGAAAGATAAAGGTTCCAGCTTGATATTTTAGTTCTTGTCAGCATAGCCTGGAGCTTTTCCCTTTCCTCTGGATGCCTGGCTGGACGTCTCGCATCTTTCCATCTTGACAGCTGAATAAAATGTTGTAAAGCAAGAATGAGCAACTATAGTGCTCAGCAAGTTCTCTTCTTGCTCGGTGTATAAATATAATAAGATTGACCGAAAGAAATACTCGAAGTTTAAAATAAATCGGATATCACAATCTGACTCTGACTCAATACTCATCCCAAAATCAGAATACTCGAAAGACTCAATTGGTATAACTCTGATGACTCATGATTTAAGAATAAACTGGTCTTCCACCTATCGGTATCTCAGTGGGGCGATCAACTATCCGACCGGGAATACCGTCCTCCAATGATATCGCACTTCGCCCGATCACGGCTACAATACGTTATCAACAATATAATATAAATGTATGAATGCTAGCATCATAGTGGGTTATTAATTCAACCCTGGCAGCATAGTGCCTAAATCCTCGTGTCCGTATAACGGTACACGGGTCTCTCTTTCTCTATAATGGGCCTCTTTCCCAAAATTGACCAGTAAAATATAGAATTCCTGAATATTTGATGAACAGATAACTTGAGATAATCCTTCCTGGAAAATATTTACAAATCTGGCGGACTGCCAGTCTGACTCAATTGTCCACCAATCCGAACAATGGACTGAGGTAAATTCTCAATAATAATATTTTATTGTGTTAAATATAATTGATGTGGTTAATATCAGTGTTTAAGTTTTACAGGGAAAAACAGAGTTTAACTTGAAACTTGAAGTAGTCAGAGTTTAGTTAAACTCTGACAGTTGGAAGCTCGACAGAGTTTGCTAAACGCTGACAAGAGGTAGCAGCTAAACTCTGTTGAAGAGAAGCATTTGCTGGTCAGTAACAGAATTATTGAAGATAATTATGGAAGCAATATCTTTGAAGATTTGATAGCTGTCAAAGAAGTTGTGCTGACTAGAAAGACGTGTAGCAATCGTAATTGATATTATTTGTATAGCTGATTTATAGGAGAATCAATTATCGATTATACATAGTTGTATATCTTATAAATACAGTTAGGTTAACCCTAGAAGGGTATCGTGTAACGCAATATCATTTTATTCTAACCTAAGCAACTCTCTGTGATATTTAACATCACTGAGAGAGGAGTTAATTCCAAAACAGTTTTTAAAGTCCTTTAAGAACTTATTGTTATTCGCTCATACTTAGTTGATTATAATTGTGTATTCGGCCTAACAATTGGTATCAGAGCCAATCTATTAACTTAATACAGTTTAAGATCCACACACACACACACAACTATAATCAATGGTAGAAATTCCTCCTCCAACAACAGGCTCTAGTGCTGAGAAGGCTCAACCTACAACTGTGAGCCGATATGAGACAATCAGGGTTCCTATTCTCAAGCCAGCAGAATACTCAACCTGTAAGGTGAAAATGGCTATGTTTCTGGAGGCTACAGATCCAGAATATCTTGACAGAATTTATGAAGGCCCTCATAAGCCTACAAAATTATCTGTCGTTACTGCTGGACATGAAGCTAAATCTATTCCAAAGGAGAAGAAAGATTTGACTCCTGAGGACATTTCATCCATTGCTAAGGATGCAAAGGTTAGACATCTGCTTCATAGTTCATTGGATAATGTTATGTCTAACAAAGTGATCAATTGTAAAACTGCAAAAGAGATCTGGAGTATGAACACTTTGAGGCTAGATCTGAAGAATCAATGACAGAAACCTTTGACAGATTCTGTTAGCTACTCAATTATCTGTCACTGGTTAATAAAGAATATGATCTAGAAGATTCAAATCTCAAGTTTCTTCTTTCTCTACCTGAAAAGTGGGATGTTAAGACAACCACTATTAGAGACAACTATGATCTGGCTGACACTGATATTGATGAGATCTATGGGTTGCTCAAGACTTATGAACTGGAAATGGAACAGAGAAGCAGAAGATCAGGCAGAAAGTCAAAGTCTGTTGCTCTAAGAGTTGAAGAAAGACCCTCAAAGAAGGAAGCATCAAGGAAGAAAGCAAAAGGAAAGGCTTTGGTCATTCATTCTGGAAATGAGTCATCAAACTCTGATGTTGACTCAAACACAGATGGATCATCTGATTCTGAAGATGATGAGGAAATGATGCAAATGGCTGCTTTGATGGTAAAGACCTTCAAGAAGATGGGATTCAAGAACTTCAAGAAGGGAAAGAGATTCTCCAAGAATGATTCAAAGTTTGACAGGAAGAATTTCAGCAAATCTGAGAGAAAGGATAACAAATCTGGGAAGAGAGACAAGTCTGAGATTCAATACTACAAGTGTAAGGAGATGAGCCACTATGCTCCTGAGTGCAAGACTGAGAAGGCACTCTTCACTAAAGGCAGAGATTGGGCAGACACCTCTGACTCAGATGAGGATGTGAACTATGCTCTCATGGCTACTACTGTTGATGAAGCTGAAGATTCTGAAAACAAGGTACCTCTAACTACCTATGCTTATAATACTGATGATATAACTGAATTGAGAATATATCTTAAGGCTTTGCATATCAGTTATAGGGATCAGACTTTAGAGAATGAGAGAATCAAAATTAAGAATTCTGAACTCAAAGAGAGAAATAAGGTAGTAGAAGAGAAACTTGCTAACATGCAGCAAGTTCAAAAGGAGAGAGATGATGCTGTCTATCTTGAACAAGAGTTGTTAAGTAAGTATAAACAACTAGAATCTGATTTGGAGAAGGCAAATCACATTATTAAAACTTGGACTCACTCTGGAAAAGACACTCAAGAAGTATTTCAATCTGACACTGTAGGTCTAGGTTATTCTGAGGAAGATGAACTTAGGTTTCAGAATACAGTCAAGATTAGACCACCTCTTCCACCTAAGAAATTTGGAACATTTGTTAATGGAATAAGTGAACCTAGGTTTGAATGTGGAAAAGAAGCTGTTAAGAAAGAACCAGTAAAAACTAGTGTTAAACAGGTTAATATTGGTTTAATGACGGATAAACAACTCAAGCATAAGCTTAAGGAGTTAAAATCTGTTAAGAAACAGAAAGTGTCTAGAAAGAACAGAAATGGTAAAGTAGGCATCACTCAAGGTAATTATCCAATGCTTGCTACTTTAGCTCCAAGAAAGACATGTTATAACTGTGGTAGTACTAATCATCTTGCTAGTTTCTGCAGGAAGAACAAAGACATTAATTCTTTACCCTCCAAGTCTGGAGTTAAAAAGAATAATGTCAAACCTAGACCACAGACTTTGTGCAAACACTGTGGAAGTACTTGGCATTCGATTTATACTTGCAGAAATTATCATGCTGTTTATCACAACTACTATGAACTGAAACCTAATTTGAAATGGGTTAAAGTTAATTCTGCAGGTGTAAACTCTGAAAAAGTTAGCTTAAACTCTGATAGTGTAAATTCCGCTGCTAAAACTAACAAAATTAAGAAAGCCAAAGGATCCAAGCAAGTCTGGATCCTTAAATCTAATCTTCAGTAATTGTTTGTGATTGCAGGGCATCAAGGAGAGTATCCTAGTTGTGGACAGTGGATGTTCAGGACACATGACTGGAAATAAAGCCCTGCTATCAGAGTATGTGGAGAAGGCTGGCCCAAAAGTTTCCTATGGAGATGGCAATATAGGACATACTCTGGGATATGGCAATATCAATCTTGGAAGTGTCATCATCACAAATGTAGCTCTGGTTCCAGGACTCAAGCATGATCTACTATCTGTGAGTCAAATCTGTGACAGAGGTTTTCATGTAGATTTTCAACCTGAATACTGTGAGGTTATCAGCAAAACCACAGGGAAAGTTGTTTTAGTTGGACAAAGGCGCAACAATATCTATGAAGCAAGCTTGTTGACAAACTCTGATTGAAAAACTACGTGCCTGTCAACAAGAATGTCCAGTGAAGAGAGTTGGAAGTGGCATAAGAAACTCTCTCATTTGAATCTGAACAACATCAATGAGCTGATAAGAAAGGATCTTGTTAGAGGACTTCCAAAGTCTTTGTTAAATGTTGGTGGTCTGTGTGATTCATGTCAAAAGGCCAAACAGAGGAAGACTTCTTTCAAGAGCAAGTCTGAATCTTCAATTGTTGATCCTTATCATCTTCTTCATGTTGATCTTTTTGGACCAGTAAATGTTATGTCTCTTGGAAGGAAGAAATATGCTCTAGTCATTGTTGATGAATATACCAGATACACTTGGGTGTATTTTCTAGCAAAGAAGGATGAAACTGCATTAACTTTGATGGAGCATGTAAAGCTGCTGGACAAAGGATCAAAACACAAAGTCAAAATAATCAGGAGTGATAATGGAACTGAATTCGGGAATGTAACAATGGAAGAATTCTGCAAGAACAGAGGATTGAAGCAAGAGTTTTCTGCACCTGGTACACCACAACAAAATGGTGTAGTTGAGAGGAAGAACAGAACCTTGATAGAAGCTGCCAGAACTATGCTTGATGAAGCAAAATTGCCAACCTATTTCTGGGCAGAAGCAGTTCAAACAGCCTGTTTTACTCAAAATACCACACTAATCAACAAGCATGGAAAAACACCATATGAGATGGTGAGGGAAAAGAAGCCAAACCAGAAATATTTTCATATTTTTGGGTGCAAATGCTTTGTGTTGAAAACTCATCCTGAACAGTTGACCAAATTTGAGTTGAAAGCAGATGAAGGAATTTTTGTTGGCTATCCAGTGTCAACCAAGGCATTCAGAGTTTATAATCTGAGAACAAAGGTGATTATGGAATCTATTCATGTGTCATTTGATGACAAGAAAATAATTAGACTTGAAGATGTTGATGAACATGATCAGTTGCACTTCGAAAATGAAGATCTAATCTCTGATGAAATAAACTCTGATGAAACTAGTCCAATAAACTCTGTTGATGCAAACTCTGAACCTCTACTGGAACACACAGAAGAAACTGTACAGACAGAACAAAGAAGAGAACCAGTTGAGGGGGAGCATGCAGAACAAATCTCTGATGACTCACATTCTGAAAGTGAGTCACTTGAAAAATATGGATCAATCTCTGATGACTCAAACTCTGATAGTTCAAAATCTGACAACCTAAATTCTGAGCGATCAAATTCAGGGGGAGCCTCAGAGAATTAAGAAAGGCAACAAGATGATCAGGAAAACATTGATCAAGGGGGAGGATCAACTGTTGATAGAAGCCATTTACCTTCTGCTAGGAAATGGACAAAATCTCACACACCTGATTTAATTATTGGAAATCCAGATGCAACAGTAAGGACAAGGAGTGCTACAACAGAAGAAGCTCTTCAAGATGCTGATTGGATAACAGCAATGCAGGAGGAGTTAAATGAATTTGAGAGGAATGAAGTATGGACCCTTGTACCTAGACCAAAGAATAGATCTGTTGTTGGTACTAGATGGGTTTTCAGAAACAAAACTGACAGTGATGGGGTTGTTACAACAAACAAGGCCAGACTTGTGGCCAAAGGCTATTCATAGCAAGAAGGCATAGACTATGATGAAACTTTTGCTCCAGTTGCAAGGTTGGAGGTAATAAGAATCTTTCTAGCATATGCTTCTCACAAGAAATTCAAGGTTTTTCAGATGGATGTGAAAAGTGATTTTCTGAATGGAAAAATTGAAGAAGAAGTGTTTGTTGAACAACCACCAGGATTTGTAGATCCCAAGTATCCAGATTATGTCTACAGGCTTGACAAGGCACTCTATGGACTTAAGCAGGCACCAAGAGCATGGTATGAGAATTTGGCTCAATTTCTTTTGGAAAGTGGGTTCAACAGAGGTACAATTGATAAAACCTTGTTCTACTTCAAACTTGGTAGTGATCTGTTATTAGTTCAAATATATGTAGATGACATAATCTTTGGGTCTACTAATAATAAACTCTGTAAGAAGTTTGCCAAGCTCATGCAGTCCAGATATCAAATGAGCATGATGGGAGAGCTTAGTTATTTTCTAGGCCTACAGGTGAAGCAAACAGATGATGGAATATTTATCAATCAAGCAAAATATACAAGAAATCTTCTCAAGAAATTTGGCATGCTTGACTGTTCATCTGCAACAACTCCCATGGCAACAGCAACAAAGTTGGACAAAGACACAGGTTCACCAGTGGATATGACAAGCTATAGAGGGATGATTGGATCTCTTCTTTATCTAACAGCAAGCAGACCTGACATCATGTATTTAACATGCCTTTGTGCAAGATTTCAGGCAGATCCAAGAGAACCACATCTAACAGCTGTGAAGAGAATTTTCAAATATCTTAAGGGCACCATAACTTTAGGTTTGTGGTATCCAAGAGAATCAGACTTCAAGCTACTTGGTTACTCTGATGCAGACTTTGCAGGCTGTAAGATAGACAGAAAAAGTACCAGTGGAAGTTGTCAATTTCTTGGTAATAGACTTGTTTCCTGGTACAGCAAGAAACAGAAATCAATATCTACATCTACAGCTGAAGCAGAGTATATTGCTGCTGGTAGCTGTTGTGCACAGATTCTGTGGATGAAGAATCAATTGCTGGATTATGGATTGAGGTACATTAAAATACCTATTTACTTTGATAATCAAAGTGCTATTGCTATGACAGGTAATCCAGTACAGCATTCAATGACCAAGCACATCAGCATAAGGTACCACTTTATCAGAGAGCATGTAGAGGAAGGGAATATTGAGCTTCAGTTTGTGTCTAGAGAACAACAGCTTGCAGATATCTTCACAAAGCCATTGAGTGAAGCTGTATTTACAAGGCTGGTAAATGAACTAGGAATGGTCTCTGGTTTTGACTAGAGATATTGGTTAGACTCAAAATTTTACTCATGTAATTTGTTGCTCATAATTCTATGGTATGTTAACTGCTATGTGAACTCTGTTGATAAACTCTGCTATGCAAATTCTGTTCATTAACTGTTAAACTCTGTTAGCATGCTCTGTAAGTCATACACTGTTGACATGTTGGATAAACTCTAAGAAACTCTGATAATGTTTTTGTCTGAATGTTAACACCAATGAAGAAATCTGTATGAAGCATGATTCTCAGTAATTAATCATGAATCCTTCTAAGTTACTCATGATCTAATCTTAGACTGTGCAGAAAATTAACACAGCATGATACTGTTTCATATTTATAGCATCTCTTAGTTTATTTATCCTAAACTCTGAGTCTGTAAATACTGTGTGCATTTCCTCTCATGAATAATTTTTGATGTTGATGAGCTCTAAACTCTGTTAGTTATACACTATTAAATTAGATCCTATTATTAGAATACCCCCAAAGCTTATGTATCTAGACTGTTAGAACTCCTTTGAGATCATGTTTGTAACTAGGACGACCCAGGAACTTACTGGTATATAGTAAGGGCTAAAATTCTCTAATTTTTGGTGACTGGTCGAAGACTAGGAAGATCCAGGAACTTATCAAACTGATAAGGGCTAAAATTATATGATTTTTGGTGACTAGTTCCAACCTCTGATTACTGGAGAAACCAAAAAAAAATAAAAAAAAATAGGGGGTTATAAATTAATTAAATATTACTGTATATAAATCGTTTACTACAGAGTTTAGCATTCATCATACATTCAGTGTTTAAAATGAGAGTTTGTGCATCCAGTGTTTACTGATTTATTTTATGGATTTTATGAAATATTAGATGCTCTAAATATTGATTTAGTAAACTCTGCTATACACACACACACACTCATATTCACAACTGTGCAGTGTTTGAAAGGATTACAGTAATGAAGTTGGAGAATTGGTAAACACTGTTGGATTCTGTTGAGTAATCTAAGGTAATATTTTATTTCAGACAAAGTATATACTTGGAGTACAAAGAGTTTTTGAAATTTGCATGTGATATGTGCCAACTGTTTATTGGTGTCAGACAGTTAAAGTGTATTGGTAATAAGAGAGAGAATATCAGTAATAATAGCCATTATTACTTCGCGTGTAAACGGCTGTTCCACTATTTACGTGACACATGTCCCACTCACACACTTGAACAAGAAATTGGTTGCGTGTTTAATGTCTAAAACGATTGGGTTTTAAATTACAGATCTAATCAAAATCGGTTCATTATTCACTTTTTCACTTTTACACCCACGAACACACAACTTTACACACAATTTCTCTGTTATTCTCACTTAAGCATTTTCACAAACACTTTTCTACACATTCTCTTTTCTCAAAATTTCTAAACTGTACTAATGGCATCCAAACCTTTTGTTGCTCAGGGATTATCGTTTGTTCCTAAAAACTATGCAGCACCACTAAACACTGATAAAGCTCCAGAACCGTTTCATCTGATTCAGAACTTCCTAAGGGATTCTGAAATAGGTCAAGCTCTTGTTCAACCAACAAAACTCTCTGCCACGCAGATTGCTACCTTTTGGAATAACTCTGTCTATGATGATGGTGGAGAGACTGGGAATCCATCAATTATTTTTACTTATGAGGAGACAGAGTTTGTGATTACCTCGGCAACTGTTAGAGATACTATGGGATTTGACACTCACACCTCATACGCTGTTGCTGGTGAGAATGAATTGAAGGAGATTTTACAGCAACTGAGGTTTTCTGCTCCCTTAGACAACTTGGTAATGTTAAAAGGCCAGGGCTCAGGAAGGAATGGAGTTTCTTCTTTGATTGCATCACAAGAGCTTTTGGCAAGAAAGTCACCAACTGGGATGCCATTCCCACTGACAGTCTTCAAATCGGGTATTCTCTTCTCAATGGAAGTAATTTCGATTTTGGTAGACTAGTTCTTATGAGTCTGATACAACTGTCTATTTCTCACATTTTTGTCAAAGTTTATTCTCTGCTTGTTTGCCTAATGTGGAAATTTCTGATGAAGATGTCATCCAACCCTTCCAAGTCCATAAGAGAATATTCTCTGACTTGACCAACAAAGATGCAAACAAGGATCAAGTTCCAGAGTTTATTTTCCCACTTGCTCTCAGAAATTTTCTCAATCAACCACAGGAACCACAAGCACAAGCACCTGAACCTGCACTTGAACCTACATCAGAACTCACACCTGAATCTACCTCTAAATCTACATCCATTCCATCCACTACCGCTACTACTTCACAACCTCAACCTCAATCCCAAACACAAACTCAACCTCCACCTCAATCACAACCTCCATCTCAACCTCAACCACAATCCAAACCAATTGCTAACCCTAAGAAACACAGGGCTATAAGACCACCAAGAAAGCAAAGAGCCAACAGGCCAAAAGATGATGAGGCTGAAGCTCCTAGGCCCAAGAGAAGAAGGGTATTAATTGATGAATCTGATGATGAGATAGAAGCTCAAATTGAAGCTCCAGAGGATATCTCTAAGGAGACTCCTGCTGTTGAGACAGAGGTTATCTTAGAACCTACTGTAGTAGAACCTGAACTAAGAATTGATGAACCTGTACTTGCTGAGGTTCAGATTGAAAAAGATGCAAGAACTGAGTTACCTGAAATGGAAGAGTTTGATAAAAATTTCATGTCATTCTCTATTAAAGTTGAAGATCCTACTCCAACACCCATGGCTGCAAACTCTGCTGAAACTGGTGTTGCTGATCAACCTACTGTGGTGCTAGAAGAAACAGAGGTTGCATCTCACACAGAGTTATTCTCTGATGCACATCAAATCTCTGACCATGGTGAGGAAATAGATCAGCCTGCCAAATTTCTCTCTTCAGAGATTGTCATGGTAAACTCTGCTAATCAAGAAGAACAAGTTGCTCAAGAAGAACCTGTTCCTGAACTTAATGAAGAAACTGCCTCAGTTGCAGATGTAGATGATTCTGAAAATGATCTTTCTAAAGAAGTGAGTGCAGAAGCTGGATCTGCTCAAAATGTTGAAGTTCAGACTGATGGACTGAAAATAAGGGAGAAGACAGACTTTGCTGGACCTTCTGCAAAAGATATTGAAGATGCTTATCTGGCAAAACAAACTGCAGAGTGGTACAAAGAAGACTGCATATTTCCTACTAGAAGAGCAGCTGATTTTCTCAAGGAGAATTCTAAGAAGATTTCAAATCCAGACATTCTGACATGCTTGCAAGGCACAGTGATTCAGGTTAAGGCCTTGAATCATAGATTTAATGAAAATCAGAAGTTAATTGTAGATCTGAGAAATGAAGTTGTACAAAGAGAGATGAGTCTACAGAGAGACAACAACAAGTTGTTTCAAACCTTCTCAAAGACTCAGGAGACTCTGATTCAAAGATTGGGCAAAGTTGAAGAAAATCAGACTTTGTTAGCTGACAAGATCGAATCCATTGCCAACTCTCTTGAGTTAATTACTTCAATCTTGATCCCTGATGATGTCAAAAAGGGGGAGAGAGTTGCTAGATCCAAGTGTAAGCAGCAGCCTCAAACTTCAAAGAAAGATGATCTTGATGATGAAGGAACTAATTCAGAGAGGAGGCTGAGATCAAAGTCTTGTGTTAATCTGAAAGCTGGCAAGTCTACAAAATCAACTACAGCAGTGAATACAAATGTACAGAGTACTTCAAGGCAAAAGGATTTGTTATTCTCTGACAATCCACAAACTGATGAAGAGCTTGCTGCTAAGATTTTCTTTGAAGAGAATGCTGAGGGAGCTACCTTAGAAGATGTTCATGCTGAAGAATTACTCTTGCAAGAAGAGCATTTGAAAGCTATGAAATCTGGAAAGGCCAAGAAAAGTGCTAAAGCCCCAAGGCCTGTTCTAAAAGGGATAGTGATTAAAGAAAATCTTGCTGGTAGTCAAGAAGAAGAAGAAGGAAAATTGATAAGAAAATCATCACTTGATGCCAAGCTGAAGCTTAAAGGTATAATGGGTCAAGAAGACAGAGGGAAAAAGGTAGATACAACCTCTGTTGCTACACATGTTGTAAGTGAACCCCTACCTGTTCAAAATAATCCATTGTCTGCTCCAATGCAAAGATTTTTCTCCAAGCCTACAATTCCTGTTCAAGCTCAGAAGAAAGGAGTTGATACTTTTCAGCATGACAGAGCTTGCTTAGGAAAGCCTCCTGGTAAGAACACATCTGGTTTGGGTTCTCACAAAGATGTCAGAATAAACAACTGTCCTAGAAATCCTTCATCACTTATTTCTCCTGGAACTGGTATGATTCAAGAAAATCTAGACAAACTGGAGTCAGTTCAGCTGCTTCATCAGAAGAGTTTGGATAGATACTTTTTACTGTACTTCATGGAGGATGGAACAGTGTATAGGGTGAATGAAGATGACATCAAGCTGAAGCTGTGTGAAGAACTTCAATATGTTCTGTACTTATTCAGGGTTACAAATCGAAGAACAACACTTATTGCTGATTCTATAAGAGAATATATGAAGAAAGCCAAAGTACTTACTGGTTCAAAGACTACAAAAGAGTATGTTCCTAAGTACAGAGACTATCATGGAAATCTTGTTGAAATGAAGAGGAATAGTGCTCGACTGAAGACTGACTTGGGTATAACTGTGCTGGACTTCAATTCTGAATCTGAGAAAGCATATTTTATCAGGCTTTGAAACGAAATGTGGAAAAACAAAATTTATTCTCTGAGAGCTGCTATCTACCAAACTAGAGAAGATGATCCTAAACTAAAAGAGATCAAGGAGATAATGCAGAGAGAGCTCGAGAATGCGGAAAGAAGATTGCTTATAGACTACCTTAGAACAACAACAGATGTTGAGGAGGTTAGGTAGAAAAAGTCTGTAAGTAATTCTTATTTTCTGTAAATTTTGTTAAGTCAAGATTAAACTCTGCTTATTTGAATAAACACTGTATTTGTATAAAATTGTTTTGACATCATCAATTACTGTTAACTTGTGCATTTTTACTAATGAACAAGTTGGGGGAGATTGTTAAATATAATTGATGTGGTTAATATCAGTGTTTAAGTTTTACAGGGAAAAACAGAGTTTAACTTGAAACTGGAAGTAGTCAGAGTTTAGTTAAACTCTGAAAGTTGGAAGCTCGACAGAGTCTGCTAAACGCTGACAAGAGGTAGCAGCTAAACTCTGTTGAAGAGAAGCGTTTGCGGGTCAGTAACAGAATTATTGAAGATAATTATGGAAGCAATATCTTTGAAGATTGGATAGTTGTCAAAGAAGTTGTGCTGACTAGAAAGACGTGTAGCAATCGTAATTGATATTATTTGTATAACTGATTTATAGGAGAATCAATTATCGATTGTACATAGCTGTATATCTTATAAATACAGTTAGGTTAACTGAAAGGCATATGACTCAGCCTATTTGTAGTTAGAGGATCCTAATCAACTTAAACAAAATTGTAATAAGTAAATATACATATGAACTGTCACAGGAATCTCAAGAAGTATAGTATTATCTGTCAGAAGAAAGAAGAAAAGTCAATCTATAGTTTTGATGTCATACACTGGAAGACGATTCAGTTATCTGATCAAGCCCCAGTATAGCATTGAAGTGAATGGATTCATTTGAACAGTGACAGAGATTTTTCGAGTGATAGTTTGAAGATCAGTTATAGTACAAGAGAATTGAGAGAAGAAACAAACCACAACCTAAAGTCAAAAGTGAAGAAGCATCGTTGAAGTTAGTCGTTCATGAACCAGACAGTACATCGAACGTCAACACAAATCAGTGGTAATTCTTTACTATCTTCAGTGGTTTGTAAGAATTAAATTAATTATTTATTGATTTAATTAAATTCATTTATAATTGATATAAATCATTTAGTTGATTTAATTAAATGAATTAATTCTAGAAGAATTAATTTATTTATTTAAATTAATTATTGTATCAATTAAATGTGAATTAGTTAATCATTAATTAATTAAATAGATCAATATGACTTAAAGAAAGAAGATTGGATTATGTCTTGGAGAAGGAAAATTCGGTATGACCTAATTTTAAGTCATACCGACAGGAGCTTTTCAAGATTATGTCTTACCGACCTGATTAAGTCTTACCGACCTCTGCCAGCTGTTGTAAGTCTTACCGAACTTCTGATTAAGTCATACCGACAAGTTTTATGTCTTAATGGAGGTTTGTGTAAGTCTTAATGAAGGAAAACTAAGTCTTGGAAGCAGTTTAAGTCATGCTGGAGCATTTAAATATCTTACAGAAAGCCAGCAAGACCTGTTAGTGATATAAAAGAACAGAACAGAGCAGATTAGGTCATAACGGAAAAACACAGCAGAACAGAATTCTCTCTCAAGAATATCAAGAACACCAAAGCTTAAACAATTCCAAGAAATTCAAGTTCTTCATCTTTGTAATATTCTATCCGATAGAACTTGTTTATTTGTGATTCTTGTACTACTAGCGAATTAAGTTTCCTAGTTCTTATCTTGATTATTATTAACTAAATTAGAAAAGTTCATGTCGAATTTTCTAATTAGTTATTAACATCTTGATAAGTTGTTATACTGATTTTGTAACACCACATCAAGTTAATATACAGTTATATTCAACTTGAAAAATTGTGTTAAATAAATCCGCACATAAATTTGTCTTTATCAAATTTTATTTAAAGGACAAATTTCGATAAAAAGGTAAAGATTATATTCAACCCCCCTTCTACAATCTTATCGGACCTAACAATTGGTATCAGAGCCGATTGATTGATACACAAATCAAAGATCCCATTTTACTCGATTAAAAATCATCCCCGAATTTTTTAACTCTCTTAAAAAATTCATCATGTCTTCTAAAGTTGGAACTGTGAAAATTCCCATATATGACAAAAACAGTTATGATATGTGGAAGAACAAAATGTTAATGTTCCTCGAGGTTGCAAATCCTAAATACATGAAAGTCTTATCAGAAGGACCAATAATACCTTTTGGATTAACTCCTGAAGTTGTTACTGATGGAAAAGTTGTTGCTCCTGCAAAGTTTGTACCAAAAGATTCTTCTGAATTCACTCTTGCTGAAAGAGAGGAAGCTGGACTTGACATTAATTTAAGACTGATCTTAATAGATTCCCTAGACTCTGTGATGTACAGTCATGTGATTAACTGCAAGACAGCAAAGCACATGTGGGAAACCATTGAAACTGTGAATGAAGGAACAGAGGAAGTTAGGGAGAATCGTCTAGAAATTCTGACATCTGAGTACAAACACTTTCGATCAGCATACAATGAAAGTATTCAAGATGTGTTTGAAAGATATAACAAACTTGTCAACAATTTACAGATGCATGGCAAGTACTACACTCAGAAAGAGATCAACAGAAAATTTCTACTGTCAATGCCTGTTCATCTAGAACATAGAATTACAACTATCAGAGAGTCGAGGAATCTAAGTGAAATTACTGTAGAAAGACTCTTTGGTGTTTTAAAAGCCTATGAACTGGAACAATCTCAACAAAAGGAGATTTATGGAAAAGGAAGAGTTACTAATACTTCTACAGCTCTTATTGTTGAGAACAAACAGGAAATGGAAGATAAGGTTATTCAACCTTGTAGTGTTGACAGTGGCAAGCTTGAAGTTGAAGTTGGTCAAACGAATGCTAGTCCAGATGAAGGGGACTTCTATTCGTTAGAAGAGCTAGATCAGTTGGAAGATGAGTCCATGGCTTTGTTGGTAAGGAAATTTAGTAACTTCAGATTCAGGAAGAATCCCAAGTTCAGGTACAAATCTAACTATAACAGGTTCTAGAGAGGAGGTTCTTCATCCTCAAGTAACAGAGGAGGTTACAAAACTGGAACAGTTGAAAGAAGTAAAATTAGATGCTACAACTGTAATGAACTTGGACATTTCGCTATTGAATGTCAGAAGCCAAAACAAAACCAAAGAAAAGACTTTGGATCTGAGAAGAAGAAGACAGGTAAAGCCTATGTGGCTGCTGGAAAGAGTTGGGATGATACAGACTCTGAAGATGACGAGTATGGCAATCTTGCTCTGATGGCAAAATCTGATAACTCCAGTGGTACTTCATCTGAGGTATCTTGTACTGAAACTCAATATATTTATCAACTTAGTGATACACTAGGTAATGCTAATAGAGAGATTGAAAGGATCAATTTGTTAAATACAGATCTTAGAAATCAATTATCAGAATTGCACGATGTACAAAATTGCCATGTTATACAAAAATCAGAAATAAGAATTCTAAAAGAACTTGAGAGGTCTCTAGCAGTGATAGTGGTTCAACAACGTGAAAAAATAGCTGAACTAGAAATAAAGGTTAGTGCTACTTCTAATTCATGTAAAGTGGCTAAAGAGTTGTTTAACCAACAAGCTATTAATCAAACCGTAGGAATTGGGTTTGATTATAATGAAGCTATTGGGCGAAAAAGCATTAATACCCCTAATCGTGTCAGTGCTGTAGAAAGGGGTATACCATTAGTGCTTAAGGGTGTTAGTAACCCACTCTTTAAAACATCCATAGCAGAACCTTTGGATACAACATCTTTAATCATTAAGGAAGAGATGCGCATTGAGGATTTAGTTAATGTCGTAGTCTTAGAAAGTAATCAAGTTGTTAAAAATGATGAAGATAGAAAGTCTGTGTTTAAGAAAACAGAAAGAGTTGGTGAGTCTACTAGTTCCTTGAAAACTAGTAGCAGAAGTAACAACATATCTACCATGCATGCTATTCCTGTTATTGATACTGCTCATAAGAAATGCAATGCTGTTAATTGCATGTCTTGTGCTTTTAATATAATGTCTGCTTACTTTAACGGTAATCATGCACGTGTTAATAAGAATGTTCCTAGACATCATATGAGCAGAAATAAACATGTTAGATCCAGGACTTTAACACCACCTAATTCTAAGACTAGGACTCCAAGTCCTTCTCAGGATATGGTGAAGACATGGTTACCCAAGCTAAAACCAAAACAAGTTAAAGCTGTTTACAGGGTTAAATGTCCAGTACCTGAAGTAAATGTTGTTAAAATAAAAAGTGTTGCTTTGCCTGATAAAGGCCAATTCTTTAAGTATTCCGGACCCAATCAAATTTGGGTTCCGAAGAAAGTCTAACCAATTTGTCATTGCAGGGTTTGAAACAGGTTGAACGAGTCATGTGGATTCTGGACAGTGGATGTTCAAGGCATATGACCGGAGATAGAGCCCTGCTGACAAATGTGGTGGAGAAGGTCGGCCCAGTTGTTACCTTTGGAGATAACAGCAAAGGTAAAACTGATGGATATGGCAGATTAGAAGCTGGAAATGTTATCGTTGAAGATGTCTCTTTTGTGAATGGCCTTGAGCACAATTTGCTCAGTATTAGTCAATTCTGTGACAAAGGTTATGAAGTTCATTTCAACAAAAAGAATTGTCTAATATCACACAAGAGAAATGAAAGGCCACAGTTGATTGGAGTAAGAAAAGGAAACTTGTACATAGCCAATATGAACTCTGGAAGCACAGAAGAAATTAGATGTTTTTATTCAAAGGCATCCACTGATGAAAGTTGGTTATGGCACAAGAAACTTTCTCACCTAAACTTCAAAACAATGAATTCTCTAGTGAAAAGAGAGTTGGTGAGAGGTTTACCTTCGATTGAATTTACTCAGGAAGGTCTATGTGATGCTTGTCAAAAAGGAAAGTTAAAAAGGGCAACTCACAGGAGCACTAACATATCATCAATAACTGAACCATTTCAACTTCTCCATATGGATTTGTTTGGTCCAGTTAGTGTGATGTCCATGTCAAGAAAAAGATATGCTTTTGTGATTGTTGATGATTTCTCAAAATTCACATGGGTACTATTTCTGAACTCAAAAGATGAAACTCCACAACTGGTAGTTGATCACATTAAGTTAATTGAGCTGGATTCTAATCATCCAGTAAGAGCTATAAGGTCAGACAACGGAACTGAATTCAAGAATGCAGTTCTGAATGACTTTTGCACTGAAAAGGGTATAACTAGACAGTACTCGGCTCCCAGAACTCCTCAACAAAATGGGGTAGTTGAAAGAAAAAATAGAACCTTGATTGAAGCTGCACGTACTATGCTAAGTGAATTAAGGCTTCCATTGAGCTTTTGGGCTGAAGCTGTCAACACTGCATGCTATACCCAGAATCGAACACTTATCAATAAAGACTTAATGAAGACACCATATGAAGCTCTACATGACAAGAAACCAACTCTCAAGTACTTCCATGTATTTGGGACAAAATGCTTTGTGCTGAAAGAAGGAGATGATCAAGGTGGTAAATTTGAAGAAAAAGCACATGAAGCAATATTTATTGGTTATACTAGAAGAGCCTACAAGGTGTATCTTATTTATCAACAGAAAACATTGGAAAGTGTCAATGTTACATTTGATGACACAAAACTCCCAAGTATCCAAAATGAAGATCCATCTGAAAAGCTTAAGTTTTATGATATGTCAGACTTAGATTCAGATGATGACAATCAACCTGACGTTGTTGCTGATAATAATAATCCAAATGTTGGTGGTACTGATCAAGGTGATGCTGGTGAAAACAATGATAATTTTCAAGACACCACTGATACTCTTGAACCATCAACAAGTCAAACTGGCAACAACTCAGGGGGAGTTAATGGAGGGTCAACAAGTCATACTCAACATCATACTGAAGATCAAGGCGAATCATCAAGATCAATTCTTCCCAGACAAACTGTTTGGAATAGAGCTCATCCTTTTGAGCTGATTCTTGGTGATCCAGATGTTGGTGTGAAAACAAGAAGAGGTTATCAGAATCAATGTAACTATTCTGGGTTCTTGTCTGTTATGGAACCTAAGAAAGTAGAAGAAGCTCTATCTGATCCTGATTGGGTGATTGCTATGCAAGATGAACTCAATCAATTTAAGCAACTAGAAGTATGGAAGCTGGTACCCAGACCTAAAGATAGAAAAGTGGTGGACACAAGATGGGTATTCAGAAACAAACTAGATGAAGATGGCACTGTGATAAGAAACAAAGCAAGACTGGTAGCTAAAGGTTATTCTCAAGCTGAAGGCATTGATTATGACGAGACCTATGCTCCAGTGGCAAGACTTGAGGCCATCAGAATATTCTTGGCATTTGCATCCTATTCAAGATTCAAAGTTTATCAAATGGATGTCAAGAGTGCCTTTCTGAATGGTAAGCTAGATGAAGAAGTGTATGTAGAACAGCCCCCTGGTTTTGAAGATCAAGATCATCTGGACTATGTCTACTTTCTTTACAAAGCTATCTATGGTCTTAAGCAAGCCCCAAGAAAATGGTATGACACTCTCTATGAATTTCTATTAGAAAATGGTTTTATAAGAGGTGTCATAGACAAAACGCTCTTCACTAAAAGACATAAGAATGATATAATACTAGTCCAAGTCTATGTGGACGATATTATATTTGGGTCTATTAATGAGCTTCTATGCAAGAAGTTTTCTAAGTTAATGCAGGGTAGGTTTGAAATGAGCATGATGGGAGAACTGAAATTCTTTCTTGGATTACAAATAAGTCAGAGACAAGATGGAATATTTATTTGTCAATCTAAGTACATTAAGGAGCTCCTCAAGAAATATCACATGGAGGAGTGCTCATCAGCAAAGACACCATCAACTATAGCTGTCAAAATTGGTTTATGTGAAAGTTCTGCCAAGGTAGATATCACAGGCTATAGAGGTATGATTGGCTCATTGCTTTACCTAACTGCTAGTAGACCAGATATAATGTTTGCCACATGCTTGTGTGCAAGGTTCCAAGCGAACCCTAAAGAAATCCATCTCACTGCTGTCAAAAGAATCTTAAGATATCTAAAGGATACGCCTAATTTAGGCATCTGGTACCCTAATGAAACTGGTTTTACTTTAATTAGATATACAGATTCTGACTATGCAGGAAGTGTTGTAGATAGGAAGAGTACATCTGGGAGTTGTCAATACCTAGGTGGAAGATTGGTATCCTGGTTCAGTAAGAAACAACAAACAGTTTCCAACTCTACAGCCGAAGCTGAATATATAGCTGCTGGAAGCTGTTGTGCTCAAATCTTATGGATAAGGAATCAATTAATGGACTATGGCATTGTATTGGAAAATATTCCTATTTTATGTGATAATACAAGTGCCATAGCAATCGCCAGCAATCCTGTGCAGCACTCAAGGACAAAGCACATTGACATAAGGTATCATTTTATAAGAGAGCATGTAATGAATGGTACAGTATAACTACTATTTGTAGGCTCTGGAGATCAAACTGCAGATATTTTTACTAAGTCGCTTAATGAATCCTCATTCACTAGAATTGTTAGTGAATTGGGTATGTTAAACAGTCCTAGTAATTAATACTGTTAATATCTGAAATTTGATCTTTAATAATTTTGCAAGTGATTGTTCTGTGAATATTTGTTGTTTGAAATCACTTGTATAATTATTTTACCATCTGATTTTCTTGCTTGTTTAGTTATTTTTCACTCTGTTTATTCATATTATTTAATACTTCATACTTCTGTATTTTTAGAATATTTGTAGATATTTATTTCTATTTAATAATTAATTTATCATATGTTTTGTAATGTTTGTCCTGTTAATATTGCTTTGTTTTCGTTAATAGGTTAGCATATGGTATGTATAATTATTTTTATTATTTTTTTAATTTTCTATAATATTTTTATTATTTTTATAAGTTAATTGTATAATTTAGTGTGTTTTTAATGTTTGTTTTAAGTAAATATGACTTAAAATTAGGAAAAACAGTCAATATGACTTAACCTAAAATCGGTATGACTTAAACAGGTTAAGTCTTACCGAGTTTTTTTTAAAATTAAGTCATATTCGCTAGTCTGTTAATATTAAGTCTTAATCGATTATAATTTATATATATATATATAATTTATTTAAGTCTTGTCTGTATATTAATTAAGTCTTATTCACCTGTATATAAGTTAAGTCTTATCGATTATTTAGAATAAGTCATAATAGTAACAGTTTTTAAGTCTTGTTAATATTAAGTCATAATCTAGTCTTAGTTTTAATTAAGTCATAATAGAATCTTGTCTTTTTAATTAAGTCATATTCGAGTATAGTATATATATATTTCAGTTATGTCTTAATGTAGTTTTAAGTCTTATTAGTTATCTTTTTAAGTCTTATTCGTCTAGTTAGTATATAGATAGTAGTTAAGTAATGTTAAGTCATAATCTCAGTTTAAGTTATTCTCTCAAGTTAAGTCTTAGAGAACCAAACCGATACATACGATATACACACACACACACACACACACAGTCGAATTGATGCCGGATTTTTCACTCGAATCAAGCTCTAAACTCGATTAATCGATTCCTTGTTCAATTCTCATCAGTTTGATTGCTTAAAAACGTGATTTTGTTCGGTTTTTGGAGATATTAGTTTTCGAAAAATCGTCTTTAAGATCAGTTTTTCTGAAAAACTGGGTTCGATTCTTGCAAATCTAAAAATATACGTGTGTTCGTGTGTGTAAGAGGATCATTGTGTGAATTTTTCAGAATTTTTCAACAACTTTTAATTTTTTCGAATTTTTAATTAATTATTAATTCGAAAAATTAATTTTTAAATTATAATTTTGTAAAATCTGAAATTTTCAAGGAAATTAAATCTTGATTAAAATGGCTGATCGATTTGAAATTATTAAACATAATTTAATCGGTTATTTTGATCCAGAAAAATGTTCAGTTGAACGTTTTCGACCGTGGATTCGATTTTTAAATGAAAATTCACTGGTTCGCAATGCTTTGAGATTGGATGCTCCATTAAAAATTGAACCTTTGCGAATCATGTGTACTACTGCTGTCGTTTCTAATGATAACAGATCATTTGTCTTCTCTGTAGGAGACAATCAGTACACAGTGAATGAAAATACAATAAATACGGTCTTAAATTTTCCAACTGATAATTTCGAAGAATTACCATCAGATCAAGAATTGATAAATTTTTTGAATGGTGTATTCTATCAAGACAGTCCTGATCAAACTATCTGGAATAAAAAGAACTTCGTTCAGGAATGGGATTATCTGTTTGACACATTAGGTAGAGTCTTTGCCAATTCTACTAAAGGGAACTTCGGGGTATTACCATCCTTCTTGCAGCATATTGGATATGCAGTTGCACACAACCGAAGAATTAATATTGGTAGACTACTGTGTGTTCCGATGGTTAGAAGAATCATTAATGCAAAGAGGAATTTTGATAATGGACAAAAAGTATCATGCTATTATCCAAGATTCTTGTCATTGATTTTTAATCATCTTGTGGAACTAGAAAACCAAGCCCAATTCCTGAATGGAGAATCACTGGCGTCAGGTAAACCTACTACCAGATTGTTCACTGAGTACAGCAACAAGCCTAAATTCACAAACATACCTGTAGTTGTCACCCAATACATGTCAAACTATATACAACTACCTGTCATTGAACCTGTACCAGAACCTGAACAACCTGAACAAAACCCTGAACCACCAGTGGAAAACATACTTGTTGATAATGAAGATCAAGGCAATCAATGAGTTGAACCTGCTCAGCAAATTGTTCCTCAGCCAGCTGCACTTGCTGTTGAACATCCAGTGCAAGAAACTGCATCTGTCCCTGAACCTGAATCAGATCAACCCATCTTATCAGAGACTGTTGCGGAATCAGCTGACCAGGTATTGCCTTCTGTCCCTCAAACTACTACTTCTCAATCTTTTTCTGGAACCCAAGTGGTTGGTAGGTCTGACCAAGGGGTTGTAGTACCATAACCTCTAACCAAGGTCGTAGAGCCAAATACTCAACCAACAAAACTCATATCTTATCACTCCAGAAAGAAATTGCAAGTTAAAAGAAGTCGAATCAGTAGTGGTAGTATGAGTGAACCCACAGCTATGCCTCTAGAAAAGAAAAGTAGAACTCAAACTGAGGCAACTGTAAGCCCGTCTATATCCTCCCAACAGGATATGGAAGTTGATATGGCCATTACACAGTTACTAGAATCATCTTCTCAACAGGATGATTCTATTGAAATTCGCCATAGGGTCGTGGCACCTTGTAGTGAGTCAAGCACACCCCTATTACTCACAATGGGGGAAGACATACCTTTAGATGAGTCTCAGGACACATTGCAAGGAGAGCACGTAGAAAATGTGACAGTGCCTACCATAGTTACGGTAGAAGAGTCTTCACAGGCTTTAGAGGGAAATCTTGGTTCTCAGCCAACTTTAATAGAACCATCATCTCCCCTCCCAGGACAAACACTTCTGGCTCCCTCAAGGGATTTTCCACTCGCAGTTTCGAATGGAGAAAGTGGAAGGCAACTTGATCAATCTACTACTGAAGCAATTCAGTCAACAATTTCAAATGTTCAAGTAGATTTGATTAAGGAAAGGGATTTGCGAACTCCCATTGCACCACCACTGACCTTCCCAAAGGAGGCTAGGGTGATTTTTCATGCAGGTACAAATCTGGAAGCAGCTCAGGAAACTGAGAGGAGTGATGTGAGGAATACCATAAAATTGAGTGAAACACATGCACTTCAGGTGAGTGGATCTCAAAGTGAACGTCAGGTGAGCGCACACACTGACACATACCCTCTCTCACTATTAGAAAAGATAACTGCTTTAGAGAAAGAACTTGCAGTCAGCAAGGCTGAAACAGAAATCCTTAGAGCACAAGTGGGTGAGCGATCTTCTTCATCCACCTCTGTCAACAGTCAGCTTGCTGTAATCAAGAAGGAGATAAACTACTTAAAGACATCTTTCACCAAGAAAATAGATTCTCTCGAACTCTCTCATGAAAAAGCACTTGATGACTCTGGAGATATTACTGTTGCTCAAGACATGTTAATTTCTGAAATTTCCATGAAAGTTGACACTCTACAGTCAGAGGTACAGCACAATCAGGAATCTACTGATTCTCGTATGGACCAGATCGAAAAGCAAAATGCACACCAGGTTAAAGGGTTAAGACATTTGTTTAATCTTGTAAGTCAAAGTCGCAAACCTACAAATGAAGAAATTGAATTCTTTACAAGTAAGGGTGGTGATGATGATGAACAAGATCCTGAAGCTGGGGGAACTGATAAATCTGTAGAGGATTCCTCAACTAAGGGGGAGAAATCAAAGGGGTCACAAGATAAAACTAAAAAAAGAGAGGGAGGAGAGGGGAAAATCTGACCAAAGTGAAGATAGGAGAGATAAGAGGAAGAAAGTAGTTGAAGAAACTGAAGAAGAAATTCAAGACAAGAACACAGGTTATTATTACACGGGTGAACCGGATAACTTCGATGTTTTTGCTGATCTTGAATTCCCTTATCAAGGTGAAGAACTTCCTGAACCTGATCTTAGTCACTGGGAAGATGAAGGACCAGTGATATCTGAATTTGAAGCTCAACAAGCTGAGAAAGAATCTAAAGAATTATTTGCTCAAAGGGAAGCTAATTTGCAAATGAGAGAAGAAAAACTTCAAAAATCATTAGAGCAAATTGCACGAAATGAAGAACTTCAGAAAGCTGAACAGCAAGCATTACAACGACTACATGCTATAAATGTTGAGAAGAGAAAGACATATATCAGACTAAAGAGCGGTGACAAATGGGAACGTGCTCAAAAAGCAATTGATTCACCTCAGAGTTCTGATTATGAAGATCGTCGTCTTGGACAAATTCTCGAGGAATTCAAACTGGCAAATCCAATTCATGATATGTATATAAAGGCCTTACAGGTAGAAGTCATCAGGATAACTACTGCATTTGAACCCAAATCTGATGAGCTGGAAATATTTGTAGATTGTCATAAAGTTGGAACTTTCAGAGTATCTATTCAGTTCTTTTATGACAGATCACTGACAGAGCTTTGGGTACTTAGACCTAAGGTAAGAACATCTTCTGAGCTTGGTGTGTTATTACATGAGAAGTTCAAAGAATTTGCTGAAAGAGCTGGACCAGAAGTGATTAAGGAACCTCCACAAGTAAAATTTCTTTAAGGAGAGGTACTTCACTCAATCAATCTTCAGATAGATGAGTTATATGAACATCATGCAAAACACTTGGTATATGCTGAATATGCTCTCAGAAATCATGGATTCTTGACTGAAGAAAAGGTAATAGCTGTAGATAACATTCGTTCCTATGCACAAACGAACATAAAAGATTACAAGAAATTTCAAGGTGAACTGAGAAAGAAGCTTGGAATTCCTTTAGTCTTACCTCAAGGATTGTCATCAAGAAGAGAACGTCTTGTTGATTCTGATCTACACATGAAACTTCAAGTCACAGATGAACCAAAAGAAGGAGAATTCAGAAGGGAAGACAACTGAAGAAAAAGAATTGCTCTACATGTTATATCTTTAGAGCCTAGATAAATCTTGATAGGAATTTGTATCATATGATCAGTCTAGAGGATCATCTATCTTGTATTTATCTTTCATGTTTGAATCTGGCAAATGTTAAATATAAACCAGAACTTGTTTTCATATTTACTTAGTATTTAAAGTTTTATCTTTCAGTTGGTTAAGTTGGATTAGTTGAGGTATCCTCTAGGAATTTGCTTGTTATTGTCTAACAAACAAATAGGGGGAGATTGAAAGGCATATGACTCAGCCTATTTGTAGTTAGAGGATCCTAATCAACTTAAACCAAATTGTAATAAGTAAATATACATATGAACTGTCACAGGAATCTCAAGAAGTATAGTATTATCTGTCAGAAGAAAGAAGAAAAGTCAATCTATAGTTTTGATGTCATACACTGGAAGACGATTCAGTTATCTGATCAAGCCCCAGTATAGCATTGAAGTGAATGGATTCATTTGAACAGTGACAGAGATTTTTCGAGTGATAGTTTGAAGATCAGTTACAGTACAAGAGAATTGAGAGAAGAAACAAACCACAACCTAAAGTCAAAAGTGAAGAAGCATCGTTGAAGTTAGTCGTTCATGAACCAGACAGTACATCGAACGTCAACACAAATCAGTGGTAATTCTTTACTATCTTCAGTGGTTTGTAAGAATTAAATTAATTATTTATTGATTTAATTAAATTCATTTATAATTGATATAAATCATTTAGTTGATTTAATTAAATGAATTAATTCTAGAAGAATTAATTTATTTATTTAAATTAATTATTGTATTAATTAAATATGAATTAGTTAATCATTAATTAATTAAATAGATCAATATGACTTAAAGAAAGAAGATTGGATTATGTCTTGGAGAAGGAAAATTCGGTATGACCTAATTTTAAGTCATACCGATAGGAGCTTTTCAAGATTATGTCTTACCGACCTGATTAAGTCTTACCGACCTCTGCCAGCTGTTGTAAGTCTTACCGAACTTCTGATTAAGTCATACCGACAAGTTTTATGTCTTAATGGAGGTTTGTGTAAGTCTTAATGAAGGAAAACTAAGTCTTGGAAGCAGTTTAAGTCATGCTGGAGCATTTAAATATCCTACGAAAGCCAGCAAGACCTGTTACTGATATAAAAGAACAGAACAGAGCAGATTAGGTCATAACGGAAAAACACAGCAGAACAGAATTCTCTCTCAAGAATATCAAGAACACCAAAGCTTAAACAATTCCCAGAAATTCAAGTTCTTCATCTTTGTAATATTCTATCCGATAGAACTTGTTTATTTGTGATTCTTGTACTACTAGCGAATTAAGTTTCCTAGTTCTTATCTTGATTATTATTAACTAAATTAGAAAAGCTCATGTCGAATTTTCTAATTAGTTATTAACATCTTGATAAGTTGTTATACTGATTTTGTAACACCACATCAAGTTAATATACAGTTATATTCAACTTGAAAAATTGTGTTAAATAATTCCGCACATAAATTTGTCTTTATCAAATTTTATTTAAAGGACAAATTTTGATAAAAAGGTAAAGATTGTATTCAACCCCCCCCTTCTACAATCTTATCGGACCTAACATTAACCCTAGAAGGGTATCGTGTAACGCAATATCATTTTATTGTAACCTAAGCAGCTCTCTGTGATATTTAACATCACTGAGAGAGGAGTTAATTCCAAAACAGTTTTTAAAGTCTTTTAAGAACTTATTGTTATTCGCTCATACTTAGTTGATTATAATTGTGTATTCGACCTAACATATTGGTTGACACGATCAAAATGCCAAACCATGACAATAATGGCAACTATCTCGAACTAATGAGAATAGTCTTAAAATGGAATGTTTTGAGTTGTACAGAACAAATAGTACTACTCGAATATTTACAATACTCATAATTGATGAACGTTAAATAGAATATTTTTCACTTGATCAACGAGTGACAACTATAACGATTCTAATTTTATAACTCTTATCAATTGATTCGAACGAGGAACCAACTAAAAGATAATCAATAATTATTGTTGAATTTGTACAATAAATTCCACTGAGAAGAATGAATTTAACTATCTCGAACAAATGAGATTAGTTTCATTGAATCAAAATAATAGTCATCTTGAATTAATGAGATCGACCCGATAGCAACGAATTTATTTCTACGCTTATAGGGAGTATAATTCGCAAGTAAACTAATTTTAATAGTAACAAAATATCACAACGAGAAAATAATGCTCAAAAGAATTATTGCATCATATGGAGCAACAAATAAATCTTATAATTGACAGCTCAAAAATAAATAAGGAATGAAATAATACGAACAGAAATACAAGTCTCTAAGAGTTAGGGTAGGAAGGAACTTGCCTCGATCTCGTAGTGCAAATGAATGCAGATAAATTATACTCTACCCGTGAACTTGGCTTCGATCTACGGCTCGAAAATTATTATCTAAAAATGGCAACCAGGAAAACGTGAGCGCTTCGTCAAAATAAAGTATTTCTAAATCGCTAATATAATATTTAAATATTAAATAATAATATCTCTCGAAAATCTCTACAATGAATAACGGAAAATAATCCCCGAATAAATAACTCTTCCATCAGACTCGGGAATCAAATCTAGAAAATATATACTATTTTTAATATTCGTAAATCCCACTTTATTTAATTTCAAGAAAATTCTCGTTTAAAAAGGGCTCTAATCATCTCTAAGTATTCGCTGACAATTAATACCTATTAAAAACGCACTTTTAAAAATAAAATAAATAGCTCTTATGAATTTTCTAAAATTCTCTAAAATTCTCTAATTTAATTAATAATAATCTCTATTTATTCTCAAAATGAAATAACTCAAGAATTCATTTTTATTCAAATTAAATCCATCTTTATTATTCTCATTTTAACCAAAAAGTAATTTATCAAAGAATTCTACTTCTAAATATCCTCCCAAATTCTAATTTCTTTTTACTCTTTTTTAATATTAACCGATTTTATCCTCTAAAAATAATCTGGTTTGATTTGATTAATAAAAAATAAACTGTACATATTAAATATCAGTTTTCTAAATAAAACCATATTTTTACTCTATTTACTCATAAATATTCTCTCTTTTATCAATAAATCAATAAATCTCCAAATTATGGTAAATAATCACAGAATATTTTTATTGATTTAAATAACTGTTTTAAATAATAATCTAACTTTAAAATATTCCAAATTAATCAATTAAACCCCTTTTATTATTATTTATAAATCCCGAATAAAAACATACGATCAATAATTTATCAATACGTTATTATTTTAATATTATTTTTACTGCAACAGTGGCATGTGGTTCCCACCTACCCCACAACCACCGTGCAACCTCCCCTTCCCCGGAAATCTCTCTCCTGCGTCCTTCTCCCTCTCGCCAGTCTCTCTCCCTCTCAACCCCTCTCTCTCTCTCTCTCTCTCTCTCTATCTCTCTCTCTCTCCAATCTCTCTTATCTCTCTGCACTCTCCCTCTCTCTCTCTCTCTCTCTCGCATCTCTCTCTCTCTCTCTCTCTCTCTCTCTCTCTCTCTCTCTCTCCGACTCTCTCTCAACAGTCTTCCTCTTCTCCCTCTAATCTCTCATCTCCCTCTCGATCTCATCTCACTCTCTCCCTCCGTCCACTCTCTCCCTCCGTCCACTCTCTCCACCTCTCCGCCTCCTCCCCTATCTCTCTTCGTTTTCTCCCGTTTCCTCTCCCTCTCGACTGTCTCGTTTCCTCCTCTCTCTCGTTCTCTTCCTCGCCATCTCTCTGTCAAACCCCTGTCTTCTCTCTCCCGCCTACTCTTTCTCCCTCCTCCACTCTCCTTTCTCCGACAAACACAACAAAACCGCCCCTAATACTCCGATTCCCAACCAAAACAACACACCGACAATATACCACAGCTTCAGCAACGAAATCAAAAAAGATAAGGATAATTAATAAGAATAAAAACAAAAATAACCTACCTGATGTTTGTATAAATAAAGGATATGGCCGGGTTTTTGTTTAGTAAAAGGAGAGAGCAGATGAGTCATGCAGGAAGAAAAATGGGGTGTTTATGTTTTGTGAAAATGATGTGTTGTACCCCTCCATCTAATAAAGATGAGGCTAATTAGTGCCTTACATTATTAAATTAAAAGGAATAAATTGTGGGAGACAAAAAAAAAATAAGTGCTGGGAAATAATGATAATGCTTAGTGCAATATTTGGTGAAAAGAGCTCGTTTCCCCCCTGTTGGTTAATTAAAACGAGACTCTAATTTCGTTCTCTAAAATAAATACGACCCAAAATAAAAATAAAAATCTCATTTTCCTAAATATTTTTCTAATTTTAGTAAACACTAAATAAATATGAATAATTAAATATAATACGAATATATAAAATTTTAAGAATTTTCAAAAATGTGCTAATTAAAATATAATAACGCATCGCTCTTAAATAAAATTTAAATATCGATTAGGAAAATTTATTCGAAATATTCGCGGTTATTACAATATATTATATTCATCAATATATTATATAAAAATTCATACGCACCATACTTTATAGTCGAGTTATAATCTAATTGATCGTTTTAAATAATTATTGTATTTATGATTAAAAAATTTACATATTTTTTTATTTAATTTGAATGTCAAGTATATTATTTTTTATATATAACATCGATCATATTTTAAGAGTTTTCAATTATCTTCGTATATATTTAAATATTTATGTTCTTAGATCAATCATATATTTAAATCGTTGAAAGTCTAAATAGTTGGTCGACTAAAACACTCTAATATAACTCACATATTTAAAATTTTATATACCTAAAAGTTATGTGATTCAGTTATTAATTATGTATGATTTGATAACTAAAATTTACATATTTATTAAAATCAAATCATATTTATTATTGAAATAATTTAACAACTACATGGAGACACATGTAAATAATTGCTTTTTTTTGGGAATCGGTTACATTATGTATAGTCTAATTTTTTTTTCTGTATCAATCATTTAAAATGGCAAAAAAGAACTGCAGAGTATGCTCAATCGATTATAATATTTTTTACAATTTTATCTATCCAATATTCTAGAAATAATATGAACCAACATTTCATTTACTCAAAAAAATAAAAGGATAAGACAAAAGGGAAGAGAGGTGGTTGATCTTATAGGATTTTTAAAAATAACTCAGAATCAGCTATAGCATAATTGGTTAAGGCATGAGTTTGAAAGTTGTAGTTTAGTGGTTCGAATCCCAACATAAGCATAATTTCATTATTATTTCACATAATTATTAAAGGACATTTTCGTAATATACATCGCTTAACATATCTAATATGCATATTGTGTACTATTTTTCTTCTTTATATCGAAGTTTTAAAATGGGCAAAATAAGTGTAAGATTATAATAAGTGTAAGATGGATCTTATCTCTATTCCATCAATATATATTATAATGCCTGAAGATTGAAAAGATATTAGAAGAATTCATGACATTTTTTTTTAATTTTCTGTTTCTTACTTTTTTTTAATTTTTTTTCTTGCATTAATTAATAACATTAAATAACATCTTAATATGTCATTAATTACATCTATTAATTATGTAATAAATTTTCTTTATTTTTTTGTCAAGAAACATGATATAAAATTATTTTAATTTATTTTATCTATTTGAAAGATTTACAAACTTTATTTGCACATTTTAATTATTATGTAATATAAAAATATTACTTATATATTGATATGGGCTAAAAGTAAGCCTTAAAGACACATTTAATGTGGTATTAATTAGACCCAGAATGGTCCAAACGTGGGGCCCACCAGGTGGGCCCAAACCCTATTTATAATATTAATTTCGTAATTAATATTAAGGGTAATAAACAGCTCAGCAAATAAGAGTTGGATAAGGATAATATCCCCTTCAGACTTAGCCACCAAGGCATCCAATTCAATATGGAAACTGATTCCTATAAGGAATAGATCTAGAACCTTCCTCAAAGACTTGTCCACCAAGTCTCCAAATCCTACCATAATTCTAAGGCTTCTCAGCCTATATAAAGGGCCTGACCCCTCACCTCAAAACTACGTTTTTTGGCTTGATCTTTGATATCCATCAAAGTACGTAGGCATCTTGTGAAGACAGAGTCATCCATGAGCACAAGAGCAGCCATTAAAGCACGAAGCTCACACACCTTTGCATTAAATACATCAACCCTAGCCGCAATACTAGTAACCTAGTTTTTATTCCACAACATTTGGCGCCGTCTTTGGGAAGACAACATCAACCATGGTTCAAACACGAAGAACAACATCAACCGAGGCCGTGGCCCTTAACTCTGCTTCACCAGCAACTTCTGATCCGCTCATCGTCACTGAGGAAGGACAAATACTCCCAACAACAGGGGCGGTCATTCAACCTCTGCCCATTCAGCCCCCAGGGACGACTCCCCATGTAGAGGGGACCCACTCAGTGATTGTCCATCAAAGCCAAGAAACTAACCCTCTCCAGATGGTGGTTTCTCCTCTTGGTAACATTGATCGCACGGGGGTACAGATCCATACTATGGATCTCCCTTTAAACACCAACCCTATGTATGGGCTGCCTAACTACCCCCCTCGACGAAGGGAACCTGGACCAAGCGGACACGCCTTACAGATCCGGGATCGAGAATATGATGATTACTCTGGTCCCTATACTGATGATTCATCATCATCTGAGGATGATGATCGAGATGAAGCCCCGAGGAGGCGACGTGCTAGCAAGGAACCTCTAAGAAGAACACGAAGAATCCATGATGGACTCCCCTTGACAACTGCTGAGAAAATCAAGGCTTATGAGGCAGAGATCTTAAAATTAAAGGACGATATTTCAAGAGAACAAGATAGGTTGAATCAAACTCAGCCTCCTCCAACTGCAGAAAGGATTCCCATTATAAATTTGGAGAGGCCTTCAAGAAGGCAAAGGAGGGCTGATACCCGAACCGAAAAATCGACAAGGGTGGAGACCCCCAGAAGCAACCCCAAAGATCTGATGCCACTTGGGGACCCTGACGATCCCACACCTCCGTTTACTGAGGAAGTGATGAATGCCCACATCTCAAGGAAATTTAAGATGCCAACTATTAAGGCCTATGATGGAACGGGCGATCCCGCAAATCATGTCAGAACATTCTCAAACGCACTGCTGCTGCAGCCTGCTAGTGATGCCTTAAAGTGTAGGGCGTTCCCTCAAACTCTGTCAGGCATGGCTCAAAGATGGTATAGCCGTCTACCTGCAAACTCGATTGGCTCTTTTAAGGAGTTGAGCGCTGCCTTTATCAGCCAATTCATCAGTGGGAGAATTCATGAGAAAAGTTCTGCATCCCTTATGTATG
Organism: Saposhnikovia divaricata; assembly: GCA_036435485.1. Lineage (NCBI taxonomy): Eukaryota > Viridiplantae > Streptophyta > Magnoliopsida > Apiales > Apiaceae > Saposhnikovia > Saposhnikovia divaricata. The sequence continues at coordinate 60,982,342 of CM071594.1, forward strand.
TGGTGCAGGGAAAGAATGAGAACTTAAGGGATTATCTCAAGCGATTCACCAAAGAGACGTTGAATATCACCGATCTGGAAAATAAGGTGGCCATGGTAGCCCTGGAACACGGAACCACTGACCTCTTCTTCAAAAGGTCTTTGGCAAAACACCCTCCTGAGAACATGGTCGAGCTCCAGAGAAGAGCCGATAAATATATCAAGGCTGAGGACAGCATGAAGAAGGAAACTACGGGAGGTAATGGCAAGGGCTCTAATGATTCAAAGAAAAGAAAGCCAGAGCAAGAGTACGACGCTAGGGACAAGTATCCCCGGGCTCGCAAGGACTCCGAGTCATCACCCAAGAAGGGTTTTGGGTCGAGGTTTTCTGATTACGCAAGGCTGAACGCTCCTAGGAGCCAAATTTTGTTGGATATTGAGAAGGATAAGGACTTTTGCTGGCCTAAACCACTCAGGGGTGACCCCGAAAAGAGAAACAAAGATCTGTATTGTAGATTCCATAAGGATGTGGGACATGACACAGATGACTGCAGACAGTTAAAGGATGAAATTGAATTTTTAATCCGGAAGGGAAAGTTAAACAAGTTCACCAAGGGTGAAGACCGTGGAGCCCAGAAAAGGGATTATGATAGAAGAGACAATGATAGGAGGGATAACGATCGTGATCGTAACCCACAGCCTCGAGGGCCAGTAATCAATATGATTTGGGGAGGACCAACAGCGGCCGGCACTACCCGAAATTCTCGAAAGGCCTATGCCAGAGAAGTGATGCACATCACAGGAGAAGCCCCGAAGCGTGCTAAGACTGAGACAGTGATTGGTTTTGATGATTAAGACCTTGAAGGGGTGAAATTCCCCCATGACGACCCGTTGGTCATAACTCCTGTAATTGGAAACTCGGAAGTGAAGCGGGTCCTGATAGACAATGGAGCTTCTGTCGATATCTTGTTTCATGACGCTTTTGTGAAGATGGGGTATACTGACTATCAACTAACCCCGACTAACATGCCAATCTACGGATTTAATGGAGTTGAGTCCAAGGTTGAAGGGACCATTCAGCTGCCCATGGCAATAGGGCAAGAACCTAAGGAAGCCACCCAGATGTTGAACTTTCTAGTAATTAAGGCTGCCTCGACGTACAATGCAATCTTAGGGAGGACCGGACTTCATGCATTCAAGGTTGTTGCCTCTACCTATCACATGAAGGTCAAATTTCCAACCAGGAATGGTGTTGGGGAACAGAAAGGAGATCAGAAAATGGCCAGGAGTTGCTATGTGGCTGCTTTGAGAGCTGATGGAACCGGGGGGCAGGTACTCCCGATTGAAGACATGGATGTCCGTGGTGATGATGAACACCGAGGAAAGCCAGCAGAGGACTTAATACCTATCCCTCTGGAGCTAGGCGACCCTGAGAAGGTGACTTATATAGGAGCCTCTTTGAAAGAACCCCTGAAGGGCAAGTTGATAGAGTTCTTACAAATGAATAGCGACGTTTTCGCTTGGACAGCAGCTGACATGCCAGGGATTGATCCCCAACTTATAACTCATAGATTGAATGTCGACCCTAATCGGAAGATAATACAGCAGAAGAAGAGAAATTTTGCTCCGGAAAGGCAAGAGGCCATTAAGCAAGAAGTGGATAAGCTCTTGGAGGCTGGTTTTATTGAAGAAATTCAGTTTCCCGAATGGTTAGCAAACCCTGTGATGGTCAAGAAAGCGAATGGGAAGTGGAGGATGTGTATAGACTTCACTGACCTGAATGATGCATGCCCAAAGGATTGTTTCCCCTTGCCAAGAATAGATATGTTGATAGATGCCACAGCTGGACATGAGATGTTGAGCTTTATGGATGGATTCAGCGGCTATAATCAGATTAAGATGCACAAGGATGACATCCCAAAGGTATCTTTCATAACTGACTTTGGTGTTTTCTGCTATCTTGTTATGGCGTTTGGTCTAAAGAATGCGGGAGCTACTTACCAACGATTGGTGAATAAGATATTCGCCCATCTAATTGGAAAAACCATGGAGGTCTATGTCGATGATATGCTGGTTAAAAGCTTGGTCAAAGCGGACCATATTAAACACCTCAGAGAGGCATTTGAAGTGCTGAGGCACCACAAAATGATGTTGAATCCGGCCAAGTGTGCCTTCGGCGTTGGATCAGGCAAATTTTTGGGTCTGATGGTTTCTAAAAGAGGCATAGAGGCCAACCCCGACAAGATCAAGGCGATCTTAGACATGGAACCCCCACGCTCTATAAGAGATGTGCAGAAGTTGACAGGCCGGGTAGCAGCTTTAGGAAGATTCATCTCCAAGTCTGGTGACAAATGCTTGCCTTTCTTTCAAGCATTGAAGAAAGTGAAAAATTTTGAGTGGACACCTGAGAGCCAAGAGGCCTTTGAACAACTGAAGAAGTACATGGTTGAAGCCCCGTTGTTGACCAAACCAAGTCTTGGGGAGACTCTTTGTCTATACCTGGCGGTATCTGAACAAGCCCTGAGTGCTGTCCTTATTCGGGAAGAAGAGAAGGTCCAGAAACCTATCTACTATGTGAGCAAAGTGTTGCATGGGGCTGAGTTGAATTACTCACCCATAGAAAGTTTGCTTTGGCATTATTAACTGCCTCAAGGAAATTGCGGCCTTACTTCCAGGCACATAAGATTCAAGTTCTGACGAACCAGTAGTTGAGGAACATATTGCATAGCCCTAAGGCCAGTGGAAGGCTAATCAAATGGGCGATTGAGTTAGGAGAATTCGATATCACGTACAAGCCTCGGACAGCCATCAAGGCTCAGGCATTGGCTGACTTCGTGGTTGAATGCACTATTAACAACCAAGAAGTCAGGGGGCAAGAGATAATGACTACCCCTGGGCAAGAGAAAAAAGAAGAGGAACTTACACCTGATCTGAAGGAATATTGGGTGCTCTATTTTGATGGAGCATCAAAAACAAATCTAGTGGTGCAGGTTTGGTTTTGCAAAGCCCCGACGGGTTCACAGTTGAGTACGCTTTAAAATTGGATTTTCCTACTACCAACAATGAGGCGGAGTATGAGGCATTAATAGCTGGTTTGGGTTTAGCTAGAATCATGAGGGTCAAAAATTTCAAAGTTTGTGGAGATTCACGGCTTGTGGTATCCCAAGTAAATGGTGAATTCGAGGCTAAGGATGAGACTATGGCGAAATACCTGAGAGTGGTAAAGGCTGTTATGTCTCAGTATGAGGAGTGCTATGTTAAACACATCCCGAGAGAAGAAAACATTAAGGCCGATGCCCTGTCTAAGTTTGCTTCTTTTGAGATAGAAAATTATGCTGGGAGTGTCTACTTTCAGGTCTTGAAGGCCCCGACCGTTAACGTAAAGTTAGTGGCACCAATTGATATAGGAGGCTCTTGGATAGATCCTATCAAGGCACACCTTGAGACCGGGTGGCTCCCAGACAACGCCTTGGAGGCACGAAAACTTTCAGTAAGAGCGTTGAGATATACTTTGATTGAGGGTATTCTGTACAAAAGGTCATTTGTCATCCCGTACTTGAAGTGTCTAAGGCCTCAAGAGGCAAGGGAAGCATTGGAGGAAGTTCAATAAGGGATCTGTGGGCAACACTTGGGGGGCAGAGCCCTAGCTCACAAGATAATTCGTTTAGGGTTCTATTGGCCGGAGATGTTGGCTGATGCACAAAACTATGTCAAGAGATGTGAGAGATGCCAGAAGCATGCCCCAATTGTGAGGCAACCGCCTGAGATGTTAACTTCGATTAACTCTCCCATTCCATTTGCGATGTGGGGGATGGATATACTTGGACCTTTTCCCATGGCTTCAGCACAAAGGAAATTCCTAATAGTGGCCATTGATTACTTCACTAAGTGGATTGAGGCTAAACCTCTGGCCAAGATAACCACCAAGCAAGTTTCCCAGTTCTTCTGGGGGAACATCATTTGCAGATACGGAATCCCACGAATCCTTGTAACAGACAATGGGACACAGTTCAATAATGAAGAGTTTAAGAAGTATTGTGAAGAGAATGCGATTGAGCTCCGTTTTACCTCAGTGGCACATCCACAAGCCAATGGGCAAGCTGAGGTAGCTAATCGAATTATCCTTGATGGACTGAAGAAGAGGGTCGAACGCTCTAGGAACACTTGGGTAGATGAATTGCTGCCCATACTTTGGGCATACCGTACCACTTGTAAGGTAACGACTGGAGCAACCCCATTTTTGCTGGCTTATGGAGCCGAGGCAGTTGTGCCTCTGGAGATCATGCAAGCATCACCTCGAGTCGAGGCATATGAGCCGGAAACTAATGAAGAAGGGATGAGACTTTCCCTTGACTTAATTGATGAGGTTAGAGATGAAGCTAATGCTAGGAATGCTGAATATCAGAAGAGAGCCTCTTTTCATTACAACCAGAGGGTTAAGGAAAGGTTCTTTCGACAAGGCGACATGGTTCTGAGGAAGATTGAAGCCTCAAGAGTTGGCCAAAAAGGAAAGTTAGCACCAAACTGGGAAGGACCGTATCTAGTCAGAAAGGTGTTAGGACGAGGATCCTACAAGTTAGAAACCTTGGATGGGGTTGAGGTGCCCCGAACTTGGCATGCTGTGAACCTCAAAGTTTATTATATTTAAGTTCTTTTGATAAAGGCTTGGACTTTTATCTATTTATTAGGAATAAGGTTCGAATGAAACCATTATAGAGCATGTTGCTCCCAGTAGGAGATAGAGTATCTATGTAAGGGTTGAACCCATCTTATTGATGTCCTTTGACAGCATAATGGAATTTATTCTGTTTTCTCTATTAGTTATTCTTCCTTGTTAAAACAAACGAAAGACGAATGTTGAACCAACTTGTGAGTTTAGTACCAGCCAGGAGGCCAAGTACTCGAAAATTCTAAAGTTTAACGAACTATGAGCAAAAACAAGAAAAATGAACAGAAACTAACTTCATAAATAGTTAAGTTAAAAGTTATACAAACAAAAGGCCCGAAGGCTATCAAGTCTAATGGTGGAAACCAAGAGTTCAGATAAACAAAAGATAAATAAATAAAGCTTAAGGGGCCTTAGGGGCCTCCTTAGCAGGAGAATCATCCTCAGAGCTAGTGTCGGTAGTAGACCCATCCCCAGCAGAGTTAGCAGCACCAGACTGAACTAGAGGAAGCTCGGGATCCAAAGCTGAAGTGGTGGCGGTAGCATGCTCCTTGACCAAAGCATCATCCTCCCCGAATAACTCCTCACTGGAACCAGGCTCATGTATCAAGGTACTGGGAAGATGAGGGCTAGGGAAAGCAGAAGGCAAGAATAACCCTGGATGCTGCCTCAGAACTGCTTCAAGGGCTTTGGTCCACCCATCAGTAAACTGGCTAGGAAAGAGCATCTCATCATGCTGATCCATGAGAGTCTTGTACTCATCCGAGTCCAGATAGTCATCAATCTGCTTCTCCCTGTCATCCTTCAGAGCAACTAGCTCCGCATGCATCCCAACCATCTCTTCATCCTTCTTCTTTAGCTGCTCTTCCAGCCGGTTGATGTGGAGGGTCTTCTTCTGAGATTCAGACTCAAAACCTTTGGCCTTCTCCTTCCAAGCTTTGGCTTTATGAACCAAGCTTTGGAAATGGACGTTAGCCTGCATGAAAGGTTAGCATTAAAATCAAATAATGAATCTAAGCCGTTAAGGTATTGAAAAGACAAAGTTCGAGACTCACCACAGCAATAGCCTGAGCACCAAGCGCCTCTGACTCTCCAATACCTCTATTAAGGACCATGTCCTTATAGTCAGGAGTGGTGATTGAGTTCAAAGACCAATCCATGGAATGCTTGGTAGAGCCCACCATAGAATCCTGCTTTCTGAAACCCCAGGGAGGCCTAAAAACTGTCGACTGGACGTTAACCTGGGAGCTCCCCTCCAATCCAGCTATGTCACCGTACCTCAGGTCTCCTTTCTGGACCTTGTGAGGGCGTAGAAAAGGAGGCTCTGTGTTTTTCCCTCGAGGATCAGCAGTCCTCTTAGCTCGAGCCATCCTGGAAGTCTCTTCATCAGGAGAGGGCGCAGCCTCCACAATCAACTTCGCAACTGCAAAAATAAACAAAAACGAGTTGGAATAAATTCAGTAAAAAAAAAAGTAAATGGCGAAGATCAGTAAGAAAATTACCCCGTTCAGAAACTCTGGAAAGGCCTACTCTCCTTAGAGATTCCTCATTTAAAAGGCTTAGGCACGTAATAGAACTACCATCTGCCTGGGTCAGAGTATTATAAGCGGTCTGTTCCTCAGTATTAAGGACGATTCCATTAGCACTTCCATCTGAAACTCTCGAAAATGTCTGCCTAAATAGAGTGCCCCAATCACCTCCGTCCCACTCAAAGTATGCAAACTCATTTTTCCAGCCCGTATTATTATCAGGGATTGACTTGCCATTAAAAAGTGGGGGAACTCTAGGGCGGAGTTTAACATATACCCAGCCAGGGTTCGTGGCAGGACTATTGTAAAATTGAAATTTTTTGCGAAAAAGCACAACAGATAAAGGGAGTTGTTGTCTGAGACACAAAACCATGAAACATAATATAATCCTCCACGCGTTTGGCGGGAGTTGACACGGACTAATTTGAACATCAGCTAAAAGTCTAGGAATGAATTCATGAAACGGAAAGCGAAGACCAGCTACTAAACTCTCCCTATAAACACACAAAGAATTGGGTTTCCAGTGACAAGGTCTGTCACCTGGCTCAGCTGGGACAAGTTTATAAGGTGACTTGATCTTAAAAAGTTTGTTATATCTAGTGATTTCCTCAACATCATGATAGGAGCTACAGCAGTCATATGCATCTAATTCAGACAAAGAAGGGTAATCGTCTCCACGTTGATTTAACATGTCTACTAGAGAAGTGTAAGAAGAGCGAATGGTGATCGTACCTTTGGAGGAGGCAGAATTCATTTTTGCAAGACGGGACTTAGCTTTGTCCTCCATTGATGCTCCTGGAAAAAGGTTGGAAGCTACGCTAAAACCCAGAAAATATGAAGATTTGAAGAAATCTTCAAAGAAAACCCAGAAAACATGAAGATTTGAAAAAATCTTCAAAGAAAACCCAGAAAGTATGAAGGTTTGAAGAAATCTTCAAGGAAAAACCCAGAAACCACCGTGAGGGGGAGGAGCTTCGCCAAAAAACTCTCGCCGGAAATCGCCTTAAAATAAAGAGAACTATAGAGAGAATTTCTAGTGAAGTGTTTGAGTAGAAGTGAGAATGAGAAAGTGAACTCTCCACTCTCACTCTTATATACAACTTTTCAGCCGGTTAAAATTCCTTCAAACGGTCAGAAAACCTACAGTGACAGGTCAAAATTCCGAAGTTGACCTAGTAAAATCCCATGAAACCGGCCCAAATTGAGGCCCAATTCTAGGACATTCTTAGAAAAATATCTTGGAAAAATATCAGAGATATTTTGAAAAAAAAAATCATAGATATTTTTGAAAAATATCATAGACAAAAGATCATAAATTTGGATTTGAATAGCCTGGACAGGCCCAATAACAGCCATGAGGTCAAGCCCATTCTGAAAAGAAAAAAGGTATTTTTATAAAATACGCAATGAACCTATGAGGCCCAATAAGAATAGGCCCAAAGCCAAAGTGGCCCTTATTTCGACCAGAATCCTGGTCGAAACGACCAAGAATCCTGGTCGAAAAACCCTTCGACCAAAGCGTTGGAAACGCCCTTATTTCGACCAGAATCCTGGTCGAAATGACCAAGAATCCTGGTCGAAAATACCCTTCGACCAAAGCGTTGGAAACGCCCTTATTTCGACCAAAGCGTTGGAAACGCCCTTATTTCGACCAGAATCCTGGTCGAAACGACCAAGAATCCTGGTCGAAAAACCCTTCGACCAAAGCCATTCTGAGGCCCTTATTTCGACCAAGATCCTGGTCGAAACGACCAGGAATCCTGGTCGAAAATCCCTTCGACCAAAACAAAATTGGACCCTTATTTCGACCAAGATTCTGGTCGAAACGACCAAGAATCCTGGTCGAAAATCTCTTCGATCAGGAAACTAAAGAAGGCCTTATTTCGACCAGAATTCTGGTCGAATTCCTGGTCGAATTCCTGGTCGAAAATACTCAATCCTGGTCGAAATTTGCTATAAAAATTGATTTTTTGACAGCAAATCTTCACGGACATGGAATTTTGATACCTGTGGGTACCATAATAGGATAAATATGGAAATACGAGGAATTTCATAGATAATTCCTTGAAGAAAGATATTCTGTAACTGAAGTTATGGAAGATAAATTGCTTAGCCTCGAATAAGGCATATTGTCGTAAACGTGTCGGTCGCTCCACACTTTGCATCAAGACGACATTTGTGAAACACTAGTGTACAAAGCCCTGACCCAAGTCTCAAGAAAGGCAGTTAAAACTTCAAGGAAAACATGATCAGTTTTCCTAGAAGTTGGAGGGCAAATGATATGGGCTAAAAGTAAGCCTTAAAGACACATTTAATGTGGTATTAATTAGACCCAGAATGGTCCAAACGTGGGGCCCACCAGGTGGGCCCAAACCCTATTTATAATATTAATTTCGTAATTAATATTAAGGGTAATAAACAGCTCAGCAAATAAGAGTTGGATAAGGATAATATCCCCTTCAGACTTAGCCACCAAGGCATCCAATTCAATATGGAAACTGATTCCTATAAGGAATAGATCTAGAACCTTCCTCAAAGACTTGTCCACCAAGTCTCCAAATCCTACCATAATTCTAAGGCTTCTCAGCCTATATAAAGGGCCTGACCCCTCACCTCAGAACTACGTTTTTTGGCTTGATCTTTGATATCCATCAAAGTACGTAGGCATCTTGTGAAGGCAAAGTCAGCCACGAGCACAAGAGCAGCCATTAAAGCACGAAGCTCACACACCTTTGCATTAAATACATCAACCCTAGCCGCAATACTAGTAACCTAGTTTTTATTCCACAACATATATATATATATATATATATAATATATTATTAGGATTATTTTTTGATAAAATGACGATTTAAAATTGTTTACATTACAACATTTTCTATTCTATATTCAAGATCATCGTAATTTCTTTTCAAATCTATCTAGAATAGATAAACTTAATTTCTTCATCGATCTTTTTTATCAGTGATTGTGAAAATCGTTATAAGTTATGGAAACTCTATGGAAGTATAAAGATCTTTTTGTTAACATCTAGAATTTGTATATAAATAATACCGACAAATTTTTACTTTTGCACATGAATAAATTACACATGGACTGTGACCAAACCGATTAAATTGAATATATCCAACTATTTTATCAACCTATAAATCGATTAAAAAAATTATCACGTTACTCATTAGGTAGTTTGAAATAAGTTAATATTCTAATTAAATAAATTTTTAACTATTATTGAACATGTATGTCATAAGAGGGGTGTCGGCTTAGAAAAACTTTATTTAGTCATATTCAATATAGCGTTATTTAGTCATATACAATATCTATAATTTTTTATTTTAAATATTATGTTCGTATTGTAATTGCTATTTTTCATGTTTATGATATTTTTAAGATTATAGAAATATAAATATAGAATAAGAGTAATTTCCAAGTAAAAAATTGATGTAAACTGTTTTAAATCAATTTTTTAGGAATTTTATAAAATACCTATCAATTTTTCTTAATATAACATATATTAATTAATCTATTATTATTATTTAAAATAATAATAATAATTATTATTATAATTTTGATCATCTATTTTTTAAAAATAGATGATTAAGATTATATTGTATTAAAAAGAAAATTATAATTTAAAAAGGATATAATTAGAAAAGGTTGCATTAGAAGTGATTTTTAAAAATAAAATTATAATCTATAAAGGATATAATTTAAAAAAGTTGTATTAGTTTTGATTTTTTTTAAAAAAAATATAATCTGAAAAGGATTAATAAAAAAAGTTTGTATTAGAATTGAATTTTATCTATTTTTTTAACTATAAAAAAAATTCATATTTACTATTTGGACTGTATCTTGAGATCTAAAAATCGGATTTGGATGATTTTACAATCCACGCAAAGTTCATAAAATTTATTTTAATTTGGTGATGATTTAGTAATTATTATTCAAATGGAAACATTCAGAATCTCAAGAGAAAATATTATTTTGAGTTTTTATATTAATCATATTCAGTGTAGAACCGTACATTGATAATGATATTCAATGTAGAAAACCTATTTATATATGATTTAAATCATTGACATACACATTTTCGTATTTCAAAATAAATACACATTTTAGTTTATAACATATTTAAATATAATTTTTTTTAGGTTAGATCTGAAGGTTTTCATCTATTTATTTTAAGATCTAACGATTCTTATTTGTTTTGTCGTACGGAAGACCAGACTATCGATTATCAAAGTTTTGGACAAAATTTCTCTTACACTTATTATTAAAACTAGCTTGTAACCCGTGCAACGCATGGTTCCTTTTCTAATATCTATAATTATATTAATTATTTTTAAATATTTATATGTTATTAATTTACATATGAAATTGTTGTTAAAAAATTGATATATATATATATATATATATATATATATATATATATATATATATATATATATATATATATATATATATATATATATATATATACTAGCTTATAACCCGTGCGATACACGAATTTTTCTTTTGATATGTAATAAATTTTATTTTATGTTACAATTATATTTTTATATAATCGCTATTTACAATATTTTACTTTAAATTTAATTTAAATAATGTAACATAAATTTAATTAAAGATATGCATGTTTTAAAATTTATATTATTAAATTTTAAAATAAATACGTCGTTGATGGAATTCTAACCTTGAAATTTGAGTAAATTAGTTTAATCATATAATATATCTAATCATTAGATCTAACGGTTATGATTTTTTTAATTAAAAATCTAACGGTTTATGATATTACTAAAAATCATCAATTAAAAGTAAACATTTTTTTAATTAAAAAAGACAATTGACTAATTATCATTAATTATATTATTTATTTTGACAATAAGGATGACCGTGTCAAAAACCGAAACGACAAACTTTCGATGCTCGTGCGATGCACGGGTTTCTTTTATTATGTTATAAATTTTATGTTTTTATATAATCATTATTTTTAATATTTTTTTTAATTTTAATTTAATATAATTCAATATACTCATGTTTACGATTTATACTAACGTTTCTTTATTAGAAACAACATATACGGATTTTTAATATATTTTATTAATAATTGAAAAATATGATGTGATATTTTCGGGTATATATTAGTGATTATAAGATTAGTTTTAAATAAAAAAGGTAACATGTTTCAATTCGAAAGGAAATATTAATGATTGGAAGATATGATACAACTGATGTTTTTAGGTCTTTAAAAAAGGTAATATCTTCAACTAAAAGCAAATGTGAAAAAGGCAATCGACTAATTACCAATAATTATAGTATGTTGTTATTTAATTTAGTTGTTTTAATATGGTATATAATTTTCTTTATAATGAAGGGTAAATAAGTAAATTCACGACGTACCAAAAAATAGATACCAAAACTTTTAATGTTTCGGTTTTTATATAATTGTATAGATATATATTTAAAAACGATTTTACATGTTAAATTTAATATTTTTTCTTTATCTTAAATTCTTAAAATTTGATTTAGACGATTTTACAACCCACGTAAAATTAACAAACTAATCTTTAATTTAGTGATGGATCATAAAATAAATAGATGAAAAAGATGGATCTAGCATAAAAATATTTTATTTTTTAACATGTAAACTAAAAAGTGTATTTATATTGAAATACGAAAAAAGTGCATGTCAATGATTTAAATCATATAATATGGTTTTCTACATTGAATAGGATTATCAATGTAGGTCTTGTTGGGTTTCGAGGCATAAAACGCAGCGAAAACAGTGCTTAAAACAATAAAAATTCGAAACCCTAACTTAGGATCCATGTATAAGACGAGCTGATTATGGAGAACAGAATCAATAACTTTTAAGAAGCTTTAAAACGTATGAAATATGGAGGTCCAACGATGCAATCACCACACAGCCCTCATAGCAAGATCTGCGTCTCCAAAGAAGTCCACACGAACACAACGATCATCCAACGACCAACAGAGATGGTACTAGCCAAGAAAAACGCCTCTCTCTCTCTCTCTCTCTCTCTCTCTCTCTCTCTCTCTCTCTCTCTCTCTCTCTAGCCTCTCTAAGATGTAGAGCAGCTAGGGTTTAGGAAAAACAATTTCTGCAAAAGCTATTTCTAAACCAACACATCTTAATGTATTTATAAGGAGAGATTTGGGCTTAAAACCATAAAACGTTTTGGGCTTCACTAAACCCAATCTGTTTCGGTTTTAATCCTTTTATTATTAAATTCGAATTATACATTGCAATTAATCAAGTCCCACTTAATTAATTCAATAATTTGAATTAATAACTATTTAAATTCATAATTTAAATAACGCTCTGTTTATATTTTCTTATTGTGTAACCCTTTAGGTTATTATTACGTTGGCAATAATTTTAATATCCAATAATAAAATTATAAACAATGAGCGGCATCTAGTAATACATCATTGCTACCCAAGTAATAATAATAATTTGTGATCCAATTAAACCTTTCGTGATTAATGTTTCCGTGTAATATAATCCCTTTAACCAAATATTATAGATTAAACTCGAGGCATGTAATTAGTCATCCTCTTCAACGTTTAATTTGGGTTTCCTTGATCAATGAGTAGACTATTAAAACAAATCAATATTTGAGCATGGCCATGCATTTTCATAGTCTCACTCAATCAAGAGGCCAATAATATCTCTCCTAATAATAGGAGGGTTAAATCCTTTATCTATCATTCGTATTTCTCATACGTCTCATAATATACCCGATTTCCACTTTTATCATCACCTGGTCAAAGGTAACTTTTAATGTAGTCAGTATATTAATCCTCGTATAGAAATATAATGATCTCAAGTATAAGGATCATTACACCATTATCACTGTGAGTCTTTCGAATGACATTATCAACATGTAGAATCTCACTGTGGGTTTATCCAGTGTCATGTAGAATATTACATGCACCTATGTTCTTGACTTTAGTATCACTATACCTATGACCAATGAGATGTGGTCATCAATCAACAAACATACTAATCTTTATGCATTATAATTGTCCCATATTATTCATGCTCGATTAGGGAAATTTATGAATATTAGCACTATTCATATAATCTCATTTTTAAGTCACATACTTAAAGATATAGAATACGTGTTACATATAATCCAAGGACATTTATTATTCTAATATTTATATCGTAGTAAACAAAGATATAATAAATCAATGTAGAATAATCCATAAACATAATCATCAAATAACAAAATAGTCTCGCTAGAAACACTTTACATTGTCTCTAGGGTACTAACACTATCAGGTCTTCTACACTGAATAGGATTAATGTAAAAATTCGTAATTATATTTTCTCTTGATATTCTGAGTGTTTCAATTTTGATAATAATTGTTAAATCATCACTAAATTAAAGATAATTTGTGAGCTTTGCGTAGGCCGTAAAATCATCCAAATCTGATTTGGTCTTAAGAACACTAAAGAGTGGAATCTTGCTCAACATTTGCAACTCCTGTGCAAACTTGTTGGAAACCACCCTTCCCTCTGGGCTTCGTGGGTCAATATGACAGTGTTAAAAAGACAGAACTTTTGGTGCATGGACATCCCGACGGACTGCTCCTGGATATGGAGGAGTATTCTAAAAATCCGTCCGTTAGCAAAGCAATATCTAATCTATAAATTGGGTGATGGTAGGAATACGTCGTTATGGTTTGATCCATGGTGGCATTCCAATCCTCTTGCCTCCTCTGCATATGATCTCATTATTTCTCAAAGTGGGTCTTGTGCTGAATCTAAAGTTCACGATTTGATAGCTACTGGTACTTGGAATCTGCCAACACCTCATGGTCGAATTCATCACTTAAACAGGGGCCTTCAAGTCTGGCTACAGGAGTTTGATTTCCCAGAGTTCGACTTAGGAAAATCGGATGCTATTTGGTGGGGGGATACGCCTCTCTCGAAAGTTAAAGTTTGGCACCTTTGGAATTCTATTCGAAGAAGACTACCAGAGGTTCCGTGGCATTCTTTTGTATGGCATAAAATTCGTGTTCTGAGATATGCACATCACCAATGGATTTCATGTCAAGGCAGACTGCCTACTTTTGATAGATTGGCGAATTTCGGTATTACTATTCCACAAAATTGCCTCCTGTGTGTTGGAAGTTCAGAATCTTCGAATCACCTTTTTGTCACTTGTACTTATAGCAGCTTCATTTTATGGCAGCTAGCTCCCCTACTGCACGTTTCTATCAATGCGGACACATGGACTGGTCTCCTATCTTCATGGGCCTCTGTGCTTGATCATGTGGATCGCAATCTTGCTCTTCTTACAGCGCAAGTTTTTTGTTATCATATTTGGAGGGAGCGAAATGCCCGTTTGCATGACAAAAGGGATTTTTGGACCGAAAAAATTATTAGAGGGAATTTTGTTAGATGTAAAATCTAAGTTAGCTAGCTCTAACTGGTTCAAACAATTTTCTTGTAAAGATAGGTATAGGTGGACATTGTTATGATGTTGGGTTAGGCCACTTTCTTTTGTTACTTTCTATTTGCAATCTCCTTCTTGGCAGATTGTTTGTAGATAGTCCTCTCTATGGTTTGTCATAGAGCAAGGGTAAAACCCTCTTTTCTTTTTTCAATATATATTAAAGTTAGAAAAAAAAAGATAGAGCCCAAATAGTAAATATGAACTTTTTTTAATATTAATAAAATGTTAGGTCCAATATGATTGTAGAAGGGGGGGTTGAATACAATCTATATCAATTTCTCAAAATTTATTCGTTAAATAATTTTCACTTAAACGAATATTTTGTGCGGAATAAATTGACACGGATTTGAAGTTGAATATAATTGTATATTAACTTGATGGGGTGTTACAAAATCAATCCAAACGATTATCAAGTGTTTAATAACTAATTAGAAAATTCGACATGAACTTTTCTAATTTAGTTAATAAAGATCAAGATAAGTACTAGGAAACTTAATTCGCTAGTAGTACAAGAATCACAAGTAAATAAGTTCCAGCGGATAGAATATTACAAATATGATGAACTTGAATTTCTGTGAATTAATTTGTGCTTGGTGTTCTTGATATTGAGAGAGAAAACTGCTGTGCTTCTTGAAATATTTCTGTTATGTTCTTCCTTTTTTGTTTCTGCTGCTTCTGCTGTGTTTTATAACAAGAATAGGTCTGCTGCTTTCTGTGGGATATTTTACTGATTTGGTATGACTTAAACTGCTTCAAGACATAATAAATCAGTTGTCAACATGACTTAAACTTGCTCCAAGACATAAATAATCCTGCGGTATGACTTAATTTCAGGCGGTACGACTTAGAAAATCTGTCGGTATGACTTAATTCTCGGCAGATCTGGCGGTATGACCTAAACAGCTTTTGTCGGTATGACTTAGCACTTTTAAGAAATATCTCAGCCTCTGTATGACTTAATCAGTTTAGCTCGGTATGACTTAGCAGTTGTTGCTGGCGGCATGGCTTAAACTTAAGTCATACCGAATTTATTCCAGCCATGACTTAATCCTTTCAGCTTTGTTTAAGTCTTTCCTTTAAGTCATATTGATCCATTTAATTAATTAATGATTAACCAATTCATATTTAATTGATACAATAATTAATTTAATAAATAAATTAATTCTTTTAGAATTAATTCATTAATTAAATCAACTAAATGATTTATATCAATTACAAATGAATTTAATTAAATCAATAACTAATTAATTTAATTCTCACAAACCACTGAAAATAATAAAGAATTACTACTGACTTGTGTTGATGTTCGATGTACTGTCTGGTTCATGAACGACTAACTTCAATGATGCTCCTTCTTTTCTGACTTTAAGTTGTGGTTTATTTCTTCTCTCAATTCTCTTGTACTCTTCTGTACTTTGACTGACTTTCAATCTATCACTCGAAAAATCTCTGTCACTGTAAATGAATCCATTCACTTCAATGCTATACTGGGGCTTGATCAGATAACTGAATCATCTTCCAGTGTAAAACATCAAAACTATAGATTGACTTTCTTCTTTCTTCTGACAGATAATGCTTCCTGAGATTCCTGTGATAGATCATATGGATATTTACTTATTACAATTTGGTTTAAGTTGATTAGGATCCTCGAACTACAAATAGGCTGAGTCATATGCCTTTCAATCTCCCCCTATTTGTTTGTTAGACAATAACAAGCAAATTCCTAGTGAATACCTCAACTAATCCAACTTAACCAAATGAAAGATAAAACTTTAAATGTAAAGTAAATATGAAAAAGTTCTGGTTTATATTTAAAATTTCCAAATTCAAACATAAAGATAAATACACGATAAATGATCCTTTAGACTGATCATGTAATACATTTTCCTATCTTGAATTATCTAAGCTCTAAGGATTTAACATGTAGAGCTATTCTTCAATTGTGACGATCTTCTCTGATTTCTCCTTTTTCTGGCTCATCAACGACTTGTAAGTTCTTTTGCAAATCAGAATCAACAAGAAGCTCTCTTCTTGATGACAATCCTTTAGGTAAGATCAATGGAATTCCAAGCTTCTTTCTCAATTCACCTTGAAATTTATCATAATCTTTTATATTGGTTTGTGCATAGGAACGAATGTGATCTGCAGCTTCAATCTTTGCTTGAGTCAAGAATCCATGATTTCTGAGAACATATTCAGCATATACCAAGTGTTTGCATGATGCATATATAATTCATTTGTCTGAAGATTGATTGAATGAAGTATCTCTCCCTTAAGAAATTTCACTTGTGGAGGATTATCAATTATTTCTAGTCCAGCCCTTTCAGCAAATTCTTTGAATTTATCATGAAGCAATACACCTAACTCAGATGATGTTCTCACTTTTGGCCTAAGTACCTAAATCTCTGTCAGTGATCTGTTATAAAAGAACTGAATAGATACTCTGAATGTTCCAACATTATGAGAATCTACAAAGATTACCAACTCATCGGTTTTGGGATCAAATGCAGTAGTTATCCTGATGACTTCTACCTTTAAGGCCTTTACATACATATCATGTATTGGATTCGCCAGTTTAAATTCTTCGAGAATATCTCCAAGACGACGATCATCATAATCAGAACTCTGAGGTGAGTCAATTGCTTTTTGAGCACGTTCCCATTTCTCACCACTTTTGAGTCTGACATACATCTTCCTAGCTTGAACATTTAAAGCATGTTGTCGTTGTAATGCTTCCTGTTCAGCTTTCTGAAGCTCTTCATTTCGTGCAATCTGCTCTAATGATTTTTGAAGCTTTTCTTCTCTCATCAATAAATTAGCTTCCCATTGAGCAAATAGTTCTTCAGATTCTTTGTCTGCTTGTAGAGCTTCATATTCAGATGTCACTGGTTCTTCCCCTTCCCAGTGACTGAGATCTGGTTCAGGTATTTCTTCACCTTCATCAGAAAACTCAAAATCAGCAAAAATATCAAAATTATCCGGTTCACCCGTGTAGTAATAACCTTCAGTGTCTTTGACTTGATCATCTTCAGCTACTTTCTTCTTCACCTTATCTCTCCTGTCTTCACCTTGATCTTTTTCTTTATCAGATTTACTTCCTCCATTTCTTTCTTTAGATTTCTCCCCTTGTGATTTCTGTTGTTGTTGTGATTTCTCCCCCTTAGTTGAGGAATCCTCTACAGATTTACCAGATGCACCAGCTCCAGGATCTCGCTCATCATCATCACCACTTTTACTTGCAAAGAATTCCATTTCTTCAGTTGTAGGTGTGCGATTTTGACTTATAAGATTAAACAAATGTGTTAATCCTTTAGCTTGGTGTGCATTTTGCTTTTCAATTTGGGCAAGATGAAAATCATTAGATTGCTGATTTTCATGTACTTCTGTCTGTAGATGTTTAACTTTGTCAGAAATTTCGGCAATTATTCTGTCTTGAGCAACAGTAACCTCACCAGAATCATCAAGAGATTTTTCAAAAGAGAGTTCGAGAGTATTGATTTTGTTGGTGAAGGATGTCTTCATGTTGTTGATGTCACCTTTTAATAATGCAAGCTGATTATCAACAGAGGTGGATGAAGAAGACCGTTCACCCACTTATGCTAGAAGTAATCTTGCTTCAGCTTTACTTGCCTCAAGTTCCTTTTCTAGAGCTTGAATCTTTTGTAGCAATGAGAGAGTGTATGTGTCAGTGTGTGCACTCACCTGAGTTTCACTCTGTATTTCACTCACCTGACGTGCATGTGTATCACTCAGTTTTGAGGTGATCCTTACATCACTCCTCTCAATTTCCTTTGCTATTCCAGAAATGGTACCTGCAGATAAAATCACCCTAGCCTCCTCTGGGAAGGTCAGTGGTGGTGCAATGGGAGTTCGCAAATCCCTATCCTCAATCAAGTCTACTTGAACATTTGAATTTGTAATCTGAATTTCTTCAGTAATAGATTGATCGAGTTGCCTTCCACTTTTTCCAGTCGAAACTGCGAGTGGAAACTCCCTTGGGGGATCTAGGAATGTTTCTCCTAGGAGGGGAGATGATGGTTCTATTATAGTTGGCAAAGAACCAAGATTTCCCTCAGAAGCCTGTGAAGACTCTTCTACCGTAACTATGGTAGGTACTGTTTCCAATTCTAAGTGCTATCCTGTCAGAGTGTCCCTATTTTCATCCATATCTACATGTTCTCCCATTGTTAGTAATAACAATGGGGTTGTGCTTGACACATTACAGAATGCCATGGCCCTATGGCGAATTTCAATAGTTTCATCATGTTGAGAGGATGACCCTAGTAGCTGTTTTATGGCCATATCAATGTCCATATCCTTTTGAGAAGATACGGATGGGCTTACAGTTGCCTCAAATTCAGTTCTACTCTTCTTTTGGAGAGGAAGAGCTGTGGTTCACTCACAACATCACTACTTCTTTTTGCTCTTTTAAGTTGTAACTTCTTCTTTTTGGTTTGATAGAATTTGCCTATTTTTGTATCTCTGTTTGGCTCTATGACCTGGTTTAGAGATTGTGGTGCTACAATCCCTTGGTCAGTCCTATAAACCACTTGGGTTTCAGAAGATAATTGTAAAGCAGTAGGAGTAATAGAGAGATTAGAATTCAATACCTGGTCAGCAGGTGTTGGAGAAGTTGCAGCTTGAGTAGTTTGAACTAGTTGCTCTTGAACAGGTTCAACTTGCTGAATAGGTACTTCTTGTTCAGCTTCTAGTTCCACTACTGGTTCTTCTTGCTCAATTGCTAACACAGGTGGTTCAGGTACTGGTTCATTTAGCTCGGGTATAGGTACAGGTGCAATGACAGGTAGTTGTATATAGTTTGACATATATTGAGTGACAACTACTGGCACATTCGGGAATTTATGCTTAGCACCGTACTCAGTGAATAACCTAGTTGCTGGTTTACCTGACACCAATGATTCACTATTCAGAAATGGAGCATGAAGTTCTAGTTCAACCAGATGATTAAAAATCAATGAAAGGGATCTAGGGTAATAGAATTGAACTTTTTCACCCTTGTCAAAATTCCTTTTAGCGTTGATTATTCTTCTAACCAAAGGAACACACAGAAGTCTGCCAATGTTGATTCTTCGATCATGAGCAACTGCAAAGCATGCTGCATAAAAGAAGGTAATACTCCAAAGTTGCTCTTTGTTAAGTTGGCAAACACCTTAGCTAGTGTGTCGAACACGTAGTCCCATTCCTGAACGAGATGCTTTTTATTCAAGAAAGGAAAATCTGCTCTGTCTTGATAGTAGATACCAGCAAAGAAATTAGTCAAGTCCTGATCTGATGGAAGGTCTTCAAAGTTGTTACTTGGAAAGTTTAAGACCGTATTAATGACAGATTCATCCACTGTGTACTGATTGTTTCCAAGAGAGAAAACAAACGATCTATTATCGTTAGAAATAACAACAGTAGTACACATAATTCGTAGGGGTTCAATTTTTAATGGAGTGTCTAAACTCAAAGCAGTGCGAACTAGTGAATGATCATTCATAAAGCGAATCCACGGTCGAAAACGTTCGAGTGAACATTTTTCGGGATCAAAATATCCAATCAAATTATGCTTAACTATTTCAAATCGATCATTGTTATTACCAGCCATTTTTTAGTCAAATTTTAACACTTTGAAAATTTCAGATTTTACAAAATAATTAATTAAATTGATTTATTTCGAATTAATAATTAATTAAAAATTCGAAAATAATCAAAGTTGTTCAAAAATTATGAAAATTTCACACAATGATCTTGATACACACACGGGCACTCTTGTATTTTTAGTTTTTGAAGAATCAAACCCAAACTCCCGGAATTTCAAATCGAAAAAGGCGATTTTTCAAAAAAAAAAAAAACAAAAAAACGAACCAAATCATTTGATTAAACCGTCGATATGAAGATAATCGGACAGAGGTTTGATCTGGGCTCTTGTATCGTGATTTGGTTGAGTTTTAGAGCAGAAAATCGGGCATGAATTCGACTGAGTATATGTGTATATGTGTATGTATCGACTGAGAAGTCTCTGTGACTTAACACGAGAGAATGACTTAAACTATAAAAAATACTTAATCTAATAACACTACTGATATATATATACTAATATACGAATATGACTTAATTAAAGACTAAAACTGAACAAGACTTAATATATTATAACTGTTATATACATACTAATACTCGATTATGACTTAAATTTACAAAAGAAATAACTGAATATAACTTAAAATATAACTAAGACATAAATAGATATATACATAAATACGTGATTATGACTTAAAATAACATAAAGACTTAAAACTGTACAGACTTAATACTCTATTAAGACTTAATCTATGTACAAGACATAACTGGTTATGACTTAACTTAAAACAGACAAGACTTAATTCTAATTAACTAAAATTCGAATAATACTTAAATATATATACAAGCGAATATGACTTAATTAAAAAGACTCGCTATGACTTAACTGAATAAGACTTAACTATACAGACCTATACGAATATGACTTAATTAAAAACACTCGGTAAGACTTAAAATAAAAACAGAATATTAATAAATCAAAATGACTAAATCTAATCAGACTTAATCAATATGACTTAAGAGTTAATATTCAGTATAATTTTTAGGTCATACTGAATTTAAAGAAATTAGTCATATTAACATCTTGATTTAATTTAAGTCATATTCTAATCAAAATAAATTAAAATATATGCAGATTACATAATTAAACACTCAAAAATTTACAACTTTTAATATAGAAAAATATTAAAAATAATATAATAAATTAAACAAATAATAACCACAAAAATAACTAACATAGACTATTCTATTTAACGGAAATAAAGCAATATTAACAGGACAAACACTACAAAAAATTAAATAAAATAACTATATAAATGAAAATAAATACATACAAATATTCTAAAAATATAGAAATATGGAGTATCAAATAATATGAATAAACAGAGTGATGAATAAATTAACAAGCAAGAAAATAAGTTGATAAAATAATTAAACAAGTGATTTTATTCAACAAATATTCACAAAATAATCACTTGTAAATTATTAAAGACTAAACCTCAGATATTAACTAGATTAATTACTAGGACTGTTCAACATACCCAATTCACCAACAATTTTGGTGAATGTGGATTCGTCAAGCGACTTAGTAAAAATATTTGCTGTTTGTTCTTCAGTGAGTACAAAAAGTAATTCCACTGTATCATTCATGACATGCTCTCTAATGAAATGATACCTGATGTCTATATGCTTTGTCCTTGAATGTTGCACAGGGTTGTTGGAGATTTCTATGGCACTTGTATTATCACACAAAATAGGAATATCTTGCAATACAAAGCCATAGTCCATCAGTTGATTCCTAATCCACAAGATTTGAGCAGAACAGTTTCCAGCGGCTATGTATTCAGTTTCGGCTGTAGAGTTGGAAACTGTTTGCTGTTTCTTGCTGTACCATGAAACCAAACTACCACCTAGGAATTGACAACTCCCAGAGGTACTTTTTCTATCTACAACACTTCATGTATAATCAGAATCTGTATATCCAATAAGATTAAAACCAGAATCTTTAGGGTACCAAATACCTAAATTAGGCGTACCCTTAAGATATCTTAAGATTCTTTTTACAGCAATGAGATGTACATCTCTAGGATTCGCTTGGAACCTTGCACATAAGCATGTAGCAAACATTATATCCGGTCTACTTGCAGTGAGGTAAAGTAATGAGCCTATCATACCTCTATAGCTTGTGATATCTACCTTAGCAGAATTTTCACATGCTCCAAATTTGACAGCTGTGGATGATGGTGTCTTTGCTGATGATGAGTCCTTCATTTGATATTTCTTGAGGAGCTCTTTGATGTACTTGGATTGATAAATAAATATACCGTCTGGCCTTTGACTTATTTGTAATCCAAGAAAGAACTTCAGCTCTCCCATCATGCTCATTTCGAATTTATCCTGCATTAACTTTGAAAACTTCTTGCATAGAAACTCATTAGTAGAACCAAATATAATATCGTCCACATAGACTTGGAATAGTATAGTATCATTCTTATGCTTTTTAGTAAAGAGCGTTTTGTCTATGACACCTCTTGTAAAACCATTTTCAAGTAAAAATTCAGAGAGAGGGTCATACCATTTTCTTGGTGCTTGCTTAAGACCATAGATAGCCTTGTAGAGAAAGTAGACGTAGTCCAAAAATTCCGGATCTTCAAAACCAGGAGGTTGTTCTACATACAATTCTTCATCTAGTTTACCATTCAGAAAAGCACTATTAACATCCATTTGATAAACTTTGAAGTTTGAGAATGCAGCGAATGCCAAGAATATTCTGATGGCCTCAAGTTTTGCCACTGGAGCATAGGTCTCATCATAATCAATGCCTTCAGCTTGAGAATAACCTTTTGCTACCAGTCTTGCTTTGTTTCTTGTCACAATGCCATCTTCATCTAGTTTGTTTCTGAATACCCACCTAATGTCAACCACTTTCCTGTCTTTAGGTCTGGGTACCAGCTTCTATACTTCTTGCTGTTCAAATTGATTGAGTTCATCTTGCATTGCAATCACCCAATCAGGATCAGAAAGAGCTTCTTCAGTTTTCTTAGGTTCCATAATAGACAGAAACCCATAATAATTACTTTGATTTTGATAAGCCCTTCTAGTTTTCCCACCAACATCTGGATCACCAATAATCAGCTCAAAAGGATGAGCTCTATTCCAAACAGTCTGTCTGGGAAGATTTGATCTTGATGATTCATCATGATCTTCATTTTGATGTTGAGTATGACTAGATGATCCTTTAGTTTCTCCCCCTGAGTTGTTGCAAGAGTGACTTGATGAGGGTTCAAGAGTGTCAGTGGTGTCTTGAAAATTATCATTATTTCCACCACCATCACTTTGATCATTACCATCATCATTTTGATTATCGTCAGCAACAACATCAGGTTGTTTGTCATCATCTGAATCTGAGTCTGATATGTCATCAAACGTTAGTTTTTCAAATGGATTTTCAGTTTGGATACTTGGGAGTTTTGTGTCATCGAATGTAACATTGACACTTTCCATTGTTTTCTGTTGATCAATCAGATACACCTTGTAGGCTCTTCTTGTATAACCAATAAAGATTGCTTCATGTGCTTTTTCTTCAAATTTTCCTCCTTGATCATCTCCTTGGCTCTTCTTGTATAACCAATAAAGATTGCTTCATGTGCTTTTTCTTCAAATTTTCCTCCTTGATCATCTCCTTCTTTTAGCACAAAGCATTTTGTCCCAAATACATGAAAGTATTTAAGTGTTGGTTTCTTTTCATTTAAAGCTTCATAAGGTGTCTTCATTAAGTCTTTGTTGATAAGCGTTCGATTTTGGGTATAGCATGCAGTGTTGACAGCTTCAGCCCAAAAGCTCAATGGAAGTCTTGATTCACTTAGCATAGTACGAGCAGCTTCAACCAAGGTTCTATTCTTTCTTCCTACCCCATTTTGCTGAGGAGTTCTTGGAGCCGAGTACTATCTGGTTATACCCCTTTCTGTACAGAAATCATTTAGAACTGCATTCTTGAATTCAGTTCCATTATCTGACCTTATAGATCTTACTGGATACTTAGAATCCAGCTCAATCAACTTAATATGATCAATCACTAGTTGTGGAGTTTCATCTTGGAATGTAGGAACAGGACCCATGTGAATTTTGAAAAGTCATCAACAATCACTAAAGCATATCTCTTCTTTGACATTGACATCACATTAACTGGACCAAACAAATCCATATGAAGTAATTGTAAGGGTTCAGTTATTGAAGATGTGTCAGTGCTCCTGTGAGTTGCCCTTTTTATCTTCCCTTTTTGACATGCATCACATAGTCCTTCCTGAGTGAATTCCATTGAAGGAAAACCTCTCACCAATTCTCTTTTAATTAGAGAATTCATTGTCTTGAAATTAAGGTGAGAAAGTTTCTTGTGCCATAGCCAACTCTCGTCATTGGATGCTTTGGAGTAAAAGCAATTAATTTCATCAGTGCTTCCAAAGTTCATGTTAGCTACGTACAAGTTGCCTTTTCTTACTCCCGTCAACTGTGGCTTTTCATTTCTCTTGTGAGATATCAGACAGTTCTTTTTATTAAAGTGAACCTCATATTCTTTGTCACAGAATTGACTAATACTGAGCAAATTGTGCTCCAGTCCTTTCACAAAAGAAACATCTTCAACTATAACATTACCAGCTTTTAATCTGCCATATCCATCAGTTTTACCTTTGCTGTTATTTCCAAAGGTAACGACTGGGCCGGCTTTCTCCACCACATTTGTCAGCAGGGCTCTATCTCCGGTCATATGCCTTGAACATCCACTGTCCAAAATCCATATAACTCGCTTAACCTGTTTCACACCCTGCAATGACAAATCGGTTAGACTCTCTTCCGAACCCAAACTTGTTTGGGTCCAGAGTTCTTAAAGAATAGACCTTTATCAGGCAAAACTAGGGCTGTCAAAAAAATTCGAAAAATCCGAAATCCGATCCGAATATCCGAGTTCGTATCCGAAAAAAACCGGATATTATCCGTATCCGAAGTCAATCGGATATTATCCGTATCCGTGTCCGAACATTTAGGATACGGATATGGATATAGGCGTATCCGTATCCGAAAATATCCGTATCCGAAATTAATTAATTAATTAATTATTATTCATAATATATTTTATGTATGTACTTATGTAAATTGGAGATCTTATTAGATCACTACTATTTTCAATATGACTCGTAACTAGTGCTTTGTCACGGATTATTGTTTCTATTTTTTAAAAAATATTTTTGAACGATCCAAACATACGGATGTCAATATATATCTAATATAATGATATTCCCAAAATTTCAGAAAATAAAAAAATTAATTTGATTGGAGATCTTAGTAGATCACCACTATTTTCAATATGACTCGTAACTAGTGCTTTGTCACGGATTACTGTTTCTATTTTTTAAAAAATATTTTTGAACGATCCAACCGTACGGATGTCAATATATATCTAATATAATGATATTTCCACAATTTCAGAAAATAAAAATTTTGATTGGAGATCTTAGTAGATCACTACTATTTTCAATATGACTCGTAACTAGTGCTTTGTCACGGATTATTGTTTCTATTTTTTAAAAAATATTTTTGAACGATCCAACCGTACGGATGTTAATATATATCTAATATAATGATATTTCCAAAATTTCAGAAAATAAAAAATTAATTTGATTGGAGATCTTAGTAGATCACTACTATTTTCAATATGACTCGTAACTAGTGCTTTGTCACGGATTATTGTTTCTATTTTTAAAAAAAATAGTTTTGAACGATCCAACCGTACAGATGTCAATATATATCTAATATAATGATATTTCCAAAATTTCAGAAAATAAAAAATTAATTTGATTGGAGATCTTAGTAGATCACTACCATTTTCAATATGACTCGTAACTAGTGCTTTGTCACAGATTATTGTTTCTATTTTTCTAAAAATATTTTTGAACGATCCAATCGTACGGATGTCAATATATATCTAATATAATGATATTTCCAAAATTTGAGAAAATAAAAATTTTGATTGGAGATCTTAGTAGATCACTACTATTTTCAATATGACTCGTAACTAGTGCTTTGTCACGGATTATTGTTTCTATTTTTTAAAAAATATTTTTGAACGATCCAACCGTACGGATGTCAATATATATCTAATATAATGATATTGCCAAAATATCTTAGTGGATCACTACTATTTTCAATATGACTCGTAACTAGTGCTTTGTCACGGAATATATATATATATATATATATATATATATATATATATATATATATATATATATATATATATATATATTTACTTTTTAGAATTTAGAATTTATAATATAATATCTATAATATATTATTTATGTATTAAAATTTAATTATTTATTATTTAAATCATTAATAAGTAAAGATATTTACATTAAAAAGATTGTTTTTTAATTTTTTTATATGATTCGGATATTCGGATATTCAGATTTTCGGATATTCAAAGATATTCGAATTTTTAAAAAAATCTCAAAATTCGGATATTCGGATTCGGATATTATCCGTATCCGGATAATATCCGTCGGATTCGAATTCGGATATAACTTTCTAATATCCGTCGGATTCGGATACGGATTCGGATACGGATTTCGAATTTTGGATTCAGATTCGGATATAGGCAGATCCGTATCCGAAATATCCGTTTGACAGCCCTAGGCAAAACAACATTTTTAGGTTTTTGTTTGATTATCCAAATCTTTTTAGCAACAATAACATTCTTAGCAATGACTGGACATTTGACTTTATAAACAACCTTAGTTAAACTTTGTTTAGGCTTTCGTACAAATGTCTCTCTCCTAACTTGAGGAGGACTAGCAGTCTTTTTTCTAACATAGTTATTCCTATTAACATGTTGTCTAGGAGCAGTCTTATTAGTAGATGCATGATTACTATTAAAGTAAGAAGACATAAGATTAAAAGCACAAGACGTGCAATTAGCAACACCACATTCTTTATGAAAAGAATCAATAATAGGCATGGCAGATATGTTAGACATGTTATTGTTCTTTCTCACATTATTACTACCTAATCCAGTCTTCAAAGAACTGGTTGTATCAACAACCTTGACTGGCACTTTAGGTACTTCTACCTTAGGATGAACATTCTTGGGATTAATGTACTTAATAGGTTTTGCATTAATCTGGACATTTTCACTAGCAATGTCCTCATTACGCAACTCCTCCTGAATAACCATAGAAGTGAAATTCGGAGGTTCTACAACTGATTTCTTAAAGATAGGTTTTTCAACATTCTTAAGCACATGAGGTATTCCTCTCTCTTTAGCACTAAAAGAATTACCAGAATTTATGCCTAACATTCCAAGAGCTTCGTTATAACTAAACCCTATTCAGGTTTGTCCAAAAGCTTGTTTGTTGAAAAATTCTTTAGACTCTCTAACAGAATTAAAACATGCAGCTAATTTAACATCCTTTTCTTTTAACTTGGTTTCAAGCTCAGCAACTTTAGCAATTTGTTTTGACAAGTATTCAGATATCGGCTTTTCTCTTTTGTTAAGTCGAGCTATTTCTTCTATTTGCTGATCTTGATTAAACTACACCTTTTTAAATTCTAACAATTCATTTTCAGTGCTAGTTTTTTTAAGAACTTGTCTAGCAATTTCTCTCTGTGCATTATGATAGGAATTACCAAGAGAACGTAATAATTCAGCATCAGTGAGTTTTACCTCAGTTGTATAATCTTCGGAACTATCAGAATTTGCCATCAATGCAAATTTTCCAACTTCCTCATCTTCACTGTCTGTATCATCCCAGCTTTTACCCCCAGCCACATAGGCTCTTCTAGTCTTCTTCTTTCTGAAGCATAATCTCTTTTCTGGGCTTGTTTAGGTTTCTGACATTCAGCGGCAAAATGTCCCAGTTCATTACAGTTAATGCAACGAATCTTGCTTCTATCAACAGTTCCAGTTTTATAGCCACCTCTGCTATTAGAGGATGAAGAACCTCCTCTCTGGAATCTGCTATTTGATTTATACCTGAACTTGGGATTTCTTCTAAATCTGAAGTTGCTGAATTGCCTTACCATCATTGCCATAGATTCATCTTCCAATTGATCCAGCTCTTCCAATGAGTAGAAATCTCCACCATCCTGACTGGTTGATGTGTGACCAACTTCCACCTCGAGTTGATCCTTGACAGGGCTATAAGATTGAACAATCTTAGTTCCACTTCCTTAGGAGCCTCAACCACAAGAGCTGCAGAAGAACTTGCCACTCTGCCTTTACCATATATTTCCTTCTGTTGAGCTTGCTCCAACTCATAGGTCTTCAAAACTCCAAACAGTCTATCAAGAGCAATTTGATTCATATCTCTTGATTCTATGATGGCAGTTATCCTATGCTCTAGATGTGTAGGCATAGTCAACAAAAACTTCCTGTTTATCTCCTTTTGAGTATAATGCTTACCATGGACTTGCAAGTTATTGATGATTTTATTGTATCTTTCAAACACTTCTTGAATGCATTCATTAGGGCCACTTCTAAAGTGTTCATACTCAGAGGTTAAGATTTCTGGTCTGTTTTCTCTGACTTCATCAGTTCCTTCATTTATTGTTTCAATAATTTCCCACATGTGTTTAGCCGTTTTACAATTCATCACATGGCTATACATTAAAGCATCCAGGGTATCTATTAAAATGAGTCTAATATTTTTGTCCAATCCAGCATTCTCTTTATCATCAGAAGAAAAATTCTTAGGGTCCTTTGCATACGATCTAGCAGGTGTTGAAACAGCTCCATTAGTTAAAACTTGTTCTTCATGAACCATAGGAGTTACGGGTCCATTTCTCAGAACATTCATATATTTGGAATTTGTAACATCAAGAAACAACTCCATCTTATTCTTCCACATTTCATAATTATCTTTATCAAAGATAGGTATCTTCACAATTCCTTTTGGAGACATGATGAATTTTTAAGTGAGTTAAAAATTTGACTTTGATTTTTAGTAGAGTGAAAATAGGATCTTGATTAGTGTATCAATCAATAGGCTCTGATACCAATTGTTAGGTCCAATATGATTGTAGAAGGGGGGATTGAATACAATCTATATCAATTTCTCAAAATTTATTCGTTAAATAATTTTCACTTAAATGAATATTTTGTGCGGAATAAAATGACACGGATTTCAAGTTGAATATAATTGTATATTAACTTGATGGGGTGTTACAAAATCAATCCAAACGATTATCAAGTGTTTAATAACTAATTAGAAAATTCGACATGAACTTTTCTAATTTAGTTAATAAAGATCAAGATAAGTACTAGGAAACTTAATTCGCTAGTAGTACAAGAATCACAAGTAAATAAGTTCCAGCGGATATATTACAAATATGATGAACTTGAATTTCTGTGAATTAATTTGTGCTTGGTGTTCTTGATATTGAGAGAGAAAACTGCTGTGCTTCTTGAAATATTTCTGCTGTGTTCTTCCTTTTTTGTTTCTGCTGCTTCTGCTGTGTTTTATAACAAGAATAGGTCTGCTGCTTTTTGTGGGATATTTTACTGATTTGGTATAACTTAAACTGCTTCAAGATCAGTTGTCAGCATGACTTAAACTTGCTCCAAGACATAAATAATCCTGCGGTATGACTTAATTTCAGGCGGTATG
Organism: Saposhnikovia divaricata; assembly: GCA_036435485.1. Taxonomy (NCBI): domain Eukaryota; kingdom Viridiplantae; phylum Streptophyta; class Magnoliopsida; order Apiales; family Apiaceae; genus Saposhnikovia; species Saposhnikovia divaricata. The sequence goes on from CM071594.1 coordinate 61,012,243, forward strand.
ACTTAGAAAATCTGTCGGTATGACTTAATTCTCAGCAGATCTGGCGATATGACCTAAACAGCTTTTATCGGTATGACTTAGCACTTTTAAGAAATATCTCAGCCTCTGTATGACTTAATCAGTTTAGTTCGGTATGACTTAGAGCATCTCCAAGGATACATTATTTTCTTAGCCCCTAAAATAAGGATTATTAATAATATAGGAAATCAAAATGATATTTCACTCCAATGATAATCCCTATATAGATATCCTATATTTTAAAATTTTAATTTTTAATTAAAAGTTTTAAATTTAAATAAATCAACCAATGGGAAGGGGAGCAGATGACGTGGAGAAAGATAGGGGTTGATATTTGGATCCTCACATGTAGGGATCTATTTTCTCTCCCCTAAAATATATTGGGAAGGGGAGAAGTGGTTGGAGAGTGTTTTTTGGAAGAAAATCCCTAAAATTGGTAAGGGGTGTGCATCCTTGGAGATGCTCTTAGCAGTTGTTCCTGGCGGTACGACTTAAATTTAAGTCATATACCAAATTTATTCCAGCCATGACTTAATCCTTTCAGCTTTGTTTAAGTCTTTCCTTTAAGTCATATTTATCCATTTAATTAATTAATGATTAACCAATTCATATTTAATTGATACAATAATTAATTTAATAAATAAATTAATTCTTTTAGAATTAATTCATTAATTAAATCAACTAAATGATTTATATCAATTACAAATGAATTTCATTAAATCAATAATTAATTAATTTAATTCTCACAAACCACGGAAAATAATAAAGAATTACCACTGACTTGTGTTGACGTTCGATGTACTGTCTGGTTCATGAACGACTAACTTCAATGATGCTTCTTCATTTATGACTTTAAGTTGTGGTTTATTTCTTCTCTCAATTCTCTTGTACTCTTCTGTACTTTGACTGACTTTCAATCTATCACTCGAAAAATCTCTGTCACTATAAATGAATCCATTCACTTCAATGCTATACTGGGGCTTGATCAGATAACTGAATCGTCTTCCAGTGTAAAACATCAAAACTATAGATTGACTTTCTTCTTTCTTCTGACAGATATTGCTTCCTGAGATTCCTGTGACAGATCATACGGATATTTACTTATTACAATTTGGTTTAAGTTGATTATGATCCTCGAACTACAAATATGCTGAGTCATATGCCTTTCATAAAAAAATAAATAAAATTCAATTGTATCCTTTTCATATTATAATTTTCTTTTTAAAATTAATTTCAATACAAACTTTTTTTATTATATCTTTTTTAGATTTTTTTAATATGATATAATCTTGATAATCTATTTTTAAAAATATTAGATTCGTCGGTTGAGATTATTTTGGTACTACAGTGACCAAACCAAAAGATCAAAGCAAAATTATGGATAAAATCTCTCTTATACTTATTATGTATAAGGATATAATTGTATTTGGTTGTTAGTGGAAGTATCTTCAAATAAAAGCAAGTGTATTTTGATAATCAACACGAATTATAAATTATAAGTAGAATTCATAAATCGAATAGAATTTTCAACGTAAAAAATCGTCAATTTCTTCCTTATTTTGTTTCTACGTAGATTTAATTGGAAAATAATTGTTAAACCATCACAAAATAAAAAATTATTTTATTAACTTCATGTGTGCTGTAAAATCGTTTAGATCAAATTTTAAGAATTCAAGATAGAGTAAAAATATTAAATCGAACGTGTAAAATTTTATATATATTAATTTTTTATGGACAATTTGATTTGTAAATTAACAACATATAAAATTAAAAAAATTAATATTATTATAGATATTAAAAAAAGAACCGTGCAATACACGAGTTATAAGCTAGTGTATAAGAAATGGGGATAAGGGATTAGGGTCTCCTCGCCCCATTCCCCGATGAGAATTTACCAAAAATACCAGGTTTCAAGTTTCTTTTTGCAAAAATACCATCTTCTTTAATTCATTGCATATTTACTATCTCAAGTTTCTTAATTGCAAAAATATTATCTTTCCTTTTCCAACCCTTTTTTCTTTTTTTTTTTAAATAATTCGGATGAACAGTAACCTATTGATGAACAGTACCTGCCTCGTGGCAGCCACGTGGCAGGTACTGTTCATCGACTTTTGTTTTTTTTGTTTTTGTTTTTTTTAAGGTGGGATGATATGTTGGATTTGGGTTGCAAGGGGTAATATTCAACTTAATGCAACTTAATGCAACCACATGCAACTGAATTGGTGGATTTGGGTTTCAAGGCCCCGCCAGGGGCAATATTCAACTGGATGCAACCACATGCAACTGAATTGGTGGATTTGGGTTTCAAGGCCCCGCCAGGGGCAATACTCAACCACATGCAACTGAATTGGTGGATTTGGGTTTCAAGGCCCCGCCAGGGGCAATATTCAACTGAATGCAACTGAATGCAACCACATTGGTGGATTTGGGTTTCAAGGCCCTGCCAGGGGCAATATCCAACTGAATGCAACCACATTCAACTGAACGCAACCACATTCAACTTTTTTTTTTTAAGAAAAAATGGTGGGGTGATTTTGGTGGATTTGGGTTGCAAGGCCCCACAGGGGCATATTCAACTGAATGCAACTGAAAAACAAAAATTACATTCAGTTAGATGTAGTTGCAAATTTAGTTGCATGTGGTTGCATTCAGTTACCGATTTCAAGTTCCATTTTTCAGTTGTCATTTTTGTCCTCTTTTTTGGACTTATATATATATATGCCATTGCTCCATGCAGAACGCCCTTATATAACAAACAATAAAGAACACCATAGATCTAATAGATCCAATGGCCCCGTCAGGGACACCCAATACAAAAAGTTGTTATTTTTTTACCCTCTATCCATCCAGCAAAAAATAATAATAAAAAATTTTAAAAAAATTACTGTTCATGATGACGTCATGCTGACATCATCAGTGACGTCATCATGAACAGTAATTTTTTTAAAAAAAATTTTTATTATTTTTTTGCTGGATGGATAGAGGGTAAAAAAATAACAACTTTTTGTATTGGGTGCCATGAAAGAACTCTTATATTAGATTAGATATGAGGTGTTCTTTATTGTTTGTTATATAAGGTGTTTGTTATGGAGTGCAACTCATATATATAGAGTTGCACTCCATAACAAACACCTTATAATTATATAACAAACAATAAAGAACATCACATATCTAATCTAATCTAAGAGTTTCGTCACAGCACCCAATACAAAAAGTTGTTATTTTTCTACCCTCTATCAAGCCAGGAAAAAAAATGAAAATTTACTGTTCAGTGATGACATCATGATGACGTCATCAGTGATGACATCATGATGACGTCATCAGTGAACAGTAATTTTTCAATTTTTTTTTGCTGGCTTGATAGAGGGTAAAAAAATAACAACTTTTTGTAATGGGTACCCCTGGCGGGGTCCATGGATCTAAAAGATCTAAGGTGTTCTTTATTGTTTGTTATATAAGAGTGTTCTGTGTGGAGCAAAGGCCTATATATATATATATATATATATATATATATATATATATATATACCAACTAGGGAGCAGCGGGAGCAGGAAGTAAACATTTTTTAATTTGGAGTAAGAAAGGGCTCAGCACATGAGCTAGAGAGAAGAGAAAGAAAATTTATATTATTTTCCAAAAAAAAGCACAGCGAATATAGGATACAAAACTCTCTTATATAGAGAGTAAAATAGAGCTCTATGATTAAAGCTCTGACTAGACTAGTACAATAATTAGAAACAAACAAACTACTTTACAATAAAGCAGAATTATTGAAGCCGGGTGCTCTTTGGGCCCCATCGCCACTCACAATAATTCAAACTGATAAACAACTTTTAAGAAAATTACAATCAACTTTTAAAAAGCAAACAAAAGCAAATATTATTGCCTCTTCCACTTTGCTAAAGTCGATTCTCATTGTCTGAATTACTGAGCAAGTATGATTGCCGACTGTTGTTCAGGCTGTAAGATTATTGAACCAAAGGAGTTTCTGCTTTAACAACCTCTGCTTATGAACCTTACTCCATAGATAGTTATGGAGAAAATGGATCATTTCGAAATCTTCTTGGATTTGCTGAGAAGTTCTATTTTTTCTTTCCTCCCAGGACATTCGGGATTTGTGCAAGAAATAGTAATCAATTTGATCCTTAATACGCTTGATTTTGCGTTCTTTCTTCTTTAATTTTCTGTAGGCCGGACCTAGAGTAAACATGATTAATTTACTGGATCTTTACCTTTGCCAGAATTTTTCTGAGCATATAATTGAATCATAGCATCCCAATAATCTGATAGGGAAGGCGGGTCTTCTTGGACAGATTCTTCAGCTTGAGATTCACCTGCTAGACAATTATAAGTATTAGAATCCATTGATCCCTGCGAAGAAGTGGTCTTCATTGACTGATCATCTTCCTTTGGGGAGGATTGAGAAGGAAAAGTGCTAAAAAATTGTTCCTTCATGAAATCTAGAACTCGAACCATTATTTCTTGTTCTGATTCTGTTGGATATTTCTTTTGAAAGTAATCTCTCATGTTGGCCATTAATGGTTGAGAACTTTGGTTCCTGGGAATTTTATTTTTCTCTTCTGAGATAACTTCATGGATATGAACCACTATTTTTTGGATATCATCACTACTCATCTTGTTCCACCATTTGTAGAAAAAGTTTCTTTGAAGAACTGGGATATGCGATTGTTTATCCTTTGATACTGATACGGTCCACCGCCAGATCCATGGGATTTGAAATTTCGTAAAGAATAAAAATGGACATTGTCCAAAAATTAATTTCGTGGATAATTTTGAGATTATTAAACTATTATCACACCAAGGCTTGTGGAGTTCTTTGGGTAAGATTTCCAAAGAAGGACCAAATTTCGACCACCATTCATAAAACCAATTGGGAACTTGCTTATTAAGAAGGTCAGGATTAACAGAGAAAAACCAAGAATGCTTATTCTTAGGATTTTGGTAATAAAAAGCTTTAGTGAAAGCTTGGATATAATCCCAATAGTTGAAGTAAACATAGTTACCTTCTGAAATTCTAACAGCTTTGTCAGTATTTGGACTTATTCCCCATTCTCTTGGCGACAATATCTTATTGATATGGCATTTACTAAAGTTTATAAAACTTTCAGGGTTATTATTTTGTTAATGATGGGTAATAGTTATCGATTCGGTAACTGATAATAGAATTTCTAAATGATGCCTGGCATGATTATGCAAACCAGGGTATCCTCTTGATTCAAGATATCTGGTTCTTAGAACCCACCCATCATTAGGACTTATTTGTAAGTCTTCTTCTTCAAGAAACAAAATATTTTCTGTAACAGGATTTTCGAAATATTCTTTCTCCTGAAAAGCATCAGTAATTGCTATATCCTTATAGGTTGAAGAGGAAGGTATATCTTCCTTCTTTAGAGGTGCAGGTAATTACTGCATATTTCGATTTTGAAATAATGTCCAATCTCCTATTAGAGGAACAGTTGAATCTGGACGAGGTAACATATTGTTATTCCCATATCCTCGACCACGGGTATAACCGCGACCTCTTCCCCTATTAGGGGTTGACATTACCCTGTAAAAATTCACGGGTTAAATAATCAGCAAGAGAATTATTTTCTCCTTTTATATATTGAATATCGAATTCAAAGGCTGAAAGCTGAGCTTGCCATCCTGCAAAAATTTGTTTTGCTACAAGATTCTTTACATCTTTTTCAATAATTGATTTAGCTGAGCTACAATCAATTCTTAACAGAAATTTCTGATTTAGTAAATCACTTTGAAATTTAGTGATGCATTTAATAATAGAAAGCATTTCTTTCTTAATAGTAGAGTATTTTGACTGAGTAGGATTCCATTTTCCTGATGTAAATCGTACTAGGACTTCTTTTGAAGTTTCAGGAATTACTTGTTTTAGTATTCCTCCATAACCTATATTAGAGGCATCTGTTTCAACAATTTTGAAATATTTCGGATTAGCTAAAGATAAGCAAGGTAAACATTTTACCTTATTTTTAATCTTTTGGACTGCTTGAGAATGTTTCTTTGTCCAAGGCTCAGGTTTTTTCCTGAGTCTAGCATACAGTATTGCTGTATCTTGGGCTAAATTAGCATAGTAATCTGAAATATAATTCAGTCTTCCTAAAAATCTTTGTAACTGTTTTTTATCAGTTATTGTATCAGGTAATTTAGAAGCAAATTCAATACTTCTATCTATAGGAATAATTTTTCCTTGATTAATTATATGACCTAAAAATCTAACTTGAGTCTGAAACAATTTCATTTTGAGGGCAGATATTACTAACCCATTATGTTTTATCAAAGTCTTAAATATTTTTAAGTGTTTGATATGCTGTTGAACTGTTTTAGAGAATACTAAAACATCATCTATATAAACAATTATAAATTCAGTATTGGGATTAAATATATCATTCATTATATTCTGAAATTCAGAAGGGGCATTTTTCTGACCGAAAGGAAGGACATTCCATTCATAATTACCAAAAGGAACGGTAAAGGCAGTTTTATATCTGTCAGATTCATTAATCTGTATTTGCCAATATCCTGATTTCATATAGAATTTAGAAAAGATTAAAGCATCGCTTAATCTATCTAACAAATCCTTTTTATTAGGGATTGGATATCTAACCCATTTTAACAGTTTATTAAGAGGTTTATAGTTAATAACTAACCTAGGGACGCCTCTTTCCTTTTCTGCAGCATTATTAACATAAAATGTTGTGCAACTCCAAAGGGATTTAGACTTTCGAATTAAGCCTTTTTCTAAAAGAGAATTTATCTCTTTTTTACATAATTCTAAGTATTCTTTGTTCATTTGGGATGGCCTAGCCTTAGTAGGAATTTGGTTTTCATTAAAACCATCTATATAAGGAAGGGAAACAACATGTTTCTTTCTATTCCAGAAAGCATTAGGGAGGTCATTACAAACCTCATCATTGAATTGTTTTTCAATGATCTTTATTTGATTTTTAATATTGGGATTCTTGAGTTGTTCATTAATACTCAAAACTTTTATTTCTTCTTTAAGAAAACATAATTGATTTTCTTTGCCAAGAAGACGATCTCTCACCTCATTAAGTATTCGAGTCTGGGGATCGGTAACAAATTCAAATTTTATGCTTTTACCTTCTATTATGGTAGAAATTCCACTTTGATCAACATTGTTGAGAGGCATAATATTGTGAAGGAAAGGTGTTCCTAATATTATTCTATGGTTAATATTCTTTATTAGAAGAAAAGATGTGGGAAGACAAATGTCTTGGTTGCAAATATAAGCGTTTGACAACTTATACCTAACTTGGAGCTTGTCTCCAGCAGCATGAGAAATGGATTGGGTAGTTTTTTCAAAATATTTAGTAGGGATTATTCCCTCTTTAATACAGTTCAAATCAGCTCCACTATCAACTAGAGCTATCTCATCTTTAAGAATAATTTTTCTATCTATCATAAGAGTAACTTTAATATACCATCTTTGAGATGTTACTTGTTCTAAAAGATTCAAGTATTCTGTAACTTCATTGTTACTAGTAGATGGGATATTCTTGGGTTCTTCCTTTTTAGAGGAGGAAGGTTTTTCTTCTAACAAAGTAATTCTTTGCGCTAACAGGGTGTTATTCTGTTTCATCTGACTAATTTCAAATTTTAATAAATTGACTTCTTTTTTCAAATCATTACTGGAAACAGGAGTTTCCTTAATAGTAGATTGCTGAAATCTATCTATAACCTCACTAAATTGGTAGGGTGCTTCTATAAGGATAGGAGTTTCTTTTTCCTTATTATCTTTAATAAGGGCTTCGAGCATTTGCTTTTTTAATTCAAAATTCATAATTGATTCTATGATTTTTAAGGCTCGGTCTTGATCGGCTGTTAAAACATTTAATCCATTCATATCTACTATGGATTTGTAATAATTTAATTCATTACACTGACAATCATTATTGTCAGAACTAACTGAGTCTGATGAGGACTCATAAATTAAGGCTAAATCTTCATCATTAGAAGATTCTCTTTCTTCATCTGAACTATGTAGCATGACCTTTTCTAATTGTGAACGTAATTGTTCATCTTCTATCTCATTGAGAGCTTTCTTAGTCCAACATTGATTGGCATAATGGCTTTTCTCGAGTATGAAGTTTGAATATACTCTGGTTCTTCAAATAGAAGATCTTGAGGAGAAGGTCTTTGATAGTAGAATTTTTCTAAAGGTTTAGGAGCATAAATAGGGTTTAGCTCCGCATGGCTGATTTGTTGTTTAGCAAACATGGTTGCTAATTGGTTAATGTCATCTAAATCTTCAGGAGGGTCTGAAGCCTCTGATTGTTGTGAAGAGTCATCCTTAGATGACATTGTTAAGCTTAGATTTTGAAGCTTCTGCTGAAGAATTTGCAAAAATTCTTCGCCACTAGTTTCTAACTTAAATCCCTTTATGGGAATGGGAGGTTGAATCATTGGAATATTGTCTTTATTCGACGATGATTCTGGTGAAAGGTTTTGAGGTTCTTGTTTCTCGACTGCTTTTTTAATTGAAACTAATTCGTCTTTTATAGTTTGTTTAAGAGAAATTATTCCCTTTTCTAAGGCTATAAATTGATCACCTAAACAAGTGAGAAAGGTGTTAGTATAATTTTGAGACCTTATTATCTCATTTAGATTACAGTAACTTGCGTACTTTCAAGTTTTTGAAGGCTAGTATAAGCCGTGGCTTCTGTAGTACTACTTAGGCAAATTGTTTGCTCAGGTGGAAAGGGAGAATTAATAGTATCTCCTTTTGCAGTTTTCCAAGATCGTTGTAATACTAAAATCTCTTTATTAGTATTATTAAGATAGGTTTTTATAAACCAATGAACAAAAGAAATATAATCTTCTGTTTTAGCTAGGTAGGAATAGTATTCATCTTTGAACCTTTTTAGGTCTTCTGACTGATAAGTTTTAAAATACCATTGCCTAAATTGGGCATGTTTTTCTTGTTGAAATTCCTTAATAAGGATTTCTCTCATTGTGCTTCCTGGGGATAAATCAATCATTGAGATGGAAGCCCATTTCTGATTGAGTAGGAGATTGCCTACATTTTTCATAAATTCCTTCTGGAATTCTATTTTGGCTAATTCTAATTTCTTCTACGAATTCTGGTTCTCTCACTTGTGAAGTAGAGGCTCTTGCTGAGACGCTTGGAGCTGTGATATAATCACTAGCGGTAGAGTACCTAGAGGATATAGATCTAGGGAGCCTAATAGTTCTTTGGGGAGTAAATTTAATTTCTACATCACCCTCAACTGTCTGGATTATTTGATCAACTTCTTTATTGACTTGAGGCTCAGGCTCTAGTTCTTGAGGTAGAGACCAGGTTTCTGGAAAGTCAATTTCTTTCCACTTAATCATTCTATTAGTGGCTATGTTGGAGGTTAATAAATTGGTTTGAACTACCGTTGTAGTTCCAGGAAATGATATTTGTCTAGCCTTGGGGTTTAAGGTATTTAAGACTTTATAATAAATTCTATAGCATAGTGCTATAATCTCACTTCCTGGTTTAAAATCATATCCGTGAGTATGTAATGTTAGTTGCATAGCATCTAACAAATGTTTATCAGATAAAGATAGGGTTAAATTTGGGGCTACGTCGAAGTAGACTGGTCCATGACATAAACTGGTTTCTATTAACGCAGCTAGAGATTATTTGAAATCTCTACATCGGCCATCTCTAATATAGGCCATAATACTAGTATTTAAGCCTAACAAAGTTAAAGGCTTAAAGGCTATCTGAATTAATCCAATATGGATAAAATTATAGCTTTTAAAAGGAAGTAGATCATTTTTATTCAATAATCTAACTGTTTGATTAGTGTCAGTGACTCTAATTGTTTGTTCCATCGTTTTGATGACTTGTCTTCATTTAAAATCAAATAAACCAATATTATAAATATGATTTAAGGGAACATAGGGTATTACCCATTTATTCAATTTATCCAAATTCTTTGGATATTCAGCCAATTCAGCATTTTTAACTAAATCATTAGGATGATTATCATCCTCTAAATCATTCATATTCATGAAAGATGAGGCTAAAGCTGTTATGGTTGGTTGGACCTCTAAGTTATTTAAGTATGTTTATTCTTTGCAGAAAAGTAAAAGTGCGAAAAAGTAAAATATTTTTGGTCATCTTTGCAAACGACTCAATCGTTTAACTGTCAACCAAAGGGACAGACGGATTAAATCCACGAAATCAAAGATGTGAAATATTTTTAGCAAAAATTTTCTTTTATGAAATCATCCAGAAAACTCCCATTTTATCTCTCGGGATAAAAGATGACATTTTAAGAAAACACTAAAAACATTTCGATTTTTTGACTCTTTTTTTTATACATACTTACTTTAACTTAGAACATCCAACCTTCTACAACAGGGATTTAGCTACTAATAGATATTAATTAAAGAGAAGAAGATAGAAGGTGTACCTTGACCAGGGCTATGAGCTTTTATGGCTCGACCTCTTTTTTGAACTATATATATATATATATATATATATATATATATATATATATATATATATATATATATATATATATATATAGGTCATTACTCCATACAGAACACTCTTATATAACAAATAATAAAGAACACCTTAGATCTAATAGATCCAATGGCCCCGTCAGGGGCACCCAATACAAAAAGTTGTTATTTTTTTATCCTCTATCCATCAAGCAAAAAAAAAACAAAAAAAATAAAAAAAAAATACTGTTCATGATGACGTCATGCTGACGTCAGCAGTGACATCATCATGAACAGTAAATTTTTTTTATTTTTTATTTTTTTTGCTGGATGGATAAAGGGTAAAAAATAACAACTTTTTGTATTGGGTGCCATGACGGAACTCTTATATTAGATTAGATATGAGGTGTTCTTTATTGTTTGTTATATATGGTGTTTGTTATGGAGTGCAACTCTATATATATATATATATATATATATATATATATATATATATATATATATATATATATATAGTTCAAAAAAGAGGTCGAAAATGACAACTGAAAAATGGAACTTAAAATCAGAAATTTAGTTGCATGTGGTTGCATTCAGTTGAATGTGGTTGCATTCAGTTGAATATGCCCCTGCGGGGCCTTGCAACCCAAATCCACTAAAATAGCACCCCACCTTAAAAAAAAAAAATAGTCGAACTGGGCAGGCTGGGCAGGGGGAAGTGGTGCCCTAATTTCTAATATTTTTGCAATTTAGAAACTTAGTTTAGTAAAATTGCAAATATCTATTCTTAACAAAAGTAAATGTGCAAAAATTTACTTTTCCCTATTTATTTATGAAAAAAACCCATCATATTTTTAATAAAAATAATTATTTATGAGAATTGCATGCCATTACATTTTTAGTCGTAGTGGTGATCAAAGGTAAAATAGATATTTTGTGACGATCTTAGATTCGAGATCAAAATCGGGTATCACCAAATGAAAAATCAAATAATATAAATTTCGATATTCATATAAATGTACCTGCAATCCCTTAAACACAAAATCATATACAAGTTATAATTCTTGAAATAAGACAAAAGCAAATGTCTAGATAAATTTTATATAATTAATTTAATTGTATTTAGAGCTGTAAGTGAATCGAACATGTTCGGTAAGTTCATGTTCATTCGTGTTTGAATTCTGTTACCTCGTTCAATAAACTTACTAAATTTGAGTTCGGACAAGAAAATATGTTCGATACGGTTATCGAATATTCTTCGATTAGTTAGGATTTCGTCGGAGTTTGTTAACCCCTCACCATATCCAAATTAACTTCTACCGACTACCTACCTGGCAAACTATTCACAAAATATAACAGTTTATGTTATAAAATGAAAATCAATCGTGCAAAATGGTTGTGCAATAACAATAATTAATTAATCATAAAGCCTTAATTTTTAATTTAATTAAGGTTTTCAAAAAGGTTAATATTTTTTTGGAAAGATAAAAGTGCTCAATTTACATATTACTATTCTAACATTTCTAATCTAAAAAAAAGTTATATTAAATTTTGAGAAAGGTACAAATCTACTGTTTATTTGTTTTATGAAAAACGTAGCAATTGTGCAATATAAAATTCAAACTGAAAAGGTCGTACAAGTTTACAACTGCAACAAGTAGATACGTTATTGCCTCTAAACTTGTTTGTTGGGCCTAACCATGTTTGGCCCATTTCCAAATTATATCCAGTTTTCTTTCGGAGCCCATAATTTTTTTTTTTTATTTCACGTCCTACCCCTAATCCTACTCGTACTACCCCTCTCTCTAATTCTTATAAATAGGAGGGTGTTGTTTTATTTTCTTGTAATTCTAACAACCCATGTCTCAGACTCAGATGGTCTACTACACACCGGATCTTAATTTACCACCTAATGAATCCGACCCGGAAGCTGTTCTTGATTCTGTGATGGGTTTCACTGCTGATGAGTTTCATATGGTGATGGATGATTTCATTGATGATTGGGTTTTGGATTCTGGGGATTTGGATGTTCCAATGGCTGAGCATTCGGGTCTTGATACGAATCGGGTTTCGGACTATGGAGGTGGTGATTATATAGTTGATGATGATGATGATGAGTTTCATATGATGATGGATTTTATTGATGATTGGGTTTTGGATTCTGGGGATTTAGATGTTCCAGTGGCTGAGCAGTCGGGTCTTGATACGAATCGGGTTTCGGATTATGGAGGTGGTCGTTATATAGATGATGATGAGTTTGAAGAGTTATTAGGGCAATCATTAACGCAATTTAGTGAGAATGAAAATCATTACTATGTATTACCATCAGCTTCCAAGGCTGTTGTTGACAATCTTGAGTCTGTTGTTATAACTCACCTAGATGTTGATAATGATAATGTGACTTGTGCTGTTTGTTTGGATGACATGAATGTCGGGGATATCGGAAACCAGCTACCTTGTTTCCATCGCTACCATGCAGCCTGCATTGTGAGTTGGTTAGTAATGAAGAATACTTGTCCTGTTTGTCGTTTTCGGTTGCCAACTGATGACCGTTAATCGTTTTATCTATTTTACGTATCTAGCCCCATGCTCTCGCATTGCATCCCCAACTGTACAAAAACAACACTCTTGGCGGGAGCTTATCTAAGACATTCAATTTCGATTTAATTTGTTAGTTGTCATGTAGTTTTTTATGATATGAACAAGGCGTTGGGACAACTAATTTTTATGCTTTAAGTTGTTTCGTTTTGAAACTATATGTAGGATCATTCCATGAAATTGTCAATGTGTAAGCATAGAATCAGACTTATTACCATTGAGTCGTCAATGACTAATGTATGTAATTTACTGTATGCAAACAAAATATATGTGTAATTTGTTTCTCCTTTTTCCATGTTTAACTGCGTGTTCATCTACTTGACTCTCCTTTTGCATCTGATATTGGGTAGTTAGAAAGATGCATTTGTCAGCATCAGGTATAATATGTAAGGATTTTCTGAATGTTGAATTTGACAGACTTGCCGCAGATATTGGAAGAAGCAAAGCACAAGTGGCTGCGCACTACTGAAGTATGTGAAATTCAGCAGAATTATTAAAAATTTCAAATAACACAAAATCCACCTGTGAAACCAGCAGGTTTGTAATGATAACCAAATGTGTATATGCTTTAGTTTTAGTTTCATTATGCTTGAAGATTTAAATGATACGAAAAGGTAGAATTTTTTAGGTTTACTACCAAGCTTTGCAATTATGCATTGGAATGCTATCCAGTTTAACTTTAAGACGAGGTATTATACAATCTGCCTTGAGCTTGAATCAAAATTAAACACCCCACTGCCTATATCCACTTTCAGAACATGTGTTTCTTAATCTGGATTTTACCTGCACCCCCAAGTTGGTGTCTCTGTGCAGTGTGCATAAGCAGGAAACTTGTAAGGTGTATTAGTTTTGGCTGAGTATATTATGACTATATCCTTGCCATCCTCATTTATTATCTGTTCATATTTAACATTCGCCAAACTCAAAGTGCTTCCCTAAAATAGTTGTAAACAAAAAGCAGTCACTATTTTTCGGAAATCCAAGTTATCTATAATCTTTGAAACTGGTATTTGGTAAATCATATGACACAACCTATTTCCCTCATTCAGCTGGCTCTTTGTTTCTATATAATCCTCAGATATTTTCGTAGAGATGGTCATCGCTGGAGGAAGAAAAAAGATGGGAAGACGGTCAGAGAAGCTCATGAAAAACTTGTTAGTTCTTCATTCCAGTTCTTCTCAGGTTACTTGATAACTAGTTTGTCTATGGGTGGATTAGGTACTATTAAGTGTATTTTGTGCCCCCCCCTACATATGAGGAATTTGTGGATTTGTGTTGTATACTTGTATCTCTACCTGGTGTCATGTTGCAAGTTCTTAGTTAACCGGAATTCAATTCCACTTCTTATATTTTGCACTTTGAAAGTTAAATTGCAAGAGATAAAAATTTTCAAGTACAATCCAGTTAAGGTATTCTTCAAGCTTTTTGTTAGGAAATATCAAGGGGTAGGCAACTGATGTTCTGCAGCTCCTGTCTCTTTGCGGGTTTCTTGTGGGAGTTTAAATTAGGTACTAAGATATAATGAGTCTTGCTTGGGCCAGGGAGTTATTTATTTATCAGATGATAGGTGTTAAAACTGTTTTTGCCATTCTTATGCATTTTACTTTCAGAACGTCTCCCTCCCTCTCTCCCTCCCGCCCCCCCTCCCTCTCCTGCCCTCTCTCTCCCCCTCTCCCTCTCCTACCCTCTCTCCCTCTCTATTTTCATTTAATCGACAAGTCTAGTTGATAAAATGAATTATGAGTTTGCTGTTCAATTGACAACTAAAATACGTCTTTAATTGTATGCTGTATGTAATGCGACTTGATTTTCGGTGCTGTTTGAGTTAGTACTTACCTTCTCTAATAGACAGGCAGCATGGATGTTCTTCATTGCTATTATGCCCATGGAGAGGATAATGAGAACTTTCAGTGAAGATGCTATTGGTTGCTTGATAAGTGAGTTTTTCTGCTTGGTGAGATAGATATATTGCTTTCTTGACATGATACTGATTTAGCTTTTTGTTATAAAATAAAAAATGTTACAATGTAGTAATAACTACCCTTAAAAGTTATATTAGTCAGAATTATTATGTTAACTCTGTCTAAATTTAATAAATGTAACATGGCAAATGTTAAACGCCATAAATGCTTAGAGACACAGTTTTAATATACAGAGTTTGATCTACTTGGCTTTTTTAAATGATTCAATCAAAATTTAAATAAAGAAAATAGACATAACAAAGTTCCTACCAACATTTTCACATCATTTACACCCACCTTCATATTTCTAGTCTATATAGTTGATTATTTAATCCTGAGCCTTCAACTCTTCAGAGTTCTATGGACTTTGAACTTGTTGAAAATGGGACTGCAGAATAGACAATCTTTAGTTTGTAATTCATTGTAGATTCCATTGGCAGCGGAATATATTGAGAAAGTATGTATCCATCAAAGATGGGGGCTATCATATCACATAGTAGATTTTTTTTAATAAGACAATGAATGTCTTCTTTAGAGGAATCTAAATGGGATTTAAAATTAAGAAATTAATATTATTATTTTTTGCGAACAATGTGATGGAAAGAATATTCTAATTGATGCTATCTGCTGAAATTCTACAAAAGCAAGACTGCTAATATATATTAATTATCGCACAGCAAGAAAAATTAATTGAGCAATAAGGATATTTGGTATTTCTGTTTATCCCTCTTCAGCTATATGTCTTTCTCTTATTGTTATACACCAAACAAGTTTAGTTGTATTTAACCTTGTGAGTAGAGTTAAATCTCAGTATCTAGATATTTTATAATGATATGCAGATGCAAAATGCTTATCATTCTTCCCTGTTCTCAGGCAGCTGCAGAACATTGTTCTTGTGCATTACAGAGAAGTGAAAGAGGTACTTCTTTTATCTAAATTTCTTAGTCATGGGTAGTTGGTGCAGTTACATTTTTTTTTCCCTAACATTTGCATGTTTTTAGTTTTCAACTTCAATTTGAAACATTGCCTGCATAAGTTTAAGGGTCAATTTTTTTTCCATGGTTAATAAATCTGTCTCTATTTCAATTTTTTTTAATGCAGACATGTTAACGTGCATATATACGGAAAGATGTTATATATATGTACTAACACATGAAGATGTGCTAATACACACTTCTGAATGTATTTGAATGTGCATTACATATCCTAGCTACCAATGTTGTTTGTGGCATCATAGATGCTATTCCTCTTGATTTGTTATATAATATATGTGATATATGATTTATGGTTGTTGAGGTACTCAAGATCATATCATCTTGAAAGCCACTAAGATAACATTATGCTAGAGATCACATATCACATCACTAAACAAAGAAAGCTATAAGATAAGTTTAGGATTCTTTTAATGGTTGGTTCATGTAAAATGGTAGGAGACTGCAATAATAGCTCTCTCTTATATCTGACTGGTAATATTTTCAGTTGTAATGATTTGAAATTTCTTTTCCCTACATGGTTAATACTTATTCTGTACGAAGTTCCTTTGGACATTAAGTTGACACATGTATACATTGCAGGGGTACAAATTGGGCAATCACCATTCAAAAAACGCAGATTCAGAACTTCGAAGTCGGCAGATTAATTCACCCCGTATGGAACAAGCTTACTCCCCTAAAACCATGTCTGGAACATTTTGTGCATCTCATTCTTATCCAGGTGCAGTTGACTGGAGTGAGCCATCACTTTCTTCAGAATTTGAGGAAAGTGTTCCTCTAGCAGATCCTGAGATTTCTTCTCTGGTACAGTTATTGAAGCTCCCACCTTCTGATCCTTCTTGTCATTCAGATGGAACTATTGCTGCTGGTAAGAACTGTTCATTTTTGCTAGACTGTTGTTTCCTGTCATTTTTCAGTATAGTTACGTGACTATAGTATTTTTCTTGGCTTCTTCCATGTATACCAGTAGAAGGTTCTTAGTTTGATATGACGGTGAATTTAGCAGTCTCGACTCATTAATCATTAACTCCAAAAGTCCTTAGTATCGCTAAGCAGCTGGATCTTAGGGGCACGTAGCACCTGATTATTTATCTTTCCCTCGTATCCTTACAACTTGGTAAAATTAATTCTTTCTTTTTCTGCTAGGCCAATAAAACATTCTCCTATAGATTGTGCGATTACGTACGATTATGGTTTCTCTATAGATGATGCATTTCAAATGGCTGAAAATTTATCTGTTTGGATTAGTCAACATGATTGTTACAATTTAGTTTCTTATTATTGTCATGTTGCTCATTGACCAAGTGTTCGCACTGCATCTTTTTCAGTCTGAGTGCCTCCAACAAATTATGGAATATGTGTAATGTGGCGTTCCTTACCTAGATTTTAGCAGAACCGTGAGATATGTACATCCAAGCTTACACACTACAAGTTGAGAACAGTTCATAAGCATCAGTGATAGTACGCTGGAAGGTCTAGAGAAGGCCATCCTTAAGTTGAAAACAGAAAGAAAAGTTCGACTTGAGAAGGTTAGATGTTTCAGACTAATCTCCAGCTTGAGCTTTGTTTTTTTAAGTAAACCTGTTGCTGCGTACCAAGAATGAAGTACGAACCTTTCAAAGTTGTAGCTGAAAGATAGTTGGAGCAGTATGTGAACTTGGGAATTTGACGGACTCAAGGAGAGAAGAGAAACGTAATTGTACCAGAATCATCTCAATTTCATCAGAACAGAAATTGTAAGACCAAATTCTCTTTCTATTGAGATAGTTCAACAGGTTTTTTAGGACCTTTAACTTTCTCATTCATTCTACCTGAGAATATATCCTGTATTACCCTCGACAGGCATCAGGAGAAGTTAAGAGGCTCATTAAGTTGAAGGCAAGCAGGATGAAAGAACTGATTACGAAGAAGAGATCAGTATACTGAACCTGATTTAATTACAGCTGCTGGCAAATCTATAGTGATGACCGATTCTGGTATGGAATATACATACATATATAGAGTTGCACTCCATAGCAAACACCTTATATAACAAACAATAAAGAACAGCTCATATCTAATATAATTTAAGAGTTCCGTCATAGCACCCAATACAAAATGTTATTATTTTTTTACCCTCTAGCAAACCAGCAAAAAAAAAAAATTGAAAATGTACTGTTCATTGATGACGTCATCAGTGAAGAGTAATTTTCAATATTTTTTTTCCCTGCAGACTTGATAGAGGGTAAAAAAATAACAACTTTTTGTATTGGGTGCCCCTGGCGGGGCCAAAGGATCTAATAGATCTAAGGTGTTCTTTGTTGTTTGTTATATAAGAGTGTTCTGTATGGAGCAAAGACCAATATATATATATATTGGCCTTTGCTCCATACAGAACACTCTTATATAACAAACAACAAAGAACACCTTAGATCTATTAGATCATTTGGCCCCGCCAGGGGCACCCAATACAAAAAGTTGTTATTTTTTTACCCTCTATCAAGTCTGCAAAAAAAAAATTGAAAATTACTGATCACTGATGACGTCACTGATGACGTCATCATGATGAACAGTAAATTTTCAATTTTTTTTTGTGCAGACTTGATAGAGGGTAAAAAAAAATAACAACTTTTTGTATTGGGTGCTATGACGGAACTATTAAATTATATTAGATATGAGGTGTTCTTTATTGTTTGTTATATAAGGTGTTTGCTATGGAGTGCAACTCTCTCTATATATATATAGGGGGCTACTCCAATACAAACCTCTTTAAAATACAAACCTATAAACCAAGCATAATCTAATATTTCAAGCTAATCTAATGACCAAACTAGGGGTACCCCAATACAAAAAACGTTTAAAATACTTGGCTCTATCCAACAAAAAAAAATCATTGTTCACGTGATGACGTGGCAGTGGATTACACTGGTTAACGGTGCTTCACACCTTCTTGTACGGCGCTTCGCGCCTTTATCATTCTAAAGTTGTAAGGAAAGGCAATCAATGGTAAAGGCAATAGACGATTGACGGGTGTGTCGAGAGCCTTCGGCCCTCATGACTACCTAACTCATCCGTTTACTATCTTAAATGCTTCGCATTTCCACGGCAAGATTTTTTTTTTGTTGGATAGAGCCAATTATTTTAAGCATTTTTTGTGAAGGTATCCTTGGCGAGAACCTTAGAATAGATGAAATATAATTAATTTAGTGTTAGTTTGTAGGTTTGTATTTTAAAAGTGGTTTGTATTTGAGCACTTGCCTATATATATATATATATATATATATATATATAGGCCATTGCTCCATACAGAACACCCTTATATAACAAACAATAAAAAACACCTTAGATCTAATAGATCCAATGGTCCCGCCAGGGGCACCCAATATAAAAGTTATTTTTTTTACCCTCTATCCATCCAGCAAAAAATAAAAAAAATAATAAAAAAAAAATTTACTGTTCATGATTACGTCATGCTGACGTCATTAGTGATCATGAACAGTAAATTTTTTTAATTTTTTTTTATTATTAGTTTTTTTGCTGGATCGATAGAGGGTAAAAAAATAACAAGTATTTGTATTGGGTGCCATGACGGAACTCTTATATTAGATTAGATTTGAGGTGTTCTTTATTGTTTGTTATATAAGGTGTTTGTTATGGAGTGCAACTCTATATATACTTGACAATAAGCTGCTGATCTTTACCAATTTGCCCCAGTTTGCTAGGTGGTATATTAAAAAATGCTTCTTTTCTGGTCTTGTAGATCCTTGTGAAATCTTGACAAATGTTGGATGGACAAATAAGCAAAGCCAAGGATGAAGCATCAAGCCGAAAAGAAATAATTGATAGGATAGAGCAATGGCTGTCATCATGTGAAAAAGAAAATTAGCTTGAAGATTATAATCTAAATCTAGTAAGCAAGAATGACTATTCCATGTAGCTTTAGCAAGTGTTTTTCAATCTTTGCATAGGAGAATCTGTATCTCATTTATCTTAAAACAGTTTATTATTATATCTGTCATTATCTTAGTACTAAGAGAAGCTTATTAAGATTATCTTAGTAAGATTATTAAACCGGTTCTAGCATTTACATACTCGTCAAAAAAAGCATTCATTGACTCACTTCTCGAGGTAGTGGTTATCCCGGTAGTGAAATGAAGTTTAGTGTATACACGAACCCACTTATGTCGAACGGAATACATTTCTTGCAACCAACCATGATCAACCAAGTTATATTTTTCAACCAAATCATTCCACCTATCTTCAAATTGTTCAACCGTCATTGACTTCTACAAACATAAGTTGAAATCTTCTTTGAAATGTGGTTCATATGCGTACAAACCGAATAACTTCTCCCCGAATTTGGTACTTATATGCCAAGTACAATAAAGATGGTTCGTGTTTAGTAAAACTTCGGCAATTGCATTTCCAAGTGCAATGTCTTGATCGGTGATGATGGAGATTGGAGGGTTGTTTCCTATAGCTTCCAACCAATTCTTCAAAACCCATATATAAGAACTTTCTTTCTCATCCCTTATTAGTGCAAAACCAAACAATATGGATTGGTAGTGGTGGTTCACCCCCGTAATAGGTACAAATGGCATACTATACCTATTTGTGCGGTATGTGGAGTAAAATACTACTACGTCTCCAAAAAATTTATATGCATTTAATGATCTTGAATCAACCCACAACATGGAAAGCACCCGATTATCCTCATCAACATCTACTCGATAGAAAAATTCCCCAAAACTATTACATTTCAGTTCTTGGAGTAATGTCAAACCTTCTTTGGCATCACTCGAATCAAATACATGATGTCTAATAACACGCAAAACATTCCGAATGTCTTGACTAGTAAATCCAATATTCTCTATGCTTCCCGTAAGCTCACCCATTACATTCAAAGATTGTTGAGGCCCAATATCCGACTCACTCAAAATTATAATCAATTCTCGCATGATGGGTGTTATGTTTCTTGGCCTTTGCATGAAATGTACCTTACTCGGTGAAACCATCTCATGATTGTGTACCAAATGAACCAATGTTACCTCCCACTTATTTGCTTTCTCTTTATGAACAACATACATTCGCGCCTTACATTTTGTTCTACCAAGAGAATCTCTATTTCTCTTTTTTTTCGGAACTTCATCTTAATCATCCAAAGATTTTGAGGCTAATCTCCCACCCTTTCGACATATATACAAACGCGAACAAATCTTGTTATTTTTTGAACGTTTATGTGTAGTTCTAATTATTACTTCAAAACCAATACGCCTACCATAATCTCTATAGAACCTCTCCGCTTCATCTAAACTATCGAATAATTGACCAACAAATGGGCAAACATCATTCAAATCATCCAAAGAAACACCATTCTCAACATCTTCAACATCATCACCATCATCAACAACATCATAGACAACATCACCATCACCATCACCATCATCATTCTTAACATCTTCATTATTATCATCATCAAGATCTATTATTTTAGGTGTGTGTGGACTTTCGTTAACATCTTCATTTTCTACCTCAATCTCAATCTTACTAGGTGTCTTATTAGGAGATTTTAACTTTGAAAAAATGAAAGAAGCCATGGGTTAAATAGAGAGCTAACCTTAAATTCCAAGCTCAATCTTCAAAAATCTTAATTTGGGAATTGTACTCCAAGCTCAATCTTCAAAATTTTCAAAATCTTCAAATTTGGGTAAGATTTGACAAATAAACTAAGATTGGTAAAGTAGAAATAGGTATAGATTGGTGTAGATTAAGTTTGTGATGGTGTAAAATATATCTCCAAATGATTTAAGATTGGGTATAAACTCGAGAACACTCTTGAAATGATATTTCAAAACATGAAGGGCTGTTTGAGCTGAAATTGGTGTAGTTCTCGGCTAAGACATATACTAGAGTGGAACAGATTAAGGGTAAAATGGGAATATAGAGCATATACGCTATATTATATAGCGTAACTCTTGTTCATCCTGACCGTTGACTGGACGTTTTAATGGTATAAGATTGGTTGGTTGGATATATTAAAATATCCAACTGTGGCTGGTGACCAGTTTCCATATATATATATATATATATTAGATTAATATAAGTGAGTTTTTAAAAATAAAACTACATGTAATATTCATATACACGTATATATAGTTGTTGGATTGCCTGTAGAGCTTATTTCAAGAAATAAAATATAGGATTATGCATGGTATATAAATCCATCATTTTGTAGTAAAATAATATCATTATCACTATCAGCACTCCCACCAACAACACTCCCACCAACACATCGCTAACACCATCATCATTATCATCACTGACATATCACCACTAGCACACCATCACGATCACGCACCATAACCAAAGTTACCAAAATATTGATTGCAACCACATCAACACCACTAGAATCACCAAAACCAAAACAAAGAATAAAAATTCAACTCATGTTACCCAAATTTGAATCCAATCACTAAAAATTTTGAACACAAATTACTAGAATATCCCAGATTTGAAAATTTGAATAGAGTGGATGAAAATGATTTGATGGGTGCTATAAACTCATATCTATTGAGAGATGACAAAGTAGGTGATGATTGACTTAGAGGAGGCGTGATTCGGAATGTGGCTGGAATTCGATGATAAACATATTCGTAGATCAATTTGATGAGAAGAAGAAATTGCAGAATGATGATGGTTTATACACACATTTCATATCTCTCTTTTACACAAACACACATATTATATATATAGGCTAGCGTTCAAATAGAAACCAAACTTAGAATAGAAACTAGAAACCTACACTAAATAAATTATATTTCATTTATTTTAAGGGTCCCGCTAGGGGTACCTTCACAAAAAGCGTATAAAATTCTTGGCTTTATTCAACAAAAAAAAATTACTGTTCACGTGATGACGTGGCAGTTGTGAACAGTAATTTTTTTTTTTTGAATAGACCCAAGAATTTTATACGTTTTTTGTATTGGGGTACCCCTAGTTTGGCCATTAGATTAGATTGAAATATTTAATTTAGGTTAAGTTTCTAGTTTCTATTCTAAATTAGTTTCTATTAGAATAAGACCCTAAATATATAACATGGTTAGATTTTAGAAACTGTGAATTTTTCAGTCTTTCACTCTTTTGAAGTTATTTTTTTAAATTATTAGGTGTGATTATACTGTCATGATCATAAATGAAATTTAAGTAAGAAGTTTAAGCTAATATCACTTTTCATAAAAAAAATTGCAAATAAATCACATTGTTGTTTCAAAATTACAAATCATGTATTTGAAAAATAAAAAATTCGAATTATATGAATTAAAATGATGCTCGTGCTTTGCACGGGCTTTCATGCTAGTTTTATTTTATTTTCTAAACCTGAAAATAAAAACCTGCATTGCGATATAATAAATATAAAAATACAGAAGAACAAAAATTGACCAGATTCTGAGAAATCCATGTGCATAAGACCTCACTTTCATAATTCAAAAACTTTGTAAATCGTAACTCTCACTCTTTAGTAGCAAGCAGCGCCAACAGGATCCAAAAATTATCAAAAGTTACAAATCATAAATTTATATAAATTATATTTTATCTTAGATTCTGATTAATTCATTTTTGTTTCGTATTTTCTGATCAAACATATTTTTTTTTAGACGTTAGAGCATCTCCAATGGCACAATTGTGACTATAACAATAATGCAAAATTTTTTTTAAGGATGAAGATATGTACTGCAATGTATGAATATAAAATTAAACAAAAAGATTTTTGCGATTCAACAAATATATAACTTGCTAAACATGCTTGGTTACACTTTTTTACTAAAGCATTCATGATTGGAATGAATAAATTTTTACATAATTTTTAAAATATTTCATCTAAATTTCATATATATTTTTTATTAAAGATTTTACACCATTAAAGATGCTATTAGAGTATATAATTTAGGAAAACAAGTATACTACTCTACAATGAGAAAATTCATAAAGTATGCACACTTTTAGCTCATCTATCTATACTATTATATTAAAGCCGAAATATTGAAAGTTTTGGTTTTCGGTTTGGTTATCCCATTTATTTTGGTTTTCACAGATAATTAAATTATAAAAATAACTTAAAAAACTAATTACTAAGGTTGACGTAATTATATTCAGATTAAAATTCCTTTATCCATATTAAGCTTCTACTTGGACTCTTTTTTCAGCTCCAACAACTCAATTACCCATTTTTTCTAAATATTTTACTTCTAATTGAAACACTTTACCATTTAATTTAAAACTAATATTACAATAATTAATATATATCCAAAATATCACACCATATCTTTCCATAATTATTTTAGTAGTAATTTTTGTAATTAAAACAAGTTACTTTTTAATTTAAAATTAATCTTGCGATAACTAATATACACCCAAAAATATCTCACCATATATTCAAATTATTATTTTTGGTAATAAATAAGAATCGTTAGATCTAATAATAAGATATATTATATGATTAATTTACTAAAAATTCAAAGTTAAAACCCGTCAACGACATTTTTAATTTAGAATTTTACAAAATAAATTTCAAACCATGCATATCATTATATAAATTTATATTAAATTAAAATTAAAAAATTATTAAAAATAAGGATTATATAAAAACATAATTATAATGTTAAATAAATTTTATAACCTATCAAAAGAAACCCGTGCTTCGCACGGGTTATAATCTAGTACTATACTATTATAAGCGAAACATGGTATAATTGGTTGGTTGGTCAGTTGGTTAACACCTTCCTAAAAAATTGGTTAACACCTTCCAAAAATGAAAAAATAAACTAAAATACATTTAAAATTTTATTTTACAAAAAATCTATACTATCTATCAATACTATACTATTATAAGCGAATGAAAAAATAAATTAAAATACATATAAAATTTTATTTTACAAAAAATAAATAACATATTTAACTTAATAACAAACTCTTTTAACAACACACCAATTAATATATAATTACATACTCTTTTAGTTATATTTGAGTTAAAATTCTTCACGTACACCCAACTTTTTTAGAATATTTCAATTACTTGGAAACCAAATATTTTCGGAATCAATTTAAATAATTTTAATATCACATATTTATTAACAAATTTACAACAAATTATAAATCAAAAAAGTGAAAACAAACTAAAATTATATAATAAATAATAAAAATTAACACAATTATAAATTAATATTAAATTCTATTTTAAACAAATATTACATTAGTGATTATTATGGAATCATAATTTGAAGGTATAAGCAAAACAATTTATATTTGGTTAGTTGGTTGGTTGGTTAACGTATTGCAAAAAATATTGTTAACACCTTCCTAAAAATAACAAGTTAAAAAGATTATGTTAAAAATATTAATTTATTTATTATAAACAAAAAAATTTACCAATAAGGCACGAAAATATTTTTTAAAAAATTTAAAAAATGCGTTAAAATTCCAAATTCAGTTAAGTTGTATATAATTTATTAAAAATAAAAAACTACATGTTTTACTATTATAAGCAAAATAAGGTATATGTGGTCAGTTGGTTGGTTGCTTAACGCCTTCCAAAAAAAAAAAGATTAAAACCTTCCTAAAAATAACAAATTAAAAAGATTATGTTAAAAATATTAATTTATTTATTATGAACAACAAAATTTACCAATAAGGTACAATTTTTTTAAAAGAATTAAAAAAACGTGTTAAAAATTCCAAATTCACTTAAATTATATATAATTTATTAAAAATAAAAAACCACATATTTTATAGGATTATAAATGTTTTCAATTATATTCGGATTAGAATCTTCCTAAAAAGTTTGTTAACACCTTCCAAAAGAAAAAAAATTAAAATACATATAAAATTTTATTTTATAAAAAATAAACCACATATTTAACTTAATAACAAACTTTTTTAATTACACTCCAATTAATATTCAATTGCATACTCTTTTGGTTATATTTGAAGTAAAATTCTTCAGTTACACCCAACTTTTTTAGCCTCTTTCAATTACTTGGAAACCAAATATTTTCAAAATCATTTTAATTAATTTTAATGTCACATATTTATTAATAAATTTACAACAAATTATAAATCAACAAAGTGAAAAAAAAATAAAACAATATAATAAACACTAAAAATTTCACACAATTCAAATTAATATTAAATATTCTAAACAAATATTACTGATATGGGCTGAAAATAAGCCCTAAAGACACATTTAATGTGACATTAATTAGGCCAAGAATGGTCCAAACGTGGGGCCCACCAGGTGGGCCCAAAACCCCAATTATAATATTAATTTCGTAATTAATATTGGGGAAAATAAACAGCTCAGCAATAAGAGTTGGATAAGGATATTATTTCCACCAAACTTAGCCACCAAGGCATCCAATTCAATATGGAAACTGATTCCTACAAGGAATAGATCTAGAACCTTCCCCAAAGACTTGTCTACCAAGTCTCCTATTCCTACCATAATTCTAAGGCTTCTCAGTCTATATAAGGACCTGCTCCTTCACCCTCAGAACTACGTTGGCTTGATTCTCAATACGAGATACGTAGGCACTCTGTGAGGACCGATTAAAGTCTCGAACGCAGAAACAGCCATTAAAGCTCGAAGCTCAACCACTCTAACATTAATTACAAATCGTAATCTAGTTTTTGATCCACAACATTTGGCGCTATCTGTGGGAAGAAAACATCAACCCTGGTTCAAACACGAAGAACAACATCGACTGAGGCCATACCCCTTAGCTCTGCTCCACCTGCCATCTCTGATCCGCTCATCACCGCTGAAGAAGGACAATTACCCCCACCAACAGGGACGGTCATTCAACCTCTAACCTCTCAACCCTCAGGGACGATTCCCAAGTTGAGGGAACTTTACCCGTGACTATCCCTCAAAGCCAAGAAACTAACCCTCTTCAGATGGTGGTTACTCCTCTTGATAGCGCTGGTCGTACGCTGCCTCCGGGGGTACAGATCCACACCACGGATCTCCCTTTGAATACCAACCCGATGTATGGGCTGCCTAACTATCCCCTTCAACACAGGGAACCTGGACCGAGCGGTCATGCCTTACAGATCCGAGATCGAGAGTACGATGATTACTCCAGTCCCTATACTGATGATTCAACGTCTGAGGATGACAACGATGATCGTGATGAAGCCCCGAGGAGGCGACGTGCTAGTAAAGAACCTCGAAGGAGGTCCCAAAGAATCCATGATGGACCTCCACAAACGGCTGAGGAAAGGATTAAGGCTCATGAAGCCGAGATACAAAGGTTGAAAGATGATATTGCTAGAGAGCAAGCAAGGCGAAGTCTGATTCGACCTCCACCAGATACAGGGAGGATTCCCATTATAAATCTGGAGAGGCCTTCAAGGAGACAGCGAAGGGCCGAAGCCCCAACTGAAAAGTCAACAAGGGTGGAGACCCCCAGAAGCAACCCTAAGGATCTGATGCCACTTGGGGATCCTGATGATTCCACACCCCCGTTTACTGAGGAGGTGATGAATGCTCGCATCTCAAGGAAGTTCAAGATGCCGACAATCAAGGCCTGTGATGGAACGGGCGATCCCGCAAACCATGTTAGGACATTCTCAAATGCACTGTTGTTGCAGCCTGCAAGCGACGCCTTAAAGTGTAGGGCGATCCCTCAAACCCTGTCTGGCATGGCTCAAAGGTGGTATAGCCGCTTACCTGCAAACTCAATTGGCTCATTCAAAGAGCTGAGTGCCGCCTTTGTCAGCCAGTTCATTAGTGGGAGAGTTCATGAAAAATGTTCTGCATCCCTTAGGTATGTGGTGCAGGGGAAGAACGAGAATCTGAGGGATTACCTCAAGCGGTTCACCAAGGAGACGTTGAATATCACTTATCTGGAAAATAAGGTGGCCATGGTAGCCCTGGAACACGGAACCACTGATCTCTTCTTTAAAAGGTCTTTGACAAAACATCCTCCTGAAAATATGGCCGAGCTCCAACGGAGGGCCGACAAATATATCAAGGCTGAGGACAGCATGAAGAAGGAAACCACAGGAGGCAATGGCAAGGGTTCTAATGATTCGAAGAAACGAAAGCAAGAGCAAGAGTACGATGCTAGGGACAAGTATGCCCGAACTAGCAAGGATTCTGAGTCACCACCAAAGAAGGGTTTGGGACCGAGGTTTTCTGATTATGCAAGGCTGAACGCTCCTAGGAGTCAGATCTTGCTAGATATTGAGAAGGATAAAGACTTCCGATGGCCGAAGCCACTTAGGGGTGTTCCCACGAAAAGAAACAAGGATCAATACTGTAGGTACCACCGTGATGTGGGTCATGATACAGATGATTGTAGACAGTTGAAAGATGAGATTGAGTTCTTGATCCGAAAAAGAAAGCTAAGCAGGTTCACGAAGAATGATGATCGTGGAACCCAAAGAAGGGACTATGACAGGAAAGACAATGACAGAAGAGATAACGATCGTGATCGTGATCGTAACCCACAGCCCCGAGGGCCAGTTATTAATATGATTTGGGGAGGCTCGACAACGGCCGGCACGACTCGAAACTCTCGAAAAGCGTATGCCAGAGAAGTAATGCACATCGTGGGAGACGCCCCAAAACGTGCTAGGACTGAAATAGTTATTGGGTTTGATGATTCAGATCTCGAAGGGGTAAAGTTTCCCCATGACGACCCGTTGGTCATAACTCATGTGATTGCTAACTCGGAGGTGAAACGAGTCTTGATAGACAATGGAGCTTCTGTTGATATCTTGTTTCACGATGCGTTTGTGAAAATGGGGTACACCGATTCTCAGTTGACCCCCAGCAACATGCCAATCTACGGATTTAATGGAGTTGAGTCCAAGGTCGAAGGTACTATTCAATTGCCCATGACTATTGGACAGGAACCTAAGGAAGCTACTCAGATGCTGAATTTCCTTGTGATCAAGGCATCCTCGACTTATAACGCAATCCTAGGAAGGACTGGACTTCATGCATTCAAGGCTGTGGCCTCCACATATCATATGAAGATTAAGTTTCCAACCAGGAATGGTGTTGGAGAACAAAAGGGTGATCAGAAGATGGCAAGAAGTTGTTACGTATCCACGTTAAGGGCTGATGGAATCGGGGGGCAGGTACTTCCGATCGAAGACATGGATATCCGTGGTGATGATAAACACCGAGGAAAGCCAGCAGAGGACTTAATACCTATTCCTCTGGAGCTAGGAGACCCTGAGAAGGTGACTTATATAGGATCCTCTTTGAAGGAACCCCTGAAGGGCAAGTTGATAGCATTCTTGCAAGAAAATAGCGATGTGTTTGCTTGGATAGCAGCTGATATGCCAGGGATTGATCCCCAACTCATAACACATAGATTGAATGTCGATCCTAATCAGAAGATAATACAGCAGAAGAAGAGGAACTTTGCACCTGGAAGACAAGAGGCCATAAAGCAAGAAGTGGAAAAGCTCTTAGAAGCTGGGTTTATTGAAGAGATTCAGTTTCCAGAATGGTTGGCTAACCCTGTGATGGTCAAGAAAGCCAACGGTAAGTGGATGATGTGTATAGACTTCACCGACTTGAATGAGCATGCCCTAAGGATTGCTTCCCTAGACATGTTGATAGATGCCACAGCTGGACATGAGATGCTGAGCTTCATGGATAGTTTCAGCGGCTACAATCAGATTAAGATGCATAAGGATGACGTCCCTAAGGTATCTTTCATAACTGACTTTGGTGTTTTCTGCTATCTTGTTATGGCTTTCGGTCTAAAAAATGCAGGAGCTACCTACCAACGATTGGTGAATAAGATATTCGTGCATCTGATTGGAAAAACCATGGAGGTCTATGTTGATGACATGCTAGTCAAGAGCCTATTCAAGGCAGACCACATTAAGCACCTCAGAGAGGCATTCGAAGTGCTGAGGCACCACAAAATGATGTTGAATCCAGCCAAGTGTGCCTTTGGCGTTGGATCAGGCAAATTTTTGGGTCTGATGGTTTCAAAGCGAGGCATAAAGGCCAACCCTGACAAGATCAAGGCGATTTTAGACATGGAGCCACCACGCTCTATAAGAGATGTGCAGAAGTTGACAGGCCGGGTAGCGACTTTAGGAAGATTCATCTCCAAGTCTGGTGATAAATGCTTGCCTTTCTTTCAAGCATTGAAGAAGGTGAAAAATTTTGAGTGGACCCCTGAGAGCCAAGAGGCCTTTGAACAACTGAAGAAGTACATGGTTGAAGCCCCGTTGCTGGCAAAACCTAGTCCCGGAGAGACTCTTTATCTTTACCTGGCGGTGTCTGAGCAAGCGTTGAGCGCCGTTCTCATTCGAGAAGAGAAGAAGGTCCAGAAACCTATCTATTATGTGAGCAAGGTGTTGCACGGGGCGGAGCTGAATTACTCTCCCATTGAGAAGTTCGCCTTGGCATTGATAACAGCCTCGAGGAAGTTACGCCCGTACTTCCAGGCACATAATATTGAGGTCGTGACGGACCAACAGTTGAGAAACATTTTGCATAGCCCGAACGAAGGCTAGTGGAAGGCTAATCAAGTGGGCGATTGAACTTGGAGAATTTGACATCACGTATAAGCCTCGAACAGCCATTAAGGCTCAGGCATTGGCTGACTTCGTGGTTGAATGCACCATTAGCAACCAAGAAGTCGGGGGGCAGGAGATGATAACAACCCCTGAGAAGCAAGATAAAGATGGAGAACTTGAACCTGATCAGAAGGAATATTGGGTGCTCTATTTTGATGGAGCATCAAAAACAAAATCTAGTGGCGCAGGCTTAGTATTGCAAAGCCCCGATGGGTTCACAGTCGAATATGCTTTGAAGTTGGATTTCAAGACAACCAACAATGAAGCTGAGTATGAGGCCTTGATAGCTGGTTTAGGCTTGGCCAGAATCATGAGAGTTAAGAATCTCAAAGTTTGTGGAGATTCAAGATTAGTAGTCTCTCAAGTAAATGGTGAATTTGAGGCCAAGGATGAAACTATGGCAAAGTATCTGCGAGTTGTGAAAGCTGTCATGACTCAGTTTGATGAGTGTTATGTAGAACACATCCCGAGAGAAGAGAACGTTAAGGCCGATGCCCTATCTAAGTTCGCTTCTTCCGAGATAGAAAACTATGCAGGGAGTGTTTACTTCCAGGTCTTGAAGGCCCCGACTATCGACTCGAAATTAGTGGCACCAATTGATGTGGGAAGCTCTTGGATAGATCCTATCAAGGCACACCTTGAGACCGGGTGGCTCCCAGACAATGCCTTGGAGGCACGAAAACTTTCAGTAAGAGCATTGAGATACACTTTGATCTGTACAAGAGGTCGTTCGTCATCCCATACTTGAAGTGTCTAAGGCCTCAAGAGGCAAGGGAAGCATTGGAGGAAGTTCATGAAGGTATTTGTGGGCAGCACTTGGGGGGCAGAGCCCTAGCTCACAAAATAACTCGTTTGGGATTCTACTGGCCAGAGATGCTGGCCGATGCACAAGATTATGTCAAGAGGTGTGACAGGTGCCAGAAGCATGCTCCGATTGTCAGGCAGCCGCCTGAGATGTTAACGTCAGTCAGTTCCCCCATTCCGTTTGCAATGTGGGGGATGGACATTCTTGGTCCTTTCCCTATGGCATCAGCGCAGAGGAAGTTTTTGATTGTCTCCATTGACTACTTCACCAAGTGGATTGAGGCTAAGCCTTTAGCCAAAATAACCACCAAGCAAGTTTCCCAGTTCTTTTGGGAGAACATAATCTGCAGATATGGCATCCCACGAATCCTTGTGACGGATAATGGGACACAGTTAAATAATGAAGAATTTAAGAAGTATTGTGAGGAGAATGCTATTGAGCTTCGTTTTACCTCAGTAGCACATCCGCAAGCAAATGGACAGGCCGAGGTGGCTAACCGGATCATCCTTGATGGATTTAAGAAAAGGGTTGAACGCTCAAGGAGCACTTGGGTGGACGAGTTACTGCCTATACTCTGGGCTTATCGCACTACTGGCAAGGTGACCATAGGAGCAACCCCGTTTCTGCTAGTTTATGGAGCTGAGGCAGTTGTGCCACTGGAGATCATGCATGCATCACCTCGAGTGGAGGCATTTGAACCTGAGACAAATGAAGAAGGTATGAAGCTCGCCGTAGATCTGATTGATGAAGTCAGGGACGAGGCAAACACCAGAAATGCGGAGCATCAAAAGAAAGCATCCTTCTATTACAACCACAGGGTTAAGGAGAGGTTCTTTCAGCAAGGTGATTGGTTCTGAGGAAGATCGAGGCTTCTGGAGTTGGCCAGAAAGGAAAACTAGCCCCAAACTGGGAAGGGCCGTATCGAGTTAGGAAGACGTTGGGACGAGGATCATATAAGTTGGAGACCTTGGACGGGGTTGAGGTGCCCCGTACTTGGCATGCCTTGAACCTCAAGATTTATTATGTTTAAGCTGCCTCTACAAGGATGTAGTTTTTTATTTATCTAGTAGGAGAAGTAGAAATAAGGTTCGATGAAACCATCCCAGGGTTTTGATGCCCCGAGTAGGACAATAATGAGCTGTGTAAGGGTTGAACCCTTTTTGAGTTATTAATGCAAACTTGTTTTCCATTTTATGATTCTATGTTTTGTTTATGTACCAAGCACCTGTTGAGTGTGAGTCTTGGAAGACCAAGTACCGAAAATAAATGGACATACGAATAAAACAAACAAGTGCATAAATAAACACCCCGAAGGGCCAACAGTTAGGTTTACATCATTTAAGCCAAATAAAAGTTTAATCACGAAGGACCGTGATTGAAAGACTAGAAATAAAAGCCACATACGGCTAAGCTAGGCCATGCAAGGCCCGAAGCGATCCCAACTACTCATCCGAGGAATCCTCCTCGCCATTCTCCTCCTCATCAGTCTCTTCCTCGCTACTCTCCTCCTCGTCACTCTCTTCCTCATAGCTTTCCTCAGCATGGCCCTTACCCGGTTCGGCTACCGTCACTAGTGGAGCTGTCACTTCCATCGCCTCAACCTCTTCCTCCTTGGAAGATGAGCTATCTTCAACTACCCTGTTTGAGGGGACTGCTTGGCGAACTACTCTCCCCTTCTGCACGGTCATTGGCCGTTTCCCTCGAGGATCCGAGGAAACTGAGCCATTCATAGTTGCTCGGACACCCCTCGAACCGGAGCCGGAACGGCGATGACTTCCCCTAAAGCCGGAGCCCGAAGCCCGAAGCCTGAGCTACTGGGTTGGCCCCGGCGCCCGAAGCCACTTGACAGTAAGGACTTGGAAAGTCCCTCGGGAAAACCACAGTAGGGTGCCTCTTACTCACAGCATTGATGGCTCGATCCCAACCAACAGACATGATACCCGGGCGTACTTCATCGTCATGCTTATCTATAAGCTGAAAGAAATCCTCAGACTCCTGGTAAGCTTTCACCACTAGCTTGTAGTCTGCTGCCCTTTTGTTATACAAGGAGTCATATTGTCTCTGGAGAGAATGAGCATCAGCTTCAGCCCGGATGGCCCTGGACTCCAAGTCTTGGTATTTCTCATCAAGAGTTGCTTTCTCCTTCTTCAAGGCCACATTCTCATCTCGGTATGCACGGCCTAGCCGAGTGCTAGCCTGAAACTGGGCATTTGCCTGGAACAAAGAATCAATGAGACAATTATAATCACAAGTTGCGTGAAAACACTACGTCTAGGATGAAAGGTTGGAAACCTGATATAGGGCTTGAGCTCCGAGTTTCTCCGCTTCATCAAATTTGTCCCTGGTAGTTACTGTCAAAAGGTCGGGGGGAGTGATGCTGAACTTAGACCAATCCAAGGCTGACTCTGGGCATCCCAGGACAGAATCTTGCTCACAAATCCCCCAACCAGGGATGAAGGGGGTCTTGACTCTCCCGTCAGCATTCCGTGATCTCTTTGAAGAGCATCCCGACAGGAACTGAGGGATCTTCGGCCCAGGTTGAACGCAAGCCGCCTCGACTTTCTTGATCATTCTTCTAGTAACTTTCGGCTGGTTCTCGGGCCGACTGTCGATCTCCTCAGCAACTGAAATGACAACAGAAAAGATATCGGAATAAGAACAAACAGAGTTCATAATATGTAGATAAAAAAAATTACCATCAGCAGAAAGTAAGCTAAGGCCAGCTTCTACAAGTCTCTTCTCGGTTAAGAAAACTTTGTAGTGAGTACGACCATCGTCAGCAAGTAGTCTATCACGATCAAGAAGCTCCTTCCCGTCAAGATCACATACAAAGTGCGTAGCATCATGCACTTCCCCAAACTTAGACATAAAGAATTGGCCCCAGTCGCCACCACGCCATACCAGAATCACGAACTCTCTGTCCCAGTAGTGATGGGAATCTGGGAATGAAAAGGCATTCACAATATGTGGAACATTGGTTCTATGCTGAATAGTGACCCATCCCTTCTGAATCTCAGAAGAATTCTTGGTGGCAAATATACTCCGGAACATTGTAGTAGTTGGTTCGATACCTAGATCCCGGCATCTCAGCATGAAGATGATGATCGCCCGCCATGCATTGGGATACAATTGGCAGGGGTGAACCTGAAGCTCCGCTAGGAGCCTTATGATGAACTGGTCTACCGGGAATCTCAGGCCTGCTTCAAGGGCACCCTTGTAGACACATAGCCTCTCTGGGTGCCAATTACAGGTTCTATCAGCTAAGCCAGGAAGGCAAACCTTGATCGCGTCCGGGAAGCCATATAACTCCTTAATCTTTTTGACATCTTGCTTGTCGAACTTGGACGGACTATGATACGCAGCTAATTCAGAGTTGTTGGGAAATGCATCCCTCATGGTACTCAACAAGTCAATTATCAAATCGACGATCAATATATTTAGGGGGATTCAGTCGAAGATTACCTCGCAATGTTTTGGCCAAAGTTCTCTTGGCCATCGCCTCGAACATAGAGAATGACGAAGCTAGAGCGCGGTCGCCATCTGCCATCTTGGGCTCGAACTTGAAGCTAGAACTTGAGAGCTTTAGAGCTTGAGAGCTTTAGAGAGAATTTTAGAAGTAAGAAGAAGTGAAGTGAATGAAAATGAAGGCTCCTCCCACTCTTTTATAGAAGATGGATGACCTCCTATATCAGGTTGAAACACAACCTGGTTCGTGTTTGCAGGTCATCTATCGTTCATATACAAAAAAAAATGGATTTCATCTGCTATATCAGGCAATAATTATACCGGTATGAATGATTCCGGGAAAGAAAAGAAGGATTTACGTGAAGATATAGTAATAAGCTGTGCCAAGGCACTCATCTAAGCTTAAGGAGCTAATTACGTTTAAGGAAGATAAAACACTATCAATTAGTCTTTGCTAATAAAGAGACTGATTATGATCTGAAAGGAGGCATACAACATCCATGATCAAGGACGTGATTCAAGAACGAGACTCCAGGCATTGCAAAAAGCTCCGAGAGGCACGACAAAGCAACCATGGAGCACC
The DNA here is from genome assembly GCA_036435485.1 of Saposhnikovia divaricata. NCBI lineage: Eukaryota > Viridiplantae > Streptophyta > Magnoliopsida > Apiales > Apiaceae > Saposhnikovia > Saposhnikovia divaricata. Next base: position 61,047,748 of record CM071594.1, read on the forward strand.
TGTCGGGCGATCAAGAAGCACCCGGCAGGCAACCAGAAGCACAACCAGGATCTCCTGACAGCCGACCAGGTGCCATGAAGAAGCTCTGGCCGACCAGGATCTCCTGGCAGCCGACCAAGTGCCATGAAGAAGCTCTGGCTGACCAGGATCTCCTGGCACCCGACCAGGTGCCACGAAGAAGCTCTGGCCAACCAGGATCTCCTGGCAGCCGACCAGGTGCCATGGAGAGGGTCCGGCCGACCAGGATCACCTGGCAGCCGACCTTCTGGCACCTCCCGTCAGTTGGTCGGATCGTTTGATGGTTCTGTTGAAGATTTCTTACTTTCTGAAACGAACATCGACCTCCAAATACACATCGTTCAAGCATCGATTAGCATCGTGTAGTGCCGTTAAATGCCATTCAACGTCGTTTAACATAGATTGAAACGTCGTTTAAACACTTCCAGGCAACTTGGAGCACCTGTCGGGCGATCAAGAAGCACCTGGCAGGCAACCAGAAGCACCTGGCAGGCAACCAGGATCTCCTGGCAGCCGACCAGGTGCCACAGAGAGGGTCTGGCCGACCAAGATCTCCTGGCAGCCGACCAGGAGCACCTGGCAGCCGACCAGAAGCCACGGAGAGGCTCTATCTGACTTCCCGATACCCATCTTGGCACCCCCCATCAATTGATTGAATCGTTTGATGGTTCTGTTGAAGGTTTCTCACTTTCCGTGACAAACATCGACCTTCGAATTAGCACCATTTAGTGCCGTTTTATGCCATTTAACGTCGTTTACGCAAACATTGAAACGTCGTTTAAGCATCGTGTGACATCATTAAAGTCAACTTGGATCTCCCGTCAATCTGCCGACGATCAAGAAGCACATGTCAGACGATCAAGAAGCACATGTCAGACGATCAAGAAGCACATGTCAGGCGATCAAGAAGCACCCAGCAGGCAACCAGGATCTCCTGGCAGCCGACCAGGTGCCACAAGGGGGGTCAGCCGACCAGGATCTCCTGGCAGCCGACCAGGATCTCCTGGCAGCCGACCAGGATCTCCTGGAAGCCGACCAGGATCTCCTGGCAGCCGACCAGGAGCACCTGGCAGCTGACCAGGACCCTTGTCGGCTGACTCGCTGCCCGGAAGAGGTTACAATTGTCCCGAATCTCCTCCGTTTAGCGCCGTTTATCGCCGTTTAGCGTCGTTTAACATTGTTTAAACGTCGTTTTAGTGCCGATTAGCACCGATTAGTGTCGTTTAAGCACCGTTTAGTGCCGATTAGCACCGATTAGTGTCGTTCAAGCACCGTTTAGTGCCGATTAGCACCGAGTAGTGTCGTTTAGCACCGTGAGTGCCATTTTATCCTTTCAACATTGTTTAACACTGTTTAAACATTGTTTAAGGCCGTTCTAGCGCCGTTTAGTGCCGTTTTATGCCGTTTAACGTCGTTTAAACACTGTTTAAGCATCGTTAAGGCTGATTAGTGCCGATTAGCATCGAATTAACATTGTCGTGAACGCGTCGGTCGCTCCACACTTTACATAAAGACAATACTCGTGAAACACTAGTGTACAAAGATAAACCCTGACCCGAGTCTCGAGTTAGACAAGTAAAACTTCAAGGAAAGCCTGATCAGCTTTCCTAGAAGTTGGGGGGCAAATGATATGGGCTGAAAATAAGCCCTAAAGACACATTTAATGTGGCATTAATTAGGCCAAGAATGGTCCAAACGTGGGGCCCACCAGGTGGGCCCAAAACCCCAATTATAATATTAATTTCGTAATTAATATTGGCGATAATAAACAGCTCAGCAATAAGAGTTGGATAAGGATATTATTTCCACCAGACTTAGCCACCAAGGCATCCAATTCAATATGAAAACTGATTCCTACAAGGAATAGATCTAGAACCTTCCTCAAAGACTTGTCTACCAAGTCTCCTATTCCTACCATAATTCTAAGGCTTCTCAGCCTATATAAGGACCTGCTCCTTCACCCTCAGAACTACGTTGGCTTGATTCTCAATACGAGATACGTAGGCACTCTGTGAGGACCGATTAAAGTCTCGAACGCAGAAACAGCCATTAAAGCTCGAAGCTCAACCACCCTAACATTAATTACAAATCGTAATCTAGTTTTTGATCCACAACAATTACATTATGCATTATAATGGAATTATAATTTGAATATGATAATATCAACAAAAATTTGAATGTTAGCATATACGATACTTCCATTTATATTTATATTATTATGACAAAATACAGTCATAATTCGAACAATATATCATATTATTAAACAATTATTATTTAATAATTTATATTATTCCAATATTATATTAAGTAATATATATTAGATAAACAATTAGTAAAATATAAATAAAAAATTACTTAATTTTAAGAAAGCCGTGTATCGCACGGGTTATAGGCTAGTAAATATATACTACATCAACTACCAATAAGAAGTCGAAAACGTATCCGGAGACCCCAATTACCCTGCGAACAACTCCACTATATTGGTATATATCTTCCCTCAAAAAAAAAAATATTGGTATATATCTGTTAAAGTTTCTTGTACTAAAAAATGAAATTCATTCCTACTATAGACTCTAGTAAACTGTACCTCCCATTCATCCGATATAAATAAAATATCATAGGAGATTGATCAAAAGAAAAAATCATAGGAAATCCGGTAAAATGTTCTAAAATCTTTATCAAAGGAAATTATTCAAGGCGTAGGTAATTTTTTAACGTATTTTGATTAGTAGAAAAGAAATTTAACCTCTAGCTTCAGAATGAATTTTCACTTAGAATTTCTCTGAGACTACAAAAAAACAAGCAAGAAGATTGAGCATTCTTGTTCAAAATGTTTCTAAATAGTTAAACAACCAGATCTGATGCCGATGCAGTCCATCTCACCATTCACGTTGCTTCTTCTTTCAGGTAACCATTTAAATTTTTTTATAATTAAAGAGGGAATCCGTAACAAAAATCCTCGTCAAATTCAAATTACATGCAAAACAAGATGCAAGCAGTAGTCTTCTTGTTTGGTGCCTTAATTATATATAAGAAGTTTCCACTATATAGCTACCCCGGCATTAGCTTCAGCAGCATCAACACCAACATCCTCTAACCTTTTCACATTTGGTCCCCTACATTCAGCAATAGTAACCTGTGTTGACATAATTTCTTCTCTCCCTGAATTCCCTGAGGCCTCCTCTGAATTATCTGACCAGTTCTCCTTCCCAACATTTGCAATACCTCTCTCCATAGAGATAGTATTTGAACAGGCATGTCCAGAGTCACAAACCGATTCATCCAAATCAATAAGCCCTTTAGGCTAATTTCGCACATAGCCTGGTATTCACAAGGATAAAGCAAATAGCCGTGAAACCAAAAACCCTCTCCAGCTTCTCAGCATTCATCTGCACCAGAGATCATACTTACACTATCCACATGGACAACCCAAAAAATCAACAGCATTCCATTGAGAATCACAATCAATCTTGCCATACTCAGATGTGAGTAGATCATTTATAAACACCTACACCACATCCTCTTGGTTCTACAGGACATTAACCTCATGGCGAAAAACAAATTACAGTAAAATCTCTATAAATTAATATAGTTGCCACCACAGAATTCTATATTTAGAGAGGTATTAATTAATCGATAAATAATAAATTAATAATTATTAAATTATAGAGAATTTTTGACATTAAAGAAAATTAATTTCCAATTATATACATTTAAATAGAAAGAATTGTCCAATTTATGTTTTATACTTAATTAAATTAATTCAGTATATATTGTTTACAAATTCAATGAGTATTTGCTAGATATTCAAAATATAGATTCATTTATATTTAGATGATATCAAACATAAAACAACATTTTTTGAATCTTTTTCACGTAAAAAAACACTCAAGACACTAAAACATTGATTATAATTTTTTAATGCTTTACAAAAATACCACATTGGAACTTTTGGATGCAAATGATGAGTTTCATATAGATTCAAATTTTAAGATCTTAGAATCATATTTTACAAAAGGGTAATACAAATAATTTTATGATTATAAAAGACTTATTAATTTATAATATTATTGAGACCATATATTTATATAGTGTTTTTCAAAAAAATATTATCTTATTATTATATCGAAATTGAGCATTTTATGAACTGACCCAAATTAAGATCGGAAGAAATTATTAAATTAGTGAAATTATTAATTTATGGAGTATAAATTTAAGGAGGTTTTACTTACTTTGCACGAAAACTTGTCCAAAACCACAACCATAATTTCTTGTAAGCAAAAACCCTCTGCCGCCCTCCCTCCGTCCGCCGTCCCTCCGCTTTGCTTGCTTTTTAATTCAATAAAATCGAGTGTTGTTTAAACCTCGACAATTTCGGTTTTTTAGTTGATCTATGTTTAATTCGGATCTAAGGTTTCTAAGCATTTTCCGACTGTAATATCGATTTGTTTTTTGTTATCTCACCTTTGTGTGAGTTTGTTATTGTCTCACCGCTTGTTTGTGTGAGTTTGTTTTTCTCTCACCGTTTGTGTGAGTTTTGGTGCTGGATTATATTAACTTGGAGGCTCGTACGGATAATATGGATAAACACTTTGATGAAGTGTTAGTGTGTTACACACTTAGGTCTGCGAATATTGTAGTTCATTGCTTAGCGAGTACGACATATTCTATGTCAGGTCTTTCGGAGTGGAATGTTTCCGCTCGAGATTGTATCATCTGTAACCTTGAGATATTTTAATGCAAGTACGATTTTATCAAAAAAAAAAAAAAAAAAAAACCCATAACCAACTCCTTCAACATAAGCCCACAAAATCAATAAAAAAATCGATTCATTATATTCATAGCACGAAGATTGGCAAATAATCCAGTCTTTTGCAGAACAACTATAAAGGCCAAAACCCATTACCACTAGACATTAAAGTGGTATAACAAGGATTAAACTCGTGCTATCGAAACCAAGAAGCTGAAACAGATAAAAGACTCGTACCGTATAGAGTTTTCTAAATTAGAACCATCGCCAACACCAGAGCCCTCTCTTAAGCTATCACTTTCCGAAAAATTCAAAGCACAATAATTGCCAAGCTGAAAAACCGCAAAACTGAAATTTGTTTATGTTGTCCAGCCATGTTTCTTGATTACTTTGATTTTGTTGAGAAGAATTCTCACATTTATTGGTTGATACCATGACATACATAGCAATTCTCATCAATTCCGTGGAAAAGAATCCAAATGGTGCAGGGCCAAGATGGAGCTGATTCGCGAGGACATGTAGTTTCTCAAACCTGAGATTGTAGGCCATATTCATATCCTTCGTTCTCCCAACATCATCTGCCAAACCTAAGTTTAAGCTAATATTCATGCGTGTTGCTCCTTTTTCTCTCCTAAAATACAAACATGTTTGAAATTTGATATTTGCACTAAAAACGTATTTGGAAAAATTTAGAATTTTAACAAAGTGAAAAAATGAAAAGTTGTATCTTCGAAAAATTAAGTCCAGGATCATGATTGAAGAAGAAGTAGAATACATGAAGAAGAATTATGGTGTCAATGTTTAATAAACATGATCAGATGATCTGCTAAAGTATACAGTGAGTTGATTGTAATTTTTTTGAATACAACGAACCAGGTACATGTAGGGACCGATTTAAATTATGTTATAGTCATTTAATTTGGTTTCAAATCACCTTATATTGCTACAATGATGAAATTTACCATTTTTGTTCTATGTTCTTACTCATTTGCTTGTAGAGTGCTTCTGGATGGAAACAAATGTTAAACTGAAAATTAAAAATGAAAAAAATATGAATCCCAGAATCGTTGGATATTATAATGATATATCTTAACTCAATACTAGAGTGAAAAAAACGAACCACATAATAATAGTCATATGAGTAAACCACATAATAATAGTCATATGAGATCCTCGACCGAGTCGCTAGCTATGACATTGAACATTTTTTTTTGATAAATTTAAAATAGATTTCATTAATAATTTGAATGAGGAATGAGGCTCAGTCAGGACAAACTCCCAACTGATCATGCAACCAGGTTGAAAAACACATAGACAAGCTAAACAATTAGTCGTTTTGTTTCCAGGTCGCTTAACACTCTGAATAAAAATATTCATGACGCTAAAAATGAATACAAAGGTTTTCCGAGATATCCAAAAAACACTAACATTCCTGAAAATAGTAATATCACAATTGATCTTGGCACATAAAAAATAGGTGATAATCCAGTGTTCAGATCCATCAGTTGCACCAACTGAGGCTCGAGGTACAGATATCCCCATTAATTGAACAATCTTTTGTTGTGATAGGTGAGCTGTTGTGATATACACCACCGTTCCAGCATCGATATGGCCTTCCCAGACTCTCTAAAACACCATAGAATTCATTCTAAAAATACCCAACAACACCATACATAAAAACATCAAAACAACGAAATACAAATACATCAAACACACCAAAAAGATGGAGACAAAAACCATAGCTTTTGGAACAAAAACACGAATTTATTGAATAAAAGCAATAATGGAAACTATGGGTTCAGTTGAGAGAATGGAGGGACAATAGTGGATTGGTGAATGGAGGAGAAGGCTGAATTAAAGAGAGATGGGGTAGGTATGAAGAAATGAGCGTGGCGGTTGCTAGGGTTTAAATGAGAGAGTCTACTCTCATTAGCTATGAGGGCTGAGCATTCGGTCGGTTGGGTCCAGAACCGGACCGAACCGAAAACCGAATTTTCAATTTTTTTAGAACCAGACAGAATAAACCTTCTGGGCCAAACCAGACCCGAACCGAAATAATTCAGTCGGTTCGGTCTGATCCATAAGAACCGAATTTTTTGACTTTACTAATTTGAGTCCAGAACAGCGACCAAAAATGAGGCAAATGCGTTTCCTCCGCTTGGAAAGACAAATGCGTTTGTTTTGACTCGCCACTAAGTGGAAGTTTTTTACAAACATTTAGGTGTTTCCAAAGTAAACTTTTGCCATTAGAACTAGGATCACTACAATATTCTTTTTCACAATATTTGCACTTAGTTTTTTTGTTGCCCTCCGCATCCTTAAAGGTGTCAAAATGATCCCAAATGTCCGATCTCGGTCTCATAGTCTTTCTTTTCTTTCCCGCTGAACTTTTTTGAGTATTAGCAGGTGCGGGTTGTTGAGTATTAGGATCATTGGAGTCCCCCGTCTCTGGTTATGAAGACAATGTTAACTTCAAACTAAAAAAAAGATTGTGAAATGTCAATAAACAACAATAACATACAACAATAAGTCAATAACATCTAAGAAAGTTAAACTAAAAAGGTTACTGCCTATGAATATATTACAAAAACGTTACTTGCATACTCATAAGTCATAACTCATAAGTCATAACTCAGACATTCAGTATATATTACCACTTAAGAGCACAAGGAATTGTTAGTCACAGAGGCATGCCTGAATACATCTAATAACAAGCCTAAGTATGTGTAATGCTATGCATTACCTACATGACCTCTTAACTGAGGGAACCTCTAGTTGTAGAGTTTCTATTTGTTCTGTACTTATAATAGGCATCAAATTCTAGTTGTGTTACTGTACTTATAAAGTCAAGAATAATGCTTGAAAGAAGTTCCAAGGTTCATGCCTCAAGCAAGGAGATAAAGACTGCCAAATAATCACAGTTGGGATTTGAAGAAATGAAGAATTTGCCTAAGTACCAATTCGAGAAGTACATTTGTGTATTCGAGAAGTCTAGCATTCGAGAAGTCAGAGATTCGATATCTCAGAAGACACTATTCGATATCTATGAATACACTGTTCGATATCTCCTTCGATATCTCAGAGATTCGATATGTCTATTACTCTATTCGAGAACTCATGGAGTCAACAAGTTAAAGCATCATTCGAGTTCTCTGAGAGTCAACAAGTCAATGATCTATTCGATATCTCAAGGACTAAAGAAGCTATTCGACATCTCAGGGATTCAATATGTCAAAATGCTCTATTCAATATCTCAAGGAGTCCCAGAGAAAAGAGCTATTCGAGAAGTGATTCGATATGTCAATATAACACTATTCGAGAACTCAGAGTTATCGATTAAGTCAATTCGAGTTCTCGAATTAATCACTTAGCCACTTCTCGAATACATTCTTGGAGACAAAATACTGAAGAATTGTACAAGTCAAAAACCTGCAACAAGCCAAGACGCTTTATTTGACTATGTACTATAAAGCAGATTGGAAAGCCTACAAAGAAGCTTGGAGAGATAAGACAAAGGGACAAGGAGCTAAAGAAGTGGATCTGAACAGGCTTTGCAAAGTCAAATATGTAGCCGTTTGGACTCTTACTAAAACGAGATAGACAGACTGGAAAGTATTTTGTTTACCTACCTTATTTGTAGTAAGGAGGTGTATCCATGTCTATAAGGATACAGCCTCACTTCCTTAGCTGGAAAGAGATAAGTTTTTCAAGATACATCACAAGAAATATCTCTCTAAGAAAAACGAAGCTGAGAATACTACCATTTGTATTCACAGATTGTAGCAAAATCTTTATCTAATAAAATATTAGATTAAAGTGATATTGTGTAGTGTTTGTCTTTGTTTTCAGCACTTCATATCTCACACACTAAACACATATCTTGTTGCAAAGATTCAAGAACAAAGAAAAGTTCAAGAATCCATTCACCCCCCTCTGTATTCTTTTACTGTATTCAATACTCAACAGGAATAAATAACTTAAGCTCCTTAAAAGCATCCATAATTAGAAATAAAGTAAAAGAACAGAAAAAGATACCAAATTAGAATACAATATCAAACAACCCAAATCCAAAAAAGTATATAATCAAATAAAACATTTAAACCTAATTAGAACACATAATTTATTGTAATTAGAACAAGAATATAAACCTAGGTCCTAGCTAATTAGGAAATTGAAGAAGAGAAAGAACATACCTATTAAATTGAAATCCCGAAGTTTGAATCTCTGATTCTCTTAGGTGTCCTAGGTTTATGAAATTGGAGTATTATGCGGAATTGCCGATGCGAGTGTTAAGTGTATATAGTCGCAGTCCAGAGGCTCCAGAGTCCAGACGTAATATGAGATGATAAGAGTTAATGAGTATGTGATATATCTGATATCTTGTTATCTTTATTATATATATTATTATTAATATAAATAATATATATATATAATATAATTCCGATGGTTTGATTCTAACCGAAATTATTTATGAGAGAATCGAACCGAACTGAAATAAATTTCGGTCCAAACCAAATAAATCGAACCGATCGAAAAAAGAAAAAATCTGGACCGAACCGAACCGAAATTGTGTGGTTCGGTTCGATTTTTCGATTCCGATTCGATTTTGCTCACCCCTAGCTATGACATTGAACATAATTATTAGCAAGAGGATGGAGACATAAAATAAGAGAATAAGAAATCTAGACAATCACATCTCAATAATTTTAGTGAGATATTTATTGAGATAATTTAATATTATAAATTTTTTATATGTTAAAATAATATCTTAAAAATTTGTGTATGTCAAAAAATTGCATGATCAAAACACAATATCTCAATAAAGTTACATGAGATCAATCTCTAGTTTACTAATTCCCATAAAAAAATATCAGGTTACTTATTCTCATACAGTAGAATTATTAATTGTTTCCTCGAATATTAGAAAGCAAATCCAAAACAGATACTTTCTTCGTCCCATCCATTTGTTTACATTTCTGAAAGAGTGTCTGACACGCATTTTAAGGTGCATAAAAAATATAGTTCCGTAACTTATTTTTACAATTTTATGATTTTGAATAAAAGTAGAATGTTTATATTTTTATTCAAAAAAAGAAAATTTTAAAAATAAGTTTTAGAGCTATACTTTATATGCATCTTAAAATGCGTGCCGAACACTCTCTTAGTGAACAATTGGTTGGGACTGAGGGAGTAACTAACTTATTTTAAATTTTCAAAGTCAATTTTGACTAATAATTAAAAAATAATTGAAATTCATATGAATTACGCCAAAAATTATCATGATCAAATAAATTTGATATTTTTCTAAACGCACCAATAATATTTAATTTATAATCAAATTTTAGAAATTTTAATTTTGAAAGCTCAAAAAATGCTGACTTAAGATATTAATTATTAACTTGCAATAAGAATGGATATGCATATAGGAAACTTCTAAAAATGTAGATATTTTAAAATGGTTTTTATATCTAATAACTATATCCAGAAGGCCTTTAACTTTTTCTTAAAAAATGTTTAATTATGAGATGAAATAATTCCTAAGGGAAGCTGACAATTTGAAATTTGAAACCGTTTACATACAAGTACTTGAAACGGGAACGGTCCGAAGCGGACATTAAAGATTTGAATTTGATTGAGGACATTAGGACATTAAAAAAGTAGATACTCCCTCATTGCGAAATTCCCCCAATCCCCAAAATTCCATTTCTGAGAAACCCTACAAAACCCTCCCCCTCTCTCTCCACATATCTCTCCGCCGTCTCTCTTCTTTCTCTTCATCTCCCTCTCCATCTCTCTCTCTCTCAACATCTCTCTCCCCCGTCTCTCTCTCTCTCTCTCAATTCTCTCAATGTATCACCATCGCCTCTTCCCCATTTACCAAATATTCAAACAGACTTCCAAGTAAAATTGACTATAATGTTCTATTTTCTTCTCTTCCACCTACTCAATTCACTACCCTCCCCAACGGTTTTCGCATAGCTACGCAGTCTTTCCCAACCAAAACAACGACAGTTGGGATATGGGTCGACCCGGGTCCGTATTTGACCTCCTTGAAATGGAAGGGGGTCGATTATGTCTTAGACCGGCTTGTCTACAAGGGTACTGATTTGGAGAGGGAAATTTCCACTATGGGAGGTGATTTGGTGGCACTCACTTCTCCTGAGCAAATTAGTTTTCAGGCCACAGGTTTACTGAATATTCATGACGTCTTTCAGTCAATGCAGTTTCTGGGGAGTATTCTTCAGGATCCAAGGTTTCATATATGACAAGGTTTAGATTTTTTTTTCAATATGTAGATGTTGCAGATTGTGAATTTGTTGTCTTTGCCCCTGGTATTCTTTTGTGCAGGATATTGTTGTTGGTGTTGTTGCTGGGCCCATCCATGGTTTTATGCCAGACTATAATTGGTTCAGACACAGAACCTCGAGCCGTTCTGAATAGGTTCTGTCTATTGGTTAAACATTTTGTAGTATGGGTAACTAGACATTGTGCTTCTTTTTTTTTTGTCAAGAGGAATATATTCCATAGATGGATTCCAACGAATACAATATTCGTAGGTGTTCTTTCACTCAAGAAAGTTTATCATCTAACCAGAAGACACGCAAGTTGTCACTGTACGCTTAGACAATAGAACTTTAATGTCTGAGAAGAGACCACCCGATTGGTAAGAACTTTACACATAAAACGAAAAATTAGAAGGAAAAGGGAAATAAAAATTACAAGTCCAACACTCCAAAAAAAAGTATCATGGCCGATCTTCAAAAGTCTCAACACCCAAGTCACCAAAGTCCAAATTTTTCCATAATTTGTCACCAGCCCATTATGAAAACCTGCATTTCTGCTCTTCAACCCAATCAATAGGGACACAAAGGGAACAAAGAAGGGCCTCGTTAAAAACCCATAAGAGCAAAACCCTTTGGGAAAAAAACTCAAGTGGGAAAAGAATGCCCTCCATGAAACCCCGGATCATCGAAACACAAACTTAAACCATCATTTGCCTACAGCTTTGCTTCTAAGAACCTGGTTTTATGTCCATTCTCCACCTGGCTAAAGCAAACTCTTTCCTGAAATTTTAAAAACAAACAATTTTCAATATCCGTTCGACATAAACTTTAATAAGAGCTCCGAAAGTAACTCAACACTATACTAACGTCCCAACCAAAGGGAAAACCTTTGGTTAGATAAAACACCTACAAAAAATTGGTTTACAAATTTTTAAGCCAACGAAAAGGCACATTAATACCTCTTAAAGGTCCAACAAAAAACCATCAAACATGGTCACCCATAAATGGTACAAATACTTAAAAAATTTTAAAAGTCAATAATTGATATGTCATTTAAACTCAATAAATACAAATTTAAAACTAATCAAAGTACCAATCAAATCAAAATCTTAAACACAATCAAAAAAATACCGATTAGTCAAAAACCTCAATCAAATAACAATCAATCAATTAGCACTTAGTAATTAATGCTATTAAACCAAAAAAATAGTAAAACATAACCGATATTAATTAGCATACAATTACAATTACATTTAAACATAATATGTATGTCAATAAATCAAATAACATTTACTAAGGGAATCAATTAAAAAATAAACATTTAAAATAGAGCATCAACTAATTTCGAAATTAAATATTCAATTAATCAAAAAACAATAATCAGGGAAACAATTAGGGATACTGTTATAGGTATGTGTCGGTGTATACACTACCACCACCACCACCACCACCACCGGACTCCGGTAGTCCGCCTCCATTGCCACTACTCCAAAACACCACTGGATTTCATCTCACACCACGGAATAACCCATATACCTGCACACAACCAAAAAACAAGCACCTTTCCCAACAAATACAATGGAGCCATATACACCCCAGATTTCTAAAAAATTCAGGCTGATTACTATATATCATTCTACTTTTTAATTAATCAGATCAACAAGAACAAAATCACGCACACACGCAGTAATACCACACAACACCACCACAACAGTTGTAACAAGATCGAAAACGAACCAATACAAAGAGGAATAACAAATCACAAGAGTGTTTCAACGAACTCGCGAGGAACCTACAAACACACGCACAAAGCGGGAGATAATAATCGGAGAAATAGAGATCGGAGTGATAACACAAACCCCGATATGTTATATAGTTGATTAGGATAAAATTTACGAACCTCTCCACCGAGATAACACAATTGAACAGAAGAAATCAAACCCGTATCATAAAAAACGGATCGACCCATAACCCGAACCAAGATGAAGAAGAAGCTGCCCAGGATGACCTCCATACATCAATTTAATCTAGTGCCAATAGTATCATAATAGTTGGTTAGGCTTCATTTTTAAGTATTCTTGTTGTTCAAATTTTTGCCCACATTATCTACAACGAATCTACAAATTAGGTGTATCGGTTTGGTATCGCACATGTATACTAACACACCATCAAATCAAGGACGAAGACAAGGCGGCCTAACTGCCATATAATAATAATAATAATAATAATAATAATAATAATAATAATAATAATAATAATAATAATAATAATAATAATAATATCCTTTCCGACTCTTAAAATTGTAACTAATTTAGGATGGTGAAAGTATTGTTTCACAGTGGTTTGGACATTATACAATCGTGAGTACAAACACAACTAAGAGTGGGAAATCTTATAAGTGGTTAACAGGAGCCCGTGGGATGTAAGCCACTGTAGTCATTGTTATTCCGCATAACAATGAAAAAATACATTGTTATTCCGCATAATAGCATCTCCAAGGGTGTAAAAAATTACTAGACATTGTGCTTCAATTGAGAGAACACATACACTTTTTTGACAGGAGAACCAGTGTTCTAAAAATTGTCGAGTCGGTCGAGTACTCATTCAATGAGTACTCTTTTTTAATCCATCATCCGATCCGAGTTCCGAGTTTCGAAGTCAAATGGAGTTTGACTTACTTAGATTTTTACAATTTATTTATTAGTATTAATATTATTAGATAATATTATTAGTATACATACAGGGTCGGTCCTGAAGTTTAGAGGGCCTGTGCATAATATATATTAAGTGCATCGGTAATAATTAATAAAAATAAATGCATCAACAATAAAATTATTAATATAATTTTTATAAATAGAATAATGAAAATTATACTAAAAATTATTCACTTGATTTTAAAACAACCAAATCGTTTGAAATAACTCAAAATATCAATGATACTATATTTTTTGTTAAAAACTTATAGAATATTATTATATAAATTAAATATATTTGTATAAATATTATAATTATATAGACATGAGTTTTAAAAAGTGTTCCCCTAATTTTGGGAGGCCCTGTGCGATCGCAAATGTTGCACACCTTAAGACCGCCTCTGTATACATATAAAATATATAATATCGTTAAATTTTAAGTTTTAATACATGAACACTGAAATTTAAATGAATGGATTTAATATATGAAAAAAAAATATTCGATTTGTTCACCGAGTACTCATTCCGAGTACTCTTTGAGTTTCCGATTACTCGTTTTTCCAAAACAAAATCGAGTTGAACTGAGTTCCGATTTTTACAACCTTTAGGAGAACACATACCTTAGAAGCAGTATGTAGTATGGGTATTTTGATTCAAATCAAAGTTGTAGAACTTAATTTGTAAATGATGTAATCGCTAAACCCCTAGATGATTTATCCGTTCATTTTGTAAGTATGTACTTATGTTGCTAGTTAAACTCGTTGTGAACTGTTCACTGAACAATGACGAAGCGATGAAGTTGAGTATAAGAAGAATCTACTTGAACATATATAATTTGTAACTTTTAAAATAAATCTTATAATATAACAATATTTTACATATTATCCATGAAAATTAAATTAAAAACTTTTAAGTAAAGCTCGTCATGTATATATATTTTTTAAATACGTCATATATGGGAATTGATCCCTGAACCTACGATAAGAGCATCTCCAATGGGGAAGAATCCTTAGTAATATTGTCCTAGATGGCATATTAGAGCATCTTCAATGGTGTTGGTTATAATGGTTGGCTAAAATGATATAAAATACTGATTATGTAAAATTTATTGAACCTGTAAGGTGTTGTGTTTCAATGGAATTTTCTATAATGATTGGCTATATTTTAAAAATGGTATGTTATTATAATTTCAAGTTATTAAAAATAGAATGTATTATTTTAATATGGCAACAGATGATGTGGAGTTTTACTACAGGTCTCTAGCGGTTCAGCAAATATAGCCAACATAATGAGCTTGTCTATAATTTTAGCTAAGGGTAATGAACCACTGGAGTGCAAAATTTTTAACACATTTTTTATAATTCTTATTTATGGTAATTGATTTCAAATTTTACCTAAGAGGTCTCTCCCATTGGAGATGCTCTTAGAGCATCTCCAATGGAGAAGACCCCTTAGTTAAAATCAAATAAATAATACCATAAATAAAATTATAGAGATTATGAAAAAAAAATTCGCTCCAATGAGGCATTACCCTTAGCAAAAAATTTAAATAATCTGCTTCGTTGGCTATATTTGGCCAACCTCTAGAGGCCTGTAAGGAAGATTTTTATGATCTGTTAGTCACAGAGGCATGCCTGAATACATCTAATAACAAGCCTAATTGTTTGTAATGCTATGCATTACTTACATGACCTCTTAACTGAGGGAACCTCTAGCTGTAGAGTTTCTACTTGTTATAGTACTTGTAATAGTCATCAATTTCTATCTGTGTAGCTGTAATTAAAGTCAGAGAATAATGCTTGAAAGAAGTTCCAAGGATCATGCCTCAAGCTTAAAGATCAAGACTGTCAGAATAAACACAGTTGGAATTTGAAGAATGAAGATTTGCCTAATTACCAATTCGAGAAGTATGTTTGTCATATTCTAGAAGTCTAGCTTTCGAGAAGTCAGAGGTTATTTCAAAAGACACTACTCGATATCTCATACAAGAACTCAGATATTCGACATGTCTACTACTCTGTTCGAGAACTCAAGAAGTCAACAAGTCAAAGCATCATTCGAGTTCTCAAGGAGTCAATAAGTCAAAGATCCATTCGTCTCAAGGACTGGAGAAGCTATTCGATATCTCTGGGATTCGATAAGTCAAATGTTTTATTCGACATCTCAAGGGTTCTTGGAGAAAAGACTTATTTGAGAAGTGATTCGACATGTCAACCTCACAGAATTCAAGAACTCAGAGTTATCTGACAAATCAACTCCAGTTCTCGAATCAATCACCCAGTCACTTCTCGAATGAAATCTTGGAGAAAAAATACTGAAGAATTCTACAAGTCAGAGTCCTGCAGCAAGCCAAAACACTTTATGGACCACATAGTGTAAAGTAGTTTGGAAAAGGCTACAAAGAAGCTTAGAGAGATGTTTCAAGAGACAAGCTGCTAAAGAAATGGATCTGAACAGAGCTAAAGGAAGTCAAAGCTCAAGCTGTTTGGATATTACTTAAAAAGGATAGACATGCTAGAAAGTAATTTAGTCTGTAACCTTATTTGTAGTAAACAGGCTGTACTCATGATTCTATAAGAGTACAACCTTACTTCTCTAGTAGTTAAGTTTTTCAGATGCACATTTTGTAAAACACATCTCCCTGAGAAAAACGAAGCTGAGAATACTACCATTTGTATTCACAGTTTGTAGCAAATCTTTATCTAATAGAATATTAGATTAAAGTGAGTGAACTTGTTCTAGTGTTTATATTCCACATTTACACATTCTGAAGAACACGAACACACACTCTTGCTACACAATCAGATTCAAACCCTTAAACAATCTTCACTTGAAATATTTATATGAAGAAAAGTTTGAAAATACATTCACCCCCCATCTGTATTTTCTTGTCGGTATATTCATACTCAACAAGTGGTATCAGAGCAGGCTGTTGATCAAAACAGAAAACGATCATGAAAATGAATACACCAAAGACAAAAGGAACGGTGAAGGTCCCTAAGTTTGACAAAGATAACATTAACCTCTGGAAGATAAAAATGATGTTGTTCATCAAAGCCTCTCATCCTCTATATCCTGAGATTCTCAAGAATGGTCCCTTTGTTTCGTAACAAGAGATTCCTGAGAAGACTGTTGGAACCACAACCACTCCGAGACACTATGTGGCCAAGGAACCATCTAAATGGATAGAATCAGAGAAGGAGATGGTTGCTCTTGATAGTCATCTCTTGCTGTTAATCATAGACTCGATGGATATGTCAATGTTTGCAAACATTGCATCTTGTACATTTGCCAAAGAGATGTGGGATCATATTGAGGTTTTATTTGAAGGAACAGATGAGGTCAAGGAGAACAAGAAACAGATATTGGTCACACAGTATGAAGCTATAACATCCAAGCCCACAACCGAATGCATACCGGACCCAACAACCCACCACAGGTCAGTCCAAAAGTGCTAGCAAATTGGTATACATTAGTTGTTAACTTGTATCTATAAAGGCCCCAAACACTCTTATTCTAATCGATGTGGGATGTTACAAACACCCCCTCTTATAGGGCCAACGTCCTCATCGAGCCCACACACAAACTTATTAAACCCGGGCAGTGCCTCTGCACTTTCGGCCGGGTAGAGCTTTGATACCATTTATAACATCCAAGCCCACAACCGAATGCATACCAGACCTAACAACCCACCACAGGTCAGTCCAAAAGTGCTAGCAAATTGGTATACATTAGTTGTTAACTTGTATTTATAAAGGCCCTAAACACTCTTATTCTAATTGATGTGGGATGTTACAGAAGCTTTCATGGCACAGCCCAAGGAAAGCATTTCTGACATGTTTGAGAGATTTCATAAGTTGGTTACTGAGCTACAGATGAATGGAAAAGTCTACAGCACAAAAGAATTAAACATAAAGTTTATACTGTCTTCACCTAACCACCTAGAGTAGAGGGTCATTTCTCTAAGGGAAAGAGATTTGAATAAAGTCACATATGATGTGCTCTATGGTGTGCTAAAGACTCATGAGCTTGAGCTGTTACAAAATAGGGCTATCCAAGGAAATTAAGGTAAAATGATAAACACATCATGTGCCTTGATTGTAAACAGTTCTATGCAAGAACTTGAAGCCTCTGTAAGCCAATTGAGGATTGAAGAAGTTGTGGATGAAGAACTAGTGGTAGAGATGCCTGAGACTGTTGCTGAAGAACAGGAAGAAGAAGGAGAAGAGTTCTACACTCTTGAGGAGTTGGATGCTATGGAAAATACCTCTAATGCTTTTATGGCTAGAAAGTTTCCAAACATGAGATTCAAGAGAAAGCAACCCTTCAAACCTAGACCTCAGACCAATTCATTCAACAAGGGTAAAGCAACTGTGAATCCAAATAAGAACAAATTCAAAACCGACTATGTGGATAGGTCATCTGTGAGATGCTATAGATGCAATGACCTAGGGCATTTTGCTAGTGAATACAAGAAGCCTAAAAAGAAGGATAAGGAGTTTCTTGAGTTGGAAGCTAAGTATGAGGACCTTCTCAAAAAGCAAACACCAGGCAAGGCTTACATAGCAGAAGGGAAGTGTTGGGATGATACTGACAGTGACGGAGAGGAGCAAGAATTTTGCAACTATGCCCTGATGGCTGATTCCAAGGATGAGACACCTCAATCAGACACTCAAGTACCATCTTTCACTACCATAGACATGTCTGTTTCTGAATACAAAGATATGATTGAATAACTATCTGTTGAAATGTTTAATATTCATACTAGTATGACTGCTGCTAATGAAGAGATTACTAAACTGTCCACTAGAAATGAGCTGTTAAACAAAGAATGAGGAACATGAGCTAACTTCTATGCAAGTAGAAAACCTTAAGAAAGAAGTTGAATATCTGCAGAATAAGGTTCTATGTGCTAGTCAGATTGAGAAGGCTCTTAGGGATGAACTAGCTGAGAATGAGTTCAAATTAAAAACCTTTAAGAACTCCTCTAGTCTATTACAGTCCTACCATGAGAAAAATCAAGTTAAACCAAAGGCTGTAATTATCCTTGACTATGACACTCTGAAACAGAGGAAAGGCTATGCTGTCATTGAAGATGACAAGGTTGTTCATGAGGAAGTGCCTCATATTTTGAAAAAGGTTGAATCTCCAGTTTTTAATGAATCAACATTTGAAATTGATGAGGATGCCTTACTCATCAAGCAAATGTTGAAAGATGAGGATGAGGCACAATCCAATGAACAACCAGCATCCTCTAAAAGTGAAAGTGTCAAAGTAAAAACCAAGGAGCCAACGGGAGTTAGACCTAGACCTGAGAAGTTTGTTAAGTTTGTATTAGCTGGGAAGAATGAATCTGAGAAGAAAGTGGCTAAGAAGAAACAGAACAGGAATGGCAAACTAGGGATTAACAAAGATAATGACTATGCTTATGTGCCTAATGCCCCTAGGAAAACTTGTCAAAACTATTTCAGTACTAATCATTTAACACATGCATGCTAGAATCCTGTTGGTAGTGTGCCTAAACCCTTTTATGATTGTTCTGTGTCTTTAAGACATAGAGATACTCCATTTTGTGATAAGTTTGGCTGTATGCCATGCAATATGAATGTTATGACTAGTTGTTTCAATTTGAGAAGACAATTCATTGATGGATGTATCAATCACAACTCTCACACACACACTACACAAGGTCAAAGTCTTCAAGTCCTCCTAGAGCTAGGAAGGTACCTCTGTCACCTAAGTCTGAGAACTCAAGTTCTAAGACTAACAGGGACAAGAAGACTAGCACCAAGACAGCTGATAAACATGTTGTTAATGATAAAACTGCTACTAAACAAGGTGGACCCAAACGTGTTTGGGTACCGAAGAAGAAGTAATACCTTTGTATTTGAAGGGCAAAGAACAAGAAAAGAAATTCATGTGGATTTTGGACAGTGGATGCTCAAACCATATGACTGGTGATATGGCCCTACTATCACAGTATGAGGAGAAGGCTGGCCCAATGGTTGTTTTTGGAGATGGCAGCATGGGTAACACATTGGGATATGGCAAATTGAAAGTTGGAAATATCATCATTGAAGATGTAGCACTTGTCAAGGGACTCAAGCATAATCTGCTGAGTGTTGGTCAGTTTACTGACAGAGGATTCAAAGTGAATTTTGACAAGGATGAATGTTTGATCACTTACAAGAAGACTGGTGATTTTGCTCTATCTGGAGTAAGGAAATGAAGCCTGTTTGTAGCCAATATGGATTCTGCAAGCAAGGACAAAGTTTGATGCTTCTATTCAAAAGCATCAAATGAAGATTGTTGGCTGTGGCACAAGAAGTTATCACACTTGAACTTCAAGGCCATTAATTCTCTGGCCAAAAGAGGGTTAGTAAGAGGCATGCCCACACTTGAATTCTGTCAAGAAGGGGTGTATGAGGCTTGTCAAAAAGGGAAGATGAAAAGGTCTAGCCACAAGTCAAAGACAGTGACATCAATAACTAAGCCCCTGCAATTAATTCAAAGGTATACATGGGTGGAATTTCTAGCATCAAAAGATGAGGCTCCACAAGTAATCATTGAGCACATAAAGAAGATTGATAAGGAAGCAAAAGCCAACAATGAAAGTGTGATTGCATTTAGAAGTGATAATGGAATAGAGTTCAGAAATGCCTTACTTGAAGCATTCTGCAAAGAGAATGGCTTTTCACAAAAATTCTCAGCTCCAAGGACTCCACAACAAAATGGAGTTGTTGAGAGAAAGAATAGAACTCTAATTGAGGCTTCCAGAACAATGTTGCTTGATGCGAAGATGCCTACATGTTTTTGGGCGGAAGCTGTGAGCACTGCATGCTATATCCAGAATAGAACTCTCATCAACAAAAACACTGGAAAGACACCTTACAATTTGATGACCGGAGAGAAGCCCACTCTTAAGCATGTTCATACTTTTGGAAGCAAATGCTTTGTGTTAAAAGACAATTCAGAATATGTTAGAAAGTTTGATGCAAAGGCATTTGAAAGAATTTTTCTTTGCTATTATATGGAGAGAATTGCATACAAGGTTTATGTCATCAGTCAAAAGAAAGTTATGGAAAGAATGGATGTAACCTTTGATGACAGCAAACTACCTGGATTAGAAGAAGCCAATGATGAAGATAAAGATCCATTAAGGTTTGAAAATTTGGTTGATTCTGATGAAGAGATTGAAACAGAAGTTGAGACCATAATTCAACAAACTCTATTGAACAATGAAGCAAGAGAAGAATTTGTGTCAATCAACAGTGAAGTGACAAGCATCCCAGACACACCTGTTAATGAGAGTAACTTCACAGGGGGAGGAAATGGAAATGATCATAACTTGGATGATGAAGCAACATCAAACCTGAGAAATCAAACTGAGCACTTAAGAAAATGGGATAGATCACACACTGCAGATCAAATTATTGGAATCCAAATGCAGGAGTGAGAACTAGGAGAGTAACTCAAAATGAGTGTCTCTATGGTTGCTTCTTATCTCAGATCGAGCCTAAGAAACTTGATGATGCACTGTTGGATCCAGATTGGATTATTGCTATGCAAGAGGAGCTGAATCAATTTGAAAGAAACAAAGTATGGGAGCTTGTGCCTGCACCAAAGAACAGAACCATTGTTGGAACAAAATGGGTTCTGAAAAATAAGATGGATGAATATGGTGTAATAGTAAGAAACAAAGCAAGGTTGGTTGCAAAAGGATACTCTCAACAAGAAGGCATTGATTATGATGAGAATTTTACCCCTGTTGCTAGATTGGAGGCCATCAGAATCTTCTTGGCATTTGCTGCTCATTTAACTTTAAAGTTTATCAAATGGATGTAAAGAGTGCATTTCTGAATGGAGAGTTGGAGAAAGAGGTATATGTGCAACAACCACCTGGCTTTGAGGACCCACATTTCTTAGAATTTATCTACAGATTGCTTAAGGCTCTATATGGACTTAAGCAGGCTCCATGGGCATGGTATGACACACTGTCACTATTTCTCCTTGAAAATCAATGCACTAGAGGCACATTGGACAAGACACTATTTTACAAGAAGCATGGTAATGATATTATCCTAGTTCAGATCTATGTGGATGATTTCATATTTAGCTCTACAAATGAGAAGCTGTGTGAGAAATTCTCTAAGCTCATGCAGAGCAGATATGAGATGAGCATGATGGGAGAGTTGACATTATTTCTTGGATTACAAGTTAGTCAAAGGAAGGATGGTATCTTTATCAGTCAAACCAAGTACATCAAGGATTTATTGAAGAAGTTTGACTTAGAAGACTGCTCACCTGCAAAGACACCCATGGCCACTGCCACCAAATTGGATGAAGATGCCAAAGGCAAGAAAGTAGATATATCAGTCTACAGAGGCATGGTTGGTTCTCTACTCTATCTCACTGAAAGTAGGCCAGACATCATGTTTGCTACATGTCAGTGTGCAAGGTTTCAGTCAAATCCAAAGGAATCACATATGATTGCTATCAGAGGATCTTTAAATATCTGAAGGGTACTCCAAACTTGGGTTTATGGTATCCTAAGGACACAGGATTCAATCTGGTTGGTTATTCTGATGCTGATTATGCTGGATGTAGAGTGGATAGGAAAAGCATCTCTGGTAGATGCCAGTTTCTTGGACACCGGTTAGTCTATTGGTACAGCAAGAAACAACAATCTGTGTCAACTTCCACAGCTGAGGCTGAATACATAGCTGCTGGGAGTTGCTGTGCTCAACTGCTTTGGATTAGAAATCAACTTAGAGATTATGGACTTATGTTGGAAAGAATTCCAATCATGTGTGACAACACAAGTGCAATATCTATAGTTGCCAATCCTGTCAATCATTCTAGAACAAAGCACATTGACATCAGATATCATTTCATTATGGAGCATGCAACTAATGAAACCATTGAGTTGCATTATGTCTCCACAAATAAACAATTAGCTGATATATTCACTAAGCCATTGGATGAAGCCACCTTCACAAGGTTGGTTAGTGAGATTTGAATGCTGAATTCTTCATAATCTGGCTAAGTGAAAATATCAACTAGATTGTTGCAGCAGTAAACACTTATTTTATCTAAATACTTAATATTTTTGAAGTAAGTGTTGGCTGGAATATGATTTATAAATATTTCAGATTCGTTGCATATGTTGAAAATCATATTCGATTAGCTTGAAATTTCTATGGAATTTTAAGAACATCACTATCTAATTTGTTAGAATATTCTCTAATGAGTATTTCTAGTGAATTTTTAAAAGATAGTGAAAATTGAGCTTTATGAGTGAAGAGAATATTTCGATAAATCAGACTTCTCTAATGATTCACTGCTCGACTTCTCTAACAAGTCTCTTTAGAGCACTCTGAAGTTCTCGAATAGAGTCTGGTGGAGATATCAAATAGAGACATGCTTGACTTCTCGAATATAGTAATTGAGTTCTCTAATGACTGAGTTCTCGAACACTGTATTTGAGTTCTCGAATCATTTGAAAAGGCTGAATTCTCGCTGAGCGTCAGACCTCTTTTTGACTTTTATCTAACGGTTTTAACTCACTCGTAAAAGACATATATTATTCAACTTTACATTGAATAAATTTCTAGCTGTCGGTTTTTTTACCTGCTCAAGTTATCGATTGTGCCACATAAGATATATCGAACAGTTGTTCACTTCTTGGATACCTGACCTGTCGGTGTAAAATATATACCTAATAGACAATTCAAATAACCATATTTATAACCTCCTTCAACTGCTCTACCCATTTCAATCGATATCTTAAGCATCTACCCCTTTGCAAAATACAAATCTTAACCGCTCAAGGCGAATTTCTTCTTCAACCATCCAACTTCTCTTCTCTCTAATCCGCACAAATGGCCAATAATCGATTCAACACAAATTTCATCGCCATCTTTAGCGATGTGGAAGCACCAAATGCAAATTACAAGTGCTTTGTTAGATGGCTAGCCAAATCATACATCAAAGACGCACTCTCAGCCAACCCAACTCTGTATCTCAACTTGCTCGAACAGTTTTGGAGGACAGCAACTGTGGAAGTCGTAGCTCTAGAGAATGCAATAACCTCATACATCGTTTACTGCAAGATTCAAGATAAGGAAATCACTATCACTACTACAGATATGAATCAAGCACTGGGGTTACAACAAGAAGTGTATGACCCACTAGCCATAAATGCTGAATTGGAGGACTTCTTTGAATTCATCAAATACTCAGATGAAATCAAACTTGGGTAGTTGAATAGAAAGTTCTTAAGGAAGGAATGGATCTATGTATTTGATACTCTACTTCAAGTCTTCACTGCTAGAAAGTCCAACTTTGATCAAATTAGTGCTCCTGCACAGCAAATAGGCTATGCCTTGGCCTATGGGAAAAAGATTGATGTAGGACAGATAATTCTACAGGAGCTGTATGGGAGACTTGGTAAGACTCAGCCAAGAGAGGTACTGAGATTTTCTTCCCTCGCTTTATTCAATTTGTACTTAATTCTGTATATGATAAATTGATTAAACTGCCTGGGATAGATAAATCTAGAATAGTCTACCCTAGGTCCATGACCAAATTTATTTTTGGTAATTTGGACATCAGTAATGATGTGGATGTAAGGCTTGTAATAACCCCTCATATGCAGAGGTTATTTGAGTCTTACCCTTACAACATGCCAACATTTGATTCTAAATCTCAGTTAGCACATCCCAAGCAAGTAGAAAAAATACTAACCCAGGGCCTGCTAAACTACCCTTTCAGCCAAACACTCTACCAAACAGTGAACCAACTGCATCATCTTCTCAAAAGGGTGATGTTAGTAAGAAGAAGAAGAGAATTCACACTGGTTTAAACATGTTATCAGAAGCAGCATTAAATGTTGAGTTAGGATTAGAAAGTGAGGAACCAGAGACACCCTTACTAAGGCCAAAGAAGAAGAAGAAAACAAAAACCACCTCTTCAGTCACACAAATGGCTGAAGTTGTAAAATCAGGGGCAAACAGCTCACTAGATGTGCCCTCTCAACAGGGTGCATCTATAGAATCAAGCATCCTCCCCAATGCACCTTTTTGTAATGAGTCAGCACATGGGAGTGATAAGGCTGGCACAACACTGAGTGGAGAGCACATCACACTTGAAACTCCCTCTATTTCTTAGGGGGAGTTACCAAAATCAAATCTACAAGACACTTCTCTTCCAAAATCTAACAATCAAATTTCTTTGGAGCCTACAACTCAAGCAATTGAGGAGCAAGGCATTGATCACCAAGAATCCTCTTCTCTTGGTGAGCCAATGGATTCAAGTGACTTAGTGCATGACACTTTGCTCACCACCCAGGACCAACATTTAGATGATGAGGGAATGCATGCTGGGGCATATCCTGATGACACCATCACAAATACAGAGGATCCACTAGTTTTTACTAGAGACTCTGTGCCTGTGTCAACTACTGTTGTAACTCATCCCATTCCTGTGGAGACAGCAATAGTAAAGTCTTTCCATCCGATTACAGAAGTTGCATCTGTAACTGAGGAGTCTAGTTTGCCTAGCTCTAGCTCTGACTTCCTGTCACAATGGCTGAAGCCTGTGCAACATGACAGTGCTTCAGGATCAGGGTCTCCTCCACCAAAATTGACGGTTGAAGCACTTCAAATCTTAGTTGTGGATCAGATTCCTGAGTTCGTCAAAATAACCCAAAATCTTGTAACATCAAATCTCTCATATCCAGACTATGAAGCCCTTCTGTTGTGTCACAGAGATGATGTGGAGATGCAAAAGGAGAAGATAATATATGATGTTGAGAGAGATGGCAATGTAGATGCCTGGCTGCAAGGAAAATATGACATTACTCTCAATGAAGCTCTCCAATATCTAAGAGAAAAATACATAACTTCACTGGGTTCAAATGCCAAATCTTTATCTCTTGGTGAAGTGTATGAGGCTATAAATGACTCCTATAAGGGATTTCTCAAGGCTACTCACTACCTTGGCAAGGGAGTTAAAATAGAAGTTATTAAGGTTTGTGATGCCACAACAAAGGAAGTGAGTGAAGTTAAGAAAGAATTTCTCTTAAAATTCCCTTCTCTAGATCCTGTACTTAGAACCATTCAAGAATGCAAAAATACCTGCACTAAGATGGACAATGGATTTCCCTTGGTTCAAAGTGCTGTCAAGAATCTTGCAACTAAACTACAGAATCTATCTTCTCAGACAAATGATGCCAATGCCATGATCAGAACTCTCTTTGCCAATCAATATAGAGATAAGCTGGTGACTGAAGTCCCTGTGCATAACATGACAAAGTTTGAAGTAGTGAGGCTCAAAGAACAGTCACTCTCTGGATTCAAAGCTACTGAGTTGTTCACCAAGGTGGCTTCTCTAGAACAAGAAGTGAGCTCACTCAAACACTCCAATGCTGAACTTCAGGACACTGTTGCTCTGCTACATAACAAGTTCGACACTCAGCCCAACACCACAACTGATGTCCTTCTTCATCAACAACAAATGATGTCTGCCATGATGAAGCACATGGGCCTCCCTGTTGAGTATTGAATATACCGAAGAGAATACAGAGGGGGTGAATGGATTCTCAAACTTTTCTTTTGATAAGTGTTTTAGGTGAAGGTTGCTTTAAGGGTTTTAATCTGGTTGTGTAACAACGTGTGTGTTTGTGTTTAACAGATTATGTAAGTGCGGAATATAAACACAAGAACACGATCACTCACTTTAATCTAATATTGTATTAGATAAAGATTTGCTACAATTTGTGAATACAAATTTAGTATTCTCAGCTTCTTTCTCAGAGAGATATTAATTGTAAAAACTATTGATCACTCTATTTGATACTTGCTAAAGAAGTAGAGTTGTTCACTTATATCATGTGAACAACTTGCTTACAACAAATAAGGTAGCAAACAAATTTGCTTTCTAATGTGTCTATCCTATTTGAGTAAACATCCAAACTGCTATAGATTTGACTTCTTAGAACTCTGTTCAGATCCACTTCTTTAGCTCTTTCTCTCTTGTACTATCTCTCCAAGCTTCTTTGTAGGCTTTCCAATGTGCTTTACAGTATGTGGCCCATAAAGCGTCTTGGCTTGTTATAGGTTTCTGACTTGTACAATTCCTTCAGTATTTTGTCCCCAAGATTGTATTCGAGAAGTGGCTAAGTGTTTGATTCGAGAACTAGAATTGACTTGATCGATAACTCTGAGTTCTCGAATACTGTAAAGTTTACATATTGAATCACTTCTCGAATAGCTCTTTTCTTCAGGAATCCTTGAGATATCGAATAGAGCATTTTTCTTATCGAATCCCTGAGATATCGAATAGCTTATTTAGTCCTTGAGATATCGAATGTAGCTTTGACTTGTTGACTCTTAGAGAACTCGAATGATGCTTTGACTTGTTGACTTCTTGAGTTCTCGAATAGAGTATTAGACATGTCGAATCTCTGAGATGTCGAATGAGATATCGAATAGTGTCTTTTGAGATATCGAATCCCTGACTTCTCGAATATAACAAACATACTTCTCGAATTAGTACTTAGGCAAAGCTTCATTCTCCAAATTCCAACTGTGTTTATTTTGACAGTCTTGGTCTTCAAGCTTGAGGCATGATCCTTGGAACTTCTTTCAAGCATTATTCTATGATTTAATTACAGTTACACAGGTAGAATTTGATGCATGTTATAAGTACTACAACAAGTAGAAACTCTACAACTAGAGGTTCCCTCAGTTAAGAGGTCATGTAGGTAATGCAAAGAATTACAGACAATTAGGCTTGTTATTAGATGTATACAGGCATGCCTATGTGACTAACACTCCCTATACCTGAAGACTCTTCCAACCCAAAGGCCCCTTCCAAAGCCTCTGTGCCTGACAACAAGCCTAAGAGGGAGAAGAGGAATTCCAAAAACTCAAAGTCTAAGTGGGAGAAGGGCATAATCATATCTGAGGGTGGTCAACCAAAATTCTCAAAATCTACAACCCCTCATCTTCAAGGCAAGGGTAAAGGCAAAGTCTCTGAAACTCAAACCTCTCTACCAGTTGTCACTATGCCAGAAGTGCACATCACTACCCCCAGTGGACAGAAACAAACTATCACAACCACAGTAGTTGCAGGAAGTATGCCATCTGATAAACCTCAACCCTCTAGAATTGAAAGTGTCAAGCCTGTAGAAGTAAAGGTGGCTACTGAGGCCAAGCTACAAGAAATTGGAAATTCTAGTGTCTATCATGATGATGCATTCTTGAACTTTCTGAAAGTCTCAAGAGAACAGGCTGAGGACACACAAGTATATCTGAGGAGTTTGAAGGATCAGATTGACTACTTCACTGTTATGCCCAGAAGAAGTGATGGTGTGTGGATCAAGGAGATAATGATGGTGACAAAGTCCAAAATATGGCATCTAACTTTCAACACTCTAAAAGCTCTAAAATTCTCTGAGATAGATATACTGCTGAAACTGATTGAGAGGAGGAATGAGAACAACAAAAGCCTATATGATGACTTGAGGAATAAGCAACCCACCAGATTGCCTGAAGTGATTACAAATCCAAGAATAATTATCTATCAATCTACAACAAGAATTGATGACATCAAGAAATTGATCATTCCCAAGCATCTTATACCTCAGAACAAAAATCTCATCATTGAAAGGCTAACTAAAAAGCAAGGAATCAGAACTGCTGAAGAGTTGGAAGCACTGAACATTCTCAAAACTTTCATTGCAACTGGCATTGTCCCTGAAATGGCTAAAGAGAGGAGGAATAAGGATGATGAAGATGAAGATAAAAGTGATGGGAGGAGAAGTCATCACAGGAGCAATAAGGAAGATGAAGACAAGAAGAAGAAGAAGAACAACAAGGACAAGAAGAATGATGATGATCAAGGTCAAGACAAGGTCTATGTGAGGAAGAGTGGAAAACAGCAAGCCCTAGGCATTACTTGCTGTAACCTCACCACAACATAAGACTCTAAGTCTAAGGTGATTGCAGTTAGTAATGACCTACCAAAATCTACATCTATGGCTTCTGCAACTGTTTTACCATCTCAAGGAAATGACTTTCAAATCAAGAAACCATGTGTATGTTTCCAAAAGCAAACTACTAATGGTATACTACGATGGTCTAGAAGCATGGGCCACAAGTTTCTGCCAAACAACAAAGTGAAGAAGATTAAATTCAAGCAAGCAGCAAGAAGGGTGAAGCTACCCAGGTCAAGAGCTCTAACAATCTATCCAGGATTAAAACTCCAACCTCTAGATGAAGACTTTGATGAAGACCAACTGCAATTTCTACAAGCTCAAAGAATCTACTATGCTGCCATTGTTAATGACTACCTTGAAATCAAATACACTGATGGAAGACAGAAGAAATTCAGACAAGGGGGATGTCAAAATTGGGGCAAGTAATATGATATACAGATAATTATTGCACTTTTGGATTCTGAAGACAAAGTGGAGAGGGTGTGGAAGCTGGAGTTGATTGACTTTGTGAAGATGAAGAGAGACCATGCTGAGAAGATAAAAAGGGAGTGTTTTGAAAATGGCTAGAAAGGGAGAAGGAGATTGATAAGCTGGAAGTTGAAGCAGAGAAGCTAAGAGAAAAAGGGTTGTGTAGAGTTCAGCTCAATCCCTATGTGGTGAAAAATAGGAGGGGGAATGGAGATCGTGTCAATATCAGAATGAACCTACTCAATCACTGCCCTGCAAACATTCTTAAACAAGTACTTGAAGATTTCAAGAACTCAATCTTGCTTGAAGAACTGGATGCTATGGCAGCTATCATAAGAGCTATGGATGAGAATGCAAGGAAGGAAGAAGAAAGGAAAAAGAAGGCTTATGATCTGCAAGCCAAAGCTATGGAGATGGAAACAATTGACAATGGCTAGTATCTCATCATATTCTGTAAGAATACTCTTCTTGTAATTCCATTCATGATGTTGATCAAAATTCATACATGTACTGTCAATGTTTTATCTTTATGTATGTTAGGCTTGTTATCAGACATGAAATTGTGACTAAGAGTCTTACTCACAATTTGGGGGAGATTGTTAGTCACAGAGGCATGCCCGAATACATCTAATAACAGGAATAATTTTTTGTAATGCTATGCATTACTTACATGACCTTTTAACTGAGTGAACCTCTAGCTGTAGAGTTTCTACTTGTTATAGTACTTGTAATAGGCATCAATTTCTATCTGTGTAACTGTAATTAAAGTCAGAGAATAATGCTTGAAAAAAGATCCAAGGATCATGCCTCAAGCTTAAAGATCAAGACTGTCAGAATAAACACAGTTGGAATTTGAAGAATGAAGATTTGCCTAAGTACCAATTCGAGAAGTATGTTTGTCATATTCAAGAAGTCTAGCTTTCGAGAAGTCAGAGGTTCGATATTTCAAAAGACTATTCGATATCTCATACAAGAACTCAGATATTCGACATGTCTATTACTCTGTTCGAGAACTCAAGAAGTCAACAAGTCAAAGCATCATTCGAGTTCTCAAGGAGTCAACAAGTCAAAGTTCCATTCGATATCTCAAGGACTAAAGAAGCTATTCGATATCTTTGGGATTCGATAAGTCAAATGTTCTATTCGACATCTCAAGGGTTCCTGGAGAAAAGACTTATTTGAGAAGTGATTCGACATGTCAACCTCAAAGCATTCGAGAACTCAGAGTTATCTGACAAATCAACTCCAGTTCTCGAATCAATCACCCAGTCACTTCTCGAATGAAATCTTGGAGACAAAATACTGAAGAATTGTACAAGTCAGAGTCCTGCAATAAGCCAAAACACTTTATAGACCACATACTGTAAAGTAGTTTGGAAAATCCTACAAAGAAGCTTAGAGAGATGTTTCAAGAGACAAGCTGCTAAAGAAGTGGATCTGAACAGAGCTAAAGGAAGTCAAATTTAAAGCCGTTTGGATATTACTCAAAAAGGATAGACATGCTAGAAAGTAATTTTAGTCTGTAACCTTATTTGTAGTAAACAGGCTGTACTCATGATTCTATAAGAGTACAACCTCACTTCTCTAGTAGTTAAGTTTTTTAGATGCACATTTTGTAAAACACATCTCTCTAAGAAAAACGAAGCTGAGAATACTACCATTTGTATTCACATTTTGTAGCTAATCTTTATCTAATAAAATATTAGATTAAAGTGAGTGAACTTGTTCTAGTGTTTATATTCTGCATTTACACATTCTGAAGAACACGAACACACACTCTTGCTACACAATCAGATTCAAACCCTTAAACAATCTTCACTTAAAATATTTATTTGAAGAAAAGTTTGAAAATACATTCACCCCCCTGTATTTTTTTGTCGGTATATTCATACTCAACAAGATCTATTACCTTATAAAAATATATTCTATTTATAATAAACTGAAATACTAATAACATGCTATATATACAATATAACCAAACATTATAGCCAATATACCATTGGAGCACAACATCTTATAGGTTCAGCAAATTTTACATAGTCAATATTTTATCTGATTTAGCCAACCATTTTTAGCCAATACCATTGGAGATGCTCTTAGGTGGCATGAAATAGAGATTGTGTAAAAAAAAAAAATACACTCTAATGCATAATTATCTTTAGCAAAAATTATAGACAATGTTGACACACCTTTCATTACAACTATATTTATTAGAGTTCTACTTGTCACTTAAAAATTAAATTATTTTTTAATTTAAAATTGTTTAGCCAACCATTATACATATTGTCATCGGAGATATTACACCTTTATTATCCCTTGTAATCTTATTATATAATAGGATAGTATAATTTATTTTAGGAAGATCTTGTTTTTGTCCCTCTGACACTAATCCTCAATTGATCTTAGGGGATCTTGTTTTTTTCCTTCTACTAGTACTAATCTATGTAGTAAGTTTCACGAGATCTTACGATTATTGCAGCTTTCAGCTTATAAAGCAAATATAATTTGTTTTTTAGAAAAGAAAAACAAGATTCTCATCCGCATGTTTTGTAGATTTTAATATGATTCCATAATGTTATACGCTATTGTATAACATGAAGCTACAAAATTGAGGATTATGGTGGAGTGAGCATTTCGCGATTCAAAACCGAGAATCAAATCGATTTAAATCAAAAATACGTTTTTTGATTCAGACCTTTTACAATTTAGATCCAATTCAATTTTTATTTTTCTGTAATTTCATTTTTTGGTTCAATTTCGGTTTCCCCTTTTGCTCACTCACTCTATATCCTATACTAACTGATAACCCGTGCGAAGTACAGGCACGGATTGAGATTAAAATATTAATATTAATTCATTAAATAAATTTTTATAATTATGTAGTTGTAAGGAATCGAACTCGAGGTGAAGCTAAAAAAAAAAATTAAAGTAAATAAATTTTGTATAATTATGTAGTTGTAAGGAATCGAACCCCGAATTTAGTGATAACCAAATTTTTTATTTAAGTACTTTGGTACTATTGTGTACCATTAAAACATGATTTTCCACATTAATAAATAAATAGTATATATGTCGGGCCTATAAGCAAACTTTTGACTTAACTATTTTAATTTATGAAAGGTGTTTGTCTACCTCTACCCAACTTATGAGCCCGTTTGGCAACGCTTTTTTACAAGTCCATAAGGCTTTAAGTGCATATTGTTGTGTTTGGGTATCTGCTTTTCTGCTGGGCTTAAAGTCGTTTGAAGCGCACAAGTAAAAAGCAGCGCTCTCTCTCGTGATCTCGTCGGAACTTCAATTAACGACGGTTATCCCCTGCATCAATTCTTCAATTATTCTGGTAATACACATTATTCTTCTCTTGTTCATCTTTTCATCTTTTTTTTTTTTTTGCGGATTCGAATAGTTTGCAATTCATCTCATAACCTTGATGGATGTATCTCTACTATTATATAAGTAACAAATCGAGTAATTGAACTTGAAAATGTAAAAAAAGTGTAATAATCTTGATGGATCTGTTTGATTTTCATATTTTTTGTATGAAATATTCGGAAACAGAT
This sequence comes from Saposhnikovia divaricata, assembly GCA_036435485.1. Taxonomy (NCBI): domain Eukaryota; kingdom Viridiplantae; phylum Streptophyta; class Magnoliopsida; order Apiales; family Apiaceae; genus Saposhnikovia; species Saposhnikovia divaricata. The sequence goes on from CM071594.1 coordinate 61,080,522, forward strand.
TTATAGCTTACAAAAATATGGTGGAAGAATTTATATACTGCTAAGGAATTGATATATCATTTGTTAAATATGTGGTTCTGATCACTATTGATGTTCATGTACTTTGTACATCATAATTTGGCTAGGATTATACATGTTACAGAGAAAATGTCCTCTTTATCACAATTTAAAGGTAAAATGTCCTAAATATCACAAATTGAAAAATTGGCCCTTATTATCACAGAAAAACGCAATGGCATTTGGCGTTTCTATTTTTCGGGGTGTAACGCAACTTCCAGTTGCGTTTTCTAATTTTTTTTTTTTTTTTTTGAGTCACGCATCTTGAAGATGCGTTTCCCTCTTTTTTTATTTTTTATTTATTAGGTAACGCATCTTGAGGATGCGTGACTCAAATTTTTTTATTTTTTTAAAAAAATAATTACGTTTTGAAAAATAAAAGGGGCAAAAACGCCACACGACAATGCTTTTGTAAGAAACCCAACATTAAGTTGCGTTTTTCTGTGATATAAAGAGCTATTTCTGTGGGTTGTGAGATTTAGGATCTTTTGACTCCAAATTGTGATAGTAAGGACCAACACCCCATGTTACAATATAAATTGCTTCTGTGTTGCAAATTATTGTACTGAACTGCTTCTTTGTTACATCATAGGTATTAAAATGTGCTTCGAATGGGGGTGGATGTGCATTTATATTCTCAAAATATAAAAAAATTCTTGTAAAAAAATAAGCTCAGGTTAAATTTAAAACATCAAAATAAATTTCAAGTGTCCACAACTTACAAACCTTGTATCAGGTTCCGTTGGTATGATTTGTTAAGATAGTTCATTATGATTAGTTTGTTAGTTTGCTCCACTTAGAGCATCTCCAATGGTGTAAAACCTTTAGGTAAAATTCAAAATAAATTACCTTAAATAAGATATACAGAGAATTTGTAAATTTTTGTCCACTCCAATGAGACAAAACTCTTAGGTAAAAATATAGATAACCACAATAGGTTGGCTATATTTGTCGAACCTTTAGCAACCTGTAGTTTAACTCCACATCTTCAATTACCATATAAAAATAGTACATTCTATTTTTAACAACTTGAAATAATAATAACATACCATTTTTAAAATATAGCCAACCAATATAGTCAATCCCATTGGAGTAAAACACATTACAGGTTCAACAAATTTTACATAATCAATATTTAGCCCATCATTTTACAAAACACCGTTGGAGATGCTTTTATTTAACTATCAATTATAAAAGCTGCACATAAGAGCACCCTCATTCCAGTCCCCATTCTATCCCCCATCCCCATATTTTGAGGAAATATTGATTTTTTGCAGAAAAAACCATCTCCATCCGGATCCCCATTTTGGGGAAAATTTTAGGGACAAAAAACTGAACCCCCAAATTTGATGTTACACCGTTTATCCCCATCCATTCCCCCATCTTATTAAAATAATATTTGTAGTAATGAGTGAGTTTTGGTAGTTAAAATTGTAAGTGAAAGAGAGAGAAAGAAGTAATATAAAAAAGAATATAGGGATATGGAGATGGAAAATGGGGAATGGGATGTAGAAAATTTTTGATAAATTTAGGGATTTACTATTTTTGTTTAGGAATTTACTATTTTTGGTAAGTTTTTGGGGAGGGGAATAGGGTGCTTTAAACTGCACATCCAGAATCTGTGTATTACTAACCTGAATTGCTGATAAACCTGTCTATTTTATTATTTTATTTCAGGAGAATGACAAATATAGCAAATTCAGGGGTGTCGACTTGTCCCTTTTCTGATTTAACTATGATACGATGTTTAGTAACATTGTCGCAACTGGTGAAAGGGCTCGTGCGCCAAATCAGCAATCTGCTGTTGGGGAACAATCTGTTATTGATGAGGAGTTTGGGCCTACAATCGTACACCCCAGGGGAAGTTAGAAAGAAGGCAGCGGTGATAATGACAAGGAACTCAGAGAAAATAATTTGTTTCCTCATTTATATGCTAGTCAAAAAGAAGGAAGGAGTGGCATCAAAATAAACACCTTCTTATGAATATTGTACTCGATACAATTCATTTATGGAATAGATTCTCTTTGACAAAAAAAAATTTACTTTTAACTTAAAGTTAATATATTACACTTTTAAGTCATAAGTAACTTATTTAAAACTAATCCAAACGGCCTCTTATTAACTCAAGTTAATTTTTTTTATACAAGTATTTAATGTATGTTTTAGATTCTATAAATTGCAAAAAAAAAAAAATTAACTTTTTCAGAAAAAAAAAGTTAGCTTTTTCAGAAAAAAGTTAAGAATCTCTAACTTTTTGTCTTAAAATAAGTTGACTTATTCTGGAAAAAAATTCTCTCAAATACCCCCTAACTGAACTTATAGCTTATATGTTGATAAGTTGAATATTAGTAACGATGTACTTTTTCACAACTTATTCCTTATTACTTGCTTTTTTACTAGTTTAATAATTTATATTTTTACATTTGTATTTATAAATGTCATATGCATGTATTGAGATTATTATATTAAATAATTAATATTTTTTTTGATTTAATTTAATAAATATTTCACCAACATATAACTAAATTTACCCAAACACTTTTATAACTTATAAATTTTTTTTACTCATCACTTATATGATATTTAAAATATGTCAAAATCTCCTGGATTCAGCAACATTCTATTTGCATGGTCCCCCACTCCCCCTCAACCTTTATAATATGCATCGTGGTTTATATTACTCGTAATCGACTAATCGTTTTATGCATTGATTTTTCATAATGGTATGTTTTTCTGTAATATTGTCTATATATTAGATTAATCCATGAAATGGACGAATTTTTTTGGATAATACATAATTTTTTTGTATTATAAATATGTTTTTATAATCACTTTTTAAATAGTAGTTAATATTAATTTAATACAAATTTAATTAATGACATATATAATTTAAAACTAAATACTAATATTTTAAATTTTGGTTTGATGAGTCTAATAGTTTGATTGTAAACTTTTTGAATTTGATAACCTATTTATAACTCGGCTCAGAGTTCAATTATGTTGAGTATAAAATATTAATCATCTTACTTGTAACATAAATATTAATCATCAATATTTATGTTAGCTATAAAATAAATCAATTTTAGTTGCAACTGATTTCACAAAACAAGTTTCACCGCTTGCCAAGGAGTGTCACACCCAACCATTGACACTGTTTTGACCCCTATGTTGCGATCAATAGGCTTTTTCTTTAAAAAAAAAATTACCTTGAAAAACCAAAAAGAGATCCAAGGAAGCAATCCAAGACTCGGTGCTAAAGACAATTTCATTGGACACTCATTTCGGCAAAACGACCATCAGAAGAATCAAAGTAGGTACCAACACGGACGCACTTAAAATAAACAAGTCCAACATTTTATTACCACATTTTTTGATTGTCATTTGTAATAAATGTCAACTACAACAGAAAGTAAAGAATTTACATGGAAGAGGTGGTCAACTAAAGAAACACTAGTTATTCAAGAAACCCTGCTTTCTCACCCCGAGTATCTCCGTTGCTATAATGAACACCGTTGCTGTCTGGCCCTTTAGGTTTCATCTTTACCTGATTCAAACCCCAAACTCGTATTGTGCCATCATCACTCGCCGATGCCAACATATAGGGGTTTGCTGGATTCCAGCTTACGCTGTTAACAGCTCCAGAATGACCTGGTAAAGTTTCAACAAGCTTCCCTGATCCCCTGTGCCATATATATACCTGAATGTATCACAAGAGCCGGAATTAGAAGAGGATGACTTGAATTAAAAGAAGGTAACATTTAGAGTTGACAAACTTTATATAATGTCAAAAACAAAAAGTAGGCGAAAATCATCTAGCCATGTGCAAGTCATTTTAATTTTAAACTAAAATATTAAGTGAATATGTAGGCTTCAGATATACATTATATAGTATGTATAATCAGATATCAAGAGAATAAAAGAATCTAGCCACACAGAAAACTACTAATTGGTGGAGGGAATACTTGTTAAATCTGAAAGAGCTATGAGCCATTAAACTAACACCAATATAAGTTATAGGCCTCTTTGATGCCAAAAGACAATAGAAGAAATAGAACAATTAAGAATTTGATTACACAAATCATTTATATAGCTTGCCCAATTGGTGTTTTACGCAGAATGAAATTACAGAATTCGCAAACATCTCAAGCAAACTTCAATAATTAAAAATTATTCATGACAATAAAGTACGAGTTCTAGTTTTTAATTGAAGTGCATGGTTTGTTTTGTAAACAATAAATAAGAGTCATACCTGTGCATCCTCACTGCCACAAGCAACAAATGATTGTTCAAATCCACCAAAGCAGGCTTTGAGTACATATCTAGTACGTTTGTGACCTTTATATTTGCCAACAAGCTTTGTATGCCCTTCAATATTCCAAAGATGAATTTCTTGGTTTACAAGACTAACCAGGAGAAACTTATTGTCACTTGATAATGAGAACGACGTTATAGTTTCATCCTCCTCAATAAATTTTTCGACATTTGATTCTTTGTCAAATAGTAATATAACAGAGTTCTTGCAAATGGTTATGATCTTTTTACCATCACTGGTGACTCCCAAATCTGAGATACTAACAATTCGTTGCCCTTTCCAACATTCCACTTCCTTCCCTTCTAAATCCCACAAGCTCGTGCTTTTATCAGTAAAGCCGAAGTATATTCCTTTTCCATCCGGAGCCCATTCACACGAAACTATACCAACACCATTTTTTTCATAAACTTGGAGACATTCACCAGAATGAACATTCCAACGTCTGGCAGTCTCCTGGACACCACAACTGAGAAGCTGAAGGCCATCAGGACTCCATGATACATGAAAGATAGGTTTCTGATGACCAAATAATCTATTCTTCAAGGTGACTCTACCATCTGAATTCACCTGTTGAAAAGGGGGGAAATAGAACAAATAGTGAAAATATTGCACAGTGAATCATAGTAAACAAGTTAAGGAAAAGATATAAGAAAAAAACCTTTTATCTATAAACCTCTATCTAATAATCAAACTAGCATGCCTCCATGTATATATTTCATTTGTTCTTCTGTTCAATCTCAGATAAGCGTACCGCGTACGACAATTATGCAGGAAAAAATAACAATTTAGTTAGTACAACTACATATCCACCTTCAATATTAAAAGAAATCCCAGAAAGGGATTAGGAACTATGTTACTCAAACTCGGGTACGGAGTGTTGGACACGACACATATCCGAGTATCCGACATGAAAAATATGAAAATTGGGGACACGGGGACACTGTCCTATTTTTGGACACAGGAACGGGGACACGCCATGATATATTAATAAAGAAATATGGTAAGACATCTTAACAAAAAGTAACAATAAAACTTAGATTAAACATGATTTTGTAAAGGATTTTGAAAATTAGGCGTCTTCTCTACTTTTATCTCATTTTTGCTTCTTTGTTTCTTCTTACATATTTATTTTGAATTGCAAGTTTTACTCTTATTTGATCTTTGAATTGGTATAAATGTCCACATTTGGTCAAAGGATCCGACACGGAATAAGTGTCGTGTCCAAGTGTCTGACACGGGTACGGCAACCGAAACAGAAGAGTCGGAGTAACATAGATTAGGAAGAGTATATATTGTTCGGCTATGGAATAGGTATACGGGTGATGGAGAAAAGAACCAACAAGCACGATTACTCAAATTCATCTATGCGGGTGAGAATGATAGAAATCTTAGTCGCTACTAATCACAAAATTATTTATTTAGTATAAGTAATCTAGTCATATCAAGCAGAAACATAAAAGTTGTGTAATGGAAAGAACACGAATATATAGTATCTAAAATATTAGTGTAACATAGTACCTCCCAAATAATTACTAAGTGATCACCCGATGCTGAAGCTAAGTATTGTCCATTATGTGAAAATTGCAAGAACCAGACTTCATCAGAGTGTTCTTGTAGAATCTGCAAAATTTTGACTTTTAGTTAGCGATTGTAACCAGAAGCAGCAGGAAAGGAACAAATTTGTTATACTGTGCTTTCCAGGAATAAGCTTCTTTAAAATTTTAAAAAGAGCCTGAAATGAAATTAAAAACTAGTGAAAACCTTAAACGTGGAGCATGAATTAAAAAGTAATGAGATTCATATAATTTGTAATCAAACTGAAAGTAAAAGGTCACAGACAAGATATCAACAAACAAAATCCTTAATAGCTATATGTCAAACAAACAAAAAATGAGCATACTAGTGCAACACCATAGATAGCAAGAAACAAAACAATGAAAAACAACCATCAGAAACTTAAATTATGAGTAAAAGTGGGTACGTAAAGCCATTACGAAATTAGTGCTATATTACCCATTACGAAATTTTTGTAATGGGTTTACGGCTTTACGTACCCACTTCGTATAGAAATTAGTGCTATATGATATAAAAGTGGGTACGTAAAGCCGTAAACCCATTACAAAAATTTCGTGTTTTTATCATCATGTATATCAATGTTACAAAACCTATCCTGCATCAATGCACACCTTTTCCACAAGCATGCCAGCACAAGGGCTAGTGAGCTCATGCTATTAAAAAATTTACTGGCATTGACCCAAATAGCAAAGAACCAATTAAAATCTGACACTATGCTATTACAAGTAGGCCTAGCAATTTGACACGTGACACGTGAACACGACAAGAAACGACACGAAAAATACACGATTTTGGGTTTTGATTTTTTGTACACGAACCACGAAAGTACACGAACACGAAGTTACATGAAATATTTAGTATCGAATATGGATTTTTATTTTGGGTAAACGAAAGTACACGAAATATTATATATATATATATATATATATATATATATATATTTTATTTTATTTATATAAATAATAAATATTATATACGTATTTTATTTTACGTATTCATTAGTATTTCGTGTTTTTTTAAACACTCATTTTACATATTCAGTAGTATTTCGTGTATTCGGATATAATCATTCCGTGTTATTTCAGGTTGTTTCGTTTAAACAAAGAGTACACAAAAATTTCGTGTACTTTACATGTACTTTCGTGTTGACATGAAACGAAATGTTTCGGGTTCGGTTTTAACTATGAGTACACGAAATGATTTCGGGTCGGTTTCGGTTTTAGCTATGAGTACACGAAAACACAAAAGTAAATGACACAAAAGTACACGAAACAACACGATTGCCAGGCCTAATTACAAGGGAGAACAAGTGATACGATAAAAGGGGCAAGTCTCAAAACTATGCCTCCTGGTATCAAGTAAACATGAACACACAAAAAATGAACATCTGAGACACTGGCTAAGTTTACCACTTGAACAGTTGTCACAAGATAGAAGAAAATTAAACACAGTAATCATATTCTTACAAAAATAATTCAAGTTCTACTACAATTACAGTGTAGATTGAAATTTCGTATGAAGCAAAGATGTGTACTATGGTTTGAGAGCAACGTGTGAAGTTGCCTCAAGCACAATAAGTTGCAAGAGCAGCATTGGTGTCCAGTTTCTAATAACTTTCTTTCTTTCATTGAACTTTTTTCTTAGCATTTGCTAAAGAGCTATAATTTGAAAAGATCCTGAAACTGTAGAATTATAAGCTAATAATTATGATCTCACCTGTAAACTTTGAGAAGGAATTTGATCCCGTCCACACTGATGGTCGGTGTACAATGACATATCCCCAACTAGAGAATTGTGAAAAATGCAAGCATCTCGTTGCAAGTCAAGAGCCTGCTCAACTAGATGAACCAATCTTCGTTCTGGTATGAACACCGTTGGCGGAAAGATCCGTTGCAATTCCTCTAGTAACGTGGACCGAGATTTAGCCTTCACGGCAGTCTTAGCTGCAATTCCCGTCTGATCATGCTGTGAAGGTGCTACAATGCAAGTAGAAAGGTTGTGTATTCTATTACTGTTTATGCAAAGAGGTGCAATCTCAGTCCTCAATGTTTTCACAGCATCCATCAGCTTTTCCTCATCCAAAAGCTCAAGAAACTTTTGCTCTAATATAATAAAAGATGCAGACTTAATAGTAGTTTCATCCAGTTGGCTAAATTTATGCAAAGTGTGTAAACTTTTATCCCAATTTCCTTCAAGAATTTGCTGCATGAATAACTTCACTACAGATGATTGTAAATGAATTCCGGACTCTTCTTCTAGATGTGCACCCGTTCGCTCATAGCCAAGAGAATACAATGCCTCAGTTATGATTCTTACCAGTTCCACTTTCTTGACGATTCCTTTCGTACCAAGAATCTCATTGTCCCCTTGGGATGACAGGGGCCGAGCCATCATCAAACTCAATGAACAACTTGTGGACTCCCTAGGAGAATATCCGTTAGCAAATTCTCCCAAATGTTTAGACGTTACTTTCACACGTTTTGAGGGTGGTTGATCATCCTCTACACCTCCCATGTAATGTAAAGCTCAGGCCATATATCAAAGCGAAGAAAGCACAGAGAATCCAAAGATATAATCTTATTCTTGCAATAAGTTGGATGTCTCTAGATTACAATTCCTGGACAACAAATTTATGAAAGATGAAATAGTTTTATTAGAAGAAAATTAAGGAACTAGAAAAGGAATCGTAAGCATGCATGTGCATTCATTTTATATTATTTTAACGTCTTTAAACAACAGACTAGTAAGATCATAGACTTGTGCATGAAGAAAGAAAACTGCAGTACATCCTAAAGAAAACCAACACATACTTAGAAATACAATTTAGAAAGAACTCCTAGTGCCAGTAGTTGGTGAAGCACGCATGCCAATCATAAATTCTATTATACTATGACAAAATAAATTCATCTCAAACAATTATACTAACAAGTACATCTTATACACATAAATTTAGGACTTTTACATTTAAAGTTTTGCACACTAATTTTATTAAAGTCGAAAGACAAGCCCATAATTCAGTGCCAGTTATTGTCTGGCAATTATAACAGATCAATTAAACTGCATATTCTATTATCCAGAAAATGATCAGGCAACACAATCACCGTTGCAGGTCCTTTCTTGTCCCAAGTCCCAACCCCTTCAAAAGCACCCAAGACGAGGAAAAAGAGAGGATTAGGGAAGCGTAGCATTATAATCCTAAGGCTGTCAAGAATGTTTACACTTGGGTTTAATGTACAAAACCAATTTGCTGAAGTTTTGGAACAACTGAAATCAATCACTAAATGTTATATTACAAACTATCTATTGCATTAACCTATATGTTAAACACATGTTCTTAAACAACAAAATATCTAATCAGCTAACTCATATGCATTACTTAGTTTCTCATACTGATGAATCAGATATAATAAGCTATAAGCGTCACACAGTTGCAAGCAACCAAGTACAATGTGGCATAGGTACTGCAGATTTCAATTTGTTGTGTAAATCTTGTAAATACAGGTGTAGTATGTAAAACTACTTAGACTTTCCCCCGAGGATATAAAAGTCTACAAGATTGCCACTTAAATGATCAATAAGAATTCGAATCATCAACCACTTTGAAATTTTCACATTTTAAATAACTTTTACATAAAAAAGGCAGTGCTAAGTTAAATTCTCGGGGTAAAATGCAACTAGGAACAGTCGACCTCATCTAATATGCTTCCAATTTACAATGAGAACGAAAATACTTCACCCAAATCATCACGTTAACAACCACGGAATATGATCTCAATCATGAACTTTCACAGGACTACATAATACTATACAGAGTAAAACAATTAGAAGCAATCGAACACTTCGATAAAAACACACACTCAATTCACATCCTACCATTAAGTATTCTCACAATTTCAAGAACTCGAAAACAAATTCCTACAGCAAACTCACTACTTTACGATATCAAATTTTTGAGAAAACAAACTACAAGCCACATCAAAAATTGAATGATCCTACCAACTTTCAGATACATAATAAAATTACCTAACACAAACACACACACACAGTTAAGGCAATCATTCAGTGCAAATAAGGCAAGATTTCACTTCAATTACAAAAAGAATCAAAACCCAAATCAGATATGATCAGATTAATGATTATGCATATGGGTCTGCCAAATTAAATCAAAATCAACAAGAAAAAAGATTAAAAATGCAAACTTTAACAAGAAGATTAAGTGGGTCGGACCTGAATCTGTGAATCGGGTTAACCCGGAATCTTGATTTCTCTGGAGCTCTAAGATCGAAGAGTACAACCCAGATAGATAGATAGATAGATAGATTGTTGACTGTTTGATGCACACATTATAATCAAATGTTTATCTATTTTTGCAATTTTTTACTTTGACCCTTCATCATTTTTGCCATTTTTATCAATTATTTTTTAAGAATTATCCCAAAAATAGATTTTTAAATTTTGTTAGAAAGGTATTTTGCAGTTTAATATTCCTACTATTTCTTCAGCCCTTTTAATTTATGAATTTGTATTTATTGAATATTCATGAATTTTGATATTTTATCCACATTTTTCTATTTTTTTTAATCTATGTGTGGATAGAATATGTTGCTATGTTCAATATATAATTAAGTATTTATAAAATTAGGACAATTAAATATGACAAATGCATTTCAATATATTTTATAAATAATTTATAAATTAAAAATGTACATTTTTTAACTTATAAAAACTTCATAAGTTGTCACCCAACAAGATTAATATATGTGATGTGTGTTATGTACTGATAATGCGAAAATTTTAATTTAAACTAAAATATGTTGATTACATTTAAACGCATAAATTTTTTAGAAAATGGCTGGTTAAGCATCTTTAATGATACCAAATTTTTATTTAAATTAATTTATGTGTCATCCACGTTGAAAGGCATATGACTCAGCCTATTTGTAGTTAGAGGATCCTAATCAACTTAAACCAAATTGTAATAAGTAAATATACATATGAACTGTCACATGAATCTCAAGAAGTATTATCTGTTAGAAGAAAGAAGAAAAGTCAATCTATAGTTTATCTGTTAGAAGAAAGAAGAAAAGTCAATCTATAGTTTTGATGTTATACACTGGAAGACGATTCAGTTATCTGATCAAGCCCCAGTATAGCATTGAAGTGAATGGATTCATTTAAACAGTGACAGAGATTTTTCGAGTGATAGTTTGAAGGTCAGTTACAGTACAAGAGAATTGAGATAAGAAACAAACCACAACCTAAAGTCAAAAGTGAAGAAGCATCGTTGAAGTTAGTCGTTCATGAACCAGACAGTACATCGAACGTCAACACAAATCAGTGGTAATTCTTTACTACCTTTAGTGGTTTGTAAGAATTAAATTAATTATTTATTGATTTAATTAAATTCATTTATAATTGATATAAATCATTTAGTTGATTTAATTAAATGAATTAATTCTAGAAGAATTAATTTATTTATTTGAATTAATTATTGTATCAATTAAATATGAATTAGTTAATCATTAATTAATTAAATGGATCAATATGACTTAAAGAAAGAAAAATGATTTATGTCTTGGAGAAGAAAATTCGGTATGACTTAATTTTAAGTCTTACCGACAGAAGCTTTTCTGATTTAAGTCTTACCGACCTGAATTAAGTCTTACCGACCTCTGCCAGCTGTTGTAAGTCTTACCGAACTTCTGTTAAGTCATACCGACACATTTTATGTCTTAATGGAGGTTTGTGTAAGTCTTAATGAAGGAAAATCAAGTCTTGGTAGCAGTTTAAGTCATGCTGGAGCAGTTAAATATCCTATAGAAAGCCAGCAAGACCTGTTATTAATATAAAAGAACAGAACACAGCAGATTATGTCATAACGGAGAAAACACAGCAGAAACATTTCATCAAGAACAGATTTCTCTCTCTCAAGAACACCAAGAACACCAAAGCTTAAACAATTCCCAGAAATTCAAGTTCTTCATCTTTGTTATATTCTATCCGCTAGAACTTGTTTATTTGTGATTCTTGTACTACTAGCGAATTAAGTTTCCTAGTTCTTATCTTGATTATTATTAACTAAATTAGAAAAGTTCATGTCGAATTTTCTAATTAGTTATTAACATCTTGATAAGTTATACTGATTTTGTAACACAACATCAAGTTAATATACAATTATATTCAACTTGAAAAATTGTGTTAAATAATTCCGCACATAAATTTGTCTTTATCAAATTTAATTTAAAGGACAAATTTCGATAAAAAGGTAAAGATTGTATTCAACCCCCCCTTTCTACAATCTTATCGGACCTAACAATTGGTATCAGAGCAGATTGATTGATACACAAATCAAAGATCCCATTTTACTCGATTAAAAATCATCCCCGAATTTTTTAACTCTCTTAAAAAATTCATCATGTCTTCTAAAGTTGGAACTGTGAAAATTCCCATATATGACAAAAATAGTTATGATATGTGGAAGAACAAAATGTTAATGTTCCTCGAGGTTGCAAATCCTAAATACATGAAAGTCTTATCAGAAGGACCTATAATACCTTTTGGAATAATTCCTGAAGTTGTTACTGATGGAAAAGTTATTTCCCCTGCAAGGTATGTACACAAAGATTCTTCTGAATACACTCTTGCTGAAAGAGAGGAAGCTGGACTTGACATTAATTTAAGACTGATCTTAATAGACTCTCTAGACTCTGTAATGTACAGTCATGTGATTAACTGCAAAACTGCAAAGCAAATGTGGGAAACCATTGAAACTGTGAATGAAGGAACAGAGGAAGTTAGGGAGAATCGACTAGAAATTCTGACATCTGAGTATGAACACTTTCGATCAGCATACAATGAAAGTATTCAAGATGTGTTTGAAAGATATAACAAACTTGTCAACAATTTACAGATGCATGGAAAGTACTACACTCAGAAAGAGATCAACAGAAAATTTCTACTGTCAATGCCTGTTCATCTAGAACATAGAATTACAGCTATCAGAGAGTCGAGGAATCTAAGTGAAATTACTGTAGAAAGACTCTTTGGTGTTTTAAAAACCTATGAACTGGAACAATCTCAACAAAAGGAGATTTATGGAAAAGGAAGAGTTGCTAATACTTCTACAGCTCTTATTGTTGAGAACAAACAGGAAGTGGAAGATAAGGTTATTCAACCTTGTAATGTTGACAGTGGTAAGCTTGAAGTTGAAGTTGGTCAAACGAATGCTAGTCCAGATGAAGGAGACTTCTATTCATTAGAAGAGCTAGATCAGTTGGAAGATGAGTCCATGGCTTTGTTGGTAAGGAAATTCAGCAACTTCAGATTCAGGAAGAATCCCAAGTTCATGTACAAATCTAACTATAACAGGTTCCAGAGAGGAGGTTCTTCATCCTCAAGTAACAGAGGAGGTTACAAAACTGGAACAGTTGAAAGAAGTAAAATTAGATGCTACAACTGTAATGAACTTGGACATTTCGCTACTGAATGTCAGAAGCCAAAACAAAACCAAAGAAAAGACTTTGGATCTGAGAAGAAGAAGACAGGTAAAGCCTATATGGCTGCAGGAAAGAGTTGGGATGATACAGACTCTGAAGATGAAGAGTATGGCAATCTTGCCCTGATGGCAAAATCTGATAACTCCAGTGGTACTTCATCTGAGGTATCATGTACTGATAGTCAATATATTTATCAACTTAGTGATACACTAGGTAATGCTAATAGAGAGATTGAAAGGCTAAATTTGTTAATTACAGATCTTAGTAATCAATTATCAGAATTACACGATGTACAAAATTGCCATGATAAACAAAAATCAGAAATAAGAATTCTAAAAGAACTTGAGAGGTCTCTAGCGTTGATAGTGGTTCAACAACGTGAAACAATAGCTGAGCTAGAAATAAGGTCTAGTGCTACTTCTAATTCATGTAAAGTGGCTGAAGAGTTGTTTAACCAACAAGTTATTAATCAAACCGTGGGAATTGGGTTTGACTATAATGAAGCTATTGGTCGAAAAAGCATTATTACCCCTAATCGTGTCAGTGCTGTAGATAGGGGTATACCATTAGTGCTTAAGAGTGTTAGTAACCCACTCTTTAAGACATCCATAGCAGAACCTTTGGATACAACATCTTTAATCATTAAGGAAGAGATGCGCATTGAGGATTTAGCTAATGGCGTAGTCTTAGAAAGTAATCAAGTTGTTAAAAATGATGAAGATAGAAAGACTGTGTTTAAGAAAGCAGAAAGAGTTGGTGAGTCTACTAGTTCCTTGAAAACTAGTAGTATAAGTAACAACATGAATGAATGCAACAACATATCTACCATGCATGCTATTCCTGTTATTGATACTGCTCATAAGAAATGCAATGCTGTTAATTGCATGTCTTGTGCTTTTAATATAATGTCTGCTTACTTTAATGGTAATCATGTATGTGTTGATAAGAATGCTCCTAGACAGCATATGAGCAGAAATAAACATGTTAGATCCAGGACTGAAAAATCACCTAATTCTAAGATTAGGACTCCAAGTCCTTCTCAGGATATGGTAAAGACATGGTTACCCAAGCTGAAACAAAAACAAGTTAAAGCTGTTTACGGGGTTAAATGTCCAGTACCTGAAGAAAATGTTGTTAAAATAAAAAGTGTTGCTTTACCTGATAAAGGTCAATTCTTTAAGTACTCCGGACCCAATCAAATTTGGGTTCCGAAGAAAGTCTAACCAATTTGTCATTGCAGGGTTTGAAATAGGTTGAACGAGTCATGTGGATTCTGGACAGTGGATGTTCAAGGCATATGACCGGAGATAGAGCCCTGCTGACAAATGTGGTCGAGAAGGCCGGCCCAGTCGTTACCTTTGGAGATAACAACAAAGGTAAAACTGATGGATATGGCAGATTAGAAGCTGGATATGTTATCGTTGAAGATGTCTCTTTTGTGAACGGCCTCGAGCACAATTTGCTCAGTATTAGTCAATTCTGTGACAAAGGTTATGAAGTTCATTTCAACAAGAAGAATTGTCTAATATCACACAAGAGAAATGAAAGGCCGCAGTTGACTGGAGTAAGAAAAGGAAACTTGTACATAGCCCATATGAACTCTGGAAGCACAGAAGAAATTAGATGTTTTTATTCAAAGGCATCCACTGATGAAAGTTGGTTATGGCACAAGAAACTTTCTCATCTAAACTTCAAAACAATGAATTCTCTAGTGAAAAGAGAGTTGGTGAGAGGTTTACCTTCGATTGAATTTACTCAGGAAGGTCTATGTGATGCTTGTCAAAAAGGGAAGTTAAAAAGGGCAACTCACAGGAGCACTAACATATCATCAATAACTGAACCATTACAACTTCTCCATATGGATTTGTTTGGTCCAGTTAGTGTGATGTCTATGTCAAGAAAAAGATATGCTCTAGTGATTGTTGATGATTTCTCAAAATTCACATGGGTACTATTTCTGAACTCAAAAGATGAAACTCCACAACTGGTAGTTGATCACATTAAGTTAATTGAGCTGGATTCTAATCGTCCAGTTAGAGCTATAAGGTCAGACAACGAAACTGAGTTCAAGAATGCAGTTCTGAATGACTTTTGCACTGAAAAGGGTATAACTAGACTAGACAGTATTCGGCTCCCAGAACTCCTCAACAAAATGGGGTAGTTGAAAGAAAGAATAGAACCTTGATTGAAGCTGCACGTACAATGCTAAGTGAATCAAGGCTTCCATTGAGTTTTTGGGCTGAAGCTGTCAACACTGCATGCTATACCCAGAATCGAACACTTATCAATAAAGACTTAATGAAGACACCATATGAAGCTTTACATGACAAGAAACCAACTCTCAAGTACTTCCATGTATTTGGGACAAAATGCTTTGTGCTGAAAGAAGGAGATGATCAAGGTGGTAAATTTGAAGAAAAAGCACATGAAGCAATATTTATTGGTTATACTAGAAGAGCATACAAGGTGTATCTTATTGATCAACAGAAAACCTTGGAAAGTGTCAATGTTACATTTGATGACACAAAACTCCCAAATATCCAAAATGAAGATCCATCTGAAAAGCTTAAGTTTGATGATATGTCAGACTCAGATTCAGATGATGACAATCAACCTGACGTTGTTGCTGATAATAATAATCCAAATGTTGGTAGTAATGATCAAGGTGATGCTGGTGAAAACAATGATAATTTTCAAGACACCACTGATACTCTTGAACCATCAACAAGTCAAACTAGCAACAACTCAGGGGGAGATAATGAAGGGTCAACAAGTCATACTCAACATCATACTGAAGAACAAGGCGAATCGTCAAGATCAATTCTTCCCAGACAAACTGTTTGGAACAGAGCTCATCCTTTTGAGCTGATTCTTGGTGATCCAGATGTTGGTGTGAAAACAAGATGAGCTTATCAGAATCAATGTAACTATTCTGGGTTCCTGTCTGTCATGGAACCTAAGAAAGTAGAAGAAGCTCTATCTGATCCTGATTGGGTGATTGCTATGCAAGATGAACTCAATCAATTTAAGCAACTAGAAGTATGGAAGCTGGTACCCAGACCTAAAGATAGAAAAGTGGTGGACACAAGATGGGTATTCAGAAACAAACTAGATGAAGATGGCACTGTGATAAGAAACAAAGCAAGACTGGTAGCTAAAGGTTATTCTCAAGCTGAAGGCATTGATTATGACGAGACCTATGCTCCAGTGGCAAGACTTGAGGCCATCGGAATATTCTTGGCATTTGCATCCTATTCAAGATTCAAAGTTTATCAAATGGATGTCAAGAGTGCCTTTCTGAATGGTAAGCTAGATGAAGAAGTGTATGTAGAACAGCCCCCTGGTTTTGAAGATCAAGATCATCTGGACTATGTTTACTTTCTTTACAAAGCTATCTATGGTCTTAAGCAAGCCCCAAGAAAATGGTATGACACTCTTTCTGAATTTCTATTAGAAAATGGTTTTATAAGAGGTGTCATAGACAAAACTCTCTTCACTAAAAGACATAAGAATGATATAATACTAGTCCAAGTCTATGTGGACGATATTATATTTGGGTCTACTAATGAGCTTCTGTGCAAGAAGTTTTCTAAGTTAATGCAGGGTAGGTTTGAAATGAGCATGATGGGAGAACTGAAATTCTTTCTTGGATTACAAATAAGTCAGAGACAAGATGGAATATTTATTTGTCAATCCAAGTACATTAAGGAGCTCCTCAATAAATATCACATGGAAGAGTGCTCATCAGCAAAGACACCATCAACTATAGCTGTCAAAATTGGTTTATGTGAAAGTTCTGCCAAGGTAGATATCACAGGCTATAGAGGTATGATTGGCTCATTGCTTTACCTAACTGCTAGTAGACCAGATAAAAGCGAACCCTAAAGAAATCCATCTCACTGCTGTCAAAAGAATCTTAAGATATCTAAAGGGTACGCCTAATTTAGGCATCTGGTACCCTAATGAAACTGGTTTTACGTTAATTGGATATACAGATTCTGACTATGCAGG
Organism: Saposhnikovia divaricata; assembly: GCA_036435485.1. Classification (NCBI taxonomy): domain Eukaryota; kingdom Viridiplantae; phylum Streptophyta; class Magnoliopsida; order Apiales; family Apiaceae; genus Saposhnikovia; species Saposhnikovia divaricata. Next base: position 61,097,973 of record CM071594.1, read on the forward strand.
AAGTGTTGTAGACAGGAAAAGTACATCTGGAAGTTGTCAATACCTAGGTGGAAGATTGGTATCCTGGTTCAGTAAGAAACAGCAAACAGTATCCAACTCTACAGCCGAAGCTGAATATATAGCTGCTGGAAGCTGTTGTGCTCAAATCTTATGGATTAGAAATCAATTAATGGACTATGGCATTGTATTGGAAAATATTCCTATTTTATGTGATAATACAAGTGCCATAGCAATCGCAAGCAATCCTGTGCAGCACTCAAGGACAAAGCACATTGACATAAGGTATCATTTTATAAGAGAGCATGTAATGAATGGTACAGTGGAACTACTATTTGTAGGCTCTGGAGATCAAACTGCAGATATTTTTACTAAGTCGCTTAATGAATCCTCATTCACTAGAATTGTTAGTGAATTGGGTATGTTAAACAGTCCTAGTAATTAATACTGTTAATATCTGAAATTTGATCTTTAATAATTTTGCAAGTGATTATTCTGTGAATATTTGTTGTTTGAAATCACTTGTATAATTATTTTACCATCTGATTTTCTTGCTTGTTTAATTATTTTTCACTTTGTTTATTCATATTATTTAATACTTCATACTTCTGTATTTTTAGAATATTTGTAGATATTTATTTCTATTTTATTAATTAATTTATCATATGTTTTGTAATGTTTGTCCTGTTAATATTGCTTTGTTTTCGTTAATAGGTTAGCATATGGTATTTATAATTATTTTTATTATTTGTTTAAATTTTAAATAATATTTTTATTATTTTTATAAGTTAATTGTATATTTTATAGTGTTTTTAATGTTTGTTTAAAGTAAATATGACTTAAAATTAGGAAAATCAATCAATATGACTTAAATTAAAATCGGTATGACTTAAACAGGTTAAGTCTTACCGAGTTTTATTTTAAATTTAAGTCATATTCGCTAGTCTGTATATTAGTTAAGTCTTATTCTTCTATTTTTAGATTAAGTCTTATTCAATTTAAGTCTTAGTTTTCTTAGTTAAGTCATAATAGTAACAGTTTTTAAGTCTTGTTAATATTAAGTCTTAATTTAGTCCTAGTATTAATTAAGTCATAATAGAATATTTTTTTAAGTCATATTCGAATATAGTATATATATACATACCAGTTATGTCTTAATATAGTTAAGTCTTAACAGTTATATTTTTAAGTCTTATTCGACAGTTAGTATATATATTCAGTAGTTAGAATATGTTAAGTCTTATTTTCATTTTAAGTTATACTCTCAAGTTAAGTATTAGAGTACACACATATACATACGATACACACACACACTAAGTCGAATTCATGCCCGATTTTCACTAGAATCTAACTGGAATCAAGCTATAAACTCGTTTAATCGATTCCTTGTTCAATTCTCATCAGTTTGATTGCTTAAAATCGAGTTTTGGTTCGGTTTTTGAAGTTTTTATTTTCGAAAAAAACGATTTCAAGATCTGTTTTTCTGGAAAACTGAGTTTGATTCTTGCAAAACTAAAAATATTCTTGTGTTTGTGTGTATACAAGGATCATTGTGTGAATTTTTCAGAATTTTTGAAGAACTTTTAATTATTTCGAATTTTTAATTAATTATTAATTCGAAAAATTAATTTTTAAATTAAAAATTTGTAAAATCTGAAATTTTCAAGGAAAATAAATCTTGATTAAAATGGCTGATCGATTTGAAATTATTAAACATAATTTAATCGGTTATTTTGATCCAGAAAAATGTTCAGTTGAACGTTTTCGACCGTGGATTCGGTTTTTAAATGAAAATTCACTGGTTCGCAATGCTTTGAGATTGGATGCTCCATTAAAAATTGAACCTTTGCGAATCATGTGTACTACTGATGTTGTTTCTAATGATAACAGATCATTTGTCTTCTCTGTAGGAGACAATCAGTACATAGTGAATGAAAATACAATAAATACGGTCTTAAATTTTCCAACTGATAATTTCGAAGAATTACCATCAGATCAAGAATTGATAAATTTTTTGAATGGTGTATTCTATCAAGACAGTCCTGATCAAACTGTCTGGAATAAAAAGAACTTCGTTCAGGAATGGGATTATCTGTTTGACACATTAGGTAGAGTCTTTGCCAATTCTACTAAAGGGAACTTCGGGGTATTACCATCTTTCTTGCAGCATATTGGATATGCAGTTGCACACAACCGAAGAATTAATATTGGCAGACTACTGTGTGTTCCGATGGTTAGAAGAATCATTAATGCAAAGAAGAATTTTGATAATGGACATAAAGTATCATGTTATTATCCAAGATTCTTGTCATTGATTTTTAATCATCTTGTGGAACTAGAAAACCAAGCCCAATTCCTGAATGGAGAATCACTGGCGTCAGGTAAACCTACTACCAGATTGTTCACTGAGTACAGCAACAAGCCTAAATTCACAAACATAACTGTAGTTGTCACCCAATACATGTCAAACTATATACAACTACCTGTCATTGAACCTGTACCAGAACCTGAACAATCAGAACAAAACCCTGAACCACCAGTGGAAAACATACTTGTTGATAATGAAAATCAAGGCAATCAACAAGTTGAACCTGCTCAGCAAATTGTTCCTCAGCCAGCTGCACTTGCTGTTGAACATCCAGTGCAAGAAACTGCATCTGTCCCTGAACCTGAATCAGATCAACCCATCTTATCAGAGACTGTTGCGGAATCAGCTGACCAGGTATTGCCTTCTGTTCCTCAAACTACTACTTCTCAATCTACTTCTGGAACCCAAGTGGTTGGTAGGTCTGACCAAGGGGTTGTAGTACCACAACCTCTAACCAAGGTCGTAGAGCCAAACACTCAACCAACAAAACTCATATCTTTTCACTCCAGAAAGAAATTACAAGTCAAAAGAAGTCGAATCAGTAGTGATACTATGAGTGAACCCACAGCTCTGCCTCTAGAAAAGAAAAGTAGAACTCAAACTGAGGCAACTGTAAGCCCGTCTGTATCCTCCCAACAGGATATGGAAGTTGATATGGTCGTTACACAGTTACTAGAATCATCTTCTCAACAGGGTGATTCTATTGAATTTCGCCATAGGGCCGTGGCACCTTGTAGTGAGTCAAGCACACCTCCCCTATTACTCACAATGGGGGAAGACATACCTTTAGATGAGTCTCAGGACACACTACAAGGAGAGCACGTAGAAAATGTGACAGTGCCTACCATAGTTACGGTAGAAGAGTCTTCACAGGCTTTAGAGGGAAATCTTGGTTCTCAGCCAACTTTAATAGAGCCATCATCTCCCCTCCCAGGACAAACACTCCTGGCTCCCACAAGGGATTTTCCACTCGCAGTTTCGACTGGAGAAGGTGGAAGGCAACTTGATCAATCTACTACTGAAGCAATTCAGTCAACAATTTCAAATGTTCAAGTAGATTTGATTAAGGACAGGGATTTGCGAACTCCCATTGCACCACCACTGACCTTCCCAGAGGAGGCTAGGGTGATTTTACATGCAGGTACAAATCTGGAAGCAGCTAAGGAATCTAAGAGGAGTGATGTGAGGAATACCATAAAATTGAGTGAAACACATGCACTTCAGGTGAGTGGATCTCAAAGTGAACGTCAGGTGAGCGCACACACTGACACATACACTCTCTCATTATTAGAAAAGATAACTGCTTTAGAGAAAGAACTTGCAGTCAGCAAGGCTGAAACAGAAATCCTTAGAGCACAAGTGGGTGAGCGATCTTCTTCATCCACCTCTGTCAACAGTCAGCTTGCTGTAATCAAGAAGGACATTAACTACTTAAAGACATCTTTCACCAAGAAGATAGAATCTCTCGAACTCTCTCATGAAAAGGCACTTAATGACTCTGGAGATATTACTGTTGCTCAAGACATGTTAATTTCTGAGATTTCCTTGAAAGTTGATAATCTACAGTCAGAGGTACAGCACAATCAAGAATCTACTGATTCTCGTCTGGACCAGATCGAAAAGCAAAATGCACACCAGGCTAAAGGGTTAAGACATTTGTTTAATCTTGTAAGTCAAAGTCGCAAACCTACAAATGAAGAAATTGAATTCTTTACAAGTAAGGATGGTGATGATGATGAACAAGATCCTGAAGCTGGGGCAACTGATAAATCTGTAGAGGATTCCTCAACTAAGGGGGAGAAATCAAAGGGGTCACAAGAAGATAAAACTAAAGAAAGAGAGGGTGGAGAAGGAAAATCTGGTAAATCTGACCAAGGGGAAGATAAGAGGAAGAAAGTAGTTGAAGAAACTGAAGAAGAAATTCAAGACAAGAACACGGGTTATTATTACACTGGTGAACTGAATAACTTCGATGTTTTTGCTGATCTTGAAATCCCTGATCAAGGTGAAGAACTTCCTAGACCTGATCTTAGTCACTGGGAAGATGAAGGACCAGTGATATCTGAATTTGAAGCTCAACAAGCTGAGAAAGAATCTGAAGAATTATTTGCTCAAAGGGAAGCTAATTTGCAAATGAGAGAAGAAAAACTTCAAAAATCTTTAGAGCAAATTGCACAAAATGAAGAACTTCAGAAAGCTGAACAACAAGCATTACAACGACTACATGCTATAAATGTTGAGAAGAGAAAAACATATATCAGACTAAAGAGCGGTGACAAATGGGAACGTGCTCAAAGAGCAATTGATTCACCTCAGAGTTCTGATTATGAAGATCGTCGTCTTGGAAAAATTCTCGAGGAATTCAAACTGGCAAATCCAATTCATGATATGTATATAAAGGCCTTACAGGTAGAAGTCATCAGGATAACTACTGCATTTGAACCCAAATCTGATGAGCTGATCATTGACAGAGATTTGGGTACTTATGCCTAAGGTGAGAACATCTTCTGAGCTAGGTGTATTGTTACATGAAAAGTTCAAAGAATTTGCTGAAAGAGCTGGACCAGAAGTGATTAAGGAACCTCCACAAGTAAAATTTCTTAAGGGAGAGGTACTTCACTCAATCAATCTTCAGACAGATGAGCTATACGAACATCATGCAAAGCACTTGGTATATGCTGAATATGCTCTCAGAAATCATGGATTCTTGACTGAAGAAAAGGTAATAGCTGCAGATCACATTCGTTCCTATGCACAAACGAACATAAAAGATTACAAGAAATTTCAAGGTGAACTGAGAAAGAAGCTTGGAATTCCTTTAGTCTTACCTCAAGGATTGTCATCAAGAAGAGAACGTCTTGTTGATTCTGATCTACACATGAAACTTCAAGTCACAGATGAGCCAGAAGAAGGAGAATTCAGAAGGGAAGACAACTGAAGAAAAGGAATTGATCTACATGTTATATCTTTAGAGCCTAGATAAATCTTGATAGGAATTTATATCATATGATCAGTCTAGAGGATCATCTATCTTGTATTTATCTTTCATGTTTGAATCTGGCAAATGTTAAATATAAACCAGAACTTTTTTTCATATTTACTTAGTATTTAAAGTTTTATCTTTCATTTGGTTAAGTTGGATTAGTTGAGGTATCCTCTAGGAATTTGCTTGTTATTGTCTAACAAACAAATAGGGGGAGATTGAAAGGCATATGACTCAACCTATTTGTAGTTAGAGGATCCTAATCAACTTAAACCAAATTGTAATAAGTAAATATACATATGAACTGTCACAAGAATCTCAAGAAGTATTATCTGTCAGAAGAAAGAAGAAAAGTCAATCTATAGTTTTGATGTTATACACTGGAAGACGATTCAGTTATCTGATCAAGCCCCAGTATAGCATTGAAGTGAATGGATTCATTTAAACAGTGACAGAGATTTTTCGAGTGATAGTTTGAAGGTCAGTTACAGTACAAGAGAATTGAGAGAAGAAACAAACCACAACCTAAAGTCAAAAGTGAAGAAGCATCGTTGAAGTTAGTCGTTCATGAACCAGACAGTACATCGAACGTCAACACAAATCAGTGGTAATTCTTTACTACCTTTAGTGGTTTGTAAGAATTAAATTAATTATTTATTGATTTAATTAAATTCATTTATAATTGATATAAATCATTTAGTTGATTTAATTAAATGAATTAATTCTAGAAGAATTAATTTATTTATTTGAATTAATTATTGTATCAATTAAATATGAATTAGCTAATCATTAATTAATTAAATGGATCAATATGACTTAAAGAAAGAAAAATGATTTATGTCTTGGAGAAGAAAATTCGGTATGACTTAATTTTAAGTCTTACCGACAGAAGCTTTTCTGATTTAAGTCTTACTGACCTGAATTAAGTCTTACCGACCTCTGCCAGCTGTTGTAAGTCTTACCGAACTTCTGTTAAGTCATACCGACACATTTTATGTCTTAATGGAGGTTTGTGTAAGTCTTAATGAAGGAAAATCAAGTCTTGGTAGCAGTTTAAGTCATACTGGAGCAGTTAAATATCCTACAGAAAGCCAGCAAGACCTGTTATTAATATAAAAGAACAGAACACAGCAGATTATGTCATAACGGAGAAAACACAGCAGAAACATTTCATCTAGAACAGATTTCTCTCTCTCAAGAACACCAAGAACACCAAAGCTTAAACAATTCCCAGAAATTCAAGTTCTTCATCTTTGTTATATTCTATCCGCTAGAACTTGTTTATTTGTGATTCTTGTACTACTAGCGAATTAAGTTTCCTAGTTCTTATCTTGATTATTATTAACTAAATTAGAAAAGTTCATGTTGAATTTTCTAATTAGTTATTAACATCTTGATAAGTTGTTATACTGATTTTGTAACACCACATCAAGTTAATATACAATTATATTCAACTTGAAAAATTGTGTTAAATAATTCCGCACATAAATTTGTCTTTATCAAATTTAATTTAAAGGACAAATTTCGATAAAAAGGTAAAGATTGTATTCAAACCCCCCCCCCTTCTACAATCTTATCGGACCTAACACACGTGTATCGTGTATCGCTCTTTAAAAAATATGCAAAAAATTCAAACTCCAATTTTGTAATTCTTTAATAATAAATATAGATAATCATATTTGGTTGGTTATGTTCGTCGAACCAGTAAAATCCTTAGTATAATATATATAATAATTAGGGTTTTTTTTCATAAATATCCTTGCCTAATTTTTTTTTTTGCAAAAATACTTTTCTAAAAAAAATTATTTACAAAAATACCATCTTATTTGCAAAAATATCATCTTATTTGCAAAAATACTATCTTATTTATAATGGCTGTAATAACCCAAATTTTTGTACTTGAGAAAAATTTTCCTTTGAGGGATGAATTGTGAAATTATGGATGAATAGTGATTTTTGAGGACTAAGAAATTTTTCATGTTACGCTATGTACGAGACAGGGTATGGATATTTCGAAGTTATATTAGTGTTCTACGATGTAAATAAGTGTATGTAAACGCGATCGGAATTTAGAAATTCAAAACTTTATTTTTATGGGATATTTGACCGGGCAGTGAGGAGCATTTCAATACGACCAAGTGAGTTATTTAAATCAAGGATTCAAGGATTTGATATTTTATTAAAGGTGATTTAAGGTTTTAGAACGAAAACCCCTGAATTAGTATAACGAACGTTCTAGGAATCGTTAGAACTTTATAACGAGATTAAGCGATAAAACGAACAAATTATGGAATTTGGATTGAGTTCATAACGAGATTAAATATCCTAAATGATCATCAAGAGAGTTATATCAAGTGGATTAAAAGATTTAGTTCAAGGATTAAATCAAAACAATTTAGGATTTAAGTGATTTAAATCACTTAAATCAATTCCAAAAACAAAACAAATCAAACAAGCTTATCCAACACACTTTGCACAAGTATCAAGGGGATCAATACAGCCAATACACATCTGAAATATCAAGATATTTTGATCATAAAGTAGTTGACAAGTCAAGATTGGAGGTGGAGAAAAGAAAAAGCAAGAACAACCAAGAAAAACACAAACTGCCCAGCATGAGCAACCATGAAAGAAAAATTCATATCTCCACTTCTATCCATTCATAAATCACCAAATTTGAACCATAGCTCCCTCATTGTATGGAGAACACATGTTTAAAATTTCATGGCCAACAAAGGAGTGTAGCTTAGCCAAATCCCTCCTCCAATTTGGAGAATCAAAGTTGTCCAGCCATTGGCAGATTCGACCTCTCACCTTAGCAAGCCCATAAGTAGAGCTTCAAGCATCCCCTGGTGATGAGCTATGACTCAAAAGAAAGCCCTTGAAGAGTAGAAGGTGTGGTAAAAATTTGAGAACCAATCCCTGAATTTTCGAATTTATACAGATTTTACAAGATGATGATGGATAGTAATGAATTGTGTTTTACTTAGTTTTTCATGTTTTGATCTTAGTGTTCAAGCTTCCTAAGGTGCATCCAAGGCTAGAGGATCCATTTTAAAGCTTTATTATTGTTCTTAAGTCATGAAGGAAGGTAAAAAACTGAAACCTTACATGAGTTATGTTGAGTTTAATTAGAGTTTTTGCTAGTGATGTAAGTTATGGTGTTTAATAAGAACATCCTTGAATATTTAGCTTTGTTTTGAGGTGTATGGATTGAGTGGTGGTCAATGGACCTTACCACTGACCCTAGAGGTCTTATGTGATGGTTGGTGTGTGATATTGAAGGTTAGGTTGCCTTGTACGGCTTGGTAGAGAAGTTACAAAATGGAAATGCTCGATTTAGAGCCGTCGTAATGCCCAAATTTCTTGAACCAACTCGACAGTAGCCATCTGAACCCTTAAACATGTTTATACTTTAACCACTGACCATATTGAGTAGGTTTTGGAGTCTAGTTTATGTGGCTACAAGAATTCTGTCAAAAGAGTTTACGGTTATTGAGTTATGGCCGTTTCAGTGAAAGTGGTTAAGGAAACAATGTCGTAGAAATGTATCAACTTTGAGGTTAAGTTTGAGACCGTTAAAAATGGAATTCGAATGTGATATTTTGAGGATAAATACTAAGGTCAGTTAGAAAAGTATGAGAAGTGGTTTCGAATCCAAAAGATTATTTTTCGATTTTATAAAAATGAAATAGTAGAGGTTGCGCAAGTAAAAACCACTAAGAACGCGACTTAGAAACCAATGTTGAAAATGGTTAAGTATAACTTGGATTCGAGGATCGATTTTGGACTAAATTTATGAATTAAGTGTTTATCGAGTAACAAAGACTTAGTACAAGTCTAGAGGGACCCCTAGTGCCTTGTTTGTGATTGGCTAAGTGTCTGAGTATTGAGTTATAAGTGGATAGTATAGGGGATTAATCGCGTGTTTTCTTGACTTTGTTAGATTGTCGGATCCCGCTGCGAGCCCCTGCTACATCCGGAGTACCAGGCAAGTTTACTAGTACATACTCTCTTGTTCAGAGTATTTATATATTTTAAATGCATAAGTATGCTAATTAAGTTTTCAAACACAAATGCAAGTAGTCTCTATAGTTGTTATCCAGATATTTTTTTCGAGTTGTTCAAATTTATTTAATGAGTTGGTCCATATTGTTGGGACGTTTAGCGAGTTACTTCATTCGTACTCGTGGAGGAGGTGATAGAGATATATTAAGTAATATCTTCATACTATATATGATTTGATATATAAGAGTTGAGATGTATATATATAGAGTATGTTGAGAATACTGACATGGGTCATCTCATTTTGAACCCATGATCAGAACAGTTCTTCATACATATTTCCTCTACTCATTCGAGAGGAAAACCAATTATTGGAGGTGTTTATCGTTCATTGTTTCTGAACGATATTGGAGTAATCTTTTATTGAGAAGTAAATAAAGGTACACGTGTTATTTTACCGTGAGGCCTAAGCGATTTCTTGTTGAAGGTGATCGACAATTCCGACACGTTATATTCTGGACTAGAGATGGCAAAAAGTGACCGGAATAACGCACCGGCCCAAACTGAGAAGTATTTAGGGTGATGGTCCGAGCAAGTCGGCTCATCCTTCTGAGAAGTATTTAGGTTGGTTCGAGACGTCGACCATCCTTTCTATCGATAGAAAATGAGATGTGACAATGGACTGATCATCCATTACTTGAGAAGGCGTTTGAGAAGAAGTCCAATCATTGATGCCCTAACTATTAACCGATGCCTTTGTGGCTCTGTTAACTAGGGTCTTGATCTGAGCAGTTGTTAAATTATATTTATTCAAATCAAATTGAGAAGTTCCGAGAAGTTATTGAATTATATTTGAGTAGTACTTTGAGAAGTTGTTGAGATATATTTATTCCTTCATATGAGTAGTATTCCGAGATTGATAAACACTTTCGAGACAAATTCTTTTCAAAAAGTGTATAATTACTTATGTGAATGAGTTTTTATAAAATGATGAAAACATATTTTTGAGCGAGTTGTTGTTGTATTATATGATATCTATATACTTGCTGGGCATTCTTTGGCTCATTCTTGTTATTTAAATATTATTAAACAACGGCAATCAGAGCTGGCACTAGTACGGCGAACCGCGATTAAGGGAAGGGGAAAGACCACTGATTCACCGTGTTAGCCTTATAGTATCTGAGGAGGGTGCAAGCTGGGAAGATGTTTGTAAAATGTTTTATTATCTAGTACTTGAAAAACAACACCTAGAGGGGGGTGAATAGGTGTTTATGGCTAACAATGGTTATTTATGACCTGTTTGAAATTTTACCAGAAACAGCTTGCTGTTTGTGATAACGCAGTTTACAAATGGCAAGCTGATTGTAACTAAAATGCAGTGCAGTATAAAATATGCAGAAAATTAAATATGACACAAGATCTTTTAGCCAGGTTCGACCCCTAATCCCCTATGGTCTACGTCCTGGTCCCTTACCAAACTTGGTAAGAGAATATATATTGTTGATCAACTATAAAACCGATTACAAGATCCAACAATATATGTCCCTTACACCCTGCTACTTACAAATGGCTTGCTGTTTGCTGTGCTGAACTAACTTTCTAAGCAATCTTCCCAAGTATCCTTCTCTAGCCTAGTTCGACCCACCCAAAACCTTAAGCCAACCTTGTACAGCAACAATTCAATACAATTTGAACAATACAATGATTTGAATAAATACAACTCAACCTATGAACCCTCTGAATGTATATATGCTAATATATAGGGTTTAAGAGGTTTTAACAGATTTTGCAATGAAGGCTTTTGAAGTTGTGTATATATCTTGTTTTTTGTACTTGATCGATATTCAATGGATATGTCTGTTAAGAACTGAGGATGAACAGCTCTTAAATAGGGAAACAAGAACAATTTAAAAACCAATTTTGAAAGGCTCCAACGGATATAAAATGTATAGCCGTTTTTCTATTTGAACGTTAATGGAGTTTTAAGAAAGTGGAAGGAGCTTTGATCAGTTGAGAGAAAGAAGATGGAGCATGTATACAAGAGGAATATTAGTTATCATAAAGAGACAAGGTTATGTGGGTGTAATGAGTGGTGAATAAAATAAGGTAAAGTGGCCTTATTTTAAGCAAAGGTTATATTGGCTTGTCTCCCAATTTATTTGAGATATAAGAGCTGGCATGTTCAAATTAATTCAGAGGGCCCTTACAAATATTCCTAACAATGTTTCCACTTGATGCTCTTTGAATTCCGAATGTTTCTTTAATTTTGTCAGACACAATCAGCTTGCTGTTTGTGAAGCTGGCACGCTGTTTGTGAGACTGGTATGCTGATTGTCCATGCATTTGGCTTGCTGTTTGTGATATACTGATTATATAATCAGTAAGCTATTTTGTCCTGCAAAACCAAGTTAGACCATATACAGATAGCATGCTGGTTTATATCTTAACAATAAGCCAAATGGCTTATTGTTTGTGATCATCAAAACTTATGAGTTTCAATCTCCCCCTTTTTGATGATTACAACTAATTTAGGAGAATTATAAAACCTCCCCCTAAATCCCTGCATCTCAAGATTAGATATAAAACAATAATCACAATAAACCATAAATCCATAAAAGATCATAAACCAAGTTAATAAAAACATCAAATTCAACAACTAGTCCAACACAACCAAATACCCACATAAGTTCAGAATAACCATAACTAAGTTCACATAACTAGTTCAGAATAACCATATAAAACCAGCTGCCAGATAAGTTAAGTTCAAAAAGCATAAGCAACATATCATAACCAACATAGCATAAATTCTCCTAATTTTTCTCCCCATTAATTCATCAAAAATTAATAGTCATTAGGAGTTGTGGCCACAGCATCACCACCTGTTTTGTCTTGTTCTTCACAATTCTGAGATGCTGCATTAGCTAGGTCAGTTAAGCCCAAATCTTCCTCTATTGCAGAATGAGTTGTGGAAGTAATACCAGTTGTTTTGAGAAGCATCTCTTTAACTAACTTGATCTCACTGATGAATTCTTTCATAGCCACCTTGATAGTCTGATATTCAGCTTTGACATCAGTTCGAAGTGTTTGAATTTCTAACTTAATTTCAGTGATTTTGCCTGTAATAATCATGCTATCAGTCTGCAAAGCTCTTAATAAAACCATACTAGAGGAGGAAGGATCAGAAGCAACAGGGTCAGGGTTTGAAGGTTCACCAATGTTAGGAGTAGAATCAGATGGTGGAGGTAGAACCTTTGAAACTTCTCCATTCTCAATTTGAAGATTATTCATAGCCAGAAAGTTGAGATCAAAATCACTCTTTACAGTAATCTTAGTTGCAGTCTTAACATCCACTTTGAAAAATTCGAACACTTTAGTAAGAAGCAACCCATAAGGGGACGCCACTAACTGACTTGTCTAGCGTGGCCATCATTTTGTTCAAAATCAAAGAAGACAAATCAAAAGACTTGCCTGACATAAGCATAGCCACTAGAACAACATCTTAACATGTAAAGTTTGATTTATTTCCTAAACGCTGACAAATATGAGACCTGCAGAGCTTGAACAACAAATGAGCTAACGGGGAAACCATAGAGGTGGTTGGAAGCTTAGTTTTCTCATGATTTACATCACCAATTATAACCCTTAACTGATCGAGAAATGTAAAATCAGGAAAAGATACCTCACCCTGAGACGTATAGATCTCAATTTCACTTTTATTTTCACATTTTAGAATAGAATTCAACACAGGGGAATTTAATAGGATCCTTTTCCCAACAATAATAGTCATGCAATTACCAAACTTATCGGAACGTAGATTTGCATAATATTCATGAACTAAATCCGGATAATAAACTTTTGGCAAATCTAACAAAAATGATTCCATACCCACATCTTGGAAAATCTTAACAACACCACACTGGGTAAGAAGAGGAACACACTTACTTGCAATCGGCTGTCCAGGCATGATTGCACGAATAAAAAATTCCAATTCTTGATATCTAGACTCAAACTCTGATAAAAAAAACGATGGAGACGTCAACTTCGCCTTCTTCGAATCTGGGGTCTGCGAAACCTCATCAGTGCTATTAGGAGCATTTTTGCCCAAATCAACAATAGTACTATCTAGCTTAGATGGAGTCTTATTCGCTTGAAGATGAGATTTGCGAGTACGTGGCCGAGTTATTTTGATTGAGCCAAAACCCTAGTGAAAATTGCCGCTTGGAAAGAAACCCTAATCGCTCTTGAGCAGGAGGAATGTTTGGGAGTTGGGAAATAGACTGAACAGTCCCGTCTCTTTTGTTTTTAATAAATATTAGGGGAGAATGTTTAGGGAAAAAAATGATCTAAAAATTCAAAAACTAAAGGTTTATTTAAAACATAAGAGTACAAAAACACAAATAGGCACATAGCACATTTTTGTAAAAACGGACAAGTATACAATTTTATCACAAAAAAATATTCACTTAGCACATTATTGTTAAACAAAACAAATCAATTTAATATCACGTATAGGCATAAAAAATATAAATTCATCACAAATGGTAAGCCAGAAGTGGTGACAAACAGTATGTCATTTGTAATATGTGATTAGAACAAATGGTAAGCTAACCTGTCCAGCAACTATCATTCAGCATGCTGATTTATATAGAGCACATACCAAGTTGCATTCGAATGATTGAAAATCTTTCCTCAGCAAGGGGCTTGGTGAAAATATCAGCTAGTTGAAATTCAGTTGGAACAATGACCAACTCTATCTTGCCTTTAGCAACATTATCTCTCAAGAAATGGTGTCGAACATCAATATGCTTCGTTCTTGAGTGATTCATCGGATTCTTAGAAATATTAATGGTGCTAGTGTTATCACAGTTTATTGGAACCTTTTCACACTTGATATCAAAGTCCCTTAGTGTTTGAATCATCCATAGAAGTTGAGAACAACAGCTTCCAGCTGCTAGATACTCTCCTTCGGTCGTGGATAAGGCTACAGAAGTTTGTTTCTTGCATTGCCATGAAGCCAAGCTTTGTCCAAGAAATGTACAAACATCACTAGTACTTTTTCTATCAACTTGACAACCTGCATAATCTGCATCATTATACCCAACAAGATCAAAAGTATTTGTGATAGGATAGAACAAACCAAGAGTAATGGTACCACTTAAATATCGAAAAATTCTTTTAATAGCATTTAAGTGAGATTCTTTAGGGTTTGATTGAAACCTTGCACAAACACATACACTATACATGATGTCAGGTCTAAAAGCAGTTAAATATAGTAAGCTTCCAATCATACCTCGATACCTTTTGATATCAACAGCCTTACCATTTTCGTCTGCAATCAGCTTGCTGTTTTGGATCGTAGGAGTTGATTTTGGTTTAACATCTTCATAACCAAATCTTTTGAGCAGACTTTTTGTATACTTAGATTGGTGTACAAAAATTCCATTTTTAGATTGCTTGATTTGAAGACCCGAGAAATAATTGAGCTCACCCATCATGCTCATTTCGAACTCACTATGCATACACTTAGAAAGCCACTTACACATAGTTTCATTAGTAGCTCCAAAAATAATATCATCCACATATATTTGCAAAATGAGAATATCTTTACCATTTTGCTTAATAAATAATGTGGGATCGATTTTACCTCGAATGAATCCATTTTGGATTAGATACTTACTAAGCCTTTTGAATCAAGCTCTAGGGGCCTGCTTTAAACCATAAAGAGCCTTCTTTAGCTTAAATGCAAAGTTTGGATATTGATCATGCTCGAATCCAGGAGGCTGTTTGACATAAACTTCCTCTTCCAGCACGCCATTTAGGAAGGCACTCTTCACGTCCATTTGATATAGATTGATTTTCTTGAAACATGCATAGGCCAGAAGTATTCTTATTGATTCCAAACGAGCAACAGGAGCATAGGTTTGATCAAAGTCAATGCCTTTTTGTTGGTTATAGCCTTGAGCTATGAGCCTTGATTTATTTCGAGTAATGGTGCCAAATTCATCAATTTTATTCTTGAACACCCATTTTGTTCCTATAATTGAAGCATCCTCTGGAGGCTTAACAAGTTCCCAAACATCACATCTTTCAAATTGATTTAATTCTTCTTGCATAGCCATGATCCAATTCTCATCTTCTAATGCTTCATTGATATTTTTGGGTTCTTCTTGAGCTAGGAAGGCAGCATGAGCACAATAATTTGCTTTCCCTCTTCTTGTAGTGATTCCATCAGTAATATCACCAATGACTAACTCTGGGGGATGATTCTTGACCGTTCTTGTTGACCTCGGTAAGGAATGTTGAGCTATTTCTTCATGAGTTGTCTTTCTTATCTTTGGTGGTGGTAACAAATCATCTCCATCATAGAGAGGTAGTTTCTCAGTAGCCCTTGAACCTCTAGGACCTTCCAAAGTCATTCTTGCTACTTTAGAAATTGTATCTTCAACTTCAGCTTGCTGATTTGAACTTCCAGCTTGCTGATTGTTAGAATCTGCATCATTCTTGGCTTGCCGACTTCCAGTTTCAGCTTCAACTTCAGCTTGCTGATTTGAACTTCCAGCTTGCTGATTTGAATTTCCAGCTTGCTGAGGTTTCATGCTTTCACTTTCACCTGCAAATTCTTCCTCGTCTCTTGGTAGATCATTGTTAGGTTCTTGAAAGGTAACATCAATAGATTCTTCAACAATATGTTTATTAATATTATAAACTCTATAAGCCCTACTTGTTAAAGAAAGAATAACCAAGAAATATAGCTTCATAGGATTTAGCATCGAATTTACCATCATTACCAATTGTCTTGAGCACAAAACACTTAGAACAAAAAAACTTGAAGTAACTGATATTAGGCTTCTTGTTTCTCAACAATTGATATGGAGTTTTGTCCAAAATAGGCCTGATTATAATTCGATTCAACACATAGCATGCTGTATTTATAGCTTCGGCCCAAAAACTTCTAGGCAGCTTGCTTTCTTGCAATAGTGTCCTTGCTGTTTCTTGAAGTGACCTATTCTTCCTTTCAACCACTCCATTTTGTTGTGGAGTTCTTGGAGCAGAAAATTCATGGGAGATTCCTTTTTCTTCACAATATGCAATAAAGTCCTCATTGATAAATTCACCTCCTCTATCACTTCTTATACCTACAAGTCTTGTATCAAGCTTGTTCTCAAGTAATTTGATCAGCTTCTCAAACTCATTAAAAGTACAATCTTTAGTACGAAGAAATAATACCCAAGTAAATCTAGAATAATCATCTACAATTACAAAACAATATTGTTTACCTCCAATACTCTTATAAGATTCTGGACCAAATAAGTCCAAATGAAGAAGCTCTAAGGGTTTAGAAGTAGATACCATTTTCTTTGCTTTGTGTGTACTTCTAATTTGTTTGCCCAATTGGCACGCTGAACAGACCTCAGTCTTAGAATACTTTAGTTTGGGTAGTCCTCTGACCAGTTTCTTGCTTGATAATTTGTTAAACAAGTCCATGTGTTCATGTCCCAACCTTCTATGCCAAAAATAAGGATCATTGTCCATTGCAGCCAAACAACAAGCTGTTTCCTGCATTTCAAAATCTAATACATATATATATATATATATATTTCCTTCCCTTCTAGCAACTAGGGGGACTTTGTTAGAACCAATAGTAATAATAGTTTTATCAATGCCAAATTGAACAAAATGTCCATCATCAAATAATTGAGTGACACTAAGCAAATTATAAGAAACACCTTTGACATATTGAACTTTATCAATCGAAATATTACTATTACCAATAGAACCGATACCAAGGATTCGAAGAGTCTTGCTATTACCAATTGTAACTCTTCCACCCTTCTTCATTTGGAGACTTATGAACTGAGACTTGTCTCCACACATATGTCCAGTGCATCCGCTATCCAAAATCCATCGATTTGACTTTACTTTGGCGGCAAGACATATCTACAAAACAAACAAACACCAACTCAATGTTTTGGCACCCATATTGGTTTGAGTCCAGATTGGTTAGTAGCAATAGTATATAAAACATTTAAATCAGTTTTTCTGATCCATTTTTGGACCACTTTTGGTGACTTTTGCATTCTGCCACTGTTTTGGTAAGCTGTTTGTCTTCTGTCAGAAGCATTCTGGTAAGCTGTTTGTCGCCTGACTGGTCCATTCTGGTAAGCCATTTTCCCTTTATGATTTACTTGAACCACATAATTTCTTTCCAAACGGCCTTTTCCACCACACTTGTTGCATGTCTTCCAAGGCATAACATAGTTGTAAGGTATGCCATTTCTTCCATCATATTTGAGCGCACCATGCTTCTTGTTTAAGTTCATGCCAACTCCTTCTCTAACTAAAGGGACATTTGCTCTTTTAATTATTGTCTTTAAGTTGTCTTTTCCTTGAACAAAGGTTTCCATCCCTTTCTGGAGATCTTTGACCTCTTTTTCCAGAGGAGAAATCAGTTCAGCTTGCTGTTTGATAAGTTCAGCTTGCTGGATTCTCTTTTCAGCAGTTTTTGAGGATTCGACTTGACTAGATTCTTTGAGCTTATATGATTTAATACATTTATCTCTAGCTTCAATTTGTAACCTCAAATCCTTGAATTCCTTCATGAGCACTTCATTTCTTCGAAGAATTACTTTGTTGACTCCTTCGAATTGAACTAATTTTTCTTTTAAATCAGCAATAAGATCATCATGATTGATTTCAGGAGCCTTCTCAGCCATTAAATCAGAAACTATTTTCTTCAAATGAATATTCTTCTTTTCAAGATCGTTATTTTTATTTTTCAATTCCATGAACTCAATGATAGATACATTAATTGGTACCTGCATGGTTAGTTCTTCTAGCATGGTAAGAGAGGAAGGTAGATCAGAATTAATTGAGTTTACTTCACTTGCATCATCTTCTGAATTCGAATAATCACTATCCACAATTTCTTCTTTTATGGATCCTTGTGAGCTTTCTTCATCATTTAGACCTACTAGAGCTAAATTCACCATGTCTTCACTTGAGTCATCACTGGAGTCTGAATCATCATCACTCCAAGTCAGTAAAGCCTTAAATTTTCTCTTGTCTTTGAAAACAGCAGGATGTTTTGACTTGAGCTTGTAGCAATCCTTCTTAAAGTGACCTGGCTTGCCACATTCAAAACAAGCTTGCTCCTTGGCTTTCTTGTTATTGGGGAAACCTCCTCGATCTCTTTTCATTCTATTTTTCTTTTCAATCAGCCTATTGATCTTCTTTGAGATGAGTGCAAGTTCTTCATCAAGTTCTTCATCAGATTCTGTCAGCTTGCTGTTTGCAGACTCGGCTGGTTTGCTATTTGTAGAATGAAGAGCCAAATTCTTCATTTTGGCTAGAGGAGCCCGAACACCTTCAACTTGACTATTATTTATCTTGTTTTCAAACTGTTCTAGCTCAGTAAATACAGCTAGGTGATCCATGGTGTCAATATTTGAAGATGATTCCAAAGCCGTGACTTTAGCCTCATAAATGAATGGTACCGCACTTAACACTTTCATGTTAATTTCATCTTGTGGAATATCCTTTCCAAGTCTCTCTAAAGAGTTTATAGTGACTTGGAATTCTGCTTGACCTTCTTTGATTGTTTCACCATCCTTGAGCTTGAAGTTTCCGAAGTCATTCATTAGCTTGCTAAGCTTCACCTTTCTTAAAGTTGTCGATCCTTCATGATAGGTTTCCAAAGCATCCCACATTTCCTTTGCTGTTTTTAGAGAAGAAACCTTGTCATACTCGGCTTGATCTAATGCATTCATTAGAGAGTTTCTAGCTTCTCCATTATAACCACATTTGATAATCTCCTCGAGAGTGAGATCATCAACATCTTTTGGTTGATTTTTTTCATCTAGAAATTCGAAGTTTCCTTTCTGCACAACTCTTAATACCAGTGGCCTCTTGGACAAGAATGTTTCCATTCTACATTTCCACCAGTTGTAATTTTCCGAGCCGGTGAGGAGGGGAGCTCTATAATCAGATTTAGCTTCGAGATAATGTTCAGCCATTTTGATCGATACTTTCCTGTTACAGAAATGTTAGTATACCAAGCTCTGATACCAATTGAAAAACAACACCTAGAGGGGGGTGAATAGGTGTTTATGGCTAACAATGGTTATTTATGACATGTTTGAAATTTTATCAGAAACAACTTGCTGTTTATGATAACGTAGTTTACAAATGGCAGGCTGATTGTAACTAAAATGCAGTGCAGTATGAAATATGCAGAAAATTAAATATGACACAAGATCTTTTAGCCAGGTTCGACCCCTAATCCCCTATGGTCTACGTCCTGGTCCCTTACCAAACTTGGTAGAAGAATATATTATTGATCAACTATAAAACCGATTACAAGATCCAACAATATATCTCCCTTACACCCTGCTGCTTACAAATGGCTTGCTGTTTGCTGTGCTGAACTAACTTTCTAAGCAATACTTCCCAAGTATCCTTCTCTAGCCTAGTTCGACCCACCCAAAACCTTGTACAGCAACCAATCGATCTTTAGGATTTTTAATACGACGGTGGTCGATGGCATGAGGGAGATGGACATGATAGAAGGTGAACGTTTTCGTAATATTGTAGATGCATATATAAATGATGAGCTGATATGAAGATAGAGGTATGTTAAAGAAAATAGAGGCATGTTAAAGAATGGGAGAGGAGTAACAGAGACGGAATAGACGGTATAGCATTAGAGTTTATAATCGAGATAGGGGAGCCTAAAACTAGAAAAAGTGATGAGAAGATAATGCATAGTAAAGTACGAGATGAGCAACCTTAGTTATTGCCTACGTTGATTCCGAGGACGGAATCCTTTTAAGGAGGGGAGACTGTAATAACCCAAATTTTTGTACTTGAGAAAATTTTCCTTTGATTGATGAATAGTGAAATTTATAGATGAATAGTGATTTTTGAGGACTAAGAAATTTTAATGTTACGCTATGTACGAGACAGGGTATGGATATTTCGAAATTATGTTAGTGTTCTACGATGTAAATAAGTGTATGTAAACGCGATCAGAATTCAGAAATTCCAAACTTTATTTTTATTGAATATTTGACCGGGCAGTGAGGAGCATTTCAATACGAGCAAGACAAGTGAGTTATTTAAATCAAGGATTCAAGGATTTGATATTTTATTATTTTATTAAAGGTGATTTAATGTTTTAGAACAAAAACCCCTGAGTTAGTATAACGAACGTTCTAGGAATCGCTAGAACTTTATAACGAGATTAAGCGATAAAGCGAACAAATTATGGAATTTGGATTGAGTTGATAATGAGATTAAATATCCTACATGATCATCAAGAGAGTTATATCAAGTGGATTAAAAGATTTAGTTCAAGGATTAAATCAAAACAATTTAGGATTTAAGTGATTTAAATCACTTAAATCAATTCCAAAAACAAAACAAATCAAACAAGCTTATCCAACACACTTTGCACAAGTATCAAGGGGATCAACATAGCCAATACACATCTGAAATATCAAGATATTTTGATCATAAAGTAGTTGACAAGTCAATATTGGAGGTGGAGAAAAGAAAAAGCAAGAACAACCAAGAAAAACACAAACTGCCCAGCATGAGCAACCATGAAAGAAAAATTCATATCTCCACTTCTATCCAATCATAAATCACCAAATTTGAACCATAGCTCCCTAATTGTATGGAGAACACATGTTTAAAATTTCATGGTCAATAAAGGAGTGTAGCCTAGCCAAATCCCTCCTCCAATTTGGAGAACCAAAGTTGTCCAGCCATTGGTAGATTCGACCTCTCACCTTAGCAAGCCCATAAGTAGAGCTTCAAGTATCCCCTGATGATGATCTATGACTCAAAATAAAGCCCTTGAATAGTATAAGGTGTGGTAAAAATTTGAGAACCAATCTCTGAATTTTCGAATTTATACAGATTTTACAAGATGATGATGAATAGTAATGAATAGTGTTTTACTTAGTTTTTCATGTTTTGATCTTAGTGTTCAAGCTTCCTAAGGTGCATCCAAGGCTAGAGGATCCATTTTAAAGCTTTATTATTGTTCTTAAGTCATCAAGGAAGGTTAAAAACCGAAACGTTACATGAGTTATGTTGAGTTTTATTAGAGTTTTTGCTAGTGATACTTATTATTGTGTTTAATAAGAACATACTTGAATATTTAGCTTTGTTTTGAGGTGTATGGATTGAGTGGTGGTCAATGGACATTACCACTGACCCTAGAGGTCTTATATGATGGTTGGTGTGTGATATTGAAGGTTAGATTGCCTTGTATGGCTTGGTAGAGAAGTTACAAAATGGAAATGCTTGATTGAGAGCCGTCGTAATGCCTAAATTTCTTGAACCAAGTGGACAGTAGCCATCTGAACCCTTAAAAATGTTTAGACTGCAACCACTAAACATATTGAGTAGGTTTTGGAGTCTAGTGTATATGGCTGCAAGAATTATGTCAAAAGAGTTTACGATTATTGAGTTATGGCTGTTTCAGTGAAAGTAGTTCGAGAAACAATGTCGTAGAAATGTATCAACTTTGAGGTTAAGTTTGAGACCCTTAAAAATGGAATTCGAATGTGATATTTTGAGGATAAATACTAAAGTCATTTAGGAAAGTATTAGAAGTAGTTTCGAATCCAAAAGATTATTTTTCGAATTTATAAAAATGAAATAGCAGAGGTTGCGCAAGTAAAAACCACTAAGAACGCGACTTAGAAACCAATGTTGAAAATGGTTAAGTATAACTTGGATTCGAGGATCGATTTTGGACTAAACTTATGACTTAAGTGTTTATCGAGTAACAAAGACTTAGTACAAGTCTAGAGGGACCCCTTAGTGCCTTGTTTGTGATTGGCTAAGTGTCTGAGTATTGAGTTATAAGTGGATAGTATAGGGGATTAATCGCGTGTTTTCTTGACTTTGTTAGATTGTCGGATCCCGCTGCGAGCCCCTGCTACATCCGGAGTACCAGGCAAGTTTACTAGTACATACTCTATTGTTCAGAGTATTTATATATTTTAAATGAATAAGTATGCTAATTAAGTTTTCAAAACACAAATGCAAGTATTCTCTCTAGTTGTTATCCGGATATTTTTTTTCGAGTTGTTCAAATTTAATTCATGAGTTGGTCCATATTGTTGGGACGTTTAGCGAGTTACTTCATTCGTACTCGTAGAGGAGGTGATAAAGATATATTAAGTAATATCTTCATACTATATATGATTTGATATATAAGAGTTGAGATGTATATATATAGAGTATGTTGAGAATACTGACATGGGTCATCTCATTTCGAACCCATGATCAGAACAGTTCTTCATACATATTTCATCTACTCATTCGAGAGGAAAACCAATTATTGGAGGTGTTTATCGTTCATTGTTTCTGAATGATATTGGAGTAATCTTTTATTGAAAAGTAAATAAAGGTGCACGTGTTATTTTACCGTGAGGCCTAAGCAATTTCTTATTGAAGGTGTTCGACAATTCCGACACCTTATATTCTGGACCAGAGATGGCAAAAAGTGACCGGAGTAACGCACCGGCCCAAACTGAGAAATATTTAGGGTGATGGTCCGAGCAAGTCGGCTCATCCTTCTGAGAAGTATTTAGGGTGGTTCGAGACGTCGACCATCCTTTCTATCGATAGAAAATGAGATGTGACAATGGACTGATCATCCATTACTTGAGAAAGCATTTGAGAATAAGTCCAATCATTGATGCCCTAACTATTAACCGATGCCTTTGTGGCTCTGTTAACTAGGGTGTTGATCTGAGCAGTTGTTAAATTTTATTTATTCAAATCAAATTGAGAAGTTCCAAAAAGTTATTGAATTATATTCGAGTAGTACTTTGAGAAGTTGTTGAGATATATTTGTTCCTTCATATGAGTAGTATTCCGAGATTGATAAACACTTTCGAGACAAATTCTTTTCAAAAAGAGTATAATTACTTATGTGAATGAGTTTTTATAAAATGATGAAAACATATTTTTGAGCGAGTTGTTGTATTATATGATATCTATATACTTGCTGGGCATTCTTTGGCTTATTCTTGCTATTTAAATATTATTAAACAGCGACAATCAGAGCTGGCGCACTAGTAAGGCGAACCGCGATTAAGGGAAGGGGAAAGACCACTGATTCAGCGTGTTAGCCTTATAGTATCTGAGGAGGGTGTAAGCTGGGAAGATGTTTGTAAAATGTTTTATTATCTAGTACTTTGGAGTTGTAATAGTATTTCAGAGATTCTGGGAAGTGAACTTGATATGTAATAACTTTTGGATTATTAAGTACTTGTTCAAAGACTATAACCCGTGGATTAATTGTGGAGTTTATTACGAATATTGTTGTAGATTATATTGTGATCAAGTGATTGAATATTCCGCAAGAGATGTGACGACCTGGATTCCTATAGGGGATCTGGGGGCGTTACAGAGATGGTATCAGAGCAGTAGGTTATAAACCTTAGAACGAGAGTGAGAGGGGTTATGACTATATAAGAGAGAGTTTAGAGGCCAAGGAACCGACAGGTATATATATAGTAGGATCTTGAGGAGTAGTGGAGTAGAAGCATGATGACCAATACCAATAGTAGAATCAATTGGGGATGAGAAAAATGTGTATCCATGATTTATTTATTGAGTTAATTTTTTTTAAATGAGTATATAGAGATATGTATACATAAAATATATATATATATATATATATATATATATATATATATATATATATGGATGCATACATATATATGTATATATATGCATATATATATATAGATATATACTGTTTTGTTTTCATAAATAAATAATTCATGGGCATACAGTTTTATTAGACTAAACCATATTAGGATAAGTTGAATCGAGTGGGGCTATGACTTTTGGAGAAGTGTAGAAGAGATAAATAGAGTGGATTTTTTTATAGATGGAAACAAAACAAGAAGAATATGATGGTATTATGTATGGATTTGAAGGAGGAAGGAGCTAGAAGACTTCAACAGGGATTGAAACAATAGATTGAATATAATAATGCAGTGTTTTATATAAGGGACTATGTGATATGGGTATAAGAAGCAGCCATGGTAAAGGCTGAGAATGAATTGATTCAAGGAGGATAAAGATGAGAAGAAAGAATTATATTTGATGATTAGTAAGTGGAAAGAATATGAGGAATTATAAGGCATAATTGAGATTTACTATTGAGGGTAAGGTGTATTTTGAGGATAGTTTCAGGATAAGGATAAACGAAGGAAGTGGATATAATTGATGAAGGATTTCGAGGTGCAATAATTACTAGTCGGGGAAGACCAATTTGGTGGCTAATACCCTAAGTAGGAAATAGAGATTAAAATAGACATGTGGAAAGAAGCATTCTAGAGTATTTGCAAAATCAAAAGGTAGGTGTTATAACTGTGGTCACGAGGGGCATCTACCGATGAATTGTCCCAGAAAGGAGTAGTTCGATACAAATATGGAAATGAGGGTCACATCTCTAGAGACTGTAAAGCGTCGGCAACGGGACCAGCGGCGTCACGACAAAGCGGTGGAACTAATAGCAACCAATCGATCTTTAGGATTTTTAATACGACGGTGGCCGATGGCATGAGGGAGATGGACAGGATAGAAGGTGCACGTTTTCGTAATATTGTAGATGCGTATATAAATGACGAGCCGATATGAAAATAGAGGCATGTTAAAGAATGGAAGAGGAGTAACAGAGACGGAATAGACGGTATAGCATGAGAGTTTATAATCGAGATAGGGGAGCCTAAAACTAGAAAAAGTGATGAGAAGATATTACAGAGTAAAGTACGAGATGAGCAACCTTAGTTATTGCCTACGTTGATTCCGAGGACGGAATCCTTTAAAGGAGGGGAGACTGTAATAACCCAAATTTCTGTACTTGAGAACATTTTTTCTTTGAGGGATGAATAGTGAAATTATGGATGAATAGTGATTTTTGAGGACTAAGAATTTTTCATGTTACGCTATGTACGAGACAGGGTATGGATATTTCGAAATTATATTAGTGTTCTACGATGTAAATAAGTGTATGTAAACGCGATCGGAATTCAGAAATTCCAAACATTATTTTTATGGAATATTTACCGGGCAATGAGGAGCATTTCAATACGACCAAGACAAGTGAGTTATTTAAATCAAGGATTTAAGGATTTGATATTTTATTATTTTATTAAAGGTGATTTAAGGTTTTAGAACGAAAACCCCTGAGTTAGTATAACGAACGTTCTAGGAATTGCTAGAACTTTATAACGAGATTAAGCGATAAAGCGAACAAATTATGGAATTTGGATTGAGTTCATAATGAGATTAAATGTCCTACATGATCATCAAGAGAGTTATATCAAGTGGATTAAAAGATTTAGTTTAAGGATTAAATCAAAATAATTTAGGATTTAAGTGATTTAAATCACTTAAATCAATTCCAAAAACAAAACAAATCAAACAGGATTTTCTAACACACTTTGCACAAGTGTCAAGGGGATCAACACAGCCAATACACATCTGAAATATCAAGATATTTTGATCATAAAGTAGTTGACAAGTCAAGACTGGAGGTGGAGAAAAGAAAAAGCAAGAACAACCAAGAAAAACACAAACTGCCCAGCATAAGCAACCATGAAAGAAAAATTCATATCTCCAATTATATCCATTCATAAATCACCAAATTTGAACCATAGCTCCCTCATTGTATGGAGAACACATGTTTAAAATTTCATGGCCAACAAAGGAGTGTAGCCTAGCCAAATCCCTCCTCCAATTTGGAGAATCAAAGTTGTCCAGCCATTGGCAGATCGACCTCTCACCTTAGCAAGCCCATAAGTCGAGCTTCAAGCATCCCATGGTGATGAGCTATGACTCAAAAGAAAGCCCTTGAAGAGTAGAAGGTGTGGTAAAAATTTGAGAACCAATCTCTGAATTTTTGAATTTATACAGATTTTACAAGATGATGATGAATAGTAATGAAGAGTGTTTTACTTAATTTTTCATGTTTTGATCTTAGTGTTCAAGCTTCCTAAGGTGCATCCAAGGCTAGAGGATCCATTTTAAAGCTTTATTATTGTTCTTAAGTCATGAAGGAAGGTAAAAAACCGAAACGTTGCATGAGTTATGTTGAGTTTTATTAGAGTTTTTGCTAGTGATACTTATTATGGTGTTTAATAAGAACATTTTTTAATATTTAGCTTTGTTTTGAGGTGTATGGATTGAGTGGTGGTCAATGGACCTTACCACTGAGCCTAGAGGTCTTATGTGATGGTTGGTGTGTGATATTGAAGGTTAGGTTGCCTTGTATGGCTTGGTAGAGAAGTTAAAAAATGGAAATGCTCGATTTAGAGCCGTCGTAATGCCCAAATTTCTTGAACCAAGTGGACAGTAGCCATCTGAACCCTTAAACATGTTTAGACTGTAATCACTGACCATACTGAGTAGGTTTTGGAGTCTATTTTATGTGGCTGCAAGAATTTTGTCAAAAGAGTTTACGGTTACTGAGTTATGGCCGTTTCAGTGAAAGTGGTTCGAGAAACAATGTCGTAGAAATGTATCAACTTTGAGGTTAAGTTTGAGACCCTTAAAAATGGAATTCGAATGTGATATTTTGAGGATAAATACTAAGGTCAGTTAGGAAAGTATGAGAAGTGGTTTCGAATCTAAAAGATTATTTTTCGATTTTATAAAAATGAAACAGCAGAGGTTGCGCAAGTAAAAACCACTAAGAACGCGACTTAGAAACCAATGTTGAAAATGGTTAAGTATAACTTGGATTCGAGGATCGATTTTGGACTTAACTTATGACTTAAGTGTTTATCGAGTAACAAAGACTTAGTACAAGTCTAGAGGGACCCCTTAGTGCCTTGTTTGTGATTGGCTAAGTGTCTGAGTATTGAGTTATAAATGGATAGTATGGGGGATTAATCGAGTGTTTTCTTGACTTTGTTAGATTATCGGATCCCGCTGTGAGCCCCTGCTACATCCGGAGTACCAGGCAAGTTTACTAGTACATACTCTATTCTTCATAGTATTTATATTTTTTAAATGCATAAGTATGGTAATTAAGTTTTCAAAACACAAATGCAAGTATTCTCTCTAGTTGTTATCCGGATATTTTTATTCGAGTTGTTCAAATTTATTTCATGAGTTGGTCCATATTGTTGGGACGTTTAGCGAGTTACTTCATTCGTACTCACAGAGGAGGTGATAGAGATATATTAAGTAATATCTTCATACTATATATGATTTGATAAATAAGAGTTGAGATGTATATATATAGAGTATGTTGAGAATACTGACATGGGTCATCTCATTTCGAACCCATGATCAGAACAGTTCTTCATACATATTTTCTCTACTCATTCGAGAGGAAAACCAATTATTGGAGGTGTTTATCGTTCATTATTTCTGAACGATATTGGAGTAATCTTTTATTGAGATGTAAATAAATGTGCACGTGTTATTTTACCGTGAGGCCTAAGCGATTTCTTGTTGAAGGTGATCGACTAGAGATGACAAAAAGTGGCCGGAGTAACGCACCGGCCCAAACTAAGAATTATTTAGGGTGATGGTCCGAGCAAGTTGGCTCATCCTTCTGAGAAGTATTTAGGGTGGTTTGAGACGTCGACCATCCTTTCTATCGATAGAAAATTAGATGTGACAATGGACTGATCATCCATTACTTGAGAAGGCGTTTGAGAAGAAGTCCAATCATTGATGTCCTAACTATTAACCGATGCCTTTGTGGCTCTGTTAACTAGGGTGTTGATCTGAGCAGTTGTTAAATTATATTTATTCAAATAAATTGAGAAGTTCCGAGAAGTTATTGAATTATATTCGAGTAGTACTTTGAGAAGTTGTTGAGATATATTTATTCCTTCATATGAGTAGTATTCCGAGATTGATAAACACTTTCGAGATAAATTCTTTTCAAAAAGAGTATAATTACTTATGTGAATGAGTTTTTATAAAATGATGAAAACATATTTTTGAGCGAGTTGTTGTTGTATTATATGATATCTATATACTTGCTGGGCATTCTTTGGCTCATTCTTGCTATTTAAATATTATTAAACAACGGCAATCTGAGCTGGCACTAGTACGACGAACCGCGATTAAGGGAAGGGGAAAGACCACTGATTCAGCGTGTTAGCCTTATAGTATTTGAGGAGGGTGCAAGCTGGGAAGATGTTTGTAAAATGTTTTATTATCTAGTACTTTGGAGTTGTAATAGTATTTCAGAGATTCTGGGAAGTGAACTTGATATGTAATAACTTTTGGATTATTAAGTACTTGTTCTAAGACTATAACCCGTGGAGTAATTGTGGAGTTTATTACGAATATTGTTGTAGATTATATTGTGAGCAGGTGATTGAATATTCGGCAAGAGATGTGATGACCTGGATTCCTATAGGGGATCTGGGGCGTTAAAATGGCTGAGCACCAGGTTGCATTCAATTGCATATGTGGTTGCATGCAACCTCATATGCAAATGAATGTAACTGAAAATTGCAAGTTGAATTTTCATTTTTTTGCCAACTTCCAGTTGTATATAAGGCTGCGCAACAGCAAAAATTGGAAATTCACCTTTCAGTTGCATTCAGTTGCATAGGTTACATATGCAATTGAAAACTATAAGTTAAATTTTAATTTTTTGCTGCTGCGCAATCCTTATATATAACTAGAAGTTGGCAAAAAATAAAAATTCAACTTTCAATTTTCAGTTTTCAATTGCATTCAGTTGCATAGGTTGCATATACAACTGAATGCAACTGAAAACTTGAAGTTAAATTTCCATTTTTTCCCCGAACACTAAAGAAGCGGTACGTGCTGAATTTATCGCCACCCTAAACATGTAGACAACTGATGTAATTGAAACGTATTTAGGGTTGCCAATGATGGGAGTTAAAAACAAGAATATCATGTTCAGGACTATAAAGGATAAAATATGTGCTAAGTTACTTTCGTGGCCTACCAATCTGTTTTCACAAGCGGGGAAAGAAATTATGTTAAAAGCGGTTATCCAAGCTGTAACGCCCCCAAATCTGGGGTCAAGGGTATGGGTCGCTACTGCGGAAAACCTTAATAATCAAACAATCACCTGCCAATATTTAATCTAAAACATGACATCTGACCCCAACCTAACAAGATCTTTTCAGGTTATAGACTAAAAAACAAGAAATCCAAAAACATTAATAATAATAATAATAATAATAATAATAATAATAATAATAATAATAATAATAATAATAATAATAATAATAATAACTTCTCTTATTAACTTACAACTCTTATTACAACAATCTCTTATACAATCTTATGCTGTTGGTATCACCTTGATATAAGGTATAAAACGGCCACAATATTCTAATACAACAAATAATACAACATAAGAATATGAATACCATACCAGTCTAACTAAACATCTAGTAGACTAATTCAAAAGACAAAATTGCTCTGAGCCAAACACCAACTCGATCCATGACTTGCCCTGCTCTGAGCTAAACTAAGTCAACCGCATCAACTATCTATCTCTGTAAAACAAGATTTAAAACAAAAGCAAGAATGAGCGAAAGAAGCGCTCAGCAAGTATATAATAGAGTATACTAAAATACTTTTAGAAAAACTTTGAAGGTTTTAAAAATCCAACTTGTGGATGCTCATTTGAAATATTTATAACGAAGATTTTTTAAACAGGAAAGAGGTTTACAACATTCAATAAGAAATTCACCTCGACAGCTTAATAAAAAGATTTTGATATTCATCTCAACAATTTTTATAGCGACTTTCGATAAAAACTTTGAATAACTGAGCGACAGATGCTTCAGCTACTAAGAGACAACATACAGGAAATTCCTAATTATTCATAATCTCACTCTTGTCGACTAAGCACTTACATACTTAGCTACCAAACCGGCCTGACAATAATGAGTTCATGAATAAATAAGAAGATCTCAATTCATTCTCGATTTTTAACCGTCACCGTGCAACAAATGCTCCAGCGACAATCTGAATCTCGAATTAATTTAGAACAATTCAATAAAAGATTCGACATTTGATTCTCAACAATAAAAATATGATTTTTCAGAAGGAATAACCATCAAAGATTGGAACTACGATAAGACGCTGCGAGGTAAGATGGGTGATCATCCCACGACAGAGCTCTGAACCCGTATATCCAATACGAGTTCTCAAATATGAATGGATCCTTAGTCACACACAGGCCTTAATATAAATATAACAGGGGGGACCGGTGCCTCGGTCAAAAAGGGCGTTCCAATATGATAAGGATATTCAAATGAAAGGGATTCACATTCCCAACAGATATTAAAGCGTATCATAATCATGAAAGAAATGTAAAACAGTTCTTGTAGGGATAAAGAGCAATTGTAAACTTTTATAACACAATGGATAAAATCACATGCTTGAGATAAGTTGAAAGCAGTTATAAACCTGGTTAAATGACTTGAGCGATTTCTCGCGAATTTACGAGATTAAATAAAGCATTTGTAGAATTCTCGTGTTTAAGAAAGCATAATATTTTAAAAGCATGCATACTCTGAACGAAAGAGTACGGTTAGTAGACTTGCCTTAGGTCCTAGCTAATAAGTACGCTTGACGATTTAAAGAGAACAATCCTTCGTTTGTCCCGCGTGTCAAATCCTCTAATTTGATCCTTCCCTGATTCGACGCACTTGCTGTTGCCACGAGTCTAGTTCACCGAGATCGAACTCGGACGCCGTTTCTACAGTTAACATAAGATGGTACTTCAGTCTTCAGAATAAACATACGGTCTACCGATGCTAGTACGCACACTCTAACACGTTTAACTTAATCACAAATATTTCTATAAAACACTTCCCGGTGTATACAACACCTTACCACAATCACTAAATCAACCAATCAATATACACTTAATAACTTTATAACGTCTAGGGTCTGTGCCTGACAAATCCTAAATCATAAATCAAACTCAAATTCAACAGCAATTATCCTTGTAGTCGTTAACACATAATTATGAAAATATATAATCATTTATTCGTATATCTAACATGCATACGACCTTCTAATCACATAACACATAACTCAATTAATATTTCCGATTGATAATAACGACCATATACAAGAGATGTGCCGGTTTAAACATAAGAGAAGTTATTTACATTTTTAGAAATTTCGGCGGCATCTCCTTTGTATTATCGCGTTACCAATCGGAATTTAACCGACACAAACAACAACCAAGTCACATACTTACAACATAATCAAGCATTCAACTTACTATTATAGTTATTCGACATTACTTACAACCATACTTACAACCACAATTCATAATACACCAAAATGACCATTATCCTTAACAATCTGTTATGACCAGCCTGGAGAGACATCCAATTTACACTATCAATATGACCTTAAATTAAAAAGTACAGAACATGAAACTCGAAGGAAATACCGAGACCTTTCCAGAATGGTAAGGCTCGTTAAAAACGGATAAGTAATGAATTCTGAAACAATTAAAAAGTGAACTGTTAGAACAGAATCAGAACCCATTTACTCTAGTATTTCTAAGTTTAACATACTAAGATCACAGAATTTGGAAATGAAATATAAATGAGAAATGTAGGTTTTGAAAAGAGCTTTCCGGAATGATATTGTTCAGAAAATTTGAATGTATGATCAATTTACAATGAATTTTTGAAAACAGGACTCTCAATGCTCAAGCAATTCTGTCCGATTTACTAAAGTGCAGAAAACTCATACTTCGGAGTGGAATTTCAGAAAATACATAAAACGGAACTTGTAGATAATTGAAATATCTTTCTAATGACTCTAGACTCAACACCATCTGATCATTTTTCAATTTTATAACATTTTTACAATGCATCAGACTACTACCGAAACTTAGCAAATCAAGTAACTATCTCCTTAACTCCCATCTTTTAGCTTAGCAATTATCAAACAACACCCATCTAATACACACACATATACTCGGCACACACACACTCTTATATCAATTAGCAATTTACAAATAAGCTTCTAATTAACATCAATTACATACCCCCAAGAACATGCATATATTCAACATAGTTCACCTATTTATACTTAATCAAAACAACATTCAAGTACCCCCTTGAACCTCAACTTACAAATCTGAAAAATTACAAACTTAACTCAAAATTGACATGCAATTTAATTCTCTTCACAAAAATCATTAACAAGATCATCATAACACTAAGAGCAAGTCCAACAGCTCCCTTATATGATGTCCTAACTTGAAATATAAGGAATATGGTGCAAAATGACACTCCAACAGTGTCCTAGTGATTCCTTAAATCACTAGGACATCCATCCAATACCTTATCTTCAAGGGATCACTAGCCATCCCTTATATCATTTTTATCAATATAAAATTCATTTCTCTTTCTTATTTTAACTTCTTTTATCTCTCTTCATTACACTTTTTATCATTCTCTTTCCAAATTTATTATTATAATAATAATAAGAAATGAGTATAAGGATTATTTTTGGAGTTCAAATACAAAAATATGTCCTAAATCACTAGGAGTTATTATTTTATAATATTTATAAGGAACACACTAGGACACGGTTGGACTTGCTCTAACCCATAACAAATTTATGATTTACAAGTTTAAAACTAAAAGCCCTCTTTTCAAAAATGACATGCATGTAAAGTTCTTAGCAAGATTCACTAATTAGTATCACAATTAACACAAATAGGTATTTAAATACAATAATCCAACCCACCGGATCTCATGGAGATCATCTCCAATGGTAGTGATGGTTCGGTGGTGGCCTCAAACTCGGTACCCCAATCAAACACACCTCCAAACTCGATTTTTCTTACAACCCATCCACTAACAACATCAATTACACACATATCTCTACTTGCATGTAAGTTTTTGATCACACCCAACCTATACATATACAAAAACGAACATATACACACACACCCATCACTACAACTTCAAATAAACTCACCCCAATATCAATTAACCATTATAACCTCAAGTACCACTCACAAATTGAACAAAACTTGAGGAATCAATCAAATTTTTGAAAAAAAGAATGGGGGAGAGGAAAATTATGGGAGAGAGGGAGAGACTCAGAAATGAGAGAGAACAGAGAGAAGTGTCTCGGTGGAAATGAGAAAAAGAAAAGGGGAGAAAGAGTATTAACACTTACAAAAGGGGAGAAAGAGTATTAACACTTACAAAAACATTTTTTTTTAATCTTATCACCCCACTTTCTAATTAAAATATTTATCTAATTGCTATTTAACCAAAATTAAATGGGTTTTTGTAAAATTTTGATATTATATATTTTTAACTAAAAATTCATCCAACAAGGATTACACACATATTTTTAAAATAATTTTGGGACTTGTAAATAAAAAGATATGAATTTTACAAGAAATAGTCTTTTAAAAAGAAATGTCCTTGCTAAAATCATTTAAAAAATCCATAAAGCCCAAAATAAATCAAACTCTTATTTTTATAATCCAGAGTATAAAATCAGGAACACATACGTATCAAAAATATATTTTTACGACTTGTAATTATTTTATTAAAGAATTTACAAAATTTACCATCTTAAAAAACGATAAGACTTTAAAAATCACTAAAAATAATTATATCCCAAATAAAATAAACTTGCATTTTTAAAAAGTCTCTAAATCATGTAGAAACATTTTGAAAAAGATTTCATGATTTTTTGATGCTCCAAAAATTTTAGAAAAAATTACACAGTGCTTTAAACTAGCATTTAAATGCAATAAAATCCATATAAGCATATTTAATCATACCGACTATACATATAAGTCACATATACATGTCTATTTAATTCAGATAACTCACATAATCACTTAGGCAGTTAAGTCACATTGACTTATTCACAAAATTTAAAACAAACCCATTTTTCCACTTAATCATACACAAACAACATTTAACCACATGAATGCTCCACAATTGAATAAATATTATAATATTTAATTATTCTCTTCTCTCATCACACCTATTG
Source organism: Saposhnikovia divaricata (assembly GCA_036435485.1). NCBI lineage: Eukaryota > Viridiplantae > Streptophyta > Magnoliopsida > Apiales > Apiaceae > Saposhnikovia > Saposhnikovia divaricata. Next base: position 61,132,367 of record CM071594.1, read on the forward strand.
GTCGACGCAAAATAATAATAATAATTTTATTTTGAAAATTTGGGTTGTTACACAAGCAATGCCAACGTATTCAATGTCTTGTTTTAGAATACCAGAAGGTCAACGTCAAGAGATTGAGAAATTGTTGGCTCGTTATTGGTGGGGGTCTTTCCAATCAAAACGGAAAATTCACTGGAAGGCATGGAAGAAGATAAGTATGCCAAAATATGAGGGAGGATTGGGTTTCAAAAAGTTCGCACAATACAACAAAGCATTGTTAACTAAACAAGCATGGAGAATATTAAAAAACCAACATCTCTTATTTCACAAGTCTACATGCTAGATATTTTATAAACACACGTTTCTTGGAAGCTAAGGAGGGGAATTTCCCATCTCTGACATGGAGAAGTATCTGCTGGGGTAAAAGCTAACTTAAAATGGGTTTAAGAAGACGTATTGGGGACGACCAAGATACACTGGCTTTTGAAGATCCTTGGATACCAAAACCACCATCTTTTCGATCGGTAACTAGGGGTTTGAATGATAATATGAAAGTCGCTGCCCCGATGTGACAACCTGGTGAGTGGAATGATGATCTAATTCAACAACTTTTTTTTAAGTATAGACTCTGAACTTATTTAAAAAATTCCGCTTAACCCCTTTGTTCATGCAGACTCCTGGTTTTGGCACTATACTGGGAGTGGAAATTATTCAGTCAGAAGTAGGTATAATCTAGCTATAAATATAAATAGGTCGGGGCCATCATCCTCAGGGGAAGTGCTTTCAACATGGTGGAAAGATTTTTGGGCAACGAAAATCCCATGGAAAATGCTAATATTTGGATGGAGGGGATTTCACGAAATCTTAATGACAACTAAAGGATTATACCACAGAAATATTTCTACTCATAGTAATTGTCCACTATGTGGTTTTGGGGAAGATTTAAATTCCCATGCAATCTTCTGATGCCCTGTTTCACAGGAGTTATGCACACTTCTTGATTACCCGTTTCTAGTGGGGCATAAAGAGGAAATATCTTTCAAAGGTGTTTTGTTCTATTCCACTAAACTTTTAGAGAAAGAATCTTTTGCCAAGTTATTAGTCTATGCGTGGGGAATATGGGCTGAAAGAAACAAAAGAACTCATGGCCAATAATTTAGAACTCCTCAACAAGTAAAAAGTTGGATATCTTCTAATATTGGGGAAATAAAAAATTCACAAGATCTCGATGGAGAAAGAGTAAGACGTTCTGTACACGAAAGTTCAGTTGGCAATCAAAGAGATGCACAGTTCCATGAACTAAAGTTATATGTGGATGCTGCAATATCCACGCTAACAAAGATGGTCGGAATTGGAGCTGCAATAATCGGAACAAATATGAGAGTACAGGCATAACTTTCAAAACCCCTCAAAGGTACACTATCTGTGATTCATGCAGAGTCACTAGCACTTTTGGTGGGATTACGTTGGGCACAAACGATTGGACTACCAATTAAGAGGGTTTTATCTGACTCTTTATCGTTGATCCAAGCGTTGGATAACATAAATAATTACCATAACGAGATTGGTATGCTGCTTTATGACATTAAAATATTGTCATCCAGTTTTCCAGGGGCATCTATCTCCCATTTTAGTCAAAAATATAATATAGTAGCCCACAATTTAGCCAAACAGGCCCTCCAACTGGAAAAAAAATCTTTATGGATGGAAGAGGTCTCTTGTCACACGAAAATTGAATAGGTACGTAAATTGATAGAAATAAGTAATTATAATTGTGTATTTGCTCTTCTGCAATATGTTATTATGTGCTAATATTGTTAAAACATCGAAAATGATGGCCTAATGATTGATATATATATATATATATATATATATATATATATATATATATATATATATATATATATATATATAGTTTTAAATAGAAGAAGGATCAACTTATGGTTCTTATCTCTAAATAAAGTAATTAATAAAGAGCATATATCATAATAAATATCGGAGTCTAACAATTTAAAAGTCACCTTATAAAATTCAGAAGATTGGATATAGTTGTAAGGGAAGGTAGGACCTAGATAGTTGAACTCACTGAGTCAAAATTATAGAAACATATTCCTTGATAAGACTTATTATTGCTATAGGTGCTCTATGTTATATTTTTAGAAGTTTTGAGTTTTACATTGAGAACAAATGATATCTTCCAAACTTTAATGGTTGTGATATATGATCTAGCAGACTACACAAGATGTGCGCAAAAAGGTCCAGACTTCAAAAGGGTGATCTGAAGCTGGTAACAATTTTATGATTATATTTTGGTTAAAGAGAGTTGTTAGTAAGGTTTGCCAAATTTAATGGACTGGAGATACTCATTAAAAGATATAGCTGAGCTAATAGGGAGTAGGATAAGAACGAAAAAATATTTTTAAAAAGAGAAAAACAACTCGCCTGTTAGGATATGAAGCTGGTGTTTTAGATTATGGATAAATAATGCTTGCCTTATTATATGAACTAGCATGTTCTTTGATAAGCATGCAATTAATCCTAATATTGTCCCAATATTTAAGTTATTTTGCATTGATTTGGATTTTTATTTAATAAATTCTAATGTTTTATTTTAGGTATCAAGGAATTACAATAAAGGAAGGTTTGGAGCTTAAATAGCAAGAGTTGGGGATTAATTTGATTAAAATTCGGATTTTCCGGGTAGCTTGCGCAGTCTACACTATTTGGGCCATATCTGGAGTTCTACAAGTCCAATTCTGACGATTCAATAGCCCACGGAAAGCTTATGAGAAGAGATTTATTTATGAAGTGGTCTTGAATTTAAAATCCAGCCGAATCAGGCCAGAAACAGAGCCCAAAAATCAGTTACGAATTTCCTTTCTTGGAATTCAATTTTAATTGGGAAATCTCCTTGTATTGTATTAAATAATTAAAAAAAAAACTTTTATTGGGGATATTATTAGATAATAGATCAGACCTAATACAGAGGAGAAGAAAAAAGTAGCCATACAAGGGAGGAGGAGAGAAGCCATTAACAAGAAGAATTCAGCCATTGAAGACATTCAATTGGCTTTGTTTTCTCTAATCTTTTTATATCTCTTCTTATGATTATGTGTTGGTTAACTTTGGATTGTTTTGATACCTTGATTGTGAACTAAACTTATTGAGTTAGGATTTTTATGGAACCCTAGTATGGGATTGTTGGTGTTTTGATAAGAAGTGCTATATGTAGTTTACAGTTTATTCATTCAAGTGAATTTCATGTTATATATTTTCTATTGTTTGACCAACACTAGTAGATCATTGAGTTAATTGTAATACTGAGAGAGTTATTATTAACTGACACAAGACTTGAATGGTGCATGATTATGGGGCCGTTTGGGAAATCTTAAAATAAGTTACTTAACACTTATATGAAGTAAGTAACTTATATGAAGTAAGTCATAAGTTACTTACAACTTATATTTTCGTGTTTGGATGTTTAACTTATAAGTTGGTAAAATATTTATTAAATTAAATTAAAAATTTTAATTATTTAACATAATAATCCCAGTACATGCATATGACATTTATAAATACAAATGTAAAAATATAAAATATTAAACAAGTTAAAAAATCAAGTAATACGAAATAAGTTGGAAAAAAGTACGTCATTACTAACTTATCACTTATCAACTTATTTGACAAAATAAGTCCATTCTACTTATTTTGCCAAACGGTCCGAAATAAGTTGAAACGGACTTAAGCTCAGATAAGTCCATTTTTTGGGGATGCCAAACACGCTCTATATCTGTTGATATTAATTTTGTGACTGTATAGACATATATCGTTACCTTGCATAGCTGTGTGAAATTGGTGCTTAATTGTATTCTGGAAGTTGAATTGGACATAGACATATGTTAATTTAATTGCAGAATCTGTACCATAGTGATTTCGAGAGAAGCCTATGACCGTTGATTTTCTGGTTAATAGATTGTGATTTTGCTATAGTATTACACTGCTTTATTGCCGACATGAACATATTAGGGGGAAGTAATTATCTTGACTTAGCTTCTCGTATCTAAAACTCGTTCAGATCTCTTTGCTAGTATTAAATTAGTTAGTTAATTTAGATGATAATTAATTAGTTTAATTAGAAAAATAAAACTCAATTCTTGTGTTCTGTAACTGAATTGTTCGATATTATTTACGATTTATACAAATAGGCAGTCCTTGAGGAACGATATCTGGTATTTACTACAGTATTACTTGCTTGTGATTGTGTACACTTGCACATCTGTATTTTACGCAACATTCTTATATTTGAACTAATTTTTTCCAGTATTATGAATTAAAATTGATTAGTGGCTGTTTAGTATGGAGTTGTGTCATTGTTGTTGACAAAATGCAAAATTATTGAGGGGCATTAAATCTCTGGCAACAATATCCTCCTTTTAAAGCATTCTACAGAACCAAGGTTAAAGTATGACTCAGTTTATATGAGATTTCAAGATTTTAGACGTTGAGTTTTTTGTTGAGTTTTCTTGTAAGAGGATAGCAATTTTAGTTAATATTGATGAGATGATTATAGGGATGGAATTAATAATTTTCAGATTGAAAGTTGTAAAATATTAGTTGAGTTGAGTTTTAAACAGAATCATACTGAGGATAACACAATGGTTTTAATTACATACGGAGAGTAATATAGTTGGATTAGCAAGTTGATAATGTTTTATCCCGCTAGTACAGCATTTTATTTCGTTTTCTGCTAACATGAATGTGTGCATCCAATTTCAAGGTCAATAATTTTAAAGAAGATAAGGAGTCTGTTAGGAGAGAATTAGATTCTCTTCCAAAATAAAAAGTGTAGAATTGTATGATACTATATTTTCACACCATTGAAAGCTTCTTTACATTGCTTTCTAAGATTTCCTCCTAAATAGGAATGTCTCATAATTTCTTTTGGGATTATCATGCTATTGAATTCAAATGGAAGACTAAACTGATTCGTAAATAGTTTGATAACTTTAAAAGTTGTAGATAATAATCTACATGCATTCGCAACTGGTAGAATGAAGCATTAAAGCATTATATTTAATCTTTGGAGACACCACTGCTGCCTGCCGATTCCAAGAACTATTTGATGCTTCTGGTACATTTACAATCGTCAGCGTTAAACTATATAATAAATAAACTCTTTTAATAAAATTAACTAAGCCTTTTCTTAATGACATGGACTTGTATATGATGAAATTTATGAGGTACTTAGAAGTTTAATTCCAATTAAATTTATTATGTGGTGGTTAGATTAAAACAATTGCTCTAATAAGATAAGTTGTGGGGAGGGGAGGAGAAGTTATGGGTAGTTTATTTTAAAAGGAAAATTATTTACATGTAACATGCTCCTGTTTACTTTAAGAAAGAACGAAGGCATTAAGCTTTAGCTTAATTAAATGTGAGAAGACTGGTGGATAGGGTATTGGTTACATATTGTTTTAATTTCCCTTCTAAAGTAGAAGTAGGTTACCATGGGTTAAAGTTGGTTAATCCTATATCCAAAAATGATTATATTCTAGTTGAAGTATTAATAGAAATACAGGATGGGCGGGAATATTCTGTTGTAATAAAGTATCTTACCAGAAGACTTTCCTTTGGTTAGAGGTTTTCTTTCTATGCATTGATATAGTACTAAAATAGGGTTTGAATATATTAGATATTTTAAAATGTATTAATTTTGTTTTTTAGATTTTATTTTGCTATATGATAGAAATGGACTTATGGTTTTCTCTTTGTCGTTTTGTGATTTTCAGTTAAAAGTTCATAAGGTACTTTATGGAGATTTGGATGGCTAGAGGCAGATGACAGGGGATGGAAGGGGGACCTCGATGTATATGTCAGTTTAGCTACAATTATTGATGGCAGTTGGGATTTCCATTTGCTACCAGAAGCTACGAATTTAATTTTAACCTCTTTGTAAACATTGCATTTTTATTTTGGAGGGCACTCTTTTTCCCCCTTGAGTTTTTTCCCCATAGGATTTTACTCTCGCGGGGTTTTAACGAGGCCTTATTTTGTGGTTTATCTTTTCAGACATTAAAGGCGATATTGTCTAAATGTCCGGGAGTACTTGCCTTACTTTCGGTTAGATGATAACCTTTTTTGAATGAAGGAAACTCCTTTGTTCGAACATTTTATTTCGATGCAATTCAGTAATGAAAATGTTGCTTTAGTAAAAAAAAAGAATATGTTGCTATGTTCAATATATAACTAGCTTCATTACCCGTGCAAAGCACGGGGATATTCTAGCTTTATTGCGAGATTTTATTTTTTAATAGTTGTGACCATGAATGTTCTTCAATTTGTTGTAATGTAGCCTAAATATAGATTAACTTACTCTGTACTCTCACTTTCTAACATGTTTTGTCCAAAAAATTCTAATACATCATCAATTAGTCATCTAGTTCAATGATTTTACTTATAAATTTAAATTCATTATACTTAGAACTGAGAGATCACAATTTTGATTCTGGATAATGTGAAGATTAACTAATGTTTTCAAAGCATTTGATTTGGGGGGGGGGGGGGTTAGAGTAAACTCATAGAAAATTGGAAGGCATAAGTGAGAAATGATATTAAATAAAATGTGAAATATTGAGATATTTTAACTTTTAGTAGTTCAACTTTGTGGTCGTGAACATCTTTCAATTTGTAGTATTGCCTAAATATAGCTTAGCAAACTCTTTTTCTTGAGGGCTTCAACATGATATGTCTAAGATTTATAATATCTATTAAGATAGTCATTTAATTCAATGTTTTCAGTTGTGAATTTAAATTCACTTTATTCAGAACTAAGAATTTAAATCATATTACTCGCTATGAACTTTTAAATAGTATATTTTACTACAAATAAGACTAATATATTAAATACTGTTATAATACTAATATATATATATATATATATATATATATATATATATATATATATATATATATGCTTATTATTCTTGTTATTCCCACGCTTAATCTCTAATCGTGAACCCAATCGATTAGTTCTGATTCTCGAATTTTATGAGTATTTTTATACGGTTATTATTCATATATTGGCGTAATTATATATTAATTTACAAAAAGAATTTTAATCTAAATATGCACCAATATAAATTATTAATTGTGAAAATTAATGGCTATTATTAGTTTGTTGTAATTAATTACGTAATATTTAAGTAGATATTAAATAAACACATTGAATATTAGATTGTTAAACGATGAATATTAAATATATGAAGGGCTAAAATAGTAATTTTGCAAAGAATAAAATGTGATATGTTGTGGTAGTATATATATAACAGATAGTTACGACTAATTTATCAAATAATTTTATTACTAAAATAAATTTGATTATTATTCTCGCTAATTCTTGATTTTCTACTTATATTCTTAATCGAGACCTAATAAGTTAGTCCCTTTTCTCAAATTTTATGAGTATTTGTATAATTATTATTCATATTTTAGTATACTCATATACTAATTTATCGAAAAACTTTAATCCAAATACATGCACCCATATAAACTAAAAATTGCAAAATTTAATGTGTCGCATTTTTTCTCAAATGATGTTTAGTTTGTCCCACTTCGTAGATTCTCATTTAGGTAATAGATTTTTGGTGAGCCTTTTAATTAAATTTTCTCAAACAAAAAATTTCGCAATTACTTAGAATCATGTAATTTATTGTATTTGATATTGTTGAATAATCAGTACTTGGAGTAAGACACAAGAGTTAAGAAAATATGTGAAATTTTAAGCATTTTATATGAAATAAAATAACAAGTTATTAATAGAGTAGATATGTAAATTGATGTATATACAGAGACATAAATTAACAAAATCAATAAAGAATAGCATGAGAAGTGAAACATTTATTACATCTTGAATAAAAATATGAAATAAAATAACAAGTTATTAATAGAGTAGACATGTAAATTGATGTATATACAGAGACATAAATTAACAAAATCAATAAAAAATAGCATGAGAAGTGAAATATTCATTACATCTTGAATAAAAAAAATCAAATTAATGAAAAAAACACTTATGGATATAAATAATGAATTCTACTATTTAACCAAATACATGTGTAGCACAATGGTTATAGTGGACAACTTAATGACATTTGAATTGATATGTCATGGGTTCAATCCTTAGCAATGCCTAAGTATTCTAATTTTTTTTTTATAACATATCATTATAAGGGGCATAAACGTAAATTACATTGAATAAAATGTGACATGTTGTGATATTATAAAATGTGACATGTTGTGATATTATATATATATATATATATATATATATATATATATATATATATATATATAATATTATTATAAGGGGCATAAACGTAAATTACATTGAATAAAATGTGACATGTTGTGATATTATATATATAATAGATAGATTAAGTATTTATGAATTTAAGACAATTAAATATGACAAATGCATTTCAATGTATTTTATAAATAATTTATAAATTAAAAATGTGCATTTTTTAACTTATAAAAACTTCATAAGTTGTCACCCAAGAAGATTAATACATGTGATGTGTGTTATGTACTGATAATGCGAAAATTTTAATTTAAACTAAAATATGCCGATTACGTTTAAACGCATAGATTTTTTTCTAGAAAATGGCTGGTTGAGCATCTTTAATGATACCAAATTTTTATTTAAATTAATTTACGTGTCATCCATGTGTATCACTATATAAAAAATATGCAAAAATTTCAATACTCCAATTTTGTAATTCTTTAATAATAAATATAGATAATCATATTTGGTTGGTTATATTTTGTTAGATATTGATTCAAGTGATGGTCAGGATCTGGACTACTGATAAGATACTGATGTTGACGCCATCAGTAATATGATGTCAGTATTAGATTGCTATCAGGATTAGAAGCTGATCAGGATTACATAAAGATATACATCAGTCCAGAGATCAAGGGAGATTGACATGTCGGTTCCTGATTTATAGGAACGCAGCTATCATTCAAGATATGTATTAAGAGTCGTATGTAATTGATTTAGTATATCTTGTAATTGATAGGGTAGCTGTGTGATATATATAAACACAATTTAGTTTTTACATTTATGTAATCGCTTACACGAGTTATCTTGTAACCTAGCAGCTCTCAAGAACATAAGAATTTCTTGAGAGAGTTTGTAACAGTTTTATATCAGAGTTAATAAAGCTGTTATTTATTCATACTTGTGTTATCATTTCTGTTTTAAGTCAAAAATCTTATACAATTGTATTCAACCTCCCTTCTACAATTGTTCTTTACTGGGTAACAATTGGTATCAGAGCAAACTGCTTAATTACAATCAGAAACGATCTTAAGATGTCGACAAGCAAGTATGAAAGTATTAAAATCCCTGTTCTCAAAAGGCTGAATACCCCATATGGAGGGTAAAGATGTTGATGTATCTGGAGGCAACTGATCCTAACTATCTCGATCGAATATATGATGGTCCATATATCCCTAAGAGACTGGTTGCTAGAACAGATACTGTACCTGAGCACTATGTTCAGAAGACAAAGGCTGAATGGACTCCTGAAGAAAAGGCTGAAGTACTCAGAGATGCAAAGGTGAAGAATATTCTTCATAATAGCCTTGATGCTGCCATGTCAAACAAAGTGATAGCATGTAAAACTGCTAAGGAGATCTGGGAAACTTTGGAAACTCAATGCCAGGGTACTGAATCTATCAAAAGGAACAGAAGGGCTATGTTGATTCAAGAGTATGAACAGTTTGATGTAAAATCTGATGAGAGCCTCACTGATTTGTATGATAGATTTCTGACATTATTGAATAGTCTATCCCTGGTGGGTAAAGAGTATGAATCAGAGGACTCGAACACCAAGTTTCTTAGAGCTTTGCCTGAGGAGTGGGATACTCAAACCTCTATCATTAGGCATCAGTATGATCTTAATGCTGTGTCTCTTGATGAAGTCTATGGAATGCTAAGAACCCATGATCTTGAGGTTCAACAAAGGAAGAATAAGAAAACCAACAAAGCAAAGGCTGTTGCTTTAAATGTTGAATCAAAATCAAAAGGAAAAGCTATGGAGGTTTCAAAGAGGAGAAGTAGAGTAGCTGAGTCCAATACTGATGACTCATCATCAGATCCCGATGCCAATCCTGATACTGATGATGACTCTACTGATTCTAACATGATGGACATGGTTGCTATGATAGTCAAAGGCTTCAAGAAGATGAAGTTCAGAAAGGCTAGAAGACAAGGCAACTTTTAGAAGAAACCATTCAATACTGACAAGAACAGGTACAAGGAGAATGAAAGCAAAGGCAGCAAGTTTGACAAGTCAAAAGTCAAATGCTACAACTGTGATGGAATGGGTCACTTTGCAACTGAATGCAAAAAGGCTAAGACCAAAGCTCTTATCTCATCAAACAAAGATTGGATGGACTCTTCCTCAGAATCTGAAGAGGAAAAGGTGAACTATGCATTAATGGCAAATGTGGATGAGATTGCTGCTCCTGAAAATAAGGTACCTGAAATTGTTTTTGATTTTGATACTGATAATGTTTCTGAGTTAAGATCTTTCTTAAAGTCTCTGCATATTAGCTTTAAAATTCAATCTCTTGAAAATGCTAGAATTATATCTGAGATGTCAGAATTGTCTAAGAGAAATGATCATCTAGAAGCTGAGTTACTCTTTATGCAAGAAGTACAAAATGAATGTGATAAGGCTAAGCACATGAAGCTAGAAATGGAGTTTAAATGTACTGCACTTGAAAAGGAAATTAATGATGCTAATGAGAAACTCAGAACCTGGACACACTCTGGAAAGAAAACACACGATATTATCACAGATAAGAACTGGAAAGAGTGCTTAGGTTATAAACCAGAGGACAAGAAGAAGAATAAAGGTAAAGTTTTTACTGCTGAAACAACAGAACCAGGAAGAGTTGTTGTGAATGAGTCAACAAATCTAAAAACCTATAGATATGTTACAGACAGAACAAAAACTAAATTAAAACCTGTTAATTATGTGTATCCAGAAAATCCCAAATCTACTTTAGAAAAGGGATCTAATTCTACACAAATTCTGAGTCTAAAACTGTCAAAAACAAAAATATAGGTCTTTTGTCTAATAAACAACTGAGAGACAGAATCTGTGAAGTGACAGATAGAGAGAAAACAACTACTGCTAAGAGGAACATGAATGGTAAAATTGGAATAAACAAAGAGAATAATTATAAGTATATTCCAAATGCACCAAGGAAAATGTGTTTCAACTGTGGTAACTCTAATCATCTTGCTATTGATTGCAGGAGGAGTAAAAAGAAGGCTACTGTAGTTCCTAAGTCCGACATTAGGAATAGATCAGTATTTTATAAACCACAGAATCCTTGTTTTCACTGTGGCAGTAAATGGCATTCTATTTATACATGTGAAGAATACCATAGTTTGTACTACAACCATTATGATCCGTTGCCAAAGTTTAATAAAAGTGCAAATTCTGGTAAAACAAAGAGTCTGAATACTAAACATGCATCTGTTAATTCTGATAATGACAAAGCAAATTCTGATGAATTGAAATCTGACAGAACTGCTTTTGTTAAAAAGACTTCTGCTGAAAATGTTAAATTGCATGCAAAAAGAACCCAACAAGTGTGGGTTCTTAAAAATTCTAACTGAGCTCTTTGTGTTTCTGATTGTAGGGTAAAAAGAAAAATGTGTTAGTCATGGATAGTGGATGCTCTATGCACATGACTGGAAACAAAACCTTGCTATCAGAATTTGAGGAGAAAGCTGGCCCAAAAGTGTCTTATGGAGATGGCAACATTGGACAAACTTTGGGATATGGCAATATAATCATTGGAAATGTCATCATTGAAAAAGTAGCTCTGGTGATAGGACACAAACACAATCTGCTTAGTGTTAGTCAAATCACAGACAGAGGTTATCATGTCAACTTCAATGATACTCACTTTGAAGTGATCAGTAAAACATCTGGAATGATTGTCTTGACTGGTCAAAGACGGGGTAACATTTATGAAGCCAACGTCTACACCAATACTGATGGTCCCTCAACATGTCTCATCAGTAAAGCAATAGTAGATGAAAGTTGGAATTGGCACAAGAAGCTTTCTCATCTCAACTTCAACAACATCAATGAGTTGGTTAAGAAAGACTTGGTGTGAGGATTACCTAAAGCATTGTATACTCCTGATGGACTCTGTGATGCTTGTCAGAAGGCCAAACAGAGAAGGACATCATTTAAGAGTAAAACTGAATCCTCAATTGATGAACCATCTCACATGCTTCATCTTGACTTATTTGGACCAGTAAACATCATGTCCATCAGTAAGAAGAGATACACTCTAGTTATTGTTGATGAATTTACTAGATTCACTTGGGTGTATTTTCTTCATAGAAAAGATGAAACTGCTGAGATACTTTTGGATCATGTAAGACTCATTGAAACTGGTACAAAATACAAAGTCAAGATTCTAAGAAGTGATAATGGAACTGAATTCAAGAATTCAGTAATGGAAGAGTTCAAGAATTCAGTAATGGAAGAGTTCTGCAAATACAAAGGAATAGCAAAACAATTCTTTGCTTCTGGCATACCCCAGCAAATGGAGTAGTTGAAAGAAAGAATAGAACTCTTATTGAAGCCATCAGAACTATGTTGGAGGAAGCAGAACTACCTACATACTTCTGGGCAGAAGCAATCAATACAGCTTGTTACACTCAGAACATTTCATTAATCAACAGACATGGTGTGACTCTTTATCAAATGATAAAGGAAAAGAAGCCAAGTCTGAAACATCTACATATGTTTGGCTGCAAGTGCTTTGTTCTTAGACCTCATCCTAAACAGCTAGGGAAATTTGAAACTAAAGCTGATGAGGGCATCTTTATTGGTTATCCAACTTCAAGAGCCTTCAAAGTCTACAATCTAAGAACAAAGACAGTCATGGAGTCTGTCAATGTATCTTTTGATGGTAAAAAGATAACAGGAATTGCTGAAGACTCTCATGACAGTTTGATTTTTGCAAATGAAGCTACCAAGAATCCTGATAACTCTGTGTCAGATATTGATATCTCATCAGATCATGATGATTCACATATTCCTGATGAAGTACCAATTACTGATGGTGAAACTAACAATGCAAATGCTGAGGGGGAGCAACATCAAGACACCATCAATACTGACTCAACTCAAACATCAGGAGAGGGTTCATCAGAAATGATTTCAAGTGATAATTCTGACAGTACTTCAGGAGGAGATAGCACTATCTTAGGGGGAGCTTCTAATAATTCTAGTTCTTTTGAAGATAACACCAATCCAGGAGGCGCATCCAACTCAAAAAATGATTTACCATCAGCAAGGAAATGGACCAAAAGTCATACTCCTGATTTAATTATTGGGAATCCTGATGCATGTGTTAAAACCAGAAGTGCAACATAAAATGAATGCCTCTACAATAACTTTCTGTCAAAGGAGGAGCCTAGGAAAATTGAAGATGCACTCAAGGATGCTGATTGGGTTACAGCAATGCAAGAAGAACTTAATGAATTTGAGAGAAATGAAGTCTGGAAACTAGTACCAAGGCCAAAGGATAGGTCTATTGTAGGTACAAAGTAGGTGTTCAAAAACAAAATTGATTCAGATGGCACAATTGTAAGGAACAAAGCAAGGCTAGTTGCAAAGGGGTATTCTCAACAAGAAGGAATAGACTATGATGAAACTTTTGCTCCTGTTGCAAGGCTTGAAGCTATCAGGATTTTTCTGGCATATGCAGTCCACAAGAAATTTAAAGTGTTCCAGATGGATGTTAAAAGTGCTTTTCTAAATGGAGAATTGGAAGAGGAGGTATATGTTGAACAACCTCATGGCTTCATTGATCCTAGATATCCAGATCATGTCTATAGACTGGATAAAGCACTTTATGGACTAAAGCAAGATCCGAGAGCCTGGTATGAAACTATGGCTCAATTCTTACTGGAAAGTGGTTTCAAAAGAGGTACAATTGACAAAACCTTGTTTTACTTGAATCATGGTAAGGACTTGCTGTTAGTTCAGATTTATGTTGATGATATCATTTTTGGGTCAACTAACTCCAAATTATGTGAGAAGTTTTCAAAGCTAATGCAGTCTAGATATCAAATGAGCATGATGGGAGAAATAAGCTATTTCTTAGGTCTGCAAGTTAAATAGACTGATGATGGGATTTTTATCAATTAGTCAAAGTACACAAAGAATTTATTGAAAAAGTTTAACATGCAAGACAGTGCTACTGCTACAGCTACTAAGCTTGATCCTGATCAAGGTATTGAGGTAGATGTAACTAACTACAGAGGTATGATTGGCTCACTCTTGTATCTAACTGCAAGTAGACCAGATATCATGTATGCAACCTGTCTATGTGCAAGATTTCAAGCAAACCCCAGAGAACCACATCTTATAGCTGTGAAAAGGATTTTCAGATACTTGAAAGGCACTCCATCACTAGGCCTATGGTATGCAAGAGAATCTGATTTTAATTTATGTGGTTACTCAGATGCTGATTTTGGAGGCTGCAAAATAGACAGGAAAAGTACTTCAGGCAGTTGTCAGTTTCTTGGAGAAAGACTAGTTTCTTGGTTCAGTAAAAAGCAAAAGTCTATCTCCACATCGACTGCAGAAGCTGAGTACATTACTTCTGGAAGCTGTTGTGCTCAGATCATGTGGATGAGAAATCAGCTAATGGACTATGGTTTGTCATTTTCAAAAATACCTATTTATTGTGATAACCAAAGTGCTATTGCTATAATAGGAAATCCAGTCCAGCATTCTCTTACTAAGCATATCAGTATCAGATATCATTTCATAAGAGAACAAGTACTGGAAGGGACAATCGAACTCCACTTTGTTCCTACTGATCGACAGCTAGCTGATATATTCACCAAGCCACTTTCTGAGGCTACTTTTACAAAGTTGGTGAATGAACTAGGAATGGTGAACTATGAACATTTCTGAGAAAAAGAAGATCTCAGATCCCGATGAATCTCAGATCCTAATGAATCTCAAATCCTGATGAAAAGTCAATACTAACATTGGTCAAACGTTGAATCCTGATGCGACGGTTCGTTTTTCAGTAAAATTTTCAGGATCTAAGTGTACTTTATACTCTATTTTTCTGACTTATGTGATTAATATTTTTGAACTTCTGAGAATATGATTACTTTAATTAGTTTCTCATATCTATTTGCTAGTTTATATGCTACTCAGATTAGTTCACAATTCAAAAGTGCAGAAAATCATAAAACGGAGATTTGAGAAACAGATCTTTTCATTGATAATAAAAGAGATTACATGCATACATCAAATTTGTTGTTTTCTCTATCTTCTAATCTATCAAACAGCAAAAGAACAAAAAGATGCCAAATCTTCCCATAGTCAGCAGCTATCCCAGATCCCATCTTTGCACTTTGTTTGGGTGGAAGTTGAAAAGGATAAGGTTATTTTTGCTGACATATTCATTAACAATGGTTGGAGGTTTTGGATGAGGATGCTTTAGAGGAAAGCCATTCGAATGTTGCTTGGAGAGCAGCATCGATGTCGATCACTTTTGCAGGTTTTTCCTTCTCGATCTCCTCGAGACAAGCATCCATCTGCAACCACAAAGTTTCAAGCCGTCTTTCCCGATCAAAGGCTTCGAACTCTTCAGGAGAATAACTAAAGATATCTCGTTTCTCTACGAGACGGAGGTTTTCTCTTTAATGATAAAGTTCGACATTGTTTTGCTGTGTTTGATATAGGGTTTTGAAGAGGTTTTTATCAAGAGAATAGGAGAGGTTTTGCAAGAATGATGAGAATGATTGTGTTCTATTGGGAATAAATAGAAGTGAAAACACGAACGGTTCGTATTCTTCTTCTAAAGGAACAGGTATTTTAACAAATGACATTGTGATAATTGATTTATTTAATTTTTCAATTAAATAATTTACTGTTTATCTTTTTAATCAATATCACAAATAAATGTTAAATACTTGTCAACTGTTCATGCGCGTGTATCTCACTTGTCAATATATCAATATAGAGACACATAGAACGACGTACAGTTATCATCACGAACCCACAAGTTTTGCCCATCAATTATCTGCACAAATCAGTTGCTGACACCTGTAATTAAGGAAATTTTGTTTGTTTAAAACAAAATACAAACGATTCAGCTAATCATTGCTCTAATTACACCAGTAATTCATCAACCTCCTATCTCTGTGTGCTTTCAAACCCTAATTTCTAAAAACTCCCAAATCTCTCATTCACAATGTCAACAGATAATTCTTCGTTCATTAACAGCAAGGTTATTATCAATGGAATCACTTTTGCTCCTAATAACTATATTGCTGTTCTTAATCATCAGGAATTGCCAAATGATTTTTATATCATTCAGGACTTTTTGGCTTCTAGTCCAATCAATTATGCTTTAACACAACCTGTCAAAGTATCTTTCAAGTGTGTTATGCAGGTATGGGATACTGTGGTCTTTAGTGAAGGAGCATCAGGAACGCCATGTATGACATTCATGTATAATGATGTCAAATACAATGTGACTCCTAGCATTGTGGTTGAAGCTCTTAAATTACCGTCTCTAAATGGAAAAACTCCATCAAAGACTACTGATACTACTCTTCTTGAATTTGCTAAGAGTCTTGGATGCAAAGGAGACCCACAGGAGTTTGGAGACTTGTACAGAAGCAAGCTGAAGAAAGAATGGAATTTCTTCTTTGACACCATAAGTAGATGCTTCCTAAACAAAGTCTCAAACTTTGATGCACTACCCTCTGCTTCGGTTCAAATTGGGTACTCTCTAATCTATGAAACTCTATTTGATTATGGAGTGTTTATCTTGAAAGCATTTAGTGTTAGAAAAACAGATAAATGTGGTTATGTCTGTTTTATTAGATTTTTTCAATTGATATTTTCTCACTTATGTCCAAATGCTAATTTTGAAGATGATACAGTTTTGCCTATCTTTAAGATTTCTGAAAATAACATCAAGTCCTTGGTTAAATCTGATACGGCAAATGGTTTTGAGGGAAATCCTTATATTCCCGATGAGGTCTGGGTTCTCTTGAAAAAGAGATTGCCTGTTCTTTATGGCCCAGCAACAAGTGCTATGGGACATGACCAAACACATCTTGTTCCTGACATAAGCACATACCACAAACAGTTATCTAAATAGTCAACCACCTCTGGTGTCTCCTAAAAGACATCAGTTGTAAAAGAAAAGAAGTCAGCTAGATCTGATGTGTCTGGAAGACAATCAGGATCAAAGCACTTCTCCACTACAACCCTCACTCAAAAGAAGTCACAAGGAGGTGAACAAGGGGTTCAGATTGATGAGTCTTTGCTTAAGTCTGGAGTATATAAAGAAATAGGTGAGAAGAGAAAGTTTTTGCAAGAGGATTCTGATTCTGATAGTGATGATGATAATACCATCTCAATAATTATGAAGAAAAAGGAAGTTGCTGCTCCTGCTACTGATGAATTGGCTAAGCCAGTAAAGCTAAAGAAAAGAAGAAAGATAGTCAACAAGAGCAAGTATTACATTCCTAAAGAAATGCAGAATCTTAATGATGATATCTATCTTGATGAATCATCAGTACCTGACACATCTGTCATTCCTGATATCTCTACTTCTGATACATCACCTATGAAGATTGTTGAAATTTCTAACTCTCCAGCTTCTGAGTCTCCAAAGAGGAGAATTGTTGAAATGTCCATGGAGAAAGTAAATGATATTGCTGCTCAGCTTGGTCTTGCACCATCACCACTTCTTGTGAAGAGACAGGCTGTAGCAAAGGTTTTTCAAAGATAGAAGAAACAGAGGACTGATTCCCCTCTGAAAGGATCCAGCACACAAGAACTTGAACTTCAAAGGAGTTCAGCAGCTATTGCAGATCCAGTCCCACAAGAACCACTCACTCAAAGTGTGGGTGCAGACATTGTTGAAGGAATGGTCCCACAAGAAACACCTTTTCAAAGGGAAGGTGCAGACAAGAACATTCCTGCCCCACAAGAACCATCTTCTCAAAGTGAAGATGCAGGCATAGATTCTACAGCACAGGGGTTTTCTGACATTGCTCCAGAGATTCCTGATATTCAGTTTGACTTAGCTCAAAGTGTTTTAGATAAAGCTAAACATGCTCTTCATATTGCTGAACTGGATGCTGTACACATAGAAACTGCTTTTGAGGGAAGCACGCAAGAACCTTCAGCTCAAAGTGTTGAAGAAGCTTCTGAACCTCTGGCTCCATAAGAACCATTAGTAGCAAATACTGATGCAAGCCCTCTTCCTGATGAAAGCATAGTTCCTGATGAGACTGTTGATACCATTCCTGACGATACTCAACCTATTCTGGTACAACCACTCTCATCAAGACCAATGGAATCTTTTACTACTTCATCAGGTAACACTTCTATCTCTACTTCTTTTACTACTGATAGCATGATTACAGATAGACCTGAGACAAGGGATACCTCTATTTGTATGACTTCAGTCCACTCTTCTCAGCCACCTCTTATTTCTTTGAATTTGTTGAGCCAGAACCTTTCTTGTGAGATTGAGAGTGAACAATCAGAGAAAATAAAGAGTGATGAGAGGCAGTCTCCTGAACTGGCAAAAGGAGAGGTAGATAAGAGTGAGAAGTTAATTACTTCTAGTCAGGTAGCAGTTACTATTGACAGTAACTTAGGTGATATAGTGAGAAGTGATGAGATCACTTTAAAAGAAAAGAGAGATTTAGGAATTGTTTCTATTCTCAATGCAGGTTCTCAAGGTACACCAGCTCCATCTGCCAGTAATTTAAAGTTGAAAGGTGTATTGAAACCTGATGACAAATTGGATGATCATATTCCTGATGCTATTGATAGCTCAGATGAAGATGATGATGCTGATGACACTTCTGAAAATGCTCAGCTTCGAGCAGTCCTAAAAGCGAGTCAAGGCTCTGCTGGTGGATCATCAAGCAAGTTCATGGAATCTGTTAGTAAAATTACAGAAGGTACGGTTGCACATAAACATAGATTAATTCATTCTGAGACCAGGGGTGAATACAACCATACTATTCCTGAACACATTCAAGCTCTGAGAAGATACGAATGGGATACTGAATGGAATAATCCAACTGCAGTCATAAATTTCAACAATGCCTTCTTTCATTCTCAACATATAGCTTCTAAGCTCTCTAGTTCTGATTTCAAAGATCATTTGAAGACGACTACTATTCTGGCAAAAGGTTTGAAGGATGAGATTGACTCTCTCAAAACTGATAATGCTACAATTCGAGCTGATGTTCATTCTAATTTATGCAAGACTGCTACTAGTGCTCAAGCTAGGAATATTAGCAAGGACATTCAGACACTTGAGAAGAAGATGGATTCTCGAATGGATGCTTTTGAAGCTAGGATGACGAATATTAAAGCCTCTCTCCATCTGATTTTATCTTTGTTGACTGATCCTGATGTCAAAAAGGGGGAGAAGGTAGTCAAAACAAAATGTACACCTGATCCAGTTGTAAGAAAGGATGATGATACTTCTGGAAATGATGGTGGTGATGCTCAGATACATGGAACAGAAACCTCTGATGCTGCGCTGGTGAAAAGGACAAGTCAATCTGAAACACAAACCAGGCAGTCAACTCATGTTTCTAAATCTGGAAGAAGGACAATGAGGACAATGGTACAATCTCAAGTCTTGACAGAAGAACAATTTCTAGCACCTGGTCAAAACCAAACACTTCCAACAATTCCTGAAGAAGATGAGGATTTGTTTATTACTGAGATAGAAGATGCTCCACATCTCTTTAAGAAGATTACTTCCAAGTCAGGTGAGAGTGAAATTGTATATCATAATGATATTAAAGTTCAACAGCATCATGCTAGGGAGGCACTGGCTTTGATCTCTGCAGAGAATTCTGACATGAGTACTCAAGAGATCTTAAAAGAACAAAAGAAGATTCTTGAGGGAATTGCTAAACAGAAAGAAGCTCCTATTGCAAGTAGAGGGAGAGGCAAAGGAGGTAGAAGCAGAGACAGAGGAAGAAAACTTGTTCAGACAAATGCAAGACAGACAAGGTCTAGTGGAATCACAATTGAGGAGATAACTGACGATCCTCAGAAAATTAAAGGAAGAAAACTCCACTACTTCTTAAAATGATTCTAGATAATAAATTCAATGTACCTGAAGAAGTTGCTGATGAAAGACCACTGTTAGCTACAAGAGGTAAAATTGCTGTGAAAGTACAGAATGTTGTTGTTGAATCCACTCAAGCTACAATTCTTGATTCTGATGAAGCTGAAATCTGTAAAAGAACTGAAATATGTTCTTTATCTGCTCAAGAGTAAAAGTGTTAATGCTAAAGAAAGAGAAGTCTATAACAATTGGTCTTCTATGATTTACACAACTATAAGGCAGAGATATCTGAATGGAGGAACAAGGTATGATGGCAAATATACTCCAATGTATTTAAATACAAGAGGTGAAGAAGTTGAAATGGTGAAAGGTACTGCTATTAAAGAAGAGTATCTAGGTTTAGAACAGTTATCTCTTAATCCAGATGGGGAGGAGTTTGTAAATATACTGCTAGGTGACTTAGATCTTCCTAGAAGCTCAATTCAAAATCTCAGGACAGCTATTTATCAGATTAATGAGGAAGATGAAGAACTCAACAATCTGAAGAAGAAATTGATTCTAATTCTTGAAAGCAAGGAAGAAGAGTTATTGTCTAACTTCTTGAAGACGAATCTTCTTGAAGACGAATCTTTTCTATCAAAGACTTTCTGAAACTGTTCCTGACGATTTCTAGGAGGTATTTTGTTTTGAGTTTTTGACATCACTGAATCAAGGAATTTGTGCTTTATTTCACAAAGTACAAATTGGGGGAGATTGTTAGATATTGATTCAAGTGATGGTCAGGATCTGGACTACTGATCAGATATTGATGCTGACGTCATCAGTAATACGATGTCAGTATTAGGTTGCTATCAAGATTAGAAGCTGATCAGGATTACATTAAGATATACATCAGTCCAGAGATCAAGGGAGATTGACATGTCGGTTCCTGATTTATAGGAACGCAACTATCATTCAAGATATGTATTAAGAGTCGTATGTAATTGATTTAGTATATCTTGTAATTGATAGGATAGCTGTGTGATATATATAAACACAGTTTAGGTTTTACATTTATGTAATCGCTTACACGAGTTATCTTGTAACCTATCAGCTCTCAAGAACATAAGAATTTCTTGAGAGAGTTCGTAACAGTTTTATATCAGAGTTAATAAAGCTGTTATTTATTCATACTTGTGTTATCATTTTTGTTTTAAGTCGAAAATCTTATACAATTGTATTCAACCCCCCTTCTACAATTGTTCTTTACTGGGTAACATATTTGTCGAACCAGCAAAATCCTTAGTATAATATATATAATAATTAGGGTTTTTTTTCATAAATACCCTTGCCTAAATTTTTATTTTGCAAAAATACTTTTCTAAAAAAATTATTTACAAAAATACCATCTTATTTGCAAAAATATCATCTTATTTGCAAAAATACTATCTTATTTGTAATGGCTGGGCACCAGGTTGCACAAATGAATGTAACTGAAAATTGAAAATTGAATTTTTATTTTTTTTTTTGCCAACTTCCAGTTGTATATAAGGCTGCGCAACAGCAAAAATTGGAAATTCAATTTTCAGTTGCATTCAGTTGCATAGGTTGCATATGCAACTGAAAACTGTAAGTTGAATTTTCATTTTTTGCTACCGCGCAATCCTTATATATAACTAGAAGTTGGCAAAAAATAGAAATTCAACTTTCAGTTTTCAGTTGCATAGGTTGCATATGCAACTGAATGCAACTGAAAACTGGGAGTTAAATTTCCATTTTTTGTTGCTGCACAGCCCTTATATACAATTGGAAGTTGGCAAAAAAAAAATGGAAATTCAACTTCCAGTTTTCAGTTACATATAAGGTTGCATATGCAATCTAGGTATTTTTGCAAATAAATTGATATTTTTGCTAATATTTTGAGAAGATGGTAAAATCGCAAAAAAACCTAAAAAAATTAGTATTTTTGATAAATATCCTAATTATAATTATACATAACAATATTGGAGTACTGATCACTTTCCTTAATTAAATTTTATATTGTTATTTTATTTTATTTTAATAAATCATTTTACATATCACCATTGGAGGTGCTCAAAGCCAACCTAAATTAATCCAGAAAAATATTGAAAAACTAAAAGTAAAGAATACCAATTTATCTAAACTATAATTAAATTTGACTCTGAATACTTTTTTCCAAAAAAAAAAGATATGCATGACCCAAAAACATATTAAAAGATTAAGATTAAAATCATATTTTTTTGTAACAAAGAAAAAATAACATCATTTTTTAACATAAATTATGAATGCACACGTAATCCGCTTATTTTTTTTATTTTTAAAGAATTGTAATCCGGTTATTACAGCTTTCATGTTATTTCTTGGTTAATACAGTAGTAATATTATAATCTATCGTATTTCGTATGTTGGTACGTATCTATCCTCTCAGTGGTTTTTGGAGGTAAGTATGGTTTAATATAGTGACGAAGATCTAAGGTTCTGTTCACTTGGATTGAATTAAATCAATTTTATGGAATTGAAATGTCCATTCTGGGTTAAATGAAAAAAAGAATTGTTTGAATGGGTCAACAGAATAAAATGACTCATTCCATTTGATACAACATAAATAAAATCCATTCTTCCCAAAAAACGAGGTATTCCATCATTCCGCCCCTCAATGAAAACCGAAACAAAATGTCGGGCAGCTAGATCTCAATCGAAGAATATACACTATCTCTTTATCGCTCCCATCTCCCCCTCTCTCTCCAAATCTCTCTATCGCTCTCGCTTCCATCTTTCTCCCTCCCTCCATATTTCTCTCGTTCTCGCTCCCATATCTCTCTCTCTCTCTCTCCTTCTCTCTCTCCTTCTTTCTGTCTCCTTCTCTCTCTCTCTCTCTCTCAATTTTCTCTTACCAAGACAGATTACTTCAATTAAGCGAGAATTTGATTTACTCTCTATCTCCCAAATTTCACTAATTTTGGTAAGCTTTTTATCTTTTTATACCATAGAGTTTGTAATTTTTGCATCAAAACTATCATTTGAATTAATCGTGTTTATATTATGTTAGGAATAAATTCATAAGTTGTGATGTGTAGAATAGAATGAAATAACACTTCTTGTAATACCCTGATCTAATAAAGGGTTTAGCATTTGATTAAGGAGATATCAATTTTTCAAGATCTGCAGAAACTGTGAACAGTACTTGATCAGAGACTAGAGTCACAGACTATGAGTTTCCAGGGACTATAACAGACCCTGACTGAAGCTGCAGAATTGGAAAGTGCTATTCTATAGGATCTGATATTCAGAAAATGGAAAGAAGTATGCATGAAGAAAGGAATCGACTATCAATGGAAACTATCAACTAGACGGCAGAACATTACCATGTATTAATCATTACTTTCTATTATTAATTGATATGTAGCATTATAAATACTCTCTCTATAATATTGTAATATGTGTGAGATTTTTGATAATCGTGAGTATACGAGTGAACAAACAGAGAGAGATTTGTATTGAGAGCAGCTGCTAAAGGTAGTGTACACCTTTGGTAGAGTTTGTATTTGATTTTATTAATACAAACAGTTTGATTTATTCGTTTGTTCTTGTTTATCTAATCAAGTAAAAATCAGACACGATTACATAACTTGTATTCAACCCCCCTTCTACAAGTTATTCGAGTTAACAATTGGTATCAGAGCAGGTTGATTTCGAATAATCATAAAGATCTGCAATCATGTCTGGTTACAAGGATGGTAATACTAAGATCCCTATGCTCAAAAGAAATGAGTATACTCTCTGGGAAGTGAAGATGTTGCATCACCTGGAAGCAACAGACCCTGATTATCTTGACAGAATTAGAGATGGGCCTTTCGTTCCAATAAAGGTTGTTCCTCAAGCAACTGTCGAAGGAAAAGTTGTTCTAGAGCACACGGCAGAGAAGCCTAAATCTGAATGGACAGATAAGGACAAGGAGAACGTTCTTAAGGATGCTAAAGTGAGAAACATAATTTTTAACAGTCTTGATTCTGTTCTCACTAATTATGTTCTTTCTTGTAAAACTGCTAAGGAGATATGGGACAATCTAAAGGTTCACTGTGAAGGAACAAAACCTGTCAGGAAGAATATGAGGACACTTCTCATACAACAGTATGAGTATTTTGAATCCAAGTCTGGTGAGTCACTTACTGATACCTTTGATAGGTTTACTAAACTCATCAATGAGATGGTCATGCATGGTAAATACTATGACTTGGAGGATATGAATACTAAGTTCATGAAAGCCTTGCCTGATTTCTTCAATGAGAAGATATCTGCAATTGAGGAAGCTAATGATCTGGATGAAATATCATTAGAGGCAGTTTATGGAAAACTGAGGGCTTATGAACTGGACAGGCAGCAGAAGAAGAGCAGAGGTGAAGGAAAGATGAAAATTGTTGCACTTACTGCTCAATCTGAATCAAAGAAGCTTCCAGATGAACAAAATGTTGAGCCTACTGTAAAGGACTCAAGGAAGAAGAAAAGCAAAGAAAGTTCTGAGTCAGAGACTACAGATATAGACTCTGACAACAGTGATTCTGAATCAAAGATGCAGGAACTCTTTGCTATGTTTGCTAAAGCTTTCAAGAAAGGAAGATTCAACAGGAAAAGATTTAGCAAAAGACCTTTTTAAAAGAAAGAGGAGAAGAAGAATGACAAGGGCAAAAGTACAATTTTCAAGCTTGATAAGGCAAAGATCAAATGCTTTAACTGCAGCGAGCTTGGACACTTTGCTAGTGAGTGTAAGAAGCCTAGGAATTTAGGAAAGGGTAATGCACTCATGGTCACACAGAAGGATTGGCCAGATTCCAGTGATTCTGAAGATGAATTAGATTATGACAACATTGCATTGATGGCAGATACTTCAGACAAACCTGGATCTCCAAAGAAAACTTCTCCATCTTCTGTTAAGGGCACAGGAAGGAAGCATTCAATTATCTTGGACAGTGGATGCTCTGAACATATGACTGGAAAGAAGTCCCTGCTTACAAAGTTTGAGAGGAAAGCTGGCCCAGTAATATCTTTTGGAGATGGCAACAAAGGAGAAACTCTGGGATATGGCTCAATTGTTTTGGGGAATGTCATCATAGAAAACGTAGCACTGGTTGAAGGCTTGAAACACACACTTTTAAGCATAAGTCAACTGGGTGATAAAGGTTACCAATCAATCTTTGACAATGAAGGATGCAAAATCTTGAATATTAAGAATGGAGACATTGTTCTAACTGATCAGAGACATGGTAACATTTATGAAGCCGGCTTGAGTGACAAATCTAAATGAATTGTCAGATGTCTTTATAGCAAGGCATCAAATGATGAAAGCTGGAATTGGCACAAGAAACTCTCACATCTTAATTTCAAGAAGCTTAATCAACTTGTTAAGCACAATCTAGTGAGGGGCCTACCTCAGGCAAATTATGTGCAAGATGGACTTTGTGATGCTTGTCAGCTTGGAAAACAAAGAAGAACCACTTTCAAGAGCAAGACGGAAAATTCAATTACTGAACCATTTCACATGCTGCATCTTGATTTATTTGGTCCAGTAAACATTATGTCTATCAGCAAGAAAAGATATGCTCTAGTTATTGTTGGGTTTCGAGGCATAAAACGCAGCGGATAAACGTAAATAAAACAATAAAAATCGAAACCCAAACCAGGATCCATGTATAATTATGGACAGATTATGGAGATTACGAATCATACCTTTAAAAAGCTTTACTTTCACGAACTCAACGGAGATCCTAGCTTTCACGACTTGTGTCTACCTCTCGGAAAACACCTCTATGGTATCCACACGAACACCTTCAAGAATGACTCACGAACTTGACTGCGGAATGGATGTACTAGCCTCCTTATTGATGATTCGATTTCTGCCTTTTCTTGCTGCCTTCTCTAGGGTTTTTCATAAAAACGTAAAACCCTCTTAACCTATCATTATCTATTTATAATGACTGGTTAATGGGCCCTCAACAGCAAAAGCCCAACCCTTTTAGGTATAGGATTAAATAATAAAACGAAATTCTATTATTTAATTAATAACTAAGTCACCCTTAATTATTATGGGCAGAAATACTCCTCTAATTCGAATTTATATATTATCTCAATTAATTAAATCTCACTTAATTAACATAATAAAATTCAAATAATCACCAATTAATTTAAATCCATAATTTAAATTAATTATTTCTTTAAGTGCTCAATGTGTGTGACCCTATAGGCTATTATTTAATTGGCAATAATTTTATTCTCCAATAAAACTATAAACAATGAGCGGTATCTAGTAATACATCATTGCTACCCAATTAAACAATAATTAAATCGTGATTCGATAAAACCTTTTTCGTGATTAATGTTTCCGTGTAATATAATCCCTTTAACCAAATATTATAGATTAAACTCGAGGCATGTGTTTAGTCATCCTCTTCAACATTTAATCCGGGTTTACTTGATCCATGAGTAGACTATTAAAAACAAATCATTATTTGAGCACGACCATGCATTTTATAGTCTCACTCAATCAAGAGGCCAATAATATCTCTCCTAATTCTAGGAGGGTTAAATCCTTTATCTATCATTCATATTTCTCATACGACTCATGATATACCCAATGTCCACTTTTATCATCACCCGGTCAAAAGTAACTTTTAATGTAGTCAAAGTATATTAATCCTCGTATAGAAATATAATGATCTCAAGTCAAAGGATCATTACACCATTATCACTGTGAGTCTTTCTTATGACTTTATTAAACATGAAGAATCTCACTGTGGGTCTATCCAGTACCATGTACTCCGACATGTACCTATGTATTGACCTTAGTATCTCCATACTTATAACCAATGAGATGTGGTTATCTGTCAAACAACATACTAGTCTATTTATGCATTATTATTGTCCTATAATAACAATACTCGACCAGGGACCTTTTAAGAATATGATATATTATATAATCTCAAGTTCAAGTCATGTACTTAAACTATATAATGTGTATCATGATTCTAAGGACATTTATTATGCTAACAAATATATCGCAGTAATTAAAGTCATAATAAATACGTTTATTGAATGATCAAATGACATAAAGGTTTATTCAAAGAAACAATGTATTGCCTCTAGGGCACCTACACTAACAATCTCCCACTTGCACTAGAGCCAATCACCCATGTATCTAATACCCATGGAACTAGTATGACCATCGTGCTTCTACTGCGACAAGCCTTTGGTCAGTGGGTCTGCAATGTTATCATTTGTGTGCCCTTTACATATGTGTATGTCACCCCTTTCATTAATCTCTCGAATAAGGTGAAATCTCCTGAGTATATGTTTGGATCGGGAGTGAGATCTAGGTTCTTTAGCCTGTGCAATGGCTCCATTATTATCGCAGTATAGATCAATGGGATCTGCGATCGATGGAACCACTCCCAAATCAGTAATGAATTTTCGAATCCAAACAGCCTCCTTAGCTGCTTCACAAGCTGCAATGTACTCAGCCTCCATTGTAGAATCAGCTACTGTTTCTTGCTTTAAACTCTTCCAGCTTACAACACCTCCGTTTAGACAAAACACAAAACCAGACTGTGATACAGTATCATCCCTGTCTATTTGGAAACTTGCATCGGTGTAACCTTTTACAACCAGTTTCTCCTCTCCTCCATACACCAAGAATGAATCTTTAGTCCTTTTCAGGTACTTTAGAATATTCTTGACTGCCGTCCAGTGACCTTCACCTGGATTAGACTGGTATCTGCTCGTCATGCTCAAAGCATACGAAACATCTGGGCGAGTACATATCATTGCATACATGATAGATCCAATTGCTGAGGCATATGCAACCTTACTCTTGTGATCCTTCTCATCCAATGATTTCGGACACTGGTCTTTAGAGATCGTTATCCCTTGAGACATGGGGGCATATCCCCTTTT
This sequence comes from Saposhnikovia divaricata, assembly GCA_036435485.1. Classification (NCBI taxonomy): domain Eukaryota; kingdom Viridiplantae; phylum Streptophyta; class Magnoliopsida; order Apiales; family Apiaceae; genus Saposhnikovia; species Saposhnikovia divaricata. Next base: position 61,160,483 of record CM071594.1, read on the forward strand.
TGCATTTTACATACCAAAATGATGCAAAACCTTATCAATGTATGTGCTCTGACTTAGACCGATCATCCTTCTAGATCTATCTCTATAGATCCTCATTCCTAGAATGTAGGTTGCCTCTCCTAAGTCTTTCATAGAGAAGTTACTCCCTAACCAAGTCTTAACAGCCTTTAGAAAAGGTATGTCATTCCCCATTAGTAGTATATCATCAACATATAGTACAATGAATGCCACATAGCTCCCACTAATCTTCCTATAAACACAAGGTTCATCTTCGTTTTGAACAAAGCCATACTCTTTGACTGTTTCATCAAAACGAATATTCCATCTCCTAGATGCTTGCTTCAATCCATAAATGGATTGACGTAATTTACATACCTTGCCAACATTCCTTGGATCGACAAAACCTTCAAGTTGTGTCATGTACACATCCTCTTCAAGGCTTCCATTAAGGAAGGCTGTTTTGACATCCATTTGCCAGATTTCATAATCATGGAATGCTGCAATGGCAAGCAAAATCGTTATGGACTTGACCATAGCACTGGTGAGAAAGTTTCATCATAGTCAATACCATGAATTTGTTTGAAACCTTTTGCTACCAACCTTGCTTTATAGGTCTGAACATTTCCATCCATGTCAGTTTTCTTCTTGAAAACCCATTTGCACCCTACGGGTTTTACCCCTTCAGGTGGATCAACCAAAGTCCATACTTGGTTTTCGTACATGGAATCCATCTCGGATTTCATGGCTTTAAGCCATCTCTTAGAGTCTGGACTGTTCATAGCATCTTGGTATGTAAGAGGCTCATCTTCATCTATGAGCATCAAATCACCACATTGAGTCAAGAGAAATCCATATCTCTCTGGCTCATGGCGAATTCTACCAGATCTACGAACAACCTGTGTTTGTTGAGCATTATTATCATCCTGCTCTTGTTCCACTTCAGGTTCAATGTTGTTTTGTGATTCTCGATCTTCATCGAGATCTATAGTTCTCCCACTGTTTCTTTTTGGTATCCCACAAAATTGCACTCTTCGAATTTAGGTCCAAGCTTGTCAGATACTTGACGTTTCACAAACGCCTTGCATCCGCAAACTTTCATAAAGCTCATGCCTGATCGTTTCTCCTCCCATATCTCATATGGAGTCTTTTGAACCTTCTTAGTAGGAACACGGTTAAGTGTGAAAGCCACTGTTTCTAGAGCATAACCCTAGAAACTTATTGGAAGATCTGCATGACTCATCATCGATCGCACCATGTCTAATAAGGTGCGATTTCTCCTCTCTGAAACTCCATTCCATTGAGGTGTACCTGGTGGAGTGAGTTGTGATACAATACCACACTCCTTTAAATACTCTTTAAATTCAGTGCTTAAGTATTCACCCCCACGATCGGATCGTAAGATCTTAATACTTGCACCACCGCCAATTTGCTTCTCTACTTCAGCCTTGTATTCTTTGAACTTTTCAAAAGAATCGGATTTGTTCTTCATAAGATATACATATCCATATCTACTGAAATCATCAGTAAATGTTATGAAGTAGTAGTATCCTCCTCTAGCCATCACACGCATTGGGCCACATACATCACTATGTATTAGCTCGAGACGTTGAGTGGCCCTTTGGCCTTTACCAATGAAAGGGGCTTTAGTCATCTTACCAAGCAAACAAGATTCACATTCTTGGTATGATTCAAAATCAAACTTATCCAAATATCCATCCTTATGTAATTTGGATATGCGTTTCTCATTTATATGGCCTAGACGACAATGCCAGAGGTATACTTGATTTGAGTCATTAACTTTAAGTCGTTTGTTTTCTATAATACAGACAGGATTATCTAAATCAAGAACATATAAACCATTAAACAAACGCGCAACACCATAGGTTAAATCATTCAAAGCAAAAGAGCAACTGTTGTTCTTTATTGTAAATGAAAAACCTTTCTTGTCCAAGCAAGAAACAGAAATAATGTTTCTGTGAATCGCAGGCACGTAAAAACAGTCTTCAAGTTCTAAAACAAGCCCAGAGGGCAAAGATAAATAATAAGTTCCTACAGCTAAAGCAGCAACTCTTGCTCCATTGCCTACTCGTAGGTCCACTTCTCCCTTAGCCAAAGTCCTACTTCTCTGCAGTTCCTGCACATTTATACAAATGTGAGAAGCACATCCAGTATCCAATACCCAAGATGTAGAAGTAGACAGATTGACTTCTATAACATAAATATCTGATCCAGAAATCTGAACAGCCTTCATTTTCTTCAGATCCTCCAAGTAAACAGGACAGTTTCTCTTCCAGTGACAAGTTTTCTTACAGCAGTGACATTTACCCTTAGCAACCCCACCTTTAGGCTTTAAAGCCTGTTTGGGACCTGACTTTGGATTGGGTGTAGAATCAGATCCAGTCTTCTTCTTACCCTTCCACTTGCCTTTCCCCTTGGCCATACCTTTTTTGCCCACCATCAGTATGGGAGCAGGTTCAGCTGTCTTCATGTTGGTCTCATATGTTCTCAACATATGCAACAATTCAGTAGGTGTTTTGTCAAATTCATTCATATTGTAGTTCACAACAAACTGAGTGAATTTGTTATTCTAAGAATTCATGATTAGGTCAATACCAGTTTCCGCAGCAATCGGGAAACCCAAGTAGCATGGTACTCAATGTAACCAATCATCTTTATAACATGTGGGCCAACTGGTTCACTTGCCCCTTGTTTACAATTAAAGAGTGACTTACTCGTGTTGAACCTTTCTTGACGAGTTTGGCTTGCAAACATGATTTGCAAGTGCTCATTGATAGTATATGCATCCATATGCACATGCTGTCTTTGAAGCTCAGCACTCATAGTTGCCAACATAAGACATGCAACATCATTTGCATCATTCTCATCCCTTGCGTGGGCCGCTATTTCCTCAGCAGTAACGCCCTCGGGAAGGGGACCTGGCGGAGGGATATCAATGTAATGAAGCTTACGCTCCTGCCTGAGGACAATCCTCAAATTCCTCTGCCAGTCTAGGAAGTTGTTTCCTCCTGTCAGCTTATCCTTCTCAAGGACTGATCGTACGGATAGTGTGTTTGTGTTGTTTGCCATTATTTAGTATCTACAATGATAAAAGCACATAATAAACATTAGATTGTCTGAAATTATAAATTATTATGTTCAAATGATTATGATATATATTCATAATATATCTCCCACTATTTTTATCAAATCAATAGCCCTTACTATTAATTCGGAAAGTTTATCCCATAAATCTTTCTAGTGAGCCAAGATCCATATTTCGTCATGTCCTAAGTCAACCACTGGTAGTCCTTAAAACATGATTATTTAGGTAGACAACAGTTGTCAATTATATCATATATAATTCTTGGATAGTTTGGTGATCAACGATTGATCTTCTCTATCAAATAGATTTTCAACCAAACTCTATGCTTCTAAGTTCATAATAGTTGAATATAACCTTTTATTTCCACCATATTATTACGACTCAGTTAAGTTAGACCTAATGATACAACGGCCGAATATAACCGTTTATATTCGTCACATCTCACCACGATAGACAGGAGTCCCCTGCCACTGACAGCCCTTCCCCTTATCGATCTAGGATTCGATGAGTGTTCATTCATTGGAAAGCATCTGATTAAAACTTAATATTTTTGTTAAGGGGTTTAGAATTAAAAACGACCATGATCCCATCATAAAGAGATTCCAAATTTTCCTTGAATTAAATACTCACTACACCAAATATGGCCTATTGCAACACCAAATCTATTTGTGTTGCACAAAGTGTTACAATAAACACAAAACTTGGCAGTCTATTGCAATATTTTTTGAAATGTTGCAAGAAATACAGAAAGTGTTGCAAGCAAAATGGGCATTTTGAAATTTTATAGCAATTGCAATACTTTACAAAAAGCGTTACAATACACAATCCAATTTTGCAACACTTTGGTCAACTTGACCGAAATAATAAGCGGTAGTTCAATTTTTTTCAATGTGTGGGCGCGGGCTTTTGCCAAAAAAAATTGGTGGCAAAATTTTTATTACACAAAAGTAATGTTTTATTACACAAAAACATTAAACATTACTCCCTCTCTCTGATCTCACACTCTCTTCTCTCTGAAATCTCACAGTCTCTCTCGTGCTCACCTCTCTCTCGACCTCGCCTCTCTCATCGACCTCACCTCTCTCGACCATCTCTCCCTCTCTCATCTCTCTCACTCATCTCTCTCACTAATCTCACACCTCTGTCAAATCCCTAATTCAAACCGTAAACCCCCAAAACCTCAAATCGATTCAGAATAATATTGATTACAAATTCAATTAGAGGTAAAGTACCCATCTTTTTTGATTATATTGAATTATACATGTATATATATGTATGCATATGAAAATTTTCAATTATATGTTAAATTACAGTTGGTATTAAGTGTTCAATTAGTAGGATTTTTGTGTTAATTAGTAGGACTTTTGTGTTAAATTTGTGGGAATTTTGTGTTAATCTTGTTGTAATTTGTGTTAATTTTGTGGTAATGAAAGTATCAGAATTGCAGGAGACTTATCTCTCTCTTCTCATATTGAACAGATCTTGTTGTAATATTTGTTTCAAGATGAAGGTCGTACCGCTTAATTGTCCTCAAACAACGAATAGTTCGAGTCCTATCTCCTATGTTTATCTATTGCAGAGGACAATTTCTAGATGATCCACTTTCTTAGTGTTATAAAAGTATGTCACCAAAAAAATATGGAAATTGATTCTTTTCTGAGTTTTATTAGCTAATGATTTAGGTGGGTGACATAATGTTTTTGATTTTGAAGGAATCTATCTTTTCAGTTTTATGATATTATCAGGTTTTTAGAACTCATGATAAGTAACTGATTCTATGTCCTGCAAATTTTTCTTATGGGGAAAACATAGGAAAAGATAAACTGTGAGTTTGTTTGCTTCCTATGCTAATATCTCAGGTGCCATGATACCTTTTTATGCTTATTACATGTGGAATATACTTCTCGTCTTTTTTTTTCTGCTGAGTTAAGTCTATGTAAACATTGTACGCCCAGGGGTCAGGGATGCTGTTCGAACTTGTTTAGCTGCTGGAATAACTGTGCGGATGGTCACTGGTGACAATATTAACACGGCTAAGGCCATTGCAAAAGAATGTGGAATACTCACTGAAGGTGGTTTAGCCATTGAATGACCAGATTTTTGCAACAAAAGTCCAGAAGAATTGAAGGCAATAGTACCACATATTCAGGTGGTCCATTGATTGCATTAGTATTTGTTAATTTATGTGAAGATGCAGTTGATTTAAATATACATGTGTATAGGTGGTTGCGAAACTGGTGATGGAACAAATGATGCTCCTGCTCTGCACGAAGCAGACATTGGACTTGCTATGGGTATAGCTGGAACAGAGGTTTGTTTATCTTATCGACTATTAGGATTCTTTTCAGGAAAAAGAAAGTATTTCCAAGTAACAAAGTACATCAAATTATATCGCATACACACAATATTAATAATTTGAAGCACCGTATTAACAGGTGGTGGTGGCCTGGTGGGTCTGAATGTTATTAATTTGATTAGCGCTTGATGTTATTTGTTCCCATTCACATTATTCTAGTACCGTTTTTTCCTTGTGAAACATTTTGTATTTACTTGGACAATGGACGGACAATTAACAATATAACATATACCCGCTACAGACAAATCTTTTGTTGTTATTAGTTTGATTATTACTACACTACACTAATTTTGAGTAGTGCTAGAAACATAAAATTAAACACAAAAATTGTTTTTAAATAATATAATAAAATTGTTAGATATAGCATTATGAAATTTTTTGGTTGATGTTATTTATATGAATATAGAGGATCCATTTATTATTACAAGAATATATTTGGAAAAATTTTGGGAACCAACTTGGAACCCCTAATATTATTGATTACAATATATTGACCTCAAAATCTAGCTTAGTTTTCATTTCAATGAAACATCTAACTTGTTTCTAAGAGAATATATTTGAACTGGTGCATTATTAACATAGTTACTTTTCATATGGGAAAAGAAAATCACTGGACAAACAAAATAACTTATTTTGATGACTTGACTTGATCCTTTTATAATTTAAAATCATACTAACTCTTACAATCCTTTTTTCTGAATTTTCTGAAACTAATTAAGTGGTTGTTCTTGTAAAAAGAAATTCACTGAACCATCTCATCATCTCTCTCCCTGCAGGCAAGAGAGAGAGAGTAGTTCTGGTGTCATTAGTAAGCAAGTACATTGATGGTCATGGAGTTAAAAATATAAAAAGTTTCTAGTTTTACATGTCCTTGTAGTAGTAATTATATTTTTTTTGTTGGAGTTGGCTGGCTGGCTATTTTTGGTTCTGGAAATTGTGAATATTTTTAAAATGAAGTTGTGTTCGGTAGTGGGCATAGTTTTGAGTTGTCTTCTTCTCATCCTTCTTTTTGTTACTCTCTCTCATCATCATTATATATATCACTTGCAAATAATTGTACAGTTTAGTAGGGTCTACTCTATATCTATTCTGCAGGTATCAGCAGCAGCCAAGCCTCTCCCCTCCTTACCTCTGATTTAGTGGCTGTCTTGTTAACTTCCGATCCCCATTCCTCTTTTTGCTAACTTTTTACTTTCTACTTGAAGCTCTTTTTCTGTGTCCTTCTTTGTGTGTTTACATATACACTTGTTGTTTATATTCATTGTTCACTTTAATTAACTTTGCCTAATCTTGGTGATTTTGCTTAATTTGGTTAATTATATGATGTTTAGGTCCAACATTTCTTGTTTGGTATGGACCAACTGTGAGACTGATAGTGGCTGATCCTGACCTGATTAGAGAAATTTTCACCACAAAATCAGAATTCTATGAGAAGGAATGAGGCTCACCCTCTTATCAAACAGCTTGAAGGTGATGGTTTATTAAGTCTTAAAGGAGAAAAATGGGCTCACCATAGGAAAATCATCACCCCTACCTTACACTAACATATATTTTACTATATTTTTTTATCAAGTGATTAAGTTTTAACTTAATATTATAATAGTAACATAATTTTATGAGATATTATTTCAGTTGTTGATTCCAGCAGCAGCTACTAGTGTGGTGGAGATGTTAGACAAGTGGCTGGCAATGTCTGATTCTGGTGATGTGGAAATTGAAGTTTCCAAGGGGTATCAAACATTGACAGAAGAAACTGTTACCAGAACTGCGTTTGGCCCCAGTTATGAAGATGGTCAGACCATTTTCCAGTTATGAAGATGGTCAGACCATTTTTTTTAATTTCATTAAAAAAAGGAAGAAGTGGTGCTGATTAATTTGTATTTATATAGATGCTTCCGATGACGAAAATGATGATTGATGATTAGTACTTAAGTATTGTTTTCAATATGCGTACTTTTGGTAGTATGTTAATTGGTACCTTAACTATTTATACTACGCGTTTAATGTAGACTTTTGGTGTAAGTCGACTTGTGTTTCGACTTTAGACTATGTTGGCCTTCATTGACATGTGTTGGTCGGACATTAATGAAATGTCATTTCTGGTTTGGTATATGCTTTCGTGCATGGATATTGAAATTTCAAACAGGACATTGCAATGTGAACTAATAAAAATGTTGCAAAAAAGTGTTGCCAATAAAATTTAAAAGTATTACAATAGTAATTAAAATGTTGCAGAGAAATTTTGCAAAAATATCAAAAAGTATTGCAAAAGGTTCCAAAATGTTGCATATAAATGTTGCAAAAAAAACCAAAAGTATTGCAAAATGCATAATAATGTTGCAAAAATATGTTGTAATAAACTCACTTTGTAACATTTTTAAGTCAATTATTGTTGCAAAAAAGTGTTGCATTCGTCTGTTGTAACATATTTAAAATGTTGCTAAAACATGCAAAAGTGTTACAACAAACTACACCAAACTCTTTTTGTAATACTTTGAAAAGCATTGCAATAAACACAAAAAACGTTGTTACAGAAGGATGTTGCCACGCCGGCAAATGCAACACTGACTTTTAGCAAAAGTGTTGCATGAACAGGTATTGTAACACTTTTGGAGCCTAATGATACACTTTTTCGGTGTTGCAACAGGCCATATTCCTTGTAGTGACTTCAAATCAATATTCATCAATAGTTTGATTTCCAGGTTGTTGGAGGAGTCACAAGTGGCCTCGCTTAATACCCAACTTCCTTACAGGTAAAACCCGTTTTTTGACAAAATCTCCCCATATCGAAATAATTGAAAATTCGTATTTAATTCAGTGTTTCATAAACACAGAAATCTCATGATTGTTATGTTAAATTTTAAAATCTCGAATCGTTACAGATTTTAACTTATTGAAGCAGGCATGGCATGGGTGATGTATCTAATACATACATGATTAATCTAATCAAACATGCATCTTTATCTCTACACATACATTATATATATCGCATACATTCATATATATGTAAAGTGCAGTAAGTAAACGTGCTTGGTTATGGCCTTTATCCTAAATGATCCTTTTCAAGCTAATGAAAAGAATCAAGGTCAATCTATGGTGGATAAATATAAATACAATTACAAGTCTTCATTCTTCTCTTTCTCCTTGGTTGCTTCTCCTCATTGATCGTCCTTCAATCTTCAAGTACATTACATTGAATAATTGAATACAACATATACTAATGTACTTACATAATAAAACTCGAGTTACATTCGAGGTTAAACAATTACAAGAATGAAGAAAGCGACATGCAAGTCGTATTTATAAAACCACAAACCATTAAACTAAGGGTCTTAAGGCCATAACCAGCACCATGCACGAATAAACAATTAAGAACATATAAACAAACACTGCGGGGGTCCGGGGGCGTATATGATTTTTTTAATTCCAGAAGACTCGTCCTCTTAAGAAATCATCAATTTCTTAACAAAAGATCATATCTTTTAGCCTTTGCTGCCACTGCATCATATACAGTTCTGGAAGCATGTATCATATACATTCAAATCGTATCCCAGTTTACAGATCGTGTCCATACACAATCTGTCCAACAGTTTATATCACTATATAAACCTGACATGCATAATATACAAAAATCGTATACTTATCAGTCATGACAGATTGTAAACATGCTAGTATCATTATATCATAATATTCAACATTACAGAATCATATACGAACGGCATAACATATTATAATCGACATATCTCATAACTGTTTCATGGCAGATTCATATAACATGCATACATGCATCGAATACAATAAACACGTAACCATATCAGCCCCTTATACACGTAGCTCTGATACCATTGTTGGGTTTCGAGGCATAAAACGTAGCGGATAAACGTAAATAAAACAATAAAAATCGAAACCCAAACCAGGATCCATGTATAATTATGGACAGATTATGGAGATTACGAATCATACCTTTAAAAAGCTTTACTTTCACGAACTCAACGGAGATCCTAGCTTTCACGACTTGTGTCTACCTCTCGGAAAACACCTCTATGGTATCCACACGAACACCTTCAAGAACGACTCACGAACTTGACTGCGGAATGGATGTACTAGCCTCCTTATTGATGATTCGATTTCTGCCTTTTCTTGCTGCCTTCTCTAGGGTTTTTCATAACGTAAAACCCTCTTAACCTATCATTATCTATTTATAATGACTGGTTAATGGGCCCTCAACAGCAAAAGCCCAACCCTTTTAGGTATAGGATTAAATAATAAAACGAAATTCTATTATTTAATTAATAACTAAGTCACCCTTAATTATTATGGGCAGAAATACTCCTCTAATTCGAATTTATATATTATCTCAATTAATTAAGTCTCAGTTAATTAACATAATAAAATTCAAATAATCACCAATTAATTTAAATCCATAATTTAAATTAATTATTCCTTTAAGTGCTCAATGTGTGTGACCCTATAGGCTTATATTTAATTGGCAATAATTTTATTCTCCAATAAAAATATAAACAATGAGCGGTATCTAGTAATACATCATTGCTACCCAATTAAACAATAATAAAATCGTGATTCGATAAAACCTTTTTCGTGATTAATGTTTCCGTGTAATATAATCTCTTTAACCAAATATTATAGATTAAACTCGAGGCATGTGTTTAGTCATCCTCTTCAACATTTAATCCGGGTTTACTTGATCCATGAGTAGACTATTAAAAACAAATCATTATTTGAGCACGGCCATGCATTTTATAGTCTCACTCAATCAAGAGGCCAATAATATCTCTCCTAATTCTAGGAGGGTTAAATCCTTTATCTATCATTCATATTTCTCATACGACTCATGATATACCCGATGTCCACTTTTATCATCACCCGGTCAAAAGTAACTTTTAATGTAGTCAAAGTATATTAATCCTCGTATAGAAATATAATGATCTCAAGTCAAAGGATCATTACACCATTATCACTGTGAGTCTTTCTTATGACTTTATTAAACATGAAGAATCTCACTGTGGGTCTGTCTAGTACCATGTACTCCTACATGTACCTATGTATTGACTTTAGTATCTCCATACTTATAACCAATGAGATGTGGTTATCTGTCAAACAACATACTAGTCTATTTATGCATTATGATTGTCCTATAATAATAATACTCGACCAGGGACCTTTTAAGAATATGATATATTATATAATCTCAAGTTCAAGTCATGTACTTCAACTATATAATGTGTATCATGATTCTAAGGACATTTATTATGCTAACAAATATATCGCAGTAATTAAAGTCATAATAAATACGTTTATTGAATGATCAAATGACATAAAGGTTTATTCAAAGAAACAGTGTATTCCCTCTTGGGCACCTACACTAACAGTTATAGTGGATGATTACACAAGGTTCACATGGGTATTCTTTCTACATAAAAAGGATGAAGCTCCTCAGCAAATCATTGAACTTGTCAAGAATATTCCGAATAGCTCTGAGTACAAAGTCAAAGTATTTAGGAGTGACAATGGTACAGAATTCAAGAATTCTACAATGGAGGAGTATTGTGCAGACAATGGAATCACTCAACAGTTTTCTGCACCTGGAACACCTCAGCAGAATGGTATAGTAGAAAGAAGTAATAGAACTTTCATAGAGGCAGCAAGAACCATGCTTGCAGATGCAAAGCTTCCAACCTATCTCTAGGCAGAAGCTATCAACACTGCATGTTTTACTCAAAATTACACCTTGATAAATAGTCATGGAAAGACTCCCTATGAGATGATAAAAGGAAAGAAGCCAAGTGTGATATACTTTCACATCTTTGGATGCAAATGCTATGTCCTGAAAGTTCATCCAGAACAACTTGGAAAGTTTGAATCCAAATCGGATGAAACAATCTTTCTAGGATATTCAGCATCAAAGGCCTTCAAAGTTTATAATCTCAGAACTCACATTGTCATGGAATCAATTCATGTTGCATTTGATGACAAGAAATTCGGAATTCTACAAACTGATGAAAGTCATGACAAATTGGAATTTGAAAATCTTAAGGATTCTGAGATTTTCTCCAGTGATGATGAAGGCTCTCCAGAAGAAATCTCTATTGATTCTCAAAGGAATGCTGTTGCTGAGGGGGAGCAAATCAATCAAGGAAAACATAGTACTAGTCAGGAGCAGACCAATCATTCAGAGTCTACTTCATCAGGGACTAATTCTTCAGGGACTAATGGAGAAATTTCAAGTACTAGTAGTAGTATGGAGCCTATTGATTCTACTGATCAAGGGGGAGCTTTTGAAGGAAATGAACACTCTTCTACAAGAGATACCACTAACATAGGAGGAGAGTCTAGCAGGAGTAATCTACCACCCATTAGAAAATGGACAAGGGATCATACTGAAGATTTGATTATTTGTGATCCAAATATTGGTGTTCGAACTAGAAGATCAATTCAAAATGAATGCTTGTATAGTTGTTTTCTCTCAAAGAATGAACCTAAGAAGGTTGAAGAAGCCTTACAGGATCCTGATTGGGTAATTGCAATGCAGGAAGAACTAAATGAGTTTGAGAGAAACAAAGTCTGGAAATTAGTACCAAAACCTAAAGACAGATCTATTGTTGGTGCAAAATGGGTTTTTAGAAACAAGCTAGATGAATCTGGAATGATTGTAAGAAACAAAGCAAGACTGGTGGCCAAGGGATACTCTCAGGAGGAAGGAATTGATTATGATGAAACCTTTGCCCCTGTAGCAAGATTGGAAGCAATCAGGATGTTTCTTGCATTTGTAGCTCATTCAAAGTTCAAGGTATACCAAATGGATGTAAAGAGTGCTTTTCTAAATGGCAAGCTTGATGAGGAAGTATATGTGGAGCAACCACCTGGTTTTGTTGATCCAAAGTTTCCAAATCATGTCTACAAACTTGACAAGGCACACTATGGACTAAAGCAAGCACCAAGAGCATGGTATGAGACTTTGTCTAAATTTCTTCTTGAAAATGGCTTCACAAGAGGTACAATTGACAAAACCTTATTCTTTAGAAAACTGAAAAGTGAAAGAGTGTTGATCCTAAGCTAGACTCTGATCCTAAGGGAAAGAGTGTTGATAACACTAGCTATAGAGGTATGATATGTTCATTATTATACTTAACTGCAAGTAGACCAGATATAATGTTTTCTACCTGTTTATGTGCAAGATTCCAAAGTGATCCTAAAGAATATCATTTAATTGCTGTGAAGAGAATTTTTAGGTATCTCAAAGGAACTCCAAACCTTAGTTTGTAGTATCCTAGAGAATCTGATTTCTCCCTAATTGGTTATTTAGACTCTGATTATGCAGGGTGTGAAATAGACAGGAAAAGCACAACAGGTACATGTCAATTCTTGGGAAATAGATTGATCTCTTGGACAAGCAAGAAGAAACAATCTGTCTCAACCTCAACTGCAGAAGCTGAGTACATTGCTGCAGGTAGTTGTTGTGCTCAACTCCTTTGGATAAGAAATCAGTTGATGGATTATGGTATGACACATAGTAATATTCCTATGTTTTGTGATAATACTAGTGCTATCAAAATTGCAGAGAATCCAGTTCAACATTCAAGGACTAAGCACATTGATGTCAGGTATCATTTTATTAGAGAACATATTGAGAATGGTACTGTGGAACTTCATTTTGTTCCTACTGACAAACAGCTTGCAGATATCCTAACCAAACCACTTGATGAGTCTACATTCATTAAATTGGTTAGTGAGTTAGGAATGTTAAATTTCTAGATCTTTAACATCTGCATAAGTAGCAAGGTATGTTGTTTAGCTTATAGATTTGATATTCATATCAGTATCTATATTTGTCATTTAGACTCTGAAGCTAATAACATTTTGTCTTGATAAATTATAATATGAATAAACAAGTCATTAAGAACTAGACTCTGAATTCTTAGTCTCTGACTTAGTAATTTAGGTTCTGAATTACTTAGTTGTTTCGTTCTAAATGATTGTTGCATGTTTTGGTAATTCAACATATTCATACTCATAAATGACTTCAATAAATAGGAAATAGACAAGATAGATCAAAAGAAAAGCTTGTATTTTCATTAATCAAAAGCATTACATACATGGAAATGAAATAAAATTTTTCTTTTTGCCTAATAGTTACTACTAATCTTGTTCTTGTCTAATGTTGTGGCTGCTGGAGTTGTCTCTTCCATGAATCTTCCACAATCAATTCGTCAACTCTCCAGATATGCCAAAATCCATTTGGGGGATGCTGAGTACATCTGCTCTTGAATTTCTTCTCTGAGCAATTTCAAGCGGTAAGAACCGACTTGAATGAGAGCAGCTGACTCCTGGCATCTTCGAAATGAATTGCATCTCCGTCAAGATCAACCCCAGACTCTTCACCAAATTCTTCATCCTCAAGGTGTGAAGAGATTAGTGGGAGATTTTGTTCAACTGGTAGATGTTCTAGAAGAGGATTTTCTACATTACATGGATCGATTCCTGCAATATCAAGTTCGATGAGAAAAGTCATCTCTTCAAAGAGATAGTTTATTTGCTCTTGATCATCAAGATCGTTGAACTTCTCAGAAGAGAGGAATCGAAAGTTAGGGTTCATGTGAATATTTGGGTTAAAAGCCATTGTGTTTGGAAAGCTCTTTGTGTCTTTTGCAGAGAGTGTTTGAGTGGTTTTTAGAATGGAGTAAGGAAAGTGACACCAGGTTATTATATAAAAATTCGTGAGAGGCTGGACAGTCTTTTGAAGTATTCCAATGCAGCTATATCATTATTACTTCGCGCGTGACTGAACTTCTCATATTTCCAAGATACTTTAAAATCTAATCAAAATATTTTGCTTGGATTATTGGTGTTTATTTTCAGGAAAATATCTGACATGCCACATATGAAACTCCATTTTAGTCTCTGAAAATCGGTTAAAATTCAAATTAGACCCTGATTTTAATTAAAATCAATTTTGGATTTTATTTCCAAAAATCGTGGGTAATTACACTTTTTCAGGGACTGCCACCTGTCAATCTACGTGTGGACGTGGATTAGTAGGTCTGAAGGAATTTTGAGTATATTATTATTTTGAGACTCTGATTGTTATTGCTTTCTTCATATTTGAATTTTCTAAAGCAAAAACTGATTCAAGCTCTCAAAATCTCTAATCAGTTTCAAAGATTTCTCAAGTTCTTCTCAGATTCAAAATTAATGGCTGCTCAAAGAAGATTACCCAAGTTAGTTGCTTTCAAGTTTGGTGACTTCGAATTTATGACAAACAACCATGTTGGTGCAATCACCAACAAGGAAGGGGTATCAACTGATTTTCACCTAGTGATGGATTTTATGGTAATTGGACCTTTGCGTTATGCACTGACAACATCTCCAGTGATTAATCAAGTTGTTGTTTCACAAGCTTGGGAGAATGCTGAGGTAGTTGATCCTGTTCAGGGTCAACCGGGTAAGATTGTTCTAAACCTAGGACAAGATTCTTTTGATATTACTGAATCTGTTATCAATTCAGTACTTCACTTACCTGTTAACGTGCCTTATGTTAGTGAACCATCTGATGATGATATTAGAATTATGTTATCTTTACTAGGATATAGTGGACCTTTAGATAACATGAGCCAGTTAAGGAGACCTTTTCTTAGAAAAGAATGGTCTTTCTTCTTTGATCAATTAGCTAAATTCTTTACTGCTAAATGTAGTTCTTTTGAACAAATTACTTCTGTTACTTCTCACATTGGATATAGTTTGCTTTATAACAGAGTAATTAACATTGGTCATATTTTATTGAATCAGATGAGTATCAAACTTGGTTCTAATAAAAATGGAAGGAATATGGTTTATTATCATAGATTTATGCAATTATTTATCAACCATTTTATTCCTAATGCTAATACCAGGTTTGGTAGACAACATTGTGTTCCTTCTTATGTACAGCAAAAGAGAATTTTCTCTGATATTACAAAGAAGGACAGTGAGAAGAATTCAGAGGAATTACCTGCAATGCATTATCCAAATCATGTTCAGGTACTTCTAAGAACTCATCTTCCTACTCTCTATAATTCTTCTTTCTTTGGTGGTGAAATGATTCAGGAACCTCAATTGGAGGAGGACCCCCCTGTGTCTACCCAAGTAACCCAAGACATCACAGTCTCTGAAACAATTCAAGAATCAAATTTTGATCCACATCCTTCTTTTCAAAGAAACCAACCTCTGGTGTTTCTCAAAAGGCATCAGTTGTAAAGAAGAGAAGATATGTAGCCCATAGTTCTAGTAGTTCTAGTAGTGAAGATGATGATATACCTCTTGCTGAGAGAGAAGAATTGAAGGCTGCAATTCAACTTTCTAAGCTAGGTGAAGGACCTAGTCACAGCCAGGCTGCAGTCCCCCAAAAGACTGTAGTTCTTAAAAAGGGAAAACAGTTACTAGGTACAGTCTCTCAAAAGGCTGTGTCTATTGAAAAAAAATCTCAACACAAGATCACCACTGAGTCTGCACCTCTTGAGTCTTCTCAAGATAAATCTGTTGCTCACTAAACCAGGAGAACAAGGAGAAAGATTCAATTGTCACCTACACACACAGAGTCTAGTCCAACTAACATTTTGCAGGTCTCTAAGCATAAAGCTGTATCCAAGTTAGAATCTAACAAAAGAGGCTTTGATATTGATTCAAGTTGGGAAACCACTTTGACATACAAGATGGCTATGAAGCTTATTTCTATGAAAGTTGTGACGCCCCCAGATCCGGGGTCGGAGATCTAGGCGCTCACGGTCCATTTTCCATTAGTAACATACCTGTTCTTGCGCACAACATATATAACACAGCTATCGACCCCACAACCAACTCACACCACACTCACACACACAGGTTAGAGCCTCAGAAACGTCACATATTGATTAAACAGTAATAAAGCTATCAGAGTTATTACAGACCGAATTAAATAGTATTTATGCTACCAGCAACACTCCGATATGAAGCGAAGCTGGCGGCTTGAAAGTTTGTTACAATACACTGCCTTGCACAGGTCATGCTGATAAATAAAACGTACTAACAAAAGCTGCCAACCAATCCGGCTAATGGGGCCTACCGGTGGAATCTCAAGTGGAGGTTCGGGCCTAGTCACCTGCTTTCGAGCAGTCTGCCTGGGTCTTGCCATATCGCTTAGCTGTTGTGTTTCTAAAATTTGAAAACAAGCAAGAGTGAGCAATTATAGCTCAGCAAGAAATATATATGTGAGATAAGTAATATACATCTCATATGATTGGCAATATATTTGTTTGTATCAATCAGTTATAAAATCACTTGTCATAGTTGATAAATCTCGAAGGTGCAACAATATGTGCCCTTGTTCTCAAAATAAACTTGCAGTTCTAGATACTGCATTGAATCAACATCTTTCTCATCAAAATAGAACACTATCAGCAACTTGGCACAAAAGCCTAAGAAGCAGTGTCAAAGCATTTTTTCCAAAATGGAGGAATGGGACTTAAAGAAAACATAAAAACCTGACAAGGATTGACGATGATCAGTCGCCACATCCAAGTCCAATAATCCGCGGGTCTTCTCTACCGGTAGAAGGATAGAAACTACATCCGTAACTATCCCTCGGGTGAAAACTACATCCGTAATCACCCTCGATGAAAACTACATCCGTAATCATCCTTCGGCAACACCTGGGCCGGAATAATAAGTGATGGACCGCCTGGCTCACGGCCGCTTACACATCCCGGGAATCGCTCGTCAACGGTTCCCACACATGCCAGAGTCCCTTTTTCTTTTCTTTCAAAACTTGATTTTGATTGAAAACAGAGTAATTGAGGTCCGACATCAGTCGACCGATGATTCTTGAAATCATACAAGAAGCAGAATCTGACCAGGGGTTTTCGAAAATGTTTTGAGTTCGAAAAAGTTCGAGTTTGAAGTATTTAAAAAAAGTATCTTGGATTAACTTTGTCTTTAAATAATGAACAGTAATTAATAAATAATATTTTAAGATTTAATATTAATAATTAATAAAATAATTATTCGGTAAAATAAACTCTTAATCCAAGATAGGGTTTCGAGTATTTACGAAAATATAACGATAGTTATTTGAATATACGATACCACCCGAATGACCCTTCGGGTTTTCGCACTATAGATACGATATAATAATATACCGCTCCCCGGTCAATAGTATATACGGACCGCTACGACCTCTATTGCTAGAGTCGTTGTCCGAAGAGAACATTTCAATCTAAGTTCAAGGGGTAAAAGCATACATATACTTGTTTAATCTCAATTGCATCGATACTTCGATAAACATAGCATTTGATATCATTTGAAAACTACAAACACAACAGTAAAAATCCTTGTATATGGATAAGTTTTGAAAAGTAAACTTGCCTTGGTTTGGTTGGGGTGGTCGAGCGTGCGAATTCGAACGATCTATACATAAACAATAATCGTTCGTTAGTACCTTAACAATTTCTCTCTAATTACGGGGTTTTAAGGGGGGTACGAAATTAACTTAACGACTTCGTCTTATGACTCCCTAGCCCCACTAGAGGTCCGTGACATCACTCGTTTGCGCTCGTCACTTACTCGACTTAATTTAGTTACCACGTTCTAACCATAACCACTAACCCTAGAATAATGTTCCACTAATCGACCTTTTTCCATTGCGCGAATTTTACTCTAGCATTTTTATAAAATCCAAAAATTCATATTTTAATCCAATTCCTTTTGGGTGGTCTTCACCACTGCATTACTTACATTCTCAAATTTTTCCACGACCCCAAATATATTTTAAGGTGTTTAAAAAAGGTTCACAAGGGGGTTACTTAATGCAGTCCATAGTCCAGAAACAAAATTCACTCCTCCGGCCATAACTAAAAATCCACACATCACATAGCTATGAATCTTACTTTTCCAGAAACTAAATTCAATTATCTTTCCAACAATATAAGGTAGGACATCAGGGGACATCATTTGGATATTCAAAATCGTGCTACAACACAGGTCAAAGTTCCTGGACAGATTCAGCAAGCTCAAATCACTTACATCAACCATTTTTCATACTTCCATAACATAAACACCACTTAAAACACTTAGGTCATGACTCATAACACTCATGGAGATATATATCTTAACCATAATCATAAAAATCACAATCTCAACATCAAACTCAAGATCCATACTATCCATCACATATACATTCAAGATAAGCCATAAAATACATGGATCTACTACCATATTATATGAACAACACTTATCCAAGGGTGGTTTGAGATTTCATACCTTCTTGAGCTCCTAGAGACCTGGTACAAACTTTACACAACTTAAAAACACCTTAGATGGCCTCCTACAACACTCACAATGCAAGATCTAAAAGAAAACAAACTTATGTTAACACTTTTCTCACTTTCAACAATTCATAACTCCAAAACTAATGGATGGAAGGCTTTGAAATTTATACCATACCTCTAATATGATGCAAGGAAGCCTTAGGAATCTTGTTCAAGGTTGTGGATGAATAAATGGTGGAGAGAAAACCTCTCCCTCTCTCCTAGAGCAGTTCGGCCGAATGGTTTGTTCCAGGGGGGGGATGTTTTTGTGTTTTTGTTTTGTTGGAATGGCAAAAAGAAATGCAAGCATGCTAGGTATAATTGTTGTTAACAAGGAGTAGTCACATGCCTAGCCTATAGCCTAGGTTGCATCCATGCCCTAGTGTCCCCCTAGGTGCATCATCCAACATGCTAGTTCTTTGTCTTTTCTAACTAGCTAATTACATGGCACTTGCATGTATTTTCTTTCGTTGTAATATTATTCTCCCACCGATACTTGTTATTTAATCCTTATTTCGTATCGTAACTTAATTATTCTCTCGTAATAATATTTCGTCACGTAGAGATTTCCCCTATAATTCCTTAAGTACTTATTGCGTAAATTTCTCGAATGTCCATAATTCCTCGTCATAATTCTTAATAAATCCTTTAATACTCAAACCATTCTCAAATTCCAATTTTCATAAATATCGCTAACAGTAAGACTCTTACCTTCGCAATCTCTCTGTATATCTTACATCATAAATACAACAACGCAGTTTCTCATTCGATCAATTCTATAAATCAACAGGGATGACTAGAAAGGTTCCATAATGACAATGTCGCAAGATATTAAATAAAAGGAAATATTACCAAAAATTAGGGTTCTTACAGCCTCCCCTCCTTAAAAGGATTCCGTCCCGGAATCAGGTTGAAAACAGTTGGGGGTGCTTTTCACGCATTGCGCTCTCTAGTTCCCATGTTGATTCTTCGACATTCTGATTTCTCCACAAGACTCTCACTAGTTTGACAACCTTGTTCCTCAGCACCTGTTCTTTTCTATCCATGATCTCTACAGGTTGCTCTACATATGTCAAGTCTGGTTGCAAATCCACTTGATCATGTTCTATCACATGTCGGAAGTCGGTATGGTAGGGTCGTAGCATGGACACATGGAACACGTTATGTACTTGCTGTAAGCTCGGGGGTAAAGCCAATTCATAGGCTAACTTCCCAACTCGTTTCAAGATCTCAAAAGGTCCAATAAATCTCGGGCTTATTTTTCCCTTCTTACCGAATCTCATCAATCCTTTCCACGGTGATACTTTCAACATCACAAACTCTCCTACTTCATATTCTTTGTCCTTGCGGGTCTGGTCCGCATACTTCTTCTGTCTGTCTTGGGCTGCTACCAGCCGTCCTCTTATGAGCTCGATGGTTGCTCTTGTCTGTTGGACCAGTTCAGGCCCTAAAATCTTTCGCTCTCCTACTTCTTCCCAACACAAGGGAGACCGACATCTTCGTCCGTATAAAGCTTCATATGGGGGCATGCCTATACTCGCATGGTAACTGTTGTTGTAGGAAAATTCGATCAACGGCAAGTGGTCATCCCAACTTCCCTTAAAATCAATGGCACATACCCTCAACATGTCCTCGATGGTCTGGATGGTTCTCTCACTCTGTCCGTCTGTTTGGGGATGGTATGCAGTACTCATGTTTAACTTAGTCCCCACACAATCCTGAAAACTCCTCCAGAACCTGGAGTTGAATCTCGGGTCTCTATCTGATACAATGCTCACAGGAACCCCATGTCTAACCACAATCTCCTTTAGGTAAATATCCGCCAGCTTGTCGACAGTATATCTCTCATTGATTGGAAGAAAATGTGCTGACTTGGTCAACCTATCGATAATTACCCAAATAGCATCATGATTCGTCTTGGTCCTTGGTAATCCGACCACAAAGTCCATTGCAACCTGCTCCCATTTCCACTCGGGTATCTCTAAGGGTTGCAACAATCCACTGGGCCTCTGGTGTTCGGCCTTTACTCTTTGACATGTCAAGCATTTACTTACCCACTCTGCCACGTCCTTTCTCATATTAGGCCACCAATAGTATTCCCTCAGATCCCTATACATCTTAGTGCCTCCAGGGTGAATTGAGTACCTCGAACTATGAGCCTCTTGCAAAATCTCATCTTTTAACTCTTGAACGTTTGGAATCCATATCCTAGATGCGTACCTCATAATTCCATTCCCGTCCTTCTCACACTTAATTTCTTCGCCAGTCAGGATTTTCTTCATCGAATTCTTTTCTTCTTCCATCTTCTTTTCCTGGCACAACTTAATCTTTTCCAATAACGGTGGTTGAACTTTTATTTCCATTAGACTCTCTTGTCCAATTCCTGGTAGCCTCACTTCAATCTCCAGTTTCTCAAGGTCTTCGATAAATTCGTCCACTGACGTTATCATCTTAAGCTTCTCCTTTCGGCTAAGTGCATCGGCCACCACGTTGGCCTTCCCGGGGTGATAATGAATCTCACAATCATAATCTTTAATTAGCTCTAGCCATCTCCTCTGCCTCATGTTTAACTCTTTCTGAGTGAATATGTACTTTAAGCTCTTGTGATCCGTGTAGATTTCACACTTTTCTCCGTACAGATAATGTCTCCAGATCTTTAGAGCAAAAACTATCGCTGCTAATTCCAAATCATGGGTGGGGTATCTTATCTCATACTCCTTAAGTTGTCTGGACGCGTACGCAATCACTTTACCGTGCTGCATAAGCACACACCCTAAACCTTTATGGGATGCGTCGCTATAAATCACAAAATCTCCCTTATCATCGGGTAGGGCTAGTACTGGTGCTGTCACCAATCTCTTTTTCAACTCTTGAAAGCTCTCTTCGCATTTTTCAGTCCACACAAACTTCTCGGTCTTGCGAGTTAGTCGGGTCAAAGGGGCTGCTATCTTTGCAAAGTCTTGGACAAATCTCCTATAGTAGCCAGCCAGTCCTATGAAACTTCTCACCTCCGTCGGAGTGGTTGGTCTCTCCCAATTTGATACGGCCTCTATTTTAGCTGGGTCCACTAGAATACCTTGTTCGCTGACCACATGCCCTAAAAACTGAACTTCCTTCAACCAAAATTCGCACTTCGAGAACTTAGCGTACAACCTTTCTTCTCTCAATGCTCCCAATACAATCCTTAAGTGCTCTGCATGTTCTTCCCTCGTCTTGGAATAAATCAAGATATCATCGATGAAGACTATAACACACTTGTCCAAGTATTTCTTGAAAACTCGATTCATTAAGTCCATGAAAGCTGCAGGGGCATTCGTTAACCCAAATGACATCACTAGGAACTCATAGTGTCCATACCGGGTGCGAAAGGCCGTCTTTGGTATATCTTCTGGTTTAATCTTTAACTGGTGGTACCCGGTCCGCAAGTCAATCTTAGAGAAATAAACTGCATCTTTCAATTGGTCAAACAGGTCATCTATCCTGGGCAAGGGATACTTATTCTTGATAGTCACTTTGTTCAACTCCCTGTAATCTATACATAGTCTCATGCTGCCGTCCTTCTTCTTCACGAATAACACCGGGGCTCCCCACGGTGACACACTGGGTCTTATCATCCCTTTATCCAACAACTCTTGTAACTGAGTGGCCAGTTCTTTCATTTCCACTGGGGCTAGCCGATACGGGGCTTTCGAAATTGGGGCCGTACCCGGAACTAAGTCTATAGCAAACTCGATGTCCCTATCGGGTGGTAGTCCGGGAAGATCGTCCGGAAATACATCCGCGAACTCATTGACGACAGGGATTTCTTGTAGGTTTGGTGCCTCTTTCTTGGTATCCTTCACATATGCTAAATAGGCTTCACATCCTTTACGTAACAGCTTCTTAGCTTGAATCATAGTCAAGAACTTTTGGTTTTGTCGTTTCCCACTAAACACTACTTCTTCGTCCCCTGGCAGTCTCAAACTTACTTTCTTCTTAACACAATCGATCTGGGCTCCGTGGGTTGTTAACCAATCCATACCTATTATTACGTCAAACTCCCCTAGTTTTAAAAGGTATTAAGTCTACCCGAAAGTGTCGCCCTCCTATTTCTAGGTCGCAACCTGGACATACTTGGCTAACGGGAATAATTTCGCGATTAGCTATCTCTATTTGCAATCTGTCTTTCAAGGGTTCAGTCTTAAGGCCTAACTGACATACAAAATCTAGAGATATGAAAGACTTGGTAGCTCCCGAATCAAATAAAACATTTGCTTTAACTGAGTTGAGTAATAGGGTACCTGCAATCACATCCGTGTTCCTCACGGCATCCTGCACCGTCATGTTAAAAGTTCTTGCAGTAGGGGCCTTGTTAGAAGCAGCTCCACTCACTCTCGATGCAGCTGGCCCAGAGGACATACATTCCCTCATTCGGTGCCCTGGCTTCCCACACTTGAAGCAATTACCTCCGACACTCGGGTTGTTACTAGTTCCGCGACAGGCGTTAGCATAATGCCCTGTCAACCCACACTTGAAGCACTTCACATCTTGCAGGTTGCACACACCCGCGTGTTTCCTTCCACATTTGTTGCATTCTGGGAGTTGGGCTCGGGATGGGGTAGAGTAAGACGATCCCTGTGGTCGGCCGCCCTGGCCCACACTCCAACTTTCCGCTCTCCTGGTTCCAAAGTTCCCGCTGGGTTGGGACATCGTTCCTCGCTTAAATTTGCTCGGAAAGTTCCCACCAACAGAGTTTCCCTTTCGGCTATCCAACTTCCTCTTCTTTCCTTCTCTCTCCTTCTGCATCTGTTCACTTCCAGCTTCGACAATTGACGCTTTCTGCACCAGGGTGGCATAGTCTGTCAGCTCAAGAACCGCCACACGATTCTGAATCCATTCTTTTAGCCCTAATTGAAATCTTCGGGCCCTCTTTGCCTCAGAGTTCACATACTCCGGCACAAACCTTGACAACTCAGTAAATTTGGCCTCATACTCGGCCACTGTCATGTTTCCTTGTTTCAGCTCCAAAAACTTTAGCTCCATTTGGGTCTCCATGAACCTAGGAAAGTACTTCTCCAAGAACAACTCGCTAAATCTCTCCCAGGTTACCACACCTCTTCCTTCCAAATTCTTCTTAGCTTCCCACCAATAGTTCACCTCACCCTTCAGAAGGTAAGTGGCGAAAACAGTCTTCTGCTCTTCAGCGACACTTAGGATCTCGAAAGATTTTTCCATTTCCCTCAGCCAAGCCCTTGCCTCGACAGGGTCGGCAGTTCCTTTAAATTCCGGGGGTTTCAGGGATTTGAAGTTCCGGAAAGCGTTAGCATTAGCATTCTGGGGTGGTTGCTGAACTGGGGGTCGGTCCAAGTTCTGCCTAAGTAACTCCATGAACTGTTCCATAGGGCCTCCCCTAAGATGTTCTACCTCTCGGGTATCATCACCAGCTTCTTCTTCTTCAGACTCAGAGTCGTCAAACAGATTATGATCGTTTCCCTCATTATCACTCAGGTTGACATTCTCCCCTTCACGGTTCTGGTGGCCTCCGGCCCCATGGTGGCTACCCTGGCCCTCAGAACTGATCGGGTGAGCTCGGGTGTTCATTCTCCTGGGTGGCATGATTCTGATAATAAAACAAGAAAGGGGTTAGGGTTTTCCAACTACCTGACAGCGTTTGCACGGGTTAGGAGCGTATCATTCCTCCGCATAAGGGTGGAAGTGCAAAAGTTTTAATAATCCGTTGTTGAAAATAAGATGCCAAACATTTTTGGGGGAAAAGATCCCTTTGGGATGCGAAAACATTTACAAGAGTTTTCAAAATTTCGAAACCTCAAAATATTTTTCAAAATTTCAAAACACACATTTTTTTTTTGCAAAAGTTTTATTTTTAAGGATCGTAGGAACATTTTTGGAAATTGTAGAAAACAATTTGAAATCGCATATCGTAAATTTGAAACGGTATGGTTGTATTTGTGGCTTGTGGCAATTGTATAATCACAGTTGTATATCAAAACAGTAAAGCATGGCATCGGAAAGTAAAGCAGTTGAGGCAATTTTAAAGAAACTGAAACTAAATAAGTACGGTACAAGGGTTATCACACGTTTGGATGTTAGAGCCAAATACATAGTTCCGATGTCAAATTCTAGCAAAAGTGGAACAAATACAAATACATCATCTGAATAGTCAGGCTACACGAAAGTAGGGCTACATCCATACATACTACCCGAAGTCACACCTACATATCTGTAGGTCAGTCTACTCATCCACTGGTCAGAAAGGATACCATTGCACAAGTCACTATCCCGCAAAATCGACACACTAATGTCATCTGAACCTAGAGGACTGAGCTATAAGTAACACATCACGGGGCCACGCCGTGACGGAGCAAGGTCCTCACTCGGGTAAATGCACGACGCACAACACGTCTAGCATCCCTAGCCTGGATCACTCCGCCCCCGCGGATCCCTAAACCAAGAATCCTATCGCGACTCCTCATCTCGATCCTATGGAGTCGAGCCCTAGTCCTCCTAGCAACAGTGGTCCTCATCTCAGCCTGGATCCTCAAGCGCGCCTCGCGCTCCTCCACTAGTGCCCGCCTCGCCTCGTTAAGTCGGGCCTCTGCAGATAGTAAGTCTCGGGTCAGGAACTGTACCACGTAAGCATGCTCAGTACCCGACACTGGGGGTAGGTCCGCCGGTGGAGGTGGTATGACTGGAACAGGTGTAGGTGCAGCAGCAGCAGGAGCAGGAACAGGGGTAGGGTCAAGCTCCTCCTCGCTAGAAGTGTCATCCTCAAAGTCACCGTCCGATGAAACAGGGCTAGAAGTCTGTGGAGAAGGTGGGGGTGACACAACACGACCCTCGCCGGATCTCACACTATCCTCCTCAGTAGCTACAGGAGATGGGGTAACAGACTCTGGCTCGGACTCAAAGGGCTCCTCAACGGGATCCTCGTCATCAGTACTATCTATCACTGTAATCCAGGGGCCAAGCTCGGAGTCAACACCTATATCCTCCTCAGGGTCCTCGATCTCTCGCATCAGGGCCTCATCATGCTCCCTCAGGGTCTGGTATCTCATCCATCTACACAAGGGAAATACAGTGGGTCACTAACCATAAAGAAGGGTTTAGGAGTAGTTCCCTCACGGGCCTTAAAGTCAGGGCTATATCCGATAACCCGACTACCAACTCGATGAGAGTTCTAAGTATTATTAAGGTTGTTATTAAGGTTATCGTTATTGTTATTATTATTAGGGTTGCTTTCTTAAATTACTACCGTTTCTGAGAACTGTAACCTCGCTCTGATACCATTTCTGTGACGCCCCCAGATCCGGGGTCGGAGATCTAGGCGCTCACGGTCCATTTTCCATTAGTAACATACCTGTTCTTGCGCACAACATATATAACACAGCTATCGACCCCACAACCAACTCACACCACACTCACACACACAGGTTAGAGCCTCAGAAACGTCACACATTGATTAAACAGTAATAAAGTTATCAGAGTTATTACAGACCGAATTAAATAGTATTTATGCTACCAGCAACACTCCGATATGAAGCGAAGCTGGTGGCTTGAAAGTTTGTTACAATACACTGCCTTGCACAGGTCATGCTGATAAATAAAACGTACTAACAAAAGCTGCCAACCAATCTCAAGTGGAGCCTCGGGCCTAGTCACCTGCTTTCGAGCAGTCTGCCTGGGTCTTGCCATATCGCTTAGCTGTTGTGTTTGTAAAATTTGAAAACAAGCAAGAGTGAGCAACTATAGCTCAGCAAGAAATATATATGTGAGATAAGTAATATACATCTCATATGATTGGCAATATATTTGTTTGTATCAATCAGTTATAAAATCACTTGTCATAGTTGATAAATCTCGAAGGTGCAACAATATGTGCCCTTGTTCTCAAAATAAACTTGCAGTTCTAGATACTGCATTGAATCAACATCTTTCTCATCAAAATAGAACACTATCAGCAACTTGGCACAAAAGCCTAAGAAGCAGTGTCAAAGCATTTTTTCCAAAATGGAGGAATGGGACTTAAAGAAAACATAAAAATCTGACAAGGATTGACGATGATCAGTCGCCACATCCAAGTCCAATAATCCGCGGGTCTTCTCTACCGGTAGAAGGATAGAAACTACATCCGTAACTATCCCTCGGGTGAAAAATACATCCGTAATCACCCTCGATGAAAACTACATCCGTAATCATCCTTCGGCAACACCTGGGCCGGAATAATAAGTGATGGACCGCCTGGCTCACGGCCGCTTACACATCCCGGGAATCGCTCGTCAACGGTTCCCACACCTGCCAGAGTCCCTTTTTCTTTTCTTTCAAAACTTGATTTTGATTGAAAACAGAGTAATTGAGGTCCGACATCAGTCGACCGATGATTCTTGAAATCATACAAGAAGCAGAATCTGACCAGGGGTTTTCGAAAATGTTTTGAGTTCGAAAAAGTTCGAGTTTGAAGTATTTAAAAAAAGTATCTTGGATTAACTTTGTCTTTAAATAATGAACAGTAATTAATAAATAATATTTTAAGATTTAATATTAATAATTAATAAAATAATTATTCGGTAAAATAAACTCTTAATCCAAGATAGGGTTTCGAGTATTTACGAAGATATAACGATAGTTATTTGAATATACGATACCACCCGAATGACCCTTCGGGTTTTCGCACTATAGATACGATATAATAATATACCGCTCCCCGGTCAATAGTATATACGGACCGCTACGACCTCTATTGCTAGAGTCGTTGTCCGAAGAGAACATTTCAATCTAAGTTCAAGGGGTAAAAGCATACATATACTTGTTTAATCTCAATTGCATCGATACTTCGATAAACATAGCATTTGATATCATTTGAAAACTACAAACACAACAGTAAAAATCCTTGTATATGGATAAGTTTTGAAAAGTAAACTTGCCTTGGTTTGGTTGGGGTGGTCGAGCGTGCGAATTCGAACGATCTATACATAAACAATAATCGTTCGTTAGTACCTTAATAATTTCTCTCTAATTACGGGGTTTTAAGGGGGGTACGAAATTAACTTAACGACTTCGTCTTATGACTCCCTAGCCCCACTAGAGGTCCGTGACATCACTCGTTTGCGCTCGTCACTTACTCGACTTAATTTAGTTACCACGTTCTAACCATAACCACTAACCCTAGAATAATGTTCCACTAATCGACCTTTTTCCATTGCGCGAATTTTACTCTAGCATTTTTATAAAATCCAAAAATTCATATTTTAATCCAATTCCTTTTGGGTGGTCTTCACCACTGCATTACTTACATTCTCAAATTTTTCCACGACCCCAAATATATTTTAAGGTGTTTAAACAAGGTTCACAAGGGGGTTACTTAATGCAGTCCATAGTCCAGAAACAAAATTCACTCCTCCGGCCATAACTAAAAATCCACACATCACATAGCTATGAATCTTACTTTTCCAGAAACTAAATTCAATTATCTTTCCAACAATATAAGGTAGGACATCAGGGGACATCATTTGGGTATTCAAAATCGTGCTACAACACAGGTCAAAGTTCCTGGACAGATTCAGCAAGCTCAAATCACTTACATCAACCATTTTTCATACTTCCATAACATAAACACCACTTAAAACACTTAGGTCATGACTCATAACACTCATGGAGATATATATCTTAACCATAATCATAAAAATCACAATCTCAACATCAAACTCAAGATCCATACTATCCATCACATATACATTCAAGATAAGCCCTAAAATACATGGATCTACTACCATATTATATGAACAACACTTATCCAAGGGTGGTTTGAGATTTCATACCTTCTTGAGCTCCTAGAGACCTGGTACAAACTTTACACAACTTAAAAACACCTTAGATGGCCTCCTACAACACTCACAATGCAAGATCTAAAAGAAAACAAACTTATGTTAACACTTTTCTCACTTTCAACAATTCATAACTCCAAAACTAATGGATGGAAGGCTTTGAAATTTATACCATACCTCTAATATGATGCAAGGAAGCCTTAGGAATCTTGTTCTAGGTTGTGGATGAAGAAATGGTGGAGAGAAAACCTCTCCCTCTCTCCTAGAGCAGTTCGGCCGAATGGTTTGTTCAAGGGGGGGGGATGTTTTTGTGTTTTTGTTTTGTTGGAATGGCAAAAAGAAATGCAAGCATGCTAGGTATAATTGTGGTTAACAAGGAGTAGTCACATGCCTAGCCTATAGCCTAGGTTGCATCCATGCCCTAGTGTCCCCCTAGGTGCATCATCCAACATGCTAGTTCTTTGTCTTTTCTAACTAGCTAATTACATGGCACTTGCATGTATTTTCTTTCGTTGTAATATTATTCTCCCACCGATACTTGTTATTTAATCCTTATTTCGTATCGTAACTTAATTATTCTCTCGTAATAATATTTCGTCACGTAGAGATTTCCCCTATAATTCCTTAAGTACTTATTGCGTAAATTTCTCGAATGTCCATAATTCCTCGTCATAATTCTTAATAAATCCTTTAATACTCAAACCATTCTCAAATTCCAATTTTCATAAATATCGCTAACAGTAAGACTCTTACCTTCGCAATCTCTCTGTATATCTTACATCATAAATACAACAACGCAGTTTCTCATTCGATCAATTCTATAAATCAACAGGGATGACTAGAAAGGTTCCATAATGACAATGTCGCAAGATATTAAATAAAAGGAAATATTACCAAAAATTAGGGTTCTTACAAAAGTCAAGCTTTCCAGGCCTGTTCTAGACTTTCTGATTGAGAGAGTACCCAAACTTTCTCATCCTCAAGAATATGGAATTCTATGTCAAAGACTTGATCTTATGAAGATGTATTTATATCAATCAATCAGAGGAGATTTGAGAAAGAAGTTTGGACTTTTTAAGCATGGTGCACTTCAGTCACTTCACACGTACTTGTTTCGCAAGGATTTCATTGTTGAAGATGCTCCAGCTCAAGGTGAACAAAAGGCGGTAGTAGATAGTGGAATGCAATCAACAGAAGATACTATTGCACCAGTGGTGGATAGTAGGATAGATCAGATCACAGTCACTGCAACTCAAGAACCATCTAGTCCGAGGTTGGATGACTCAGGAATTGTGATTGCTGATGCTGAAAGGTCTTCTGTGATGACTGAAACTGCAAGTGAGATACCCTATGATATGGGAGGAATGACTTTGATTGATTTTCCTGAAGATCAAACAAATATTGTTTATTCAGAGTCTATCCACCTTGAAGGTGAGTCTCAACAAACAACACTTAAAGATGGTGACATACTAACTATGGTGTCTAATGAAGTTATACTGAAGACATCAGAGTCTAGTGTAGACCCTGAAAGTGGTATACTGGAGCCTGTAGTCTCTGAAAAGACAGTAGATGTTTGTGAGGGTTTAGAGAATGTAGCAGCTTACTCCATGGAGAAAACCTCAAGCCCCTTGCCATATGAGGAACCCTCTCTCCATGTGAGTTCAGGTATAACAACTTCTCTTAACCCCTATTTTTCTGTAGGTCATGAGAGCACTTATCCAAATTTGAGTGATACACTTGAAAAGATGGATATATATCCACAAATTGAGAGGCTGGCTCCTGACCAGGCAAAAGGATAGGTAGAGAGAGCGTTGGCTTTAGTAAGTCAAAGTGAGAATGAGGGTATGGATGATCAACTCCATAGTTAGGGAGAGAAAACTAGGATACAATCTTTTGATTTCTGGGATAAAGTATTTCCTGAATCTTGGTCTGAAAATCTTGGTATGGATGCTGGTACTTATTCTTTCATGAAGATGTATGAGAAACAGGACTTATCCAAGCATAATTCAAAGCCTGAAGTTAAAGCACAGCAATATCAACAAAGGCTTGTAGATGCTATCAATCGAAGAGGACATAGGCTAAGGGAGTCACTTTCTCAGAATATGCCACAAGATTTACCTCATGATCCTAGTGTCCCTCTGAATGTGTTACCAATCTCAGCTAGGATTGAGACATTTGCAGAAGTTGATCACTCTATGGAGGAGTCAGAGTCTGTAACTGTTAATACATAGGATACTGGTGAAGGTCAGGATGTGAGTGCTGTTGGAAATTTGGCAAAAGTACCTTTTACTTCAGTTTCAAATACTCCAGTTGCAGCGCCAAGTCATTCTACTCAAGTACCTTTACTTGAATATCATTCTACATATGTAGTTCTTGATTCACAGGCAACATCATCTACAAAGGTTAAAGACCCTTCCTTTGGTTATTTTGATCAACTGTGGCCTACTAATCTAGTAGAAGCTCATGATCTGGGTCTTGATTCTCTGAATTTCATGTTTATTCAACTGCTTCAAGCAAATGACAGAGAACATGCTCTTGAGAAAGCTACACCTTTGCATCTTGATTTCAACGATCAGATTGATGATACTAATTCTACTCATTCTGATGCTGAATCTGAAGAAAAGGAGACATTTACTTATTGGGATCAAGATTTTCCTACTGAAGTTCCTCATAGTCAATTTGTTACTGATCCTGACTCTTTCACACTTATCAGACACATTGGTAAAATTGAGAGAACTAGAGCTAAGGACAAACTGGAATTCTTTAACAAGTATGGAATCTATCCAGATGAAGTATCAGATCCTACAGCATTAGCTCATGCTAAGGGAATTGCTGAATTCAGTTATCAAAGTGAGTTTCTTGTTGATTTTTATAGAATTTCGGATGCTGATCTTTCTTCTGTAAATCGGTATGTTCAAGCTCTTGCTACTCAAGTTGCATGTATTGATACTGCAATTCAAGCTACCAATGATTCTATGAAATTTGTATCTTCCGACATTGAATCAATCTTTATAAGCACAAGACACTTATTGAAGGTGTTCAACAAACTCGAACAGATGTTCAACATCGACTTCAGATATTAGAGGATAACCAGGTCACTATCATGGAAAATCAGGCTGTTTTGATGAATCTTATTTGTTCTCTCACTGAAGCTCTTGGAGTACATGTTAATGATGTCAAAAAGGGGGAGATAAAAACAATTAAGAGGAACCAAAAAGGAATAGTCATCAGAGATACTTGCAAGGCTGATGCTTCTGAAGACAAGTCTGATAGAAGAGATAAGGGTGATGGTGGTGGTCAGAATGTTGGGAGAGGAAAAAGTAAAGTTGGTACAGGCACTGATACTGGTAGATCTACCCAGTCGAGATCTAAAGACAAGCAAGTTTATGGACAGTCAGAGTCTGTAACAAAGAAAGTTAAAACTCTTCAAGTACCAGATACTGCATCAATTCTTCTACAGGAACAAGTTGTAAAAGATGTAGTGTCAGGGACTACTATAAATTTGAAGAATGTAGGATTTACACAAGAGGAAGTGATGAAATCACAAGATGTTCAATCTACTTCTTCTGGTGTTGAGAAGCAAGTTCATTCAAGATCAAAGGAACCATCTTACTGGACTATGAGTCAAAATTTACAATCTATAATTCCTAGAAAAAGGACTGGACTTGGTCATAGTGAGATTGGAAAGCATAACACAGATGTTACAAAGCTACAGGATGATCCTCATTCACTCTTGAACGAGTTTGGTGAAAAGATGACTCAAAGACATCTTAATAAGTTGATTTCTGCACAGCTTGTTCAGAGAGTGAAGACATATCAAGAATATGAAGAAGAAGAAGAATGGTTGATACAGAAGAAACATAAGTTTTCTTGTATACTTCTTATCTGATGGTAGAGTGAGGTGGATGGATTTGTCTACATTCTTATATCACAAGAAAGAAGAAGAGTTATCATATGTTCGATTCTTGTTATACAAAAATGCTGAAGTTACTCAGAACTATAATGCATCACTTATGCACTGGACTGGTGAAATTGATAAATTGTTGAAGAGATTGTATGGAGCAAAGAAGGAGAATGTACCACTTTTAAAGCTACACTATGTTGATGATGATGGTAAAGACAAATAGATTGAGTATAAGTCATTAAAGATCAATGTTGATGATGGGGGATCTTTTGTCTTTTATCAAGCTATGGAAGGGAATATGATTCTGTTTCTATTGAAAATCTTAATCACTTCAGATACAGGCCAGACAAGTTAAGAGCTCTGCATTATCAAATGATTACTGATAATGATGACATGTTAGATCTGAAACAGAGTGTTGGTGAAGTCTTAGCCAAAACTGAAGATGCTTTGCTTGAAGAATTTCTCAAAGACAATTCACAGTTCAGAAGAATTAAGGCAGATTGAGTAATTGGTACTTATGTGACTTAACTTCATGTAAATATTAGATTCATGAATATTCTATTCTAGTTACATTGTTAGAGGTTTTGACATCAACAACTCAGATTTATGCTTCATATTATAAAGCATAAATAAGGGGAGATTGTTAGGAATAAATTCATAAGTTTTGATGTGTAGAATAAAATGAAATAACACTTCCTGTAATACCCTGATCTTATAAAGGGTTTAGCATTTGATTAAGGAGATATCAGTTCTTCAAGATCTACAGAAACTGTGAACAGTACTTGATCAGAGACTAGAGTCACGGACTATGAGTTTCCATGGACTATGACAGACCCTGACTGAAGCTGCAGGATTGGAAATTGCTATTCTATAGGATCTGATATTCAGAAAATGGAAAGAAGTGTGCATGAAGAAAGGAATCGACTATTAGTGGACACTATCAACTAGACGGCAGAACATTACCATGTATTAATCATTACTTTCTGTTATTAGTTGATAGGTAGCATTATAAATACTCTCTCTATATTATTGTAATATGTATGAGATTTGTGATCATCGTGAGTATACGAGTGAACAAACAGAGAGAGATTTGTATTGAGAGCATCTGCTAAAGGTATTGTACACCTTTGGTAGAGTTTGTATTTGATTTTATTAATACAAACAGTTTGATTTATTCGTTTGTTCTTGTTTATCTAATCAAGTAAAAATCAGACACGATTACATAACTTGTATTCAACCCCCCTTCTACAAGTTATTCGAGTTAACATATTAGTAAATTTATCATGTAATTTGATTAAATTGAGGATTTTAATGATATATGTAATATGATTGTAATCGTGTTAGTACGATTTACTTGTTTGGGGATATTTATCCGAATTCGATTTAAAACTTGTATTTTGTATGTATTGATATGTGCAGTTTACGTTCTTTATGCTATATTAAATTTATTGCAGCAATGACCCGACTTCCACTAACTACGATTCAACAAATTTGGAAAAAGAAAACTATTCTAGTATATACTACATGGATGTGAATGATTTTATCGTTTAATTTTATATTTCAACTTGTGTGTGTATCTCTATTGAGGAGAAGAACTTTGAAGAAACGATACACGATTTTTAAGTTGGAAAGAAATCAATATATACATTGGTTGATTCATATGCGTCCCGCTAGTTGTGTTGAAAATCTTCGAATGGATAAACGATCATTTTATATGTTGTGTTTCATGTTGGAATCTAGGGATTATGTGTAAGAAAGTAGACATGTTAACGTGGTGGAAAAAGTTGCTTTGATGATGGTAGATCTGCAACCAATTCCTATCTTATCTTTTATCTATCCTCGGGTGTCACTTGGGCTGAGGCCCAAAGCCCAGGATGTTTCTATATACATTACGAAACCACATAAAAATGCGAGGCTTTCACATACACTTTCAAAGATCAACGCAATCGGTTACTAGGTATTGTCATGAGGTATTAAATGGGATTTTAAGATTACAATGAGCTTATTTTAAGAAACCCGAAGCAATTCCAAGCAATTCAACCGGTATTGAAGATAGTAGTACTAGTGTAGCTTTCATTTCCACGTAGTGTAGCATTTCCACGTCATCAAGAATACACAACCAATCATAAGCTGTTTACAGTTGTCTTGCCACATCAGTTGAGTTTGTTAGGAGTTTAGAGGAGTTAGTTAAATACTGTATGATTCATTTCAGTTAGTAACTTTTACCATTGTATTCTGCAACTCTAAAAAAACATTTTAGCTTATTAATATGAGCATTACTTAGTTTTCATATCTAAATCTTCTACACATTGTTTTGTTCTTCATTTCTCAAAGATTATCATGGTATCAGAGCTTCCGGTGACGATTCTTTATCGTTTGCTCGTTCATTCCGCAATTTTCTGGTGTGTTGATTAGACGTTGTTGTTTCTCTTCAACTTTGGGTTTTTCTGCCATTAAAGCTTCATCTAAAAGCTTCGATTGCTTCGTTCATAAGCTAATCTATGTTCCTCTCTTTGTCTTTTAATTTTGTTCAGTTTATCTGCAAATTTTCGTTCCGATCTGAATTTTGTTGATTTCCGTACGGTCTTCTATATTCTTGTTCAGATTTGTTTAATTGTTGCTTGTTTAATATCGTTAAACTTACGATCTACACGATATGGATGAAATGAACGCTTGGAACATCAATAATAGAACTAATACTCAATCTGATGTTAATGGAGTATATTATATACATCCTTCAGATGCAAATTCGTCTCAATTAGTAACTGTAAAATTTGATGACGTGGAAATGCTGCACTACGTGGAAATGGAAGCTGCACACAAATTTGATCCTAGAGCCAGAGCTTGTGTGTTTCTAGGATATTCTACTGTTCAGAAAGGCTATAAGGTCTTAGATCTTTCTAACTCATAAAATATCAATCTCTAGAGATGTTATTTTTCATGAACACAATTTTCCTTTTCATTCCACAAATAATTCCACCAAATTTTCTAATGACATTTACTTACCTTCTCATACCACTTATGTTTATGATTGTGATACCTCTTCACATATTATTTCTGAGTAACCTGATACTTCTTCACCTATTGCTCCTGAGCAATCTGATACTTCACATGATATTGATGTTGTTTTTGAGCAACCTGATGCTAATGTTGTGGACATTAGTACTAATCTTTCTGATATCCTGAAATCTCTGTTAACACTGAACATACTCTTCAACCTGTATTGAGAAGATCTCAAAGATCACACACAACTCGACGATATCTCAATTCTTATCAGTGTCATACTAGTGCAACTTCTTCACAATGGTGCAATCTTATTCATCATACACCAGAGGCACCTATTTGTCTAATTGTTGAACCTGTTTCCTATGCTCAAGCTGCTGCAGATTCCTTATGGGTTACTACAATGCAAAATGAAATTAAGGCTTTAAATGACAACCATACATGGGAATTAGTTCCTCTTCCACCAGGTAAAAAGGCTATAGGTAGTCGTTGGGTTTTCAAATTCAAGTTAAAATTAGATGGGAGTCTTGATAGGTGTAAGGCCCGCTTGGTAGCTAAGGCTTTAATCAAAAGTTTGGTATTGACTATAAGGAGACATTTTCTCCACTTGTCAAAATGGCTACAGTTAGAACTCTTGTTGCTGTGGCTGCTAGTAAACGTTGGCCTTTATACCAATTGGACGTCAACAATGCTTTTTTGCACGGTGATTTGGTTGAGGAGGTGTACATGAAGGTCCTAGATGGTATACATAATCCTGACAACCTTGTTTGCTTATTACGAAAATCCATATATGGTCTTAAACAAGCATCCCGTGTTTGGAATGCTAAACTGGTTGTCGAGTTGCTCAATCAAGGATTCAAGCAATCCAAGAATGATCATAGTTTACTCATTAAGAAACAGGATCAGAAAATTTGCATTGCTGCAGTTTATGTCGATGATATTATTCTTACTGGAACTGATCTTGATGGAATGGGGTCTATAAAGGCTCACTTACATCAGTTGTTCAGTATTAAAGATTTGGGTAAACTTCATTTTTTTTCTGGGCATTGAGGTCGATTATTTGGATTCTTGTATTTTCCTGAGTCAACGAAAGTTTGTCAAAGAGCTATTATCTTGTAGTTCTTTTGATGCTTCTAAACCAGCTTCTACTCCGCTTCCTTTAGCTCTCAAATTATCCATGATAGATGGAGAGCTCATTTCTAACCCTGAAGATTATAGAACTATTGTAGGTAAGCTTAATTACCTAACCAATACTCGTTCAGACCTTGCTTATACTGTCCAGTCTCTGAGTCAGTTCATGAATGCACCACGAACTTCTCATTGGTCCGCTTTGTATCACACGTTGAGATACATTGTAGCCACTCCTGATAAGGGTATTCTCCTTAATGCTTCAGATACACTCAACTTCAATCCTTTTCTGATGTAGATTGGGCATCTTGTGTGAATTCTCGCAGGTCTATCACTGGTTACGTTTTATTGTTTGGTAATTCTCCTATTACCTGGAAGTCTAAGAAACAACCTACAGTTTCTAAGTCTTCGTCTGAAGCTGAGTATAGAGCTATGCTGCTTCTGAAATTACTTGGGTTGTTCGATTGCTATAAGACCTTGATATTTATGATCTCAAGCCAGTCACGTTACATTGTGACAATCAATCTGCTTTGCATATTGCTCAGAACCCTGTCTTTCATGAACGCACCAAAGACATCGAGCTGGACTGTCACTTCACTCGTGATAAAGTATTAAAGGGCTTGATTCAGTTAACCTACTTGCGTACTAGTTCTCAGTTAGCAGATGTGTTCACAAAGGTTGCCCCATCTCCTCATTTTAACTCTTAATGTCCAAGTTGGGATTGTTTCCCACTCCCAACTTGAGGGGGGCTATTGAAGATAGTAGTACTAGTGCAGCTTCCATTTCCACGTAGTGCAGCATTTCCACGTCATCAAGAATACACAACCAATCATGAGCTGTTTACAGTTGTCTTGCCACATCAGCTGAGTTTGAAAGGAGTTTAGAGGAGTTAGTTAAATACTGTATGATCATTTCAGTTAGTAACTTTTACCATTGTATTCTACAACTCTAAAAAAAACATTTTAGCTCATCAATATGAGCATTACTTAGTTTTCATATTTGAATCTTCTACACATTGTTTTGTTCTTCATTTCTCAAAGATTATCAACCGGTAAAAAGTGGAAGCATTTTAAGGTATACTTAATATAGCATGTTTTACATTATTTACATATCATATATGCAATGTGTAATTTAATTATTTACATTGATTTATAGAATTGTGTGGAAGTTTTGGATGGAACATATATTAGAATGACTATATCCGTAGAAGATAAGCCAAAATCAGTGTTCCAGAAATCGCTAGGCGGCCCAGGACGGTTAGGGTACCGCCTAGCACCTAATCGGGTAGACGGGGATTAATCAGACGGATTAATCGGAGCATTAATCGGTTGTATTTAAATATTATTTTTAATATTTTTATTTATTTAATATTTTTGCCCTAATATTTTTTCCGATTTTAAAATTTTCCAATGTTTTTTGCCGATTTTGACCGCCTTCAGCCGGTTTTTGCCGATTTTTGACCGCCTAGACCGCTTTTTGACCGCCTAGGCCGATTTTTGACCGATTTATATAAAAAATGCCTAAATTTTCGCCTAACCCCGCCTCGGGGCGTTTCGGAGCCGCTTAGCACCTAGGCGCCGCCTAGACGACCGCCTAGACCGATTTTTAGAATACTGGCCAAAATACATAAATAAAGAGGTGAAATTATAATTAATGTTCTTAGAACTTGTTCACCAAATTTGCAATTTCAATACGTGTTGATTGATTTTAGGAAGAATCAGCTGCGAATGGAAGAGTCCTTAAAAATGCTACATGTAAACATGGATTAATTATCCCCACAAATAATTAACTATATGTTCATTATTATAAATACGAATAAGTAGAATACAATATTGCATAACATACATTTTATTTTATTAACCTACTGCTACTGTATTATGTTACAAGTGAACCTAAATATGGCACATAATTTTGTTGGGCTTCCCGCAAAGCTCAGA
Organism: Saposhnikovia divaricata; assembly: GCA_036435485.1. Classification (NCBI taxonomy): domain Eukaryota; kingdom Viridiplantae; phylum Streptophyta; class Magnoliopsida; order Apiales; family Apiaceae; genus Saposhnikovia; species Saposhnikovia divaricata. The sequence continues at coordinate 61,199,069 of CM071594.1, forward strand.
GGTGGGCTTGGTGCGAGAATTGACAAAATGCATGTTCGTTGCACCCCTTTCAAGTTTCCAAGTACAAATGCAATTATGCAACTGCCAACAAAGTAAAATACTATGCTGCTGTTGTGGAAAAAAAAAAAAATACTATGCTGATGAGATCATATTCTATATTTAAAATATTATAAAATTTATTATTTTAGCAGCATATTCTACCTAAATTGTTATTTTTTAAAATTTTTGATAATCATCCCGAAACATATATTCTACATCTAGAACATATGTTTTGCAGAACAATTCATTTTGCAACATTTATTAGCAAAACATACATGAATCTCAAAATTTTTAATAAAATAGTAATTTTCATTAAACATTTTTTGTGAAATAATGCATTTTAAAATATTATATTTACAATATATGAAAGTCTCCAAGATTTTCAATAAAACGAAGATCTCCATATAATGTTATTCATTGCCAACAATATATTATAAGTAATTAAGGAAATAAGTAATCTCTCCTCGCAAAATTCTTAACTTTTATATTATAATTAGTGATTAAAAATAATCACTTGGTAGGTTTAATGTATGGCCACAGTTCATTTTTGGTATGTTTAATGTATGACCATAATTCATTTTGACACATTTAAAGCACTTGGTAGGTTTAATGTATGGCCACAGTTCATTTTTGGTACGTTTAATGTATGATCACAATTCATTTTGACACATTTACACCCCACCCTACTTCCACTTCGTGTTATTTAAATTTAATTACAGAAATTCTTGTCATAAAAAAAATAATAATTAAAATAAAATAATTTTTACTATATACTAGCTTATAACCCGTGCAATGCACGGGTTTCTTGTATTATATTATAAATTTTATTTATAAATAATGTATACAATTTTAATATATTTTATTAATAATTGAGAAATATGATGTGATATTTTCGAGTATATATCAATGATTGTAATATTTGTTGTAAATTAAATGGGTAACATGTTTTAATTATAAAGGAAATATCACATCATATTTCTCAATGATACGTTTGATGTTTTTAGGTGTTTATAAAAGATAATATGTTTAACTAAAAGTAAATGTGAAAAAGGTAATCGATTAATTACCGTTAATTTTAGATTTGTTTTAAATTAAAAAGGTAATGTGTTTTAATTGAAAGAAAATATTAATGATCGAAAGATATGATATGATTGATGTTTTTAGGTTTTTATAAAAGGTAATATGTTTAACTAAAAGTAAATGTGAAAAGGCAATCGACTAATTACCATTAATTTTATTATATTAATGTGAAAAAGGCAATCGACTAATTACCATTAATTTTATTATCTTAATCGGCTAATTATCATTAATTATAACGTGTTTTAATTGGAAAGAAAATATTAATGATGGAAAGATATGATATGATTGATATTTTTAGGTGTTTATAAAAGGCATTATCTCGACTTATTACCATTAATTATATTATGTTATTATTTATTTTAGGTGTATTTATGTTTTTTTACAATGAAGGGTAACTTAGTACCAAAAAACAGGTTCAATGTTTCGAAATTTATATAATAATATAGATGTGTAGTAGTGTAAAATTTATATAAAAAAAAAAAAATCAAATATACACTTAATGTTTAAAGGCATGAAAAATGTAATTGATAAGAATATAATTTAAACATAAAATTATTTTTTGGGTTAATATGATCATCAAAAGACATGCTATATACTGGTTGTCTGGCTATATATATGACCAAAACGACTCATTTAGTTGAAGCAATGAGCAACAATGGCAGATCAACTAGTATGCAAAACAATTCTCAAGAGTGAGGCTCTACAACAGGTAATCAAGATTTTTAGTCTAATATATAGTTACTTAAATACATTCTCTATTCAGCATTTAAATAATATTTAGTTTGTTTAGCTTGAAATTTAATTATTTACGAGGTCTAATATTATTTGTGGTTTGCAGTACATCTATGATGTGAGTGCCAAAGGAAGGGAGCATAAGCTACTCAAGGAAATCAGAGAAGCTACCTTCAAGAAATATAGCGAGAAGTAATTAACGAGACCATCGTACATTGTGTTTAATTTGTACATTTTAAGCACACACATTTGTTCGAAACATGTAAATTGTGCATGAGATAGATGTAAACATATTAATAATTTTTGGATACAGTGGATACAGGGCGCTGATGGGAGTGGCTCCTGATGAAGGGTTGTTTTTGTCGATTTTGTTGAAATTAATGAACGCGAAAAAGACAATGGAAATCGGAGTGTTTACTGGCTATTCTCTTCTAACTACTGCCCTCGCATTGCCTGATGATGGCAAGGTATGCTCTGTTCTGTAAAAACAATATTTTTTTTTTTTATTTTTATGTGAGCTAATCAAATTGTTGTCGATCGATTTATGGACCTTGTTGATGGATGATTTTGGCAGATCATAGCAGTAGATCCGAGTCGGGAGGCATACGAAGTTGGCTTGCCATTCATTCGTGAGGCTGGCGTGGAGCATAAAATCAACTACATTGAGTCAGCAGCCCTGCCTGTTTTAGATGAGCTGCTGAAAAAAGTAGGATTTTTGTTATTTAAATTTCAAAATTTCGAGTCCTTGATTAATAAAAATGCGCACGCAGGGGGAGCAATTTGATTTCGTGTTTGTGGATGCTGACAAGCCAAACTACATATATTACCATGAGAAATTGCTTAAATTGGTGAAGCTTGGAGGTGCTATCGCGTATGATAATACTTTATGGTTTGGTTCAGTAGCACTGAAAGAGGAAGACCTAAAATCTGTGGTTGACCCTACCAACTTGGAAGGATTTATTGGTTGCAGGCGCAGTATCATGGAGCTCAACAGCAGCCTTGCTTCGGATCCCAGAATCGAGATTTCGCAGATTTCAATTGGTGATGGAGTCACTTTGTGCAGGCGCATTGTCTGATCATCCATCAATATTTTGTTGGTGTTCGTGGGGCAAAGCTCTTTACCACTTTCCCGTTAATAAAAGTCGTGGACGGTATTTTATTCCAAGTATTTTCATTTGTTTTTGTTTAGGTGTGCCCAACGCCTGGTTGTTTATGGGTTATATATATGTATCACTTTCATCGTTTGTGTTAATTTCTTCCTCGTCTTTTTCATCAGTTTCTCTAATTAAATCTCAATTATCGTCGAATAAATGTTGTTATATTATAAAATGAAAACTATCAATTGAAAACTTGAAAATATAGAGTTACATTTTAAATACTTTTGCCGTAAATGGCAATTTTATAAATAACTTAAGATATACATATAATCAGGGGAAGGGGGTTCAGGGGAGCTTCAGCCCACCCCTGACCTCCTATAATCCTTTAATTAGGTCTATAAATTTAGAGTTTTTCATACAATAGCCCACCCTATTTAACATTCAACCCACCTCTATTTGAGAAATATAAGATGTTCTATTTGAATTCCTGGATCCGCCACTATACATAATATACTTGTAAACCTGGTTTCAATTAATTCTGCAAGACACTTTTCAAAAGTTAAGAGGCCTTTTTAAAAGGAAATTATTCTTCTTAAGTTTTAAACATGTATCCCTATGCCGATCAATGATAATCCGTACTTGAGATGCAAAATTGCTAACAATGGCATACCATGCAGTACGTCCGTCGAAACTCTAAAGGAATGGACATGAGCACCCAAGTAAATAAGAGAAGCCACCTCCAAAACATATGGGCACTGAGTACGAGATTTTGTTAACATTTCTGAATTTTATCCTATATCTCATCAAAGCTTATAAATTGAAATATTTCTTAAATTTAGGTGATACAAATACTCTAATTTAAATTTTGATCAGCGGCTATTTTTTCCCTCTCTACAAAGGTAAATATTATGTTTTAATTCATTTTCGTAAGTTTCTGCAAATATATTTTTGAATTTTAATTGAGTTTTATATCGAAATTTCATTCTCATTTTCGTCAACGAAATTAAAATTTCATGATTCAAATGTCATATAATCAAATAAAGAGGATTTGTCAGTTCTAACTTCATTCACTTGGTGTGTCTAACCTCTTGCGGTCTTTCTACTACAAGAATTCAAACTCTATATTGCTAACAATGGCATACCTGCAGTACATGTTTGATGTCAGTACGAATTACCAAAGGGGGAATGACGAATGAGCAACTTAATTAAGAAGGAAAAAAAAAAAAGGAAGAAGCCACGTCCTTATTTTAAGACCATTGTCAGGAACTGATTCCTTATTCTCGATCTATTTAAAATGCCAAACTACAAATAAATAATTGGTGTCCAGGAAGTAGTGTTGTGTTTATAGATGGATTTTTCTTGGTTATGATCATGCTGCATTTGTGGTATGGGATTGGCCGAAATGAATATTGCTCCAAGCTGAGTTCAGTTGGTGCATATCTTCACAGGTTTTTTTTTACCAGTTGTGCATGATCGACTACTGCATGCTATGTATATATGGTAAGATATGGGTTAACCTGCAGGCTGATAAAGTATGCATTGATCAGTACTGGAACTTCTTATCGGGTTGGTGGATTAAAAAGTGTTTTCCAAAAAATTTGCAATGCGTGTGTGGAAAAGTCTTTGCAGGCCTGGCCGTGGATGTTTGATTTGAATTGCTTTGCGCGAGTTGATTATACATCATATAATTAAGTTCTGGTTTTATGAAGCAGCAGAGGTTTAATTTTTTATATGAATTTGGCTGGATGTGTTTATTTTATTCCTGGTTAAACTAACATTCTTATGGTGGCTGGACTTGGAAGAAGCTCAGTTTCAACGTTTTAAAACGGGTTCCAATATTTGGGGTTTATAAATATTAAATTTCTTTATTAAAATTTTGGGGTTCAACAATTAATTTTTGGGTTCAACTTTTCGATTTCGGGTTTTAGAAATATTCGGAATGACGAATAAACCGTATACAGAATTAGGGTTTAGGGTTTAGGGTTGTTTACAAACCCTAAACCCTAGACCCAAAACCCTAATTTATCCTGATTTTTAAACGCGTTAGCGTTTAAAAATCAGGCCGCCGGATTCAATCTTATAATTTTTAAATTTATCTGTATTCCATTAGAGGTTCAACGGTTAACCTTTGGGGTTCAACTTTTCCATTTCGGGTTTTAGAAATATTCAGAATGACGAATAAACCGTATACGGACTTAGGATTTAGGGTTTAAGGTTGCTTACAATCCTAAATCCTAGACCCAAAACCCTAATTTATTCTGATTCTTAAACGCGTTACCGTTTAAAAATCAGATCGCCGGACTAATTAAAATATTTATTTTTTAAAATTTTGTATTCCATTAGGGGTTCAACGGTTAACCTTTGGGATTCAACTTTTCCATTTTTGGTTTTAAAAATATTATAATAACGAAATTAATACGTTTATTAATTATACGTTTTTAATAGTGTTTTTAAATATATATTTAGGAAAAAATATTAATACATATTACCTAATTGAAAATTGCGTGATACCCTATTACGCATCTCGCAAATGGGTAATAGATTGTATTACCCTCTGGAAAAATGCGTAATAGCTAAAAAAAAATATGTTACGCATTTTGACAATGCATAACAAATTTTAAGCATTCTCAAAATGCGTAACTGAGTGGTATATATGGCCAGGATTTTTGGACTTGGGCATTCTCGTCACTTCCTTTTTAAAAAACTGGTAAAGATGGCCTTTATCCCCAATTTTGATTATCGATATGTTCCCTACTTAATTAGCAGTTAAATAATATTTAGTTTGTTTTTTTCTTGAAAATTTGCTTACAAACTAAGTCTAATAATTGTGGTATATGCAGTACATATATGATGTCAGTGCAAAAGGGAGGGAGCATGAGCTACTCAAGAAGATTAGAGAAGCCACCGCAGTAATTAACTGACTCTATCATATCAATATACATCGTACTTTCAAGTTTCACTTAAATTGATTTGTTTGATTTTTTTTTTTACATGATCGATTTTCTAATTCAAACAGCTCGCATCATGTTGAATATAATATATCATTTTTTTTTAAAGAAATAAGAGAATCTTTTATTCTATACATTTTATAGATTTGTAAAAATGCATGACTAATTATTAATAGTTCGTCAAAATTTGTTCTATTTAAACGAAAAAAATCAATAATTTGATTTGTGGGGGACAGAAGACATGGTATATCTTAAGCACATGTTCAACATGTCAACTGTGCATGAGATGAAAGTAAAAACGTACTTACCTATATGCAGGGCGGTGATGGCATGGGTTGTTTCTGTCCTAGATACTAATTCGTTGAAACTAATGAGTGCGAAGAAGACATTAGAAATAGGAGTGTACACTGGTTATTCTCTCCTAACTACTGCCTTTGCATTGCCTGATCATGGCAAGGTATGCTCTGTTCCGTTAATTTTGGTTATTTTTATGTAAGCCAAAAAAATGTTTATCATGGCCCTTGTTGATGGATGATTTTGGCAGATAGTAGCAGTAGATCCAAGTCGGGAGGCATACGAAGTTGGCTTGCGATTTGTTATGCCCTAATCTAGGCATAAGTTCTAAATAGGCTCAATGGACTATACTAGGGGCCCAGCTCTCCTAATGGGCTCAAATATCTCTTAGTGAACCTAAATATTGAAGAAGGATCAACAAGGCATGAGGCCCGATTAAGGATCGCCAAACATCTATCTCATAAATCTCTTGAAGACGCTATTTCACCCGAGAGGTCACCTTTCCTTTAATGTTAACTACTGATCCGTCACCGAATTTGACTTGCCCTGTTATTCTCTCATCCAGTTCTCTGAACTTTGATCGTTGCCCGGTCATATGATTGCTTGCCCCGTTATCTAAATACCACAAATTTGACACAAAACCTTTTCCATCTTTGTTTTGACCCAGTTTTGGACTCAATTTTTCTTCATTAATTAACATCACATTTCCTTCACTTTTATCACCTTCGATCAAGAGTAGGGTTGGTTCATCATCAGGTATTTGGGCTATGTTCACTTATTCCTTTTGCTCTTTATCTCGTCTCGGCTTCTTGCACTCTACAGCATAATGGCCATACCAAAGCAGTTGAAGCATCTAACCCTGCTTTTGTCACGAGCACCACGAAAAGTATCACCACGGAAAGAATCCTTCCCTCGAAACCTCTGAGAAGAGCCCTCTGACTTGTTTGATCGCTTCAGCCATTCATCTCTCGTAAGTAACAGCTTACTCTCCTACTTTTCTTTTTTTCTCCATTCTTCTTCGATAAGTAGCATTTGCCAGTACCTACATTGGTTTCATTCTTTCCACGCAATCTCTCTTCATGGACTTTCAAGGAACCAATTGTTTCTTGGATTGTCATCTTCTCCAGATCCCCAAATTGCTCAATAGTAGACGTAATCTGCAAAAATTTCTGTGGCATTGCGCGTATGTTGTAGAATAAAAAGTAGGGTATATTTATTGCGTATTAACTACTAGGGTTTGTGGGAGCTTCGAGCTTTAATGGCTGCTCTCGTGCTCGTGGCTGAATTGGCCTTCACAAGATGCCTACGTACTTCGATGTATATCAAAGATCAAGCCAAAAATGTAGTTCTAGGGTGAGGGGTCTGACCCTTTATATATGCTGAGAAGCCTGAGAATTATAGTAGGGTTAGGTGACTTAATGGGTAAGTCAGCCTTGAGGAAGGTTCTAGACTCCTTCCTTGTAGGAGTCTGTTTCCTTGTATGACTATGTGCCTTGGAGGCTACTCTTTGGAGAGATAATATCCTTATTTGACTTGTACTTCCCAGCTGTTAATTATCCCTCAATATTAATTACGAAATTAATATTTAAATAGGGTTTTGGACCCTGTTGGTGGGCCCCACGTTTGGACCATACCGGGTCTAATTAATGCAACATTAAATGTGTCTTTAGGGCTTATTTTTAACCCATATCATTTGCCCCCCAACTTCTAGGAAAACTGATCAGGTTTTCATAGAAGTTATATTTGTCTTAATCGAGACTCGGGGTCGTTTGTATCCCTTACCTGGGACTTCTTAACTTTCCTACCCTCGTATGGGGATTTTGGTTTACACTAGTGTTTCATATATATCACCATATTGTAAAGTGTGGAGCGACCTACACATTTACGACGATTTGCCTTTTTTGAGGCTAACTGACAGTTTTTATGTCTTACAGAAAATTATAAATAATTTTCTTGCACTTTTTCTCACTTTCCATGTACTCACGGGTATTTTTCTCATTTATTCCTAATATTTTAGGAATTTTCTTGTACCCACGGGTATTTTTCTCATTTATTCCTAATATTTTAGGAATTTTCTTGTACCCACGGGTATTTTCCTTAATTATTCCTAATAATTTAGGAATTTTTATGTACCCACGGGTATTTTTCTTAATTATTCCTAATAACTTAGGAATTTTTAATGTACCAACAGGTATTTTTCGTAATTATTCCTAATAATTTAGGAATTTTTAATGTACCCACGGGTATTTTCCTTAATTATTCCTAATAATTTAGGAATTTTTATGTACCCACGGGTATTTTTCTTAATTATTCCTAATAATTTAGGAATTTTTATGTACCCACAGATATTTTTCGTCAAAATGCGAAGTGCAAGGACCTTTCTGTAAAAATATAAACAGCAGGGGTCTTTTTGTAAAAATTATAAACTCCAATATTCTTTCTGTCAGTTTGTAAACTGCAGTACTCCTTTTGTAAAGTGTACAGAACTTGAGGTACCAAATTGCATTTTTGCCAAAAACATTAACCACCTTCGACCAGGCCTGGTCGAATTAAGGGCCTTCGTCTGTTTTGGTCGAAGGAAAGTTCGACTACAAATCCTGCTCGATTCGAGTAGGATTGTGATCGAACCTTCTTTTTTTTTTTTTTTTTTGCATTCTTCCTTTCTTTTTTTTTTCGATCAAAGATGATCGAAATAAGGCCTCTTTTGGCTGGCTAGTCGAAGCTTTTTTCGATTAGGATCTTGGTCTTTTTCGACCAGGATTTTGGTCGAACGAATAATAATATTTTTCTTGTCCAAATCCCGGATAATTTCGATCCCCAAATATGAGGTGTCCCACTCGGATAAAATTTCATTCGAATAAAATCCGACACGGATTTTATTATTATTATTTTTAATAATAATAATAATAAATTTTGTAATTTTAGAGGGGTACTCAGCCCTAATATTTTCGTAATTTACGATCGTATTTTTGGCCTCATTGGCTCGAAATTCGTCCTGAATGGAGGTCATTCATGACTTTAGGCACATAAAAATTTTCATTATATAGCCTAATTCTTGTACCAGAATTTGTGGTATTTTAGACCAGGATTTTCGATCAGGAATCCTGACCCTTAGGTCAGGATTTTCGATCAGGGATGCTGACCCTTGGATCAGCATTTTTGATCAAGAATGCTGACCCTTATGTCAGGATTTTCGATCAGGAATGCCGACCCTTAGGTCAGGATTTTCGATCAGGAATGCTGACCCTTAGGTCAGGATTTTCGATCAGGAATGCTGACCCTTAGATCAGGATTCTGGTCGAAATAAGGGCCTTCCCAGCTTCTTGGTCGAAAGGATTTTTTATCAGGATTCCTGGTCGTTTCGACCAGGATCTTGGTCGAAGTAAGGGCCAACTTTTGGCTTGGTCGGACGGACTTTCGATCAGGAATGCTGACCCTTAGGTCAGGATTTTTGATCAGGATGCTGACCCTTAGGTCAGGATTTTCGATCAGGAATGCTGACCCTTAGGTCAGGATTCTGATCGAAATAAGGGCCTTCCCAGCCTCTTGGTCGAAAGGATTTTCGATCAGGATTCCTGGTCGTTTCGACCAGGATCTTGGTCGAAATAAGGACCAATTTTTTCGCTTGGTCGAATGATTTTTCGACTAGGATTCTTGGTCGTCTCGACCAGGATTTTGGTCGAAATAAGGGCCTCTTAATGGCTTTCAGGTGTCTTCGACTGTGTGACTTCGGCCTATGGCCTTTCGGGAGGTGCTCGGCTGTTGCCCTTCGCGAGGGACTTCGGTTAGGGCTACTCGGCCTTGAGGCTTCCTTGAGGTGCCTCGGCCTTGTGGCCTCGGTTACATCGAATGAAATTTCTTAAGTTCCTGAGTTCATTATTTTTGAGCCCAAATTCTTTGCATTGGAGTCAAGCTAGAGTTCTTGGAAACCTTGTTTGGTACCGTGGCTTTCATAGTTTTTACTACTTGTTGTTCTTGATTTAAAAAGGAGAACTCGTTCGGTGTTGGTTATCAAACATTCAACCGTTAACTCTCGTTCTAAAATGTAGAAATAATGGAGTCCCTTAGTTCTTGCCCCCTTGCTTCATATAGTGGAGGTCTTGCTTCTCGGTTGATCGCTCAAGAAGTTCACTTGCCACTAAGCACTCAACTTTAAGTCTGGTGTGCCTTGGCTGGTTGCCAATCCTCTATCTTATTTCTAGGTTTCCAACCTTCTTCTTATACTTGTAGAACCTTGGCTAGGTTTTAAGTAGCCTGATGCCTCTTGTCAGGTTCGTTTGGAGGCAGATAACCTTGTTGGCCATCAAGGCTTGGATTTTGAGATTTGAAGTTCAAGACCTCAAGTGTGGAATTGTAAAGGACCTCTTATCTCAACACTCTCATTAACAGTTTCTGTACCTTCAAGGCATTATCAAGGGGCCAACCAGTCTCAAGATGAGCTTTAGGGTTTATCCTTCAGCTTACATCAACTAGTGCTACCAATTTCAAATTGATGGTCAGGTCTTCAGGACCTGGAAGTATCCTTGAATATTTGAACATATTATTTTCTAGTCTCAAACTCTTCATTGACTTGTGACACTACCAGCTTTGAGTCTCCACAGACTTTCAAGTTCTTGACCCTCAGGGCTCTTGTCAGTCCAAGGTCGGCTATCAGAGCTTCATACTCCGCCTCGTTATAGGTTGTTTGGAAGTCCAACTTCAAGGCATACTCGAGTGTGAACCCATCGGGGCTTTGCAGAACCTAACCTGCACCACTGGTTTTTGTTTTTGATGCCCCATGAAAATAGAGCATCCAATACTCCTTCTTCTCTTCCATGGGTTTCTCACCTTGCTGACCTTCCTGGTCTATTACCTCCTGCCCCCCCCCGACTTCTTGGTTGTCAATGGTATATTCAACCACGAAGTCAGCTAGAGCCTGGGCTTTGATGGTCGTCCTATGCTTGTACTTAACATCAAATTTTCCTAGTTTGATTGCCCACTTGATGAGCCTTCCATTGGCTTTCGGGCTATGCAATATGTTTCTCCAGCGGGTGTTCCATTAGGACTTCAACATTTGTCTGTATCCGGGGTCCTTCAAGGACTTAAACTATTATTTGTTGTAACCTAACTCTACCCTTCGGGGTATGCATTTGTTTGTTTCCATTTGTGTATTCTTTTATTTTCGGTACTTAGTCATCTTTGACTCACACATCAGGTGCTTGGCACATACACAATCAATGAATGGAAAACAAACTTGCATTAATAACTTGAAATGGGTTCAACCCTTACATAGAGTACTACTGTCCTACTCGGAGCAACATGCTATGTAATGGTTTTAATGAATCTTATTTCTACTTCTACTATATAAATATGAAGCTAAGTCCTACTAGGATAACTTAAGCCCAATCGAGCCTTTGCAAGACTAGGTCTGCACCACTTGATTTTGTTTTTTATGGTCCATCAAAATAGAGCACCCACCACTCCTTCTGGTCTCCTCATTCTTATTCTGAAGTTCACTTCCTGCTTGGGGTACTACCTCCTGCCCCCCGACTTCTTGGTTGCCAATGGTACACTCAACCACAAAGTCAGTTAACGCCTTAGCCTCAATGGCTGTCCGAGGCTTCTGTGTGATGTCCTCTGCTGACCTTTCTTTGTGTTCCTTACCACTGTGGACATCCATGTCTTCAATCGGAAGGACCTGCCCCCCGACTCCATCAGGCCTTAACGAGGCTACGTAACAGCTTCGTGCCATCTTCTGATCACCTTTATGTTCTCCAACACCATTCCTGGTAGGGAACTTGATCTTCACATGATAGGTTGAGGCAACAGCCTTGAATGCATGAAGTCCAGTCCTTCCAAGGATAGCGTTGTACGTTGAAGCCGCCTTGATTACCAGGAAGTTCAACATCTGAGTGGCCTCCTTGGGCTCTTGCCCAATAGTTACAGGCAACTGAATAGTCCCTTCAACTTTTGATTCTACTCCATTAAATCCATATATAGGCATGTTATTGGGGGTCAACTGAGGATCAGTGTATCCCATCTTCACAAACGCATCATGAAACAGGATGTCAACGGAAGCTCCATTGTCTATCAAGACTCGCTTCACCTCCGAGTTTCCAATCACAAGAGTTATGACCAACGGGTCGTCATGGGGGAACTTCACCCCTTCCAAGTCTGAGTCATCAAAACTAACCGCTACCTCAGTTTTTGCACGCTTCGGGGCCTCTCCCACGATGTGCAACACCTCTTGGGCATAAGCCTTTCGAGAGTTCCTAGTTGTCCCGGCCGCAGTCGGGCCTCCTGAGATCATGTTGATTACTGGCCCTCGGGGCTGTGGGTTGCGATCTTGATCGTCATCCCTTTTATTATAATCTCTTCTCTGATTACCACGGTCTTCACCCTTAGTGAAGTGCCTCAGTTTCCCTCTACGGATCAAAAACTCGATCTCATCTTTGAGTTGCTTGCAATCGTCAGTGTCATGCCCCACGTCTCTATGGAATCTGCAATACTGATTTTGGTTTCTCTTTGCGGGATCACCCCTGAGTGGCTTCGGCCATCTGAAATCCTTATCATTCTCAATGTCCAACAAGATTCGACTCCTAGGAGTATTCAACCTTGCACACTCAGTGAACCTTGACCCTTGGTTCTTCTTAGGGGCAGAGTCGGAGTCCTCACTAGTTCGGGGATACTTGTCCCTAGCATCATACTCTTGATCATCATAGTCCTGGTCTTGCTTTCACTTCTTGGAGTCATTGTTACCTCCTCCTCCACCTACGGTGGTTTCTTTCTTCAAGCTATCCTCAACTTTAATTTACTTATCAGCCCTTCGTTGGAGCTCAGCCATGTTCTCAGGGGGATGCTTCGCCAATGATCTCTTGAAGAAGAGGTCAGTGGTTCCGTGTTCCCGGGCTTCCATTGCCACCTTATTTTCCAAATCATTGATATTCAGGGTCTTGTTAGTGAATCGCTTGAGGTAATCCCTCAGATTTTCATTCTTTCCTTGCACCACATACATAAGAGATGCGGAGCTCTTCTCATGCACCTTTCCGCTAATGAATTGGCTAACGAAAGCGGCACTCAACTCCTTAAAAGAGCCAATAGAGTTCGCAGGCAATCGGCTATACCATCTCTGAGCCATGCCCGACAGGGTTTGGGGGAACGCTCTGCACTTTAGGGCATCACTTGCAGGCTGCAGCAGCAGTGCGTTTGAGAACGTCCTGACGTGATTTGCGGGATCACCCGTTCCATCATAAGCCTTAATTGTCGGCATCTTAAACTTCCTAGAGATATGAGCATTCATCACCTCCTTAGTAAATGGGGGTGTGGGATCATCAGGATCTCCAAGTGGCATGAGATCCTTCGGGTTACTCCTAGGGGTTTCCACCCTCATAGCTTCTCTTGTTGGGACATCAGCCCACTTCTGTCTTCTTGAGGACCTCTCCAAATCTATAACGGGAATCCTTCCTGAGATTGGAGGGGGTCGAATCAGACTCTGTCTTGCCTGTTCCCTTACTATGTCATCCTTTAGCCTTTGGATCTCAGCCTCATGAGCCTTAATCCTCTCCTCAGCCGTTGTGGAGGTCCATCATGGATTCCTTGGGTCCTCGCTCGAGGCTCTCTGCTAACACGTCGCCTCCTTGGATGTTCATCACGATCATCATCCTCAGATGACGAATCATCAGAATAGGGTCCAGAGTAGTCGTCCTGATAAGGATCCAATCCTCTAATATAGGATGGATCCTGTATTTGCATGGCATGTCTGCTTGGCCCTGCTCCCCGAGTAGCTAGAGGGTGGTTAGGCAGACCATACCTCGGGTTAGTATTCAATGGGAGATCCGTGGTGTGGATCTGTACCCCTGGTGGTGGGTTGTCAGGATTAAAAAGAGGAGAGACCACCATCTGAAGAGGGTTGGTTCCTCGTCCTGCTTGGTCGATCAGAGGTAGCGTACTCTCAACGTGGGGAATCGCCCCTGATTGTTGAGAAACTTGAGACTGGGTGATCACCCCTGATGCTGGGGGAGCCTGTTGGATGATCGCTCTTGATGCTGGGGGAGCCTGTTGGGTCAGGGGTGGAGCAGAGCTGAGTGGCATGGCCTCAGTTACAACTGATGTTGTTCTTCGTGTTTGAACCATGGTTGATGTTGTTTTCCCACAGACGGCGCCAAATGTTGTGGAATAAAAAGTAGGGTATATTTATTGCGTATTAACTACTAGGGTTTGTGGGTGCTTCGAGCTTTAATGGCTGCTCTCGTGCTCGTGGCTGAATTGGCCTTCACAAGATGCCTACGTACTTCGATGTATATCAAAGATCAAGCCAAAAACGTAGTTCTAGGGTGAGGGGTCTGACCCTTTATATAGGCTGAGAAGCCTGAGAATTATAGTAGGGTTAGGTGACTTAATGGGCAAGTCAGTCTTGAGGAAGGTTCTAGACTCCTTCCATGTAGGAGTCTGTTTCCTTGTATGACTATGTGCCTTGGAGGCTACTTTTTGGAGAGATAATATCCTTATTTGACTTGTACTTCCCATCTGTTAATTATCCCTCAATATTAATTACGAAATTAATATTTAAATAGGGTTTTGGACCCTGTTGGTGAGCCCCACGTTTGGACCATACCGGGTCTAATTAATGCAACATTAAATGTGTCTTTAGGGCTTATTTTTAACCCAAATCAGCGTAGTACTTTCTTCATTACATAGGCTTCAACCATTTTTTCTCCCAATGCACGGATATTCGTCACTAACCCGTTTAGTTTCAGACAGAAGCCATCAAGTGATTCTGAATCTTTCATACTTATTGATTCAAACTCAGATTTTAGAGTTTGAATTTTTGCTGTTTTAGCGTGGTCCGCACCCTGGCACAGAACCTTTACAGCCTCCCAAGCCTCTTTCGCTGTTTCTTTCCCAGCAACAGGCAACAGGATGTCTTCAGGTATATCCTGATAGATAGCATCCAACGCCATCTTATCTGTCTTCTCTTCAATTGTAGTCCTTGGATCTTTCGGTACTATAGCCTCCCAGATGCCATGAGCCTACATATACACTTTCATTTTCAGCGCCCACGCTGTATAGTTCTCCCTGATCAACATGGGATAACTCAAGCCAACTGCCCTCCTTGTTTTTCCACTCTCCATCGTTGATACCCTGGGCATATACTTGGGCATCAAAAGAGGCTCTGATACCACAATGTTAAATACAAACAAGCTCACGAGTGTTTGATATAAAACAGAATAGAAAAACACATATGCACTGGAATGGCTTAATCTTTATTATGCAAGCATTACAGCTATATATAAACTAATTACAAGAATGAAAGCAAACGAAATAACAACTAACTTCCTAAGACTAATGAATGATTGATTTTGTTTCCATCAGTGCTCCTATAATCTCTCAACTGTCTGGAGTCTAATTTCAACTGGTAACTTGGTAATCACACAATGCCAAAATTAAAACAAAACACGATATAGAGGATCCTAAAATTAGATTAAAATCCAACAAATCAAAATATATTCGAACGCGCATATATAGAACTTTTCACATATTCTGCAATAAGGTTTTATTGCTGCGCTAGCACTGAAGAACTACCTATAAATAGCATACTTCTCACGTTAGTATATGAAATGAGAAAATCAAATAAAATAATTAGTTCAAAATATAAAATAAAAATTAGGTTAAACTGACCATGCAAGACACGTTTGATTAGAAAAAGGAAGCACAACACGTTGTTGAGAATTTACCTAAGTATCCCAAAATTTACCCCAAAATTTTTCCCAAATAAGTTGGCATGACATTTGACACATTTTAATTTGTGGGCTCATATGTATGAACACGAGATCCCATATTATTATTAGGAAACTTACTAATTACCCATATAACAAATAAGCATTTGGAAAAAAAATTGGAATATTTTTTGGGTTCCTACCATTTTGCTTTACCTACCAAGCTAGTCATTAATATTAAAAGTAACTGGCCACTAGTCATTATTAAAAGTAATCCATGACTGGCTATATATAGGACCAAAACTTAGTAGTTTAAGCAGTGAGCAACAACTTTCCCTCGAGAAAAAAAAAAAGAAAGTGAGAAACATAATGGCAGATGCACTAGTATATATATATATATGCAAGACAATTCTCAAGAGTGAGGGCGCAGGTGATCATATATATAGATCTTGATTATCGACATATTCTGTAATTAATTATAAGCAGTTAATTATTGCTGTATTTAGTTTGTTAAAGGTTGAAAATTTACTTAATTACCAACTTAGTCGTCTATAATTGTGGTATGCAGTACATTTATGATGTCAGTGCCAAAGGGAACGAGCATATGCTACTTAAGAAGATAAGAGAAGCCACCTTCAAAAAATTCAGCTGGCAGTAATTAACGACTCCATCATATCCATTTATATATTTTCTACTCCCATGTTGATCCACTCGAATCGATCGACCTGCTTGATTTTTTTGTCATGACAGATTTTCTAATTCAAATTTCACATATTATATACAGCTCGCATTATGTTAAAAATATAAGTTCACAAAATTTTAAAATATCAGTCATTCGATTTGTGTGGGACATGATAAGACATATAATATCTTAAGTACATGTTCAAAACATGTCAACTATGCATGACAAGGATGTTAAAACGTGCTCATTTACATGCAGGGCGCTGATGGGAGTGGCCCCTGATGAAGGCTTGTTTTTGTCCATGCTGTTGAAACTAATGAACGCGAAAAAGAACTGGTTATTCTCTCCTAACTACTGCCCTTGCATTGCCTGATGATGGCACGGTATGCTATGTCCTGTAAATTTTAGTATTTCTTACACAAAATTTGAAGAAAAATGGTTATTGACTTGTTATAGTAATTGTTAATGGATGATTTTGGCAGATAGTAGCTATAGATCCAAGTCGGGAGGCATACGAAGTTGGCTTGCCATTCATTCGTGAGGCTGGTGTAGAGCATAAAATCAACTTCATTGAGTCAGAAGCCATGCCTGTTTTGGATGAGCTGCTCAAGAATGTAAGTTATTAATCTTGAGATTCAAAATTTCTTAATTTGGAGTCGTTGATTAAACTATATAAATATGCATGCAGGGGGAGCAATTTGATTTCGTGTTCGTGGATTCTGACAAGCCAAACTACAAAAATTACCATGAGAAATTGCTTAAACTAGTGAAGCTTGGAGGTGCTATCGCGTACGATAACACATTATGGCATGGTACAGTGGCAGAGAAAGAGGAAGACGTAAAATTTGTAGCTGAAACATTTAGCTTGGAAGAATTTCTTGGCTGCAGGCGCGCTATTGTCGACCTCAACAGCAGCCTAGCTTCGGACCCTAGAATCGAGATTTCCCAAGTTTCAGTTGGTGATGGAGTCACTTTGTGCAGGCGCATTATCTGATCATCCATCACTTCTGTTGTTGTTGTTGTTCGTGGGGAATAGCTGTTTGCCTCTTAATAATGTCGTGTGCTTGTGTTCATGTAAACTTCTACTGGCCGGCCAGTATTCGTCTATCCCAAGCATTTTAATCATTTGTTTTTGTTTAGGTGTGCCCAATTGTTTATGGGCTATCTATCCTATATGTATCTATCTATACTATACTATACTATACTATTATAAGCAAAAAAGTGGTTTTGGTACTCTTTTTTTGGTCATTCAATAACAGTTAAATTTTAAGATAAATAAATGAAAACCGTCGGATCAAATGCTAAAAGAATATTCCTTTTCTAATATTTAAAATACTAATATAGGTTCCAAGTTCGAATCCTACCAACAACGTATCTCTATTAAACATATATATTATTTTATAAACTACTCTCACGAATTTAAAACCCGTCAACAACATATTATTAATTAAAACACTATCGTTAAAAAAACTGTCAAACATGTATTATAATATTTTATTATCTTCTATAATTTATTTTCTTACTAATTAATATATATATATATATATATATATATATATATATATATATATATATATATATATATATATATATATATATATATATATAGAGAGAGAGAGAGAGGGGTTGGGGAACATGAGATATATCTCAGGTAAGTTCCCTAAGATATCCATCTTTTATATGTAAAAATAAAGTGGGTGTTTTAGTAAATTCACAATTTTTTTAATTAGCCCTGCGGGCCCAGGAAAATTTAGAGTTAGTTTGTATCTATCTTAGGAAAAGTTCCCTGAGATATATTTCAGGGTCCTTTTTCTCATATATATATATATATATATATATATATGAAAATATGGATAATAAAACAAAAAATATTAAAAAAAACATCCGTGCATCACACGAGTAATAAGCTATATAGTAAAAAATTACACAAAATCTGAAATACACTTAAAATATAGAAAATTTTGTATAAAAATCGAAAAAAGTTCTACATGATTAGATAAATTTCACTTTTCCTTTTAAATAAAAGTTAAAAAATAATTTTTGTGTAATATTTATATCTATACGGGTGAAGGCCCCAAATAACCATATTTTAAATGCTGGAAACCAAAATACCCACGGGTGGAGGTGGAGGCCCTAAATACCCACGAGACACGCTAGTGGTGAAGGAGTATCTGTCAGATACACCACTGGGGAAGTAGTATCAACAACATACGCTAGTACTGAAGGAGTGTCTAGCAAATACGCGATTGAAACTACAGGAAGTTTTATCTAAGATGCAAATACGGTACTGGTAATTGGGCATCCATCTTATATGTTACTAGTAATTTGTCCTCCTCTTTCTCCATTCCTCTGCCCCATTACATCTCCGTTCACCTCCTCTCACCCCCCCCCCCCTAAACCATTCGCCCTTCATCACCAACAAACCATTCAACCTCCTACTCTCACCGCTACAACCAGCCGCACCTCACCTTTACAACAGACCTCCTCCTCCCTTCTATTCCAACGGCCGCCTCCATTCCATTTCATTTAGCCCCGATCTGCAACTCCTTCGCCGACCACCCCTCCTCTCCTTCACCTTCCGCCATCTCCCCTCCACCAACAACACAATTCACCACCTTCTTCACTACTTTCCGCCGCACTCCAATAACCCATCCACTATTTTTCTTCTCTGCCGCCCCCTCCCACACCCATCTCCCTCAATCATCGCCCATTCATCCTCCGTCCTTCAACTACCGGCATATCCCTTGGCCAACAACCCACCACACCAACAAACAATTCTGTTGATGTGTGCCAGTATATGTGAATTATGAGTGTTTTGAGACACGCTAATGTGTGTGGCGTGTTTAGTGGGTATATTGGGCCTTAAACCCCATTTAAAAGTGTGGTAAATCGGCCAATTCCTTTATCTATACGTATGTATTTTAAAGTAATAATTCAAAATAAATAATTTTAATAATATTTATATACATGGGATTATAAAGTAAAAAAATTATTTTAAAAATAAAAATATATATACAACTTAAAACTTTAATAATAAAATGTAATTAAAAAATTTATAAGTAACCGTGCATAGCACGGGTTATAGGTAGTATATGTAGTATCACTTTCAATCTTTCATCGTTTGTGTTAATTTCTTCCTCTTCTTATTTATGATCAGTTTGTGTTAAAATATCATGATTCTCATGATTAAATTCAAGACCATGGTTGGAAAACTTGATCATTTTTATAAAATATGGTAAAAATAAAGAATCAATCTTAATTTTTTTTTTGAAAAATTATTAAAAATTAATGAAATAATTCAAAGCAATTCTATCATAGAATCAAATTTATCCAAAATGATAAAATCAAATTCAAATCAAGTTTTTTGTTCAAATTTAATGTGTTAAATCCTTTATAAAATTTATATGTTGTTAATATTCTATATTAAAATAAATGTTATGTTTTTAAAAAATTTATTTGTAATTTATTGATAAAAAATTTTCTCTGAAACTCTATATAAGAAGGAAGGTTCAAACTGTAAGCACTACTAAAGTCACTACCTGATTTTGAATTTTAAAGTCAGCTAGAATCCCACTCTATCATATTTTTCTTTTTTATTATTTATTTTTAGTTACGGTTGATAAAACTCTACTTGTTTAGCCTATATATATATATATTATGACCACGTGCGTAAATCCAAGTTAATAGTGTCAAAATTTGAAATTTTACAATTAAAAATTAATGTATAAATTTTACTATAATAGGATCAAGATATAAATTTAATTTATAAATTTCGAGTAAAAATAAGTTAATATAGTAAAAATTTATACAATATCAGTGAGGAGTGAAAGTCCTGTATATTACTATTATTTTAGATGTAATTATTCCCGAAATAACAATTTGCGCGTGAGATGACCAAAATAACGTTCTGAACACGCATTTCTCGTATGTGTAGCTTTTTACACGCATGTAGCAATTGTGTGTGCTACTAATTCTAATATTTTAATCCTGAACGCGCATATATATACTGCATTCGGAGCCAGATATGCATTTACTAGGTACTATATCCATGTGCGTCATGTATATACGAATATGGTACACATGCGTATGTCACATATAAAAAGTTGTACATTATTAACTGTCATGGGACTTAATGTAGGGTGTTGACATCCTCTATCACAATTCTAAATTAAATGGTCCAAAACGTCACAAATAAAAAATATAATCCTAAATGTCACACTAATAGAAAAATTATAATATTCGTCACACTATTATTTTAGATGTTATTGTGCCCAAAATAACACTTTGCGTGCGAGATGACCAAAATAACGTTCTGAACACACATTTCTCGTATGCGCAGTTTTTTACACGCATGTAGCAATTGTGTGTGCTACTAATTCTAATATTTTAATCCTGAACACGCATATATATACTGCATGCAGAGCCAGATACGCATTTACTAGGTACTATATCCTTGTGTGTCATGTATATGCGAATATGGTACACCCGCATTGTCTTTATGCGTATGTCACATATAAAAAGTTGTACATTATTAACTGTCATGGGACTTAATGTAGGGTGTTGACACCCTATCACAATTTTAAATTAAATGGTGAAAAACGTCACAAATAAAAAATATGATCCTAAATGTCACACTAATAGAAAACTTATAATATTCGTCGTTTTCAATATTTCCAAAACCCAAAATGGAATTGTTAAATCCCAAAGTGTAACTGTTGAACCTCTAAGTGAATACAGATAAATTTTTAATTTTTAATTAAAAAATTAAATATTTCGAAACCCCAAATGAAACCCGTAAAACCTTAAAATTGAACCCCAAAATTGTGTTTACTTATCGAGTCCATTTATAATAAACTATTTAATAAGGTTATATATTTTGTGTTAATTTGACTTACATTTCATTAGAAATAAAAGAAAAATAAATATGAGAGTTACATATTTGATAAATGTGGGAGTTACATATTTATGTAATTATTATATTGATTGTGTATTAACTATAGTAAAAATGTATTGGGCAGTTACTTTTCTTATGGGATGGAGGAAGTGGATGTATTGCCTATATATAGAGGTGTATTCCTATCTAGAAAAAGTACTGAAAAAGGAACTTGTTCAATCCTCACTCCGGAATCCCCTAAAATTAATATTATCTTTATATATATATATATATATATATATATATATATATATATATATATATATATCACAGGTTTTTGTTTTCTAACAGTGGTATCAGAGCTGATTGATGTTAATGTTTTTGGAAATGGCTTAAAGCTGCTAACTCTGTTTTTCCTGCCAGCTCAGTCTCTTACCTCTTGAGGAATCGTATCCACTCATATTTTATGATATTATGTATAGTCTGTTTATTTTCTTTTAGATCCCATGTACAACTTTGGTTTTAATATTTTTTATGCACACAATTCACAATTTGTTAAGCGTTGTTGCATTATATTTAGTATTCGTTTTTAATGTCTTTTTTGTCCTTATATGTCAATTGAACAACTTCATTTTTTAATTGTCTTGATTGGATATACTTTTCTTTGTTTCGGTCATAGATTAACACTGCTTTGTTTTTTTTTTGACTCTATTTTATGTGTTCTCTTATATGAATAATATTTTTTTGTAGATTGTGGGTTTATAGTCTAATATCTTTTTGGTTGTGTGCATAAGTATTTTTTTTCTAGACATTCATATTGTTTCTATTTAATATTTTCTTTTGTGTCTTGGCTATTAGAATTATTATTACTTTGTTTGGTCTAGTCGTTGCTCGATTGTTTTGTTTGTTTGCATATAATTGATAAGTCAGATATATATAATTAGATATTTTTTGATTGTCTTGTGCTTAGCATGGTTTCGATGATTATTATAAGAGAATCAATAGATTAAATTATTTATCTGTGATTGATGGGTGGACTACATCTGATAATTTGTCTAAATTGTGAATTGGAAATTGTGGTTTAAATAAATGAAATTGGACTAGAGGATATTTCTATTTGGTTTAGAAAAGGGGCACGAAAAAGGTGAAAATATTTTAAGTGGTGGTCAAGTTGATTGTATTGAAATTGAAATATAGATTGTGTCCAATATTATTTTCGAAAATTGAGAAGGCTCGAATTATAGTGAGTGGAGCAAGAGAATAAGAAATAAATTGTTTATGTACAATTTGAAATTTATCGTTGAAATAAATGTTGTTGTTTGAGAAATTTTTTGTGGCTCTCAGAATAGAGAGGAGAAAAGATAAGAAAATTGGGACAAGTGTCCGGAATCAAATAAACAAGATAATTTTGAATTTGTCATCGAAAAATATTGTGTTTTTGTTTGAACAGAAATGCTCAGAATATAGAGCATGCAAAAAAAAAATAGTTATTTTTGTTGCTAGTAATGGAGAGCACGAAAATTAACTATTTTTTTAAACGAGTACTTTATGACGTGTTTAGCAAGATCGATCAAGAATAATGAAGCGGATTTGAATATTGATAATGAACCATTGCATATGGTTGGAAATTAAACATCGAAAATTTTCACCAAAATAGATGATTGATTTTTGTGTATAATGATAGTGAAAATATCTTGTTTCTAGACATAGATACTTGAGAAAGTGAGGAGATCGTAATAATCTCACTTATTGATGAATGTCATGGCCGATGATATTGGATTTATAATATATAGTCAAAAGTGGGAGCTGAGTGATCTACCTAAACATATAAATTCCATTATGTTGTAAATGGATTTTAAAATGAAAATATAAGATTGGTGCGTTTAATGATAAATTAAAAGCCCATCTAGTTGGGAAAGTTTTTGCGAAAAATTGAGAATATTTTGTCGAGAATGAATTAAATAATTGCATCTCTATTTTGGTATGTGGGAGTCTGTTTAATATTAGTACATGTGGATGATACATTGTTAGTAAAAATAATAATAATAATAATAATAATAATAATAATAATAATAATAATAATAATAATAATAATAATAATAATAATAATAATAATAATAATAATAATAATAATAAATATCTGTTGAACAAAACTAAGTTGGAACTTAGTTAGAAATTGAGATTGAGGATATGGGTGAAATTTCTTGTATATTTAGAAATCTGGATTAAGGAGTGGAAACACTAGAATGTTCGGTTTAAACTTAAAATGGTATTTGAGCAAAATTCTTAATTGTTTTAGGATGCAGAATTGTAGTCCGACGCCAACCCTATTGGTGATGGGAAATGATGAATATGTGCAAGTAGTCCGAAGTTCGAAGTATTTTATGTTATGTAATCGATTGACTTTACTTGGCATATGTGGTTATCCTTGTGAGTGGATAATGAAGCAATTTTTGTTGAGCCTAGTGAGAGATTGTAAGGAGGATCATGATCAAGTACTTGAAGAGTACGTTGTATAATAAATTGGTATATTAGACATACGTGCCTAGAGTTATAGATTATTACGATATACGTATCAAATGTGACATTGATAATAAGAATTCAACTTCGGGAGACAATTTATTTTTGGTGGAGTTGGAGTTAGGAAAGGAAGAAACATGAATGAGCTGCAAGAAGGGATGTTAATAGTCATTATCTCTAATGGTATATTTGTAAATATTTTTTCAAAGAGATATTCTTGCAGAATTATTTGCCAGATATGTTTGTTTAATGGCTAGAAAATATTGAAATTTTGCAAATGGAATCATTCTTACAAATAGTAAGAATATAGATTTTATGAAATGTTGGAGTTAAGAAAAATAATTGAAAATGACGTCAAGAGCTATTAAGAATATAAGTTAGTATTTACAGACTCCACGAAAAGTGGGAGTCGGATAATTATTTGGAAATGACGTCAAGTGGTAGATGCTAATTTGACTTACATTTCATTAGAAATAAAAGAAGAATAAATATGGGAGTTACATATTTGATAAATGTGGGAGTTACATATTTATGTAATTATTATATTGATTGTGTATTAACTGTAATAAAAATGTATTGGGCAGTTACTTTTCTTATGGGTTGGAGGAAGTGGATGTATTGCCTATATATAAAGGTGTATTCCTATCTAAAAAAATATTGAAAAAGGAACTTGTTCAATCCTCTCTCCGTAACCCCCTAAAATTAATATTATCTTTATTTATATATATACATATTATATATCACAGGTGTTGTTTTCTAACATTTTGTTTAAAAATTTTCTTGTAATTAAGTTATATATGAAACATACGATATTTTTTATAAGAAAATATTTATTTTCAAAATATATTTTTATGGCAATTGAAATAGAATATGTATTCACACAGAAGTTAAAATACAATGTCAAATAAAATTGTAATAAAATTTTGCATGCTAGGTATTTTAAAATGTAATTATGTTCCCTAAATAGTTTAAACATAATAATAGATTGAATATATATCTATGACGCACATGTATAATATAATTTTATTTTTATTAAATAATTTTCTTAAATAAATATTTTACGTAATATAGGATGATTTAAAAGTTGTATTGTTAAATATTGTTAACATAAAATCCAATTAGTATTCAACACAATTGGAGAAGAAAATTATAGAAATTTTGATTCTAAAACAGAAAGATATGTGAATGGTGTTTAACTGATCCTGAATTAGTGATTTTGTAGTGTTTACATAAGTATGTTAGGATTCATTGATAAATTAACATATGTATGTTAAGATTCATTGATAAACAAATGACAACAACAGACAAATCAAAAATACAAACAAATTTAAATATTCCAAATCTTAATTAAGATCATAAAGTATGTTAAACAAACGCAGTTCTCATGTATGGATGAAAAGTTGACATGTCAATGAATTGATGTATATTAAAGATATAAGTGGTAAGAGGATAATAATTACATGAATTTCATAGGTTTTGATGATCACAATTAGCAAGTTAATATTGAAATATAAAATAGTGTGCTATTTTTTGTTGTACTAATTTGGTTCAGCAAGCTAATATTTAAATATAAAATAGTGTGCTATTTTTGGTTGTACTAATTTAGTTTTGCAAAGTAAGCTGTAAAATTAGTATCCCAAATCAGCAAGCCAAAGTCATAGTACCGATACAGTTTGGCAAGTCATTTGCACAGAAACAGATCACAAACAACATACTATTTGTCAACAGTCCAGAAAGTTTAGAAATGCAAAAATCATGAAGATCTTATAAGGTTTAGGGTTTATGGTCTAGGGTTTAGAATTTAGGGTTTAAGGTTTAGGGTTTAGCAGTTGTAAGGATTTTTTAAATATAAAATATGTATATTATATGTATCTGAGCTCAATTTAAAGTTTTCCATCTATTCAAAATTCTTTTCCTAAATTATAGGGGTTGGTTTTAATAAAAACTCTCTTTCTATTTCAAAACCTCTTATACGTGTTTTATTTCTTTATTTACAGAAGAACAGGTCTTATATTTTGTATCTCTCATTTGCTTCTTCTATCGAACGTTCACATAACGTTTGTAAACAATTCTAACAACTTGAACGTTGGATTGGATCCGAACGTTGCAAAATTGTTTGATTTGTTCATGACCATTTATGTAAATCTTATATATATATATATATATATATATATATATATATATATATATATGTTCTTGTTTGAATTTTCGGTTGCTGAAAATCTAAGGACAACAAGAACGTATACAACTCAGTTTTACTTTTCAAAATCTTTCACCTTGATTCTCTCCGGCTCATTTATATATTTATTTGTATTGCTTATTTAGAAAATCCATAGTTTGAGTTGTAAATCTCTTATTTGTATTGTTCTGATTGTAATCACTATTTAGTTCTTGAATACTTGGATTGGAATAGTAGAGATTCGAGGATTGTGCCAGAGAAATACAGTAAGGCAGTATAGCTTAGAGAGAATATTCTCTTTCAAGTATATTTAGCAAGCCATTTGTGTCAACAACTGGGAAATATGGTGATTTATCTTGTAATCGTTTATTAATTGATCAATAATATATTCTCTTTCCAGGTCGGTAAGGGACCAGGACGTAGATCATAGGGGATTAGGGGTCGAACCTGGGTAAAAGATTGTTGTGTTCTTTCTTTTTCCCTGCACTTTACTTACTGTTTGTGCATTTAGCCTACTGTTTGCATTCAGCGTACCATTTGTGTCTGCATAAATTGAAATTAGTAAGTTATTTCTGGTAAATATTAAAATTGGACATAGTTGAATATAATTAGTCATTTACACCTATTCACCCCCTCTAGGTGTGCATTTACACACGAATTGTATGTTTTGTTCTAAAATTCCATTATTAATTGCTTTTTTGCTAAATGATTAATCGCTTAGTAATTGCTATATGGTAATTAATTGGTTTGTTTAATCAGAAATTGGGTCAAAATTTATTTTTCAAAAATGAGTCAAGATATAAAAATCGAGAAATCAGTCCAAAAGCGGGATAATTGATTGAATTAATTAAAATTAGTAAAATATAAGAAAAATATTTAAAATTAAAAAAGGAAGAAGCTTGAACTAGAAAATAAGAAACATTACTTTTCATATACATAATTCTTGTTGAGACCATTAAATCATGAATTTTCTCAAATTTTCTTCTCAAATTCAAGATTAGATATTTTAAAATTTATTTATTGCAATTATAATAAATTTAAAATATATTTAATGTAAATAGATAAAGACTGCACATGTGTAATTAAAATAAAAACATAATTATAGATAACAATAATAAGTACACATAAAAATTATAATAAATTAATCATGATTAATGATGTGATTAATCCCCATTATCCAATTAATTCTTAGACCGATTAAGTCCAATTCCAATTAATTTTTGGGCGGTGTTTCACCGATTAAATTCAACTAGCTTTATAGCCCGTGCGAGGCACGGGTATGCTCTAGATGTGCTTAATGACTTCGCGCATATATGAATATTAGCTTGGTAATGCAATATATGTTGTGTTGTGAGTGCGAGATTTCTCCGTTAGCTATTGCTTAGTGTCAATCTCGAGTATGCATGAACCTGTTACATGTAAATTTTAAGCGATAGTAAATTTTGTAAGGCACGGGCTTGTTAACAAAATTATGTTAATATATATGTATTTGTGTTGCTCTATATTCAAATAATCAAATAGTATTTTCAATGTGTTGATGCTCAGAATGCAAATAAGTCCAAAAGAGATTATGTGTTCACGGTGTATATCAACTATATAGCTAAAAAAAGGTATCATTTGCATGCTAATCTCATTTCTAGGATTATTACTTGCATGAGTTAGGAGTATAAAAGTATTTACATAAATAGTGACTTTTCTGAACTTGCATATTAGCAAAAGATCGATACTATGAAAGAATTTATACGAGAGGCTGGCTCCAAATTGCTTGGGGATCAACCGTGTGATCCAAACACCATGAAACCAAGTGTCTTAAATTAGTGATTCAGTTTTTTGTTTGAGCTGATATTACCAGAATGGGCTGAACCTAAATTTAAAAAATGGAGAGAGCAAACAGAAAAACTTCCCCTACCCATATTGTCATAAGAAAGAGATAATGGATCGATGCATTTTCTGTTCCACTATAATTAAATATGTTAATATGTAGGTGGTTAATGTGCATGCAATTTACCGCTCGAGCTTTGCTAGTAAAATCATGTTATTATGTATTTATATTGTTTTGTATTTAAATGGTGCTTGCAACATGTAAATGCTTAGTATGCAAAATATATCTAATAAATTATCTGTTCATGATGATTGATGTATGTACCACTAAAAATAAGTAAATTTTAATGTGCTAGTCTCTTTGAACCAATGTTCAAATGAATGAGTTATGAGCATATAAGAATTTATATTAGTAGTGACTGTCTGATCATCCACAACCAATTTGTGCATTTTTACCCGGACTAAGAGATATGCGTAAGATATAAATTAATACACAAATTATAGTATCTATCTTTTAAATCCAAGTAACTTGTTTTTATTATAAAATAAAAAAATGCTACATGACTATGTACTATTCAAAATATTCTCAAAGTTTTATAATATAATCGAAATTAATATTTATCATAGTGATAAGGAATCTCACTTCTAAGTTAGAGGCCAAAGATTAAATTTCCATTGGAAACAATTTTTTTATCGTTGATATAATATAGGAGGGGTAATTTAGTAATTTCATGATAATTAAGTTGTCTCACGATATATTAATAATGAGTTTTTTAATATATCCAAAATTGATGTCTAGTATAGTGGTAAGGAATCTTTTTTACAAGTTAGAGGTCAAGAGTTCAATTCTCTCTAGGATGAATTTTTTTATCATTAATATAAAATATGAGGATTGTCTCATGATATATTAATAATGAGTTTTATAATATGTTCAAAACTCATGTGTAGCATAGTGGTAAGCATTCTAACTTACAAGTTTGAGGTCAAGGGTTCAATTCTCCATAGAAACATTTTTTTCTTAATATAATATGAAGGTTAAATTAGTAATTTCACACTGAATAAATTGTCTCACAAAACCTCATGTTGTGCTATTAATAATATAATAGATAGATTCGTGATTACTATACACGGATATGGGCTATTACAATAAGAAAATGCTATATCACAAAATTTTTTCTAAAGGCTTATGTGTCAGATTATGATATGGAATTCCGTGACCCCACGTACATAATACATATGAATCACAAATTTAAATGTGACATGTGTCATACCATTTGGTAAAAAATTTGGAAATAAATTTTGGATATGTAGCACTACCCGTTACAATTTTACATTTAAAAATCTTTGAAAATATTGTCTTTTAAAAGCGTGATGGTAAATTATTAGGGTAAAGAATTTCTACTTGTCACTGTAGAAAATATTCTATCCTAACCCGACCACACTACGTCGTTTTCCAAATTTCATGTACCAATAGTAGCCTTTTTAAGTCTGCAATCTTCTCTCCTCTCTAATATCCTTAGGCTGTGCTCCAGAGATTTTTTGGTAAAGAAGAGAAAAGAAGAGAAGAGAAGGTGAAGGAAGAGAAATAAAAAAAAAAATCTCTCATGTGTTCCCAAGTTTATGTGAAAAGAAGAGAAAATTTTGAAAAAATGATATGGAGGGAAATTTTAAAGTTAAATTAGAGCTTCTCTCCAAATCATTCCATTTTTGGAAAGAAGATTATGGAAAGAAAGTTGTTAGAATTTTCTTTCCGGATCCATTCTCTTCTTTCCTGAAAAAACTCGGGAGCACGACTTGGAAAGAAAATTTTAAAAATTTCTCTCCTCTTCTTTTCTCTTCTCTTGTTAATCTAACTCGGGAGCACAGCGTTAAGTAT
Organism: Saposhnikovia divaricata; assembly: GCA_036435485.1. Taxonomy (NCBI): domain Eukaryota; kingdom Viridiplantae; phylum Streptophyta; class Magnoliopsida; order Apiales; family Apiaceae; genus Saposhnikovia; species Saposhnikovia divaricata. The sequence goes on from CM071594.1 coordinate 61,228,905, forward strand.
GATACCCAGTAACCAGAAATATCATCGACCTGCACCATTTTACATGCCCATATTTATTAGTGTAGGAAGAACTCGTCCGAGTACTGGTTCATGTTTATCAGATACATCAACATTTACATTTTGTGCATTCACGTATTTTTCTTGAACAAATTCTGAATTAAATTATCATCATGTTGTACGAAGTAATTTTCGGCATCAATCTCTTCAGTAGTAGACATTGTGATTCACAACCTATAAATGAAGCAGGAACATTAAAATTATTAGTGACCTGAATAGCCGTTGCCCACTCATATAATGATGCAGACACATAGAGAATGAGGAAATAAAATAAAAAAAATGGACAGAAGACAAGGAAGCAAATTCATGCTGATATTATCTTAGAAAAATTTAACCAAACACTTGGTGGATTTATATTTGATAAAATGAATATGATGTCAAAACCAACAGCAAGAAAAAAAACACAGAATAACAGTACATCTGAATTACCTGTTAATCAGTTTTCTTAATCGACACTTGAAAATCTTTACAAGTTAAAATGAGAATTTGATTTGTGAGGACATCGTCTCCGTGATAATGACCGAGAGGAAGGATGTATTATTGTGTACAATAAATAAAACGACGTAGTCTGATCATGTTAGGATAGAAAATTGAAACTGTTCCTGAACAAGTTTGAGCTCAGTTTGTTAAGGGTTCGGTTAGGCTCTTTAGAGCTCGAAAAAATTGTATATATTTTTATATATTATGTATATATATTTTATATTATTTTATATATAATATATATTTTATATAGTTTGAGATGGGTTAAAAAATGATAGAATGATATTTTTTTTTTTGAGAAACTTCGTGATTTTATTAAATCAAATCTCTTTCGAGTACATACGAAATAAATTCCGGGGGGGCATGAACCCATTCCCCTACGTCTGACATAGAATAGGAAGCTTTTGCTAACGCATGTGCCACACTATTCGCAGAACGATACACAAACTTAACTAGCACTGGATTTATGTGCTTCAATAACTGAATACAATCTCCAACTATTGTATCGAAGATAGCAACTCCTGGACGACCATTACACGCGGCCACAAGCACCTGAGCATCTGACTCAATAATACAATGATGGTTCCTTCTTGCAATAATCCACGATAATGCCTCCTTCATGCCGATTGCCTCAGCTTCCCTTGGAGACCATGCTCCCTGTAATCTGCAACACCTTGCCCCCAGAAACAGTCCTTGTGAATCCCGCATTACACATCCCACTCCAATACTTTCGTCTTGAAATACAGCAGCATCGGTGTTCACTTTAACCCAGCCATCCATTGGTTTACTCCAGATATACTCCCCCATCTCTGCTCCTTTCCTCTGAGCTTCTCTCCATTCTGTTAGATAATGGATAGCTGCCGCTTTAACACCAAATGCTGAACCATTCACTCTTTCCCAAACCCATTTGTTCCGTCTGTTCCACAATGCCCAAGCTAGCATCCCAATTTGCACACACTGTTCCCTATTACATGCTTCAAACACCTTAAGAAAAATCGTAAAAACTGTATCTTGTAATATATGCACCATTTGTTGGAAACCTGCCATACTCCAAACAGTCCGAGCAAAATTACAACTGAATAACACATGCATATCTGTTTCTGTCGAACTCCAACACCATGGGCATTGAGCATTCTGAACCACTTGCTTAACTGATAATGCATTCATAGTAGGTAAAACTCCCTTACAAACACGCCATAAAAAGTGAGTGACATTACCTGGGAGCTTTAAAGACCATAGTTTTTGCCAGAATCTCTTATGTGTATTCTCAAATTCCCCTTGCAACCATCTGTAAGCGCTTTTCACACTGAACTCGCCTTTCTCATCTAATATCCAGAACCAAGTATCTTGTTTATCAACCATTGGAATCGGTATACGCTTTATTAGCTCAGCATCCCGACCATTAACAATATCATCAATTACATCGACATCCCAGCTCCTTCCTGTCTCATCCATAAGACTCCTTACGTTTATATCCCGTAACTGTTCATACATTTCTGTTGTTAGATATCCATTTTCCACATCTGGTAACCATGGTATGTGCCACACCTTCGTATCTTCACCTGTTCCAATCCTCCGCCTAGCTCCTGCCTTAACAACTTCCATAGCCTCCATTAAACTCCTCCAAATGTAACTCGGATTTTGCCCCACCTGTGCTTCAAGAAACGACACATTAGGATAATAACGAGCCTTTATTATTTCAGTAACCAGCCCATTCGTCTGATTCAGCAGCCTCCAACATTGTTTAGCCAACATAGCTAAATTGAACTTCCTCAAATCTCTAAGCCCTAAACCCCCACAATTCTTTGGCATACACACCTTTGACCAAGCCATCCACTTAACCCCTTTACCCGATGCCCCCTTTCCCCACATGAAACCATTCATCTTTCTCTCTATATCTTCACAAATGCCAACCGGAATCCGGAATAAGTTCATCCAGAAACTAGGCAGCACTTGTGTTGCCGAAGATAGCAGTGTTACCTTCCCTTGCTTAGATAGTTCTCTATTCGTCCATCCTTGTAACTTTTGCTGAACCCTATCTGTTAAGAACCCAAAAACCTCCCCCTTATTTCTTCCCATTCGCATAGGCATCCCAAGATATTTCCCTGGTGCTTCAGTTTCTTGAATATGCAAAACTCTACACACCTCCATTCTATCCTCCAACCGAGTATTTGGACTGAAAATAACATTTGATTTACTTTCATTAATCATCTGCCCAGACACAACTTGGTACTTTTGTAAGATATCTCTCATCATACTTGCTTCAGTCTTCGAGGCTCTAAAGAAAAAGTAACAATCATCTGCAAAAAGCAGATGAGACACAGATGGTGCTCCTCGAGCTATTTTGCAGCCATGAATCAACCCATTCTCCTCATACCTCCTCATTATTCCACTCAATCCTTCAGCACACATTATATAAAGATACGGTGAGATGGGATCACCTTGTCGCACACCACGCTGCGGTTTCACATTCCCAAAAACTTTCCCATCCTGCAGAAAACTATAACTCACCGTTTTTATGCACTTCATAACCCTGTCTGTCCAAAGGCAAGGAAAATCAAATTTCTGGTGCATAAATTCGATAAAACTCCATTCCAGCCGGTCGTATGCCTTAGACACATCAACTTTCAAACCAGCAATCCCCATTGCACCTTGTGTTTTCCTATGAATATAATGGTTCACTTCGAACGCCACCAACGCATTATCCGTCAAAAGTCTGTTCTCAATAAATGCACTCTGCTGTTCCGAGATGATTGTCTGAAGTGTTGGTTTCACCCTATTTGCCAAAACTTTTGACAATATACGCATCAGTACATTACAGAGAGATATTGGTCTTAAGTCTGCCACCTTCTTTGGATGTTTTACCTTGGGGATCAAACACACCAGTGTGGTGTTAAGAGTTTCTGGTAATTCACCCGTCTCAAAGAAACGACGACAAAACATGCATACATCCTGACCAACTATACTCCAATAAGCTTGAAAGAATAACGGATTCAGTCCATCCATACCTGGTGCTTTATCTGGGTGCATAGCAAAAATAGCCTCTCGAACCTCCTCATTACAAATCGGCAACACAAGCATCTGTTTTTGTTGTTCAGTTAATTGCTTAAACACAATTCTATCCGACACCTCTCCACCGAACCTGATGTGCAGAATATATTCTGAAAATACTCCGTAATAAGCCCTTGAATCTCCTCCTCCTTATCCTTCCATTCACCATTCTCATCTTTCAGTCTCTTAATTTTATTATGCTCCTTTCGTACTGAGGAATACTTATGAAAGAACCTCGTGTTCTTGTCACCATCACGAAGCCAAAATTGCTTAGCCCGTTGTCTCCAAAATATCTCCTTCTTCTCCATCAACCTTAGATACTGCCATCTTGCCTCTCCATACTGTCTAATTCCCACTGCATATCTTCTAGATCTAAGTCTCCTCATTTCAGTTCTATATTGTGCCAACTTTACTTTCATATCCCTGATCAAAGTTCCCCCACATTCTTCCAATCTAGCACAGCATTTCACCATTTTATTCATTATATCATTCGTGTCTTCTTCATTCCAGCTCGACTCCACAATACCCCTACATTCACTCTCCCTAATCCACATGTTCTCAAATTTAAATCTACTTCTTCGTTGGACATATACTTGACGATTTAACTGTAAGAACAAGGGCATATGGTCAGATGTAGAAACTTCAAGAACCTGCACCTCTGCAGCTGGAAACATATCACGCCATTTTCCCGTAGCCAAACCCCTATCTAGCCTCTCTTGTACCCATCTCTCCGTCCCTCTTGATCTTTCCCACGTATAAATATCTCCCCTAAAACCCAGATCTTCCAATCCACAATCCATTATAGTCTCAGAAAAACCATCTAATAATGCTCTTGGATGTTGATTTCCTCCTCTTTTTTCATTCATAGAAGTCATATCGTTAAAATCACCAATAATACACCAGGGTAATGTCGAAACTGTTGATAAATTCCTTATTAAATTCCATGAATCCACTCGTCTCCTTCTCTCTGGAAACCCATAAAAACCCGTGTATCTCCACTTCTCCATATTCTCATGCTTGCATTCAAAATTGATAAAATTACTACTACTCCCCATAATGTTTACTCCCCCTTCAGTTTTCCAAAACAGTGCGAGTCCTCCTCCATGCCCCTGTGCTTCAACAGCAAAACACTTTGCAAATCCTAACTTCTTACCCACCTTTTCTACTTTCTTTATTTTTACTAATGTCTCACTTAAAAATATTATACTGGGCCTAAGTTGATTATTGATTTCATACAGAAATCTAACTGCTCGTGGGTTGGCCAGCCCACGACAGTTCCACGCTAACAAACTCATGGTTCTTGGCGGGCCTGGAATCCAGAACCCGCCACTAGCAAGTTTTTTGACCCAACAAATGATTGGTTACTGATATCCTCCTCCATATCTATCCCGTGATTCTCTCCCAATACTGTTTTATCCACCCGTTTCCTTTTAGCATCAACCACTATATTTTCAAATTCTGTTTCCTTATCTGTTTCCTCCACATCCCCTATTTTCTGGTCCTTATTTGCACTATTTTCTCCACGCAGTACCAGTTCCCTATTTTCACGTGATTGGATTGTGATCCCCTCCGTATCAACCGGTTTTTGACGTATCACCCCATCAACTTCCATGAATTTCTCCTCTTCTTGTCGCCCACCGTGTACGGTGGTGTTCTTTGCCATCTTACTTTTCCCCCATGCACCATCTCCTTCCCCTACATTTCTAAGCCAGCGAGCCCCCGTATTATTCCTTACATTCTGGTTTGGTGCACGTAACCAGACTCCATATGCCTGCTCCACTATTTTTTCCGGATGAGCATACACTACATTGCAATCTCTTTCTGCATGCCCTATAATTCCACAAACAAAACAGAACGTCCCCAACCTTTCATACTTAAAATTTAACCAACTCCACCCCCCTCCTTCACTCTTTATTTTCAATCTTCGTTTCAGAGGTTTGTTGATATTTACTGAGACTCTAACACGAACATAAGGCTTCCACCCTCCTTCAAATGTACTCGGATCTAGTTTAACAAACGTACCAATAGCTGAACCCATACTTTTGAGAATATTCTCCGATAGGAAACCTCTTGGGATGTCATACACTTGAACCCACATTTCAACCTCCTGCAACGGAACTGCAATTGGATCCTCCCCTTCCTTGACTTGATGGTAGACTAACATCGCCTTCTCAAATGACCATGGTCCCCCATCTATAACTTTTTGCATATCCAATTTATGAAAGAATATAAATGAATATCTATATCCCTCCATTTCATGTACCTCCATCCCTTCTTTTGGCCTCCACAATCCTGCCATTACATTTTGCATTGCATTGTAATTGATATTCTTTTCCGTTAAGAACCTTCCCACTAGCATATATGTTGGCTTTGATACCACCACCTCCCCACCTGGCACAATAATTCCCCCTTCATCCTCCCTATCAGTCACCAAGTTTGCATACATTTCTTCCAAAGCCATATCAGATCGCGCCATTTTCGTTTTGAATGTAGAGATAACTATATTATTAGATGAATATATTATACGATAAACAGAGGAATGTTTTAGGTATAGAAGAAAGAGAAGATAAACAGAATAAGAAAACTGTCATAAAGACAGAGAGAAAAAACTGTCAATCATGACAGACTCGGGAATAGCTTTTTTCAGCTCAAGTACCTGATAGAATGATATTTACTTGGGCTATTAGTGGATTTAAGTCTTTTTCTTGGTTAATTTCTTTTATTTTTTAGATAATTTTAAAAAAAAATTGTTAACAAGCTGTTCGATAAAAGCTCGAGCTCGGCTCGTTTTTGTTCGATAAAAGCTCGAGCTCAGCTTGGTTCATTAACGAGCTCGAGCTCGAACACATGTTTTTTTCGATAAGAAAGCTCGGCTCGGCTCGGCTCGATTCCTCAGAAAAAAAAAATTAAGCTCGGCTCGGTTCGATCAAAGCTCGGTTCGGCTCTGCTCGTTTATAGCTCTACAAAATTTCCTACAGTAAAAAGTAGATACTCTTTACCCAAATTATTAATATGATATAAGAATTCCTATTTTTGACAAAATTGTAGTTGATGTAGTACTACGTTAAAGATGTAGGACCATCTCCTCTAGGAAAATAAGATGTATGTTGGGATTACTTTAATCTAAACATATCTTGTTTGCTTGATTTACTCTGTCTTGAATAATTATAGTAACTTGCTCTGTGAACGTTATAACACAGACTTGGTATGTGATCACTGCATTAGTTTAGGCTGGAGAATAATCAGGAGGATAGTAAGGATATTCATTCTTAACTATTAGCTGGGTAGTACTTATCAAGTGATATATATATATTTCCTTGTATGCTCTATCAAAATCAATAAGACAGTTTTTGCTTTCCATACAAACATCTCTTTTCTCTGCATCTTTCCTTTACTGATTATACACAATATCTGGTATCAGAGCTTCTATCACTTATTCACTCCGTTCGAGCCTAACAAAAGATGGAGGCAGGCAGGTCCAAGGAAGGAACCATCGGTCTGAGTATCCCAATGCTTACAAGAACCAACTACACTACATGGGCTATAAAGATGAAAGTTTTCATGCAAGCACATATGGTGTGGGATGCGATCGAACCAAAAGATCCAAAAATAGCACCCGATGAGAAGACAGACAAGAGAGCACTGGCCATGGTTTACCAAGGAATTCCAGATGACATCCTGTTGGCAGTGGCGGAAAAGAAAACATCCAAGGAAGCCTGGGAATCACTCAAAACAATGTGCCAAGGGGCGGACAAAGTCAAGAAAGCTAAGGCCCAGACGATTAAAATGGAGTTCGAGTCATTAAAGATGAAAGACACGGAGAAATTGGACGATTTTTGTATGAGACTGAATGGTTTGGTTACAAACATCAGGGCGTTAGGAGAAGCAATTGGAGAGGACTACGTCGTAAAGAAATTATTGAGGGCTGTGCCATCCAAGTTCTTACAGATAGCTTCAGCGATTGAACAATTTGGGAACCTGGATTCTATGTCTGTAGAGGAAGTGATTGGATCGCTTCGTGCTCATGAGGAGCGTCTGAGAGAACCTACAGAAAGCAGTGAGGGACAGCAGCTGCTATTGACAGCAGAGGAGTGGCAAAAGAAAGAGATCAATGAAGGCAAGTTGTTACTTACTCGTGAAGAGTGGTTGAAGAGATCGGGCAAGGGACCATCATTTGGTGGAAGAGAATACAGGAGGAGAGATAATAGAAATGCTCGAGACAGGAGTCAGGTGAAATGCTTTAGCTGTGGTGGATATGGACACTACGTCGATGAGTGTCGAAAATCAGGAAGGAACAAGCAGCAGACAAGTGAAGTAAATCTAATGCAATTACATGATAGTGAACCTGCACTATTGATGGTATTTGGCATGAACAATGTGGAGGAGGAAATCGAGGTTGGCTTCACTGAAACCAGTAACACAAGTAATGTCAAGAAGGATGAGGAGCACACTTGGTACCTAGACAATGGCGCCAGCAATCACATGACAGGCCGACGTGACAAATTTGAGAAATTGGACAAGACGGCTAGAGGCAAAGTAAAATTTGGAGATGGTTCGTTAGTAGAGATCGAGGGAAAAGGATCTATCAGGATTGCTTGCAAAACTGGTGAAACTAGAATTTTAAATAATGTGTATTTCATCCCCACGTTTCAAAGCAATATCATTAGTCTGGGACAGCTATCTGAGGAAGGAAATCGGGTTGTTATAGACGGGGAACATCTCTGGGTTTATGAAAGTTGTGGACGCTTGTTGATGCAGGTCAGGAGATCAAGTAACCGACTGTATAAAATTCATATTACAGAAGCACACCAGACTTGCCTATTGACAAAAGGTGAAGAGGAGGCTTGGTTATGGCATCAACGCCTTGGCCATGTAAACTTCAGGGCATTGCATTTGATGTCGAAAAATCAGATGGCACACGGACTTCCTCCTATCAACAAACCTGATAAAATTTGCAGTGGATGCCTCATGTCTAAGCAAACACGTAAGTCATTCCCATCTCATACAAATTTCATTTCTAAAGCTAAATTAGAATTGATACATCTAGACCTGTGTGGACCTTTATCTCCTCCTACCCCAGCGGGAAACCGCTATTTTATGTTGTTGGTAGATGATTACACTCGTATGATGTGGGTATATTTTCTCAAAACAAAAGATGAAGCCTTAACACACTTCAAGTTTTTCAAGTTGCTTGTTGAAAATGGTAGCAAACAGAGTATACAGGTGCTGCGAACAGACCGAGGCGGAGAATTTTGTTCCCAAAGTTTTCAAACCTTTTGTGACGAACAAGGCATTCTACGACATTTCACGGCGCCCTACACACCTCAACAAAATGGTGTTGTAGAGCGTCGCAATCATACAGTGGTTGCCATGGCAAGGAGTATGTTGGAAGAAAAGAAGATGCCAGCAAAATATTGGGGGGAAGCTGTCCGTTATGCTGTCTACATTCTTAACAAACTGCCAACAAGATCAATGTATGACACCACCCCATATGAAGCCTGGTTCAGCAGAAAACCGAGTGTGGGGTACTTGAAAATTTTCGGTTGTATAGCTTACATGAAGGTACCTGCAGCTTATACAAAAAAGCTCGATGCTAGAAGTCAAAGACTGGTGCATATTGGACGAGAACCGGGGACAAAAGCCTACCGACTGTTCGACCCAACATCAGGTCGTATACATATCAGTCGGGACGTCACTTTCGATGAAAGCAACGGTTGGAACTGGGAAACAAACATGAACACCACACAAACTCCTACATACCAGTTGGTTAACGAGGGCCATATTGAAGAACAAAATGTTACAGACCAACCAGAAGACCAAAATCACAACCTTCCACCTTCACCAACAACACCCGTGACACCTCAGAGTTCCACTACGACCTCACCAACAACACCCGAAACTCCTCAGAAGGACAAGAACACAGGTACCAGCACCACTAGCAGTTCAAGTGAGCACCCACGATGTTTTCGTCTCTTGGATGACATCTATGCTGACACAGTAGCAGTAGAACTCGAAGAAAGTCTGTTTCTAATGGGGATCGATGAGCCTGTATGTTTTGAACAAGCTGCTACAGTAGATGTGTGGCAAAAGGCAATTCAAAGCGAAATCAGTTCGATCAAGAAAAACAAGACGTGGGAACTCACAACTTTGCCACAGGGTCATAAAGCAATCGATCTTAAATGGGTTTTCAAAGTCAAGAAAGATCAGAATGGCGAGGTGATCAAGAATAAAGCACGTCTTGTAGCAAAAGGCTACGTGCAACGTCAAGGTGTTGACTATGACGAGGTGTTCGCCCCTGTGACAAGGTTAGAAACAGTACGCCTACTTCTAGCCTTGGCAGCACAACAAGACTGGGAGATTCATCATTTGGACGTTAAATCGGCCTTCATTAATGGCATTTTACTTGAGGAGGTTTATGTTCGACAACCAAAAGGTTTTGTTCAGAAGGGGCATGAAGACAAAGTTTATAAACTTCTAAAAGCTTTGTATGGCTTACGCCAAGCCCCTCGGGCCTGGTACTCTCGCCTTAATCAGTATCTTCTACGGCTGGGATTTGTCAAGTGCCCGTACGAACACGCTGTTTACACCAAGAAAACAGGAACTGATTCTTTAATTGTGGGTGTTTACGTCGACGATTTGATCATCACAGGCACAAAACCGTCACACGTTATCAAATTCAAGGGGGAGATGAGTGCAGAATTTGATATGTCTGACCTTGGCAAATTATCCTACTACTTGGGATTGGAAGTCATTCAAGGAAACGGGTTCATTGAGGTGAAGCATTCGAGTTATGCCAGAAAAGTGCTTGAAAAGGCAGGTCTTGCCGAGTGTAATGCAGTCAAATTTCCCATGGACCACAATCTACAGATTCATGCAGATGCAACAGGCACAACTGTGAACTCTACCCAATATAAAAGCATCGTTGAAGGGCTGCGATATCTGGTGCATACACGCCCAGATATTGCCTTTGCAGTTGGGGTAGTTAGCCGTTATATGGAGAGACCAACTGAACTGCATATGAATGCGGTCAAGCGAATATGTCGCTATGTGAAGGGAACCTTACATTATGGTCTGGTGTATACAAAAGGACAGGGAAACTACATTTTAGCTGGATTTTCCGACAGCGACTTGGCAGGAAATTTGGACGATAGAAAGAGTACAGGAGGGATGGCGTTCTATCTTGATGAAAACTTGATCACTTGGGTCTCACAAAAACAACGCTGTGTTGCTTTATCTTCATGTGAGGCAGAATTTATGGCCGCCACTGCAGCTGCGTGCCAAGCTATCTGGCTACAGCGAGTTTTAAGTTTCATTACTGATACGAAACCTGGACCAGTCATAATATATGTTGACAACAGATCTGCAGTCGACCTTGCTCGGAATCCCGTTTTCCATGGGAGAAGTAAACACATAGATTTGAGATACCATTTTATCCGTGACTGCGTAGATAAGGGATTAATCATCATAAGGCATGTCAGTACCAACGAAAAACGTGCTGATATTCTGACAAAGGCAATGGCAGCTGCAAAGTTCGAAAAAATGAGAAACCTGATGGGAGTTAAGAAGCTTAATGATGTTTAGATTAAGGGGAAGTATGTTGGGATTACTTTAATCTAAACATATCTTGTTTGCTTGATTTACTCTGTCTTGAATAATTATAGTAACTTGCTCTGTGAACGTTATAACACAGACTTGGTATGTGATCACTGCGTTAGTTTAGGCTGGAGAATAATCAGGAGGATAGTAAGGATATTCATTCCTAACTATTAGCTGGGTAGTACTTATCAAGTGATATATATATATATCCTTGTATGCTCTATCAAAATCAATAAGACAGTTTTTGCTTTCCATACAAACATCTCTTTTCTCTGCATTTTTCCTTTACTGATTATACACAATAATGTAGGCCTATAACAACTTTTTATGTCACATGGATGCATATTGGCAATCACCAGCACTCAGCTATCTTAATTCTTAAGTAGGGAGTGAGGTCTTAGAGCAACTCCAAGAGATCCCTTATAAGACCTCCTAACTCAAATTATAAGGGATTATATTTAAAATTGTGTTCCAACAGGCTCTTAACTTTTCCTTAAAAAATTAAGAGCATCATGTCATCCCTTATCTTTAAGGGCTCCCTTATTTCACTTTTATCAATAAAATATTATTTTTCCTCCCCTTTCCAATTGTTTCCCTCTTTTTTTGTTCTTGCTTCCTTCCTTTTATTTATTATTTAATAATATAAGGATCAATTATAAGGAAGCTTGTTGGAGTTGTCATACCTTATAATATCCTAAATCACTAAGAACCTAATATTTTATAATATTTTTAAGGAAAACACAAGGAGGCCGTTGGAGTTGCTCTTAACTCTCCATGGCAGAACCAGCACCAGGAAAGATAGTTCTCGAGACTGTGGCTCTTCAAAAGGTACCAACTGTGCAAGCTTAATATGTTCTAGCTAGCTGCTTCCTTTTTTTGGAATTTATTCTGAGTACATACTTAAGATGCTATTTTTGCTAAAATTCGTTGCGCAGTACATCTTAAATGTTAGTACGTTTAGAAGGGAACATGAGCAGCTCAAGAAATTAAGAGAAGCCACCTTCCAAAAATATGGCATGAGGTGATGAGTCCATCCTACAAAGCCCGGAATCCCCTTCTCTATGCCCCTTTTGTATCCCCTGTATTAAAAAGTGTGCCTAGTGGAGCCCATTTTAAGAAGGAAAAAAATTTATTTCCATTTTTCGTAAAATGGGCCCCATCAAGGGCACTCTTTTTGTACAGGAAACATAGAAGGGAGCATGGCACACTGATTTCTTCATCCAAATAAAATTTTAGATACATTAAACTAAATTTAATGAAGTACAACGTTTCATGATTGATTCGTACAGAGCGGGAATGGGAGTGACTCCTGATGAAGGACTGTTCTTGTCCATTCTGCTAAAAGCGATGGACGCAAAGAAGACATTAGAGATTGGTGTGTTCACTGGTTATTCTCTCCTAACTACTGCCCTTGCATTGCGTTATAATGGCCAGGTATGTTCTGCATCACGTGTTGGCCACTTGTTATTTCAATTAGTCTCTGGGTGCTGTTGATCGATCTCCTAACTATAAATCTATAGTTGATGTCAAAGGACTGGAATTAATAAGACTCCTGAGTTTCGTAATTTGTGGTATTTTCTTAATGTTGATAAACGGCTCTTGTGGTCCTGATTGTTGACGGTGAAAAAAATTGGCAGATAGTAGCCATAGATGCAAGTCGGGAGTCATACGAAGTTGGCCTGCCATTCATTCGTGAGGCTGGCGTAGAACATAAAATCAACTTTATTCATTCCGATGCCTGTCCTGTTTTAGATGAGATGCTAAAAAAGGTAAGTAATTCTTTCAATTTAAATAACTAATAGACAAATATTCGGATTGAGTAGTCAATTCTTTGAAACACGAGCAGGGGGGGGGGGGAATTTGATTTTGTCTTTGTCAATGCTGAGACACGGAACTACAAAAAGTACCATGAGCAAGTGATAGAAATGGTGAAGCTTGGAGGCATCATCGCCTACCAAAACACATTGTGTTACGGTGCAGTTGCCGCTGAGGAAGAAGTGAAAGATGTACCTTGCTTCATTGGCCATGATGGATGTAATGTTATAGGAGAAGCTTTTGTTGATTTCAACAGCAGCCTAGCTTCGGACCCCAGAATCGAGATTTCTCCACTTTCAATTGGCAATGGAGTCACCTTGTGTATGCGCATGCTCTGATCATCCATGAATTTGCTACATATATTTTGCTTAAATAATAAATTCCCAGATGCTACTCAACTTAGGCGTGAGCTGCCAGAAAGCTGTTTTCATTGTTATTTCAGATTATAGCTATGCCGAATACATTTTCCATTTATTTTAGCTCACAAATGTTATTGCAGTAAGCATAAAAGTGAGGCTTTTTTTATTATTATTTTCTTTATAAGAATATGAAATTTGAAGCTTTAATTTAGTTTTTATTTTTTATTTTTTGACCAACTCCTCACGACCTCACGTAAGGATCACATTTCACATCTACGTGGTTGATAATATTAAAGTATTATAACATTTTCATAAGAGCGTATAACTGGCGGGTATGGTACCAAATGACCCACCAACTTGAATGGACATGTGGTGGTAGGGCTGCACATGAGTTCCTAAAACCAACAAAACTAACCTAAATCGACTCTTTTTTTAATCGATTAAACTGAACCATCTAAAACGTGGGTTAAACGGATTAATTTTTTTAAAAAAAACCGAATTAATTGGGTTGGATAAGGGTTTAACAAATTTTAACTCTTACCCAACCCAACCTGTGTACATAAAATGCAGAATTTTTTACATATTTTCTGCATATCTTGTGCTCCCTCCATCCCAAAAAACTCTTCATATTTCTCTTGGACACGTTTGTCAACACACACCTTTAATCGTTAATATCTTTAATTTCGTATTAGTATTAAATATAAAAACTTCACTGTATTAAAGTACTCATAAATATGAATCCAACAAGATCACTCATGACTATATTTGGTCTTATAGATTAGACGTAAATTATTAATTTGTCTAATGTTATGAACAGTCCCGACATATGAAACGGGAAGATTAATATGAGACAGAGGGAGTATATTTTTTGCATATTTTCTACAAAATTTTACACTCTATAAATTTTTTGCACTATACAAATTTTCTGCAACACTTTCTGGCTTCTGTAACATTCTTCAACACATTCTGGCTTCTGCAGCATTTTCTGCGAAACATTTATGCGAAGTGCAGAATTTTCTGCATTGTGCGGAATTTTTTGCAACGTTCTTCCGATTAGCAAATTTAACCCGACCCAACCTGAACCAAACCAATTTAATTGGGTTGGATCGGGGTTGGGTTACAGAAATTTTTTCAATTAATGGGTTGATTTTTTATAAAACCGAATTAATTGAGTTAGGTCTTGACGAGAATCCGACTCAACCCTACCCATGTGTAGCCTTATGTGGTGGCACAAATTGGTGTTAAAGAACATTTTCAAGAAATTATTTTAATAAGTTCTTAGATAATAATACAGAGGATGTTACAAAATTATAAGAGTTTCAAAAGATTTTCAAAGGTCTTTTTACGGATTTAAGAAGCACTTTTATCTTCTCAATTTTAAAACTTTTAATTAGATCTTAACTTATCTTTATTAATAAATATTATTTATCTTCTCCAATTTTTTCACTTCTTGAATTCAATTTTTTATAATAATGAAAGAATAAGTATAGAGATTATTGTTGAAAATGATACAATAATTATTATAAAAAATTAATTATTTACATTACTTTCAAGAATAAATCAGAGTATTCGAGATACTCTAAGAGTTGAAAATATGATTTTACTTTCTACTTTATTATAATGATTTTAAATTTTTTAATGATCAATAATACTTTTATTAAAATTATATAATTTTTTAAATTTTCAATATATAAAATATTAAATTTAATAGAATATTTTTTTTTTCTTTTCATGATCACAACTTCACAAGACTTACTACTTTAAATAGATTTAACTGTATTTCTTTTTTTTTTTGAATAAAGACAATTCCATTAAAATTCAAACATCCGATGATAATGTCTCCAACACACATAAAAAGGAAGGAGACAAAATATTAACGAAGCTATTAAGCGTACAAGATAATCTAGAAAGAGCTACATTATTTACATACTATTAAGTGTACAAGGTAATCTAGAGTGAGCTATACTGATTACATGCTTCCTAACAAAAACAACTGAAACACCAATCACCAATCTTGCTTCTAACAATAGATCGACATTGGTGAATAATATCCCCTAGCTCCAACCTGTTGTGATCCGACTTGTTGGTCGCATTAACACTTAACAATAGATTTAAATTTAACTGTACTTATGTGTGATCTTGGTTTGATCCTCCTACTAATATTTGTGCCAGTTTTTATTTGTTCGTTGTTCTGCGATGAATTTATTTATGTACATTGCTTGCTGGACAGTATTGAGGTTTCTGTTTTATTCTTTAAAGGAAACTGTATTGGGTTTGGTATGGGCTTTTAAAAACAGTTTTAATGGAAAGTTACGTACTCTAGTAGTGCTAGATAGGTCGGACATCTAATAATAGTTGGGCCGGTCCTAGAAATTTGGGTGTCCTATACGAATTTCTAAAATGGTGCTTCCTATATCATGGTTATATATTTATATCAAAATTTTGAAAGATAGTATCTTAGATCTATACTCTTTATTAAAAACAGAAACCCCTCTTAATGGTATGTCATGTATACCGCGGTATGCCACTAAATAGTAATCAATTTAATTAATTAATTAAAATCATAATATTATCTATTAATTTAATTAATTAAAATCATAATATCATATTAATTAAATTTAAATGAATTTATATAATAGGAGTCTATTAACAAAAAATTGAAATAAAAGTCGAGAATATAAGATTATATAGAACTTAGGGCTCCATTAATTAAAGTTTAAAAGGTATCGAAAATAGATTAATAATAAATACAACTAATAAAATAGCTACTTATATTACCAGAGTGAAGTTATATATTTAATTAATTAAAATAATAATATTAAATATTAAATATTAATTTAATTTAATTGTGAAGTTATATACTATGTGTCTATTAACTAACCATCGAAATAAAAGTCGAGAATATAGTATTATTATAACATGGGGCTCCAAAGATTTTATTTTATATAGATCAGGGGCATAGTTGTTCGAAAATAAAATATATATTGTAATTTAGAAACAATTCATATTTGATTGACAATTATAATTCACCAACATCAATCACAAAATCCTCCATTAACAACATAAAATACTCACCAACATCAATCACAAAATACAAGATCAATCACAAAATCTTCCATTAATATCATAAAAATTTTCCAATATTTTCATCAACTTTTATGAAATTACTCAAGTTATGGTATGGATACAATATATGAGATTAAATGTTCAACAACTGAATATTCAAATACAAGTAAGTTCACTTGCATAACTTTAGAATTCATGTGCTTGACTTCAGAATTTGGATGCATAATTTTTATGCTCAGTTGTGAACATTAAAATTATGGTATAAATATAATATGAGATAACAATGTTCAGCAGAAGAATATTGTTAAAAACGTAAGTTCAATTGTAGAATTTTGTAATAAAAGCATGTTCAATTGTAAAGCTTTTAAGCTCATGTGCACAACTTTGAAATTCACTAGCAAAATATTGTATTTTTACTAGAAACAAAATAGGTTCGGCAGTAGAATCCTATTATTTTGAGGATTATTTTTTTGTAAAATAAGTTTAATAAAATAATTTAAAATTATTGAAGAAAAAAGATTGAAAATTTTGAAATAATCAGCTAAAAGTTACGTGAGAAAATGCCCAAAATACCGAATTTTGGAGACTAGTGGCCCGAAATACTGAATGTTAGGAAGATGGCCCGAAATAACCACAGGATACGCATCTTACGAATGCGTATCCGCTTCACTGTAGCAAGTCTCTTAGCATTCGTCTCTCCTTCGTCCGCGACCAACTCTCTACGTCGCCTCTCTTCTCTCTCTCAACAATCCTTCTTCGGCCACCAACATACCACCACAGCACTACATCATCATATTCATCTCATCCCCTTCATCTTCCTGTATTCATATATCTCCTCCGGCCCTGCAGGGGTGCTTGCAAAGCTTCGTCAGAAAAGCTCGAACGAATTAGGGTTCAGTTTGGGTTTTTTCAATTCGGCATTTGAAATGGAAAAATAAGGGTATACGGTTGTTAAGTATGGAAAACTGAGTCGATTGGTATATAATATGTAACGGAAAACTATGGGATGGTCGAGAAGGAGCATCACCGGGAGTTGCTCGGGAATCGCCCAAAAATCGCCAGAGCTCTTATTTTTCTCTGAAACGAAGAAGACGACGAATACGCATTTGGAAGATGTGTGTCCTCTGATACGCAATCTTAGGATGCGTATCTTGAGACACGCATTTGATGCGGGCATGTCCCGTCGGTATTTAGAACCGTGCTTCGCGAATATCAGTAATTTGGGCCAACAGATCTCTAAAATCGGTACTTAAGGCCATCACCCAAGTTATGCGAGATAAAAATTATTAATAAAAATAAAAGATTTTAATAAATGAGTTATTAATTAAATTTCCTTATTTCAATTAAGTGAACTAATAGTGTAACTTTTATTTTCAACAATACAGTTACAAAAATTATTTAGAAATGAACTGAATCTAGACAGTTGATTTAGAAGTAATCCAAAGACTAATAATTGTTCTTCAGTTCTTTTTTGGTGTTTGGTTCTTTCTTGATTCAGACCCTATAAATACTAGATTATAACCCGAGCAATGCACGACTCCTATTCTAATATCTATAATTATATTAATTTTTTTAATATTTATATGTTATTAATTTATATATCAAATTATTATTATAAAATTGATATATATATATATATATATATATATAAGATTTTACACGTTAAATTTAATATTTATGCTCTATCTGAATTCTTAAAATTTGATTTAGACGATTTTACATCCCATATGAAATTAACAAAATAATCTTTAATTTAATGATGGTTTAATAATTATTAATTTACATTAATTATTTTTGTAGTCGGTAGTCTGGTCTTCAATACGACAAAATAAATAAGAATCGTTAGATCAAAAAATAAATAGATGAAAAACGATGGATCTAGCACAAAAAATAATTTATTTTTTAACATGTAAACTAAAAAGTGTATTTATATTGAAGTACGTAAAAGTGTATGCCAATGAATTAATCATATAATTTGGTTTTCTACATTGAATAGGATTATCAATGTAAGTCTTCTACACTCAATAGAGTTAAAGTAAAAATTCGTAATTATATATTATACTGATATTATGAGTGTTCCCATTTCGATAATAATTTTTAAATCATCACTAAATTAAAGATAATTTTATGAGCTTCGCGTGGGCCATAAAATCATCAAAATTTGATTTCTAGATCTCAAGATAGAGCTCAAATAGTAAATATAAACTTTTTTTTAAATATTAATAAATAAAATTCAATTGTATCCTTTTTTAATTGTATCATTTTCATAATATAATTTTCTTTTTAAAATTCAATTCTAATATGATTTTCTTTTTAATATAATATAATCTTGGTCGTCTATTTTTAAAAATATTAGATTAGACGGTTGAGATTATTTTGGTAGTATAGTAACCAAACCAAAATTATGGATAATATCTCTCTTATACTTATTATATATAAGGATTTTCTAAAATTTTGGTAGTCGAAAGTCTGGTCTCCGGTACGACAAAATAAATAAGAACCGTTAGATGATAAAATAAATACATGAAAAACGATGGATCTAGCATAAAAAATATTTTATTTATGAATATGTAAACTAAAAAGTGTATTTATATTGAAATACAAAAAAGTGTATGTCAATGATTTAAATCATAATCATTTGGTTTTCTACATTGAATGAGATTATCATTGTAAGTCTTCCACAGTGAATAGGATTAATGTAAAAATTCATAATTATATTTTTTCTTGATATTATGAGTGTTTCCATTTCGATAATAATTGTTAAATCATCACTAAATTAAAGATAATTTTTGTGAGTTTCGCGTGGACCGAAAAATCATCTAAATATGATTTCTAGATCTCAAGATAGAGCCCAAATAATAAATATGAATTATTTTTAATATTAATAAAAAATAAATCAAATTCAATCGTATCCTTTTTTAATTATATCATTTTCATATGATAAATTTTTTAAAAAATTCAATTCTAATACAACCTTTTTTAATTATATCCTTTTTAGATTATAATTTTCTTTTTAATATGATACAATCTTGATCGTCTATTTTTAAATTATTAAATTTGACGGTTGAGATTATTTTGGTAGTACAGTGACCAAACCAAAAGACTAGACCAAAATTATGGATAAAATCCTTCTTACGCTTATTATATTATATATAATGATATAATCATTGATAATTAAATTATGGTAAACAGAAACGTGGATTTTTTTTAAAATATTAGTATCATGTAAGTAAATGTCATTAAATTCTTTAATCAAAATAATATGATAAATCCTTTTATTTAAAAAAGTTTAGAAATTAGAAATTTAAGATATTTGATCACCGTACTTCGCACGGGTTATCGGCTAGTATATATAAAGTAGCATTTCGAATATTATCAAAAACGTAGTTAAACCATGCATATTCTGTGAATGAAATAATTTGGAAGTACAAAAAAATGAAAATGTAATACAGAGAAGATAACTTATAAACAAGGATACCTTTTTCATAAACTACTTTGCTGGTCTCTGAACTCTGATGTGCTAGTCAAATACTACTACTGCATACCAACTCCACAACATTGACATATTCGTATCATCCATGTAGGTGTATCTAACCCAGTCATGTTCTTACACAAGTAAGTTATGACCGGTAAACATTTAATAAATTTTATAAGATAAAGTTGTAGATGTCTTTTATGGTAAACACCTCCAAGAAATTCTGTAAAAAAAAGTAAGAACTTTTTGGCATCACTGTACTAATCTGTAACAATGCATCATTGTACTTTTCAGTAACAATCGAAAATGAAGAACATTATAAAGTCCCAAGTGTTTAGTCCTACAACAAGAACATTGCAGATTAGTATAACGATAGATTACTTAACAAAC
Organism: Saposhnikovia divaricata; assembly: GCA_036435485.1. Taxonomy (NCBI): domain Eukaryota; kingdom Viridiplantae; phylum Streptophyta; class Magnoliopsida; order Apiales; family Apiaceae; genus Saposhnikovia; species Saposhnikovia divaricata. The sequence goes on from CM071594.1 coordinate 61,249,194, forward strand.
ACTTTAAACTGAAAAAAGCCGCACATAGCAAAAATAAAATTAAAATCTTACCATCATTGGCTTTGAAATTTTTTCTAGAGTTTTGAGATGTAAAAATCTCTATGATTTTATCATAATCAAGTGAATTTGTCATATCACTTTCAATGGATAATAAAGCCAATCCAGTAAGCCTTTCTTGAGACATTGAAGAAAGATAAGTTTTATGGGGTGTTTGGGGTAACTTTTTTTCAGAATAAGTCAACTTATTTTAAAACAAAGTTAGAGATTCCTAACTTTTTTCTGAAAAAAGTTAACTTTTTTTTATAACTTATAAAATCTAAACCATACATTAAATATTTGTATAAAACAAAATTATCAAAATATGAAATTTTTACCCGAAAGTAAGTCCATAAGGACTTAAATAAAGTTGAGCCAAACGGGCTCTTAATCAACTTTAACTTTGAAAATGTTCCCTGACTCTTGTCAAAGACTGGAAGGAGAAAAAAAATAGAATAGTTTGGAACTTAGAAAAGGAAGAGTGCAAGTTTAATTATTATTTGATAAAATTAAAAAGGAATAAAAATGAAGCGGTGGGTTGTCCTAGATTTGAATTAATTTTGGATAAATATTCTTCCAATTCATTAATATTTTTTAAAAAATTAAATTTTTTTACATTATAAAATATAAGTATATATAACATATATGACATCTATACTATATTATAATAAGCAAAAGGGGGTATAATTTGTAGTTGGTTACCCCTTTTTTTGGTTATCCTTCATTTTTGGTTATCCCTCATTCACAACCGTTAGATCTTCAACTCAAATAAATAATGACCGTTAGATGCAATAATACTAAAAGTTGTTATATAAAGAGGTCTAAGGTTCGATTCCCTTCCACAACATATTAATTTATATTTAATACTAAAAATTATTATTTACAAAGATGCAAGGTTCGAATTTTTCCAATAACATATTAAAATTAATATTTATTATATTATATTATACCATAAGCAAATTATGAAAAATTAAAAAGTAACCCGTGCTTTGCACGGGTTATAAGCTAGTATATATAAATGAGAAAAAGGACCCTGAGATATATCTCAGGAACTTTTCCTAAGATGCATATAAAATATTCTTTAAATCATGTTGGGCCCGTAGGGCTAATTAAATTTTTTTTGAAATTACTAAAGAGTAAAGTGCACTTTGTGTACCTGAACTTTGGTCAGGACACCACTTGAAATACCATGGTTTCAAATCTGCCACGGACAATACTGAACAAAGTAATTACTTAAAGTTAGTGTACTATCGTCTATTTGAGACTAACTCCGTTAGAAGAATAAGGGTAAAACGGTCTTTTTGTTGTTCATTTCTTCTTCTCTTATCATAATCATCATCACACTGTTAATTATATGCATAATCAGAAGGTATATATATCTCATAGTTGCAAACACTTAAATTCAAATAAAAAACTTAGTCTGATACAATCAAAAGCGCACATAATTTACTTATACAGGAGCAACCTTTAATTTTTGTGTAAGATTTGATTTGATTTGAAAAAACATCATCAATGGCAAGCCCGTGAAAAATATACACCTTTTATTGATTACTTGAAGCCCATTGTTGCTGATGGTGATACTAGATTTGGCGATGCTATTACGATCGTCAAACTTTGCAAGCTTTTTGTGGAGCGTGGCGCTGCTGGTGTTCACATTGAGGACCAGTCATCCATTACTAAGAAGTGTGGTCATATGGCTGGAAAAGTTCCAATTTCTGTGTGTGAACATATTAACAGGCTTGTTGCTGCAAGACTTGAGTTTGATGTGATGGGAACGGAGACAGTTTTGGTGGCGAGGACTGATGCTGTTTGTTAGGTCCAAATGTGTTGTAGAGGGGGGGTGAATACAACTTTTCGAATATGAGAAGCAATAAATACGATGCAATAAATGAACACACAGATTCAAGGAATATATGTCTTATATATAACTTGAAAGGGTTGCTACAACATTCATTACAAAGTATAACAGAAGTTTAGAGAGAAGTAAATGATACTAAGCTTTGTGAATGCACTCTCTCTCTCTTTTTCTTGTGTTTCTCTCAAATATTGCTATCTTACTAAAACATTACACAAGTACTTCTATTTATACTACATGTAATCTATGTCTTGTAGTCTTCAAAGACTAAGATGTACGTGGCCCAATGATGTCCACATAAATCTTGCCTTAACTTGAAAGCTTGGAAATCTGCCAATCAGAAGATGCCATGTGTCATGTTGAAGCTGCACTCTAAGTAGAACTTCTACTTGAGAATTTCTACTTAGCCATCTCGAAGTTCTAAGTAGAACTTCTACTTAGAAACTTCTACTTGGCCATCTAGAATATTTAGTACTTAGAAAATATTCTGGTCTTCAACTTGAAACTTCAATGCACATCTTGAACTTGTGATATCTTCATGTCTTCTTTATTCTTCACCAAGCTCTTGAATATGGATCTTTATTACTGACATAAACTTGCTATCAATGTCCTGACACTTGATGCAACGGTCTGGTTCATAAGTGACTAGTCTTGATAGGGTTTTTGCTTCTTGAATAAATTACCATATCCAATTAGTAATATGGCTTTCCAATATTTGCTTTTCTTCTTGTTCACTTGAAATCAATTGGTCTTATTGATACTGATAGTTATGATCTTGATTCTTGGCTTTTCAAATCATTGAGGCATGAACAACTTTGACTTGAACTTCTCTCAATGATTTCTTCTTGGCTTGATCATAGTTAACATGTTGAATTGTATCAATTACCTTGTCTTCATTTAGTGTTGATTTCTTGTGACTTCTTGTTCTTGATTGTCTTCTGGTTAAGTATCTTTTCCTTTAGTTGAGTTACATTAGTTATAGTGTTACAAGTTTATACACTCTGCCTTTCAATCTCCCCCTATTTGATTGTCTAACAATGACATTCAAATAAATGAAGGATAACTCAACTAAACAATGAGACGAGAAAAGATAATTAACATTACAGTCTTGAATAATATACAATTGAAAAGTACTTGAAAACAATACAAAGAACTTAAACTAGAAACAGAATTCGAACTTCAAATTAAAGATCATTTGAGTGATTCCTATCACCTGGATTATTTCATACCTTTTAGTCAAACTTGTATCACCTTATTGGATTCACTCTAAGGTGAATTTTCCTCAAGTGAGTTAAAGCAACCGAAAGACATGAAGTTTTTCCAACTTCAAGTTCACACCACTCTGACCTTTAACCCTAATTCCGTTTCCTCTTTCTAGCTTCAGCAGCTTGGTCTTTCTCTTCTTTCTGCCTTTTGCGCTTCTCCTTCTGTTGCTGTTCTTTCTTGTACACTGGATCACGAAGCTGCTTCCACCTAGCATTCAACAGACTTACAGCTTCCATTTCTAGAGGATTCCTGGGCTCTGGATAAGGATGTTTGAAAAGCCTTCTGAGTTTGTCCACCTCCTGAGTAGTTCTGATCTTTGGAATGTCCTCAAAGTTCTTCATTATGAGCTGAGGTTTCCAGTGAAATTTATCAGCTTTAAACTGACAATAGATCATCTTGGGGTAGCCCTTGACACGGTCAGTATTGTGGACACTGGTCGCATCTCGCTCCATTCGCTTCTTTTCCACTACTACTTCAGACAGGTAACTCATGAGTCTCTGCTTTTCTTCCACATACTTGTCTTCCACTTCGCCCCATTTGAATACATATAATACTCTCTCCAGAAATGCAGCATCTTGAGTCCGTAGCAGCCATTTTCTACTCATATGCAAGATTGTTTGATTCTGGTCTGCATCTATGAATACTAAGGCATCAGCTGTATCTTCAACATAAGCGTGTATCCAGTATACACTATCACTTCCTGGAACACCAATAGCCTCCCTTATTTCTCCTTGTTCTAGTGCTCCAGAAGGAAGAGTCAGAGCTTCATCTACATTCTTCATGGCTTGAAGAATATTCCATTTCTTCTCTATCAGCTCCGGCTCAATCTTCACGTCATCAAGAGGGTTTGGAGCAATGACATCACACTTCCACACCTCATTGCTCTTCACGGATTTATCTTTAAGCTCAGAAGCGAATCCCTTACTCATCATTTGTCTACAGACAGCTTTGAGAGATTCCACTGAAAGCTCCGTTAAGTCATTTTCCTCCATGCTAACCCTCTTCATTTTCCCGTCAACTACCATCCGGACAAAATTTGGATATGCTGAGAATTCTGGACCCTTGTCCTCTGCTAGCTGCATTAACTGATCCCTGTACAGAATGCTTAGCTCCTCAGATTGAGAGTATTGAATTTTAGTCGCTAGCAAGAACAACTCTAACGCAGATCTTCTCATTATGAATTGGTCATCCACATATAGGAAAGATGTTGGGACTCTTTCTACCAAGGACAAAATAACCTGCCACTCCTTAAGTGTTGCATTGTATCCAACCCTGACTTTAGAAATTAATCTCTTCAAAGCATTTATATAGTCCGCAGTCATTGGATTTTGCAAATTCAAGTTGTAGAACAGATCATCTGCCTCCTTGTTATGAACTCCTTTCGCACAGGATCCCATCAATATCTTCCTTGCTTCATCCCATTTCTGTCCTATCCTTCGTTTGTCCAGATCAACTTGAGGATCAGCTAGCCTTGCAAGCTCATGATCGTACTGCTTCCCTTGTAGCTCCACTTTCTTTTCTAGGAAGGCAGCACGTTCTTGCATCATCTTCATTTTATGGAACTGAGCTTGTTCCAAGGCTAACTGTTGAGCTTTAAGGGTTTCCTCATCAACAGGAATTTCTTCAGGCATTCCGGAAGACATCCCAGCACCTCCACCTTGTTCCTTCAAAGATCTTTTTATAGCATGTGCCAACGGTACGTCTTCCATATCAGAATCTGAGTCAAGTACCTCCTGTACTGTTTCCTGATGACTCAGGTCAACGAATGGTTCATCAACCATCATTGCCTTACCCTTTCTCCTCCTCAGAGCCTCTTCATCAACAGACGGCTCAACTTCTGGTTCCTTGACAAGATCAGCGGGTTCTTCAAATTCTTCGACGTGAACTGCCTGCTGTCTCGTCTCCTTTCCACTTTCCCCCTTAGGTGAGTTATCCTGAGCTCCACCTTGGTCTCCAGATCCACCAGTTGCATAAGAACCTCCAAAACCAGAACCAGAGGCTCCCGCTCCACTAGCACCACCTGCACCAGCATCGGGGGGAGGTTGTTGGGACTCGAAACACTCCGGGGGCACAAAACTCCTGACTGCGAACATCATTCTACTGATCTCCACAGCCATTGTATGCATTGTAGACTCCATTGCCCCCATCCTCTCATTGAGAGTGCTTCCCAAGACACCACCAGCATGGCCCAAGTCATTGACCTTATTTGTCAAATCATCAAAAGCTGTAGCTTGACTTGCCATTCTTGCTGCGTAGTCGTCTAGAGCCCGTTGATTGTTTCCAATGTTAATCCCGAACTACCCCATCGTCTGCCCGAACTGCCTCATCTGATTTTCCATTGAAGTCATACGAGTATCAAAATTTTCAATATTAAGGGACGGTGTTTGGTTTAGGTGACCTCGCTCTAATACTCGTTCTGTTGGTATTTGGCGCTCGGTTTCGGGCCTTAAAAATGAAGGTCCCTCTCTCCCTAACCTCTCACACACACTCCCTGTCTCACGCTCGTGTATGTCTTCAATTATTGATCCGAAATATGAAGCAGTACCTGCAGAAATTGGATAAGCAAAATAATTGGCAGTTATGGGATCTATGTCTGTTTTGTCCTGAGTTGGAATCTCAGGCTGAGCGGCTGCAAAGTGTTCTTGTACGACATTAGAACCGATCCTCTTTGCAGCATCAGTACGTACCGGTGAAGGTACGGCTGAAGTTGTTAAAACTCCATGTCCTTTTGAAGCAACAGGATCTTCAAAAGGTACATAATTGTCATCAAAATCCCTATGTGTAGACTGTTTAAAGGGAGAACCACTCTCGTGAGGTGGAGTGGTTGCGTGTGACACACTAGGGTTTGACTGGGGTTTTGAAGTAGCAGCATGAAAAAGTTTGGCTTTCTTTCGAATAAGTTGCTGCTCTTCGGGTTCACTCTCCTCATCATCTCCTACATATATACGTGCTGGCTTTCTGACTTCCGTTAACAGGGGTGAAAGAGAATAAGAATGTGTATCAGTCTCAGAAATGTAGCTCTCACCCTGGGATAGATTCTGCGGGTTAGCAGTCTCTTGGGTCTCGGAATCAGATACATAGGAGGAGGAATGAGTAGTATGCAGGGAGAGATTACCTTGTTCATTACCTTGTGCCTCATCGCTTTGCTCATCAGGAATCTCATCAAATGCCTCAGCATGAGCAGATGGATTCTGAGCATATGATGAAACTTGCGATGATTCCCCCAAATTGGTAACTCCTGCATCATATCTAAGCCACATTTGAATATTTTCAGGAATTGACATAGGTTTACCTTGATGTTTATCCTGATTAGCAATGGTTGAAAGTGACTTAGTGCCCATCCCCAGCGATTCAGATGTTGGGCTTCTGGCAAATCCCTGTCTAACAGCAAGAGCATCCTTCAGTATTAAGTCATTAATCAGCATCTGTAGGAACCGAGGAAACCAGCAGACAACATCAGTTGTAGTGATATCTCTGCTTGCAGGAGATCCCATTGAAGCCACTATCTCAGAGAGAACTATGCGTCCATAATTTATATCCAGTTCTCTTGCTAGGGCAACTGCAAAGGTTTGCATTGGAATTGGAATTTGATGAAAATCTTTTTCTCGTGCCCGAAAACATCTAGTGATGGCCTCGAAAAAGTAATTCCATTCCACATGGAAGAATTGTTTTTGGATATTTCCTGTGATTGGGCCTTTGGGAGGATAACATCCAATTTCTTCAAAGAAGCTGAGGCGTTCTGCAGCTGTAGGTTCTGGATCATAAGCATCTTTGATTGGGAATCCCAGAACCCTATTGACAATCTCTTCAATCACCTCATATTCCTGACCCGCTAAGGTAAACCTGAAACCGAAGGGGGTTGATTTGCTCCCAAAAGTAACCGCACTAGTCCATAATTGCTGTAAAGCATCATGTACTAGTGTAGGTTTAGCAGTAAAAGCATGGCTAGCTTTGGAGTACAAATTAAGAAATCGTATCCAAAACTTAAACCGCGGGAGTTGATCACCAATTTCCGTAGAAATATTATAAAAATTGTTTTTAGCAAGTGAAAATTGGTGAGCCATTTTAATTTAAATGTTTTTCTTAAAAAAAATGTGAAATAATTTAATTTTTTTTAATTTTGAAAAACAAATAATTTACGAATTAAAGATTATACCCCTTTAATTTTTCGAGAAATATCAAAAGACAATCTGAAAAGTTAAACTACGGGATATGAACAGTTGCCAATTACTAGATCAGAATATTCAAAGAAGATGAATATTCGTGTGTATACCAGTAAACTCGTGTGTGTATATGGATGAAGAGTGTGGAAATCGTGTTTTGTGAACAGTTACACAAACAATATATGTTCGTGTGTATGTATATGCGCGTGTATGAATGGTCACTAAACACAGTATCACAGCGATTAATGATAACACAGTGAATCTCAGTCAACAAATTGGCAGTAATTCGTGATTAGTACGAGTTTAATCACAAAAACACGGATTAAAGGTATGTAATTAGTGAAATCGCACTGTTTTTGTGAAACGGCTGCTGTGAAAATGAAATTAGGTAAAGTGAATTAGGCATCGAGTTAGAGATGTATATATAGATGAATGTGAAATGACAAAAATGTCCCTATTAAAAATAGTGTTAAAGTCTAAGTACATATAGGGAGGACTTAAGTCGAACTCTATCTCGAACATTTCTATCTCGAACATCAAGTCGAACTTCGAGATGAAGTTCAAGATAGAGGTTAACTCGAACAATTAAGCACAAATAAGCACTTTAACCAATTTTACAGCAGAAACTATAGGGAAATCCTATCTCGAACATTATTGATTTGTAGTAAATTTGGAAAATTCCCTTCTAGAAGAAACAGGGAAATTCAAGATACTTTTCGAGTTAGAAGTTTAACTCTATCTCGAACATCAAGTCGAAATTCGAGTTGAGTTTCGAGATAGACTAAGAACTCTATCTCGAACATCAAGTCGAAATTCGAGTTGAGTTTCGAGATAGACTAACTCGAAGTTAATCTCAAATTCTTTCCAAAATACCCCCTTGAAGCAAAAAGTACAGGGTAATTCAAGATATGTTTCGAGTTAGGAGTGTAACTCGAAAAATTCCCTTTAGCTTAACTGAGAACTCTATCTCGAACATCAAGTCGAAATTCGAGTTGAGTTTCGAGATAGACTAAGAACTCTATCTCGAACATCAAGTCGAAATTCGAGTTGAGTTTTGAGATAGACTAACTCGAAGTTAATTCTCAGTTCTTTTCAAAATATTCCCTTAATGGAAATCTCATCTCAACCTTTGAGATAAAATTCGAGATAGACTTTATCTCGAATATTTTGAAGATAGAACTAGGCACTGGTAACTCGAACTCGAACACAAAGTCGAATTTCGAGATGAATTTCGAGATAGCCAACTCGAAATTCTTCCCAGACTTAGAATTTTTCAAAAACTTCACTCTGACAGCTTAAGTCGAAATTCAAGTCGAATTTCTAGATGAGTTTCGAGATAGAACATAACTCAAAATTTTGAAGTTTTTTAATTCTAAGGCCTCTAATTACATGAAAATCATAGGTAAATTCATCTAAAAATCATGCAATATTTAGAATATTATGAATTTAACTCCCCCTATGATCATGCAATCTAACAAGAATAAATTCACAGATTTGTGCTATAAAAGACACTTAAAACACAAGGAATTTATGCAAAAACACACTATATGCAACCTATAACAATCATTAATTAGGCATTTTAAAGTCTAAGCACATAATGATTGAGTAACTTGCACAAACAAACATAAACATGGATTTTACAGATAGAAGGTTTTACTAACTTGTGTTAAGCATTCCCAATTCACCAACCAATCTATTGAATGTTACTTCATCAAGAGGTTTGGTGAATATATCTGCAATTTGTTGCATTGTGGGCACAAAATGTAGCTCCACAGTCCCCTCCTCGACATGTTCTCTTATGAAGTGATACCTGATGTCGATGTGCTTGGTTCTTGAGTGATCTACAGGATTGTTGGTTATGGCAATGGCACTTGTGTTGTCACACATGATTGGAATTTTCTTGTGCTCCATGCCATAATCCTTCAATTGGTTCCTCATCCACAGTATTTGAGCTACACAGCTTCCAGCAGCAATGTACTCAGCTTCAGCAGTAGAAGTAGATACTGTATGTTGCTTTTTACTTTGCCAGGACACCAATCTTCTGCCAAGAAATTGGCAAGCACCAGATGTGCTTTTCCTATCAATCCTGCAACCTGCATAGTCTGAATCCGAATAGCCAATAAGATTAAAAAACCTGTATCTCTTGGGTACCAAATCCCTAGATTTGGTGTGCCCTTGAGATACCTAAAAATTCTTTTGAGGGCTACGAGATGTGATTCTCTAGGATCCGCCTGGAACCTTGCACACAAACAAGTTGCGAACATTATATCGGGTCTACTTGCAGTTAAATAGAGGAGTGAGCCAATCATACCTCGATAGCTTGTGATGTCAACTGATTTACCTGATTTGTCTTCATCAAGCTTCGTGGCTGTTGCCATGGGAGTCTTAGCTGCTGATGCATCTTCTAGATTATACTTCTTGAGTAAATCTCTGACGTACTTGGATTGACAGATAAAGATACCATCTTTTCTCTGACTGATCTGTAATCTAAGGAAGAAGGACAGCTCTCCCATCATGCTCATCTCATATTTTTCCTGCATTAGCTTAGCAAATTTCTCGCACAATCGCTCATTTGACGACCCAAAAATAATATCGTCCACATAGACTTGAACAAGTATTAAGTCATTTCTTACAATTTTATAGAACAATGTTTTATCAATTACTCCCCTAGTAAAACCATTTTCAATTAAGAATAAAGATAGGGTTTCATACCATCGCCTTGGGGATTGCTTGAGGCCATAGACAGATTTGAAGAGTAGATACACAAAATCTACATGTTCTGGATCAATGAAGCCGGGCGGCTGTTCCAGATACACTTCTTCTTCTAATTCTCCGTTCAGGAAGGCACTTTTCACGTCCATCTGGAAAACCTTGAAGTTCTTATGTGCTGCAAATGCCAAGAACATCCTGACTACCTCAAGTCTTGCAACTGGTGCATAGGTTTCATCATAATCAATTCCTTCTCGCTGAGAATAACCTTTTGCAACCAAACGAGCCTTGTTTCGTGTTACAAGTCCGTTTTCATCCAGTTTATTTCTGAATACCCACCTTGCTCCAATTACGGATATGTTCTTTGGTCGGGGTACCAGTTTCCAAACTTTCTGCCTTTCAAACTGATTGAGTTCCTCTTGCATTGCAATCACCCAATCAGCATCACCAAGAGCTTCTTCTATTTCTTTAGGTTCAAGCTTGGATAAGAACCCAGAATATAAGGAGATATTATCCATGTCAGCTCTTGCAGTTCTTCTAGTAGTCACACCAGCATCTGGATCACCAATAATTAACTCAAATGGATGGTCTCTATTCCATACCCGTTCACCTGGAAATTGTCTTGATGATTCAGCTTGACTTTCTGAGTTGGGGTGCTGACTACTTTGATTATTTTCACTAACTCCCCCTGAGTTAGTGCCAGCTCCTACAGAACTAGAGTCAACTCGACTCGAGCCTTGAACAGTAGTCCTTGAGCTGCTATTTACTCCCCCTGAGTTGTTGTCGGTTCGTACTGAAGAAGTCTCTCCTGATCTTGTAGAATTAGCTTGTTCACTAGACTCAGGTTCTTCATGTACACTTGGAACGTTTAATGAAGCAACCAACTCAGGTTCATCTTCAAGATCTTCTAAGTCCAGATTCTGAAATTTTAGGGACTCAGTTTCACTAGAATCTCTTGAAATTGATGAGAGTTTGGTATCGTCGAATCTGACGTTGTAGCTTTCAGTCACTTTTCGATAATTCACTAAGAACACTCTATAAGCTGCCACCACATCTATAGAGTAACCAACAAAGATTCCTTCACGAGCTTTTGCTGCAAACTTGCCTAGATTTTCATCATCTATAAGCACATAGCATTTTGCTCCGAAGACATGAAAGTATTTGATTGTTGGTCTTCTGTTGTTCATTAATTCACATGGTGTCTTTTCTTTATCTTTTATGATCAAGGTTCTATTTTGAGTGTAACACACGGTACTCACTGCTTCGGCCCAGAAGTACAAAGGAAGTGTTGAATCATACAACAAAGTTCTTGCTGCTTCAACCAAAGTTCTATTCTTCCTTTCAACTACTCCATTTTGCTGTGGAGTTCTCGGGGCTGAATACTGACGACGTATTCCTTTAGATACACAGAAGTCATTCAGCACTGCGTTTTTGAATTCAGTGCCATTGTCTGATCTAATCGTCTTCACAGTAAGTGTTGAAACATTCTCAATTTGAGTGATATGATCAATGATTAAGAAAGATACTTCGTCTTTCGTCATTGCGAACAATACCCATGTATACTTGGAGAAGTCATCCACGATTACCAATGCATATCTTTTCCTAGACAAAGATAGGACATTCACTGGGCCAAACAAATCCATATGAAGAAGTTGTAGAGGCTCAGTAATACTAGAAATTTCTTTGCTTTTATGCGATGCTCGCTTCGACTTTCCCATTTCACAAGCTTCACAGAGTCCTTTCGGAGCGAACTCCATTTGAGGTAGATCTCTCACCAATTCTCGCCTCGCGAGAGCATTCATCGTTTTGAAGTTTAAGTGAGATAGCTTTTTGTGCCATAACCAGCTTTCATCATCCGAGGCTTTGCTGTAGAAACAGGTGACCTCATTCTGATTTGCTGAATCCATATCTGCAACAAAAAGATCTGCCTTTCGAACTCCTCTCAAAGCTAGTGAGCCTTCCTTGATGTGAGTGATTGATACACCTTTCTTGTTGAATACAATTTCGTAACCTTTGTCACAGAATTGACTGATACTCAACAGATTGTGCTTCAGTCCCTCAACATAGGAAATATCTTCAATGATGACATTGCCAGTTTTCAGTTTGCCATATCCCTTTGTCACACCTATGCTGTCATCTCCAAAGGTAACATAAGGGCCAGCCTTCATAACCAACTCTGTAAGCAGGGACTTGTTTCCAGTCATATGCCTAGATGCTCCACTGTCTAGCACCCATATAACTTTATTTCTATTCTGCTTAACGCCCTGCAATGACAGATTGGTTAGACATTCTTCGGAACCCAATTCTGATTTGGCCCGGCTTTTCGATAAGATCGAGAATCAACAGATTTAACAACAGGAGAGGCACTTTTCTTAACATTACTAGAGCTTTCGACTATCTCCTTTCCTTTCTCAGACTTGACAGATTTGTCAGTCTTAGGATAAGGTTTGTCACTCCTAACTTTAGGAGGACTGACAGTCTTGGCTCTCACATGCTTTTTCTTGATGTTTGAACTAGCAACAGTATTTAAGCATGACTGGCTAGATGCATTCATTAAATGCACAAAAGTTTGCATGATGTTAAAAGTGCATGGCATACAATTAGGTTGACCACATTGTGCATGATTCTGATGCAGATTATTCATTGTATGTGTGATAGGCATGGCATGTGCAGCAGGAACATTCATGTTTGCTTTGCATGCATAAGAAAGATGTTCAGTAGATTTACAGTGATAACATGCTTTCTTTATACGTTCAGCCTTAACCTCTTTTATGCCTTTTTCTTTCTTTCCTTGTTGTTTAACAGCCTTAGCTCCTAATCCCAGTCTAGATTCATCTCTAGGGAAATTGATTTTCACTTGTTTGATAGGAGTTATAGGTTGTTCTTTCTGGCGATCTTCCATCTCAATCTCATATCTAGCTATCAATTCAGTCTCTTCTTCTTCTTCTATTCTAGGAACAAGATGTTTGTAGATAGGTTTGACAGCCGATTTAAGAATTCTAGGTGTTTCCTTTTTAAGGTCACTGGAACTAGGGTCAATAGGTCTCTTTCCTTCTTTCTTAGGAAGGTCAGAATAATCAAGTCCTATACCTACTCTAGTTATCTTCTTAAATGTGTCATTATCTACATACACTTTACTAGCAGCTAGTTTGTAAGCTTCACATTTAGTTTCTAACTCAGCTAGTTTGTCCCTAAGACATGCTTCTACTTCTTCCTTAAGGACGAGCTTGTGCTCCAGAGATTTAATAAAGTCTCTTAGGGAAGTTTCTACAGTGCAAGCAGCCTCCAGCTCTTCCACTTTTGCCTCAAGCATTCTGCTTTTGGCAACAAGTGTTTTCTGTTCCTTTTGAGAAGAGTCTAGGCTTTTACACAACATATAGATCTCTTCACTAAGAGCCCCGTTCTGTTCCTTATAATCATCAATGGACATTTCAACTTTAAGGGTTAGAACTGGTACCTCTGGTTCCTCTGATGTCTCAGCCATGAGGGCAAAGTTTGCTACATGAGTAACATCTTCCTCATCTGAATCATCCCAAGCTCTTCCTTCTGTTACCAATAAAGCTCGTTTTCCATGTCTTTCCTTCACCAGCGATTCATACTTGCTTTTGAGGGCTTCATATGTCTCTTTTGGATAAGTCTGTTTAGGCTTTTTGCAATCCGAGGCAAAATGTCCAGCTTCACCACAGTTATAGCATTTGAACTTCATTTTGAAATCCAAAGGAGATTTGTAGCTGGTATTCTTGCCTTTTCCTTTGTAGCCTGACGAACTACCACCACCCCTAGCAGCCCGATAATAAGATGAAGAATTTCTCTGTGGTTGGTTGCTCTTTCTGAATCTCATGTTGCTGAACTTCCTTGCCATGTATGCCACGACACTATCGTCCATGTTGTCCAGCTCTTCTTGGGTGTAGTAGTCATCATCACTGTCAGATGCGCACTCGTCATCATTATCAACTTGTTGTGGTGCAAGTGATGATTTAGGCTTTGCTGCAACCATTGCCTTCTTAGACTCTTCCTCATCAGCAACTAATCCTGATGCAGTTTCTTTTCCTTTTGAATCATTGTCCCATGCTTGATCTTGAAGTGTTTCCAGCTCATAGGTCTTTAATATTCCATAATACTCTTCCAGAGAAGTTGTATGCAAATCTCTGGTTTCTCTTATTCCGTAGACCCTATGTTCAATGCTTTTTGGCTGGTTCCTCAGATATCTCGTATTAGTCTCAACCATGGGGAGAGTTACACCTCTCAGATTCAAATCCAATACCAACTGACTGAATCGTAGGTAGACGTCTGTTATGCCTTCTCCTTTTCGTATTCTAAAGGTGTCATACTCCATCTTGAGTATGAGTGTCTTGTTGCTTCTAACCTCTGCAGATCCTTCCATGACAACTTCTATCTTGTCCCAAATCTTCTTCGCTGTAGTCAGACCTTTGACTATGTTGAACATTTCATGATCAAGAGATTCCATCAAGGTTTGTCATATGGCAGTATCATAAGCTATTTGTTCCTTGTCAGCATCTGAAAACTCCGAGGCCTTTTTAGGCTCAGACCGAGGTGTTATAACCACCCCTCCTTCCGTATGTGCAGGAATAACCACCATTGGAACAAATTTACCCTTGTCAAGGACTTCCAGATATTCAGGGTTAACAGTCTCTAGATATAGTCTCATTCTGAAAACCCATTCTTCATAGTGATCTCGGTTGAACATTGGGATCTTGAATGCATTTTTAGGAGCCATTTCAATCCTGGTCACTAAAAGTTTCTAAGTACCCAAGCCTAGGCTATGTAGAATATATATGAAGAACTTTTGCCTAAGTCGAAATTTCTCTAAGTCGAAATTTTGCTCAAGTCGAAATTCACCAAGTAGAAATTGTCCAAGTCGAAATTCTATGTAGAAATTCTATGTAGAACTTTTGTCCTTGGAATAATTTTTCTGCAGATTACTTTAATATTGAATAAACAATATTATCTCTTTAACACCTTTTTGACTTTTGATGCTTTACTCACCTAACCCACGTGCTAGGTACTGAGTATGTCTTGTTTCACTTTCGGCCGTGAATAATGCAAATCACAAAGTCCAAAAACACCCTTTTTATTCTTTTACTATTTATCTGTTTGAAAAGGAGATCAAAAAGTTGTTGGGTTGTCTTCTTTGATAAGAACAGATGATGAACACTCAAGAACACCAAATATGAAAGTACCCAGATTAATTCACAAAAATTAATTAAAATACACCCAAGCTAAATAATCACACCTGGAGTATTTAAATAATTTTTCGGATGAGTTTTCACTACCAACGAATTAAAGCACACTTTTCGAGAAAATGAAAAGTAGATCTAGAAAATGAAAACTCACGATTCTTCTTCTCAACACAAGGATCTATGTTTTGTATGTTAAACATATGGCTCTGATACCAATTGTTAGGTCCAAATGTGTTGTAGAGGGGGGGTGAATACAACTTTTCGAATAAAAGAAGCAATAAATACGATGCAATAAATGAACACACAGATTCAAGGAATATATGTCTTATATATAACTTGAAAGGGTTGCTACAACATTCATTACAAAGTATAACAGAAGTTTAGAGAGAAGTAAATGATACTAAGCTTTGTGAATGCACTCTCTCTTTTTCTTGTGTTTCTCTCAAATATTGCTATCTTACTAAAACATTACACAAGTACTTCTATTTATACTACATGTAATCTATGTCCTGTAGTCTTCAAAGACTCACTACTAGAAAAAAGCTCATAGACATCGGTTTCTGGCCGATGTCTATTAAAATATCATACCGATGTCTTTGTCGGTGATGTCTATTGTATCATGTCATAGACATCGGTTTTTAACTGATGTCCAGGAAGCTATTACACATCGATTTTAAACCAAAAAAATGATGTTTATATCTAATAGTTTTGCATAAATTGCATGAACCTGACATTTCTACCATACTATTACAGGTGCTAGATGCAAATAAACACGTTGTACACAACTCATAAATCGACATATACATCATTATTTAGATTCAAAATGATGTCTAAGTTTGTTTTAGACATCGGCTTCTTCTATCGCAACTGATGTATAAAGTGGTATTAGACATCGGTTTTGGACGATGTTAAATATATTCTTAGACATCGGTTGTCTTCGTGGTAACTGATGTGGAAAAGTATATTAGACATCGGTTTTTATACGTATTCACTATTTAGGTTAGTATTAGACATCGGTTTTATTTGTGATAACCGTTGTGTATATTTGTTATAAACATCGTTTTTTACCGATGTGTATTGTATTTTATCCTGTATTGTTTTCAATAAATATATGTTGTCTAATTATTATTAGACATCGGTTTCTGGCAACATTTGTGACATGTGTGTTTCTGTTAGACATCGCTTTTATATATGTTCTACATGTAAAACTGATGTGTTTTTCCTATTGTTACAGACAGAAGAAATTAAAAACTGAAAAGTTGTTGCAAACTAGGTAGCAAAGACAGAAGCAGAAGCCATTCATATATATACCAAACTATTGCAAAACATTCATACCAAAAGCTGTTGCAAAACATTCATACCAAAAGCTAGGTAGCGAAACCAAACAATATTGTCTACAATACCTTAATCCGAAACAGCCAAAGCTGATTAATTACTACATCAATATTATCCACAAAAACAACCAACATATTCCTAGAAAATTTTAAACTATCCGACAATAAAATTCTAGTCAAAAGCAACGTCACACACTGTCTTGGATGAACTCAAGAGCCTCAATACGCACCTCATCTAGCTCGGCCTCAGTGTAAGACCTTCGAGTCTTGTTCAGCCACTAAAACATGCAACAAATAACGAAACTAATCATTTAACGCAAACACAATATTCTGACATTTCAATGGCAAAAAGAGACGGTACATCAAAGTTTACCTTCGTGGCAAAAGACAAATCCTTGTCCTCAATAATCTCTTTCATGTAACGCATAACAACGTAGCCACATTCAATACCACCTGGTTGTTTAGGACTTCCCTATTTGAGTAAAAAAAAACACATGAGGCAGGACATGGCAAATAAACAACTATTATATATATTATGCAGTATTACAATGAGATGTAAAAATACTTACATTGAGAAATTTTACTTTCGGCATCTTGTTGCCCCTACCAGTTTCACAATTGAAACTTCTCACTGCACTGCACAAAAAGAGTACTCCATGTCAAAACCCAAGAATACTTCACCATTTATCAAAATGATCTAACAGTAAATTAAATGTTACCTTTTTAAAGCTTTTTCTAGTGCTGGAAATTGTGTCGGATGCGGCAATGGATTAAGTATGTAAATTTCATCGTGCCAAAGTATAGCTAAAATCCAATGCACACTGTTTTCAATTAAGAAAATATACCAAAGTCAAATTAATTAAGCAAATTAGATGCAAGTACTGCTGGTATTTAACTGTTCCAATTTGCTAGAATAAAGATTGCACTTACTTGTGATTATGTGGCAAAAAGAAAATGCGATCAGCATTACCCTCCTTGAGTCGTTTTACAATGTTACTTTCAAACTCATCATTGAGATTATATGTCATTCCCGGGTCAACAAAAGCAAAAGTGTCTGATTCATATGTACCACTTAACTTTAAATGCAAGTTCCTACAAAAAAAAACATTAACATTATTAATGCATATGGAACCTTCAATAATCAGAGAAATAACAAAAAAATTTAACTTACAGCATATAAGCAGAGATTGCAGCCTGGCCAATCATCTTTAACTCCAATAACGCTATAATATTCTCATGTAACAGATAAATGATTTTATTATCGCATCCAAACACCTCTTTATCACATGATAATTGTAATGAGATCCCATGTATTAAATCACAGAAATTGCCTTCACGGGGAAAAGCAACACCGAAAGCAACCTTGTTGTGTATGTGGTCCACTACAAGCTCACATTTTTTACCAGCCTAGAATTAAGATAGATAAAAGTCAAAATCCAGTTATATTAGAAATATGTTTTCAATTAGACTATATATATATATATATATATATATATATATATATATATATATATATATAAATATATATATATATATATATATATATAGTTTTACCAGATTTTTAGGAGGCGGAGGCGGAGGATTCTCCATAGCAATACAATTTTCATCATCCCCATCCAACACCAATCCTTTTGCAGCAGTTGGTTTTGTCTTCTGTTCTAGTACATCCGCTTGTTCAACACTTGCTTTGTCAGAAAATATTGGCGAACCATGATTGGCTTTGCCATTAACCATTAATACCTTCAATGTTTCAAGCTCCGACTCTAGAATCTGCATCTTCTCCGCCATTTTTCGATCACGAGCCATCAACTCTGCCTTTGTGATTCGTATCTTTTTCTCATTTGCTAAATTGAAGAATTGTTTTGGAGTTACGAACCCTCCAACTCCCCGGACCCTTCCTGAATGCTCAGGAGTTTGCAATGCCATACTCAGTACATCTTCACTTCCAGATGGGTGAAATTCACCCTTTTCCTGTGCCTCCAATAGGGTATCCTACATAATGACATGATTATAGTCAACAAAAGAATCATGTTATTGAAAATAGAATAATTCAAATTAACTACCATATGACAAAAGGCTTACAATTGCCCTATCAGGATTTTCTTCGGGTTGCAACTTCCCCTTTGCAATCTGTTAAAAATAAAGCAACATATTAAGAAAATGACAACAAAAATTTTAAGATTACAAAATTGAATATGTTCTTATTACTTCTTCCTCCTTTAAACCAATGTAGCCCTTTCTTGACATGCGATGCGGATATTTCCGTTTACCAACTCTGTAACTTTGTTTTTCATGAATTTCCTACATCCAAATTCATTACTATTTAGTAATCATCACAATCGGTCTTAAATTCTAAAATATAAATAATCAAAGTACAGAATTCACAATAATATAAATTATAAAATCACATATATATACCTTCCAATTAGGATCAATCCTCTGTGCAACAAATTTTTTCCAGGCTGACTTACTAACAAACTCATATTCCTTTGGCGGCCTATTCAATTTCTTTTTTTGTCCAACAAATGGTAGAACATACTTTCTTGTTAATCTAGTCTTAAATTGTCTCCATTTAACGCCGGCAGACTTTAGGATAGAGTCCCGAGATCGTGCTTTAACTTTGAATGTATCCTGAAGAACACGCAACCCAAAAAATACATAATTATACACTATCTCAACACAAATTTACAAAAATTATAGACTACCCAAAGTTTACCTGAATATCTTGCCAAAGTTTTGATTTTAACTCAGGATCCACATGTGGCCAGCTTGGAATGTCGATGGGGATCATTGACCTAGCCGCGTATCCAACATATGACTGCAATTTCGGCCTAGCACTCCCAGTAGGAGCTCCCAACTCATTGCATGAAACTTTAAACTTCTTACCACGTGCTTTCCTCACAATCACTTTGTACATGGCACATACACCTCGCTTACCTCCATATTTTGTTTGTAAACTGTCAGTAGTAGATGTGGGTTGCCCAGCTGAGTCCGACTTTGGAGCTTCTGCTGCGTGTGCTGAGTCTGAGCCTTGAGCTTCTGATACATGTGCTTTGTCCTCTATCTGCAGTGGTTTGGTTGCACCAGAGCTGACAGTACCTTTTTTTGGTGATGATTTTTTTTGCTTCTTTGCTGCCATTTCTCTCGTATTTCCTCAATCTGCAAAGTTCAACAAAAAAAATTGCAAAACACAAAGTATAAAGATAATTAAATAGCCAGTCACAATAAAATTTGCAAATTGAATTAAAAATGGCATTAATATTCTCATACAGAAACATGGCTCTCAGAAAAATAAAGTCAAACATAATTCTAACTAATATTAATGTCATAGAGAAACTATTATAATTAGGGAATAGTAGTATTGTACAACATATTTATCAATTTTTCACCCATATCCCCTTAATATTTTCTCTTATGTTGCTAACAGCGGCTTCATCATCATTAGTGGAATCACATATAGGGATGTCAGAGCAGAATGGGGGATGTGAGATGGTGTCTCCTAGATCATCATCGTAATACACCTCACTATTCTCTCTTATCGTCGATGTTAATACAACAGACCAGTTTGCATCAACTGGATCTTCAACGTAAAAAGCTTGTTTGACTTGGTCAACAGACACGTATTTGTCCTTCTTATGGCCTTGTCGACTAAAGTCAACAAGTGTGAAACCAAGTTCATCAATCTTGACCTTATCATTTGCTGCCCATTTACAAAAAAACAAAGGGGCCTTGAAAGCATGGTAATCTAGCTCCCATATTTCTTCGATTATCCCATAAAATGTCATGTCACTCTCCACGGGATTTAAATCCTTGGCGCTAGAGACTTGGACTGTCCTAGCAACTAATGACACCCCACTATTCTGAACAACCCTTGCATTATCTCGCTCGTTGGTGTAGTATCGAACCCCATCAACTAGATAACTTTCAAATGTCAAAACTGAAAATGATGGTTTGCCTGCCAACCATCGTATCGTTTCGGAAACAGCTCCACGATTCTCCATCAATTCAATACTTACCTGCACACATAGTTGTAACACAATTAAAGTAAACTCTAATTAAAGACTTCAAAAAAATACAAAACAACAATAAAATAGGAGAAGAATGTAAACTAACTTTTTTTTCAAACCTATCAGCAAAGAGTCGATTGTGCTCTCCCAACAGCCATTGAGCACTCTTTTTTTCCCTCGATAAACTCCTTCCAGATACTCCTTGTGCAACCTGAAAACAAGTACATTACATAAGAATAATTACATATGGAATGACTAGAGTAGGAATCAAGACACTTTTACATTTTACTTACGTAACATATGGTTCCACTTCAGGGTTGTTAAGAAGAATATGAAGATGAGCCTCGTCTCGTTCATTTTCTTCCACTGCCTTCATTGACGCAACAGATAATGGATTGACCTACCTTATGTGTATATGACCTACCTTATTTAATTGTTAACATTTTAATTGATTGTAAAACGATTAGTAAAGTATCAATTAGAAAGAACATAGGACAGTCAAGCTACACTACTACAAAAATGGCATTAGACATCGGCTAAAAACCGATGTAAAAAAAAAACTGAAGTGATGTCTTCGCATGTGTAGAGAAAGGTGGTGGTTTTTGACATCGGTTTTTAACCGATGTATATCCTTATTATAGACATCGGCTATAAAACGTATTCTGATGTCTTTGCATCAAGTAACCATTCAGTTTGCAATGATATTTTATTACACAAGCGATGTCTATACAGATATAAACATCGATTGTTTAAAATAATCGTTGTTAGATTAGCCTTTTTACATCGGTTACTTGTTGATCAAGTGTTGTATTACTGTCGTTTTACATCAGTTTGGTTTTACTGTACTGATGTTATTAGACTGTTTACACATCGGTTTTCCATTAGACAGCTGTTGTAAAATGTTTTATATAACATTGGTTTTACATTGGTAAGCTGTTGCCAAATAAACTATAGACATCGTTTACAATGGTTACATGATGTTAATTATGGTCGAATTTATCATTCTCCCATCTGCAGTATACCATATATAAACCAAAAAAACGAAAATCATTCTAAACACAATACCATACCAAAACCCAACTTCATATATCCAAATATTCATCAGTTATACCGATCGACAAAAACTACAAACCATTCGACCAACCTTGTAGCTTACAATGTAGATCAACATAACGGAACGACAAACATATATGCCTCTTAGCTAGCTATAGTACAAACCAACATATTTATCAACTTACTGTACTCCACAGACCATAATTACTTAGTACGTACTTAACAAAATGACCGGCACGATATTGTCAAACCCAAGTATTTCCATAAACATCTAATATTTGCCTTGAACTAACATTAAAAGACCGTGGCAGCTGGAAACCTAATCCTTCACATTTTGTCTTCGATTTGCTCAAGCGTCGTCACACGAACCTCATCAAGTTCAGCCATTGTGTAAGTCAGCCTAGTCTTGGTGGACCACTACAAATTACACAGAGCACACAGATAA
Source organism: Saposhnikovia divaricata (assembly GCA_036435485.1). Classification (NCBI taxonomy): domain Eukaryota; kingdom Viridiplantae; phylum Streptophyta; class Magnoliopsida; order Apiales; family Apiaceae; genus Saposhnikovia; species Saposhnikovia divaricata. Next base: position 61,271,263 of record CM071594.1, read on the forward strand.
TAATTAGCACATATATAACTTTTCACTTAATATTATTCAGTATTCTCCAAATTCATTAATACCTTAGGAATTAAAGTCATTTCTTCATCCTTGAGTAAATCAGCCATATAGCGCAAAACCACATAACCGCATTCATTGCCTCCGGGCTGTTTAGGTGATCCCTAGAAATAATCCAAAATTTACAATATTGATCAGTGCTAAAAGACGAAAATAAACTTAATTGAGTGCGGAAAATACTTACAACAACATAGACGACTTTTGGAGGTTTGTTTCCCCTTCCAGTTTCAGCATTGAATGACTGAATGGCCCTATACATACAGGAGATTGACATAACAAAATAGATCATTAATCACAGAACTAAAATGCTTAAAAACAATTTAAGACTGATTTTTTTACCTTGATAATGCATTCTGTAGTGCAGTATATTGTGTCTTTTGAGGCAAAGGATTGAGGATGTAAATGTCACCTTCCCAAAATATGACCAAAATCCAATGCATACTATGAAAATTATAAAAAAGAAAAAATTATAAAAAGAGAAAAAGAATACACGGCAAGACTAAAACACTTAATTAGAAAAATCATACTCCTGATTATGCGGCATGAAAAACATGCGGTCCGGATTGCCCTCTTTCAGCCGCTTAACAATATAAGCTTCAAAATCTTTGTTAATGTTATATGTGGCCGCGGGATCAACAAATGCATAGAGTTCCAATCTTTACATCAACTAACATAACCAAAATAATTTGTCTAGCTATCATAATTAACTAGCTTACAAACCAATTGCATGTACTTCGACAAGCAAACCAATTGTTCGACAATTTCATACATATCTGAGGTATAAGGGCCTTCATTTTCTTCTTTTTTAATCATTCAGAGAGGTCCACACAAGCAAGCCGTTGAAACGTAAGACTCTCAGAGGGCTCTCCATTGTTTGCCTTCACAAAATTATTAGTGGCAGGACGTGTAAGAAAATAATCAGGCCGTCAAGGTTACTTCACATCTATATTCTATAGTCAATGTTCATGTAAGAAAAGCTAAGATACTCAAGATTGATTAGCACTATTAGTAAACACAGCTAAGATATGGGACTATAGAATGTAAGAAAAGCTAGTAGATGTTGCTGCTTCTTGCAGAATATGGGAGTGCATAAGTAAACAAATTAATGTCAGAGCAGAGCACTATGACCAGTAATACACCACCAAATGTGATTTGTAAAACACTAAAACTAATCTAAAACAGTGAAGTGTCAAATATCTCAAGATTAGTGAAGTCGAAATTCAAGCTTATTTTCAATCTGATGGACTACGTATAATTCAGAAATTTAATTGTTATATCTTTAGACTCTACCATCGTTCACTACTATTAAATATACATAATATTTAATTATGACATCAATATTTTTGAATTGGAAAATGACCATATATGGTAAATATGAAGATATATCTAGTTACCTGAATGATAGCAGGATCATTGTATATAGATGTCGTATTCTGAACAGGTGACGAAGATTTGACATGTAAATCCTACAATTGATGCAAAGTGCGTATAAATAAAACGTTACTGGTGAACTCAAATAGGAGTACATGCAATGAACAGGGAAGCCTAGATATAGAAAAGTGATAAACGTACTTCAGTCCACATACTACATATGCCACATTCAGGTAACTTACATATAATATTGCACAGCAAATTAGACTACGGCACAAATATGACAGTCAATTGTAAAATGCACAAATATATGTATATTAGCTCAAATCTAGAAGAAGTATGACAGTTCTATGCAATAATATACTGAAAAGTGTTCGCAGGCAGCTTACCATACAATTGAGAAGCCAGGCTGCCCTTACTCATGTAGACATATATTAGCATATGTTGTCCCTTTTCTGCATAGTATCCAATCAAATTAACAAGGTTCTTGTGATGTAGTCTCCCAAGTAATGTAACCTAGAAAGAGATACAGAAGAATAGAGGGTTTAATGCGAGAATCAGGTGAAACATAAATTATTAAAAATGACATGTAAGTATATTAGCACTTGACTTGAAGCAAACTGAGCAAATTTTAAGATGCTAGTTTGCTTGTAAGAACAATGTGTGATATTGAAGCATGTACATGCTTCTATGTTACTTTAAAGTTAAGTCCACAAAACATTAAAAACAACTAGCTAAGTGAAATATGATCGAATATCAATCTGAGAAAGTTGTGAGAATCAGAGACCAAAAGTTGAATCAAAAACCAAATTGATCCACAAGGATATGATATAGAATAGGAAGATGAGTTGATGCTCTTTACGAAATCATATTACCTCTGTGTGGAACTCTTTTTCCCCTTGCTTAGAGCCGGTTGCAAGCATTTTAACAGCAACAACCTCACCAGTTGACATTTGAGCTTTATAAACAGGACCAAATGCCCCTTGGCCAATCAAAGCAGTAAAATTACACGTTGCTTTTTTCAAATCCCCGATCCACATCACAAAATTTACTGTACAAGATCACATAACTACATATGCTGTGGAATTAGAATCTTCTCCCAGATTTATATAATATGATTGAAGTCTATATTTGCTTTCCGGAATTACCTTGTATATAACAGGAAGAATCTTTACAATTTGAATCGGTAAGTAATCATTATATGTGTGCTAAGAGCTAAAGTGCCTACAACGTGAAATCAGAGGGCATATATAGCAAGATTATTGCTAATGCTTTTTCTCTATCAGAATGAAGAAGCTAGTTGAATTGCCTATACTCACAAATGCATCAGCTATCGAGCCCTTTTCACCAGAAAGAACTTTCCTTAAAATCTCTGCATTGTATTCTGGTCCTCCACCTCGCAAACTATCCTTAATCTTCAACTAAAATTTCCTTAATCTTAAACTAAAATTTTCTCTATAAATAATTAAATATAGATAGAGGCCACATAAATTGTAATTAAATATTCATAGAGCGTACAAACTGTGATTAAATATTCAATCATACCAGGTAATACCTTTATGTCACTTCCACGAAACAATATGTACTCGTAAACTTTGTCACTCGGAGGCACTTGGGGACCATCCTTCTTACGTCCCTCAATACCAAATGATCTAACTGCAGAGTTTGAAGAACAAGAACAAACTAAAATTAATCCATCTTTACAATAATGTAATTAAACACAATTAAAATCTAAACTAAATAGAAGAAAATATTAAAAGGTTCGATTTAAAATCAAATCTAAACAAAATTATTGACAGGCCTACAATAATATAAAAAGAAAACAGACTTGAAGAATTAGAAAAGAAAAACAAATGATAAAATCCCTAAAAAAAGAGAGACAAAACTTGACAAATAATAAAAGTTATATATACAAGGCAGATCTAAAGAGAGGTAGAAGGGAGGATAAGACTCACAACTTTCAGATAAAGTGGTGAGAGTGAACTCTGGTAAGGAGAGTGAGAGAGAGAGAGAGAGAGAGAGAGAGAGAGGGAGGGAGGGAGAGGGAGAGGGAGGGAAGGAGAGTGAGAGAGAGGGAGAGGGAGAGGGAGAGAGGGGGAGAGGGAGAGAGAGAGAGAGCGAGAGAGAGAGAGAGAGAGAGAGAGAGAGAGACTAACAGAGCTAAGATAGATTTTGAGCTTTCGAGTTGAAGAGTTCGAGCTTTGTTGTTCTTCAAGATTGATTAGCTAGCTTCGAGATTGATTAGCTGATTGATTAGGGTTCTTGAAGGGGCCGCTAGCCGCTAGGGTTCTTCAGAGAGAAAAGGGGCGGAATCGGGTGTGGATTTTTAGCTAAATGAATATTGTTTTTGATTTTACGTGTTTTGTTTTTATTTTTTTGGATTTGATTTGTATGGGGGGAAATTTTGGTTAAGGGGGAAATTTTTATAATAAGGGGAATTTTTGGTTAAGAGGGGGAGATGTTTTAAGAGGGGTGGGAAATTTGGCTAAGGGAGGGAAAATGAAAATTTTGGCTAAGGGAGGGAAAATTATATTTTTTTAAGGATCTTTAACATCGGTCGTACCATGGAATCGATGTCTAAACAGCATAAAGACATCAATTCTACAAAAACCGATGTCATAAACATTTTTAACATCGGTGGCAATTCTAACCGATGTTAAAGGCCCGATGTCTATTCCAGTTTTTCTAGTAGTGCTACAAACACATCATAGTCAATTAAGCAACGAAATTCAATATTAATTCGAACATGCCAGACAGTCAATTAACTAAGCTACAAACACATGCAGGGCAATCGATTAATTAAGCTATAAACACATGCAGGATAGTCAATTAAAATGAACAAATGAACATTCAATTCACTAAAACCAAATAAACATTCAATAAAAAAATAAACTAATTAAAATTAGGGTTTCGAGTTTAAAAATCCCCAAATTAAAACAAAGAAAAACAATTATCCAACCATCAATTAAAAATCCCCAAATAAAAAAATTAGGGTTTCGAGTTTAAAAATCCCCAAATTAGTACTGAATCGAACAAATGGTTCAATTTAAGATAATTCGAGTTCAATGCAAGCTAATTCGAGTTCAGTGCAAGCTTACCCAAATCGAGCTTTGTAGATATCGAGTTTAATGCAAGAGCGCTTCAGTACTCGAAGAAGTCTCCAGTCGAATTAGCTTCACTACTCGAAGAAGTCTCCAGTCGAGAGAGAGGGAGAGAGGGGGGAGGGAGACAGAGAGAGGGAGAGAGAGAGGTCGGTGAGCGTGAGATTTAGGGAGAGAGAGAGAGGTCGGTGAGCGTGAGGTCGGTGAGAGGAGAGGGGTGAGTGACGAGAGAGAGATTGAGATTTAGGCCAGTTTAACGTTTTTAAGTTTTATATTTTTATGTTTTTTCTGTGTGTTTTTTAGTACTATGTGTTTGATAAATTGGGGGGAACAAAAAATTGCCTAAGGGGGGGAAACATTTTAACAAATTGGGGGAAACATTATAAGGGGGAAATTATTTGGGGTACGCACGGGAATTTTTATTTTTTTTTAGCTTACTTAAGACATCGGTTCTTCTTGAAAGTGATGTCTTAAAACATAAAGACATCGGTTTTATTTCAAGCGATGTCTTAAAATACAAAGACATCGGTGGCATTACTGACTGATGTTAAAGGCGTGATGTCTATTAACAAATTTCTAGTAGTGACTAAGATGTACGTGGCCCAATGATGTCCACATAAATCTTGCCTTAACTTGAAAGCTTGGAAATCTGCCAATCAGAAGATGCCATGTGTCATGTTGAAGCTGCACTCTAAGTAGAACTTCTACTTGAGAATTTCTACTTAGCCATCTCGAAGTTCTAAGTAGAACTTCTACTTAGAAACTTCTACTTGGCCATCTAGAATATTTAGTACTTAGAAAATATTCTGGTCTTCAACTTGAAACTTCAATGCACATCTTGAACTTGTGATATCTTCATGTCTTCTTTATTCTTCACCAAGCTCTTGAATATGGATCTTTATTACTGACATAAACTTGCTATCAATGTCCTGACACTTGATGCAACGGTCTGGTTCATAAGTGACTAGTCTTGATAGGGTTTTTGCTTCTTGAATAAATTACCATATCCAATTAGTAATATGGCTTTCCAATATTTGCTTTCCTTCTTGTTCAGTTGAAATCAATTGGTCTTATTGATACTGATAGTTATGATCTTGATTCTTGGCTTTTCAAATCACTGAGGCATGAACAACTTTGACTTGAACTTCTCTCAATGATTTCTTCTTGGCTTGATCATAGTTAACATGTTGAATTGTATCAATTACCTTGTCTTCATTTAGTGTTGATTTCTTGTGACTTCTTGTTCTTGATTGTCTTCTGGTTAAGTATTTTTTCCTTTAGTTGAGTTACATTAGTTATAGTGTTACAAGTTTATACACTCTGCCTTTCACTGTTGCAGCCATATTTATTCAGACCAACATTGACACCAGGGATCACCAGTTTATATTGGGTGTTACTAATCCCAATCTGAAGTGGAAAGTTTTGGCCATTGTAATGGCATAAATTATGGCAGTTGGAAAAACTGGACCAGAGCTCCAAGCCATTGAGGACAACTGGTTGTCAATGGTACAATTGAAGACCTTTTCGAATTTTGTTGTGGATGCAATCAAGAAGGCAAATGTTGGAGAAGCTGAGCGGCTGAGGATGTTGAATTAGTGGAAGAACTATTCAAGTTTCGAGAAGTGTTTGTCACCCACCCATTTCATTCAACTCAGCCACTGAACACCTCGACTCCATAACCCCCTTTAATTTCTAGCCGCTGCAAACCAACACAGCCCCACCCATTTCAGTCTTCCTCTCCCAACCCATCTCTTTCTACTTCTCCCAACACCAACACCTCCGCTGCTCCCCTGTTTATTTTCGTTTAATTCGCAGCAAAACCCATCTTTTTCCCTGTATAACTCCTTCCCTGCTTTCTTCTCTTTAATTCACCCAAACAAACCCAGTACTAGCTTTTCTTACTCTTCTTCTTCTTCTTCCTTTTTTTTTCTTTTATCTGAATAACTCTTTTATCCGAATAAACATCTCCTTCATCAAACCAAACCCGTTTCTTTTTGTTCTTCTTATCCGTCTAAAACATCTCAGCCTCTGTTCTTCGAGTTCGCTGCAGTCCCCAGCCACTTCTCCTCGTTTTCTTTCAAACAACCCTTTTTGTTTTCTTATTTAAGTTTTGGTCGAGTTTGTCACCAAGTCTGAGTTACGCTGAGTTCGATTTGCTGTTTGAGTGTTGTTTAGTGTAGATTTTCTTGGTTTTTTCGTCAAATTAAAGGGGATGGGTGGTGAAGGAGAGGCTGAAAAGAAGTGTTTATGCTCTGGAATAGACTATTTTACCCTTGGGCATTTGACGCCGTTACTGGAAAACAGACGGCAGTACACTAACTTTAAGTAATTACTTTGTTCAGTATTGTCCGTGGCAGATTTGAAACCATGGTATTTCAAGTGGTGTCCTGACCAAAGTTCAGGTACACAAAGTGCACTTTACTCATTACTAAAATACCCACCCCATTTTTATATGTAAAAAGTAGTTATCTCAGGGAACTTACCTGAGATATATCTCAGGCTCCCTACTCTCTATATAAATTTTGGTATCCCGATCCAGACCTTAGACATGCCTTGGTCGCCTGAAGGACCGGCCCTATCGATAAATATCAAAGTTTCCCATTTTGATTAAGAAAAATTTATCAACTATTGAGATCTGAGAACAAAATCATGTAATTAGTTAGAATGATAGAATCTGAAGAATTACCTCAAAACATTATAATTTATAAATTTAAATTAGAGTAGTCAAGTGCAGTCCTTGATAAGATGAACGTCTAAAACACGTGATAAGGTACACCGTACACCTAAACAATCATATATATTACGAATTTATGCATACATTTGAATATGTTTTGAATATTGCAAGATCTTTTAATTTTTTTTTATTGTATGTAATCAACATTGTTTCAAAGTTGCATAAAACTTTTTCTTAAGATCCTAAGAATAATGGGGTCATTTAAAAAATTGGTTCAGGGCACTCAAATTTTTAGGACATACCATAAAATAGTTATAAAGTACATTAAATTTTTGGTTAAAAATTAGATGTGATTCACCTAGGTGTCAATAATTTTAGAGAACAATGTTTAAAAATAAAGCTGACAAACAAGGTAACACATACAATGGCTAGAATTTCTTGTGAGCTTCTTTATTAATTCGTCGGTTGCTTTTATTGGAGACAATATCATTAGACAATTTGATGATTTATTGAAAAGCGCTTTTTATTAAAAAAAAAAAAAAGTATTCCTTCCCATATTGGACACCTGTGTCACTAAATCAAAGTAATAAAATACTTTCTCTGTTCATATTTGGAACCAAGACAACATCAAAATTGGAAAAACAAAAACCTCAAATTGGAACCAAGACAGTGAAGTCCTACTGTTTACGCATGTTAAGAGAAAAACTGAACTTGCTCTGTGTAATTTAAACTCTAACATATGAGTTCCAAAAAAAAACTCTTAACAGTAGAATTGGTAAACACCGACATTAATGGTACATTATGTTTTATAAATTGATTAAAAAAAACCCTTTTCCTAAACACCAATATTTGATAGGCTAGAAATAGCTCAGGCCCAATAAAACCCAAGTTTGAGCCCATAATTATAAACAAATCTAGCTCATGAGAATAAGAGAAGCCCAGCCCAGGCCGGTGGGCCCGGACCGAGGCTACTGCTACGTGGCGAAGACCCCTCCCCAGACTAGGGGACCCCAGGCTGTGGCCACTCAGCACACGTGCCGCTCCAGCTCAGCCGACACTCCCACACTTGGCGTTGACCAACAGTAAATGCCAATTATGGACATGTCTCAATCATATCTGCCACAACACTGGCACACTCAAGTCAACGACCCTCACAAGTGGGGGCACGTGTCCCGCATCCCGGGAATTCAGCGGCTGGTCCCCTAGATCCAACGGTCAGGAGCAGAGGTAACCTATTCCTAAACCCTAGGCCTAGGGCTATAAATACTACTAGAGAATGGGGTTTAGGGGATAGACATTATTACACACCCGCACACATTTATTACTTTGGTGATACTCCATTGGGTATTACCATCCAAACCCAACTCTCATTCTCACGCCGGAGGCACCTCGGGGCCAAACCCCCCTCCGGTGTTGTTTTGCAGATACCCCACAACAGCTACACTACTTTCGAGGCATGAGTTGGCGAGAAAGTACCCGATCAAGTTTTAGAGTTATCATTGGCGCTAGAAGGAGGGCTGAACCTCCGAACCACCATTACCCCGAACTAAACCCCCAGTCGAACAAAACTCAGCAATCCATAACCTCCCACATTAGTCATGACTAGAAGCAAGTCCACTCAACGACGAACATATAGCGACACTAGAGAAGAACAACTCAACCCCATCCCGGAGCAGGACCCAAATACCGACCAACCGATCGTTGAAAAATTGGAATAGGACCCGGGGATGCCCGAGTCACAATTGAAGTCAACGCTTATAAATACACAAATGTCCCTTTTGCCTCAATGCACATGAAAAACCTAACTCCGGAAGATCTAGCCGAAGCAATTCGAGCATACCGCAATAGCCCTCCCCTAGCACCCGAGCCCGAGCAAGCTAAAAACTCTGAGGGGTCAGGGGAATCCCACAGGTCCTGGGGATCAGTCTTGACCGCCTCGGAGACAAGGGCAAGGGAAAACAGAAGAAAACCCATAAAGCCCAAAGCAAAGCAAAAGATGTGCAACCACCAAATTCAAGAGACTGGAAAAGCTCCGGGAAAAAATTAGACAAGAAGAACAAGCTAAACTGGATATCAAAATTCAAAGACGCCTCCAAGAAGAGGAGGAAAGGATGAGAAAATCTGGATCGAAAAGAACTCACAGGGCGATAATCCCGAAGATCATCTTTGATGAAGATGAACCCGAGGAAAATTTAGTGCAAATGATCCACGAGCTACAGAGAAAAGTTAACAATGACTCCGGGTTTGAGGTCCAAGATACACTCACCCCGTTCAGCCAATCCCTCGAAGCCATCCCCAGATAAAAGAACCTCAAGAACTACAACTTTGACTCCTTCGACGGGCTGGGGGACCCGGAGGAACACCTTAACTACTTCGAACAGATAGCCCTGATATACTTTTACAATGACTTAACCAAATGCAGGTTCTTCGCCTCCACACTGAAAGGCGGAGCTCATAAATGGTTCAACCGGATTCCATCCTGGAGCATGTAATTCAAGTAGCACAATATATATAACTGTCAAGTAAATGAGACTGTCTCAAATGATAAAGAGACTGTCTCTTTAGTGTAAACAATTATCCTAATTAACTAACAGAATAAATAAGCAGCAGAAAATAAATGACAGAATAAAAAACAAGAACACCAGGAATTTTCACTTGGTTCGGCCCCTACCCAATCTATGGCCTACATCCAAGTCCCTATGCCAACTAGCACAGAGATTATATTATTATAATAATAATATAAAGCTTACAGTTTTCCTCGATTACAAATTTAAAGCCTCTTGGAAGAACCCTTCCCTTTGACACAGCTGTCACCTAGCAAACCTGCTACCAAGCCCACTGGCTATCTTGGCTTATGATTTGTAATCCTATCTAATTGCCACAATCCGGCACAAGTATTTGTAGAATGAATAAAAGTTTACAACTCAATGAAATGTAACTTCTGAACGCAGTATATAAGCTTGAATGTCTTTGTAAAGAAGTTGTATTGAAGATGTGTGTTGAGTTATCTTTCTTCTTGCTAAATGATCGACTTTATATTGCACTAGAAGATGTAGCCGTTAGAGTTTTGAATTCCTGAAATTATAGTTGTTGAAACATGAATCAATCAGATGTAAATCAGTGATTATATAGAAATCAATCAGGATAATTATAACGGCTCCATTAGAATAAGTTTAGGGATTTGAATGAAAATCAAATCACTCATTATTCCTGAAATATATCCTGAGATATATAACCTGCAATTAGATAGATATAGCATCCGAGAAATATGGTAACCAACAGATTATATACAAGATAAATGATAAGCACACAGAATCAAACCTCCAGGATTTAATTCGAAGATAATTCAAAGCATCATCCTAAAAACATAGGAATAACAGAGCATACATAGTTGGATGGAGTTCAGGGAATCCTTCCTCCGGAGATTCCGGGCCAACAAAACCCAAGAATTTCACATGTGCCACCTCGAAACAGTCAGGCAGTATGACAACGAGGCTCTCTCAGCCTATATGAAGCGGTTCGAAGAAGCCATAAACAAGGTCACAAACCTAGATGAAAGAGAGGCCCTGAGCAGATTCCTAAGAGGCTTGGATCCGGATTACAATGAGCGATATGTACTTAAGCTCATACACAAAGAACCCCAGAGCCTGGCCGCGGCCTATGCCATTGCCGCTAAATTCATCAAGGAAACAGATGTCCTGCACGCAACGAGGATGACCAGGTAGGGTACCTCCTCAAATCGGAGCAGGGATGATCGCCCCAGAAACGACTATCAGCCTGATAAGAAGTTCAAACCCACCAAGCAAAGCAACTACATCCCCAGCTCTCAGCTAGCAATCCTGGATAAAATCCACTCCTTCAAGCCTAAAAATGATGCAAGGCCCCCGAAACCAGAGAAAGCCGAGCCCCGGGCCGAGCCCGAGTGGACACCCTTAAACGGACCCCGAGTCGAAATACTAAAAGAAGTCCGAGACAAACCCTTCTACTACCCTCCTAAACCAATGCTGGTAGCCCCGGAGGATAGGCCTAAGCACAAACATTGTGACTACCACGCAACCCACGGACACCACACTGAGAACCGCCTCTCTCTCAAGTTCTTTATTGAAGAGCAAATCAAGAAGGGGAATATGGGCCAGTACCTAGCTCGGAGGACAACAGAGAGAGAAGAGGTGTCCGGGGCCTAGAAAACAAAGAACGTAGTACACGTAGTACTGGGAGACTCCAGCTCTCCCCCAATAAGCCCGGACTCAAAGGATGAGGTTATGATGATAGAGTCCACTCCGGAGCAGGTCATATCATTCTGCAACGCAGATTTTGAGGGAATAGATCCTAACCACAACGAAGCCTTGGTGGTCACTCTGGACATCGCTGAAAATGAAGTAAAGAGAATCCTTGTTGATAATGGCTCCTCGGTTAACATACTATTCAAACATACCATGGACAGGATGCAACTTGGGAGTATCAAACTAAATGAGTGCAGAGAAGATACGCTATACGGCTTTGGCCACAACCTACTTCCCATCCAGGGAACCCTTTATCTACCTGTCCAATTTGGCACAGCTCCAAAGCAGATTACCCATATGGTCAAATTCTATGTGATCAACACCCCTCTTCCTACAATGTAATCTTTGGTCACCCAGCCCTGACCAAGCTCCAGACCGTGCCTCGACCTCGCACCTCAAGTTTAAATTCCCAACAGCCTCCGGGGTTGGAGAAGTGAAGGGGGACACTGTGACAGCTCACCGATGTTATGGCCAAGCTCTGGTTATGGCCGAAACAGACTCGGAAAATAAACAAAAAGCCTCGTACTATCACAAAAACCAAAGCAGGAACCTCCATTCAAATTAGCGTATGGAACCGAAGCCATGCTACCAATCGAGGTGGGCTTCCCCTCCCACAGAGCGATTAACTTTGATGAAATAGCGAAGGAAGAAGGGCTGAGAACTAACTTAGAGCTGATTGATGAGGTCCGAGATAAGGCGATGGAGAGAATGGAGAGCTACAAAGAGAAAACGAAGGAGTACTTCGGCAAGAAGTCCAGAGTGAAGAACTTTCAGGTCGGAAATCTTGTACTCCGGGATACAGAAGCCTCGGATCCTACCAACACGGGAAAACTCATGCCTAAATGGGAGGGTCCCTACAAAGTCAAAGAAGTACTCTGGCCCGGTACTTATAAGCTCAGTAACATGGATGGGTCTGATGTGCCTAACACTTGGCATGGCCTCAGGCTTAGAAAATATTATCATTGAGGGTTAGCAGTTACTCTTTATCGCGTATTTCATTTTGTAAGCATTTTCCTGCATAGAACCCCAACAAAAAGCAAATTCCTACTTAGAATTTTCTAAAGTATGGCTAAAACCTGGGCCATAGTGGTAAATACTTTGGCCCGGAGCTCAACTACCAAAAGCAAATTCCTACTTAGAAAAGTTTGTTAACTTTCTAAGTATGGCTAAACCCTGGGCCATACTAGTGAATACTTTGGCCCAGAGCTCAACTACAAAAAGTAAATTCCTACTTAGAAAAGTTTGTTAACTTTCTAAGTATGGCTAAACCCCGGGCCATACTAGTGAATACTTTGGCCCTGAGCACAGCTACAAAAGCAAATTCCTACTTAGAAAAGTTTGATACCTTCCTAAGTATGGCAAAACCCCGGGCCATACTAGTGAATACTTTGGCCCGGAGCTCAATTTCAAAAATCAAGTTCCTACTTAGAAAAGTTTGATAACTTTCTAAGTACGGCTAAACCCCGGGTCGTAGCAGTGAATACTTTGGCCCGAAGCTCAGCTACAAAAAGCAAATTCCTACTTAGAAAAGTTTGATAATTTTCTAAGTATGGCTAAAACCCCGGGCCATAGAAGCAATTACCTTGGCCCGAAGCTCTACAACCAAGCAAATTCTTAGACGAGTTTGTTAATTTTCTAATTATGGCCAAACCCCGGGCCAATAGGTGAGTACTTTGGCCCGGAGTTCAATAACAAAAGCGAACTCCTAACCCGCACTAATTGAAAAACAACAAGCCCAACAAACCGCACTAAAAACTTTACCCTACTCCCCTATCCGGGCTACCCGCATGAGGGAGTGGGGGGAAGATAAACTACACCAAAGCAAAATCGCCTTATAAATTTTCAAAGTTTTCAAGGAAAAGGAAAAGAGAGAGCATGGATTCTGAAGCATACAAAACATAAGAATACATAAAGATAAAGCAGGTCGGGCTGACCAACAACCCGAAACACCCACGCATTATAAGAACTCAAATCGAAGGTCTACACAAAGCACAAAGTTACATCAGGAAATTGGAATTAAGTTACACGGGCCTTGCCCGGATTCTGGACGCAGCCAGTCTTCAAATTTAAATAGCATGAGGAGATGAGCCCGGAGCTGCATATGGGATTGGTTCACCTTCACCCCGAGCTAGCCCATCCTCGGTATCCCTATAAGCTTTGATGAAGCTGTCCCAATCAGTAGCTCCGGGGTCAGTCTTACACAGCTTCTCAGTAACAACCCAGCAACGGTAGATCATCTTCGCAGAAACGCTGGCAAGCTCTTCTTCATAAGTATCAGACTTCCGAAACTCGACAATTATGTGCTCCTCAGTCTTCTTAGCCTTTAACTCGTCCAGGAGCCTCTTTTCCTCGTCCTTGTAATCTTTCGCCTTCACTAGGGCTGCATCCCTCTCTTCAGCTACCTTGTGACACCCCAGACACCGGTTTAATTTTCTCTGGAAAGAACCGGCCCGAGGGTCCGTCAAAACTACATCACAACCTGCTCAACCTGCTAAATTTTTTTTTAAAACTTTATATCTCAACTATATCATTTTTTCCCACAAAGTTGTTACACAACCATAAAGAACTTCGTTCACCCTTAGAAACGAATCACTATATCCATTTATACAAATCTAAATCACAATTCTTTAACAAATTCCATCTTACCAATAAAAGATGCCACACAAAGTGGATCTCATCTACTATCTACTATCTACTAGGGTACTACCATTTGTTTATAACAAGTCAACTATATCCTGACTTACCTCGAATCAACATGCAATCAAAATCCACAATGAGTGCTTCAACCATAAGTCAAACTACAACTTCAGTTTGTGAAGTACCACTGCTAAGTCAAGCACCAGCTCTGCTGGTCCATCACTTATTTATACCATCCCAAGAATCCTCTTCTAATCTGTAATATCCTCCTGTAATAATTTATAAAATAAAAGAATGAGCTACAAAGCTCAGCAAGCATATATTGTAGAGTATGACAAAAATGATTTTTTGTCGCATGAAACAATTCATGAAGCCTTACCATCATATCATAAAGTGACAAGAATAAAGAGAGACTAATAACATTTAACATAAAGAAGATTTGTTTGACTGAGTGACCTCATTAGGTCTCTAAACCTTATCATTTCCAGATGCAATTATGATAATCTGTCTTACTATTACCATTTGGTAATCTTCGTAACCACGAAATGGATCCATTCGTCTTTCCAGATGCACGCCAGACAATCTGTCTTAACCATTACCTTTCGGTAATCTTCATCTTCAATACCCCATAAAATGGGTTGTTAACTCAGTCGAATATTTATCATTTAACTTGAACTACTTCATTCTTACTTATCCTTGAAACTTAACCACTAGCCAGAACAATTGGCTAGTTACCTTAATAACATAATTGCTAGCTGAACAATTAGCTAGTGATCTCAACAAAATCTTGATTTCCATTAAGTCGTCTGGATCGACTAGCTCATAATAATAATCTCATCATAACGTAGCTAACGGCGCAATATTAGCTATTTACATGTATAAACCATCATAACTGATTAATCGTCGTTAGCCAGAACAATTGGCTAGCTACCTCAATAACATAATTGTTAGCCGAAACAATTAGCTAGAGATCAAAAAAAATATCTTGATATCATCAACTAGTATTTATTGTAACGCCCCCGAATCTGAGGTCAGAGATTCAGGTCGTCACGCCACCATCCAACCATATCATACCTGTATTAACTTTACAACTCAACAACACATCCATCCAGACCTCAATCTTACACACAAACAAGTTAGAGCCTCAGAAACGATAATCAAAAGTTCCACTAAATATTACAATTCATCTGTACAAATCAGAGTCTTACGCAATTCCACTTATACAACTACACTTGAAGACAAGTCTTACTATTACAGTTGAAAACCTATCAGACTTACTCTGTAGTATTTATCAGGAACTAAATCATCTCCGGGGTAAATCTCCTACTCCTCTTCTGCTGTTGCGGAGTTAACCGACCAAATTCTTCTCTCTCTGAAAAGTTTTTATAAAGCAAGAATGAGCTACATAACGCTCAGCAAGTTCACCATTTTGAAAAATAATAACGTGGTTTATTTCAAAAACATTCCCAACTATATGGGTATATATCTCAGATTTCAAAACATAATTGGACAGTATATATGTCCGAGTTTGAATAAAACATCTATACTCACTAAGGAGCTTTAAGAATAACATATGAACCCTTTATAAGGTTCCTATTTCAATATATCACAAGTTTGAAAATATATACATATGAGTATATCATTTTCGGCAAAACACTCTACGGCTAACATACTGTACCGGGAATACATCTTTGCAAACCACTTTCCTTCCATTAGCTTGGAAGGTTTCTCATTCAAAAACATTTCATTCTTTGAAATAATTGCAATAGTACACTAACACATGCCAATCTTTATAGAAAATCTTGCAGTTCTAGATACTGCACGATGTCAATATTTTTCTTATCAAAATCCACACTATCGGCAACTTGGCACTTAGGCCCAAGAAGCAGTGTTTGAGTATTTTTCCAAAGTGGAGGATGGGACTGGAAGAAAACATAAAAACCTGACAAGGATTGACGATGATCAGTCGCCACATCCAAGTCCAATAATCCGCGGGTCTTCTCTACCGGTAGAAGGATAGAAACTACATCCGTAACTATCCCCGGGTGAAAACTACATCCGTAATCACCCTCGATGAAAACTACATCCGTAATCATCCTTCGGCAACACCTGGGCCGGAATAATAATTGATGGACCGCCTGGCTCACGGCCGCTTACACATCCCGGGAATCGTTCGTCAACGGTTCCCACACCTGCCAGAGTCCCTTTTTCTTTTTCTTTTTAAAACTTGATTTTGATTGAAAATTGAGTAATTGAGGTCCGACATCAGTCGACCGATGATTCTTGAAATCATACAAGAAGCAGAACCTGACCGGGGGTTTTCGAAAATGTTTTGAGTTCGAAAGAGTTCGAGTTTGAAAGTATTAAAGGTATCTTGGATTAGCTTTATCTTTAAAATAAAGAACAATAATTAATAAATGATATTTTAAGATTTAATATTAATAATTAATAAAATAATTATTTAATTAAATAAGCTTTTAATCGAAGATAGGTATTTGAGTATTTACGAAGATATAAAAATAATTACTTGAGTATACGATACTCCCCGAATGACCCTTCGGGTTTTCGCAATTTAAATACGATATAATAATATACCGCTCCCCGGTCAATAGTATATACGGACCGCTACGACCTCTATTGCTAGAGTCGTTGTCCTAAGAAAACATTTCATTCTAAGTTCAAGGGGTGCAAACATATATGTACTTATACATCTCAATTTCATCGATACTTCGATAAACATAAACATTTGATATGATTGAAAACTACAAACACAACAGTGAAAGTCCTTGTATATGTAAGTTTTGAAAAGTAAACTTGCCTTGGTAGGGTTGGGGTGGTCGAGCGTGCGGAGTGGAATGATCTATACATAAGCAATAACCGTTCGTTAGTACCTTAACAATATCTCTTTAATTGTGGGGTTTTAGGGGGTACAAAATTAACTTAATGACTTCGTCTTATGACACTCTAGCCCCACTATAGGTTCATGTCATCACTCGATTACGCTCGTCACTTATTCGACTTAATTTGGTTACCATAACCGAATCATATCCATTACCCCTTAAATCACACTCCCTTAACGACTTTTTCCCTTGCGCGAATTTTACTCTAGCATTTTTATAAAATTGAAAAATACATATTTTAATCCAATTCTTTTTGGGTACCTTCACCACTGCATTTACTAGCTTCTCTAATTTTTCCATGATCCTACATAAATTTTAGGGGTTTAAACAAGGTTCACAAGGGGACCATTTAGTCCAGTCCGGAATCCAGAAACACTTTCACTTCTCAGACCATAACTCAAAATCTATACATCACCTAGTCATGAACCTTATATTTCTGGAAACTACATTCAAATACCTTTCCAACAATATATATTAGGACCTCAGGGGACAAGATTTGGGGGTTCAAAACCCTCTTACAAGACAGTTCAAGTTCCTGGGAAAAAACTCAGCATGCTTACATCACTAAACCAACCAAGATTCTTACATCCACATCACAACCAACATCTAAATCACCAAGATCATACTTTATAACATTCATGGAGTTACATATACTAACCACAAGCATAAAAATCACAACCACAACACTTAAACTCAAGATCTACATCATCCATCACTTATATGTCCAAGATTCACACAAATACTCATGGATCTATCATTACACATCACAAACACTATATGGCCAGAGGGGTTAGGGTTTTTATACCTTCTTGAGTATCTTGGAGCCTTGGGTATGCCTTACAAGTCTCAAGAACACCTTGAATGAGCTCCTACACTCCTTATAATCCAAGATCTAAAAGAAAACTTAACATTGTTATTATTCATCAAAACTTTAACAATTTATATCTTGAAAATTAATGGATGAAAAGGCTTGGAATTCTTAGTATACCTTCCTTATATGATGTAGAGTGCCTAGGAATTTTGCCTTGAATTATGAATGAAGAGAAATGGAAGAAAGAATTTCTTCTTCTCCCTTGTTCTTGTTTGGCCGAGAGCTTTTTGCTTGGGGGGGGGAGAGTTTCTTTGCTTTGCTTTTTGGTTGGTTGAATAATGTGTAAAAGGGGTTGGGTGATATATATTATGTATATGTATATGCATCACATGTTGCAAGGCTAGGGTATAGGCCACCATGCCCTCTTGTCTCCTTGGAAAAAGTAATAACTAGTTATTATTCCTCTTGTCCACTTGGTATTACTAGTTTGCTTTCCTAACTACTTAGTTGCATGGGACTTGAATGCAATATCATTCCTTGTATCATTAATCTTCCACCAATGCTTGTCACTTAATCTTTAATTCGTATCGTATCTTAATTAATTTCTCGTAATAATATTTTGTCGCGTAGAGATTTCCCTTGTAATCCCTTAAGTACTTAATTGTATAAATTCCTCGAATATCCATAACTTCTCGCCATAATTCCTAATAAATCTTTTAATACTCCACTAACTCTCAAGTTCCAAGTTTTATAAATCTTACTAACAATAAGATTCTTGCCTTCAACAATCTTCCCTTTATCTTTCATAGTGAATGTAACAACATAGTTTCTCAGACAATCAATTCCATTAAACAACAGGGATGACTAGAAAGGTTCCAAATTGACAATGTCACATGATATTATATAAAAGAAAATATTACAAAAATTAGGGTTCTTGCATTTATAGACTGAAATAAGCTCTTCATAGCACAGCTAATGAACAATATTAGCCAGTTATTAGGGAATTCATTAAATGATTGAATAAACGTCCAATTTGGATAATAACGATCAATGAGTATTATCTCCACCAATAAAAATTAACTCAGATAATACCGACCAATGAATATTATCCCGGCCAATAAGAATCAATTTGGATAATACTAACCAGAGAGTATTATCGCTAACAATAAGAATTAGTCTGGGTAATGGCAGTCAATGGATATGATTACCAACAATGAAAATCAATTCAGATAATATCGATAAATAAGTATTATCTCCATCAATAAGAATGAATTTTGATAATACCGATCAATGCATACAATCCATACCAACAACAATCAATTTAGACAATACCGATTAGTGGGTATTATCTTCACCAATAAAAGTCATAAAATAGAAATATTGACTTAACTGTATGTACGCATATAAACATGATACGTACATCTCAAAAACATTCAACATCTTGACGAGTAAAATAACTTACGAATAAGGTAACATTTTGCTAACAAGTTAAAATATAGAACAGTATATACTTACAATCACCGCTATCCAAGCAATCCAACCTTTCCTCAACTCACTTCTCCAATAACCTGGATAAGCATCAATAAACTCTTCAATCGTATATTCTCAATAATAAATATACTCGTATATTTACAAAGCAACATGACCTTAGAATGATCAAACTCTACCACTCGATTTGTTTCTACAACTACATACTAAAATCAATGACATCTTCTTAAATCACAATTTACCGAATAAGCTTTTATTGCTTACTAATCGATAATCCAATTACTACACAGCTTGCTCCTCAAAACCCGGACTTATAAATTTCACGCTTAATATTACGTTTACAAGTCTCATAAATTCTACACATTTATTAGGCTTAAGTTACAGTCGTTTTTACAGAAAATGGACATGACCTTTTAGTAAATAGAAGTTTCCCGGTGTCACAACACCTCAATAATAATCTCCAACTTTCATAATTCATTTCAATATCCCATTCATCTCCAATGCCAATTCATCTATTATTCAAGTACTATTACTCCTTTGAAATCACAATCAAATATTAAACACCAATTCAATTCATACCATACATGGCATACAACTAGACAAGACCGAAACTAACAACTTTCGTCTTTAGACCAACACCAAATATGGTCTTTAACCCTTTCAAAACATTTCCCCAAATAGGGCAAACAATTTCGAAAATTTAAAACGCTACCGCACACACTTTACTCAACCACATTTCGTAAATTCATATTTCCTTCTTTTTAAACCATATCCTTTTCCTGAGTATACTAGACATTTAAGGGTACAACATATTAAAATTTTAATGTATAATAAGCAATACACAATTTACGGTGAAATTTTGAAATCAACCCTATGGTCAGTCAAAAACTACTAGAATCATTCCTGTTCCAACAGCTATATCTCAGTTTTTACAAGTCTGGTACGTACCATCATTGGAAATCACAAAGACAAGACATAAACCTACAACTTTCGTTCTTTGACCATTATCAAATAAGGCATTTAACCTCTTCAAAACCCCTTCCCAAAGCAGGACATTAATCCTGGACATTTTAAAATTTACCGCGCACGGTTTACTCAAACATTTTTAGTAAATTGAAAAATAATCATTTTAATACAAAATTTTGTATAATCCTTCCTGAATGTCAACACAATCTTGTATAAAAATTGCAGCTCCAAAACAGTTTAGTTAGGCCAAAAACGAACTAAATCAACTCACAAACCGGACACCAAATTTCAACTTTGCGCGTTCTTTACTAAAATGGGCATAACTCTTAGCTCATTTACTCTATCAATGCAAGGTTTTCGCGTACCAAAACTAGACTCCAAATAGAACAACTTTCGTTAAAAGACGACTGCCTATAACAGAATACAACTAGTTCGAATTTCACTTGCAAAAACAGGGCAGGTCCTTAAAATTCTGGACAGTTTTGCATACTACTCCTTAAACAAACCCACTTCCTCAATTCATTCACTAAACACTACTAAGCAATAATATACTCTTAAAAACCTTAAAAATCTGCTAACTACCAATACATATGCTCATGAATTAAATTACAAAATCCAAGCTTGAAACAAAGATTTTATACCTCTTTAATCAACCAAAACCCAAGAACACTACTCCCTCCGGTCCATTATATAAGGCATTTGACTTTTCTGCACGTAACTTTAGGTGCTTTGACTACATAGCTAAAATTATTATTTTTTAAAATTTCTTTTTCTAAATAAAAATTAAAATATTATATTTTTATTCAAAAAAAGAAAAATTGAAAAATAATAAATTTTAATATATAGTCAAATCACCTAAAGTTACGTGTAAAAAAGTCAAATGCCTTATATAATGGACCGGAGGGAGTACTATTCATTATCTTATTCACCTTCATCTTCTTCCGTGGCCGAAACAAGCAAGCAACTCACTACTTCCTCTCCTCTATTCTTCCTCCTCCCCTCTTTGCTGCCATCTCTCGCAGCCACCACCACCGCCACCGGTGATAGTCTTTTCCGACCTCTGCCACACCGTACAACACACACACGCCGCACATACACAACACAAAGTACACACACACACACACTCCTCTTCATCAACAATTCAAACCCCCAACGAAAATCACTCAAACCTCTCCTCAATTTAAATCCCCAATTTCTTTCTAATCCCTAATTTTCTTCTTTCCTCCAATTTCTTTCTCTCTCCCCCGATTCTATTTCTTTCTGCCGAGTTATGTTTTTTGCCAAATTGGGCTTGGCCCAATTCACTTATATATGCTTATAACAATTCATTTCGGGCCCAATTAAAACACTACTTATTCGTATTTTATCTCCTTTTCATTCCACTCATAATTGTTTTATTAAAACAATTGTCTCCCAAATTTTCCAAAATAATTATACTCTTTAACTTTATAAAATAAAATCATCAAATCTCCAAGATCTCGTATTTTAAATAATTACGAGTCCACTTGCAAATTCTTGGAAATAAATCCTAAATATCATCTGACGTCAAATAATTAATATTTGACATAATAATTCCATCCTTAACCAATAAAAGAAATTATTTCTCAAAATCAATTATTTCTTGTCGCGATATCTAATTTCTTCACTATCACCAAAACGGTTCAAAATTTAATCGTAATAAATCTTATTAAATTACATCCTTCCCCCCTTAGAAAAATTTCGTCCTCGAAATTGAGCGCATCTGGTCTCACCAAAACAAAGTGGGATACTTCCCCTCATACTATCTTCTAGTCTCCAAGTTCTTCTTTGACATCATGACTCTATCACATAATATTCATCAAGGTATTACCTTCATTCTTAATATCTGCTCCCGTCGATTCATAGTCCTAATCGGGTTTTCTCATATATTTTTTTCACTCTCTCTTGAACATATATCGGTTCATATTCTAATTCCTAGGTTGACTCTCCAACCTGAAAGTTGCTCTGTAGTACTTCTCACGAAAGCTATCTCTCCACATGATTTCAGCAATAGATCATAATCTTCTTCTAGAATAATTAGAAGAATTTTCAAAAGAATGTCATCAATAAGATTTCAGAAGAATCTTTTCTTCTAAGTACAATTTAGGAGAATCTCACAACATATCTTGGATAAGGTTACAACTTGATACTTTCTTCTTAGAATAATTAGAAGAAAATTGATAATAATATATTCGATAAAAATTCAAATAATACTTTCTTCTATAAACAGCTAGAAGAATTCACAATAATATCCTTGAAAAGACACTACACCATATATGGTCTTTACCAACACCTAAAACTAGTGTTGGCATGTAAAATGTAGACTTGGATGGCTTATTTTTGCTATAAGCCAACACTGTATTTCGATGTTGCAATTGATGTCAACATATGTTGCCTTAAATATTTTTAATTAACAAACCCAACACTTGTAGGATGTTACCATAGATTACCAAAAAAAAAGTGTTAAAAGGGGGGAAAGTGGAAATCTTATTGGAGGGAAATGGAAAATTTAGTGGGGGGAACTAAAATTTTGGGGGCCGCCTAAATTTTATTCCAACACAAAATAGAAAAAATACATTCTCTCACTCTCTCTAACACTCCGTAACAGGCATCTCTCTCGTTCTCCCTTCTCTCTCTCGTTCTCTCATCTCTCTCTCTCGTTCTTTAAAATTTTATTTGTGTATGATCTTTGTAGTATTTTTCTAAAATCTTCTCGCTCTTGTTGTGGATTCTCTAAACCATGTATTCTCTATCTCCTGTTTCTCTCTCTATCTCTCTCGTTCTCTCAGTGCTCTCTCGTTTTCTTCATCAGTCATGTTCTCGTTCGAATTTGAAGCTAGAGTTGTGTGGTTATTGTGAATTTAAAATTTTTAAACCCTAAAATTTGGGGATTTTTAATTTTTTCAATATTATGAAAAACCCTAATTTCAATTTTTAAAAATTTGGGGATTTTTAATTTGAGCGTTAAATTTATTTTGTTGGTGAGAAAGGAAGGAGAATTAGGGAGCTGACATCTGTTGTACAGAAAAGATTCAAGTTCCCAGAAAATAGTGTTGAGCTTTACGATGAGAAGGTGAACAACAGGGTCTCTGCGCTCAGGCTGAGTCTCTCCGATACAAGCTTCTTGGAGGATTGGCTGTTAGAAGGTATCTTGTGCTTGACTTTGACTTATTGTTCTTAAAGCTTTTTTTAATGATAATTTGTACTCTGTAAAATGCACAACTTGGTGATTATATTGTTACTAAAGTGTTTGAGTTGTAATTTGGTAATATTCTAAATTTACATGCTATGTACATTATATTGTCACCTACAAAGCAAATCGGAACAACTATTTACCAATTTTGTGTTGGAAGGTGACAAAATTAATATTATACCTCCTTTCCATCATGTTCTTAAAGTACAATAATATTGTACTGTATTTGTATAGAGGGTTGAAAGGGCTTCACACGAATATATATGTTGCTTATCCATTTTTTTAGATACGTTTTATCTGTTTCCTGTGCTTTATTACAGCTTCTCTTATTCGACTTGCTTTCTTTAGATATTTTTTTTTATCTAACAGTACAAATTTGTTATCTTACTTCCTTGCATTTTAGAAATTTTGCTAGAGCTATTGTAGTACATCATTTATGTTGTGAGATTAAGACATTTAGAGAAACTTTATTGATAATTATGTCACAAGTACTGGGCAACACTGATACCTTCTAATAGCCAATCTATCATTAAAATTGAAAGCTTTATATTATCTTGTAGCAACATGATATTAAATACAAGAGGCTAAGCGAAGACGAAAGACGGACTCGGAACTTGACGCAACACATTTTTTGACTCTCAACAAGGTACCCCGTTACCTTCTTTCCTAGTTCTAAAAAGTCAGCTGAATCTAGCCTTGTCTAATTGATGAATTTTGTCAAAATAATTCATTACCATTGTTGGTTTTTTATTAAATTTAATTGAAGGGGTCTTGTAAAAAATTGGATTTGAGTCAGGTGCTGTATAGTGTGGATGTGCTATCTGTTAGGTATTGATCTTTAAACTTTAAGAGCTATTCAGTGCATCTAGTAGAGTTCTCAAGTTTTGTCAATGGCCCAGTTACTGTCATATGCACTATGTTTGTTGAGTACTTGAGTTGGTGATTATCCATTCTAATGCGTTGTTTATTAGATCACATATAAGATTCTAAAGGATATCAAACACAGCTCTAACACTACACATGAATTGCTTGTTACTCTATAAAGTATATGGCATGTTAAATAGTATATAGCAACAGACAAATACACGTAGAGGGTAGTGATATGTTTATTTGTTGGCAGAGGCCTTTGTAAAGCCTAAGCGAGACATGCAGGAGGCAAATAATCGAGGAGATCATGAGAGTAAAATTGTAGCCAATATGAATCTAATTGTTTCTTATCAAATGTTAAGATTTATTTGTAGCATTATTTCTTTACTCTTGTATTGATGCAGGTTAAAATAATGAAATCGCTCAACTGATACCAAAAGTATGTGAAACGGTTTCCAGTAAAGTTCTTATGATTAGATATGTATTCTTTAATTTCATTTACGTTTTCTACTACGATGTCCTATTTGCCTTGACTTAATCTAATAATGATACCGATACATGATTGATACATGAACTGGAGCTTAATCATACATAAGCGCAAACCAAGTTTCATGATGAGGTAGGTTCTCAACATGTAGATCTTCTAGTATTCGGTATCCAGAGTAATTTAGCTAGATTACAGGTACCATTAAGTTTTTACTGTCATTCACTTTTCTATTCCACACTCTTGGCAATTGTTATTTCGTGATCTGGCAGAGGCCAAACAAGCAAGTACCTATTTATGTGGTATGTGGGTTCAACTGAGAGGTAAACACTAATTTTCAACAGCTTAATTTGATTGTCGGATCATTGTATAAATTTAAATATTTATGTCATTTACCACCTCTATTTTTAGTCTCAATTTCAAATATCTATCATTCGATATTGTTTTTGTTTTAATTTACAACAGTTTTAGTACTTGTTCACATTTCTATCAGAGGTCATCAGTTATAGTTGAATTTAAATTAATTCGACGCTCTGTCTGTTTATTTCTTTTATATTTATTCGTAGTTTTATAGATAAAAGAAATGATGAAAAAGCTCTTTGTTAAAGAATAAACATAATTCAGTTTCCTTATATGTATATGTATATATATATATATATATGTTTTCATGAAAGGATTGCATATGAAACTTGTTCCTTGCATGCTGCTGGTTCGCTACTAAGATATTCCACGATTTGCATGAAGAAACAATTAGATCAGTTTACAAGTAGACAAAATCACATATGCTCTATGAGGATACAAACCAAAAATCTTGCTCAATGGTTAATTTGGTTTGTCTTTACCTCCGTTATACTAGGAATCGGAATACAAGCGGGAGCTTTAACATCAAGTTATGGCCTAAATTTTCTCAATAGAACCAGTTTTCCAACTGGTTTCGTATTTGGAGTATCTTCATCAACTTACCAGGTTCCTTAAGGCCTTATTATTAGGTTTTGCTTTGTGCACATGCACGTGTGTTTGTGTATAACTCAATCTTATTGTAAGTATTAAGTGTTATGCTAATCGTGCTTTGTTGTAATTTTATTTTCATTTGTTTAACAGATAGAAGGAGCAGCAAATGAAGATGGCAGGGGGCCAAGTATATGGGATACTTTCACTCAAAAATTTCCAGGTGCAGAATATGCTTTGTATCAACTAAGTAATAAATTTCACCAAAACAGTGTACTTGGTAATAATTTTCACTAATCCTGTATTAATAAGAGGAATTTGGTTTCTTATAAGTCCCAAAAACTGACTGGGGTGGCAGTGGAACTGGTGGCGATTGAGGTGTTGGCAGAAATGGCAGTTGACATGCGAATGCTTCTGGTTCTAGTGTCCATGAATTTTTTAAGGCATGGAGTCGAGAGTGGAAGAACATGAATTGACAGTCTTTAGGAATATTATGGTACTTGCTTTTTGTATGAATTCAATATTTTTGGCAGATTTGGCAAGTTGGTTTATGTCCAACTTTGACTATATAATTACTAATTTGGTATGTTTGTGAAGTAAAAAAAATGTGGTGTTTCCTTTTGGCATTTTTGGCTTGCATAATTATTTTTAAGGATTTAATTGTGATGTTCATATAGTTTATGTTGCACAAACATGAAAATGTGTAGCTAATATATAAAAAGTTTTTATTAGAAAAATGTTGGAATAAAAAAAAGACGTTGCTAAAATATAAAAAGTGTTTAATAAATATATGTTGCAAAACAAAACGTGATGTTGCCAAATACTAAAAGTGTTTTATCGACTAAATGTTGCAATAGTTTAAAAGGTGTTGCCAAAAAAAATAAAGTGTTAGATGTACCGATGTTGCAATAGACAAAAATCGATGTTGCAATAGGTCTATTACAACATCCCCTTTAGTGTTGTTATACACCCGAAAGTGTTGGCATAGATGACTAATGCAACATCTATATCGATGTGGTCGTAGGGTGGCAAAAGTGTTGGCTTACCCACCTAAGGCCACACGATTATATCCAACACCACTGAAATTGGAAAAAGTGTAGCCTTAAACCAATTCGGGGCTTATGGCAACACTTTTCAGGATTTTTTACACTTTTTTGAGGTATTGGCAAAGACCATATATGGTGTAGTGAGATTACAAAGAATAGGAACTTGTTTAACAAAGTTAAGTCGATTCGATCATAATCTGAACTAGTATAACAAGACTAGTCCATTCAACAACTCTTTAGCAGCTAGCTTAAACAAAATAGCTAGTGCAGAAATCCAACAAAAATGACTACTAGCTGGAACCATTAACTAGTACACTTCAATAACCTTAACATCTCAATTAGCTAGAACAATTTAGCTAGTTAACTTCAAATAATCTCGGCATCTCAACTAGTTAGTACAATTAACTAGTCAGTCACAATGACATCACAACTAGCTAGGATAATTAACTAGTTGTCCAAATCAACAGAATATCCAGCTCAATCAATTTGCTGGTGTAACATCTAGAATAACATGGCTAACTAATAAATATTAGTTAGTCCGATAAAGAATTGTAACTGAAATTGAGTCAAAGAAAACTGACTTGGTTACCTGATAAAACTAATCAGAGTAATCCCAGATAACGAACATTTTAGATGGCTTGGTGTATCAACAAAAAGATACCAAAAAGATAAGAGATACGCAAGTGAATAGTACCATCACAAGTACTAGGACGATTTCATCACCTCGCAATCACAACCCAAGATACTACTAGGGTGTCACTACCGCATGGATATAACAGATCTAAGTCATCTCACAGATCGGGGTCTACGTAATTATACACGAATCTCCTCCAACGTGACACTTGCAATATGGCCTTTCATTAGTCATAAATACGCCATTCTACAGTCATTCACATGTCGCGTTCTACATGATCTACCTGTACGATACCAAAAGGTAAAAAAAAAAAATTACAAGCCAGCATACATGTAGTCTCCAACAATAACGGCAACAGAATAACCATCATCACGGTCATTAGCATCCTCCTCTGGTAGCTCTTGAAATCATCAATAAAATCGCATCGTCAAGATTTAACGAACATTATCCCTATCCATTTTTGGAATCCTGTATCAATTACTATCGTCCACGGTCTCTTAGGCTGAATCATCCCGTGCTAATGCAAGAAGCATACCCGTGACGTCATCTATCGTACATCTCGACTTATGACATCGGCTTTCAATATATCGAAATCGATGCATCAAAATTTTTGAACGGTGCAGCGGTCACTATCTGAGGTGGAACCGTAGTGTCTGTGACATTGAAACTAGCGGATAAAGCCATGTCAACAGCTATCTGAATAATTGCACAACATCAATGGAAAAATGAAGTTTAAACGACTCAGACCCACATACGCTACCACATCCTCGAATAACAAAATACTAAATTATCAAATTCTTGAATTCTCAAGAATCAAATTTTTTTTTAATTCTAATTAATTTCATCCTTGATCAAAACATTACATCATCAATTTCTTGTATCAACAACTAGTACAGTATGACCTCGAACAACAATTTATCTCTCGAGTTTCTAATATCATCATCTTTATAACATATCCAAATTTCTTAATGTATATATTCTCAAAAATTATCAACTACTGATGTTTTTAATAAGTATCTTTAGATTTCAATCACAAGATCCTAACTTAATCCGCACTTTCCCAATGTCATCATATTCCAAGATCTTCATATAACATCCCATCAATTTCTTATACGTCCATTTACCCCATTTGCTCTCTCTTCTTTTCTTTTCCTTCTTTCTACTATGTCACACTTGTGCCACCTCCGGTGCAACTTAATAACCTTTCCTCTTCATATACGTTGACAATAATTGAACTTAATTCAATAATATATTCTCAATTTTCTTCCGTTTATATACCTCTAAAACTCTCGATACAAACCTCAATCCATGTCACCATATCAACTCCAAAGAGATCTATACATCGACACCCGAAGCACTTAATTTCGAATCCATCATATTCTTCACACGTCTGAAAGATTCTTCCCAAAAGTTTCTTGTATACATGTAATCAATCAAATTCTCATTACCAATAACAGTTAAAACTTCATATATTGGAAATCTTTGTTAACTCGAATAACTTGTAGAAGGGGGGTTGAATACAAGTTAAGTAATCGTGTCTGGTTTTTGCTTAATTAGATAAACAAGAACAAACGAATGAATCAACCTTGTTTGTATTAAATAATATCAAATACAAACTCTACCAAAGGTGTACAATACCTTTCGCAGCTGCTCTCAATACAAATCTCTCTCTGTTTGTTTCGAACTCTCGAATACAAACCTTATACTAAGCTCTCATTCACGAACGAACGCTTTTTACAATGATATAGAGAGAGTATTTATAATGCTACCTATCAACTAATAACAGAAAGTTATGATCTATACATGATAATGTTCTGTCGTCCAGTTGATAGTTTCCATCAATAGTAAACTCTTTCCTTCATGATACCTTCTTGCTTGTTCTTCAAAACAACGATCCTGTTTTATAGCACTTTCCAGTTTCTGTAGCATCCATAATGACATCATCAGTAGTATGACTGATATCAGGATTTCACCTTGCATCAGGACTTGACATCCATCAGTATCTGTCTTGTCGTATCAGGATCTGCTCACAGTTCCTGAAATGTAGTCCTTGACATACTGTCCCTGACATAACTCTACAGTTTACTGTCTAACACATATATCCTATACAAAGTGCTAAATCCTTTATAAGATCAGGATATACAAGAATATGTGCAAATTCTATTCTTAACATCATAACTCATGAATTATTCATAACAATATTAAACCTCAATATCTTCTACAACCTCAAAGAAGGCTTCCAAAACCTAGTAGTCACATAATCCTCAAACCTCAAAATGAATATTAGTCTACGTCCATAATAATAAAGTTCATTTTCTCAAATACAACTATCTATTTGTAGATGCTAAAATCACGTTATCAAACAACATTCTAATTCCCAAAATTCTTACTACTCGGGGTTACACGTTCGATCCCCTAACAATAATTAAATCCCCAACATATATCTTCAGAGACGTGTCAAAAGTCTAGAGAGAAAATTATCGTACCCCAAAATAGTTACATCAATTTGTTATCGTATACTTTACATTAAAAAGAATTCTAATTCTCACTCATTCGTGAAATCATCACATATCCAACAGTATTCTATCTAAAATTTTATTCGCATAAAATTTTCAAAACTTATGGTTTTCTCATTTCTAACCCTTGAAACAATATATTCCCGGATAACGAGGTCACCTGCAAAAATCACATCATCCAATAATAATCTAGCTGTAAAATCGTATGTTAAATTCTAAAGGTGTGTCTTATAAAACAACTAACTCCTCAAACAAGAAGTGAGCACTATCATCGAATTACATATCCTTGGACAATTTCGCACATCCCCAAAAATCATATGTATCGCTAAAATGATTTCCATCACTCTTCAAAAGTATTTCAATAACCTATATTCTCAAAATTGATTCATGTTCTAAAATCCTCCATTCCTTAGCTAATATCCTTGATAAGTATCCTTACTATCTTACTCCGTGGTACTATATCTAGTAATCTACTATAAACTCCACACGAGCCCTCATGCTTTTCAACATTCAGTAACTAAGGATCTTATCAACTCACGATCGTAAATCTTAACCTCTCTTCCCACGCGAGCAACCATTGCTATGATACCACCTGTGATGCCCCTGATATCGGTTTAATTTCCTCTGGAAAGAACCGGCCCGAGGGTCCGTCAAAACTACATCACAACCTGCTCAACCTGCTAAACTTTTTTTTTTAAACTTTACATCTCAACCATATCATTTTTTTCCACAATGTTGTTACACAACCATAAAGAATTTCGTTCCCCCTTAGAAACGAATGACTATATCCATTTATACAAATCTAAATCACAATTCTTTAACAAATTCCATCTTACAAATAAAAGATGCCACACACAGTGCATCTCATCTACTATCTACTATCTACTAGGGTACTACCATTTGTACACTACAAGTCAACTATATCCTGACTTACCTCGAATCAACATACAATCAAGGTCCATAACAAGTGCTTCAACCATAAGTCAAACTACAACTTCAGTGTGTGAAGTACGACTGCTAAGTCAAGCACCAGCTCTGCTGGTCCATCATTTATTTCTACCATCCCAAGAATCCTCTTCTAATATGTAATATCCTCCTGTAATAATTTATAAAGTAAAAGAATGAGCTACAAAGCTCAGCAAGCATATATTGTAGAGTATGACAAAAATGATTTTTTTGTAGCATGAAACAATTCATGAAGTCTTACCATCATATCATAAAGTGACAAGAATAAAGAGAGACTTATAACAGTTTAACATAAAGAAGATTTGTTTGACTGAGCCACCTCATTAGGTCTCTTAACCTTATCATTTCCAGATGCAATTATGATAATCTGTCTTACTATTACCATTTGGTAATCATCGTAACCACGAAATGGATCCATTCGTCTTTCCAGATGCACGCCAGACAATCTGTCTTAACCATTACCTTTCGGTAATCTTCATCTTCAATTCCCCATAAAATGGGTTGTTAACTCAGTAGAATATTTATCATTTAACTTGAACTACTTCATTCTTACTTATCCTTGAAACATAACCACTAGCCAGAACAATTGGCTAGTTACCTTAATAACATAATTGCTAGCTGAACAATTAGCTAGTGATCTCAACAAAATCTTGATTTCCATTAAGTCCTCTGGATCGACTAGCTAATAATAATAATCTCATCATAACGTAGCTAACGAAGCAATATTAGCTATTCACATGTATAAACCATCATAACTGATTAATCATCGCTAGCCAGAACAATTGGCTAGCTACCTCAACAACATAATTGCTATCCGAAACAATTAGCTAGAGATCAAAAAAAAAAATATTGATATCATCAACTAGTCTTTATAGACTGAAATAGGCTCATCATAGCACAGCTAATGAACAATATTAGCCATTTATTAGGGAAATCATTAAAGGATTGAATAAACGTTCAATTTGGATAATACCGATCAATGAGTATTATCTCCACCAATAAAACTTAACTCAGATAATACCGACCAATGAATATTATCCCGGCCAATAAGAATCAATTTGGATAATACTAACCAGAGAGTATTATGGCTAACAATAAGAATCAGTCTAGGTAATGGCGGTCAATGGATATGATTACCAACAATAAAAATCAATTCAGATAATATCGATAAATAAGTATTATCTCCATCAATAAGAATGAATTTGGATAATACCGATCAATGCATACAATCCATACCAACAACAATCAATTTAGACAATACCGAATAAGCTTTTATTGCTAAAATCAATTTACCGAATAAGCTTTTATTGCTTACTAATCGATAATCCAATTACTACAAAGCTTGCTCCTCGAAACCCGAACTTATAAATTTCACGCTTAATATTACGTTTACAATTCTCGTAAATTCTACACATTTATTAGGCCTAAGTTACAGTCCTTTTTACAGAAAATCGGGCATGACCTTTTCGTAAATAGAAGTTTCCCGGTGTCACAACACCTCAATAATAATCTCAAACTTTCATAATTCATTTCAATATCCCATTCATCTCCAATCTCAATTCATCTATTATTCAAGTACTATTACTCCTTTGAAATCACAAGTCAAATATTAAACACCAATTCAATTCATACTGATAAGTGGATTTTATATCCACTTGGAATGCTTCGTTTCGGCTTAAATTGATTAACTTGGCCTCAAGTTTGTTGTGTTTTTGATTTGTTTTCGTGAGATTGTGCAGGGTTACTAAGTTAAGGTTGGAAGATAAAAATCGCATATTTTATGGTAGATTTGAGTTCTAGAAGTAAAGCATGACAATTTGCAAAAGAAACGAAGGAAAAAGGAGTTAAAACGAAGAAAATCAGCCAAAATCAGCTCCCGGCAGGAACCAAGCGCGCACTCAGCGCACAAAGGGCGCATTCAGCGCAGTGAACAGTGCAAAAGGGCGCAGTCAGCACGCAAGAGCGCGAAGTCCGTGCGGAGAAATTCTACCAGATTTCGGATTTTTGTTTTGGCCATATCTTGAGTTCTACATGCCCGTTTTGGGCGATCTTACAGTCCACGCGAAGCTAACGAGATTCTCTTTCATTATAAAGTGGTTCAGAGGTCCAATTATGACTGGAACGGCCCAGAAATATTGAAGAAAAGTCAACTACGAATTTTCCTTCAAAACAGAATCAGTTTAGGAAACGTATTTTGCAGAAATTCTATTATAAGTTTGTTTTGGTAGTTTCTTGCTGGAAAAGACATGGGGGCTATATAAACACATCTAGGCATCAAGAAAATCAAGTTTTATCAGAAAAGCAAGGGAGAAAAGTGGAGAAGGAATCACCAACGCTCGTGACAAGCAACGGAGATCTAGATCTACTTCATCTTTTGTTTTCTTCTATTAGGATACTTTGGATCTTCAGATTTTGGATTTGTTTTCTTAACTCTATTACTTTAGTTTTATTATTATTCAGATCTTGTTTCATTGTCATGTTTCCACTTGATCCCATGATGACGAACGGTTCAATTATGAACTACTCGTTATCATGGGATTCTAACGGATTTATCTATGTAACTTAGTAGTTTGATTGCTTTAAAGATTTATGTGTGGTTAATTCTTGATATACTCATATGGTTGTGCTTCATGAATTTAGATGCGTAGCTAACATCTAATTTGTTAATCTCTTACGAAACGAGAGTGGATCTTGAGATTTAGAACTTTCCATGCTAGCATAGGATAGGTTGATGTCCTAACATCATGATTTGTAGCGTAAATAGAGATATTATGCTACCCTATGTGATCTTAATATGGATAACTTGTGCTTAAACCGTTATGTTTTCAAATCTTATAGAGATATAGGGTCTAAACATAATTGGTGTCTACCCATCTTCTATCTATTTTGTGGATGTATGCGTAGTTTGGTGTTAGTATACCGAGAGGTATCTTATACTTGTTTCGTGTTATTCGATCAGTTATCAAAACCATCACATGCATTGATTAAAGGCATCAACTCTAAGCGAAGTAGTTAATGAAGTTAGGATCCCATGTTTATTCTCATATAAGTAATTCATCTTTAATTTTCATTAGTTAATTAATTGTTAGTTAATTTAGTTAATCAAAACCCAATCTTGTTAATCGTCTTAGCAGTGACTAATAATCATACATTGTTGCATAGGTACATTAACTGATTTAAAACCTAAAATCTCTGTGGGAACGAACTTGACTTCTATCTGTATTACTTGTGACCACGTATACTTGCGTGATATTGTGCTAACACATACCATACATGGGATACAACTAGACAAGACCGAAACTAACAACTTTCGTCTTTAAACCAACACCAAATAAGGTCTTTAACCCTTTCAAAACAATTCCCCAAACAGGGCAAACAATTTCGAAAACTTAAAACGCTACCGCGCACACTTTACTCAACCATTTTTCGTAAATTCATATTTCCTTCTTTTTACACAAAATCCTTTTCCTGAGTATACTATACATTTAAGGGTACAACATATTAAAATTTCATTATGTAATAAGCAATACACAATTTACGATGAAATTTTGAAATCAGCCTTATGGTCAGTCCAAAACAACTAGAATCATTCCTGTTCCAACAGCTATATCTCAGTTTTTACAAGTCTGGTACGTACCATCATTGGCAATCACAAAGATAAGACATAAACCTACAACTTTCGTTCTTTGACCATTATCAAATAAGGCTTTTAACCTCTTCAAAACCCCTTCCCAAAGCAGGACATTAATCCTAGACATTTTAAAAGTTACCGCGCACGGTTTACTCAAACATTTTTAATAAATTGAAAAATAATCATTTTAATACAAAATTTTGTATAATCCTTCCTGAATATCAACACAATCTTGTATAAAAATTTCAGCTCCAAAACAGTTTAGTTAGACCAAAAACTAACTAAATCAACTCACAAACCGGACAGCAAATTTCAGCTTTGCGCGTTCTTTACTAAAATGGGCATAACTCTTAGCTCATTTACTCTATCAATACAAGGTTTTCGCGTACCCAAACTAGACTCCAAATAGAACAACTTTTGTTAAAAGATGACTGCCTATAACAGAACACAACTAGTTCGAATTTCACTTGCAAAAACAGGGCAGGTCCTGAAAATTCTGGATAGTTTTGCATACTACTCCTTAAACAAACCCACTTCATCAATTCATTCGTTAAACACTACTAAGCAATAATATACTCTTAAAAACCTTAAAAATCTGCTAACTACCGATACATATGCTCATGAATTAAATTACAAAATCAAAGTTTGAAACAAAGATTTTATACCTATTTAATCAACCAAAACCCAAGAACACTATTAATCATCATCTTCTTCACCTTCATCTTCTTCCATGGCCGAAACAAGAAAGCAACTCACTCCTTCCTCTCCTTTCTTCTTCCTCCTCCCCTCTTTCCTGCCATCTCTCGCTGCCGCCGCCACCACCGCCGGTGGTGGTCTTCTCCGACCTCTGCCACACTGTACAACACACACACGCCGCACATACACAACACATAGTACACAAACACTCCTCTTCATCAACAATTCAAACCCCCAACGAAAATCACTCAAACCTCTCCTCAATTTAAATCCCCAATTTCTTTCAATCCCTAATTTTCTTCTTTCCCCCAATTTCTTTCTCACTCCCCGATTCTATTTCTTTCAACCGAGTTATGTTTTTTGCCAAATTGGGCTTGGCCCAATTCAATTATATCTGCTTATAACAATTCATTTCGGGCCCAATTAAAACACTACTTATTCGTATTTTATCTCCTTTTCATTCCACTCATAATTGTTTTATTAAAACAATTGTATCCCAAATTTTCCAAAATAATTATACTCTTTAACTTTATAAAATAAAGTCATCAAATCTCCAAGATCTCGTATTTTAAATAATTACGAGTCCACTTGCAAATTTCTCGGAAATAAATCCTAAAAATCATCTGACGTCAAATAATTAATATTTGACATAATAATTCCATCCTTAACCAATAAAAGAAATTATTTCTAAAAATCCATTATTTATTATCTCGATATCTAATTTCTTCACTTTCACCAAAACGGTTCAAAATTTAATCGCAATAAATCTTACTACAAATAAAATAATCAAAATCAATATTTTCGGAAATGGGGTGTTACATACCTGCTTCATCCCACTTTTAAACTTTTCGATCCGGACATCATGAGCATCTTGCAAATCAACCATCTCCTTCCTCAGATCAGCAATTTCCTTCTCCTTCTCAGTTGCCGAGCTCATAACATCCCGGGCTTCATCGACCATCAACAATTCCATACGGCAGGCTACGGCGCAACAGGCCATCCGACCCCCAACTGTCGAGCAGAAACTCAGAATTAAGAGAGCCCGAGACAAGCGAACCCATAGAACGAATAATAGAAAGGTGGATAAGAAATACCTAGCCGTAAACTGCCATCATCTCCTGCAACAAAGTATAGGTTTTGGTTTTTCCCATATCCTCCCACTTCGACTTCTACGAAAGCTTGGCCAAGAAGCCAATAAAGTTCCGGTCCTCCGGAGACAAGGGCGCAGGGACACAGTCCGAGCCTCTTGAGCTTCTGGTAATAAAAGCTTCATGCCTCTCAGCAACACTGTCAGTGTTGTGCTAGAAAATAATTAAATTTGAATCGCAAGCGCACAATTCGTTTCGTTGTAAATTTAATGATTCGTTCCACAGGGACTAAGTTATTCGCATTCCGAAATTTTTAATTCAATCGAGTTAAACAAATGGATTTTTGGAAATTTGTATATTACACTAACTAATCTAATTAATTCGTAAAAGAAAATTTAAACTAAATTTGAAAAAGAAAATTAAATAACCAAAAATTAACTAAATTATTTTTAAAAATCTAAATTATTCTAAAAGTCCTAAATTAATTTTAAACTAAATTATTCTAAATTTATTCTAAAAGGAAAAATCCTAACTTTAAATTAAAACCCATATTTTTTTAAAAAAAAATTATTTACAATGTTTTTAGGAAAATTTGACCAAAAGAAGAAAAAACAAACCACTCATTAAATTAACAAATATCATGACCTAAACAGAAAAACAATCAACAATCCCTATTTACAAAGGCACAACAGATACAATCCGTAGTCACATACAATCCAACCAACAGACCCAGCTTAAAAACCACTTAACTAAACTAAACAAATTCAAACGGAAACCAAAATAGACTTGCAGCAACGACTCCAAAAAAAACCGCTGGAAAATGAAGAAAACTCGT
Organism: Saposhnikovia divaricata; assembly: GCA_036435485.1. NCBI lineage: Eukaryota > Viridiplantae > Streptophyta > Magnoliopsida > Apiales > Apiaceae > Saposhnikovia > Saposhnikovia divaricata. Next base: position 61,308,473 of record CM071594.1, read on the forward strand.
GATAATCACAGAAACGGAACATTCAAGCAGCCACGGAAACTCACTAACATCGAACTCGAAATTCAACTCGCGACAGAAAAAAAACAAGGCTCGGAATTCGGACTCGAAACCACATACTCAACCAGTACTAAAACCCAGTACATAAACTCGGAAAAAAAAAACAGAAAAACAATAATATAACTCGGCCATTTACATTCTTCGACTCAGAATTACCACAAATCCCATACAACATTAACACAGAACACACAACTCCGAGTCAAAAACGAGCACGACTCGACTCTAATTCTAAAGACAGGTAATGGCGATACACAGAATTTGAAACCAGCACAATTAAAACCACAATCCAAAACACAGCAACTCAATTCGGATGGAAGGAGAACACGCAGCAAATAAAAACTCAATCAAAGAAGCACTCGAACTTAAACCAATTGCAGATGGAAAAAAAATGAAATACAGAACTCGTTTTGTTTTTTTGGGGTTGTGTATGTCGTAATTGTGGGAGGAAGGGTGGGTTGTGCTTCTTTTTGCAGGGAATGAAAAGAGAGGAGAGTAAAGAGAGGGGGAGAGAGAGAGAGAGAGAGAGAGAGAGAGGGGGGGGGAAGGAGGGAATCTGGGAAATCGATGGGAGAGACGGGGGTTGTTCGAATGTAAGGAGATAAACAGGGGAGAGATTGATTGTATATCTAATCGATTTTTACAGAGGCTGGGGAATTGAACATTGTATTCGTACACAGAAGAAAAGGAACAATTACTGTAAACAGAGCAAATAAAATCTAAGGCCTCGAATTAAAAACTAAAAACAACACGCAAACAAAAAAACTGTGAATTAATTAAACTAATTTTTTTTATTTTTTTATTTTTTTTCGAAAATTAAAATACGAAACAAAGAAATTTACTACAAATTTAAAATTAAACTAAGACGATAATTTAAAATTAAATGGCCCACAATAAAATGGATTTTTAAAGGGGCAAAATTAAAATTAGCAACTACGAACAAGAAAATAAAGTTTCGTTAATTTCAACCCCAAGTGGTTAGCAACGGGATTTACGAAAATAACGAAATAAGGCAACAATAACGAAAGAGCAAGACAAGAAGTAAAGAAAATAAAAATTGCATTAATTATAATAGGAGTGTTTACAAGATTTGAAACTAAGAAAAGAAATACAAGAAATTAAAACTACCCTAAAATCTAAGTTTCTAAATACGAGGGGGGAGAGGGGGTATTTATAGGATAGGAATTAGGGTTAAGGGGGGTGTTGGGTAAATCCCCACCATACATTTGTGGTGTGTGGTGGTGGAATCCTAGCCATCTATTTGTTTCCTTCCCCCTTAAGCTTTGAAGAGTTGATCTTGGCCATACACTTCTCTAATGTGTTGGGATGATCTCCACCTTCCACTTGTCTTGAAATATTCCTTTTGCTCCAAGCCCCTAATTCTTTTCCTTCTTTCATTTTTGGTCCTTTTTCTTCCTCTTTTTCCCTTCCTTGCTCTTTATTTTTTTATTTTGTCATTTCTTTATTTATTTACGAATTTCCTGAAATGCAACAAAATAATTTATTAAAATATGAGTTCAAGCAATAAATAAGCAATAAAAATATGCAAAAATATGCACTTATCAAATGCCCCCATACCTATCTTTTGCTCATCCTCGAGTAAAACAAAAAGAAAATCTAAATAAAAAGTCCTATACTCCTTTTCGTAGGTGTGACGGTTGCATTTGGCATATGCAACAAGCCCTTTAAACCCCTAGGCAGCCCTAGTGGACGAGTGAGGTCTCGTGAGGGCCTATAGTGAATGTACCCACAAAATCCATCTAGTTTGTATAAAAGATCACGTGGCAATGCACACCACACATACATGTCCTCTTATGATACATCAACTTAAGAATCAAAATGAATTTGCAAAGTCTTGGTGTGGAAAGTGCAAGGATTCACATAGTCTACTTAAAGAACCATGCAAGAGTGATTATAAGATCATGTCAAGTGCAAAAATTATTGGTAATCATGCTAAGTCTACAAGGGCACACCTCAGAATCAAAACTTGAGATCTCTTATGCAAAAAACAAATAAGCAATACCTCACCTTTCACTCACAAAAGAATATTCACTCAAGAACAAGGGTAAGTGTATCACTCAATTCCAACAAAATCAAATGCATGCTTGACACTTGGTATCATTCCAACTTAAATCACAACATACATTAATAATGACAATCAAAAGGTCTTTATTAGGGTTGTAATGGGGCTAGGGACAAGGTATGTCAAGAAAGGCCAAAGCAAGGTGAAGTGTCAAAAGCTAGTAGTCACCATGAATATCATGCACAACACCAAACTTCCTCCCCACACAATTTATTTTCATTTTCAACAAAAAACCTTGAATAGTCGCAATGAATGAGGATTACAAAAAACATAAGTATGCTCTCATGTATATATATTCTCTCTTTTTTTTTTCTTTTTTCTTTTCATTTTTTTTTCCTTTTTTTTCTTTTTCTTTATTATTTTTTTCTGTATTTATTTTTTATGAGAGCTAAGATAAATGTAGCAATAATCCTCACTTAGATTTAACTTGAACATCGACTATCAAGGTAACAATAAATATTTCCTCGAAAGTTATGAACAATAGCAAACCCTATTTCACACAACTTATTGCTCCCTCAAGTTTCTACTAGCCTTTGACAAAATGGGATCAAGAATACATAAGGCTAAACAAGAAAAAGGTCTTAGGTGAGTAATGTGGTGTGTCACCGAAAGAAAATGATTAGGCTCAAAGGGTTAACTAATTGATCACATAAGAATGGTGTGGATATTTTGGAAATATAGGTTATTCCTAAGTGCCTTTATCATTTTATCATCAATTAATGTCATGTATTTCAAGAAGAGAATTCAAACAAGTGCTAGCAATGCAAATGACAAGTGGACACTCAATCAAAAGAATATAAATGCAAAAGATGTGCATATAGGCTCAAAACGCACTTGGTGTGGTAAAACATAATCAATCTCAAGTAAAGGTATCCTCAATGCACCTACTTGTACTCAAAGCATGAAGACCAAATTATCTTACACCTAATCATGCCCTTCTAATTTCATGCACAATTCAAATAAGTCTACTAGCTTCACCTTGCTAGTGTAAGTGTGTGAACAAGAACTTTAGCAAATCACTTCTCAAACAAAAGCTAATGGATCATAAGATTATCATAGCATGTAAGGGTGCATCAAGCAACTAGCAATCAATTAACAAGACTAGAATACGAAAAGAACTCTTTTTGATTTTTTTTCATTTTTTAATTTTTTTGGATTTTTCAATTTTTACTATTTACACTAAACCCCCCCCCATACCTAAATCATGCATTGTCCTCAATGTATGCAAATGCAAGAGAAATGAGTAAATGAGAACGAGGTAATACCTGATAAGGGATGACGGAGAGGAACGAAAAATGAAAAACAACGAAATAACACTACTCACGCACACTTACACTCCCCCATACCTAAATCTCACGAGGGGAGGCAAAGGAATAAAACCGAATTAGCCGATGCCGGTAGGAAAATTAGGATGCAACTTTGAGAAAATATCAAGGAATTTATGAAAATTTTTATGAGCAAAGATTTTCTCAATTAACATAGAATCATTCAACCCTAAAGAGCAATTGTCACTAATGTTCTCCCTAAACCAACTTAAGGCTTCTTTATTTTGTTTAAGCAAATTAGAGATAATGAAAGTCTGGTTAGGGTTCTAATCACTAGGAATAACATGAGACAAGGGTTCCTCTTTCCCTAACGGCTGTTGATCAAATTCGGGATGATAAAGAGTTAAGGCAAATGCGGGTGGTGTACCCACGAGTCTCTTAAGAACGGAAGTGTTAAGAACGGGCTCACTACTAACAACCTCAGGTGGGGTCACCCACTTGGAACAATTGTCATTCAAATCTCCTAATGACTTATCAAATGTAGGTGGTTCACCAACGGGAGTTTTAGCAATAAGAATTGGTTTACAAGAGACCTCCACGGGTTTGGTTTCCCACTTATAACAAATTTCGTCTAATTCCATCATCATTTCTTCCGAGGTCATATCTCGAAACGAATCAACATACTCTCGGTTAGACTCATGGTTGACTTTGAAATCCTCATTGAGAAGAGACTCAATCTCAATATCCGCAAGGTTTGACCAATTAACAATGTCATCAACAAGATTAACCGCTATTGGTTGCTCGTAAAGCTCATTGGGTTCTTTTCCGACATTAAATATGTTAAGGTTAATTGTCATATTACCAAAAGTGAGTTTCATCGAACCATCCCTACAATTAATCAAGGCATTGGATGTAGCAAGAAAAGGTTGTCCTAGAATAATCGGGATTTGGTTCTTAGGATTCGTGACGGGTTGGGTCTCGAGGACAACAAAGTCAACCGGAAAGATGAATTCACCAACCTTAATTAGCACATCCTCAATTATTCCCTTAGGCATTTTGACAGAACGATCGGCTAATTGAATTGTCATGTTCGTCTTTTGAAGTTCGCCTAAACCTAGGGCTTGATAGACCGAAAATGGAAGCAAGTTCACACTAGCGCCTAAGTCAAGTAACGCCTTGTCCACAAAAGTATTGCCTATGACACGTGAAATTGTAGGACAACCGGGATCCTTATATTTCACTGGAATTTGGTTCGAAAGAATTGAACTAACATGAGAAGTCAAAAAGGCTTTCTTAGGGACATGAGTGGAACGTTTGTGAGAACATAAATCTTTTAGACACTTGGCATAAGAGGGAATTTGTTGAATGGCATCTAAAAGAGGAATGTTGATCTAAACTTGCTTGAAAACTTCCAAAATCTTTTCTATCTTAGGCGATTGTTTGTTGGGAAGGAGTCTTTGAGGATAAGGAGCTTTAGGCTTAAAGACTCGTTCGCTAGACACATCGGGAATGGAATTGGAAAGTGGAACAACAATCGAAGATTTTTTTGGTGAAGGTGGTGTTTGAGTCGATGAAAGCTCGCTAGATGATGATGATTTATGAGAAGATTCTGATGACTCGGGAGTGGATTTTGAAGATGAGGGTTCAAGTTGTGAAAGTGTGGGACTAGATGATTCGAAAGTCTCGGGATTAGGAAGATGGTTGGAAGCATTGAGTTTAGGGTTTTGTTCAACATTTGACTCGTCTTCTTCGTCGGGGGACTCGACGCCAACTTGATTATCAACTTTGTTTCCCGACCTTAAAGAAATGATGGCATTAACGTTTTCGTGAGGTTTTTAATTGAGGGAAAATTTAGGGTTAACCTCAGGTTGACTCGGGAACTTATTCTTCTCTCGTTCACACATGGCATTAGCTAATTGACTCATTTAAACCTCTAACTTAGATGAGGCTTGAGTACTAGCATTCAAAAGTTGCCTATCTTGAGTCATGGTTTGCATGAAAGTTTGTTGAGATTGAGCCAAATTAGTTGTTGATTTCAAAAGCGCATCAAGAGTCTTTTCCAAAGAATTAATTCTCTTATCCGACTCATTAAAGCCGGGTGGGTGGGCGGGTGCTTGATTTGGATAAGAAGGTTGAGTTGGATAAGGACCGAGATTTTTAGTAGGGTTTGGAAAGGGACCTTGATTTGAAGTCGAGAAAGAATTTTGATTAGGCCTTTGAAAAGATGGAGCATTTTGAAAAGGAGGTTGAAAAGAAGGCGGATTTTGGTAATTTGGCCCTTGGTTCCACGAGAAATTCGGGTGATTCCTCCACCCGGGATTGTAAGTAGGAGCAAACGGGTCGTTCCTGTTATTCCCAGATTACACACTTGTATAATTGTAGAAGGGGGGGTTGAATACAATTCTTGATATTTATAAATTTCTGATAAGAACTTCAGAAACTTATGAAGAGATAATTGCAATGTAAGATTTAAACACATACATATATAAAATCAGGTGGTTAATATGCACCACCTGAAGCTTTTATTTGAAGAAAACTCTGTGATACAAAATGTACACAGCTGCCGTTTTACAACTCTTTACTTCTAAGGATATTCAAGAAACCCTAAGCAAATATGTCTGTTTTCTTAACCTACAAAGAGTTGCTACCCTTGGTTATATATCCCAAGTTTTACAAGTACTTACTGGAATAAGATAATACTAATCTAATTCTAGTTGACTTGCTACTACACTCCAAATACACATGTAGCCGAAAGGTTGTCCTTGTGTTCAGACATGTCTCCTGCACCTTTCTTGTATTCATAGTGTAAATGGAATGCTTCTTTCTTCTGTGTTTCCAAAGTATGGCTGCCATACTGCTTTTTGTATCTACTTTCAACTCATGTGATCTGTCAGTCAAACATGTCCTTATCAACTGCTAATCTCCAGCTAATCATAGAAATCAGTGTCAATGATTATCCGTTGATGATGTACACTGACATCCGTTGATGATGTATAGAGCAGTATCCGTTGATGTTGGGACTTGAGCTGTATCCGTTGATAGAGTGGATTTGAGTTGTATCCGTTGATAGAGTTTAGTCTTCATCCGTTGATACATTTTCACTTAGACAGAATTACATAGCATAGCTTATTTACAATTGGCTACCCTATTCTGCCTATCCGTTGATAGTCAACATGACTGTGGATAAAAACACTATCAACTGATAACATAGAGATACTGCAGTGTGCTACAAAACCTCATCCGTTGATGAGCTACCTGTCAACGGATAGAGTTATAAATCCTCATCCGTTGACAGCTACAAAACCTTAAACAATTTGATTGATTGTGAAGTTATCATCAAGTACAACATATTCCTAACAATCTCCCCCAATTTATACTTGATGGCAATAAAGCATAAATTCAGGACCTTGATGATAACAAAACATTCCTAAAGATATATAAAGAACAATACATAAATTGTATTAAGCTACAATAATTAAAAACTGAAAGTTTGAGAAATTTACAGAGAAGTGCTCCTCTAGACTGAGCAGATTAGGACTGTTTCTTTCCTCTTGTTGGCATCACCCTTGATTTTCCTTCCTTGGCAGAGTTGGACTCAATCTGTATTTGGAGTTGCCTATAGAAGGCATCTTCTTCATCTACCTTTGGATTTAGCTTCTGTTGTAGCCATCTCAGGTATTGAGAACTAGCCTTTGGTAGTTGGTCTTCTAACCTAAAGAATCTCCTATTACCATCTTCATCCCTGAACTCCATCATCCAGAAAGGTTGGAGGTGGATTTTCTGTCCATTGTATGGGATCTTCATTTTCCTTGGTAGACTTGATGGTGAGTTCCAATCCCTCCTTATTTGTTCTATTTTGTCCAGTATCTCCCCTTTTGCTATCTTGGAGAACCCTGTGTATCTCTTGATTGCAGAGAACACTTTGGTTAAGGTATGATAATTTTCTCCGAGAACCCTTTGTAGTGGCCATGTCCTTTCCGTTCCTCCCTTGTATACAAAGACCAATCGTTCAGGCAAATGTTTATATTTGTCAATTCCTCTTACTTCTGACAATTCATCCAGATAAAGATTCATGTCAGAGTATTCTTCAATATCTGCCTGATAGATAAAATCATCCTTGTTTTCCAAGATTGGCTGCCTGACAATTGCAGGTACCCTAGCAACTTGAATTGGTTCCTTTGAAGGTTGCTTCCTTGGTTTCCTTTTCTTCTGTGTAGGCTTCTGTTGAGGCTTCAGCAAGAATGAAGGAACCTCAATGGAGTCAAGATTCATTGGTTCCTCTTTAGGTACTATAGGCTCACCATGGAAATTTACATCTGGGTTGAATACTTTTACATCAATAGGTCGTGATGAACCAACTGTCTCTTTGTTTTCAGTTTCTGGAGAGACAGGCCTCCTTGCATGTGATTTTAATCTCTTGGATTTGGGGACTGATTTCCCTTTCTTTTTGAATTTGGGGACTTCCTCAGGTTCCCTCAATTCATCCTCTACCTCATCCAATAACTCTTGAGCCAGCCTTGCTTGCTTCTCATCTGAGTTTTCATATTGATATTCAGTGCTTGGTTGAGATTCTCTTAGCAGCCTTGAAGTCTCTTCTCTCTTGGCTTCAACAAATCTAGGATGGCTGTTGGATATGTTTAGAACTTTTCCATTCCTTATGATTACAGCCATCCATTCTCTTACACAACTGTTAGTCTTCTCCTTGAATTCCTTGATTGCCTTACCCATCAACTTCTCCTCATCATCCTTGGGAAATGGAAAGTCCAGTTGTAACTTGTTCTTCCCATTTGCTTTTGGTGGTGAGAAGGGTCTTGATTTGATGTAGGGTTCAAATTCCTTAACATGAGAAGGCTCAGCATCATAGAATGTAGGAGCCACAATTGCTGGAGTGAGCACCTTCAGAATTGTTGTAGATATTGTTGGAGCTGAGGTTTGGCTAGAGAACAGAGTTGATGCAATAGATTGATTGATCAATCTTTCTGTCCTCATTATCCTTTCATAGTTTTCTTCTTTCATCTTTTGGAGAGCTTCAATTTTGGCTAGCTTTTCTTCTTCTGTCAAGTTTGAAAGATCAAACTCTTCAGATAGAGGTTTGGATTTGCTGGGGGAAGCTGTGACAATGAATTCTTGTGGATTGACCACTATGGTAGGCTGCTGCTCCCCCTCACTTGCTGCTTCCCTTCTTTCAGAAATTAAGATTTGACTTGTAGTTACCACAGCCTCTTCCACTTTCTCCCCCTTTTTGTTAGCATCAAGGGTTTGACTAGAAGTTGGGGCTGCAACTAACTTTTCTAGCAGTTGGGTTTGCAGTTTCTGATGTTGAAGAAATTGCTCCATCTGGGATTCCATCTTTTCCACTCTTGAATTGAGAAGTTGCACAGATTTAGCCAGGTTGTCTTCTTTGAGAAACCTTTGTTGCAACACCCTCTGAGTGGCTGTAGGAGCTAGTTGCTCTAGCTTGGAATCCACAGAGATCTTCACATCCTTAATTTCTTGTTTGACCTCCTCTAAATTGGATCTCTGAATCACCATTTGCATCTTTTGTAACTTTAGGGAGTCAATTGCCTGTTGAAGAACAACCTTTCTCTGTGGATCTGCTTCTGGGTGCTCAGCCAGGGGAGATTTATATTGCCTTATGATTTCCATATCAAGTTGATGATAGGTGTAGTTTTGAGCAAATGCAAAATCATGAATACTGCTACCACCTTCATCTTCAGAGCTCTGGCTGTCTGCATCTTCAGAATTGTCAAATTCATCACTCTCAACAGTGGTTGGCAGAGCTGCTATAGATTCCTTAGCTCTAAGTAGAGATTGTGAGGTGTGCACTAGGTGCATTGCCTCCTCTGCTTCCACATTGCCCTGTTGTGCCAGAATTTGATAGGCAGGAACAGGGTGAGTAAAGGTTTCGGCATCCAAAGAAATGGAGTCAATCATGGACTGATATTCTCTTTGAAATTCCATTTCCTTGGATGCATCCTCAACCCCCATTGACTCACTAGCAATGGCTGCTTCTTCCATCCTTATCTCTCCTGTAGTCCCTTCTCTCCCCTCATCTCTCTTTTCTTGCATCAAGGGCTCCCCTTGGCTCACACCTCTCACACCCTCACCTTCACCTACTAAGGTGGAACTCTCAAACTCTCCTTTTGCCTGACCGGAAGAATTGGCCAGCCTCTCATTATTTATCTCTCTTTTTGCCTGCTCACAAGGCAGCCTCTCACTCCCTTCCCTCAAACCTAAAAGTGTTTCAACTACTGAGAACTCCTCTACACTTGACACTGGAATGTCAGATATAGCAGTGGTAGAGTGAGTTATCAACGGATAAGGAATATCCGTTGATGGAGTAGTTATAGCTGTCAACGGATGGATAGATAGAGGCGCATCCGTTGATGGAGAAACACTTGTCAACGGATGAAGGATATCCGTTGAGGAAGGAATAATTCTATCCATTGAAGAGAAAACCAACACTGAATCTGTGGAGATTGATTTTAAGTTCGAGGCCACAGTCTGTGTTGAGAATTCTGGAAGGGAAGATTGATGGTCCAACAAATCATCTAAAAGATGATGACCACCAATTACAGAGTGGGGCTTCTCCAAGAATCTTAAAGATGGAGAATCAGGAATTGATGTAGATATCATATCCACATCCAGAGATGGAGTTGGTGATGGTGGATTGTAATGTGTGTCGATTTGAAGATTAAGATCAAGGGGCTGTGACTCCACATTTATTGAAGCCACATCAAACTGAGTTTGAGAAGGCACAGTTTCCTGTACAGTGTGTGCACCCTGTGATTCCCCTGTGGTTTTAGATTTCACTCTTCTTCCATAGGTTTTTGAGATTGGGCTATATGTGTCCCTAACCCTCTTGTGCAGTGTTCCTTGTGGGGAACTTGATTCAGTAGTCACACTCTTTTGGGAGAGTGTAACTAGAATTTGGCCTGTAGTTACATTAGAAGTCTTTTGAGAGACTGAAATGGTGGTTGCACTCATCTCTCCTTCCTTATCCTTAGGGCTTCTTTGATGTTCACCCTGTCCCTCACCACTCACTACCACCTTCACACTCCCCTCAAGAGGTTTGGTAGATTTTACAACAGGTGTCTTTTGAGAGACACTTGAGGTTTGCCTTTTAGAATGTGGTTTTGGAACTCTGGATTTGGTCACTTTGGTAGGAGCCTGTTTGGTCACAACTACAGACTCCATTGTGACACTAGAAGGCAAAGAAATTTGGGGGCTGGAGATAGGGGTTTCAGAGTTAGAGATAGTTACCTGAACAATTGGTAGATATACCAACTGTACTCCTGCATTGAGGTTCATTCGAATCAGGTCACTTAAGACTCTCTTCTCCTGAACAAAACATTGGAACTTGCTATCCGGGTTAGCAATGGATAGCTTATTCTCAGACACATGCAGTGCTAAGAGCATTAAAAATCTAGCAAAGTAGATATTCTTGCTCCTAGTTTCCTTTTTACCCAACTTTGCAGCTATCTCATACATAACTAATGTGCCAAAATTATAGAATTTATCATTTAAAAGCATACACATCATTGTTAGCATGGACTGGGTAACAGCATCAAAATTACTAATTTTTCCTGAAAAAGTTTTAATGAAGGCATCACAGAAGTAGCTCCATTCTTTAACCATTCCTTTTCTAGCAATTTTCCCTAAGTTTTCAGTACTAAGGGCATAATTAATAGAATTAAGCATGGCAACAATTTCAGCATCAGTAGGTACTTTCAGACAGTTATTCTCAGGCAATTTTAAACAATCAGTTATTACATCAGAATTAACCACATAGTTTTTACCCTTTAAAGAAAAAGCAATTGTACCGTCTGTGCCATTGTACTCAGCAGATGTCCACATTTCTTCAATTACCTCGTGGATTAAGGGAGTGGTAGCCGTCATAGCATATGACAGTTTGCATTTCTTCACGAAACTCATCAAAGTGTGGTAAGCTTCTGGAGCATTCACTGTGTCAACAAAGGCCGCGAAATTGTTCTTCTCATAGGTAAACCCAGTGGAGGACATCATCTTAACAATAGGCGCCATTGAAGTGATTGAACTTTGGTTACAGAGAGTTTTAGGGAAGAAGATGCAGTTAGCTTTTGATATGCTTGAAAATGAATAAAAGTGAGATGTGAGAGTACAAGTCCACCTTTTATATTTTTCAAGAATTAAAAATGAAATAATTAAAAGTAATTACTCCATTGGTCAAAAGTAACTGTCAGATAATAAATAAAAAGAGAATAAGTACAGCCATGATTAGATATACACGGTTACCAACGGTTAAAAAAATGTATATCAACGGATATAGAATGAACGGTTGAGATACAGTTTATCCGTTGATGACGTGGATAGCCTGTTACCCGTTGACATGCAAAAATCTAGTAATGTGTTTATACTATCAACGGATAAAAGGATATCCGTTGATAAGCTAATTTTGCCTTAGGCAAAATTTCTGCAGAAAATTTTTCTGAAAGTTTTAACTTCCAAGTAAATCAAAACACATTTCCAGCTTCAATTCATTGAAATCAAATATCACTAGAAATTATGACAAGTTAAGCATACCTAGCTCACCTACCAATCTTGTGAATGTGGATTCATCAAGAGGCTTGGTGAAGATATCTGCAAGCTGCATTTCACTTGGCACAAAGTGCATTTCTACTGTACCATTCATCACATGTTCTCTAATGAAGTGGTATTTGATGTCAATGTGCTTAGTTCTCGAATGTTGCACTGGATTCCCTGTGATGGCAATAGCACTTGTGTTGTCACAGAAAATTGGAATCTTCTCAACTTTTAGACCATAGTCAATGAGTTGGTTTCTCATCCATAGAATCTGTGCACAACAGCTTCCAGCCGCAATGTACTCAGCTTCAGCTGTAGAAGTGGAGACTGAGTTTTGTTTCTTACTGAACCATGACACAAGCCTGTTTCCTAGAAATTGACAGGAACCTGTAGTACTTTTCCTATCAACTCTGCAACCTGCATAATCTGCATCTGAATAGCCAGTTAGATCAAAACCAGATTCTCTTGGGTACCAAATGCCAAGGTTTGGTGTTCCCTTGAGATACCTGAAAATTCTTTTAATAGCTATTAAGTGAGACTCTCTAGGATCAGCTTGAAATCTAGCACAAAGACAAGTAGAAAACATTATATCAGGTCTACTAGCTGTTAGGTATAAAAGTGAACCTACCATGCCTCTATAACTTGAGATGTCCACAGACTTTTCCTTAGTATTCAACTCAAGCTTAGTTGCAGTGGCCATAGGTGTTTTAGCAGATGTACAATCCATTAAGTCAAATTTCTTTAAGAGATCATAAATATATTTTGTTTGACTTATGAAAATGCCCTCATTAACTTGCTTTACTTGTAGGCCAAGAAAGTAAGTTAATTCACCCATCATACTCATTTCATACCTACTTTGCATAAGTTTGGCAAACTTTTTGCAAAGCTTCTCATCTGTAGACCCAAAAATAATATCATCTACATAGATTTGAACAAGTATTGAAGAGCCATTAATGTCCCTATGAAATAAGGTTTTATCTACTGTACCTCTAGTGAAGTGGTTCTCCAAAAGAAATTGAGATAAAGTGTCATACCAGGCTCTTGGTGCTTGCTTCAAACCATAAAGTGCTTTCATGAGAAGATATACATATTCTGGAAATTTTGGATCCTCAAAACCAGGAGGTTGATGGACATAGACCTCTTCTTCCAGTTCCCCATTTAGAAAGGCACTTTTGACATCCATCTGATAGACTTTGAAATTGGCATGTGCTGCATAGGCTAGAAAGATTCTTATTGCCTCAAGTCTTGCTACTGGAGCAAAAGTTTCATCAAAATCTATTCCTTCTTCTTGAGAATAGCCCTTTGCCACTAATCTAGCTTTATTCCTCACAATTATGCCATTTTCATCTGTCTTATTCTTGAGAACCCATTTAGTACCTATGACACTTCTATCATCAGGTTTGGGCACAAGTTTCCATACTTTATTTCTTTCAAATTGGTTTAGCTCTTCTTGCATTGCTAACACCCAATCTGGATCTAGAAGGGCATCTTCCACTTTCTTAGGTTCCTCTTGAGACAGGAAGCTACTGTATAGACATTCTGCTTGAGTGGCCCTTCTAGTTTGGACTCTTGAATTTGATTCACCAATGATTAACTCAAATGGATGATTTCTAGTCCATTTTCTTGCAGGTGGAAGATTTGATCTTGATGAGGTTGCTTCATTTCCATGATCATGTTGATTTAGCATTGAATTTTGACCTTGAGAAACTCCCCCTGAGTTTGTTGTCCTTGCTGAGTTATGAAGTTGACTGTCAATGGATGCATCATTTTGCCTGTCGACGGATGCTTGAGAATTTCTGTCAACGGATGCATCTCTAATAGTGTTAACGGATGTTGCAGAATGACTGTCAACGGATGCTCCAGAATGACTATCAACGGATGCTTCATTTTCAGTGTAAGCATCACTTCTAGTTGGTGTAACAGCTCTAGGTGGATCTCTGTGGTCATGATCTTCATTCTCCTCATCATCATCATAGTACATTCTTCCTTCACCTTCATTCTCAAATTCCAACTTTTCATGGTAACCTTCATCATTTAGGCCTAGAATCTTTTGATCATCAAACACAACATGTACAGATTCCATAACAATGTTGGTTCTTAGATTGTAGACCTTGTAGGCTTTCCCTGCTGCATATCCAACGAAAATAGCTTCATCTGCCTTTGCTTCAAATTTGCCTAAATTATCTCCATGATTCCTTAGCACAAAACACTTACATCCAAAGACATGTAGAAAAGCTAAAGTTGGTTTCTTGTTGGTTAATAACTGATAAGGAGTCATTCCTCTAGCTTGATTGACCAAGGAAATATTCTGAGTAAAGCATGCAGTGTTGACAGCTTCAGCCCAGAAATATGTTGGTAATCTTGATTCACTTAACATTGTTCTAGCTGCTTCAATGAGAGTTCTGTTTTTCCTTTCAACAACCCCATTTTGTTGAGGTGTTCTGGCAGCAGAAAACTCATGGACAATTCCATTCTCTTCACAGAAAATCTTCATTGTGGAATTCTTGAATTCAGTACCATTGTCACTCCTGATCCTTTGTACTCTGTCTTCAGAACCATTGTTTAGCATTCTGAGGTGATTGATAATGATTTCACTTGCACAATCCTTGGAGTGCAGGAAGAAAGTCCATGTGAACTTAGAAAAATCATCTACAATCACCAGACAGTATTTCTTCTTTGAAATAGACATGACATTTACTGGACCAAATAAATCCATATGCAGCAATTGAAGAGGCTTAACAATGGATGACTCTGTCTTGCTTTTGAAAGATGATTTCTTTTGTTTCCCTAATTGGCAGGCATCACATAGCCCATCTTTGACAAACTCCAAATGAGGGATTCCTCTAGCAAGATCCTTTCTTACCAAATCATTCATAACTTTAAAATTCAAATGTGACAGCTTCTTATGCCATAGCCAACTCTCATCCTTACTTGCTTTGCTGAAGAGACAAGTAATGGATTCTGAGCATGCTGAATTGAAGTCAGCTATGTAAACATTTCCTTTTCTAAAGCCTGTCAATACCACATTGTTGTCTTCCTTGACAGAAACAACACAGGCTTCTTTTGTGAACTTTACTTCATAGTCTTTGTCACAAATCTGACTGATACTCAGCAAATTGTGCTTTAAACCTTCAACTAAAGCCACTTCTTCAATGATGACATTGTCTTTTGAAATCAGGCCATATCCCTTAGTATATCCTTTGCTGTCATCTCCAAAGGTAATTCTAGGGCCAGCTCCTTCCTTGAACTCTGTGAGCAGGGTTGAATCTCCTGTCATGTGCCTAGAACATCCACTGTCTAGGTACCATAGATTCCTTCTGTTTCCCTGCACACATTTCAAAAACAAATCAAGTTGATTTTGGTACCCAAGCTTCCTTGGGTCCTTTCTTGTTAGCCTTTGACTTTGCACTCTTAGCATTCTTCATCTTCGGTGTAGATGCTTGAGTAATGGGGTTTGACAAATGCTCATTTGCATGAATATTGGATGCATGCATGTGTGGAAAATTGGCATACATATTATTCATGTTAGGTAGGTTCCATGACATTTGTGGCACATTCATAGATTGAAAGTATGGATTAGACACATATGGCATGTTCACATATGGATTTGAAAAACTAGCATTTTGATACAAACCAGGCATACATGGCATTGGTTGAGGTACATGAACAGGAGCCTTGTTGACAATCTTGCAATTAGAAGATAAATGATTGACACTATTACAATTACTACAAGTTTTCCTAGGAGCAAACTTGTCAGGAGAGTAATTGTTTTTCTTGTTGATGCCTATCTTACCATTTCTGTTCTTTTTCTTTTTGCCCTCAATTTCTACCTTTTCATTGTCTGATTTACCAACAGCCTTTTTGTTGTGTAAATCACCTGTCTTAGCCTTCCCACTGGATTTGGTTTTGCTGCACTCGCCACTAACAAAATTCTTGTTTACTGGACCATACTTGATATCCAGTTTCCTAAGTTCCTTCTTACTAACAGACTTTTTGTTAGTCGACGGATACCTCTCATCCGTTGACGGTTCATCTGTCAACGGATGATCACTATCCGTTGATTCACAAATAGTCTCTAGATCCTCAAGGCCAGGTTCTAGCTCCTTTTTCCTTTGAGTCCAGGTATCCTTCACAAATGATTCTATTCCCTGAACTTCTATTATGTTTTGAGAAATATTCCTACAACTTTGAAATTTAGCAATTATCCCTTGTTCTTTTTCAAGCTGGTCTTTTAAAATCAGTTCTCTTTTTAACACAGCTTCAAGTTCACTTTTAGCATTATTGCAATCAACTCTCATTTTCTCAAATTCTAGAAATTGAGATTCTAGAGCAGCATTTCTATCACTTAAAAACAGATTAGACTCTTTAATTCTATTGTTCTCTTTAGTAAGTGATTTAAGAGTAACACTTAAGTGATATAGTTCAGTAGACATTTCATCTATAACACTATTGCATTCCTCTTTAGTGAGCTCAGAGAGATTAGTAGAAAATACCTGATTGCTAGCTGAACTTGCTTCCTGCTCTCCAGAATCAGCCATTAAAGCAAGGTTGACTAACTCAGCATCATCATCAGAATGATTGTCATCAACAGCCCAGTCATACTCTTGGGTCAAGAATGCCTTTCCTTTCTGCCTGAGAAGATCAAAATATTTCTTCTTATAGTCAACAACCTCAGTTGGTTTTCCCTTGTTCTCAGATCTAGGTTTCCTGCATTCACTTATCATATGACCAGCAATCCCACAATTGTAGCATTTAATTTTGGATTTATCCACATAGTTGTTTGTGGAAAAATCCTTGTTAAATGGCTTGGCCATCCCAGAGTTTCTCTTGAATTTCAGCTTAGAGAATCTCCTAGATAGAAATGCTAAGTGCTCATCTATCTCATCCAATTCATCCTGCTGAAGGGCATTCAATTCCTCAGACACCTTTTCCTTGCTCCTGCTTGATTCTGCTCTACTTTTACAAACCTCCCTGTTTGGTGTAGAACTAGCAGTTTCTGTCCTTTCCTCCTTTTGCTCCAAATTGGCAACGAGTGCAACTGACCCACTTTTCTTTTGAGACTTCTCAATCTCTTCATCCTGCTCCATTTCCAGCTCATAGGTCTTTAAAGTTCCATAGAGCCTTTCAAGAGTAAATGTCTTGTACTCTTGAGTGTTTCTTAGAGAAACAGTCATTGGCTTCCATTCCTTGGGCAGTGATCTCAGAAATTTGAGATTAGAGTCTTTAACTTGATAGACTCTTCCATACAGTTTCAAACCATTTAGTAGCTTTTGAAATCTACTAAATGTATCATTCAATGTTTCTCCACTCTTAAAGTGAAAATGTTCATACTGTTGGATTAGTAGTTGCATCTTGTTTTCCCTTACCTGTTCTGTTCCTTCACACAGGGTTTGAACAATGTCCCATACTTCCTTGGCGGTAGTGCAGTTAATAACATTGTCAACCATGTCTGTTTCTAGACCATTGAACAGAATATTCATGGCCTTTTTGTCTTTGTGGACTTCTGCAATATCTTCAAGACTCCACTCAGAAACAGGTTTGGGAATGAAAGTATCAGGCACATCATCAGCCAGGCCAACTCTTGTTGCTGTCTTCATTGGAACGTGAGGACCCTTGTCAATGCAATCCACAAAACCCTCATCAATAGACGAGAGATGTAGACGCATTTTTACTTTCCAGTGAAAGTAATTTTCTCTATCAAGAACTGGAATCTTCACTCCATAATCCTTCTTAGACATGTTGGAAGTGTGTTGATCTTTAAACTTCAAATATGTTAGAAGCTTGCTCTGATACCAATTGTTATTCCCAGATTACACACTTGTATAATTGTAGAAGGGGGGGTTGAATACAATTCTTGATATTTATAAATTTCTGATAAGAACTTCAGAAACTTATGAAGAGATAATTGCAATGTAAGATTTAAACACATACATATATAAAATCAGGTGGTTAATATGCACCACCTGAAGCTTTTATTTGAAGAAAACTCTGTGATACAAAATGTACACAGCTGCCGTTTTACAACTCTTTGCTTCTAAGGATATTCAAGAAACCCTAAGCAAATATGTCTGTTTTCTTAACCTACAAAGAGTTGCTACCCTTGGTTATATATCCCAAGTTTTACAAGTACTTACTGGAATAAGATAATACTAATCTAATTCTAGTTGACTTGCTACTACACTCCAAATACACATGTAGCCGAAAGGTTGTCCTTGTGTTCAGACATGTCTCCTGCACCTTTCTTGTATTCATAGTGTAAATGGAATGCTTCTTTCTTCTGTGTTTCCAAAGTATGGCTGCCATACTGCTTTTTGTATCTACTTTCAACTCATGTGATCTGTCAGTCAAACATGTCCTTATCAACTGCTAATCTCCAGCTAATCATAGAAATCAGTGTCAATGATTATCCGTTGATGATGTACACTGACATCCGTTGATGATGTATAGAGCAGTATCCGTTGATGTTGGGACTTGAGCTGTATCCGTTGATAGAGTGGATTTGAGTTGTATCCGTTGATAGAGTTTAGTCTTCATCCGTTGATACACTTTCACTTAGACAGAATTACATAGCATAGCTTATTTACAATTGGCTACCCTATTCTTCCTATCCGTTGATAGTCAACATGACTGTGGATAAAAACACTATCAACTGATAACATAGAGATACTGCAGTGTGCTACAAAACCTCATCCGTTGATGAGCTACCTGTCAACGGATAGAGTTATAAATCCTCATCCGTTGACAGCTACAAAACCTTAAACAATTTGATTGATTGTGAAGTTATCATCAAGTACAACATATTCCTAACAGTTCCTAGTGGGTGGTTGAGACACCGCATTAACTTGATCAAAAGCGGGATAGTCCGAAAAACCTTGACTAAAATTAGGGCACATAGACACATTTGAGGGGGCCTTACTAGTTTCTAGGGCTTCGAGTCTTCTAGTTAGAGTGGCTAATTTGGAATCGGTTGCAATCGAACTCCCAATCGAATGCAAACCCTTAGATGAACTAGACGACTCATTAGACTTGTTAGGTTCCCTAGTAGACTCCCACAACATGGTCTTCTCGGCTAATTCTTCGAAAAATTTCCAACCCTCGTCCTCATCTTTCACCATGAATTTTCCTTGGCACATAGATTCCAACAACGCGGTTGTTGGTCCATCTAAGGCCTCATAAACGATCTTACAAAGCCTCCATTTTTCTATTTCGTGGTGGGGGCACTGTGATAGAAGATTTTTAAAACGATCAAAATATTTCCAAAAAGACTCGTTTTCCTTTTGATGAAATTGATTTATTTCGTTTGTAATTCTCGTAGTCTTATGGTTTGGAAAATATTTTTTTAGAAAAATAACCACAAATCCCTCCCACGTGGAAATAGAATTAACGGGTAGACTATACAACCATTTTTTTGCATTTTCTTTTAAAGCGGAGTTGATAAGTCTTAGCCTAATGGAGTCCTCGGAAAGATGTTGGAGTTTTTGCAATGCGCAAACCTCCTCAAATTCATGAAGAAAGAGATACGGGTCCTCACCCTCGCTCCCGTTAAATTTAGGTAACATACTGATGTGGTGAGCTTTAATTTCGAAATTATTACCATTAACGGGAGGAAGGGTGATACACGAAGGTTGGGCGGAACGAGTAGGATAGCAACGGTCCCTAAGGGACATGGCCATGTTTACTACGGATTCGGAATAATCTAAAGACTCCGAATTAGACGATGAAGAAATCTCAAATGATCTCACTAGTCTAGAAGAATTATCCCTAATCCACGTAGTTCGCATAAACCATCAAAGGAAACACGTAGCAAGTAAGTGCGAAAAATTAAACAAACAAAAAAGAAAGGGTGTAAAATTAAAAGAAAAATTCTAAACCTAGGGTTCCCTAATAAAATAACTAGACCTTGCTCCTAACCATAACGGCTACCAAAAACTAGGTAAATCAATAATTATTCGAACCGGCTTGGCCAGGTAGGTGCAAGCATTGCCAAGAGGCTAAACACCAGCCTAGACACCAAAACCTTAATTGGCCAGGTCAGCTTTCGCTTTCCTAGACACCAAAAAATCGGAATAATTAAAGATTACTTCGTTTCTTAAGCACCTTCCTAAATGAGCGCGAGAATCCTAGGGGCAAACGTCTAATTAATTTTATTAAAGGCTAGGTATGCAAAATGAGAGATTAAATTGTTTTTGGGCTAAGGAAAGAGTGATGAAATCCCTTCCCTTATCTTTTGAGAGGTTTTGCCCTTAATGTTTATTTACAAAATGATGCAACAATCAATGATATATACAAAAATTATAAACAAATATGGATGCTTACACTACGTGATCTAACTAAAGAAAAGAAAGAATTTAACGTACCTTGGGGTCCTCCAGCGATCACCACAATTATAGGTAAGAAAAATTAAAAACAAAAAATAAAATCTAGCATGATGTGCACCTACGTGATGAATGCATGATGCAACAATTATGTATTTACAACTAATTTTTTTGGATTTTTGATTTTTCAATTTTTTTTTGATTTTTTTTTTTGAATTTTTTGAATTTTTTGTATTTTTTCTAAAAATAAAAAAAGGGCGAAAAGAGTGAGATACGGTTACCGAAGCTTGCTTTCCATAAATTCCAATTTTTATACGCTTCGTTGAGAAGAGTTCCGAAATCTCAAGCTTTCCTAAAAAGAACGAAATAAAAAAATAAGACAAGAAATAAAACTAACTCGAAAAATTAAAAATTAAGGCGAGAAAAATAATTAGTCCCCGGCAGCGGCGCCAAAAACTTGTTGTGCTAGAAAATAATTAAATTTGAATCGCAAGCGCACAATTCGTTTCGTTGTAAATTTAATGATTCCTTCCACAGGGACTAAGTTATTCGCATTCCGAAATTTTTAATTCAATCGAGTCAGACAAATGGATTTTTGGAAATTTGAATATTACACTAACTAATCTAATTAATTCGTAAAAGAAAATTTAAACTAATTTTGAAAAAGAAAATTAAATAACCAAAAATTAACTAAATTATTTTTAAAAATCTAAATTATTCTAAAAGTCCTAAATTAATTTTAAACTAAATTATTCTAAATTTATTCTAAAAGGAAAAATCCTAACTTTAAATTAAAACCCATATTTTTTTAAAAAAAAATTATTTACAATGTTTTTAGGAAAATTCGACCAAAAGAAGAAAAAACAGACCACTCATTAAATTAACAAATATCATGACCTAAACAGAAAAACAATCAACAATCCCTATTTACAAAGGCACAACAGATACAATCCGTAGTCACATACAATCCAACCAACAGACCCAGCTTAAAAACCACTTAACTAAACTAAACAAATTCAAACGGAAACCAAAATAGACTTGCAGCAACGACTCCAAAAAAAACCGCAGGAAAATGAAGAAAACTCGTGATAATCACAGAAACGGAACAATCAAGCAGCCACGGAAACTCACTAACATCGAACTCGAAATTCAACTCGCGACAGAAAGAAAACAAGGCTCGGAATTCGGACTCGAAACCACATACTCAACCAGTACTAAAACCCAGTACATAAACTCGGAAAAAAAAACCAGAAAAACAATAATATAACTCGGCCATTTACATTCTTCGACTCAGAATTACCACAAATCCCATACAACATTAACACAGAACACACAACTCCGAGTCAAAAACGAGCACGACTCGACTCTAATTCTAAAGACAGGTAATGGCGATACACAGAACTTGAAACCAGCACAATTAAAACCACAATCCAAAACACAGCAACTCAATTCGGATGGAAGGAGAACACGCAGCAAATAAAAACTCAATCAAAGAAGCACTCGAACTTAAACCAATTGCAGATGGAAAAAAAATGAAATACAGAACTCGTTTTTTTTTTTGGGGTTGTGTATGTCGTAATTGTGGGAGGAAGGGTGGGTTGTGCTTCTGTTTTCAGGGAATGAAAAGAGGGGAGAGTAAAGAGAGGGAGGGAGAGAGAGGGAGAGAGAGAGAGAGAGAGAGAGAGAGAGAGAGAGAGAGAGGGGGGGGGGAAGGAGGGAATCTGGGAAATCGATGGGAGAGACGGGGGTTGTTCGAATGTAAGGAGATAAACAGGGGAGAGATTGATTGTATATCTAATCGATTTTTACAGAGGCTGGGGAATTGAACATTGTATTCGTACACAGAAGAAAAGGAACAATTACTGTAAACAGGGCAAATAAAATCTAAGGCCTCCAATTAAAAACTAAAAACAACACGCAAACAAAAAAAACTGAGAATTAATTAAACTAATTTTTTTTATTTTTTTATTTTTTTTTCGAAAATTAAAATACGAAACAAAGAAATTAACTACAAATTTAAAATTACACTGAGACGATAATTTAAAATTAAATGGCCCACAATAAAATGGATTTTTAAAGGGGCAAAATTAAAATTAGCAACTACGAACAAGAAAATAAAGTTTCGTTATTTTCAATCCCAAGTGGTTAGCAACGGGATTTACGAAAATAACGAAATAAGGCTACAATAACGAAAGAGCAAGACAAGAAGTAAAGAAAATAAAAATTGCATTAATTATAATAGGAGTGTTTACAAGATTTGAAACTAAGAAAAGAAATACAAGAAATTAAAACTACCCAAAAATCTAAGTTTCTAAATACAAGGGGGGAGAGGGTGTATTTATAGGATAGGAATTAGGGTTAAGGGGGGTGTTGGGTAAATCCCCACCATACATTTGTGGTGTGTGGTGGTGGAATCCTAGCCATCTATTTGTTTCCTTCCCCCTTAAGCTTTGAAGAGTTGATCTTGGCCATACACTTCTCTAATGTGTTGGGATGATCTCCACCTTCCACTTGTCTTGAAATATTCCTTTTGCTCCAAGCTCCTAATTCTTTTCCTTCTTTCATTTTTGGTCCTTTTTCTTCCTCTTTTTCCCTTCCTTGCTCTTTATTTTTTTATTTTGTCATTTCTTTATTTATTTACGAATTTCCTGAAATGCAACAAAATAATTTATTAAAATACGAGTTCAAGCAATAAATAGGCAATAAAAATATGCACTTATCAGTCACATCCATGGTTCCGAAGTTCTACTGCGCCATTTCTTTCCTCTTGCGCTTCCTCTCTTTAAGCTGCTCCACCTGCTCTTCTTCCTCCTGGTCATCTATGACAACAATTTTCGAAACCCGGTCCCTCGAGCCCTCCGGAGCCACCTGAGAGCTGTTACCTTCCCCCGGGGCCTTGGTATTGTCCCGAACATGGCCAATACTCCGGAGAGCAGCGGCAAGAGCTTGGTTGGACTTACTCATGTTGACGAAACGTTCGAAATCCGGATTGTAGCTAGGAAGGCCTGAAAAATGAAACACGTTAGTCTGAGCCAAGCAAGTACCTCAGCGAGAGTAAAATAAAAAGCTAACGTAAAAAAAATCTTCACAACCCGGACTTACATCCATTCCGGAAGAGATATTCATGATCCATTAGATCATCTCTAGTAACTTGCCTTCTTAAACCCCGACAGAAGGCATTGATGAGGTTTAGCCCTTCATCCTGAACATCAAAAACCTGGAAGTGCATGGCCAAGGGCTCTTCCGTAAATACAGGCGTGAACCGGATATCCAACCCCCGGAGAAAAACAAACTCCCCGTTCCACCCCTTTAAAGAAGGCAACGTACCTAAGGGCTTTGAGGCCGAGGAAGGATACCCGCAAGCATTACCCCGGAATCTAAACTTGAACATCGGATCATTATTCGAATGGACCAAGAAGAAGAGGTGGTGGAATAAACGGAAAGTGGGCAAGACCCCGGTGGCATTGCAGCACCCCAAGAAGTATGAGATCCACTTCACAGCGTTGGGAGTAAGCTGCGTAATCGGAATCCCATATTCATAAAGGCACAAGCATTTGACAAATTGGTGGCACCGGGGCCCGTACCCCGATTTCAAATGCTCCAACCATACTCCAACCCAACCTCCCTCCGGTCTGTGGTAAATACTCTCCCCAGGTTCAGGCCACCTCCATTCTACACCATCACCTAAGTGGAACGTAGCCCGGAAAAGCTGATCCCACTCCATGGGATCCTCAAGGTACTAGGACCTGAAAGGGGCCACGTCCATCCCGAACCCCGGCTTATCTCCGAACTTGGCATCTAGAGAAGCCTTATCATATCTTGTCATCTCCGCCACATCTGGATTGTGAGAAAACTCCACACTGAGATCCCTATAGAAGAAAGATTGAGGGATATCTGGATCCTTTCTAACAAAATAGTGTGGGGTATCGGCCCAGCTACCATCGGGCTCACTCAAACTGTACCCCGGACCTAGATCCTTAGTATATATGCTTTTCACTACGGAGAGAGCGCCCTTCTTCTTAGCCATCACACACTAGTCTAGCTCTATTAATTTGGGCCGTCACTCGAAGAACTAACACTAGAGGAAAGGCTACTGGGATCAGAAAGAGGAACTAATACTCGTCTAGCAGTTACACGGGTCTTCCTAACCATAAAAGGGAAAAACACCCCGGGCTACCCAACACAAAAAAGAGGAAAAGATAACTACAATTAGGAACTACGCATACAAGAGTACTAAAGCCCGAAGAACAGGCACGATACAGCTAAAATGGTAAAAGATCGGAGCAAGAAAGCTTACAGAAAGGGGAAGAGGCTGATAAGAGCTGAACAGTTAAAATTCGGAGCACCTTAAGTCCGGGGCAAGTAGCTCAAGAGAGACGCAAGGAGAACAGCAAATCAAAAACTCGTAAAAGACAAAAGTGAGGGGGGCAGCCACTATTTATAGGCAAATATGAGGAACCTAACAGCCACGACATGTGGCAGACTATTACAGGCCAACGGTTCGAAAACTCGGAGAAAAGAAAAGAGAAGAAAAAGCAAAATAGCTGGCACCAACTACCCGGGCCGATTTTTGGCAGAATTTAAAAAAAAAAAGAGAAATTCTGAAATATACATGTACATACCAAGCAACAACACTCCTAGCCCCGGAGGTGCGTACATTAACACATACCCAGGGCCTGAGGGGCAACCAAAAAGCGAAAATTTTTCTTCTGGACTTACAAAGGCTACAACACTCCTAGCCCCGAAGGTGCGTACCTTAGCACACATCCCGGGCCTGGGGGGCAACCAAAAGCGAAACTCTCCTGCCATGACAACGCAGCACAATTCTTCCTACTACTCCCTCATCCATAGAATCCGTATGAGGGAGTGGGGAGCAAATGATAGGCTAGAAATAGCTCAGGCCCAATAAAGCCCAAGCTTGAGCCCATAACTATAAAAAATCTAGCTCATGAGAATAAGAGAAGTCCAGCCCAGGCCGGTGGGCCCGGATCGGGGCTACTGCTACGTGGCGAAGACCCCTCCCCAGAGTAGGGGACCCCAGGCTGGGGCCACTCAGCACACGTGGCGCTCCAGCTCAGCCGACACTCCCACACCTGGCGCTGACCAACACTAAATGCCAATTATGGACATGTCTCAATCATATCTTCCACAACACTGGCACACTCAAATCAATGACCCTCACAAATGGGGGCACGTGTCCCGCATCCTGGGAATTCAGCGGTTGGTCCCCCAGATCCAACGGTCAGGAGCAAGGTACCCCTAAACCCTAGGCTTAGGGCTATAAATACCCCTAGAGAATGAGGTTTAGGGGTTAGACATTATTACAGACCCACACACATTTATTACTTTGATGATACTCGCTTGGTTATTACCTTCCAAAACCAATTCTCATTCTCACGCCGGAGGCACCTCGGTGCCAAAACCCCCTTCTGTTATTGTTTTGCAAATATCCCACAACAGCCACACCATTTTCGAAACAGGAGTTGTCGAGGAAGTACCCGATCAAGTTTTAGAGTTATCAATGTTAATGGTATATGTTTAATAAATTGAGAAAACACAAATTATATGTACGAATCTCCTTTTCTTGTTTAAAGCATAAACACGATCGCATTACTTTGATATTGCCGTCCTAGCCATTTAATTTAAATATTTGCTGAGCTATGATAACTAGTATATTGCAGCACTTATCTAGGTAGGCCAAATATCCAGGTTAAGCATTACATTCGCAAATTGCAATTATAATATACTGCACACAACAATACAAGCATATTATTACTGATCAAAGAAAAATGGAAAAATACAAGCACATTATGGTTATTCGTGAAGTAAGCGAAAGTTAGGTAACAGAAATAAATAAGGATCAGAAATTTTACTTTAAATTTATTCTACCCAAGATTTTTAGATCAATTGTGTGAATATCAAAATTTGAATCGTTATAATTGGGTCAGCAATTTTTATTATACTACTCGGTAACCCGTGCGAAGCATGGATATAGATTAAACACGAGTTAAGATTAAAATATTAATATTAATAAATAAATAAATAAATAAATATTATTCAATTATGTAATTAGGGAAATCGAATTCGAAGTGAAGTAAATAAATTAAAGTAAATAAATCTATTATAATCACGTAGTTATAGGGAATCGAATCCGAGAAAAAATTAAAGTAAACAAATCTTGTATAATTATGTAATCGTAAGGAATCGAACCCTAAATTTAGTTATAACCAAATTTGATATTTTTTACTATTACCCTATTAAAACATGCCATGTTAATAAAAAGTATATATTTATAAACTAAACGAATAGTCATGGATATTGTTTGTAAACCTATAATTCAAGTGGAGTTTTTGATAATAAAATTCTGAGTTTGAAGTTTTTCATCGAGTTTATAATATTATGTTCAGTATCACGTTCTGTTGAATACACATATTAAAATGAGAATAGTGAAAACATAATTATCCTGTAACAAAATAATATACAAAAATAAAAATGTGAAAAATATGTAGAACAATTATTCTGCACTTCTTAAAAGAATACAGAACAATTTTCTCACACTACTACATATATTAACTTGTATAGTGCTTTTTTTTAAATGTGAAAAATATGCAGATGCTTGCAAATGGAGTTGGACAACATCATGGCATGTGTGGTCTTAAATTTCATCATAAAAAACTATAAAAGAAATGAATAAGTACGAAGATAAAAGAAATGAATAATTTCAACAAACTAATCGCCACACTATTACACTGGCCCCTTCTCTTATAACCCCGACTCTGTTCCTCAAAGAGATACACTCCATCATGTTGCAGCTAGCTAGCTATGGACACGGGGAGCTTTGTGCTTTCATTGCACATCGTTTCAACAATTTAATCACCTTCAAGAATCACAAAGGTGACTCTGCATTACATTTGGTAGCTAGAGGGGAACATTTATCTTGTATGAGCTAGTTAAATACTTGGGATTCACTAATCGTTGCCGAAATCACAGTTAAAATACAATTATATTCGTTCTTTCTAACCCAATCATTTTAACTAAGCATCTGAAAAGTAAAGCCCCAAAATAAATATCATAACCGAAAAATTTGAAACCCTAAAATAAACATAGTATACAAATCGTATTCAATAGGTTGTAAAGACTCACAAATCAGTTATAAGGCACGGATGTTCAAAGTGCTCAGAAGTAGATTTGCAGTGAAGCTATTCAGAGATACCCAGAAAACAATTTGCCAGAATTTCCAAACTTCGCTCATATTTGCTCGCGAAATCCCAAGATTTGCCAAGAGAAACTGAATTTAACCCAGGAACCAATCTTTGTTTCTCTGAATTTACCCAGAGAACTAAACTTTGTTCGGTATATGTGTTTGATTAGTTTTTTCCTTTGATGGATAGTTGGATACACAAACGATGGACAAAAGTAAAGAAAGCGGTGTTGAAAGACAATAAAGGATGCAGTATTGATGTCAAAAAAAAAAAATTACTTAGAATATGGTAACTTATAAAGCGCGTTCTAAAACGTTATAATAGTCGTAACTTAGATAGCGTTTCTCATAAAACCGCTATTGTACTATTTTTTTATATTTTATATTTTCTTTTTAGCATTTTTTATAACATCTTATATAACGTTTTTTAAACAAGCGCTATGTAAGTATCCAACTTGCATAGCGTATAGGAAAAAGTACTATCTAAGTGGCGTATTCTAAGTTTAAATTTGTAGTAGTGTCACTATTCACGTATAAATTATTTCCACATGAATGATGGCATTATGTTCGAGTTTGAAATATGTATTAAACAAATGAGTACATAGCAAATCCAAGAGGCCCGAGTTTTGATCGACTGGAGTTTGAACTTGAAGCACTAAATCCAATTGATTATAACTGACTTTTTTTTAAACAAATTATAACTGACTTTTTAAAAAATGACTTCAATAACCGGGCTCATGAAAAACCTACTGAAACTTCAATTTCTTTTATAAAATTCAATAATTGGTCTAACTCTATTCAAACTATAATCGTAATAATTGGCCTGAATTAGTAACGTAAGAATATATTTTTGTCATGCTCAATCACTTGACGTGGCTGTATTATTTGTAAGAATTTTTTTTCTTCATATTCTTGTCCATTTCCAGTCTTCAAATGTAAAAATATTTTTTCTAACTTATTCTTTTTGAAAATTGTATAATAATTAATGAGAAATGACTAAGAGCCTAAAATAATTTATATTCTTTTCAAATCAGTATATTTATAATAGGTATAATTAAAAATGTATCATCACATTAATATATGTATCATCACACTAATGTTTTCTTAATAAAAGTAAAAATTAAAAAAGAAACTAATCTATACTCTTTATTAATGTGGAAAATCATGTTTTAATGGTGTACAATAATACCAAAATACCAAATTTGGTTATCACTAAATTCGGGGTTCGATTCCTTACAACTACATAATTATACAAGATATATTTATTTTTTTTAACTTCATCTCGGTTTCGATTCCTTATAACTACATATTTATAAAGATTTATTTATTTTAATTTTTTTAACTTTATCTCGGATTCGATTCTCTATGATTACATAATTAAATAGTGTTTATCAATTTGTTAATATTAATATTTTAATCTCAACTCGTGTTCAATCTATGTCCGTGCTTGGCTAGTATTATAGAATGAAGGGAAGGTATTAATTAAGTTTGTATTACATCTTTCGTCTACTATTATCATTATTTCCCGGATAATTTTAAACATGTGCATCATTGCACAATGCACCTATGGCCGGCAATGGAATATGGGGGTTCGTTTAAAGCCCAAAGGCAATCCAATCCTACTCATAAAATCACTAAATAACATTATCCGTACAGGGATTAGATAAAATATTAGCTCTTACTTTAATTTTTAATACATGTACTAATCAAAAGCAAAAAAAAAAAAAACAATTGCACAATTAAGATTAAGATGCTGTTTCATGTCCTCTGGCGTGAAACTATGAGATCATCCTGCTCTTTGTTTTCTTTTGAACCAAATTAGGATTTTGCAATACAGAAATTTTGTTGTAACCCCAAGCCAGTTGTTTCCTAAGAGCATCTCCAATGGTGTAAAGCCCTTAGGTAAAATTTAAAATAAATTACCTTAAATAAGATATATAGAGAATTTGTAAAATTTTGTCCACTCCAATGGGACAAAACTCTTAGGTAAAAATATAGATAATCACAATAGGTTGGCTATATTTGTCGAACCTTTAGCAACCTGTAGTTTAACTCCACATCATCAATTACCATATAAAAATAATACATTCTATTTTTAACAAGTTGAAATAATAATAACATACCATTTTTAAAATATAGCCAATCAATATAGTCGATCCCATTGGAGTAAAACACGTTACAGGTTCAACAAATTTTACATAATCAATATTTAGCTAATCATTTTACAAAATACCGTTGGAGATGCTCTAATCCTTTTTATAAAACATGCACATGTACATGAATTCAAGAAACATGTCCGTGACAAAATTGGGAGTACGAATTTGGGGTGTTCGGGGAACTTAGAATAAGTCAACTTATTTTAAGATAAAGTTAGAGATTCCTAACTTTTTCCTGAAAAAGTTAAATTCTTTTTACAATTTATTAAATCTCAAACATACATTAAATACTTATATAAAAAGAAATTATCAAAATATGAAAATTTTAGCCGAAAATAAGTACATAAGGACTTAAATTAAGTCATTAAATCCAGCCAAACATGCACTTGGTCCTATTGAATAAATATAATGGGGTTGGTGAGACCCATTAGGGAGAGATCAGAGAGAGTCAGAGGGAGGGGGAAAGATTGAGATAATTCGAGTGACAGCAAGCAGTGAGTATGGGAACGTGAGATACAGCTGTGTTAAGTTTGTTCCATTGTTGGCTTTCCTAAGCTGTCCCTCTACAGGGGCGTTGCCTCGCTTAGCCGCCCACTCACCTTATATTATTGTCTATTGTCAGGATTCTGAACAAATCGATTTAGGTATTTCATAATGATTTATTTATAAATTAAAATTATTAAAATGATAAATCGAAACAAATATCAAATAAATTTTAATATTTTAGTAATAGTTTAATAAATTCGTTTAATCTATAATATAATATACCATTTAAAAATATTTCATAGCGATAAATCGAATTTTAAAATCAAATCGATCAAAAGTTTTTAACAATTTATCTGCAATTTTTGAAAAATCGAACAATTTTTTAAACACTGATTGTACCACACGCATTTCATAGCACACGAATCATTTTTGGGCTAGTTTGCAATCCCAAATATAACTTTTGCAATCTCATTTGCATTGCGCAACCTCATTTACAATTTTGAACGTATTTTTGAAAAAAAAAACAAATAATTAGATATTTTTAATAATTTCCCATCATTATTTTTTTACCTTCTGCCTATCGGGACCATGTTCGAACTAAATGCATTTCTTACCGTTTTCTTCCTTTTTATAAGCTTTTCACTACTCTATTTGAGTAACACTAAGAGCATCTCCAATGCAACCGCTCCCTTACCTATAATCTGCCACGCTGGAAGGTTTTAGGGGTTTTTCCCCAAAAATTCATCTCCAACGGTCCTCCTCCTTCCCTAAAATTTTTAGGTGAGAGAATG
Source organism: Saposhnikovia divaricata (assembly GCA_036435485.1). Lineage (NCBI taxonomy): Eukaryota > Viridiplantae > Streptophyta > Magnoliopsida > Apiales > Apiaceae > Saposhnikovia > Saposhnikovia divaricata. The sequence continues at coordinate 61,339,386 of CM071594.1, forward strand.
TAGAACCCCTTATTTGAGTTGAGGGATGAAAATTGATCCCCTATATGCTGCCATGTCATCTCCCGCTGCTCTCTCCTACAACTTTTCATCTCTCCGGCCGGTTCAAGTGTTCAGTGTGTGTATATATACGTACACACTGTGTGTATGTTATATTAGCATATGTTTGGAATTTTGTTTTTGTTTTTTTCTTTCTGTTAAATTCCATTTTTTTTCTTCCCCTTTTTATTTTGTTACTTATGATTTTATTATAACATGTTAATGATTTAAAATTTAATATTGGGTAAATGAAGGATGTATAAGTAATTGGAAAAAATCACATAAATTATTGTAAAATTCTAATATTTTATAACGTTATATTTAGAATATTTAAATATAAAAATATAGAAATGAATTTTAAAAAACTAGTATTTTATAAAATTAAATTGGGTAATATGATGGTTAGAATATGGTCGTTGTAATAATAGTTGGCTTTTCAAATTTCAAAGAATTAAATAAACATACTTTTGAAAATTTAGGGAACCAATATAGGGATTACCATTGGAGTAAAATAGATTTTTCGTTCCCTATATTTTAAGTAACCATTATTTTACTATATTTTAGGGATCCAAAATAGGGAAGCTCATTGGAGATGCTCTAATAATTTTATGTAAATATGCTAAATTTGAAAAGCTTAATTACTATATACCTTGCATCTTTAGCCAGATGTTTTATTTTACGTCAACTTCCTGACTTCCTGTTTGTATGGGGCTTACCCTAAAACCAAATCATGCAACAATAATTTACCCAGGAGAAAACTTGGTTAAGATAATGTTGTTTGAAGGATAATATTCTTTATTCATGGCACTAAACTAATCGGTGTCTTGTTTGGTAAAAATGGCAAGTTTGGTGGCTTATCTTCTTATCTTCAAGTCGCCTTACATGGTTAATTAACTGGTCAATCTTACTCCTATGGAGATTAAACCTTGTAAACGGCTCAGCTCCATGTCCTCACAGTTCTTCAAGAAAATATGTACTCCATAAACTATGGTTTTCTCGCAAGAAAATAGTCACATAAGGTTTGTTAAGTTACCCATTCTTAAAACATGAAAGTGTTGGAGAAACGGATTTATCAAAATCATATCATATAATTCAATATTCTTTTATTCGAATATTCATTATTTGGATCGAAAAGTAAATTATTAGATTTTCGTGTTTTTTTTATCCTGTATCGTGTCCAATTTTTCAAATGCTAGATGAGAATCTCGTTCCTTTTGGAATTCACCATAGCACATAATTTCAATAAATGAGAATATATATTGGGGTAGAAAGGATTCGAACCTGAGGCCTCCCACATCCAAAACTCTGATACCATGTTAAGTTATCAGTTCTACTAAAAACTCAAGATGTTAGGGTAGCGGACTTTATGCCTTCGCAATGAAATAAACGAATATTTACGAAAATTTTATCATGGTATCAAGAGCCAATATTTATAAAAAATAAAATTACGAGAATTCGTGGGTAAGAAAAAAAAAAGATCACGTGATAGTTTATGGCTGATAGGAAAACAAACATCCGCGAAAGTTGGTGGATGCGAGAAAAAAAATATTCGATAACGTTGTGACGATGAGACAAAACCTTGATGATGACGGATTTGTGGAAAAAATTTTACTAACCCAATGATGACAAAAGGGGTGATTTTGAAGAATATTAATTAGACAAACTTGAAATTGATTAAGCGGGTGATCAATGTGGAAACTTTAAATAGAGCGGGCGATTCCGCTTTAACAAAAATCTTGATTTGAACAGGTGATTCGTTTTGAAACTTGAAATTGAGCGGGTGATTCCCCTTTAACAAAAATCTTGAATTGAACAGGTGATCCGTGAAACTTGAGATTGAGCGGTTGATTCCGTTTTAATAAAAGTCTTGACTTTATCGGGTGATTTCGCTTTAACAAAAATCTTGACTTGAGTGGGTGATCTGTTATATGACGAAGAAATTGATTGGAGCCAATGATTTCATTTTGATGAAGAAATTGATTAAAGCGGATGATTATGTTGATTAAAGCGAATGATTAGGTTTTTTTTTATTTTGACAAACTTTCTATATTGAGTATCGTGAGTTTGAGTGGGGTGTTAGGAAATATTGATGATTACCTTAATAGGGAGAGTTGGCTTGATTAATATTATTAACGAAATAAAGAGAGTTGCATTTATTATATTGGTTTTCTTTATTGTTAATTAGGCACTATATGTATAAATGTATTATTGTAAAAGAGACTCGAGCTTATTTCTCCAATTGTGAATGAAAAAAGAAGTTGATTTGACAAAATCCTACTTATTTCCATACTTTATCAAAGTTCCGTATTATTTTTAAAATTTACCAACTTTCGTTGTGTTTGGAAAAAAAATTCCCAAAACGTAATTTTCTTGTGTTTTTTTTAGTTTTTAAAATATTTCTTCTAGAGTTATTTTTCTTTTAATTTTAGTTAAATAAAATAATTTTCAAAACAAAAATAACTTATGAAAAAACTAATCAATTTATGCAAAATAATTATCCTTTCATGGAGTGAAGAACATTTTTCGAAATCCACATTACCTAACCATTTTTCATATAAAAAAACGGTGATAAATATTTTTCCTTTCAATGTCGTAGCTTATGTGGCAATTGTTGAGTATACAACAACGAAAGCAAAACCCAAAGCGAATAAACAAGAACAAGAAAATAAACGACAATCACACAAGATAAAGATTTACGTGGTTCGAAAATTCCTACTCCATAAGCCCCACTAATTTTGTATTGATTTCTCACAATTGTGTTGTGTTGTGTTGTGTTGTATTACAATTACATAAGAATATTTATAAGAGAAGAAACTGGGCCTAAACAAGTCAGAGTCTAATTCTGAAATTCCTAACTCTAATTAGAGTCCAACTCTGGAATTTCTAACCCAAATTAGAATCCAATTCTGAAACCTGTTAGACTCCACAAACCCAACAATCTCCCACTTGGAGTCTGACCACATCTTCACTTCACTCTTGTAAATCTATTAACACCTAATCCTTCGATCAATAACTCTAACTAGTGCAGCGCCTTCTCATCAATCAGTCTTGAAGGCCAGTTGAAGCTATGCAAAGCTTCAACTTTTCATTAGTAACCACCTTAGTCAACATCTTTTCATTAGTAACCACCTTAGTCAACATTTCTGCAGGATTCTTTGAACCAAGGATTTTCTTCAAGGACAAAGTACCATTGCTAATCAACTCTCTTGTAAAGTGATATCTCAGCTGGATATGCTTCGTCCTAGCATGAAACACAGGATTTTTCGCAAGATGAATAGCACTCTGACTATCGCTATACAAAGCACTGTCCGCCTGTTTCTTGCCCAACTTCTCAAGAAAATTCTTCAACCAAATTATCTCCTTGTTAGCTTCAGAGATAGCCATATATTTTGCTTCTGTGGTTGAAAGAGCAACACTCTTTTGAAGTCGAGACATCCAACTAACTGATGTGCCACCCAAAGTGAAAATATATCCCGTAGTACTTATTCTTGTATCCAAACATCCACCCAAATCTGCATCAGGGAACCCTTACAAGATAACATCTTTCTTGCTGAAACATAACGCAACCTTGGATGTGCCTGTCAAGTAACACAACAACCACTTGACTGCTTCCCAATGCTCTCTTCCTGGATTAGACATGAACCTGCTAATATCTCCCACTGCATGAGCAATATCTGGCCTTGTACACACCATATCATACATCAAACTGCCAACTGCAGATGCATACAGAACTTTAGCCATATCTTTCTTGCCTTCATCCATTTTAGGTGACTGCTTCTTCGTGAGATTAAAGTGAGTCGCCAACAGTGTACTTCTGGTCTTCACATCCTACACACTGAATTTTTGCAACACTTTCTTAATATACTTCTCTTGAGATAATTTCAAAGTATCTGTTTTGCTGCACCCATATCCTTCATCTCAAACTCCTCAGACATTTGTCTCTTTAACCTGTTGATTTCCATCATGTTTGATCCTGCTATCAACATGTCATCAACATACAACAACAATATGATATAAGATGAATCAAATTGTTTAAAATAACAACAATGGTCCATAGCACTCCTAGTGTACCAACTCTTCATCATAAAGCTGTCAAACTTCAAGTACCATTGTCTTGGCGCTTGCTTCAAACTATACAAGCTTTTTATAAGCTTGCAAACAAGGTTTTCTTTCCCATCTACCTGAAATCCCTCTGGTTGTACCATCTAGATGTCTTTCTCAAGATCACCATGTAAGAACGCGGTCTTAACATCTAGTTGCTCTAGATGTAACTCCTCTGCAGTCACAATACTTAGCACAATTCTAATTGTAGTCATCTTAACAACGGGTAAAAATATATCAGTATAGTCAATACCCTTTTTATGTTGATAACCCTTGACTACCAACCTCGCCTTGTATCTTTTGCTGCCATCAGGTTCTTCTTTGATCCGGAACACCCACTTATTCTGTAAAGCCTTCTTTCCTGCTGGTAATTCTGTTAAAAACCAAGTCTCATTCTTCTCATGATAACTTATCTCTTCTTCATGGCTGATTTCTACTAAACTGAATCATTCACCTGAACTACGTCTGAATAACACTGAGGCTTTCCATCCTCGGTCAATAACATATAATATGCTGAAGGAGAAAATCTTTGTGGTGGCCTCACAATTCTGCTAGATCTTCTTACCTCATCCTGTGGAGTAACTAGAACTGTGTCATTACCATTCCCCAAACTCCCACTATTTCCTGCAAGATCTTCTTCAGTAATATCTTCAAGCACTGCTTTCTCTTTCTCATGTTTTTCTTTTGTAAACTCAGAATCGACTGCAAGCTTATCCGTATACACTGCATTCTCATTAAAAGTAACATCTCTACTTCTAACGACCTCCTTCGTTAGTTCATCCCAGAAACGGTAACCCATATCATCTGAGCCATAACCATTGAAGATACACTTCTTTGCTATTGGATCAAGCTTGTTCCTGTCAGAATCTTTAACACGCACATAAGAAACACAACCAAATACTCGCAAGTGTGAGAGATCTACCTCCTTTTTCTGCCACTCTTCTTCAGGAATCTTGAATCCCAAAGGAACTGAAGGTCCTCTGTTTATGAGATACGCTGCTGTGCTAGCTGCATCTTCCCAAAAAGTCTTTGGCAACCCTGCATGTAACCTCATACTCTTGGCCCTCTCATTCAAGGTTCTATTCATGCGCTCTGGCAACACCATTCTGCTGCGGTGTCTCTGGAATTGTTTTGATCATTCTAATCCCATATTCTGCGCAATAGCTTTTAAACTTATCACTACTATACTCACCACCATTATCTGACATCAAACTCTTAACCTTCAAACCGGTCTGATTTTCAACTTCGGTCTTCCATTTCCTGAAAGTAGCAAACACATCTGATTTATTCTTCAAGAAATAAACCCATACCTTTCTAGTGGAATCGTTAATGAAAGTGACATAGTAGCGAGATCCTCCCAATGATGCAACTGTTATTGGACCATATACATTTGTATGAACTAGCTCTAACTTATCAGCCTTAGGTGTCCTCCCTGATTTTGCAAAAGTAACTTGTTTTTGCTTTCCAATAACACATGGCTCACAGAACCCAACTTCCACATTCTTCAGCTCTGGAATCTTCCCCTTCGAAGTTAACAGCTTCATACCCTTTTCACTCATATGACCAACTCTTTGGTGCCACAAAGTTGAAGACCCAATCTCATCAAAAACTGCATTTGCTTCATAGCTAGATTGTTCAACTATATACAACGTCCCTTTTTTCTCTCCATGATCAACAACTAGATTCCCCTTTATAACCTTCCACTGTCTCATCATCAGCAAGACGAACTTTACCAAAGTTTTCAAGTCTGAAATTTAACATCAAATCCTTGCAAGGGGTAGCATAGAATGTTGCACCGGAATTCATAACCCATGATTCGACCGAACATTCAACACAACAAATCAAAGCATCATCATCCGCCACTTCTTCAACTACATTAGCTGAATTATCCTCTTTCTTCTTTCCTTTAGGAGCTGCGGGAGCCGTACACCGATTTCTGAAGCGACCTTCCTTATGACAATTCCAACAAATAATCTCCTTGCGATCATTGGATTGTCCTCTCTTCAGTGACTTCGATCTGCGCCCCTGATTCTGCTCCCTATCAGACTTTCTGCCTCTACTCTCAATACTAAACAAGGAACCTGACGACTCTCCTGAGTTTTTCCTACGAATATCTTCTCCAAGAATCGCATCTCGAACTCCATCAAATGTAATCTTACTGCTCCCAGATGAATTATAAATAGTAGTGACAAATCCTGACCAACTGTCAGGTAACGAGGATACCAACAACAAGGCTTGTACTTCATCATCGAATTTAATATCCACTGAAGTCAATCTTGATAGGATAGAGTTAAATTCGTTCACATGATAATCAACACAATCACCTTCATTCAATCTTGTGGCAAACAAAGAACGACACAAATATACCTCATTTGAAGTAGACGGCTTCTCATACATATTTGATAACGCCTTGATCAATCCATAAGTTGTCGTTTCCTTGACGATATTGTAAAAGTCAATCTGACAACACTCAGAGCCTGCCTATCCAATAGCTTCCATTCTTTCGCATCCATCTTTTCTGGCTTCTTCTCCTCCAGCGATTTGTGTAGTTTTTCTGATACAAATAATCTTCAATTTACACCTTCCAAAACCCAAAATCTCTGCCATCAAATTTGTCAATCTTTACTTTCCCTTCTTCTGCCATCGCTCCCACTCGCCTAAAAACCTAGGCTCTTGATATCAGTTGTTGAGTATACAACAACGAAAGCAAAACCCAAAACGAATAAACAAGAATAAGAAAATAAACGACAATCACACAAGAAAAAGATTTACGTGATTCGGAAATTCTTACTCCACAAGCCGCACTAATTTTGTATTGATCTCTAACAGTTGTGTTGTGTTGTATTACAAATATATGAGAATATTTATAAGAGAAGAAATTTGGCCTAAACAAATCAGAGTCTAATTCTGAAACTCCTAACTCTAATTAGAGTCCAACTCTGAAATTTCTAACCCAAATCAGAATCCAATTCTGAAACCTGTTAGACTCCACAAACCCAACAGCAATCTCGTAATAACTTGGTATATTAAAAAAAAAATACTTTTATATTTCACTTATTCTCTCTCACCTTCATTTAATATTTTTTTTAAGTTCCACTTATTCTTCTCCTCCTCATTTAGCTTTTCTTTCTCCACTAAATTTTCCTCTTTCCCATTTCTTTTAATGTTTCATTAAAAATAACGCCATATTTTTCGATTTCTCATTTTCCTATCTTTATTCAGTTAAACTAAAAATTTTTATTTAACATATTTAAATAAAATCTAAAATATATTTGTTAAAACATCTAGCTTATGTGGCAATCATAACTTAGTATATAAAAAAATTTATTTTTATGTTTCACTTATTCTCTCTCTTCTCCTCATTTACGTAATTTTTTTTTATGTTCCACTTATTTTTTCTCTTCCTCATTTAGCTTTTTTTTTTTCGATACTAATTTTTCCTCTTTCCCATGTTTTTATGTTTCATTAAAAATAACGCTATCCTTTTTTTATTTCTTAGTTTTCCCATCTTTATCCAATTAAACTATAAATTTTTGTTTAACATATTTAACTAAAATCTAAAATATATCTGCTAAAAATCTAATTTAATGGTGTCAAATTAAAGATAAAATTGCTTAATAAATTTAATTAAATGTACTACATTTCATAAATATATGATATATCATAAATGAGAAAACTTGGCCCGAGGACAACCTCAGGCCCGTAAGGTTATAAGAAATATTAGCTATAAAGTAAAGGGCCCCGCAAGGGCATTTTTGTAAATATCAAATTTTTATCAATAATTTACACAAATATCCTTAAATTTATATTGGTTTGTTTTAACCTCAGGATTCTAACATGAGATAATTCTCGGGCACATGAAACCGATCATAAATAATACTTATTTAAAATTGTTTTTATCAAATTTTTAAATAGAAATGAATACTACTCCATATAACCCGGGAAATTTCTAAAGAAATGCCTAGTCCGGTCTCCAGCCGGATCTATCCGGATAGAATAAACAGGTCAAAGTCAAACACAACACAGAAACCAAAGCCAGCAAACAACTCTGCACCACAAAACACGCCACGTGGCTTTTCATGCATCAGGAGACAAGAGCATAAATAGCCACGTTGTACAGTACTTTCTCTTCAAACAAAACAATAGACCCAAAGACAAAAACTCCAACTAGGTCCCACAAGTAGGACCCACAATCAAACCTCGTGGCGGCTTTACCGAGAGACATTGTTTAGATAACAACACCCCTCACATTCATTACAACATTATCTAAAACACATCTATACATTTGTAGAAAATGTATCTATTGTCAACTCTACATCTCTCTCATCTTTACTTCCCAGCCGTTGGATCTTCTTTCATCAACGGTTAAAAATACTTACTTTATCTATAACTGTTAAAAAATGTTAGTATTAAATGTTTTATTTACCAGTTATGTTACACTATGCACTGTGCTAGTGTACATTTTAGTATAGCAACTTGTATGTATTTTTGTGTCTATATATAAGAAGCTTGAGCAATCTTTAGCTGTTCATAAAGATAACCAACAGTAGATCTTTTCTGCCTGTTTGAACTTTCTGGGCTTCAATTATTCAGACTCTGGTAATTTATCTTCAACTTTTCTTGATTTTTTTATTTACTTTTTTGTTGATAAAAAGTACTCATTTTGTTTTAGATATTTTCTTTCTTGATGAAGGGTTAGTTGTTTGGTTATCTTTATATATGTTCACAAGCAATTAGTGTCATTTTGTGCTTTACTACAGTATGTGTGTATGTATGTAGTTTTATGATGTGTTGAATCTATTCATTTGCTGTCTTTATCTAAATAACTGACAAGAACATCATGTATATCCACCTTTATGTTTAAATTGTCAAAGTGAAGATAGACCCGGATCTAATAACTTTTTATCAAGATTTAGCTAGTAATTATTAATGATCTTTATCCATATTTTTGTTTTTAGGTTTTTGTTTAGAGCCCACTAACTTGGAAGATGGAAAGATTTTGGTATGGAGTGATTTTTGTAGGGTTTATGATCTTTGTTTGATTTTCTTGGGTAGGTAGTGGTCATATAGCTTGCAAGAAAATCTTGTTTTGGGGGGTTAGTGGAAGGTGAAAATGGTGTCAAGATCATATTCAAACCTCTTGGAGCTTGCCTCCGGTGAGGGTCCATCGCCATCGTTAGGGCGTATGAGTCGGAGACTTCCAAGAGTTATGACTGTTCCTGGCATAATCTCTGATCTTGATGGTGACCCGTCTGAGAGTGTGTGTTCTGATGACATATCTTCGGTTGCTCAACTGGATAGACTAATAATTGTAGCTAATCAGCTGCCTATTAGGGCACAACGTAATACTGATGGCAATGGTTGGGATTTTACTTGGGATGAGACCTCACTTCTACTCCAGCTGAAAGAAGGATTGGGTGATGATGATATTGAAGTTTTTTATGTGGGAACACTTAAAGAAGAAATTCCCCCAAATGAGCAAGACGATGTCTCTCAAATCCTCCTGGAGACGTTTAAATGTGTGCCCACCTTTCTGCCCCCTGATTTGTACAGTAGATATTACCACGGATTCTGTAAGCAGCAGTTATGGCCTTTGTTCCATTACATGTTACCCTTATCACCGGATCTTGGTGGAAGGTTTAATCGCTCATTGTGGCAAGCTTATGTTTCAGTTAATAAGATATTCGCGGATAGGATTATGGAAGTGATCAATCCAGAAGATGATTTTGTGTGGATTCATGACTACCATCTTATGGTATTGCCCACCTTTTTAAGAAAGAGATTTAATAGGGTAAAACTTGGGTTTTTCCTTCATAGTCCATTTCCGTCATCAGAGATCTACAAGACCTTACCAATCAGAGAGGAACTCCTCCGAGCATTACTGAACTCTGATCTGATTGGTTTTCATACATTTGATTATGCTCGTCATTTTCTCTCGTGTTGCAGTCGTATGCTTGGTCTATCTTATGAATCCAAGAGAGGTTATATTGGCCTCGAGTATTATGGCCGAACTGTTAGTATCAAGATACTTCCTGTTGGTATCCACATGTCTCAACTTCAATCTGTTTTGAGCCTTCCAGAGACCGAAGCAAAGGTTGCTGATCTCATGACACAGTTCCGTGATCAAGGTAAGATTATGTTGCTTGGGGTAGATGATATGGACATTTTTAAGGGCATCAGCCTGAAGTTGTTGGCCATGGAGCAACTGCTTGTTCAACATCCAGAGTGGCAGGGGAAGGTTGTTTTGGTGCAAATAGCACTACCAGCTAGAGGTCGTGGAAAAGATGTGAAGGAAGTTCAAGCTGAGACTGATTCCACAGTAAAGCGAATCAATGATACATTTGGAAAACCAGGATATGAGCCAGTCATCTTAATTGATCAGCCTCTAAAATTTTATGAGAGAATAGCGTATTATGTTGCTGCTGAGTGTTGTTTGGTTACAGCAGTGAGGGATGGAATGAATCTCATACCATATGAGTATATAATTAGCCGGCAAGGGAATGAGAGGCTTGACCAGGTGTTAGGGCTGACCTCTAACACTCCAAAGAAGAGTATGCTGGTTGTGTCGGAGTTCATTGGGTGCTCTCCTTCTTTAAGCGGAGCAATTCGGGTGAACCCGTGGAATATTGATGTTGTTGCAGAAGCTATGGATTGTGCCTTGGAAATGGCTGAGCCAGAGAAACAATTAAGACATGAGAAACATTATAGATATGTCAGCACCCATGACGTCGGGTATTGGGCTCGTAGTTTTTTGCAAGATTTGGAGAGAACGTGTAAAGATCATGTGGGACGAAGATGCTGGGGCATTGGATTTGGGTTAAGTTTCCGGGTTGTAGCCCTTGATCCAAATTTTAGGAAGCTTTCTATGGAGCACATTGTTTCAGCGTATAAGAGGACTACAACTCGGGCAATCCTTTTGGATTATGATGGTACTTTAATGCCTCAGTGTGCTATTGATAAGAGCCCAACCCCTAAAACCATTGAAGTCCTGAACAATTTGTGCAGGGATAAAAATAATATGGTCTTTATTGTCAGTGCTAGAAGTCGAAAGACTCTGAGCGAATGGTTCTCTGCATGTGAGAATTTGGGAATTGGAGCTGAACATGGTTTCTTCTTTAGGTCCGTATTACACAAATTGATTGCATTGTGTTATTTATTCAATTGTTTCTTGAAGCTTTGAAAATTACTAGTTGGACAAATCATAGTTTACTTAGCTGTAAAATATATATATATTTTTATCTTTCTAGATTAAACAAACAGGCCGAATGGGAAACATGTGCACCAGTAGTAGATTGTAGTTGGAAGCAAATTTCCGAACCGGTCATGAAGCTGTACACCGAGACAACTGATGGATCAACAATTGAAGACAAGGAAACTGCAGCAGTCTGGTGTTATGAGGACGCAGATCCTGATTTTGGTTCTTGTCAAGCTAAAGAACTTCTTGATCATCTCGACAGTGTGCTGGCCAATGAACCAGTTACAGTGAAGAGCGGGCAAAATGTTGTGGAGGTTAAGCCACAGGTAATTATCTTTCTAACACTAATTCTCATATTGCATCACACAAGACTTCTCTGCAATTTATGCACGCTGTTCCATATTCAGAATGTAGGTCGTAGTCAGTAGATCTGCTTAGATTGTTGTAGTAATTAATGTTTGTGGGAAGATTGGGTACTCCTTGCTATTAATGCATAGTCATTTGTTTATAGATTGCAAATGAACTAGATTAGTCTGTCAAATCTTGAATTTAATTAATGGAAACAGTGCTGCGCGAAAGTGAAAAATTGTTTCCTCTTGTTGCGTTGAGAGCAAATCATCTAATGCAGCAAATGCAGTTAGAATATCTGGAACTAGGGTTTGGATATTCAGTTTGGGTTTTTTTAGCAGTTAACAGTCACCCGGGCCTATAAATTAGTCTTTCTTATAATCAGATGTCATCCAAGTTGTCGCATTAGCTAAAATGTTCGGCTTAAACTCATGGTTTTTTTTAATAAAAAATTATAACCAGCCAAATTATTTATGTTCTATTTGGTTCTCCATGTAAATTTTTGGACAAACAAGAAGAGGATTGTGATTAAAAAAGGGAAACAAACCTATTAAGCACTTCTGAGTTCTAAAATTTACTCTAATTCTGCAAGTCCTTATTGGACCAATGACTATATTGGGCTGGTTCTGGTTTCTAACTCCGAGCTGAAAAGCATTTGGCCTATGCGAATGACTCTGCTTTTATCATACAGGGCGTAAGCAAGGGGCTAGTAGCAAAACGCTTACTTTCCACAATGCAAGAGAGGGGAATGATACCAGATTTTGTTTTATGCATTGGGGACGACAGATCAGATGAAGATATGTTCGAGGTTATCACGAGTACCATTGCAGGTGAAACTATAGCTTCAAAGACCGAAGTTTTTGAATGCACAGTTGGTAAAAAACCTAGCAAAGCCAAGTACTATCTTGATGATACTGTGGAAATCGTTAGGCTGATGCAGGGATTAGCTTCTGTTTCAGAACAAGCAGTACTTGAGATATCTTATTAGAGTTTTTCCTTTTCCCATCTTTCCATATCAGCTGTAAATTTGTGGAATATGAGAAAGGTGAGTCAGTGTACGTTTGTTTTGATCTAGTAAAATGTGCATAGATATTTTCCTCTCTAGTCCTTGAAAGGTGTTTTCTTGCCTCGTAGAGTCCTGGACTCCTGGAGGTTGCTATACATGCACAAATCTTTTTTGGTTGGAGGGAGTGAAATGAAAAATTAAAGGGGAAAGACAAGAAGCAAAATGTTAAACTTGATATCAGGTAAAACTTAGGGCCATAATACACTATATATGTTACTGGAGAGATGCACAAAGTTCATCATCAAATAACAACTATTAAAAAATTGAAATTTTAATAACTATTATGTTTTAATTAAAAAAATGGGGGAGGATCAAGGATGATACATGTTGCACAGTTAGATACTTATTTAGAAATTCTTTTTTTAAAAAAATCCAGAAAAGGGCCTAATTGTTTACTTTACTGGTTGATTCCACTTTTTGGGCTCAGCAAGCCCATTGGTTAATTCTACATGTTTCAAATCATAGACACCTTGAGCTAAATCTTTTTTTTTTTTTTTTTTGCTAAATCACATTTTAAATTTCATGTAATAATGATGTATTATGTCACATTGCTTGAATGAATTTTAGCATTTTTAATTCAGTGCATCTGGTTTCTAGTATTTATTATGATTAGGTTTGTATTTGGAAGATGGAGAATAAGATTTTGAGATATGAGAGAAAAACTCTACAATAGACTATTCAGATATAGTTTTTGAGAATTCGTAAAATGTATGCAGTTTTTTCTTCAAATGCATTGTATCGATAACTCCGGTAAAAGCAGTCAAATTTTACGTTTGTCTTGGCCAAACAAACACCAAGTGCAAGTTTTCTAACAAAAGAACATTATCATAAGAATCTAATATTTATACAATCCCACTAAATCAAACTTCTTTTTTTGACAGAACTAAACCAAACTTTGAGTTTATTATTTGTAATAGAATTTATTATTTGTAATATTATTGTGTGTTCAGCATCAAGTGTCTACTTCAATTAAACGCACCCCTTACGTAAAGCAAAGCCCCCGTGACCAATATAATGAAGATTCACTCTTAGTCAAGGTAAGTACTGTTCTTGAGCCTTTTTCACACCCCCATTTTCACACACTGCTCCACCCTCTCTCTTGTAGCATCCATTTTGACACGGAATTTTGGGTATTTTGATCACGTAAATTAAAATTATTATTTTTAATTTATTTAAGGAAATTAAAAATATAATATATTTTAAGAAAGAAATAAATTAAAACAGATTATAATTTTGTTTTGTATGTGAGCAAAGCACCTATAGTCTCAAGCGTCTTATTTAATGAACTAGAAGGAGTAACATTTTTTTTTTTTTTTATCTGTGTTCTAACTTAAATATCCGTTCATATAAATCCATAAATTGTAATATAGAAATTTGAATAATCTACACATGATTTTTTGAATTTGATTTCACATTAGTACTTTAATTTTAAAATATAGAATAAAATTTTAGAATCTTAATTAGATCAATTTAACTACTTAGTCAGAAAATAAGTATATCGGGACCAAATTAAGACGAAGTAAATGTGAACGGAAGTAGGAGTGTTAAGTGATCAAGTGTGTATACAACAAGAAGTCTGTCAAGATATAGTCCGAGTCAGCAAGAACCCTCGACATGTTTTGTTTTTATTTGATTGTGACACGCTTTTGTGACTTTGTCGTCTAAATGATTTATCACTAATTATTCGAGCAATTAGCAAAGCTAGCTCCAAGATTCAAACACAAAGTTCTAAACTCGTATAATTTGTGGCCTGAGGCTGAGGGCAACCGGGTGGGAATGGATTAGACAAGGGGACCTGGAAGAGATATTAGTATGTATAGTTACACATTTACAATTTACCCGTATTATGTTTCTTTTATTATTGGCATTAAAATCTTGAAATGGATAATGAAACGATAATCAACTTAGTTATGGGTGTACACGAATTATTAATTAATGGAGTACTTTCGAGTGCCAACAAATAATTAAATTGTTTTGCCAAAAATTGTGGGGAATTTGGGTTTGGGTGGTATTTTAATCGAGATTAAAACGGTTTTTTATAAGAGTAATGTTGGAAAATACAAAATAATTCATGAAATTCTTTTTTTCAAAATAATGTGACATCTTGAGTTGGTAAAATGAGGAAATCTTTTTGGTAAAATTCATATGAATACACGTTTAACCATTTTTTTAATTCTAGAAAAAAAAACTTTCCATGAAATGTTCCCAAAATGATGTTGCATGACTTGGCAAAATAGGAAGTTTAAATTGGGGGATTTGTTTGAATGCAAGTGGAACCCGTATATTAATTATTTAATCAGTCAATGATGAAAAATTAAATGTCATTTCGAACACTTTTTTAAAATCTTATTTTGTTCCCTAACAAATTTCTTATTATATAAAGAGAGACATGACTTTTGAATTTTTTTAGTTCCATAACATTTTTTTTAAAAAAAGAACTCAATCGTTTCAACTCTTGTGAACGCAATTTATATGAGTCAAATTCACGTAATTTATGATTTTGAAAATGATAATGCTTGGTAGAATCTTATCTTGTTTACTACAGTAATTAGTGGAATCATGACCCTTAAAATTATATACGTCAACTTTGATTAACGGAGAAAAAACAAAAACTAATGAAATCTGCCCTATGACTTCTCATGATTCATTGTGTTAATATTGAACTTACAGGACTGGCTAACCACTAAATTCTTCGTGTGGGTTATGGTTTGATATGAATGCTTGTCTACATTAATTGAATATATAAATGACTAATATTAATCAATAATATAATGTGCGATTGCTGTCAAGATTTGGATGCACTTGGCTATTCGGAGAAATCAGTACTGTACCTGTCCGTGATACGATACGTGGTTTCATATTAACGAAGATTACTATCAGAAAAATAAATATATAAGCAAGTCTTCACAATATATTAGAGCTAAATTACAAGATGATAGTCGACAACAATTGTGTGGATTTTAGTTTCCAATCATTCGGAAGTGTGGTTGTAGCTCAACTCGTTCTTCACTTTCAACATAATAAAAACAAAAGACAAGGTCACAAGGAAGGTCGATCAATTCTATTTTTAAACTTATCTCTATAGACTATTAAAATTAGGATGAGATGGATAATTTTAGGGTTTTTTTCAAAAACACCTATATTGCACATTTTTTTAAAAAAAAACGGTTGTAATCTTTGCAACTTGGTTTGCAACTCCAAATGTAACATTTGCAACCTCATCTGCAAGTTTAGACAATAAAAACTTAATGTCTGAAAAGAAAAAACACCCAAACTAATATAAGTTACAAAAAAGAATGAATTGGACTTGAAAAAATGGTATCCACATCTTGCTTGCTCGACCAAACTCCAGCCAACACTCACCCTTATGTCTGTCAAAGAGGTTGCTTGTCCGTAAAAAGAAACAATAGACAATCAAAATAATAAGTCTACAAAAATATTACCTAGAAATTTATAATAGCTAAACTCTTTAAAATATTATAACTCTAATATCCTATTAATTCATGAAAACTAACTACTTTCGCTTATATATAATTCTTTGAAATAAAATTTTGTCCAAAAGTAAAATAACACTCATTCCTTAAAAGACAAATCTTATAACAAATATGGGTGTCAACCGGATAATTCAGTTATGAATATACATATATCTGAATATGAAAAGCATGATTTGTATCTAAATTCGTCTTGAAGCACCAATGAAAAATTGAAAATACATTATAGTTTCTAATTAAGAATGAAATTCAATGCAACTATGTAGCAATAAATACATGATATTATAAAAATATTCCAGCTGAAATAATTGCAAAAAATCATAAAAGAATGTAGAAAAATATAGAACAAAATAGAAAGAAAACATTTTGCAGAAATCAGAAAAAAAGGAATCAAACTAACGCAGAAATTCTGCAAATTGAAGAAAAGCATGAAGAATGTACTAAAAACATGCAAAATGCAGAAAGTGAGCAAAATATGAGCAGAAATTGAAAGCAAAAAATGAGCAGAAAAAAACTGAAAGACAACCCAGAAAATCACTTCGGATTAGTAAAATCAGCTTTTATAAAATCTTGACATGGGTTTAAACTTATGATAGATCGAACTCTTAGGATTAGTTCTTTGTGTCCATATGGTATTGTGGTTAGTCCCTTCGTGCCCGAGTTTAGGCACACTAGCTGCCCGCTAATTTTTTACTAGATATAGTCATCATAAGGAAAATAGGGAATCAGTTGTGGAGAAAATATGGGCATGTTTATTTCGGATGTTGTCAAACTTTTTCAAGGAACTGAATCTCTTGTATTATCAGTGGCTAGCAAATGAATTATACAAAATGAGCTTTGTAAAGGTCACTAAGAGTTCTTATGAGTTCCCTTTATGACCAAAAGTGATAGTAAAACATTCATGACCAAGATAAGCTAAAAATATGTCCTCAATGCCAATGCCAGATTGATGCATAAGGTTAGGATGGATAGAATACTAGAAAAATAAGAATCATTACATATGATCCTAAACTGAACACCCATATCAGATGTAACAGAGGTACAAATTTGAGTCACGGTAACCAAAATCCGTACTCAGTAACTGTATGTAAATTGTATTCGGAATAAAGTTCATGTAATAATACAACGAGTCAGAGAACCGGGACAAAAGGTTGTTATCCAGAATAACAATTAAGGAACCTAATCTTTTAGGAGTAAAATGCACTTTGTGTACCTGAACTTTGGCGAAGACACCACTTGCAATACTACCTTTCTAAAAGTAACACGTGCAATACTAAGTAATGGATTTACTTAAACTTCGTGTACCGCTGTCTATCTGTTTCTAACGGTGTTAGAATCTCAGGGGTAAATCAGTCTTTTCCAACCTAATACAGTATTAAGGATCAAATACTGGAATTTATGAAGAACACTAAGAAAGCTTCAAGCTCATCAATGGAGGTCACCGGAATTTTTCCAGAAATTAAAAAGGATATGATCCTAAAAGTAAAAGAAATGGGTTTTAAACCCAAAAATGATAAATAACTCCTAGCCAACAAGTACAGTCGATGGCCCTGGTAGATTTGGGAATGTGAAATCAAACTAGTTTCCAATTCAATATTTAAATAAATCGAACTGCATATTAGATATAGAATAATCAAACAGTCTAACTAGTATGTTATCCAACATCAAATAACAAACTTCTCTTGCCATAAAAGAGAACCTGAGCAGACAAAATCCAAAACCATAAATCACATATTACGCAATGCAAAAGATTGACTCCTCAGTCTCGGAGGATCCAAGAAAACATCCTAAACGATGCCAAAATGAACTTCTTATTCGTCATCCTCCTCATCTCCATCTCCACCGGACTGTTTCTTTGAAGCCGCCGTCATGTTCCTTCTCTTCACTCTTCCAGGACGACCACCTCCAAACGGGCTGGTAAGAGAGAAATCAATGTAACCACAATACAAGGGCAGCACATTTGTTTACATTGAATAAAGAGTAAAATGCACTTTGTGTGCCAAAAACACAACCAAAATCAACGCCGCCGGATCAAGAACACACTGCCGCCGCCGGTGGTTTTCCGACGAACCCGAAAACTCAACGAAAATCGACAAACTTACTACCAACATGCTCCAAATTTAATATTCTACACTAACCCATCATCCACAACATCATCAAAAATCAAAATCATAAAAAATAAAATTAAAATGAAATGGGTTTTAAACCCAAAAATTTTCTTTACCAAAACACAATATCTATCCCTCTAAACTACTCTACACATCAAGATAAATAAAGATTAAGCATCAAAAACAATAACAAATTGCTATACCACAAAAATCGAACAAAAATCAAAATGGGTGTTAAAAAAAAATCATGGATCTTCATAAATCATATATCAAAATGAAGCTATGAATTTGTAGGTTAATATCATGTAATTGCATTCTCAAATTGAGGCAAAACAAAGCAGAAAAATCGAAATTAAGGTGAGGGTGTGTGTGTCCGTGTGTGTATACAAATCGGGGGAGAGAAAGATTTACAATATAGAGGAATAAAAGTGGGTAAAATGACTGATTTGCCCCTGACTATCTAACGCCGTTTGCATTAGATAGACGGCGGTACACGAAGTTTAATTGAATCCATTACTTGGTATTGCACGTGGTACTTTTAGAAAGGTAGTATTTCAAGTGGTGTCTTCGCCAAACTTCAGGTACACAAAGTACTTTTTACTCATTTTTTAGTATCTGTGGCCTGCAAATAAGTTATGCGAAATAATCTTTATTAAGATGACCTAGAGTTTCCAGAAAATTACAAACCAGAATCTTTAGAATGTTAAGCCAATGCAAAAAGGTTGAATAGAAAACTTAATGCAGAGAATTAAAATTAGATACATAATGATAAACTAGAAGATTCAAACTTGAATCTGCAGAATTATAAGCTAATGCAGAAAAAAGAAAACAAGAAATTACAACCACAATCTGAGCACAAGCTTCTAATTCTCTAAGAACATAGGAGGTAAAATCTATTTATTATGTCTTTTTTCTTATGTTTTTGTATGAGTAATAGCTAAAGTTTTTTGTTCCATTTTTTAATTACTTACTAGTTTTGCACAATTAGGAAATGTTCATCCATCACCCACTTATCCAAATTGTGTTCACTTACTTTGGGACCATGAATTGCAAAAATTCAAGTAAATTTCAATTTTTATTTTGAATCTTATTGTAATATATAAATCTCATGTTATTCTGTGTTTCCTAGATTCATTTGCAAAAAAGTTTAAAGTTTTACCCATACTAGTTGATTATTTTTAGTAGTTAGATGTGGACATATCTCGAGGTCATTAGCTTTTATAAAATCTTAACATGGACTTTAACTTATGGTATATCGAACTCTTCGGATTAGTTCTTCAGACCGTATCTTTTCTTAAAGAGAGATTTGAACATATTTTTTATGTACCAGGGAGTCATGATCTTTGGTGTTGGTGGGAGAATGAAGATTATGTAAGAATTGACATTTTGTGCATGCACTTCTATTACTTGATGATTTAACTTATTAAATGATAAGTAATATAATGAATATTTCCTTCCCACATTCGGAGCTGATATTTAAAAGAAACCTTCTCTTTTTATCTAATAAGCTTATGTTTATAGCTTTTCAATAACTCTATATAAGGATTAAAAATCTTCAATTTACTTGACAAATGTAAAACTCTTGTGTAGCTATCTTTAATAAACTAACTAGCTCAAATGTTATTTACAACAATCTTTAATAAACTCAGCTAGCAAGGACCATACTAGCATCTCTGTATTATTAAAATAAAGAACCTTTGAATATCCTCGGTTACCTGCAAATAGAGACGCACAAAAAGCCGTTCAGGCCGGGTTTGATCCGGGATTTTTAAGAATCGGGCCGGAACGGGCTTTTTCAAAAATCGAGTCGGGTCGGGCTTTCTCTTAAATATGAGGCCCGTTTTAGGCCCTCGGGCTGGACTTTTTTTCCGGGTCTTTTTTAGTTTATATACACGTTTTTTTGTCATCTTTTAAGAAGCTAATATATTAATATACAGAAAAAAAATCTTTGCAAAAGAAACAACCTCTAAAGAGTTAAACCCCTAAACTTCTAGAATCCAGAATACATAAGAAGAGACACCGCGAAACCTAATACTAAAAAACTACTAGCATAATACTTGTTTTATCGTAATCCATTAATGCAACTCAGTAACTTTTTACTCATAATCTGCGTTATAACTTAAGCCGACCATAAGCCATATAAATCTCCTCGTATATGACCATTTCGAGAAACACATCCGCTACAATCAATAAGTCTTTTTGGAAGGATTTGTCCTACATATTGTTGATTCTTCCTAGCCTCATGATCCTTCACATCCCCTCAATTGCTAAGTTTAATATTCTTAAAATTATTAAAAATATTATATATTTTTTAGATTTTATCTATGAAAAATCAAATTTTTATCCGGATTTCTTAAAACGCCCGGGTTTTTATCTGGGCCGAACCGGGCTTTTATCCGGACTTTTGAAAAGCCCGGGCTTTATCAGGGTTTTTCAAGCTTTTAACTGGGCTTTTCGGGCTTCGGGCCGAGCTTGATGAAAAATATGAGACCCATCTTGGGCCCACGGACCGAACCAGGCCGGGATTTTCGAATTTTTTTATAGATTATATTGGACCGGATTTCGAGTTTCAGGCTTTTTAAACATCTCTACCTTCAAATGACCTATTTTCTTTGAATACAAATAAAGGTAATTTTTTAAAACTATTCCTACATTTATTATCTTTAATATTTGACTTTTTTAAAACTTAATATTATTCTCAATTTTCAATGTATATTTTAAGGATATGATTTGGATATCCAACTAACATCTTTCTTAATATGTATGACTTTTGCAGAAAAAACATGTATTTTGGAATCTGAAGAAGTATTATATGAAATAAATATTCTTTTGAAAAGTAACAAGTAAAATAAAAAAGAGGGATAATTGAACAGAAAATTGTTTATAGATACCTACACATAAATTGAAAACAAGAAAGATGAGGGATGAATTTATGGTGCAATAGTTTCGGTCCTTTCGGAGGTGAGAGCAACTCTAATAATTTCTTAAAATATTTGCAAAAATAATATAGATAAATAAGTTCCTAACTATTTAAAATACGAAAATGTACATTCACTCAACAATCATCTTCAAAATTACTTTTTTTTTTATGATTAAATATTGTACATGGAAAGCAACAAAAATTGCAACATCACATCAGCATGTATATGATTTCATTTTTGTTAATATAAAATGAAGTTAGGAGGGAAGGTACACTCCTCATTTTTGAGGAAGGATTTGAAAATTTTAAAAATGTAGGGAAGAATTAAGAGTCTCTTAAAGATCTTTTAAGCTTCAATTTTATCAAAAAATGACAAAGGAAGGTGTATAAAAAGATTGCTCTTTGTATGGTCGATGATAAGAACTCATCATTTTTTTTAAACTCATAAGTGCTCATCATTTATTATCATTCATATTAAGGGTGTTCGAAAGTTAGAGGTTTGAGAAAATATTAGAGGTTTGTGTCAAATTAGAGGTTTGACCCTTTAAAACCTTTAATATTAGTGTTTGGTAGTTAGCGGATTGAAATAGCTTTTAGACTTAAAGAACTAATTTTCAAAAAATTACTTCTTTTTTTTGACGAATTCAAAAAATTACTTAGAAGAGCTTTTTCAATTAAATATTTATTATGTGTGTAGTTAATATACAAAAAATTAACTCAAACAGCTAATTACCAAACAATTTGATGCAAAACAGCTAACTCAATCCGCTAGTCAAAACATCTAACTCAATCCGCTAGTCTAGTCAAAACAGCTAATTCAATAGGGATTATTAAAAATATAGGTAATGAAAATTATGTTTCACTCCAATCATATACTCTATATTCATACCCTATATTTTAAAAGTAATTTTTAGTGTAGTTTTTTGAAATTTAAATTTTGAACATTCTTATAAATTAACCAATGGGATGACGGTAGATGTGGTGGAGGATATAGGGGATCTAATTTTGATCCCTTAAATAAGAGGATATATTTTTTCTCCCCTAAAAAATAAAGGGGATGAGGGGTAGGGTTGAAGCTTTATTTTTAAATTAAAATCCCTATATTTGTCCACCTAAGCACATTATAGATAAGGAACATGTATGGTTAGAATTACTTTAACAGCTAATTACCAAACATGATTATAAGTTTGATTGATGATTTTGATTAACACTGCTCATATCGTGACTATCATGTATAAAAGGAAAGATACCCTTCCTTCTTATAAAATTTGAAATTACTTTCTGTAGTACCAGCTCATGAAGGAAGAACTTGAAAGTATCACATATAAACAGTAGAGATACGTTAATTACATAAACAATTAGACATGTATTGTAAGCTAATTAACACAATGTTAGAGCATCTTCAAGGGGAGAGATCCCTTAGCTATATTATCTAAGTGGTATCTATGTGACATCTATGTGGCACATTTTAGATAATATCTATAAATTGAGGTACTCCAACCTTCTTTCTCCTTAACAAAAAATATAGATAATCATATTTGGTCTTCTATATTTGTTGAACCCATAAACCTCTTATGTATAATTTTACATAATTATAATTATAAATAACCCCATTGGAGTACATATACCTCCTCTTAGCTAAAATTTTACATATTCAATATAGATAATCATTTTAGCTCAATTTTACATTTCACCCTTGTAGATGCTCAGCAAAACGTTACTCCCTCCGTCTCGCAAAGCTCTTCACATTTGGGGAAAAACACGGGTTTTAAGAAAAAATGGTTTTTAAAGAGTAGTGGATGGAATAGTGGGTATTGAATATTGTTTTTAAGGGTTAGTGGGCGGAATAGTGGATATTTTATATTATTTTAAGGAGTAGTGGGTATAGAATATAGTTATTTTATGGCCTAAAATAGAAAGGAGAAGAGTATTTTGAATGTCCCAAAAAGAAAAGTGAAAAGAGTTTTATGAGATACAAAGCTACTGCGAAACAAACATAAAAAAACAGCCATTATGGCGTGCTACGTGCTACTACTAGGTAATCCTAATACAGTACTCCTATCTTAATTAATTGAATTGAATGCATAATTAATCACTTGGTTCAAATTAATACCAACTTCCAGAATGACGCCGCAATATGCTAGCACTTGTAATGCATAGTTGTGCGTAATATAAATTAGACTTTTTTGCACGACAGTGGCCTGAACTATAATTGTTTTGCATAAAAATGGCCAACATATAATACTGAGCACCCGCATGGCCAAACTTTAATTTTTTAATCACCCGATTGCATTCCGTCAAATTTGGTTAACAGACGTTAGTTTTAGAGGGGTAAAATCGGAATTTCAGGTATTTTCTTACTTAAAACCTGTATTTTCAGCTAGTGTAAGCATTTTTCTTTTTTCTTTTTTCAGCTAGTGTAAGCATTTTTCATTTTTCTTTTTTCTTTTTTCAGCTAGCGTAGGCTCAGCTAGTTTGCCTTTTTAATCAAATTTTTTTTACCATATCTTCAAATCAATAATATTTTTTTCCTAATTTAAAACACGTTAAGTTTTAATTTAAAACAGAATCATGCAAAAAATTAATATATCTCAAAAAATATCACACCATATCTTCAAATCACTAACAAAATATAATAGAAATCCGTATACTAAGAATAATGACCATTCGATTATTAGTAAAAAAACAGAATCGTTAAATCTAATGATTAGACATATTATATGATTAAATTAATTTAATAAAATTTCAAGGTTCGAATTCCATCAACGATATAGTTATTTTAAAATTTTATACTATAAGTTTTAAACCATGAATATCATTAATTAAATTTATATTAAATTACTTAAATTAGAATTTAAATAAAATATTATAAATAATGATTATCTAAAAATATAATTGTAACATAAAATAAAATTTATCACATATCAAAAGAAATCTATGCATCCAAGTTAGTTGAATTACATAATTGAGAACCAAACGAGGCTTGAATATTCATATTTTAATCCCCTATTTGTGCATATTATTTTCAATATCTATTATTATATCTTATACTTCAACACAAGCTAAAAATTATCAATAAAATGGTTATAAAATTACTATTTTAGCAATAGTGCTAATCTTCTATAATATTATGTAAAAATGAAAGAACTTGTGTTAAAAAAATGCTTACAAACTCAACTGATGAAGATGAGCCTATACTAGCTGAAAAAAAAAAATGCTTACACTAGCTGAAAATACAGGTTTTAAGTAAGAAAATACCTGAAATTCCGATTTTACCCCTCTAAAACTAACGTCTGTTAACCAAATTTGACGGAATGCAATCGGGTGATTAAAAAATTAAAGTTTGGCCATGCGGGTGTTCAGTATTATATGTTGGCCATTTTTATGCAAAACAATTATAGTTCAGGCCACTGTCGTGCAAAAAAGTCTATAAATTATATCCAGACAATATAAGAAATTTAAATAAGAGTCCGCGTTTTTACGATGAAATTGTAGGTCAACGTGACCATTTCCTATTCATATCATCACAGTCTCGGTCAGGAAAAAATAGATTCTCTAGAGACAAAAATACAGCTCCCTTTTCCATTGATGCTACAAAGGTTTATCAGCGAAATTTGAATTATTTACACATTTTAATTTTTCCTAACAAATTTTAATTTTCAAAATTATTATTGTTTATATAATGTTAGAAGATACCATCAGTCATCCCCAAAATCTTGGTTTCAATTCTCACCTATATCAAGTTTATAACGAAGAGATACTAATAATTGAGCCCGAATCCTCTGTCCCCTTCTTCATGCCTCCTTCTGTGTTTATTGCTCTTTTAGTATTAAAAGCCCCTGACGGAGCCATTTTAAGGAAAATAAAAATAAAAATATTATTTTCATTAAAATGAACCTTGCCAGAAGCATTCTTTCAATACTAAAAAAAACAGGGACACAGAAGGGAACATGGAGAAGGGGACAGAGGATCCCTACTCCTAATAATTATTGTAAAATTTATTATTGAACGCGATGATAGAGGATCCCTACTCCTAATAATTATTGTAAAATTTATTATTGAACGCGATGATATAGGTCAAGTGGTAAAAGGGCTAATCTCTTGTTTGAGATCCGATCTCGCTCAATCCGAGATCAGTACTCATAGTAGCACATATAGACTGAATTGATTCAAAAAAAATTGTTTGGCCAAAGTGAACAGCATAATTACCATGTATATTTATCAAGCAAGATGACTATAATCTGTTACAAATCATTAATGGTTAATAATCAATTCATATCTTGTTAATTACGTATAGTCAATCAAGTCCATAAAAAACGAAAACGGTGGATCTTTCACAATCATCAGAATAACATGCAAGTTAACTCATAAATCAAATACATCCTACAAACCAATTTCCTATTACATTCAAAAGATTAAAAAAAATAATAAAAAATATGATACAATATTTCCTAAATAAAAAGAACATGTAGCATACGGTTCGTGTTTTAGGCGTGGGCGATGACAAAAAAATAAGCAGTCAAAGTATTTATATGGTAAGCTTCAAACATGTACGAAACACAATAAATATTCCTCGCCTTGTAAAAATGGTAATAATAATAATATATCACCACCAAAATATATATAGCCCAAGTCTCTGCCCCTCATCCTCTCCTATAATAAATTCTCATACTACAAAATTTCTCTCTTCTTCACCAACCTCTTCTCTATATCTAAACTTGCACACATATTTTTAAGGATATTGTCTTTGTCATTGTACATTGATTTTTCTTATAGAGTTTCCAATGAGTCACAGTGATGCAATAGTGAGAAGGGCTCTTAACAGCCTAGGCAAAGGTTTCGATTTAACGTCCGATTTTCGACTTAAGTTCTGCAAAGGCAAAGACAGTTTAGTTAATCTCAATCAAGACCAGACCAAGGAGTTACATGTTCCGGGTTTCGGACAGTTTCGTGATGTTTCTACAGATATTAAGTGTGGTAGAGGTGATCGAACTCGATATCAGTCAGACATTCTCGACTTCAGTCATGTATGTTTTTCGCAATTTATCCGTTCATCCCATGATTTAAATTTTAATGTTATTTTTGTTGAATTTTGTGAATGTGTTTACTGCAGATGTCTGAATTTATTAACCAGAAGTGCTCTGTCCCGGGTAAGATTCCGTCTGGATTGTTTAACTCTATGTTTGGTTTCGAAAGTGAATCATGGGGAAGGGATGCATCAAACACAAAGTATTTAGGATTAGATGGTTACTACATATTACTATTCGATCTTCATATTAATCGATATCCTCTTCAACTTCGCGACGAGGTTAAGAATGCAGTTCCTTCTACTTGGGATCCATCTGCTCTTGCCAGGTACCTTTCTTCAGTTTTACCTGTACTATTGTGTTGCATACCTCAGAAATTAGAATTGGTCTCCTAGTTGTCCTTTGTTGAAATGCAATTTTGACAGACAACCTAATAAAGAGCAGAATAGCTGTAAGCAGAAATTAAGAGGAAATAGACAAGTGTATCTATGTTAGAATGCATTTAGTTGATGGTGGCTCACCACTCACCAGGCCTAAATTGAACTGTTGGTTGTAAATTGTATGAATACAATGATCTGCTAGAATTAAAGTTTGACCCTCACAAAATCAACAAGCAGGTAGCCAACCACTTATTATGACTAAATCAATAAATATACTTATTTATCATATTTATGATCTCATTATAAATTATTCTTGATTTTCTAATATCTTTTCTCCCCATCAAAAGTCATCTACTGTTTGTCAACTTTGTGACTAAATCAATAAATATATTTGTTTATCATTTTCATGATCTCATACAATTTTTTATTAATTTCCTAATCTATTTTCTTTCAAACATAAGTTATCTAGTAGATGTCAACTTTGCAGACTGTCAGTTGTGTGTAAATGAAGAATTACAATCATCCTTAAATTTCTAGTTTTTACTTGACAGATGAGGGACAATTGTTGCTTTTAATATTGTAATGACATAGTTAGATTTTAGATATTATTGAAATTTATGGTCTTTTATTTTTGTCCTTTTATGTGATATTTCTTCTGGCAGCTTTGGACCTGAATAATTTACTTAGACCAGGTGTTTTAGATAAATCAATTTTTTTATCTTTGACTATTTGGCATTCATTGGTCATTTTTTGTGGCATCAACTTCAAATGGTTCAGTAGTTGAAAGTTTCAAAAGAAATTATCTGCTATGTTAATAATAATTCTGTAGTTTGCTGGCACTGCACTTCATTTGGGTTCAAGGTCAAAGAAAGAATAGCTAGTTACCCACTCAATGGAGCTATCATTGAATAAATATAGCCATTTACAAATTTACCTACAGTAATATATGTATTTTAATGCATTACTGATGCTTTAGTTGAAGAGTATGATTCAATGCATCTGGATAATACAGTTAAACTTACTGATGGCTATTTTCAACAGAGAATTGATTATGACCTATAGCTATTTTTGGCATAAGTTGTACAAGGTTGACAAATTAGAATCATGTATAGAAATTAAAACTTGCAGGACATGACTAAGCTAAACCTGATATTTGACAGGTTCATAGAGAAATATGGGACTCACATAATAGTGGGACTGGGAATAGGAGGACAGGACACAGTGGTGGTAAGGCAAGATAAAACATCAAACTTGGAGGCATCAGAACTAAAAAAGAGTTTGGATGATCTTGGAGATCAGTTGTTTAATGGGACTTGCACTTACACTCCCAAAAACCAAAAGCATAAGGTTAGTTGTTACATGACTGAGTACTACAGGAAATTTGTGATCCACTCTAAAAATCACCTACTTATTACTAATCAGCTAGAATTGATAATTTCAGGCTCCACCAGCTTTTAATGTCTTCGATCATCAGTCATCTTACTTTGGTAGCTTATCATCCGTCAAGACAAAGAATGTAAGTTGGAGTTTCATTAACTAATATTGCTGAGAACCGTAATTCTTTGAAACAGACCTAGCATTGAAAGCATATCAGATACTTCTTCGACAAAAGATTATTGAATTTGCCTCGATTGGGAACTAAAAAATGTGCTCTATATCAGATTGTACGCTGTTAAAATTCCGTTCTCGTTGCACTTCAAATCTATTGTATAAATGATATTATGTTGAATAATTTCAGGGAATTAATGTAATTTGTTCGAAGAGGGGTGGAGATCTATCAGCAACGACACATTGTGAATGGTTATTAACAGTTCCATTAATGCCAGATGCTGTTCAGTTTAACTTCATTCCCATCACCTCTCTCCTTAAGGGCGTTCCGGGCAATGGTTTCCTATCACATGCTATCAACCTTTATCTTCGTTGTAAGATTTTCACCATTGTGATACTCAACACACAGCTACACCACCAGTGCACCACACACCCAAAGAAAAACAAATGAAATATGGGAGTAGTTCCGCTACTAATTATACACATGTATTTGTAAATTTTAATGTGCAGACAAGCCGCCGTTGACTGATTTACAGTATTTTTTGGACTTCCAATCTCATAAAATATGGGCTCCTATTCACAGCGAACTCACTCTAGGACCAGCATCAAACAAGTCCCGAAATCCTTCTCTTCAGTTTAACCTAATGGGTCCCAAGTTGTATGTAAACACTACTCAGGTAAACCTAAAACACTCCTTTACTTCATTTCCTCAAATGGAACTCTTGCTTTTGCTGGATTAGATACTCTTAAAATTTGTCCAACTGCAACAACTAAGAAAGATTTCTACTATCAGGTTACAGTGGAAAACAGACCCGTAACAGGAATGAGATTGTATCTGGAGGGCATGAAATGCAATAGGTACATCATCAATTCTTATCTAGATGCTTGGCCCATCTTTATTTTTGTTCTAATTACTTGGAGGTGTATCTGGAGGTGTACAATTCATTTATGCGGCAGGAAACATTGCTAAAGAAAATTGTTTATACTTATTTGTGCAGGCTAGCAGTACACCTCCAGCATTTATCAAGCACACCACAGTTCCTCCAGAACAGGGTCAGTGATACCCCTTTCTGGCGTGGTTCAGAAGATTTCTCCTCCGATAATTACTTGGAACCCATCCAATGGAAAAAATTCTCTCATATAAACTCTGCCCCTGTGAAATATGACCCGAATTGGAGTACAAAAGGAGAAAATGTGACATTCATTGTCACAGGAGCCCAAGTTTATGTTACAAAACATGATAATTCAAGGACAGCATTGAATCTTCGACTACTTTACTCAAAGGTTTCAAATTCATGCATTGCTCAATCAAGCTGGATGCAATGTCAGTCAGATGTTTCTCAGAAGTCTGGATTCTTCTCAACAATAAGCCAGTCAATAATTTTAGGTGGGGTTTCTGATAAAGATGATGTTAAAAAGGTCGTGGTTGACTCGAGTGTGTTTCCAAGTGGACCACCGGTGGCAGTGCAAACGAAGAAGCTTTTGAGGGTTGTGGATATGTCGGAGTTATGTAAAGGGCCATCAGATAGTCCAGGACATTGGTTGGTCACTGGGGCTCAGTTGCAGTTAGAGAAAGGAAAGATTTGCATGCATGTCAAATTCTCCTTATTGAACATTTTTTGATTTACAGGTAAAAAAATCAGAAGTAGAAATGATTGCTTTTATGAAGTAACTATTGTATATACATAGAGTTTTCATGTTCTTTTTGGTATTTACTACCAAGGTTTTTTCATTTGTTTTATCAGTATCATAAATTCAGTATCTTTAGCAATATTCATGTGAAACCATGCAGGGCATTACATATCTGTCTTTTACAGTCAGATAATATTCTCCTATACATAAGGCGAAAGCAGGAATTTCCTATAAAAACAGTGTTTTGGCTTCTCTTAATACGCCAACAGTATCCTAGGAATTCAATTCTTTCAAACGTCTTTTTTAACTATGAGAGCTCTTTGCATAATTAAAAGAATCTTATGCCCAACATACGAAGGGTATTGACTCGAAGTGAATGCTTAGTCGTGACAAATAAGAAGGGTATTTTACACGAATCTGAGTTAACAGGGCTTGATTTCAATCAAAAATGGATAAAGGCAGCAATATTTTTACAGTTTTCAAATTTTGATACTGTTTGTCCCTTCGGGGACATCTGAGAATATTTGATACTGTTTCAGGATAAACACCAACTTAAATACAAGGCTAATAAACACAATTTAATATCCAATACACAACTTGTGCACTAAACATCTACCGCATGCTTCAGAAGTTTTGCATTTAGACAACTTACAGGAGAAATGAAACTTGTAGCAGGAGATTTCATAGCATGTACTACTAAAAACTAAAATCCCGATGCAATCATCAACCATTTAAACTATTGGAGACCAAGATGATTCGATATCATAAGAAACTGGACTACTGAAGATTGAACCGCTGAAGCATAGCAGTAAGGTTAGCGGTTTTGGACAATTTTTCTTTCTTAATGTGGATCAGCTTGTCATAAACACACCAAGGGAAACTTAGGAAATGAGGACGGTCCAATCCTTCATTGTAAACACCCCAGTAATCAGGATGATATGTAACATGGTACCAAGCAGAAGCTTTAGCATATAAGCTGTCGATCCCTCCATCTGACGGCCCATGATTCTTGTTAAACCAGGTCCTAGCATTCTTCCTTAAGGACTTCACTGCCAAAGAAATTGCATCAGCATCCTTCCTCCTGTCAAAAGATTTCGACATCTTCATTATATTACCACTAAGAATTTCAGCCTCAGTTTTTATTCCATAATAATCCATCAGGTTCCCCAACTGTAAATCATAGGAACTTTTGTATTCAAAAGCATCATCAAGGTAACCCCGGAAACCATCAACTTGCATATCGTAATCGTATGCCTGTTTTGCCACTTCCTTTGTAAAAGACATGATGATGTCCGGTGCAATCCTTTTGACATCCCGAAAAAGCTTCCCAAGCACACGTTCTGAAACATAAGTGGTCTTGTCAGGCTTTTCCATAAAATCTGGATATTCAGTCACACGAAGATTAGATGGTAACTCAGCTGCAACACCAGTTTTCGGAAAATCCACAGCAACTGAGAACAACTTTGCAAGCTCCAAACAAGGTTCACTCATGGCTTTAGAAAGCTCCCTATCTGCAAAAACTGTGTGCGCATTTGCAATGATCCCTAAACTATCATTAACTATATAGTTGGCAAAGTACTCCTGAATCTCCTGTGAGTGAAAAAAAGATCAGATCTATAAAGGTTCATGATATGTGACAGATGATTGTGGTTGGTTTAACAATATCATCAACCCACACCATAGGAATCAGAAACCAAGTTTTATTTATTCAAAATGTCCACCGAGTCTTAAAATATGTTACATCAATTTTAATGCTCGTTGTAATTTCTACCCTGGTGACGAGAAATTAGACATCCCTTTTTACGAATATACAAGAACCTGTACAACAAAATTCAACAGATTTGTAGTCAACAGAAAACTGCAGTTAAAATATAAGGTCATCATATAGGAAATCCTGCTTCCAATAGGATACTAAGGGTATTATAAATTTTAGAGTTGAAGTTTAATAATCTATATCTAACACGCAACGCTTATGGCGATTAGATCAAGTGGAGGAACCAGGGTGACCTAAAGTAAGGTTCATAAAAAGTAGAAATACATTATATATATATATATATATATATATACATATATATATATATATATATATATATATATATATATGAGTTGCACTCCATAACAAACACCTTATATAACAAACAATAAAGAACACCTCATATCTAATCTAATCTAAGAGTTCCGTCACCTCATATCTAATATAATCTAAGAGTTCCGTCATAGCACCCAATACAAAAAGTTATTTTTTTACCCTCTATCAAGCCAGCAAAAAAAAAAAATCATGATGACGTCATCAGTGACGTCATCAGTGAACAGTAATTTTCCATTTTTTCGGGCTTGATAGAGGGTAAAAAAATAACAACTTTTTGTATTGGGTGCCCCTGGCGGGGCCAATGGATCTAATAGATCTAAGGTGTTCTTTATTGTTTGTTATATAAGAGTGTTCTGTATGGAGCAAAGGCATATATATATATATATATTTATATAACAAGATATACAATGGGGCATTTGCCAAACAAAAAACATAAAATTTATGTTTCTACACTATTCAATAAAAACATCTCCAGGCGTATACCATGATCTCTTCGTTCATGATTCAACCAAACATTGTACATGTGCCCCTCTTACATGTCAAGACCATTACAATATATATCACGCATACACACAAAACTTAATAGGAAATTAAGCGGGGTCTGGCGCCCCCATTTGACCCTTTAGTCCCACTGGTGAATGAGCCAGGTAATAAAATTAAGATTATGACTGGTAGCATCATATGAAGATACAATTAAGATTTATGCACAGATGCTGTTAAATAAAATTTCTTAGCATATATTACATAAAAGAAGGCTTCAAGCAAAATCCAACAAGAAATTTGTACCTCAATTGTAACCTCATGATCTAACTGTATACTAGGTGCCGAGGTGTAGTCCATGGGTTGGACTAGTTTTGGCGGAATAAGTTCATGATCCCAACATACAAAGTAGATGTCTCCATCTAAATCACTTCCCGAACATTCGTTAGGATGAGGCCTGTTATTATGTAGTCAATGTGTTATCAGTTGATAACGATATCATGAGAAGCAAAGTTTCTATTGTACGTTATACAGCCTATAAAGAAAGATACGGGGAATAAAATCATTGAAAGTAATTACAATATCAGAATATAATGTGACTACCGCTCTAATTCAAAAGAAATACCAAGTGAACATTTAAGGAACTAATACCAAATTCTCAGACACAATTTTCTTAATGATTGTACTTAAGAGATTAAGTTCCTAACAATTGTACTGGGAGAAGAAACATCACTTATCAAGGCCATAAAAAGCTTGCATAAGAGTGTGCATATTATTCGGGATAAAAATAATAATGTATAATGAGGAAAGAAAAATAGATGGGGAGTTTGTTTTTATATAACGATAGTTGGTCGTACATCACCAAGTTTTAAACCATCTGATCATCTACGTGGAGACCTATGGGTAAGCTGAAGGATTGTTAAAGTGTATAAACAGTTAAACACCAACACACATACTTAACATATGTTGACCATGTATCAAAAATTTAGGTGAAGAGTTAGCACAAAATAATAATAAAAATATATGATCATGTGAGCAAGAACTAAATCACCCAAAAACAGTATACAGCGAAAACACATTTAAACCTGTGGGGTTGTTTAGTATGCTAATGCACAATAATATTGAAAGAGTAATTCATACAAGTTTAAGAAAAAAAATGATAGTTTTCATATCATCAGAAGACTAACAATTAAGTAATTTAACCCTGATGTTACCTTGTTCCCTTTTGTGGGAAAACAATACAGTCCACCATATGATGCAAAGCCGGCACATCAACAGCCTTCAAGACACGAATATCACCAGGGTGCAAGCACGGGTTTTTGGCAACAAGCACCTTCCCTTCGGCAATACTTTTACGGCCATCATCATAATGCATCATAAGAGAATCATCATAGAATGCTCTACTTTCATAGCCAGAATATTGCACAAATACCTGACCATATTCTAAACTTCTGGTTTCATCTAGACAACCCATCATTGATCTCCCACCTCGAATGAATATTCTTGATTTAGTACGCAGATCCAATAACTTTGATGCCCGGAAGGTTTGCAGCATCATTAGAAGGAAGGGTTCAGCTTTAGGCATGTATCCACACTTAAGCATCTCCTTAAGAACGTTGGAATTCTCTCCTTGATACATCAAATCTAGCGCCTCTTGTGCCTTTAATGGATTTTCTAAGATCATATCCAACTGATTTACTGCTTCTCTTTGTATCTTCTCGAAGACATGATCCTTGACTCCAAGGGTAGATAAAAGTGAGATCACCTGGCGATTAAGATAACAAGGCTGATATTTGCTCCATGCAAGTACATCCAACCCTATATTAGATGATACATATTTACACATGCTCTTTCTTAGAGACAGTTTCCATGATGAAGTGCGATCAACAGCGACAACACCTTTGTAACCACCATATCGAATCTGGAAGGCAGACGGAGTAGAACTTTTGAGGCCACATTTTGCAGCAACTTTCTTTGCAAAGTCATTTGAAATCTTTCCAATTCCATCAGAGAATATATATCTAGTTCCGTTCTCAACATCAGGAATAATTTCAATTTCATTCTCTGGAACCGTCAAGGTTTCTGTAGACGAACTGAAGGATTGACCAAGTCTGGCAGCACATTTTGCCACATTTCTAATATCACTGAAATCACCCATCCAATTCCTTATGTCACTAGCACATAGATTTTCTGTTGAAGCAAACATCCATGCAGAATTATCCCGCAACTGACTTGATGAAAATGCAAGAAATTCAAACTTTTTACTACCGATGACAATACCATTTTTGAGAATTGATAAGATCCTCTTATAGATTCCAGTTTTTCTTTTACGAGCATATAAATCTGTAGAGAACAATTTATTCCACTCCTCATCAACGAAAGAAACACGAAGAAAATTGTCTATGTCTTTTGAAAAATTTCGTAGGACACGATTAGAAACATTGACCTCTGGACCACAGAAAAAGACTCTGGAGGGGGTAATTTGAACCCTGCGAACATATACCAATCCAGCATCTAAAGTAATGGCAGGCGCTATCCACTGTCGCCTGGCAGTACTATATTTGATGTACTCGTCGCTAAACCATTTCACAGGATCGTAGCAGCACTCCTTCAGATTGTTCAATTTCTCCAAAGCATGTTCTGTAAATGCTTCGTTTATTCCCACCAACTGACCCACCAACTGATAAAATCTGTCATCAACTGCCGGCCCAGGAATATAGCCATTCTGAACTAAGATACATATCTTGAAATATATTTTATATGACAATCGAATTCGACGGGGAGGAGTCGACATTGGGACCAGATCCAGATTGTCAGAAAAGGTTGAACCACTCACTAACTCAAATTGGCCATCAGTTTGCTGGTAAATGACACTTTCTCCGAAGTCTGGAGTATCAGCACCATGTGGAATTTCAAGACATAAAGCAGAAGATTGCCCAAGAGCAAGTGAAGGAGTGAAATCAGTTGCCCTGACCCAGTGATCTTCAGGAGTTTCAAGAAAAAAGCTGAGAAAGGAATCTTTCAGTTTCTCAAAGATCCGTGGAGCGCCTGATAGCTATGTTATATCAAGAAAAATAAAATGGATCTTTATATCTGTAAAACAGTTGATTCTGCTGAGATCTATACTAGATGAGAAGTTATTAATCTTAAAAAAAGGTCGCACATAGTGAATTGCAGTTACTCAAGTGACACACAGTGCATTGCTGATACACATAACATAATGCCAATTTGATGTTAACTTCTGTAAGCATCTAGGAATATTAACATTACATTCTGCACTCTACTTTTATAAGATACTTGACTATTTTTTTCGTCTGTTCATATGAAAGCCGTGTAGACTTGGAGCGAAAACTAACACTCCTTAAATTTGATCTATGAAACTCATCTAAGATGCGGGCAACAACATTTTTTCACGATAAGACCCAACAACCGAACGCACGGATAAAAATTTGT
Source organism: Saposhnikovia divaricata (assembly GCA_036435485.1). NCBI lineage: Eukaryota > Viridiplantae > Streptophyta > Magnoliopsida > Apiales > Apiaceae > Saposhnikovia > Saposhnikovia divaricata. The sequence continues at coordinate 61,375,260 of CM071594.1, forward strand.
AGGTGCAGACATACCAGAAAGTTAACAGCAACATCATTTTGATAAAGACTGACTATTAATTCAGAGTGGACAAACAGACTAACCTTCCTATAATTTAACACTATGTATCTAGCTATAGAAAGACAAACCTGAATGACGATAAACTTCTTGATTTGACTACGTGGATGACGTAGCTCAATCTTCCAAATATTTTCACTGGATAGCTGAAGCTTATAATCAACAGATTCATGGCACATAGAGAAATAGAACTTGTGAAGTCCTGAACCGAATTGAACACTGACATCTGTATTTTTCCAGAACACAGAATAGCTGTTCTTTGAGATCTGGCAACCAAAATGTAGAGTTACATGTTCCATTTGATCCACAACAGTCCTTACTTTAGGCCTTTTAATGATGTCTATATCATTGGCCCATGCCCTCAAATAACGGGCTCCATACCAAATGTGTCGCTGATCAGCCAAGGCGATAATATACTCAGCATATCGGCTGTTGATGAATTGAATTCTAGCGTATGGTGAATTACCTTGTTTTCTGCTCTCTTTAACCTCTACAGCATATACAGTATCTTTGCCTGTATATTTTTCGAGAAGTGCTTTTAAGTCTTCAGCCGGCACCAGATTGCGAAATCCCGAGACATGAATTGTCCTTCCCATGAAACCTAGGCCACTTTAACCTGCAGTGAAACCACACAAAAATGTGAAATCACCTCTACTTACTAATGGTTTGAAGGGCCAATAAGATGCATTATGATCAGATCAATAATGAAACATTTCAATTTTAGCAGAAGAATAATTGCTACATCAGAATTATGGATACCGTTCTTATAATGTACCACAACGTTAGGGAATAATTCAAGTTACCATATTTGTCTGATACGTAGAATATTACAACAAATTTTAGAAAGTAGAGCAATAAAAACAAATGTTAGGCTCTTTGCCTCTTTCAGTACCTCTAGTTCATCAGCTGTTCTGTTCCACATAACTTTAGAACATTTATCATGTTATATAGGCAAGTAAATAAAGATCTCCCATGTAGAGATAAGTATCTTTTAGCACCTTCTTAGAAGAACATCAACAAACATGGAGTATCATGTTTTGTCACCACATAAATGGATCAACAAGTACGTGATTCTAAATAACATAACCTCTTCGTTATATTCAAATATACTCCACAAAGACATTACACGTTTATCATTCAAGCACAGCTAATTAAATCATCATCATTCTAGCTATAACAAAATTTAAAGATATTACAACACGAAAACGACTTGATTAACCTGAAATAACTCAGCTCATCAAAGTTTTACTCTTTTTAGCTTAGACGTTCATTTTTATTGAATTCCATTTAATTTTTAGACGAGACCACAAACACAATCTAGAACCCAAATTTTGCCAACCACTAAAAGCTCTTAACAAATGTCATCTAAATTACCATAATAATCTCGAAAAAGAAGCAAATAAAGCAAGAAACTTTTAGATTCTAGTACAGTAATACAGTAGTAAACATCTAGATTAAAAACTAAAAACAACCCAACATTTAGAAAATCAAACAAAAATAGAAACCAATGCAATGCAGTAGTAATCACATGATCCACAACTTGAAAACCCAAAAAGCACACACATCAACATTCACATAAAGTAATATAATTTGATCATTTCTTTGATGGGGTTGTGATGAAATATGTGTAGTTTGATTACATAAAGAAAAAAGAAGAGATTTAGAAACTGACCCTTTTGAGATGAGTTGATTGAGAGTGCTCTGATTGCTTAAACAAAATTCAAGAAAATGAGGGAGTTGATATAGATACAAAAGGATTGTGTGTAAGTGAGTGTTTAATACTGGCACGAACACATAAGTGAGGGCCTGAGGGGAGTGTGTGTGTTTGATCGTCAATCCCTAGTCAACTGGTTGTGGTAGGCCACTTTTTTGTTTTTATACGCCCGTCCTTTTCACTTTCCCTTGTGGAAAACTGTTTTTATATTTTCTTTTTCGTTTTCGAGATTTTGCTAATCTTTGTATTTTTTCTCTTTTTTTAAACGTAAAATGGAGAATTCATTAAAACATTGAAAATCAAGCGGACCAATCCCAAATTGATAATCTAAAATAGGATCTAAAATTAACATCAACCGCGAAGGAGAATCAATTGTAATATCGATGAATTGATAATCTATAATTAATAAATCACTATAAATCTAATATTTTTAGTTGGATTTTTTATTTCAACATAATAATAGTAATATTTTTTTATTGATTGAATTTTCACTAATAATGCGTAAGAGCATCTCCAACGGGATTGATTAAAAAGGTTGGCTAAAATAATAGATTATACTGATTATGTAAAATTTGCTGAACCTGTAAACCATTGTTCTTCGATGGTACTAGGTATATTGATTAGCTATATTCTAAAAATAATATGTTACTATTATTTTAAATTATTATAAATATAATATATCATTGGGATTCAAAACTACCGATGTTAACTATTGGATTTTTAAATATATACTACCAACCTTTCTAAAATTCTAAAAATACCGACCTTGTTTTCAATATTCCAAAAATACTACCTTCCTCAGTTGCAACTTTTGCAACCTCATTTGCAACTTCGATGCTCCAAATTTCTGATTGCAAGTTCCGGGTTTCAGATGTCATTTTCGATCACTTTTTTAAAATATATATATATATATATATATATATATATATATATATATATATATATATATATATATATTCCAAAAAATGGTCGAAAATGACATTTGAAAACTGGAACTTGCAATCAGAAATTCGTAGCATCTCAGTTGCAAATGTTGCAACTGAGGAAGGTAGTATTTTTGGAATATTGAGAACATAAAATTATAATGAGGTAGTATTTTTGAAAAAATGATTTTATAGAAGTGAAATGATAGTTGGATGGTAGTAAAATTGGAAATAATTGTTAAAATCTTATGTATTCCTGTAAATATCCCTACCTATATCATTTGAATATGGTAAAAGATCACGTGAAATCTTCTTACAGGTCTATAGGAGTTCGACAAATATACCTAATATTCGAAGGTTGGACAAATATAACCAACATCCGTCGGATGTTGGTTAAAATTGTAGATAAGGCGAATGTTCCATTGGAATTTAATTTTTTTTACATAATCTCTATAATTTTTATTTATAATATGTTTTAATTACTTTTAGCTAAGGGTTGTGTAATGATCGGAGATGTTCTAAGTGAGAGGGTTTACTTTATTTTCTTTGTTGAATGAATTTTTAATAGTGTACTGCCTAATTTGACATATTAATAAAATAAAACAAAATTTTAAATTCATTTATTGATATAAGTGATTCGATTGCGAACTTCTCGAATCTCGGCCATCTTTCTATATATAATAGGTCAATAAGGTAAAATAATAGTGAGATATTTTAATCTCGTGAAAAGACATTTTTACCCTTAATGAGATATTTACTAAAAATATGTAGTCAGTAAGAATTGAATTCAATACCCTCATCTAATTTACCACTACACCACTTAGTCATATATGTCTTCATGCACACACATAATATATGTGTGTGTGGAATTAATGTAGATGGTACTTTATATTTTGATTGTTAAATTTTTTAATTATTCTATATATAATAGGCCAATAAGGTAAAAATAATAGTGAGATATTTTAATTTCGTGAAAAGACATTTTTACCCTTTAATGAGATATTTACTAAAAATATGTAGTTAGTAAGAATTGAATTCAATACCCTCAACTAATTTACCACTACACCACTTAGTCATATATGTCTTCATGCACACACATGATATATGTGTGTGTGGAATTAATCTAGACGGTACTTTATATTTTGATTGTTAAATTTTTTTAATTATATTTTATTATATTCATATTTTTAGATTTATCGATTTATTTACATTATATTGGATCATTAATTAGTGATGTGTGATACATTGTTCATTGATATTTTTTAAGTTATTCAAATTAGTGCAACAATATCAAATGCCAGTAGGGAGTACTTTACATTTTGATTGTTAAGATTTTTTAATTATATTTTATTATATTCCTATTTTTAGGTTTACCGATTTTATTTACATTATATTGGATCATTAACTAGTGAAGTGTGATACATGTTTCACTTAAAATATTTAAATTATTCAAATTAGTGAAATAATATCAAATGTTAGTCTTTAAGATATGTAATTAATTTTAACTTATTTATTAGATACTAATTGCAAGGTATGTTACTAGACAAAATATAAGTATATAACTACAAGGTATATAATGATTTATTAATTAAGATGTTGTTGTCCAAATAAAAAATGCCATGGAAGTATGGAACCCAAAAAATGTTTCAGAAATTTTTTTATGAAAGTATGGAACCCAAAAAATGTTTCGAATTTTTTTTTCAAATGCAACATGTCTCCTTACAATTGGTTGTAAAAATAATTAATGAGGTGGGATGCCTGCTTTACTCCAACCAAACCAATTAAAATTTTTCATTTTGTCACCTCAACACCGCCATCAATTATATATATTACGTCGTGGATGGTATGTAAAATTTAATTAGATTTTAGCGTTAATAATGATGAATCTTTCAATGCATGGCTTATACAATATATTTATATGGTTATTAATTAATTTATAAAATTAATTTTAAAAACTGGAATTTGAAATTCAAAATATAGCGTAAAACAAAGTAAATTAGTGGACCACAACTTCATTTTTTAATCATGGTTTACTTTAAAAATGTGTTCGAACCTTTTAAATATAAAGAATACATTTCACATATAATTAAGTTTTTTTTTAAAATTATTTTAAATACAGGATCACTGTAAAGCATAATGTAATGTAATATGTAATAGATGACATATATAACTCAACTAGGATAAAAGATAAATAATATTAACTCTATACAGGGATCGTGAAATTTGAAGAACATGCACCGACAAGAATCAAGTCGCTGAAAGAAGTTCATTAACATGATCAAGCCTCAGTGACAGAATAAGATGTACAGTTGATTCGGTTGAAGGGCCAAAAGATTCCATGTATTTATATTATTTGAAGATACTGTTGCAGACTAATCAATTGGAATGTAAGAAGGTGTGAAAATCAAGATCAGTGCTAGTCACTTGTGAACCAGACCAGTGCACTAAGTGTTAGCACATACGAGAAGGATCAACACATTAATTCACAGAAAGAATTGCCAAAACCTATTAACGATCAAGGACAGACATAATATCTCAAGGTATTGTCAAAATTTAATTTACTCTGAAAATTAACTAAGTAACAGATTAATTAATTATTTATAATAAATAATTAAATTAATATGGTACTTGAACTATTTTCTGAGATGAATTAATTCAGTAGAATATTTGAAACAGGAGAGAGAAGCCTAAAAGAAGCAGCCAAAAATAGTAATACTATGCAAAGTTACTATGCACGATTACTATGCAAGATTACTATGCGCGGTTACTATGCAGGTCCTGTGCAAATAGTGGTTACTGTACAAATAGTGGTTACTATGCAGGCGGGCCCACATCCAAAATATTTTCAACAGATGGTTGGTGGAATAGTACTATGCAAGTGGGGCCCACGTCCAAAAATTCTCAACAGACGCGTTTTGGTTGTTGGAATAGTGGTTACTATGCAGGTGGGGCCCACGTGAATAGTACAGTATAGTGACTTTCTAAAACCTATAAATAAGCTTGTTGTATTTCATTTCAAAACACACCTCAACATACAACTCTCTCTTCTCTCTCTTATCTTCTGCGTGTAAGGTGTTAGACAGTCCATCTAGTAGGGAAGCCAACTTAGCCCGCTTTCAAGAAGTATCGGGTAGAAGGTCCTCGTGCCTAAACTATCCTTAGGAGTGTTCTGGTTTTGAAGCTAATCCATTGGATTAGAAGTTGTAACACCCCTTCGAGTTTATTATCAATAAAGATATATTTTCGGAATTATTTTTTTTTTGGTTGTATCGTATTCAACTCCCCTTTCTACGATACTTCGGGACCTAACAATCATAATTAAAATATTTTTTTGCACCAAATATTTTGATAGGTAGTTGAATTATAGATCTTTAACTTTTTAAACCCACATTGACAATAATTAGATAATTTATTAGTTTATAAGTATGAAAATTACGATTAAATGTACCAATAAATCATAACTTTATTAAATTTTGGTATTAGGGCTAGTGAATTTAAACTTATTACGAATTCAAAATCGAAACATAAATCAATTTTTGAAAATTACTCGAAATTTTAATATCTTTTACATATGTTGTTAATGGGTTTAATAAGATTGTTTGGGGATCGAAAATGACGTTCAATGAAATGAGAATGTTTGCTACAAAATATCTAGCTTAACATGTGGTGGGTTCAAACTTAGATTTGACCCGATTTTTGAAAAATATTCTTGAAACATGAAGTTAAGAGATCAATTAAACAACCGTGATTAAGAAATCTAATATCAAACAAAAAAATTAAAGAATTTGAAAGCTTATTTCTAATACAAGTTCTTGTAATAGTGAGGTTTTCATACATGATTAGTTATAATAGATGCTTACAAATATACATACAACTCACAAAATGATGATAAATATTTAAATGTGTAAAATTTCACTACTATCTGAATATAAATGTATTTCAATATAGTCATACTAGCCAACTCATTTTATGTATTAAGTTTTAGTATTTTGCATGTAAAAAAATGTACGCTAACTACATTACTTGTATTCATTCAAAGAATATGAATTATAAGGCCCGGACAAGAAAATGATCATTCGTAGGTTAGTAACGGTAACGTCTTACATACAAATCACACGCATTAATAATCAATCACGTTGTATTTGTTATACTTGAGACATTGCACCATATTCATTAATAAACAAATAAATAATGGTAAAATTAAGTACTGCACAAAAAAGAAACTAACTTACATACAACAATACTACAGGGGCGGAGGTACAGAAGGCCGAGAAGCAGCGGCCGCTCACCCTGAAATTTAAGAAACTGTTTTTTTTTTTTTTTTTTAAACAACTAGCCCAGCAACCTACTGAACATAGTTCACACTGCATAAGGTTAGAACAGATTCAAAGTTTGAAGACATGAACTATGCCTAATTTAGTTTTGTGAGTATAATAATTTCAATCATTTTCATAATATATTCGTGTAGATTAATAATTATTTATTTTTTTATAAAATTTTTTATCCTTTTTTGCTACAAGAAATTTTATCCTTTTGATTTCATTAAACATATCAAAAAGAAATTTTTTTAATTATATATTAAAAAGATGCTATAGAAAAATATAGAAGAAGATTAATTTAAATTTTACAATATGCCAAAAACAGTTTTAGAATATTTTTTTTGTCGAACTTTTTTTCGCTCACCCTCAACTCCCATCCTAGCTCCGCCACTGCAATACTATATCACCTTTTTCATGATAGCACTTAATGTTAACCGATTTACTAAATAGTTCTCATAATTAACAACAATGTAACTAAAATTACCAGCATTCCTAAACCATTTGAAATGTATTCTATAATTTCGAATGTATTCAAATGTTTTATTTCATACTATTTATAATTTTCAACTAAATCTGAATAAATATACATGGGGGCTGAAGCTGTCACTCATATTATTTTTAGCACCAAAGGTCTTCCTGAAGCCAAAGTTGAAGATATGAAAACTAATGCACATGAGGTATACTAACTTTAATCACAGTTTCATTTTTGTTATCGTATATGAAAGTATTTTGTCCTAAATCCAATCATGTATGATGAGTTAGGAAGTACTTTCATGTAATCTTATTTGATTTTGTTTATATTAATAAAAGACTTGTTGTTTTTATTACGGGCTTTATCTATTTAAAGTGTATTAAATAAGATGTTCCATAGTTTAGAGTAAAGCTTCTAGAATTATAATGAGATTATAATAGTGAGATTTAGAAGATGATAACACTAAACTTAAACTGTTCCTGATCATAGGATAACTAATTGGGAGTTAGTCAATCCGGAAAGATCGGTACATACTATACTTGCTTCTTACGAAGGATGTCTGTTCTCATAGGCATTTGTGTGGTGACATTATAGTAAGTATGTAGGTGCTCATTGTGGAATGAGTTCACTGAACATGACTCGATCACTTGAACAATTAATAGAGTTTACTCACGTGTCAGTAATTGTTCATATAGTGATGGTTGTACAAGTATCCTTAGACTTGAGATTGTTAGAGTCATCTTGTATATAATGAACAATGCTTTGGTTTAGTCCTTAGTCTCAAGGGCAATTAATAAGTTCTATTCTGGGCATTGGAATTTATATATGGAGATAGTTAACGATCAATAAAGGATCTGCCCCTTCCAGTAAAGGAAGTGAATATCCTATGCTATTCTTAATATGGTAGTTCAGGAATCTCTGGCCAGAGTGAATGAAATTAGAAATTAATTTCTAATTTGCATTAACATGAACTATACATAAGGAATAAGAAATCATATGATTAAATTAGATAGGCTTGACACGCGATCTATGCCTTGTATTTAATCGGGATATTGTTAGGGCAGAAGGAATTTATTGTACGGTAACCAGTCACTGAATAGGTTCTATATTCCTAGCAATGAATTCATATTATCCGGATAGTCGCGATATATTGAGAAGTATCACTCACGATGTAGAATGAATTTAATTACAGCGATAATTATTTTTAACGAATTAAAGTAATTCGTATAAATAATAATAAATAGTTTATTATTATTTATTTCTACTACCGGCTTAATATTGAACCTAAAGGGTCACACCATAAAAGGAAATATTGTTAAAGATGAAGAAAAATTATTTTGGCTAATAATTATTTATTTGAGAAATAAATAAATAAATAAATAATTAATTAAATATGATTTAATTAATTATAAAAATATTAAGAAAAGTTCTTAATATTATAATTATATATTTAATCTGAGATATTAAATATATAAGAGAGAATTGTTTTAAATGAAATCAATGATGAACATGTTTTAATTATTAAAAGAGTTTTAATGATTAATGGATTAATTAATAAAGATTAATTAAACCAAACAATGTTTATAGTCAAGAATGATGAGCTGAAATTTCTCTATAAATAGGATGCTCATCAGATTTCAAAACACACAACACAAGATCATTTGCAAAAGAGTTTCTTGCATTTAATCAATATTAGCCAAATTATTCTCTCTTTTCTTCCTTTATCAAATTTCTTGGTGGATACCATTAGAGCACTCCACATACTGAGGGGTGATTGCAAGGAGAAGAACAAGGGCTAATTTTGAAGTTCATAGCTGTTGCCGGAAAGCATTTAAGGTAACTCTCTTATTTTTCTTGAAATATATGCATGATTAATTAGGATTTCTATGCAAATAAATGTTATAAATACTTCCGCATGCGTAGAAATTCCTTCAATGGTATCAGAGCATAGGTTGTATGCATATAGATTCCCATAAAAAATTTGAGAATTTTTAAAGCTTGTATGGATTTATTATGAATTTTTGAAGTTCATGGAGGCTATAATCAAATTAATTATGAATTAATTCGAAATTAATTTTTTGAAATAAAATGACTCTGGATTTAGATTCTACAAGTGTTGTAGAGAATCAGGATATTTTTATTATATTTTTTGAATGAACAGATTATTAATTATTAATTTTTAAAGAAATTTGAAATTAATAATTATAATCAGTTATTAAATAATATATATATATATATATATATATATATATATATATATATATAATATATGCTGGTGGGCTTGCAAAGATGGCGGGCTTGACTATAATTACCTGGGCCTACTTTGATAGTGGGCTGGAAATTTTATATATACACTGCCGGCTGAACTACACGTGGGGATGGGTCCGCACGCCAGACGTGGTCTGTAACGCATGTTTGGAATGCGTTACAGGTGTGCACCCCAGAAGGATTTGCGCAACAGGTCTGTAACGCTGTTCCAGTATGCGTTACAAGGCGTCATTTTCGACAGAGATTTCGGAAGGCGCGTGCGGGCGCGTGGGAGCTCCTTTCGAGGCGTGGTTGGTGCCGGTGGATTCGTATTAACGAGTAGGTTCTAATGAAGGGGTCAAATATTTTTATAAAAATAATTTTGAAACAATTATAGCTTCCGGAAGTGTTTTTAAGACCAGTTTTGACTGTTTAACGACTTTTAAACACAACCAATGATCCATACATAAGTTCAAAACAGTAATACATGATCTAACATGCCTACCTATGTTTTATTGAATGAATATATAGATGATATATGTCTAGGTTGAACATGAGATGCTAGATTTAGGCCGATTCCTTAAACATACTAAACATGTTAGACATCTAGGTTATAACGAAAATGTTTCGTAACCTTAATATGATTAAAACCCCTCTTTTAAATATCAAGTTAATAAATGGTCAAAGACACAACGGGCTTGTGTCGGTCATAGCCTTCCAACATGGTAGAAAGTAATTCTTAAATTTTGGGCATTGTCGTTTCGTGCTACAGCCGAGGGCTTCGTTTCGAAAAATAGGAATTACTTGTCTATTACATTAGATGCGCATAATTAATTAGAATTCAATTGTCGTTACGTGCTACAGCCGTGGGCTATTGAATCTTATTAATTTTACGAGATGTTGGGTCGGACTTGACTTAGAATATTGAATTTAGACGTGCTACAGCCGTGATTCAATGATTCAAGAGGCTAAATGAAATAAGGGAATAACATGAGATGTAATTGATGAAGAGTTATCTGCCTATGGAACATTATATAATGTTTCGTGCTACAGCCGAGGTTATATAATGGAAAGTAGGATCCCTATTCTCACTTGCATTGAGAATGCTTAGTTATACATTTAGAGGGTTGTATAAAATCTGTGGGAGCCATCTATGAATAAAGACCCGATTCAAAAGGTGTAAACAATAAAATTTAATATCTACTAATGTTGTTATGTGTTTATAAATTTCAGATTTATATATATATATCATGTCTTCTGCAATATCACTCCGTTGCATACTTGACAATAACAAATTGACTGGTCCCAACTACGCTGATTGGCTCCGAAACCTGAGAATTGTTCTCAGGGCTGAGAAAAAGGACCACGTGCTGGATTCACCATTACCTGAAGCCCTTCCTGAAGATGCAACTCATTTTGATCGACAAGAACATGATGAATGGATGGATGCTGCAAGAGTCGCTCAGTGTATCATGCTAGCAAGCATGACACCTGACTTGCAGAAACAACATCAGCATATGGATGCTCATGCTATCCTGGTGCATCTACAGGAGCTGTACGACGTTCAGGGGAGAACCGCTCGATATGAAATATCGAAACAGCTATTCCAATGTAGAATGGCTGAAGGGTCATCTGTGAATGACCATGTACTTAAGATGATCAATCTAATTGAACATCTAGAGCAACTTGGTTTTATAATGGACGGGGAGTTAAGCCAAGATTTAGTCTTACAGTCACTCCCAGATTCGTTCTCGCAGTTTGTTATGAACTTTCACATGAACAAGCTGGATGTTAGCTTGCCTGAACTCCACAACATGCTGAAGACTGCAGAGTCGAATTTTCCCTCCAAGAAAGGTTCTGTTCTTATGATTGGTGCTAATACCTCTACTAAGAGGAAGAGGAACTGGAGACCAAAGAATAAGAAATCAGGTGAGAAGCGACCTGTCCAACAAAAGGTTAAGGATGACCCCAAAAGCAAAGGACCTTGCTTCCACTGTAACAAGATGGGTCACTGGAAGAGGAACTGCAAGGATTACCTCGCAGAGATAAAGAAGAAGAAGGGTAGTGAGACTACCGCTTCTGATTCAGGTATATTCATGATTGAAGTTAATATGTCTTTAAGTCAAATATCTACTTGGGTATTAGATACCGCTTGTGGTTCTCACATTTGCAATTCGTTGCAGGGACTAAAGAGAAGTAGACCTCTTGGTGAAGATGAAGTGATTCTATTAATGGGCAATGGAGCAAGAGTTGCTGCTATAGCTGTAGGATCATTTCCATTACATATGCCTACGGGCAAAACTATTGTGTTAAATAATTGTTATTATGTACCTTCAATTGTAAGAAATATTGTTTCTATTCCTTTACTGGACTCTGAGGGTTTTTCATTCATTATTGAGAATAATAAATGTTTAATCAAAAGAAACAACGTTCTTCATGGAAATGGTACATTACATAATGGTTTGTATATATGTGACTTAGACATAATTTGTTTCAAATTGAACAACAAAATAATAAAAGAAAACGAGATAATAAAAATCCAACTTATTTATGGCACTGCAGACTAGGTCATATTAGTGAACACAGACTTCGCACATTACATAAGGATAAGTTGCTAGAACATTTTGATTTTGAATCATATCCTACATGCGAGTCTTGTCTCATGGGTAAAATGACTAAATCTCCATTTACTGGACATGGTGAGAGAGCTGCGGGGTTGTTAGACTTGGTACACACAGATGTGTGTGGACCAATGTCAACAAGTGCTAGAGGAGGATTTTCATACTTCATTACTTTTACGGATGATCGATCCAGATTTGGATATGTATACCTGATGAAATACAAATCCGAACCTTTTGAAAAGTTCAAAGAATACAGAAATGAAGTAGAAAAACAAACCGCATGTAGTATTAAGGTTCTTCGTTCAGACCGAGGAGGTGAGTACTTAAGCGGGGAGTTTTTGGATTATCTTAAAGAAAATGGTATAGTTTCTCAATGGACCCCTCCCTATACTCCACAATTAAATGGAGTATCTGAGAGAAGGAATCGTACTCTATTAGATATGGTAAGGTCCATGATGAGCTTTACTGATCTTCCAGTATCACTTTGGGGTTATGCTTTAGAGACGTCAGCGTACATACTGAATAAGGTACCTTCTAAATCGGTTCAAATGACTCCACATGAGATGTGGACACGGAAGAAACCAATTCTTAAACATGTTAAGGTTTGGGGGTGTCCATCTTATGTCAAGAAAGTTGAACATGATAAGTTGGAATCTAGATCCGTGAGATGTAGTTTTGTGGGATATCCTAAAGAAGGTCAAGGATATTACTTCTATACACCTTCCGATCATAGGATATTTATTTCTAGACATGCACACTTCTTAGAGGAACAGTTCCTCCTTGATAGAAATAGTGGGAGAAACATTGAACTTGATGAAGTTCAAGAACCACAAAATACAACGATTATAGAAGAAATACCTGTTCAGATAGAACTACCTTCTGTAGAACAACCTTTACGTAGGTCAGAGAGAGTGTCCCGCCCAATCGAAAGGTATTACGGGCTTGTCATTGAAAATGAGAATGATTTGTCATTTGTCGGTGATGAGGACCCTATGACTTATGAAGAGGCTATGAGTTGTGACGACTCAGAGAAATGGCAGGATGCCATGAAATCCGAAATGGACTCTATGTATACAAACCAAGTGTGGACTTTGGTTGAAGCACCTGAAGGGATTAAACCCATTGAGTGCAAATGGGTATACAAACGAAAACTTGGAGCAGATGGCCAGGTGGAGACCTATAATGCCAGGCTTGTGGCAAAAGGATTCAAGTAAAGACAAGGAATTGACTTTGATGAAACTTTTTCGTCTGTAGCCTTGTTCAAATCCATTCGGATTTTGCTTGCGATTGCAGCCTACTATGATTACGAGATCTGGCAAATGGACGTAAAGACGGCCTTCCTCAATGGGAAACTTGATGAGGAAGTGTATATGACACAGCCAGAGGGGTTTGTTTCCAAGGGAAACGAACATCTAATATGTAGACTACTACGAACCATATATGGTTTGAAGCAAGCTTCTCGTAAATGGAACATCCGTTTTGATGAGACAATCAAAGAGTTTGATTTTATCAAAAACTTAGATGAACCATGTGTTTACAAGAAGGTTAGTGGGAGCGCGATAACATTTCTTGTATTGTATGTGGATGACATACTTATCATAGGAAATGATATACCAATGTTACAATCAGTCAAGGTCTGGCTATCAAAGAACTTCACTATGAAGGACTTGGGAGAGGCATCCTATATTTTAGGAATGAAGATCTATAGAGATAGATCAAATCGAACGATTGGCCTATCCCAAGGTACATACATCGATAAGGTGCTAAAAAGGTTTAGCATGGAGAACTCGAAAAGAGGTCTCATTCCCATGTGTCATGGGATTACCCTTTCCGAGAAAATGTCTCCAAAGACAGATGAGGAAAGAGTGCGCATGAGTAAGATTCCTTATGCTTCGGCAATAGGATCTATCATGTATGCGATGTTATGTACTAGAGCTGATGTTGCTCATGCACTTAGTGTGACGAGCAGATATCAGTCCAACCCAGGTGAAGAACACTGGAAAGCAGTGAAGAATATCTTGAAGTACTTGAGAAGGACTAAAGATGTTTTTCTTGTTTTTGGTGGATCTGAATTGAAAATAGAGGGTTATACTGACTCTAGTTTTCAGTCAGAAGGCGATGGTAGCAGATCCCAATCAGGGTATGTGTTTACTCTAAATGGGGGAGCGATTAGTTGGAAGAGTTCCAAACAGCCTACAACGGCTGACTCAACAGCAGAAGCGGAATATATAGCTGCATGTGAAGCTGCAAAGGAAGCTGTCTGGATGAGGAAATTTGTTTCTGATTTGGGAGTAGTTCCTAGCATTGAGGAACCTATATTGTTATATTGTGATAACAACGCTGCGATAGCTCAAGCTAAGGAACCTAGATCTCATAAGACTTCCAAACACGTGTTACGGCGCTTTCATCTGATTAGAGAGATCGTTGAGAGAGGAGATGTCAACATCGTAAGAGTTGACACACATAACAACATAGCAGACCCATTTACAAAGGCTTTGTCTCAGACTCACTTTGATCGTCATAGAGAGAAGATGGGTATTAGATACCAGAGTGATTGGCTTTAGTACAAGTGGGAGTTTGAAAGTATTTTGTCCTAAATCCAATCATGTATGATGAGTTAGGAAGTACTTTCATGTAATCTTATTTGATTTTGTTTATATTAATAAAAGACTTGTTGTTTTTATTACGGGCTTTATCTATTTAAAGTGTATTAAATAAGATGTTCCATAGTTTAGAGTAAAGCTTCTAGAATTATAATGAGATTATAATAGTGAGATTTAGAAGATGATAACACTAAACTTAAACTGTTCCTGATCAAAGGATAACTAATTGGGAGTTAGTCAATCCGGAAAGATCGGTACATACTATACTTGCTTCTTACGAAGGATGTCTGTTCTCATAGGCATTTGTGTGGTGACATTATAGTAAGTATGTAGGTGCTCATTGTGGAATGAGTTCACTGAACATGACTCGATCACTTGAACAATTAATAGAGTTTACTCACGTGTCAGTAATTGTTCATATAGTGATGGTTGTACAAGTATCCTTAGACTTGAGATTGTTAGAGTCATCTTGTATATAATGGACAATGCTTTGGTTTAGTCCTTAGTCTCAAGGGCAATTAATAAGTTCTATTCTGGGCATTGGAATTTATATATGGAGATAGTTAACGATCAATAAACGATCTGCCCCTTCCAGTAAAGGAAGTGAATATCCTATGCTATTCTTAATATGGTAGTTCAGGAATCTCTGGCCAGAGTGAATGAAATTAGAAATTAATTTCTAATTTGCATTAACATGAACTATACATAAGGAATAAGAAATCATATGATTAAATTAGATAGGCTTGACACGCGATCTATGCCTTGTATTTAATCGGGATATTGTTAGGCAGAAGAAATTTATTGTACGGTAACCAGTCACTGAATAGGTTCTATATTCCTAGCAATGAATTCATATTATCCGGATAGTCGCGATATATTGAGAAGTATCACTCACGATGTAGAATGAATTTAATTACAGCGATAATTATTTTTAACGAATTAAAGTAATTCGTATAAATAATAATAAATAGTTTATTATTATTTATTTCTACTACCGGCTTAATATTGAACCTAAAGGGTCACACCATAAAAGGAAATATTGTTAAAGATGAAGAAAAATTATTTTGGCTAATAATTATTTATTTGAGAAATAAATAATTAATTAATTAATTAAATATGATTTAATTAATTATAAAAATATTAAGAAAAGTTCTTAATATTATAATTATATATTTAATCTGAGATATTAAATATATAAGAGAGAATTGTTTTAAATGAAATCAATGATGAACATGTTTTAATTATTAAAAGAGTTTTAATGATTAATGGATTAATTAATAAAGATTAATTAAACCAAACAATGTTTATAGTCAAGAATGATGAGCTGAAATTTCTCTATAAATAGGATGCTCATCAGATTTCAAAACACACAACACAAGATCATTTGCAAAAGAGTTTCTTGCATTTAATCAATATTAGCCAAATTATTCTCTCTTTTCTTCCTTTATCAAATTTCTTGGTGGATACCATTAGAGCACTCCACATACTGAGGGGTGATTGCAAGGAGAAGAACAAGGGCTAATTTTGAAGTTCATAGCTGTTGCCGGAAAGCATTTAAGGTAACTCTCTTATTTTTCTTGAAATATATGCATGATTAATTAGGATTTCTATGCAAATAAATGTTATAAATACTTCCGCATGCGTAGAAATTCCTTCAGTATACACTAACTATTTCTTTTTTGTTTTAAAAATGTTAGTGTATTACAATGGATTTACTGAACAATGATATCAGTAAGAGTAACTTGGAGAAAATATGGTGGCATGACGGTCGTACACCGATGAAAGAGTTTTGGTGCAATGGGATGATCAAGCATTACCGGTTTGCAACTGAGGACACCATTCCAGATTATGCGTCACTCACTTATAAGCTGGCGGATCCTGTCCTAAATGGCAGTGAGAGTTTAGAAGATTTCTTGGGGAAGAGATTTAAGTTTTGCAAGTATCACAAAGTGGAAGATCTTATGGCTGCCCTCAAAGAGTTTTTTGGGGTTGACGTGTATCCAACATTTGTTGGACATGGCCGTCATTCATCACTTTTTAAAATTGGAATATTATACACAAAAGATGGTAGCAAAAGAATCAACCATCCATTGGTAATGAACGTTCCAACTGGGAAGTTCCTCATGAGAAATATTTAGTGATCTGTTGGTTTAGCTATTTTAAGAAACTACAATCAAAGTGAATGTTCTAAATTTTAGTTTAGTTGAAGAAGATGGAAAAAAAAGAATTAGTTTGAAAGGCAGGGGAGGAAATGAGATGTTAGGTGTTTAAGTTGTACTCCTGCTATTTGTTTTCATGAGTTTTAATTTAATATGAATGAAAAGTTAATTTATTTTTTGCTTTTCTTATTTCTATTTTGAATTAGATATAAGCTTACCAATTACATAGTTTCATCACATTAGATTTTTACCTTTTTTGGGTAATGAAATAACAATTAGCGTAATAGTCAGTGAAGAATTGAGCTGTTGTCATTTGATGATAAAAAAACCGTATGTTGTAAATTAGGAAAAAAAATTGATGGAGTATGTCTAAGTATTACATCAAGTGACTACATGTACATTTTCAATCCCACCCTCTGCATTCTGCATGGCTTGGTTTGTAATGTGAAATTAGCGTGTAAAGTACTAAAATGTGGATTCTCTGCTTTTCTTAACACACACTATAGCTGATTTTGAACATTGACATTGATAAAGTTCTTGCAAATCATAACCAAAGAAGTTGGTTGTTTGTGAGAGGTTGGATTGTAATCAAAGCACCATGATAGAAACTGGTTTATTAAGCAATCAATTCAAGCTTAAACTTCATCAGAGCATATGGTTCACAATATTAATTCCAGTGATGAGCACAACTTCTAAAATCTATTTTATATATAATAAACGAACAAGACTCAAAATTCATGAGATATTTTGTTCATAATTTAAAATGACTAATTTACCCCTACATTGTTGTTTATATTTAAAAAATTCATTTTTAGTTGAAATCAAACTTGTACCATCAAGTTAACTTGTGCATCTACATACCCCTAGGCCACACTTTCACAGTTGTTTTAGATCATACACACAATGTGTATGTGTATAATATATGAAATAACATTGGTTAAATATTATTGGGTATTAAATGAGATTTGGACTTTTTATTGATTTTCATTTATTGATTAAAGAACCACAAAAATATATAATTGGGTTATAAAATGATATTTTAATTAATATTATGGATACTATCCAACAATATATTAGAATGAAAATATTGAGTTGTTAACGTAATATGAAAATTGTATATTATTACGCAAGATGCAATAGTTTATCAGTCAAACTCTTCCTGTAGTAAAAATATTTGGCCTTAAAAAGATGAATCCTAAAAATAACACATTACATTTTACATACAAATTAACTAATGTCCGATTTAAAATATGACATTTGAAGAAAAGAAGGATCATATATAATATATCGTGTATTATTTATAAAGGTAATTCAAACAAATACGCCAATCAATTTACCAACACAAGATAAAATTCGTGAGATTTTTTAATGTATTGAAATGTCTAACTTACACCTCATCTCCTGAAATTACTAATTTATCCTTTATCCCTCTATTCTCAAAAAACCTTTATCCCTCTATTCTCAATTTTTTGAAAAAATTGTGGTTGATGGGGTTTGAACTTGGGTCTCCAAGTTAATTCACGCATCTTTTTACCACAACACCACTCAATCACATGTGATTTAAATCAAACACAATATAGATGCATATGTGTGTCGTTTGAGTGAAAAAATTTCTAATATTTTAATTAGTGCAACATACTAATAATTTTTTGTCATGATTTTACTTTTACAATTATTGATTTGAACTATAATATTTATATCAAAATATTAATTATTGATACATAATATATGGTTTGATTATATTATAACATTGTAATAACAATAACAATCAACATAATAATAATAATAATAATAATAATAATAATAATAATAAATTACTATATAACTATTATTCTCTTAAATAACCTAAGCACTCATCTATACATGTTTTCAATAATATACATGATATTTCTGTGTGTATCGCTTAAGCGGGGCAATATTTGGTTTTATATGAAGAAAACATATGAAATGCATAATGTATTTTTTATGAAAAGTATTAAATATAAGACCAAGTCAATAACTAAAGTAATCTATTCATGATTTGAAAACATCAATTTACCCCTAAGTTCCTATTTATATATAGAAGTATTATTTTCAATGGTGATTGAACTTGGAACATCGAGTTAAATTGTGCATCTTCATATCATTATGCCACACATTCACATGTATTTTAAATCACACACATAATATGTATGTGTGTGATATTGATGAAATATTATTAATTAAATATTACTGGATTTTAAATGAGTTTTGGACTCTTTTATCATTTATCGATTAAAGAATTACGTAAAATACACAATTGGACTATAAACGACATTATAATTAATATAATGGATATTATCTAACAATATATTAGAGTAAAAAATATTGAAGTGTTAACGTAAAATGAAAATTGTATATTACTACACAAGATACAATAATTTATTAGTCAAACAATTCGGTTCATGCATAAAAATATTTGGCTTAAAAAAAACGAATCCTATAATAACACATTACTTTTTACATACGAATTAGCTAATGTTTAATTTAAAATATGACATTATGTAAAAAAAAGGATCGTATATTATATATGTTATATTAATTACGGAGGTGACATAATGAAAGTCAAACGGACACTAGAAGAGAAATAAAGGCAATTAGAAGAAAACAAATAAAAGAGTTAGAAATGTGGTTTTAAGAAGTAAAAGCGCAAGAACTGAGAAGCGTTTTAGAAGATTTACGAAGGTTTTTGATTAGAATCAGGACTGAAACCTACGTTCTCAGAATGCAACATCTTAAAAACTATTTTGATTCTACCTTGAATATTATTGGAGAACCATCTAAATGGATGCATCAATTTTGAAGAAAATTTAGGACTGTAGGTGCTCTGAAAAATCATCTTAATTATACAACACCCATAAAATACTGAAATTATATTCTATGACCCATAACAAAATTAAAAATTGACATGATTGCTATCAATACTACTCGTATTAGTTTCCAAAGTACAAACTTTAACATTTTTAAGCAAGTACACAATAATCATAATCACATATGCCAATAACAATAAAAAATCTATGAAAATCAATCACATATTTTAAATAATATTAATCCTGAATAATTTGATTAAAAAAAAAATACAATTTAAACTAACAGACTCGTGCTTCGTACGGATTTTGATGCTAGTTAATTCACTTATGCAAAGAAAAATTCAAATCGACATATGAGACATCACATTCTTAAAGAATGTCATTATAATCGAAACGACAAACAAACAACGAGTTGTTTTTGAATTTTTTTAAGACTTTTATGAAAATAATTAACACTGGAAAGAGATTTAGGTAAAGGGTTTTTCTAGTATGTGTGTAAAAGCCTCAAAGGACAAATTTAACAATCACTTTTTCATGAATTATTAAATTTTAATTGGTTGTGATTTCTATTATTATTAATGAAAATAAATCAATTAAAAAATGTCAATTAAATTCTTATCATGTGTCACATAATAAATCCTTTGGTAAATTATGGAGAGAATAATCCGGGGGACTGAATTAAGTAAAGA
The DNA here is from genome assembly GCA_036435485.1 of Saposhnikovia divaricata. Lineage (NCBI taxonomy): Eukaryota > Viridiplantae > Streptophyta > Magnoliopsida > Apiales > Apiaceae > Saposhnikovia > Saposhnikovia divaricata. The sequence continues at coordinate 61,395,892 of CM071594.1, forward strand.
ACTGACTGAATAATTGATCCATATTATTCCGAGTAAAAAAAATACTGTACATAGTTATGACTTATGAGAGGTCGCCTGGGTTCAAGCTGTTCCTGTAAATATGAACTTTTATTTTTTTGTTTTTGCTAAATGTAAATATGGAGTTTTAACACATTGCATTTTGGAGCATTCGCATTGTCATATTCGAGATTCAAAGCCTTCCATGGCAAGGAATGAACCAGGATTGGATAGTTTTTTTTTTTTTTTGAAAAATCCAATTTGGGCTAATAATGCTGTCTTCCACATTCTTGTTCTTCATGTTTACATACATCCATGACGTAGAAGTTAAAACCCATGACCCTATCTTATCCTTTACTCAGGAACATTTTCCTTTAAATAATTTAATACATCTATTAATCTATTAATTATAATATATATTAAAAAGCAATACAAAGGTAAAAATTGCCAAAAAAATGTCTATGATATTACCATTTTACCCCTATTTTTTGATAAACTACAAAAATGTTAAATGTCATTCCCCTATAATTACTCAAAAAAATAGAAAAATTTATGTTGTTTCTTGGAATTGAATCCTTAACTTCCGAGTACAAAATTCATAATATAACCATTATGCTACTCTGATTTATGTAATTACTTTAAAAATATCTTCTTATTTTTTCTATGTAAACGAAAACAATATATTAATTATTTTTATTATATTAAACGTTAGAAAAATAAAACATCGGAAAATTTAGTTACTGTTTAAGCTGAAAAATGATACTGTAGGAAGAGAGTAAGAAGGATCTAGAGAAATCTAGCAGGAAGGAAGCAAAGTTAAGGAAGCAATGATAGCAATGATAGCACTTTATGAATAAATAAAAGAAGAGATAAAGCATAAAGTTAAGAATTCATTGTGTAGTTTCAAAGCAGGTGGAGGTGGCCAGGTGGGGTTATAAAAGTACAGTTTGTTAGCTTTCAATTCTCATTTTCGCTTTGCTAATTTACGAAAGTATCAAATGTTGACCAAAATTTTCGAGATTGTTAAAATATTACTTACTCCATACTAAAAAATTTTAGACACTTTCCTTTGAAACGTCAAAAAATTAATGAATTTATTATACTTCCTATTTTTGAACACTATTTTTTACTATAAATCCTACTAACTTTATTGCTTTTTTATTAAACAAATACTATAAACATCATTATACCCATTACTTTACTCCCAATCTCAAATCTATTATTGAATATTTACAGGTTCCACCACTTTACCCACATTTCATCTAACTTTACTCATTTTTTAACAAGTCAAATATAACTTTCTTAATCTCCGTGAAAGTCAAACCAGCTCAAATAAAATGGGACGAAGGTAGTACTAGTTTTGATTTATTAGAGTTATTTAAATATTCGCTCTGTCCTTTTTTTATTGTTAAAATTTGAAATATGAATGTTTAACGTATATTTAAGATATATTTTAAGAATAATTTCATAGTTTATTTTTAAAATTTTCATTTTTGTATAAAAATTTAAATATTAATAAGTAAAAGAAACGGAGGAAGTATGATAGCATAACATATGTTGGATAACGATGCGTGACTGCTTCTTAAGTTTGTCACTAGGGAATAATTCAGTCTTCATTTGTACTCTTGTGGTGACTTTGTATTGACTTGAGGAGCTAAACCGGAGACTTCGGGCCTGTTTGCTTAGATTTTATTAAGGATTTATTGATTTATTTTCGGGTAAAAATTTTATATTTTGATATTTTTTTTTATATAAGTATTTAATGTATGTTTGACATTCAATAAATTGCAAAAATAAGTTGGAAAGTTAAAAATCTCTAACTTTATCATAAAATAAGTTGACTTATTCTGGAAAAAAATTCCCCCTAACCATCCCCTTCATTGATCAGTCACGACTATACAGAAATTAATCAAAAATTGGAAAATAATTAATTTAGTCGGTCAAGAATTGGATGATTTGATCAAAAATCAGAGACAGAGTAAACATTAGCAAATATGTAATAAAATATGAACAAATATAAATTTTATAACATAAATTTTATGATATGGTAAATATATATTAGTTAATAAATAACAAATCGAACTAGAATAATAAATTCAATAATATATAATATTTTTTTTTAACAAAATAATATATAGTCTTTTGATTAATACCTAATTTTGGTCGAAAACAACGCACAACCCACAGATTTTTAAAGTAATAATTGATCTGAAATTGCAAACCAAATTTTGGTTTCGGTTCGGATCGATTCAAAATCAGATCGATTTATGCGGATTATGCGGTTTAATTCTAACCATGATCACCCTTAATCAATGACAAAGAACGAATTGTTTTCGAATTTTTTTAAGATTTTAATAAAAATAATTAATATAAATTTAAACTCTTTAAAAAATCAAATTCAATATCAATAGACTTGACAAATTAGAGAAATTGTGATTGAAAACACTAGAAAAGAGATTAAGGTAAATAATGGAGAGAATAATTCAGGTGATTGAATTAAGTAAAGAACTGAATAATTGATCATATTATTCCGAGTAAAAAAATATGAAGATTCCCTGTAAATATGGACTTTATGTCTGTTGGAGCAGAGCATTTTGGAGCATTGGCAGTGTCATTTTCGAGATTTAAAACCTTCCATGGCAAGGAATGAACCAGGATTGGATAGTTTATTTTTTGTTTCCAACTTGGACTAATAATGCTGTCTTCCTCTTTCTTTCCCTTTTTCTATTCATGTTTCCGTACATCCATGACGTAACCTATGAATCTTATCCTTTACTCGCCAGCATGTTCGTTTAGGAGTAAATCTGGAGGGTCATTCCTTAAAATAAGTTACTTTTGACTTAATGTCGGTGTTTTTAACTTAAAGGAGAAAGTAAAGTTGTTTACTTTAAGTTGAATGAATGTGTTTGGGTAATTTTACTTAAAGTTAAATGGGGGTTTAATAATTTTGATTTAAAGTGAAATTTGACTTAAAAAAATTTTAAATTCATAATATTTTCACTTTACAAGAGTCCTGAAACAAAAAAAAATTAAAAAAAAATTGAATAAGTCATAAGTTAAAAGTACCTAAAAGGAACTTATGACTTAAAGGAGTTTTTTAACTTAAAGCTCAGCTTTAATCAAGTTACACAAACAGAGCATTTTTAACTTAAAGGAACTTTTTCCTTTAAGCAACGGTACCCAAACAGGCTGCTGGTCTACATCCTTAAGCAAACTCCAACAACTTTTTTATGTTTTTTTTTATAAATATTATAAAATATTAGATTCTTAATGATTTAGGATATTATAAGGTATGACAACTTCAATAAGCTTCCTTATAATTATTAAATAATAAATAAAAGGAAGGAATCAAGAACAAAAAAGAGGGAAACAATTGGAAAGAGGAGGGAAAATAATATTTTATTGATAAAAGTGAAGTAAGGGAGCCCTTAATGATAAGGGATGACATGATGCTCTTAACTAGTTAAGAGCCTGTTGGAGCACAATTTTATATATAGTCCCTTATAATTTGAGTTAGGAGGTCGTATAAAGGATCTCTTGGAGTTGCTCTTATGAACTACTAAAAGTCTAAAACACTATTAGTATTAAAAAAGTGTCCTGACGAGACCAATTTTAAGAAAATTAAAAATTAAAAATTAAAAATACAATTATAGAGTAATATATTAGTCCTATAATCTAGGTAGTGTTTTAGTAATGTATATGGTTCTTCCTTTAAATAATTTAATACATTCACAAAATCATTTTAAAAAATAAAAAAATAAAAAAATCATTCACAGAATAATCCAACTTGCTTTTGGAAAAATTTGAATATTTAATGCGAATCGAAATAAATGCCTCACAATTGTTAATTTTGTTTTTCCGGAAAGGTTTGTTACTTGTTTTATTTCTGATGATTAAATTCATTGAAAACATGAAGAGTATAAAAATTTCAAGGAGAAGTAGAAGCCCAGAGCCCAACCCTGTTTATGAAGCAAAAGGCCGAAGATAGCAAATCCACTAGAGAAACGACATTAAACAACATAGATTTATTTTCCTAAAAGCAATAGGAGCAGATAAACGGGCTAAGGCACGGCAATTAATTACAAAGGCCCAACTAAACTTGTGTATTTTTGCAAAAAATAAAAATGAAAATCCTGAGACGTTAAAACAAGCTCTGCTACTCCTTAAAGAAAACCTGGTTGATAACTCGACTTATTTGTCGTCATGGGCTGTCGATGATTGTTGTGCATGGCAGGGAATTGATTGCAACAATATAACTGGCCATGTCATGCAACTTGATCTTCGAAATGGTGATTTACGAGGTGATCACATTATTCTTCATTGCTTGATTTGATGTATTTAAATTACTTGGACTTGAGTTCTAACTAACTTAATGGGATGCAAATTCCAGATTTTTTTCGGGTCCTTTAGGGACCTAACCTATCTCAACCTCTCTAATTCTAGTTTCGAAGGTTTAGTTCCCCATCATTTTGGAAATCTTTTAAACTTAAGGTACCTTGATTTGTGTTATAATTCAGATTCCTCATTAAGCATTGATAGCATGGGATGGCCTTTGACATCTCTTACAAATCTTGATCTTTCATTTAATAATTTTCAAGGTTTAATTCCTTATAAATGGATTGGAAGTTTGTCTGTGCTTTCTATAATCAATCTTTCAAATAATAATCTCCAAGGTATGATTGCTCAGTCTGTTGGAAATTTGACATCACTTAATGAACTTTATCTTTCGAACAATAAGTTAAATGATTAAATTCTACATGAGATGGGTAAGCTCAGAGAACTTAAATACCTTGGTACAAGCTCAAATGATTTAAGTGGCGGTTTACCAGAAGCATTATGCCAATTGTCAAAGCTTGAACATCTGCACGTTAAGCATAATCAACTGAGTGGCATGATTCCTAAATGCATTGGAGGACTGTCCAATCTAGTGAGGTTGGCTCGCTCTTCAAATTCATGGGAGGGTTTTGTATCAGAGCATCACTTTGTTAACCTCACGAGGCTTACGTTTTTTGATTTTTTTTCGAAGTCTAACTTGGTTTTCAATGTTGGTTATGAGTGGGTTCCCCCGTTTCAACTTGAACAAATATACATGAATTCCTTGAAAGCAGGCCCTAGATTTTCCCGGTGACTTCTAACGCAAAAACATGTTAAGCATATTAGGATGTGAAATACGTGCATATCGGATACCATCCCAGTTGATTTGTTTGTGAGTGTGCTGTTGTCTCAGGTCTACTCGATTGATCTATCTGACAATGATATTTTTGGGGAACTAGCATCAAGTTTCAGAAGCTCCAAATGGTTTGCAAACATTAGCATTATCAAATAACCGCTTGTCAGGTGCAGTCCCTGCATTTTTATGCAATCTCACGGCCTTATATACCTTAGTTCTCTCCAACAATAACTTTTCAGGAGAGCTCCCACAGTGCTTAGGAAACTTGAACAGGTTGCAGTATCTTGATGTGATGAAGAACAGTCTGACTGGTGATATTCCTATTTCTTTGGGTTCTCTAAGATCACTCAATTATTTAAACTTGCACAACAACTTTCAAGGAAAAGTACCTTTGTCCTTTGAAAATTTGACAAATTTGGTTGCACTTGATGTGGGAAAGAATAATTTGAGCGATATTCTTCCCCGTTGGACTGGAAAATTATCTAGTCTCAAGTAGAGCCGGCCAAACGAGCGGTTTGGCCCGGCACACACGCGAATTATTCGCCAGAAAAACCGTCCGGCCCGCTACAGTGCAGACACGTGCAAAAACCGTTCGGCCCGCTACAGTGAAACGTGCCGTGCACGAGCTACAACTACGTGAACCGCAGCCCGGCACGTTCGGCACGCCGTGGCCCGTCAGAACAAAAAAAGAAAAATTGAACATATTTTATATATGAACATATGTTATGATGATTCTATATAACATTTTATATATGAACATATTTTAAAAAGTCAATTTAAAAGAAAAATTGTTAAAGCCAGAAGGCACAGAGGATCCTTTAAGTACGATTATATTCATGAACAAGACTGCCATTTAGTAATTAATTTGCAAATTTACTAATATGAGTGGTTAAATTATTTGTTCCCATTGGAGCAATTTTTCAAAAGTTGTATCTGTTGATCAGTCCCACTTACCTTTGAAATTTTAAACAATGAAGAAATTTAAAAGCATATTCATATTCACACTACTTTAGTGACAACTTGAACATAATTATAATTTATAACTTATTAAGTCACGCAGGTGTGCGTCCATTTCCACGTGTGAGAGTGAGATTGGTCCATGTTGAGGTTTGTGGTAGTTTAAAAACATAAAAGCAGGTTAATCAAAAAAGAAAAGAAAGCCCGGCACGCGGGGCACGTTCGGCACGCGGGTTAAAGAAAAGGAATCTTTAATCAACAACAAACAAACACACTATTATCATTAAATAAACATATATAGCAAGCAAAGAATAAAGTAAAGCCATGAACACATATATTTTAAAAATTGTAGTGTCGGTGCACAAACCATTAATTAAATTTTTTAATTAATAAAATTTAATAGAGGTACCGTTCTATTTCAATCTTTTTTATTTCAATATAATTCATATCTTTCAGTCCTTTTTTATTTCAATATATCTTCTTAAAAATTCGAAACATTTTAATATATAATAAAATTAAAAGAAAAAAGTTACAAATTCGAAACATTTCATATTTTGAGAATATTAAAAGTAAATATTAAATTAACAAAAAAAATTCAAAGTTTATGTACAATTTCAGAGTGCCACATTCGAATTTTCCAAAAAAAAAAGGATAAAAAAAGCCCGCCAGCCCGTCTAGCTCGCGTGTCAGTCACGGGTTTTAAATTTAGGGGCACGGCACGGCATAGCACGGCACGTCCAAACCATGCGTGCGTGCCCGTGCCTTGTTTGATGGAGCTCGGCACGTGGCCAAACCGGCACGGCCCGCACGGCACGGCCGTTTGGCCACCTCTAGTCTCAAGTATCTAATACTTCGGTCCAACAATTTTTATGGTGAGATTCCCAAAGAGCTTTGCCAACATCCATTAATTCAAGTTATAAACATGGCACAAAATCAAGTCAGAGGAGAAATTCCTCGTTGTTTCTGTGATTTTAGCTCCATGAAAAGGCAAAGCAGTGATTACTATGATTTAGAATTTTTTCCATATGGTGAATTGATAAAAGATAATTCGAAAGGGAATGAACTAGAATACACCTATACACTCGGGTTTATGTTTTCCATTGAGCTATCAGATAACAATAAGAGATTCAAGAAGAGTTGATGGATCTCAGTGGTTTGTTGAATTTAAATTTCGCGGGTAATCATATATCTGGAAGGATATCTGACATGATTGGGAACCTGGAAAGGTTGGAGATTCTTGATCTCTCTAGAAATGAGCTTTATGGTACCATTGTTAGAATTCAAACTCGTACTACTAATAACAGCTGGGTGTTTATGTTTAATAGATGCATTAATATTATGGCAAAAGAATAAGGTGGTTGCTAGAAGAAAACATGCACAGAAGTATAATTAAGCAGCAAGGTCAAACAAAGCGGCTGGGTCTGAAGATAATGAGTATAAACGTATGTAGCTATGTGAAAGAAATTACTACTGCAGTAGCTTATTTATAGAGTCTATATTTTAGAGTCAAGTTTACACAGAGATGGTGCAGCAGTAACAATACATTATTGAAAGTCAAAGACGTTGGCTAAGGCTCACCAGAACACATTAGAACATGCACCAGGTTCAACATGTTTGTTGATCTTTGTTCAAATAAAGTGGATACATAAATGTAGGCAGCTGTGTTGTGAAGTAAGAGATTAGGTCAGCTAGTAGATTACATATGCAGTGAGGCAATCATTTGAGAGCCTATAAATAGGACTTAACTGCATCCTTGTATAACACCACCGAGCAAGAAAAGAAAAGAAAAATTACACACTGAAGTGTAAGAGAGCAGAGAGCCAGAAAGAAAGAGCTGAAGCTCTTGTGTGAGAGAAAGAAAAGAAATTGTAATTTATTATATATATATATATACATTATTTGGTATAAGCCCATACACATTTTCAACAAGTGGTATCAAAGCTAAGGTTTCGTTCGGAAAAGAAATTGGCAAATTTCTAAAAAAAAAATTTCCGATCACTATTTCTGTCAGAAAATACTATTCATCACCGAAAAAGAAGGCACTGTTCACGCCGTAGAAGACGAAGTACTGTTCATACGACACTATTCATCATCGGAGAAGAAGGCACTGTTCACGCCGCAGAAGACGAAGTAATGCTCATACGGTACTGTTATAGAGTCTATAACGTATGTAGCTATGTGAAAGAAATTACTACTGCAGTAGCTTATTTATAGAGTCTATATTTTAGAGTCAAGTTTACACAGAGATGGTGCAGCAGTAACAATACATTATTGAAAGTCAAAGATGGTGGCTAAGGCTCACCAGAACACACTAGAACATGCACCAGGTTCAACATGTTTGTTGATCTTTGTTCAAATAAAGTGGCTACATAAATGTAGGCAGCTGTGTTGTGAAGTAAGAGATTAGGTCAGCTAGTAGATTACATATGCAGTGAGGCAATCATTTGAGAGCCTATAAATAGGACTTAACTGCATCCTTGTATAACACCACCGAGCAAGAAAAGAAAAGAAAAATTACACACCGAAGTGTAAGAGAGCAGAGAGCCAGAAAGAAAGAGCTGAAGCTCTTGTGTGAGAGAAAGAAAAGAAATTGTAATTTCTTCTATATATATATATACATTATTTGGTATAAGCCCATACACATTTCCAACAAGTGGTATCAAAGCTAAGGTTTCGTTCGGAAAAGAAATTGGCAAATTTCTAAAAAAAAAAATTCCGATCACTATTTCTATCAGAAAATACTATTCATCACCGGAAAAGAAGGCACTGTTCACGCCGTAGAAGACGAAGTACTGTTCATACGGCACTATTCATCATCGGAGAAGAAGGCACTGTTCACGCCGCAGAAGACGAAGTAATGCTCATACGGTACTGTTCATACATACGACACTGTTCATACGAAGTACTGTTCATACATACGGTACCGTTCACTTATACTGTGCAAGGATATTTTTTGAAAAAAAAAACAAGGCAAATATGATGCAGCCACAAATTCCGAAATTGACGGGTACAAATTACAGGAATTGGAGTATCCAAATGAAGGTGTTACTTGGTTCCTACGACAACTGGGATATTGTCGAAAGTGGGTATAGTGAACCCGCAAATGCAGCCGTTGAAGCAGCTCTTCAGAATGCCGAGAAGATGGCATTAATGGAGTCCCGAAAAAAAACAATAAGGCATTTTTCATGATTTTTCAAGGTGTCGACGAATCGACCTTTGATAAAATTGCAGAAGCAAAAAAGGCAAAAGATCCATGGAAGATTTTGCAAAAATCATTCCAAGGTGTTGAAAAAGTAAAAGAGGTGCAGCTCCAAGTTCTCTGTGGAGAGTTCAAAAATATCAAAATGAAGAGTTCAGAAAAAATTGGTAAATATGTTACGCGTTTGAAAATGGTGACAGATGAGATGAAAAGGAATGGTGAAAGGTTTAATGAGGTTCAGGTCATTGAAAAGCTCCTCCGCTCACTGACAAGAAAATTTGATCATGTTGTTACTTATATCGAGGAGTTAAATGATTTGTCAACAATTTCGATGGACGATCTTGTAGGTTCTTTTCAAGCCCACAAGCAACGAATGAATCTAGACGACGATAAAAGTCAGTCGGAGAAATACTAGAAAGTAAGGTGTCTGTTGTGGAATAAAAATTAGGTTATGAGTATTGCGGCTAAGGTTTGTGTATTTAATGCAAAGGTGTGTGAGCTTCGTGCTTTAATGGCTGCTCTTGTGCTCGTGGCTGAATCTGCCTTCACAAGATGCCTACGTACTTTGATGAATATCAAAGATCAAGCCAAAAAACGTAGTTCTGAGATTGAGGGGTCTGGCCCTTTATATAGGCTGAGAAGCCTTAGATTTATGGTAAGAGTCAGAGACTTGGTGGGCAAGTCACCTCCTTGAGGAAGGTTCTAGATCTATTCCTTATAGGAATCAGTTTCCGTATTGAATTGGTTGCCTTGGTGGCTAAGTCTGACAGGGATAATATCCTTATCCAACTCTTATTGCTGAGCTGTTTATTTCCCCCAATATTAATTACGAAATTAATATTATAATTGGGATTTTGGGTCCATCTGGCGGGCCCCACGTTTGGACCATTCTTGGTCTAATTAATGCCATATTAAATGCTTATTTTCAGCCCATATCATTTGCCCCCCAACTTCTAGGAAAACTGATCAGGTTTTCCTTGAAGTTTTAATGGTCTTTTCCGAGACTTGGGTCAGGGTTCATAATTGTACACTAGTGTTTCACAGGTATCGTCTTACTGTAAAGAGTGGAGCGACCTACACGTTTACGACGATTTGCCTTATTCGAGGCTAAACAATTATTTCCAAGTAACTTCTGTTGCTGGATTTTTGTCTATTCAATATGAAGGAATCATCCGTAGTACTTCTCGTATCGTAAATTTATTTTTGAGTTATATAGTACCCACAGGTATTTCTCTCTTAAAAATTCCATGTCCAAAAATCAATTTTTCAGAGCAATTTTCGAACAAAACTGAAATTTTTCGACCAGGAATTTCGACCAGGAATTCGACCAAAATTCTGGTCGAAACAAGGGCTTCAACAAATCCTGATCGAAGGGATTTTCGACCAGGATTCCTGGTCGTTTCGACCAGGATTCTGGTCGAAGTAAGCGTTCCATTCTTCTCTGCTCGAACACATTTTCGACCAGGGTTCCTAGTCATTTTGACCAGGATTCTGGTCGAATTAAGCGTTCAATCTTTTCTTGGTCGACAGCTTTTTCGACCAGGATTCCTGATCGTTTCGACCAGGATTCTGGTCGAATTAAGCATCTAAATTTCTTCTTGTCGAACACTTTTTCGACCAAGATTCCTAGTCATTTCGACCAGGATTCTGGTCGAATTAAGCGTCTAAATTTCTTCTTGTCGAACACTTTTTCGACCAAGATTCCTAGTCATTTCGACCAGGATTCTGGTCGAATTAAGCATCTAAATTTCTTCTTGTCGAACACTTTTTCGACCAAGATTCCTAGTCATTTCGACCAGGATTCTGGTCGAATTAAAGTCCTCAAAATTTTCGGGCTTTTTCTTGATGGGCCTTTCTACTTTTGGGCCTTCGAGGCTTTACATGTTTAAAGTGTGTATTTTTATAAAAATACATTCTTTCTTTGGACCTGACCCTAGGGCCATAATGGGCCTGTTCAAATTCCGAATCTTTTGTTAGGGTTTGGGTTTGATATTTCTTCAAAATATCTTAGATATTTTTTCAAAATATCTTAAACATTTCTTCAAAATATCTTAGATGTTTTTTCAAGATATTTTTCTAGGAACGTTCCAGAATTGGGCTCCAATTTTGGCCGGTTTCATGGGCCTTTGGTAGGTCAATTTTGGAATTCTGACCGGTCACTGTAGGTTTTCTGACCGTTTGAGAGTATTTCAACCGGTTGCTCATTCCTATATAAGAGTGAGAGTTGAGGATTCATTTTTCACGCTCTCACTTTTCACTTCACTTTTTCATCTTTGAGCTCTCAACTTTTAGCTAAGAAATCTCTCTCTCAAATTCCGTTCGGAGTTTTTCTCGGCTAATTCCGGCCTTCGTCTCCGGTCATCTTCTTCGTTTTAAGTCAAGATCTCAAGCTGTCATCAATGGCGGACAAAACTCAAGCTCGCCTTCTGAAAATGAACTCAGCCTCTTCTAAAGGTACCATCCAAATTCGCTCTCCTTACACCTCTCTTTTAGATATGTTAAATGAAAGAGCAGACGAATATCCTTCCTTAGCCGAGTTAGATGCGTATGATTGCTGTAATACATATCACGATACAGATGAAATTGGTAGATATAACAAGTTGTATAAAATTAAAAAACCTTATAAACTCATTCCAGCTGGGCCAGGTGACATGCCTTGTCATTGGAGGCCCAATGCCTTGTGTATCTATAGGGAATGTTTATTAGCGGGCCTCTGTTTCCCTTTTCATGAGTTTATCCCCCGCCTTTTAGCTAACATTCAGTGTAACCCTTGCCAATTGCCCCCAAACGCTTGGAGAACAATTCTTTGTTTTATGGTTTTGTGTCTAAGGCAAAACCTTCCTCTATCTGTTGCCCTTTTTCGCAAGATTTTCCAAATTTACAACAGCCCTGCTTCGTATTCTGGCTGGGTATATATCAAACATCGCCCCAAAGTCCCTCCTATCTTTAATGGTAAATCAGTACCAGACAACAACCCTGGTTGGAAGAAAGAATTTGCCTATCTTGAATGGGAGGGTGGTGATTGGAGTACCCTCTTTAGAAAAACCTTTTCGAGGGTTTCAGATGGAAATGCTAAGGGAATCACCCTTAGCACCGAGGATCAGGCTGCTTTTGACACTTTGACCAGAGGTGATGGTATGTCTATAACCTGCCAAAGCCTCATAAATGAAGAATCTCTGAGGCAGTAGGCCTCTCACAAGTTTCAGATCGGGGTAACTTCCTTTCTTGCCTTTGTTTTTCTTTATTTTCATACTTGACTTATTCATTTGTGTTTCCATTCATGTCATTTCAGTTGCTAAGATGCTTGTGGAAGCTTCCCCGGATCCAGACAACGAAACCTCGAGGATGGCCCGGGCAAAGCGGAATGTTGATCCTCGAGAGAAAGGAACTGAGCCTGCTTTCTTGCGTGCCCATAAGGTCCAAAAGGTGGACCTTAAATTTGGTGATATAGCAGACTTAGAGGGGAGCTCTCAGGTGAACGTCCAATCTTCTATTTTTAGGCCATCCTGGGGCTTTAGGAAACGGGACTCCGTTGTGGGTTCGACTAAGCACGCCATGGACTGGTCTCTTAACTCGATCACCCCTCCTGACTACAAAGACTTGGTTGTCAATGGAGGCATCGGGGAATCAGAGGCACTTGGTTCTCAAGCCTTAGCTGTGGTAAGACTCAAACCTCACATTCTTTATATTTCGTACTTATTTACTTTATTCCAACATAATTATTGTTTCTGTGCACAGGCCAACGTTCACTTCCAGAGTTCTCTCTATCATGCCAAAGCTTGGAAGGAGAAGGCCAAGGGGTATGAGTCTAAATCCCAAAAGAAAACCCTCACTATCAATCATCTAGAGGAGAAGCTCAAGGATAAGGATGAGGAGCTGGCCAGTGCTCGGGCAGAGTTGGTAGCTTTGAAAGACGATAGGGAGAAGATCATCGATGACTATCTGGATTCTGATGAGTACAAGTCCCTCATGGATCAGCATGATGAGCTGTTATTTCCTGGCCAGTTTTCTGAGGGTTGGAACAAGGCCATTGAGGCAGTTCTGAGGAGCCATCCTGGCTTATTCCAGCCTTCAGACTTCGTGAGCCCTCATCTTCCTGCCCCATTATTAGTTAACGAGCCTGGATCTAGCGAAGAGTTATTCGGGAAGGGTGATGCTTTGGTCAAGGAGCATGCTACCGCTACCACTTCAGCCTTGGATCCTAAGCTTCCTCTAGTCCGGTCTGGTGCTGCTAATTCTGCTGAGGATGGATCCACTACAGACACTAGCTCTGAGGATGATTCTCCTGCTAAGGAGGCCCCTAAGGCCCCTTAAGCTTTGTTTATTTATCTTTTGCTTATCTGAACTCTTGGTTTCTGCCATTTGACTTAATAGCCTTCGGGCCTTTATTTGTGAAACTTTTAATTTATCTATTGATGCAGTTAGTTTCCATTGTGTTCATTTTTCTTGCCTTTGCTCATAGTTTAGTAAACTTTATACTTTTTCGAGTACTTGGCCCCCTGGCTGGAACTAGACTCACAAGTTAGTTTAACATTTGTCTTTCGTGTTTATTTTAACAAGGAAGAATAACTCATAGAGAAAACAGAATAGATTCCATTGTGCTGTCAAAGGATATCAATAAAATGGGTTCAACCCTTACATAGATACTCTATCTCCTACTGGGAGCAACATGCTCTATAATGGTTTCATTCGAACCTTATTCCTAATAAATAGATAAAAGTCCAAGCCTTTGTCAAAAGAACTTAAACATAATAAACTTTGAGGTTCACAGCATGCCATGTTCGGGGCACCTCAACCCCATCCAAGGTTTCTAACTTGTAGGACCCTCGTCCTAACACCTTTCTGACTAGATACGGTCCTTCCCAGTTTGGTGCTAACTTTCCTTTCTGGCCAACTCCTGAGGCTTCAATCTTCCTTAGAACCATGTCACCTTGTCGAAAGAATCTTTCCTTAACTCTCTGGTTGTAGTGAAAAGAGGCTCTCTTCTGATATTCAGCATTCCTAGCATTAGCTTCATCTCTAACCTCGTCAATTAAGTCAAGGGCAAGTCTCATCCCTTCTTCATTAGTTTCTGGTTCATATACCTCAACTCGAGGTGACGCTTGCATGATCTCCAAAGGCACAACTGCCTCAGCTCCATAAGCCAGCAAAAATGGGGTTGCTCCAGTTGTCACCTTACATTTGGTACGATATGCCCAAAGTATGGGCAGTAATTCATCTACCCAAGTGTTCCTAGAGCGTTCGACCCTCTTTTTCAGTCCATCAAGGATAATTCGATTAGCCACCTCAGCTTGCCCATTGGGTTGTGGATGTGCCACTGAGGTAAAACGGAGCTCAATCGCATTTTCTTCACAATACTTCTTGAACTCTTCGTTATTAAACTGTGTCCCATTGTCTGTTACGAGGATTCGTGGGATTCCATACCTGCAGATTATGTTCTCCCAAAAGAACTGGGAAACTTGTTTGGTGGTTATCTTGGCCAGAGGTTTAGCCTCAATCCACTTAGTGAAGTAATCAATGGCTACTATCAAGAACTTCCTTTGTGCTGAAGCCATGGGAAAGGGACCAAGTATATCCATCCCCCACATCGCAAAGGGAATTGGAAAGTTAATTGAAGTTAACATCTCAGGCGGCTGCCTGACAATCGGAGCATGTTTTTGACATCTCTCACACCTCTTGACATAGTCTTGTGCATCAGCCAACATCTCCGGCCAATAGAATCCTAAACGAATGATCTTGTGAGCTAGGGCTCTGCCTCCCAAGTGTTGCCCACAGATCCCTTCATGAACTTCCTCCAATGCTTCTCTTGCCTCTTGAGGCCTTAAACACTTCAAGTATGGGATGACGAACGACCTTTTGTACAGAATGCCCTCAATCAAAGTGTATCTCAATGCTCTTACTGAAAGTTTTCGTGCCTCCAAGGCATTGTCTGGGAGCCACCCTGTCTCAAGGTGTGCCTTGATAGGATCTATCCAAGAGCCCCCTATATCAATTGGTGCCACTAATTTTGAGTTAACGGTCGGGGCCTTCAAGACCTGAAAGTAGACACTCCCAACATAATTTTCTATCTCGGAAGAAGCAAACTTAGACAGGGCATCGGCCTTAATGTTTTCTTCTCTCGGAATGTGCTCAACATAGCACTCCTCAAACTGAGCCATAACAGCCTTTACGACTCTCAGGTATTTCGCCATAGTCTCGTCCTTAGCTTCGAATTCACCATTTACTTGTGATACCACAAGCCTTGAATCTCCACAAACTTTGAGATTTTTGACCCTCATGATTCTAGTCAAACCCAAACCAGCTATTAATGCTTCATACTCCGCCTCATTGTTGGTAGTAGGAAAATCCAACTTTTAAGCATACTCAACTGTGAACCCATCGGGGCTTTGCAGAACCAAACCTGCACCACTAGACTTTGTTTTTGATTCTCCATCAAAATAGAGCACCCAATATTCCTTCAAATCAGATGTAAGTTCCTCTTCTTTTTTCTCTTGCCCAGGGGTAGTCACTATCTCCTGCCCCCCGACTTCTTGGTTGTTAATAGTGCATTCAACCACGAAGTCAGCCAATGCCTGAGCCCTAATGGCTGTCCGAGGCTTATATGTGATATCAAACTCTCCTAACTCAATCGCCCACTTGATTAGTCTTCCACTGGCCTTAGGGCTATGCAATATGTTTCTCAACTGCTGGTTTGTCAAAACTTGAATCTTATGTGCCTGGAAGTAAGGCCGCAACTTCCTCGATGCAGTTACTAATGCAAAAGCAAACTTTTCTATGGGTGAGTAATTCAACTCAGCCCCATGCAACACTTTTCTCACATAGTAGATAGGTTTCTGGACTTTCTCTTCTTCCCGAATGAGGACAGCACTCATGGCTTGTTCAGATACCGCTAGGTATAGACAAAGAGTCTCCCCAGGGCTTGGTTTGGTCAATAACGGGGCTTCAACCATGTACTTCTTCAGTTGCTCAAAGGCCTCTTGGCTCTCAGGTGTCCACTCAAAATTTTTCACCTTCTTCAATGCTTGAAAGAAAGGCAAGCATTTGTCACCAGACTTAGAGATGAATCTTCCTAAAGCTGCTACCCGGCCAGTTAACTTCTGCACATCTCTTATAGAGCGTGGGGGTTCCATATCTAAGATCGCATTAATCTTGTCAGGGTTGGCCTCTATGCCTCTCTTGGAAACCATCAGACCCAAAAATTTGCCTGATCCAACGCCAAAAGCACACTTGGCTGGATTCAACATCATTTTGTGGTGCCTCAGCACTTCGAATGCCTCTCTGAGGTGTTTAATATGGTCCGCCTTGACCAAGCTTTTAACCAGCATATCATCGACATATACCTCCATGGTTTTTCCAATCAGATAGGCGAATATCTTATTCACCAATCGTTGGTAAGTAGCTCCTGCATTCTTTAGACCAAACGCCATAACAAGATAGCAGAAAACACCAAAGTCAGTTATGAAAGATACCTTTGGGATGTCATCCTTGTGCATCTTAATTTGATTGTAGCCGCTGAACCCATCCATGAAGCTCAACATCTCATGTCCTGCTGTGGCATCTATTAACATGTCTATCCTTGGTAAAGGGAAGCAATCCTTAGGGCATGCGTCATTCAAGTCGGTGAAGTCTATACACATCCTCCACTTACCGTTGGCTTTCTTGACCATCACAGGGTTAACCAACCATTCCGGAAACTGAATCTCTTCAATAAACCCAGCTTCCAAGAGTTTGTCCACCTCTTGCCTAATGGCCTCTTGCCTTTATGGAGCAAAATTCCTCTTCTTTTGCTGTATTATCTTCCGATTAGGATCGACATTCAATCTGTGAGTTATGAGTTGGGGATCAATCCCTGGCATATCAGCTGCTGTCCAGGCAAACACATCACTATTTTCTTGTAAGAATGCTATCAACTTGCCCTTCAGGGGTCCTTTCAAAGAGGCTCCTATATAAGTCACCTTCTCAGGGTCGCCTAGCTCCAGGGGGATAGGTATTAAGTCCTCTGCTGGCTTTCCTCGGTGTTCATCATCACCACGGATATCCATGTCTTCAATCGGGAGTACCTGCCCCCCGGTTCCATCAGCTCTCAAAGCAGCCACATAGCAACTCCTGGCCATTTTCTGATCTCCTTTCTGTTCCCCAACACCATTCCTGGTTGGAAATTTGACCTTCATGTGATAGGTAGAGGCAACAGCCTTGAACGCATGAAGTCCGGTCCTCCCCAAGATTGCATTGTACGTCGAGGTAGCCTTAATCACTAGAAAATTCAACATCTGGGTGGCTTCCTTAGGTTCTTGCCCTATTGTCATGGGCAGCTGAATGGTCCCTTCAACCTTGGACTCAACTCCGTTAAACCCGTAGATAGGAATGTTAGTCGGGGTCAATTGAGAGTCAGTGTACCCCATTTTTACAAAGGCATCATGAAACAAGATATCAACAGAAGCTCCATTGTCTATCAGGACCCGCTTCACTTCTGAGTTTCCAATTACAGGAGTTATGACCAACGGGTCGTCATGGGGGAATTTCACCCCTTCAAGGTCTGAATCATCAAATCCAACCACTATCTCGGTCTTAGCACGCTTCGGGGCTTCTCCTACGATGTGCATCACTTCTCTAGCATAGGCCTTTCGAGAGTTTCGGGTAGTGCCGGCCGCTGTTGGTCCTCCCCAAATCATATTGATTACTGGCCCTCGAGGCTGTGGGTTACGATCACGATCGTTATCCCTCCTATCATTGTCTCTTCTATCATAATCCCTTTTCTGGGTTCCACGATCTTCACCCTTGGTGAACTTGTTTAACTTTCCTTTCCGGATTAAAAATTCAATTTCATCCTTCAACTGTCTGCAGTCATCTGTATCATGTCCCACATCCCTGTGGAATCTACAATACAGATCTTTGTTTCTCTTTTCGGGATCACCCCTGAGTGGCTTAGGCCACCGAAAGTCTTTATCCTTCTCAATATCCAGCAAAATTTGACTCCTAGGAGCGTTCAGCCTTGCATAATCAGAAAATCTCGGTCCAAAACCCTTCTTTGGTGATGACTTTGAATCCTTGCCAGCTCGGGGATACTTGTCCCTAGCGTCGTACTCTTGCTCTGGCTTTCGTTTCTTTGAGTCATTAGAACCCTTGCCATTGCCTCCCGTGGTTTCCTTCTTCATGCTGTCCTCAGCCTTGATATATTTATCGGCTCTTCTCTGGAGCTCGGCCATGTTTTTAGGAGGGTGTTTTGCCAAGGACCTTTTAAAGAAGAGGTCAGTGGTTCCGTGTTCCAGGGCCACCATGGCCACCTTATTTTCCAGATCAGTGATATTCAACGTCTCTTTGGTGAATTGCTTGAGATAATCCCTCAAGTTCTCATTCTTTCCCTGCACCACATACATAAGGGATGCAGAACTTTTCTCATGAATTCTCCCACTAATGAATTGGCTGATAAAGGCAGCGCTCAACTCCTTAAAAGAGCCAATTGAGTTTGCAGGTAGGCGGCTATACCATCTTTGAGCCATGCCCGATAGAGTTTGAGGGAACGCCCTACACTTTAAGGCGTCACTAGCAGGCTGCAGCAGCAGTGCGTTTGAGAATGTCCTGACATGGTTTGCGGGATCGCCCGTTCCATCATAGGCCTTAATAGTCGGCATCTTAAATTTCCTTGAGATATGGGCATTCATCACCTCCTCAGTAAACGGAGGTGTGGGGTCGTCAGGGTCCCCAAGTGGCATTAGATCTTTGGGGTTGCTTCTGGGGGTCTCCACCCTTGTCGATTTTTCGGTTTGGGTATCAGCCCTCCTTTGCCTCCTTGAAGGCCTCTCCAAATTTATAATGGGAATCCTCTCTGCAGTTGGAGGAGGCTGAGTTCGATTCAATCTATCTTGTTCTCTTGCAATATCGTCCTTCAATTTTAAGATCTCAGCCTCATAAGCCTTGATTCTCTCAGCAGTTGTCAAGGGGAGTCCGTCATGGATTCTTCGTGTCCTTCTTAGAGGTTCTTTGCTAGCACGTCGCCTCCTCGGGGCTTCATCTCAATCATCATCCTTAGATGATGATGAATCATCAGTATAGGGACCAGAGTAGTCATCATACTCTCGATCCCGGATCTGTAAGGCGTGACCGCTTGGTCCAGGTTCCCTTCGTCGGGGGGGATAATTAGGCAGCCCATACATCGGGTTGGTATTTAAGGGGAGATCAGTAGTAAGGATCTGTACCCCCGGGGGTAGTGTGCGATCTACGTTACCAAGAGGAGAAACCACCATCTGAAGAGGGTTAGTTTCTTGGCTTTGATGGACAATCACCGGGAGGGTCCCCTCTACTTGGGGAGTCGTCCCTGGGGGCTGAGTGAGCAGAGGTTGAATGACCGCCCCTGTTGATGGGAGTATCTGTCCTTCCTCAGTAGCGATAAGTGGATCAGAAGTGGCTGGTGGAGCAGAGTTAAGGGGTACGGCCTCAGTTGATGTTGTTCTCCGTGTTTGAACCATGGTTGATGTTGTCTTCCCACAGACGGCGCCAAATGTTGCGGAATAAAAATTAGGTTATGAGTATTGCGGCTAGGGTTTGTGTATTTAATGCAAAGGTGTGTGAGCTTCGTGCTTTAATGAATATCAAAGATCAAGCCAAAAAACGTAGTTCTGAGATTGAGGGGTCTGGCCCTTTATATAGGCTGAGAAGCCTTAGAATTATGGTAGGAGTCAGAGACTTGGTGGGCAAGTCACCTCCTTGAGGAAGGTTCTAGATCTATTCCTTATAGGAATCAGTTTCCGTATTGAATTGGTTGCCTTGGTGGCTAAGTCTGACAGGGATAATATCCTTATCCAACTCTTATTGCTGAGCTATTTATTTCCCCCAATATTAATTACGAAATTAATATTATAATTGGGATTTTGGGTCCATCTGGCGGGCCCCACATTTGGACCATTCTTGGTCTAATTAATGCCATATTAAATGCTTATTTTTAGCCCATATCAGTGTCCATCAATGACAATTCAAGCAATAGTGGTTTTATACGTGAAAGAGGTGATTACCGAGGCAAACGTGAATATGGAAGGCCACAGTTCAGGAGAGGCCAGAAAAATGAAGTCCACCAGTCATATGGTCGTGGTAAAAATTTTAAAGGCTACAAGAAGAGATACAAGATTTTTATTTTGCCTCAAAATATTTTCCAGAAGTCGTTGAAGCCGTATATGTTTCATAAAATGAAAGAAAAGCTCGGAATGCAGAGTCGAGTTTGAGGGGGAGTGTTAGAATTCAAACTCGTACTACTAATAACAGCTGGGTGTTTACGTTTAATAGATGCATTAATATTATGGCAAAAGAATAAGGTGGCAGCTAGAAGAAAACATCCACAGAAGTATAATTAAGCAGCATACAGCAAGGTCAAACAAAGCGGCTGGGTCTGAAGATAATGAGTATAAACGTATGTAGCTATGTGATAGAAATTACTACTACAGTAGCTTATTTATAGAGTCTATATATATTTTAGAGTCAAGTTTACAGAGATGGTGCAGCAGTAACAATACATTATTGAAAGTCAAAGACGGTGGCTAAGGCTCACCAGAACACACTAGAACATGCACCAGGTTCAACATGTTTGTTGATCTTTGTTCAAATAAAGTGGTTACATAAATGTAGGCAGCTGTGTTGTGAAGTAAGAGATTAGGTCAGCTAGTAGATTACATATGCAGTGAGGCAATCATTTGAGAGCCTATAAATAGGACTTAACTGCATCCTTGTATAACACCACCGAGCAAGAAAAGAAAAGAAAAATTACACACCGAAGTGTAAGAGAGCAGAGAGCCAGAAAGAAAGAGCTGAAGCTCTTGTGTGAGAGAAAGAAAAGAAATTGTAATTTCTTATATGGGAGCCCTTCCACAACCACGGGTGGCTACAAAATAGGAACCACCAAGAGCAATGTAACATTGCGCCTGGCGCAATGTAACAATGCGCCTGGAGCAATGTATCATTGCGCCAGGCGGGCGCATTGTTACATTGCGCCTGGTGCAATGTATCATTGCGCCTGGTGCAATATCTTTAAATGACCAAATTTTGTCGAATAAATTAAAATATTAAATAAAAATATAAAAAATACCAAATTCTGAACTAAAATTCATACAGAATCAGATGGACTTGCTCACTATTTGTGTTGAATGTTATCCTACTTTCACTAATTTTTCATTTTTTAATTTTCCCCCCCATTTTAACTAGATTGTCAAATAAATTTATAATTTAAATAAAAATTCGAAAAAGCCAAATTTTGAACTTAAAATTCATAAACAACCAAGTGGTCATACTCACTATTTTTGTGATGAATGTTACCCTACTTTCACTAATTTTTCATATTTTTTATTTTCCCCCCATTTTTTACTAGTTTGTGAAATAAATTAAAAAATTAAATAAAAATAGAAAAAAGACCGAATTTTAAACTAAAATTCATACACAACCAATGGTCATCCTCACCATTTTTGTGATGAATGTTATTCTACTTTCAATAATTTTCCTTTTTTTCTCAATTTTTATAGTATGTCAAATAAATTAAAAAAATAAATAAATATAGGAAAAAGGTAAATTGCAAAAAAAAATTATAATAGATTTATTATTACAATCATTAATATTATCAATAATTTCTTATTTTTATTATTAATTTGATTTATTATTGGGAGAATGGGAGAATGTTGGAAGAATGGGAGAATGGGAGAATTTAAGGATTTTGGAAGAATTTTTATTTAGAAAGTGATGTTTCGGGAGGAAGATAAGTGGTCCAGGGTTGGTGCAATGTTTCATTGCACCAGGTACTCCTGGCGCAATGAAACATTGCACCAGGATGGGAATTAATTGCAGCCACCCACCACCACCAACCTTATTAAAAGCAAGTTATCTATGCCATAAAGCAATGTTTCAATACGCCTGTCGCAATGTTACATTGCGCCAAGCAAACCTGGTGCATTGTTTCATTGCTCCATGCCGCAATGTCTCATTGCGCCAAGGACACCTGGTGCAATGTTTCATTGCGTCATGTGCAATGAAACATTGCACAATTTTTTTTAACCCCTAAAATGTATATTTATTAATTAAAATTCAAAATATCATTAATATCGCATTATAAATACTTAATTTAGTTCACTTAACTTAATTTAGTTGAATAAAAATTCAATTCACTTAATTTAAATATTTAGTTGTGATTTTTGTTTGAAATAAAAATGTATTTAGTTGTGCAATTCACTTAATTGAGACCTTATCAATTCAGTAATGTAGATGATAGTACAAACTCGATATGTACAAACTAGTGGTACCCCTCGTTGAAAAACAGTCGATAGTAGTAATGTAGATGATAGTTCATTCTTAAGAAGTTGAAATAATTATAAGCTAACATATTATTGAGACATTATCAATTCAATTAAAGTTTTATTTTGTATTTTGTATCCTTAACTTAAATAATCGTGAATTGATATGTACAAGTACAAACTAGAGGTACCCCTCGTTGAAAAACAGACGATAGTAATAATGTAGATGATAGTTCATTCGAATAAGAATTATTAATAAATAATTTCAATTACTTTATTGTACTTTTAAATAATTAAACATATTTGTAATTTAGTAATTAGTTGCGGTTACTAAGATTACTTTTAAAATCATATTCAAAAAAATTATTCATTAATACTAAAATAAAAATAAGAATATTTCTGGGGCAATGTAACAATGCGCCTTGTACAATGTAACATTGCGCCTGGTGCAATGTAACATTGCGCCTGGTGCATTGTAACAATGCACCAGGCATATTTTCCACTCAGACCTGTCGCAATGTAACATTGCGCCTGGTGCAATGTAACATTGCGCCGGGTGGTTGTCCACCAGTGGTTCTGGACCTGTTCCCTATATACATTATTTGGTATAAGCCCATACACGTTTCTAACAACCATCCAACAAAGTCTATCGGAGTTAAAAAATTTTAAGCCGCTTAAACCTCTCCTTCAATAAATTATCAGGGAGAATTCCCACAGGAAACCAACTTCAGACTCTTGATGATCCCTCCATCTATGCTGGCAACAATGAGCTTTGTGGCCAACCAATGCTGAAGTCCTGCACCTGTGACACACAATCACAAATTCACGACAACAGTGAAGCTGATTCAGATGTTGAGCGAATGTGGTTCTACCCTAGGATAGGACCTGGTCTCTTGGTTGGCTTTTTGGGATTCTATGTTTCATTGCATTTCATCAACTCTTGGAGGTAATCTTACTCATACTTTGTTAAAGAATCCTTTAACTACATAGAAGTTTACTTTGTTGGGAGGAAGTTTGATAACTGACACATGCACACACGCAATGAAACTTGAGGGAAATGTCTTCTGAGTCTGCAGGTTGTTATATCTTCTCCTATTTTTCTTAATTTTTAGAATTCATAGCTCGGGGAATTTCATAAATCTGTCAAGCTCTGGGAGTTTTATAAATTTGTCAAGCGACTATGATACGCGCTGATCTTATTGGTACACATCCGACAAGCTGTAGCCTCGGAGGTAGAGCATGAAATAGAAGCCTAGAAGGGAAAGTATTTCCAGTTATATTACATATTATTTGTACTTATAGTTCTATGTTTTATATGTTCTGTTTCTACATGTTATCATCTATAAGACACTATGACAGGAGGGTTATGTATCCTGTAACTTCGTCTCATACAACTTTCAATTTTAATTTTTTAGTTCTTTGCATCTGCTAATGATTCCTGATGATGTCTGGAAATTTCCGAAAAAGGGAATGTTACTTGTACAAAATTGCAACCAGAAAGAGCAGCTGCTAGCTATAGCAATTGTCAAGGGATGGCTTTTTCTTTAATCATCGAAGCAGTTGTCTACAAATATTGAGGACCAAGGATGGTCAGACCACAGAGACAAAGACACCGGTCAGTATCATATTATAATTTGCCATCTTTAATTGGCCAATGACATTAAACTTTTTTAAATTTGATATTCCGCGTGATCGTCATAAAGTCCTTAAATTGTTTGATACTAATTCTTTTCCTATATCCAACTTGTTCATGACTTTAATTCATGCACCTACTTGTAAGTTGTATGAAAAATGCAAAAAGTATATTCACACCATACCACATAAACTATTATATTCACATACAAACAGATGGCGTATAAGTAAATTCTCCAACTACTGTTCAATTCTGGCAATGGAAATACAGAAACATATGAGCTTACTACTTCTTGTATATGCATTATGTGTTGTGACATATCAAAAGTATGGTTGCGGGGGAGCAGAACAGGAGGCCATAAGAATATTAACTACTTTGAGAATGAGAAACAAGCTTTGCTGTAACTTTAAAAAGGTTTTGTAGATGATCAGAATCTCCTGTTATCATGGATTGTAGATGAAATTTGCTCATGGGATGGAATTGAGTGCAACAACATAACCGGACAGGTCACCAAACTTTATCATGGAAGTTCTGGTCTCAAAGGTGATCAGAACATCAGATACCTTCTTCCTATTATTTTTTACCGCTTTGATTTTAATTTTTAGCTAATCTGGACTTATATGCGGTGGGTTGTTGAATCCAGTATGTCTCAGTTTAGTTATGAGTTTGGGTTGTACTATGAAGCTTGTTCATTTCTGTTACTTATATAACTTGTTACTGGATATAAATTTTTAAAAACTTTACAGTTATGTCTACTGAAAAGCATTTAAATATTTAGATGTATTTGGTGATTTGAACCTATATTCAATACTCTGATCCTATAGAATATTGGATGAATACTTTGATCTTATAAAATAATGGATCTAGTATATGTTTAAAATGCAGTTTTATTACTTTACTATTTGAATGTGCTGAAAAAGGAAATGAATTTGCAAAAGCAATGATTTTAGTTACAGAATGGGCAAGTCTTGGTCTTGTGCTTAACTATTTTGTTTGATTTTTTTTCCAGGTTCGATTTCTGAACCCATCGGGAATTTGACTGCTCTTACTCTAATTGATTTAAGCAGTAATTTGCTTGAAGGTATTATCCCTGAATCCATAGGGGCTTTGAAATCTCTTACTGTTCTTGATCTTCCTTTCAACAATCTCTAAGGTTTCATTCCTCAATATTGATGGGTAGTTTAAGTTTAGTAAGGGTAGTTTAGTAATTGTCTACTTGGCCCTATATAAAGCTTCTTTTACTTTCAATATTGGCAAGATCAACATAATGTAGCCTTCTAATATATTCATCTTTTACCTATATTGTTAGTACATATTTTATCTTTCTTATTGTTCTACAATTACTTGTATTTAATTATTAACTTACAAAAGTTATCATGGTATCAGAGCCACCGATCTTCGAGGCTATTAATTTCTTCCGCATCATCTTTGTTATTGTTATAGTTTAAATCTCTATTTCGTTGTAATTTTCAAAAATTACTCAAATAAATTTCTCTTTAAATCTCTCTCAAACAACCCCATTTTCACCCTTATCACCTCCAATTATCACAACCCAGATGAAGATTTTACCAATAATGATGAAAAACCCCGAGAAGAGTGCGGTGTTGTTGGGATTTATGGTGACCAAGAAGCCTCAGGACTGTGTTATTTAGCTTTACATGCTTTACAATACCAGGGTCAAGAAGGTGCTGGAATAGTTACTAATAATGACAATGTGTTGCATTCTGTTACTGGTGTTGGCCTTGTTTCAGAAGTGTTTGATCAGTCCAAGCTCGATCAGCTGCCCGGTGATTCGGCTATTGGTCATGTAAGGTACTCTCCTGATGGTGCTTCTATGTTAAAAAATGTGCAGCCTTTTGTTACTAGATATAGGTATGGTTCTGTTGGTGTAGCTCATAATGGTAATTTGGTTAATTATAAAGAACTTAGGGTTAAGCTTGAGGAAAATGGGTCAATTTTTACGACTAATAGTGATACCGAGGTTGTTTTGTATCTTTGTATATCCATTATACCATAGATTGCATATTGCAACGACAGTAATACATTGCGTTAAGGCCTATATTCATTGCAGTATAGTCTATGACAAAATTTGGCCGTTGCATTCGCCAGCCTTGCAATAGGTCCATTTAGCAACGTTTTTGATACCATACAACAACATAATTAAATCATTGCAATAAAATTCAGTAGCAACATTTTAGGCTCTATAGCAACAATTAAAAACTATTGCAGTAGCATAAGAAGGTAGTTAATTGACACTTTAAGGCAACATTTCTGAGACCAATTGCAATGATTTTTTTATAGATTAATGCAACATATTTTGACCATATTGTAACAGTTTTTCAAAAAAAAAAAAAAAAAGCTGGGTCATGATGGAAATACACTAAACCAGACCATTTATAGCCACAATCCAAACATCATCAATATTTCATAAACCAGGGCAACTTAATGCCAAATATCCAAATGTACCATTACAGGGCTATGATCAACAATTCAAAAGTAGCACCATGTAATGACATGGTCATACAAACCATTCAAAATGTAAAGCAAAATTAAAATGACTAAGGCGCATATACAAATTATATGTGGTCTTCCAAGTTAATAGTCTGCGAATTAGCCTATAAATAACAAACATAGCACCATAGCTATGTATTTATTTTTCTTAAAATTAAAGAACACAGTACTTTGGCCCCTTTTTTCTTTCCTTTTTCCTTATATGGCACTTCTCAGGCTGAAGGATCATTGAACAAAGTGGAGCAGGATAATAGTAGCAGAAACTCAGTCATACATCTTTGTTCTTTCTTTATGTTTCTTCAGCCACCTTCTTCACATAGTCTGCATAGTCCACACCATGATGGAAAACAAAGTCGAGTTCTGTTGAGACCATAGCCCGCATAATCTGCAAAATTAGACCATGATAGAAAAGAAATGGTAATGTTGCACCAATTCTGTTCACAAAATTGCAACCTAGATAACGAATTAAAGGATAAATAAGAAAATAAAAAAAGCATTAAAGCAATTAGATAACATGAAACTATACCCAAAATCAGCCAGCTTCAACCCAAAGTCCTATCTGGATAACTCAGGTCACTAAAAATTGTTGTTCGTCAATTAACCCTTGAATTCAGCCATTTAAATAAGCTAGCCAAACCTGTACATGTTGGTGTTTAATTAGTATCAGTTTGAGGCCATAAGATGATTAAAGTTATATTTATATATAACTATTAGCATTTTAAGGTTCATGATATTAATACACTAAGAAAACTAAAGTACAAATGATGTCACTACAGAAACTTAAATCCAAGGAGAACATGACTTAGTCACTATTTTTGGCTTTACAATACCTTACAGAGGTCAATGATAACCAATGAGTAATATGTCGGCTTAAATGGGGGTTGAGGCAATAAAAGAAGCTGCAAGAAGAGCAGATATTAGTACTTATGGTATGCTTTTTTATAAAAATTACTAGTCTGTAAAAATATACCGAACTTGCATAACTAATTAAAAAACATAAAAAAAATGTTAACTTGATACTGGCATATATTTAAAGATGTAAAAGGTGAAAAACTCATACTACATTTTGTCAATGGTATTCCTACTTTTAATAATTCTAGAACTTGTTGCACAAAATAAAAGAGGATGTAAGAACATATAATGTGTATTGTGACGTCCCAAATCCGGGGTCCAGATTTGGTGCCACAACCAATACAATTAAGTATAACTTAATTATACAGACGACCCCTCAACAAGGATCGATCTCATGTTATAGTATGAAACAAGAATCTAATTACAACTATTATAACTACTATACCTTCTTATCAGAAGCGCAGTCCAATACTGTATGAGTCCATGCTGATTCTGAAATCTACCGTTCTAGTGACAGCATTCCCACTTTTATTATCACTTCCGGTACTGGCAGGGGCAATTACCATGTGAATAGAACGCCTTGCCACACTCGCTCGAATTATAAGACATAGGTAGACCATTCTTAAGTCTAGCTGAAAGGTTAGATGAATAAAACAAGAGTGAGCCAACAACGCTCAGTAAGTGAATAGTGAAGTAACAACTTCTAAATAAACTGAAAACTGACAACAAACATAAAATTGGCTTCCAACAATAATAAGATGGTAGAATGATATAACCGGAAGCAATAGAATAATACTGACGTTTGATAACAATAGGATATCAACTGAAAGGCAAAGCAACAGTTGATAATAAAATATGTGCAAGGCAATTGACATTTCCAATAATAAACCAATTTCATTTCACAGTCTTATAAATAAAACATTTTAAAAGTGATTGGAGGTTTTTATTTCATAACAGACAATACGGGTGATCAGCCCATAAAGTCCCCATACCGGACACAGAGTCCCTCTGGACATCAATCCTCTCATTAGGATAGATTAGATTCCCAAGAGGCAACACATTGGCCTATAAAGGTGTCGAACTGGACAGACCAGAACTACATTAATACATACACAAACCGACGGAACCAGCATTACCCGTTCACCCCGTCTCTCCAATCGTCAGGAATCCGTGGAAACCATTTAGACGGAGTTCCTAACATTTTTATTAAAAATCTCATTTTAAAACATTAAGCTTTGTAAAACTCTTTTTAACTTCATAAAACATTCTAATACTTAATCTTTTCAAAAACCTTTACTTCGAAGTACCTTCGACTCTCTGATAACAAATCAACCCAGTCTAAGTAACTTCAAAGTATTTTAAGAAAACAGCTCATTTTGATTTGTAATGATAAAAGTCAAATGGTTTGACTAAGTTCTCTAACATCAATGAATTAGGGATACAAGTCTAAATCAAGAAGATATAGACTCAAAAGGAATCAATGCTTTGATCAGAGTGCAAGGAATGAAATTTAAGTCAAAGGTCAAAGATATGTATCCTGACTAGTTTTAGGGCAATTAACTCAGTTTAAAAAGTAATGAATATCAAGAATGGTAATCAAGTCTTTAGGTTAGTGGTTTGATCAACATTGCAATATATAGAGTTTTAAAACATTAAAGCAGGGCAACAAATTAATTTATGGAAATAAAGGTCTTGCATTTATGAAACAATGGTTAGACAGGGCTTAGTAAATAAGTCCCACTTTTCTGAATCAAGGTTCGTTTAAATACGAATTTCAAAACAAGGTTTAGTAACATATAGCTTCTTAAAACAAAGTTTGGTTGAAATAAGGTTCTTTGAAAGTCAAGTTCAGTAAAATGTGATTCCTTAAAACATGGTTCTTTAAAACAGAGGTCCAGTAAAACTTGGTTTAATAAAAGTTAAGAAAACATGAGTAAATAATACTTGAGTTAAGAAAACATGATTCGGTAATTGGAAGAAAGTTATCAATCAATAACTTGTAAAACAGGTGTTAAGTTTTAAAAATTGTATTTAAGACTTGAAAGTGTGATCGGGTTTATAAGGTATAAGGTGATAGACACAATAAAGGTCTTAATCTAAAGCAGTGGACAGGTTATAGAACCAAACTTCATTGTTAATCAACAGAAGGATAGTGATAGGGTGCATAGCAATCAACGTATATATAAAAAGATAGTTCACAAGATAACTCAATGGATTGGTACAGAAGACACAGATTATTAGCAAACTGATTTGAAAGAATATTTGATAATTAACAGAAGCAGATATACTTCACTTGAACAATAAGTGAGGAATAGAAACACTTGCCTTAATACACGTAGTTCTGTTTCCAACACATCGAATCGTCACTCACTTTGCGTCAGTCTCTACCTCTTTATACGTTGGTTTATAATCGACTATACGTCTATCTTTCCTCCATAATTTGTCCGTCTCGATATCAATATACTTGTCAATTCTGATAAATATCCTCGTTCTTGAAATTCCATTTACATGTATATGACTTCTTACCGACTTCCTACTTGCACCTATAATAAGGTAAAGTACTATTTCAGTATATTATAATCCTCAATCATCTAACTTCATTCTACCCAAACGGTTCCTATAACGCGTTAACACTTAATACTTTTAAACACATTGATTATACTAAACATATTCACCAAGTAATTTCACATAATCAAGTAATCACTTAAGCACTTAGCAATTAGAAATTAGAACATGCAATTCATGTGTGTCACTTAAACACTTAACACATAATATCATCTTGACTTCTAATTAGCTTATAACCTTATACTATAGACTTTACGTCTTGCAATTCTAACAAAAATCGGACAGAGTCTCCTTTGTAAAATGAACTATCCCGTCGGAACATAACCGACTCAAATCACAACCAAATCAATCTCAATGGATTTCTAATCCACTTACAAGTCACAATTACACCACTTATCATTAATCGAGATCATATACACCAATTACACTTAACAGATACCATTTACGAATTTACATCACTAAGTTACCGACTTTACACCACCTTAATACGTAATGATCACTTTTACACATAAAGTAACACTAACATCTCATACTAGCATACATAACCCTTACCACTTACTATATATCATTTACATTATCACCTCATCCGAATTCAACAAACAAATATCAATAATTAGTAATTTAACTGATTACCGAATAAAAATCACTAAATCATATTCAATTAATCACAAAATCATTTCATTCATACCTTTAATCTAAAATTTGATTTTTTAATACATATTAAATCTGAAAATTCCACTTGCATGCTAATTGATAATCACTTAACACATAATCATAAAAATCAACTTCTAATTATTATTTATAATTCATGAAATTCGAATTATTTATAATTAATCTATATAAATTCGAATTAAATACACGCATCTCTATAAATTTATTTACATATATTTAAAAATCTGTAATTAACAGCAATCATCAAAACATCATCTAATTACAAGGATTAAACACTTTAAATTCACATATATATATATATATATATATATATATATATATTAATTCAAAAAATTCAAAAACATAAAGACCTTTACATGCAGTCAAATTTATTCACATATAAACCCTCTAAATCATTTGTAGGGACTGTACAATCAACTACCCACCACTACCGGTCAGCCCTTCGCCGGAAAACACCATGGCCGCCAAAAATCAAAAAGAAAAGAAAGAGGAAGAGGAGCACCACAACAGCTTGCAAAACTAGACAGAATGAAGAAAATGGGTCGGTGGGTACTGATATAGGCAGAGGGGAAAACAGTCTTTTGCCAAATGCTGAAAAATCTATTTTCTTTTAAAAGCTGATTTAAATCATTTAAAAATTGAAATAAAATGGAAAATTAAGATAAAAATAATTTTTAAAATTCTAAAATAAAATTTAAGAAATTACAGACCTCCCCATATTTATAAAATAATTTTGGGATCAAAAATGAATTTTATATGATTTTTACAAGTTTAACACCTTTAAATGGAATAAAGCCTTTTTAAATCATTTTAAAATACTTACGCACATAATCAAATACTCCCACAAATTCTAAAAACTAAATAATATCATAAAGATGATAATGCAAAAGATTTCATGATTCAAAACGTCTCCGATGATTTTATAAAAATCTCAGAAGATTAAACATGCATATTTAAAATACTTTTAATGCTACAAAAATACAATAAAAATTCCACAATCACATATAACACTTACCAATCATCACATAGTCATATAAACATGATTCCACACATACTTTGACTTCTCAAAAATATTCATAACACATAATTCACCTTTAAAAATTAAATAACTCTTTTAAATAATCACGAAAAATCTAGGTCGTTATATGTATCCTTTCTTGCTTAACAGTATAGACGATTGAAGATCACTAAATTCTAAAGCAGCCTTACATATCCTGAAAAAAAGGACAAAAGGGCCAAGCATCTCATCGCAATGCCACAAACAATAGTGCTGATACTTATAAAGTCATTTCAGTATAATGTATCACAATCACATATAGAATAGTTAACCAGAAAAGAATAGAAAACTAGGAACAATTAAACTGTAGTAGAAAAAGAAACATAGGCAAGGAACATGAGTAGAAGAATCAGCCAGCAGCTTAACAAAGGGCAGAGAAAGTCATCAATTCTTACCTGGGAGAATATCGTGTCTACCATTAGATGGTCATATCGAAAACGAACAGGAAGACCGACCATGTAGGAAGCACATTCCTTCCGACTAGCTTTGCACAAATCAATACATAAAAGAATAAGGAAAATGAGTAAAGCAACAAAACTTTGTACCCAACTTCAGCATTCGATGTATATAAAATGGAAACACACCTGTTTACTAGTAGATAAGTAAAAATGTACCCTTTCATTACCAACAAAAATGCTACTGATAAAAGAAGAATGCTTAAGACATAGTATAAATGTATAATAGCTACTAATGTTTCGTAAAGTCTACAAACTAGCCATTCAAGAACAGAAGCACGTCCAACAAGTACTCTTCCACCACAAAGCGATCAATAGACTGCAAGTCCTGCCATCAGTAGGCAACAAATATAGTGAAATGCACAAATGAAATATCAGAATGTTAATACAAAATAGGCGCAAAAGGCACATCATTTCCAAACTAACCCATGCCACATCAAAAAAGAGAGAGAAGATAATACAAACAAACTTTATAACATATATATCTTTCTATCATAGCCAACCAGAACATATGTAGAAAAATAAAAAATCAAAATACTCTCAATACCCCAATTTAACGCATTATGTGTGTAGTGCATTGTCAAAACCTAGTCTTTTTGGAAACAACCTAGTGCAAGTAAGGCAAATCTGTTTATGCATCTATCTCCGGAGATATGTCAGCATATATCTTACCCTCCCCACATTGCGAATTATATAATCTAACAATAAACACGCATATACAAAAGTACAGAACCCTCAATTTAAAAAGGGCATAACAAAAAACAGAAATTAAAGACAGTGAATTCTAAAGTAAAGAAAGAAATGAGAGAGAGAGATTAAAAGGGGGCACCTTGAGATCAATGTTGGACCTGTTGGAAAAAGCATCCTTAAAATCAGGGTTATTGAGAATAGTCTTCCACTTGCCAACGCCATGTTTGTCTACCCCTGCTTTCAGTGCTGCTTCTTCCTCTCTTGTCCACTTTTGCTTTTGAATCCCCATTTCATAATTGCACACTCACCTCTCCAATTATCTTCACAAGGTTGAAGCTCTCCATTTTCTATACAAAGAGTGATTAGCTCCAATTATCCACTTAAACATACATACACAAAGCTTGGAAACATGGGTTAGACAAAAAAAATAAGAGAACAAGGCACTTATAAATAGATGTTCTAAACAAAGTATAAAACAAAAAACTCTCAGATTGAAACATTGTAAAGAACTCCAAATTAAAACACAAAATTATGAATACAAACTAAAACCCATACATATGTAAATTTAAAAACCTATATTAAGCCATAATTAACAATATAACCTGCAATTAAAAAAAATAAGAACCCTAACTGAAACTCTATTTAAAACTACATTTGGGTAAAAAGAATAATGGGGAATATACCTTCTTCATGCTTTAATCTTCTTCCCTTTTATGTTTTCTTCAACCTAAATGTCTTTTTCAATTTAGTTTTCTTTGATTTAGTCTGTGAATGTGTACCGTGTATGTTTGTATGTCTCTGTGTATGTCTCTGTGCATCTGTGTGCTATTATTGTCTTTTTTATTTTGATTTTATTAAGCCGGGCAAACTTTCAAAATGTCACTCAAATTTTTGAGGAGCCCGCCTAAATTTTAGGCCCAAAAGTTATATTTACTGCAACGATTTAAGAAAAATATTGCAATATGTTGAGTATTGAATATACCAAAGTGAATACAGAGGGGGGGTGAATGGATTCTCGACTTTTCTTTTGAATCTGCTTAGTCGTGTATTTGTTTTTGTGCTCAAACAAATATGAGTACGGAAATATAAGATACAACAACACAATACTCACTTTAATCTAATGTTTTATTAGATCAAAATGTTACTACAAACTGAGAACACAATTTCGTATTCTCAACTTCTTTCTCAGAGAGATATTACTTGTAAAAAAAAAACTATTGATCATTCTGTTTGATGCTTGCTAAAGAAGTAGGGTTGTTCAATTATATCATATGAACAACTTGCTTACAACAAATAAGGTAGCAAAACAAATTTGCTTTCTAATGTGTCTATCCTATTTGAGTAAACATCCAAACTGCTACAAATTTGACTTCTTAGAACTCTGTTCAGATCCACTTCTTTAGCTCTTTGTCTCTTGTACTATCTCTCCAAGCTTCTTTGCAGGCTTTCCAACGTGCTTTATAGTATGTGGTTGTTGAGTATTGAATACAGTAAAAGAATGCAGAGGGGGGGGGGGGTGAATGGATTCTTGAACTTTTCTTTGTTCTTGAATCTTTGCAACAAGATATGTGTTGAATGTGTGAAATATGTAAGTACAGATAACAAAGACAAACACAATACAATATCACTTTAATCCAATATTTTATTAGATAAAGATTTTGCTACAATCTGTGAATACAAATGGTAGTATTCTCAGCTTCGTTTTTCTTAGAGAGATATTTCTTGTGATGTATCTTGAAAAACTTATCTGCCAAGGAAGTGAGGCTGTATCCTTATAGACATGGATACACCTACTTACTACAAATAAGGTAGGTAAAACAAACTACTTTCCAGTATGTCTATCTCATTTGAGTAAGAGTCCAAACGGCTACAGATTTGACTTTGCAAAGCCTGTTCAGATCCACTTCTTTAGCTCCTTGTCCCTTTGTCTTATCTCTCCAAGCTTCTTTGTAGGCTTTCCAATGTGCTTTGTAGTACATAGTCAAATAAAGCGTCTTGGCTTGTTGCAGGTTTCTAACTTGTACAATTCTTCAGTATTTTGTCTCCAAGAATGTATTCGAGAAGTGGCTAAGTGATTGATTCGAGAACTCGAATTGACTTAATCGATAACTCTGAGTTCTCGAATAGTGTTATTTTGACATATCGAATCGCTTCTCGAATAGCTCTTTTATCTGGGACTCCTTGAGATATCGAATAGAGCATTTTGACATATCGAATCCCTGAGATGTCGAATAGCTTCTTTAGTCCTTGAGATATCGAATAGAGCATTGACTTGTTGACTCTTAGAGAACTCGAATGATGCTTTGACTTGTTGATTCCATGAGTTCCCGAATAGAGTAATAGACATATTGAATCTCTGAGATATCGAATGAGATATCGAACAGTGTCTTCAGAGATATCGAACAGTGTCTTCAGAGATATCGAATCTCTGACTTCTCGAATGCTAGACTTCTCGAATAGACAAATGTACTTCTCGAATTGGTACTTAGGCAAATTCTTCTTTTCTTCAAATCCCAACTATGATTATTTGGCAGTCTTTATCTCCTTGCTTGAGGCATGAACCTTGGAACTTCTTTCAAGCATTATTCTTGACTTTATAAGTAGAGTAACACAACTAGAATTTGATGCCTATTACAAGTACAGAACAAATAGAAACTCTACAACTAGAGGTTCCCTCAGTTAAGAGGTCATGTAGGTAATGCATAGCATTACACATAATTAGGCTTGTTATTAGATGTATTCAGGCATGCCTCTGTGACTAACAATCTCCCCCAAATTGTGAGTAAGACCCTTAGTCACAATTTCATGTCTGATAACAAGCCTAACATACATAAAGATAAAACTTGACAGTACATGTATGAATTTTGATTAGCAATGTGGATAGAACTACAAGGTGAGTAATCGTACAGCCTATGATGAAGTACTAGCCATTGTCATTTGTTTCCCTTTCCATAGCTTTGGCTTGCAAATCATCATATGCTTTCTGTCTTCTTTCTTTCTCCTTCCTTGTATTCTCATCCATAGCTTTTATTATTTCTGCCATAGCATCCAATTCTTCAAGCAAAATTGAGTCTTTGAAATCTTCAAGCACTGGTTTCAGAAAGTTTGCAGGATAGTGGTTGAGTAGATTCATTCTGATGTGGACCTGATCCCCATTTCTCCTCCTATACTTCACCACATAGGGGTTAAACTGAACTCTACACAATCCCTTTGCCCTTAGCTTTTCAACTTCAATCTCCAGTCTCTCAATTTCTTTCTCCCTTGCTAGCCATTTCTCAAGACACTCTTTTCTGATTTTCTCCTTATGATCTCTCTTCATCTTCACAAAATCAATCAATTAGCTCCAGCTTCCATACTCTTTCCACTTTATCTTCTGAGCTCAACAATGCAATGATTCTTTCTATGTCATGTAGTTTGGCCCAGTGTTGACATCCTCCTTGTTTGAATTTCTCCTCCCTTCCATCAGTATATTTGATCTCAAGGCAGTTATCAACAATGGCAACATGATAGATTCTTTGAGCTTGTAAGAATTGCAGTTGGTCTTCATCAAAATCTTCATCTAGTGTCAGAGTCCTTGATTTTGACAGCTTTGGTTTCCTTGCAGCTTGTTTGAATTTGATCCTTTTGACATGGTTGCCTGGCAGTAGTATGTGACCTTTGTTTGTGGACCATTGTAGTATTCCATTAGCAGTATGCTTTTTGAAATATACAGATGGTTTCTTGACTTGAATCTTCTTCTCTTCTTGAGGTGGCAAGACAGTTGTAGAAGCCATAGATGTAGATTTTGGTAGGTCACTACTAACAGCATTCACCCTAGACTCAGAGTCTTGTGATGTGGTGAGGTTACTGTCAGCAATGCCTAAGGCTTGCTGGCTTCCACTCTTCCTCTCAGAGACTTTACCTTGGTCATCATCCTTCTTATCCTTGCTGTCTTTCTTCTTCTTCTTATCCTCATCCCCCTTATCACTCCTGTGATGACTTTTCCTCCCATCACTCTTATCTTCATCTTCATCATCCTTATTCCTCCTTGGCTTGGCCATTTCTGGAATTACACCAGTTGCAATGTATGATCTGAGAATGTGCAGTGCCTCTATCTCTTCAGCAGTACTTGTCCCCTTCTTCTTTTGCAGTAGATCAATGATGGCAATAATGAGTTTGTGATTTTGAGAAGTGAGATCATTGGGAATGACCAATTGTTTAATCTCTTCAACTCTGGTGCCAGACTGATAGATGATTGTCCATGGCTTCTTAATCACTTCTGGCAGCCTTGAAGGTTGGCCATTCCTCAAGTCATCATACAGACTCTTATTGTTTTCATTTACATTCCTCTTCTCTATGAGCTCAATCAGCGCATCTATCTCTGAATGTTTCAAGGCATGTAGAGTTTTGTAGGTTAGATTCCAGATTCTGGATTTTGCTACCATCATTACTTCCTTGAGCCATGAGCTATCAACTTTTCTAGGTACCACAGTGAAGTAATCGATCTGATCCTTCAAGCTCCTTAGATACAATTGAGTGTCACCAGCCTGTTCTTTTGAGACTTTCAAAAACTCCAAGAATGCATCATCATGATAGAAATTTGAGTTTGTAATTTCTTGTAGCTTGGCCTCGGTGACCACCTTCACTTCTACAGGCTTGGCACTTTTAGATATGGAGAGTGAAGGTTTATCAGATGGCATACTCCCTGCAACCACTGTTGTTGTGATAGATTGCTTTTGACCACTGGAAGTAGTGATGTGCACAGTTGGTAGAGTGACAACTGGCAGAGAAGTAGGAGGCTCATCAACTTTGTCTTTTCCTTTGCCAGGCACATGAATTAGAGATTTTGAAGTTCTTTGATGACCACCTTCAATGATTTTGATGCCCTTTACTGGTAGTTTCTCCCCCTTTGTATTTGAGTTCCTTGATGTCCTCTTCTCCCCCTTAGGCTTGTTGTCAGGCACAGAGGCTGTAGTATTGACCTTTGGGGTTGAAGATTCTTCAGGTAGAGGGAGACCCATGTGCTTTATCATTGCAGACAACATTGATTGTTGATGTAGAAGAACATCAGCTGTGGTGGTGGCTTGAGTGTTCAACTGCTCAGTTAGAGTTTGTACCTTGTCTGTAAGATGAGCATTGGACTGAGTGAGAGTAGCTACCTCCTTTTCAAGTGCATCTACCTTACTGAATAATGCATTAGATTTGAAGCCAGACAGGGATTGTTCTTTAAGTCTCTGCACTTCAAATCTAGACAGCTCATGCACAGGAACCTCAGTGACCAGCTTGTCTCCATATTGATTTATAAAGAGTGTCCTAAGCATGGCATTGGCGTCTGTAGTCTGGTCAGATAGAATTTGAAATTTGCTTCCTAGACCTGTGACTGTATCTTTAAGTAGAGCTAGACTATTATCCATCTTGGTGCAGGTGGTGTTGCAGTGTCTGAGATCTTTGACCACACTGTCTAGTTGAGGAAATTTGGCATCAAAGGCCCTCTTTATCTCTTCTACTGAAGTGGCTGTCTTGTCACTCACCTTGTTGACTTCAGTTTTGACTCCCTTGCCAAGATAGTGTGCAGCCTTGAGGAAACCCTTGTAGGAATCATTGACAGCTTCATACACTTCACTAGGGGACAGGGATTTTGCATTTGAAGTTTGAACCCAGTGAAGTGATGTATTCCTCTCTAAGATATTGAAGTGCTTCACTGAGAGTTACATCATACTTTCCTTGCATCCAGGCATCTACATTGCCATCTCTCTCAGCATCATCAATAATCTTGGCCTTCTGCATCTCCACATCATCCCTATGGCATAGTAGGATGGCTTCATAATCTGGATTTGAGATGTTGGAGGTGACAAGATTCTGGGCTATTTTTACAAACTCAGGAATCTGATCCACAACATAGCTTTGGAGAGCTTCAATGGATATTTGTGGTGGAGCAGACCCTGATCCTGAAGCACTGTCATGTTGCACAGGCTTCAGCCATTGGGACAAAAAGTGAGAGCTAGAGTTAGGCAAGCTAGACTCCTCAGTTACAGATGCAACTTCTGTAACCGGATGGAAAGACTCTGCTACTGTTGTCTCCACAGAGGTGGGATGAGTTACAACAGTAGTTGACACAGGCACAGAGTCTTTAGTTAAAACTAGTGAATCCTCTGTGTTTGTGATGGTGTCATTAGGAGATGCCCCAGCATGCATTCCTGACCATCTAAATGTGGTACCTGGGTGGTGAGCAAGGTGTCATGCACCAAGTCACTTGAATCCATTGGCTCATCAAGAGAAAAGAATTCTTGATGATCAATGCCTTGCTCCTCAATTGCTTGAGTTGCAGTCTCCAAAGAAATATGAGTGGTAGATTCTGGAAGAGAAGTGTGTTGTAGATTAGATTTTGGCAACTCCCCCTGAGAGATAGAGGGAGTTTCAATTGTGATGTGCTCTCCACTCAGTGTTGTGCCAGCCTTATCACTCCCATGTGCTGACTCTGTACAAATAGGTGCATTGGGGAGGATGCTTGATTCTATAGATGCACCCTGTTGAGAGGATACATCTAGTGAGCTGTTTGCCCTTGATTTTACAACTTCAGCCATTTGGGTGACTGAAGAGGTGGTTTTAGACTTCTTCTTCTTCTTCTTTGGCCTTAGTAAGGGTGACTCAGGTTCCTCACTTGCTGTGCCTAATTCTACAGCCAAGGCTGCTTCAGTTAAAATTTTTAGAGATTCAGAAGCAACCTGTTTTCTCTTCTTTTTACTAACATCACCCTTTTGAGAGGATGATGCAGTTGTCTCTGTGTTTGGTAAAGTGTTTGGTTGAGAGGGTTGGTTAGCAGGCCCTGGGTTAGCATTTTGCTCTACTTGCTTGGGCCTAGCTAACTCAGATTTTGAGGCACATATTGGCATGTTGTGGGGGTAAGTCTTAAATAAACTCTCCATAAGGGGAGTTATTTTGAGCCTTACATCCACATCATTCCTAGTCTCCAAGCTACCAAAAATGAGTTTGGTCATGGATTTCGGATAGCCTATTCTATTTTTGTCTAACCCAGGCAATTCAATCAATTTATCATCTATGAAATTAAGTACAGATTAAATAAAGCGAGGGAAGAAAATTTCATTACCTCTCTTGGCTGAGTTCTTACCAAGTCTCCCATACAATTCTTGCATTATGATCAAACCAACATCAATCTTTCTCCCATATGCTAGAGCATATCCTATTTGTTGAACAGGTGTGCTGATTTGATCAAAGCTGGACTTCCTTACTGTGAAGACTTGAAGAAGCGTGGCAAAGACATAGCTCTATTCCTTCCTCAAGTACTTCCTATTCAAATTTCCAAGCTTGATTCTATCTGAGTAGTTGATAAAATCAAAGAAGTCTTCCAATTCCTGATTAGTTGCTTGACTGTCATACACTCCTTGTTGTAACCCCAGTGCTTGATTCATGTCTTCAGTAGTGATGGTGATTTCCTTGTCCTGAATCTTGTAATAGATTACGTATGAAGTTATTACATTCTCTAGGGCCACGACCTCCACA
Source organism: Saposhnikovia divaricata (assembly GCA_036435485.1). Taxonomy (NCBI): domain Eukaryota; kingdom Viridiplantae; phylum Streptophyta; class Magnoliopsida; order Apiales; family Apiaceae; genus Saposhnikovia; species Saposhnikovia divaricata. The sequence goes on from CM071594.1 coordinate 61,436,415, forward strand.
GTAGCAGTTCTCCAAAACTGTTCTAGTAAATCTAGATACAGAGTTGGGTTGCCTGAGAGTGCATCCTTGATGTATGATTCAGCCATCCATCGAACGAAGCACTTAAAGTTTGCATTGGGTGCTTCAACATCGTTGGTTATTGCTATGAAATTGGTGTGGGTAGGAATTGTGAGTTGGGTATTTGCCATTGTTACACAGAGAGATGAGAAGAGAATGAAAGTTGAAGAAGAAATTTAGCTTTTGACGTTAGGGTTTACAGAGGTTTTGGAACTTTAGCTGCCTGAGAAATCGAATGAAATGATTTGAACAGTTGTGGAATTGTATATATGTGAGTGACTTGAGTTGTCGATTAGATATAAGTTTTGTATCGACAAGTCAGTCATTCGAGAAGTATAAAACAACTATTCGATAAGTCAAGTAAGGCTTATTCGATATCTCAAGCAGTTTGTAACTCACAGCTGGCAGTTATTTAACTCAGAAAATAATTCTAAGCTAAATAAAATATGTTTTTATGAGCGAAATGAAATTTTGAATAGAAAATCCAAAAAGCGATTAAGTGTCAGCGAGAAATCAGCCTTTTCAAATGATTCGATAACTCAAATACAATATTCGAGAACTCCATCATTAGAGAACTAAAATACTCTATTCGTGAACTCAAAGTGTGCTATTAGATTTCTCCAAAAGACACTATTTGAGAACTCAGGAGGGTTCTTGATAGGCCTATTCGAGAACTCGAGCCATGATAAAACAATGAACCATTCGAGAAGTCTGACTTATCGAACTATACTTTTCACTCATAAATTCAATTTTCACTATCTTTAAAATTTACCAGAAATATTCACTGAAGAATATTCTACTAAATTAAATAGTGATTCTCTCAAAATTTCACAGAAATTTCAAGCTAAAGATGTATGATTTTCAACATATGCAGCATTGTGGAATATTTATAAATCATAATCCAGCCAATACTTACTTTAAAAATATTGAGCATTTGATAAAGTAAGTATTTACTGCCGCAACAATCTAGTTGATATATTCACTCAGCCAGAATTTGAAGAATTCAGCATTCCAATCTCACTAGCCAACCTTGTGAAGGTGGCTTCATCTAATGGCTTAGTGAATATGTCAGCTAGTTGTTTCTCTGTGGGAACATAATGTAACTCAATGGTTCCATTAGTTGCATGCTCCCTTATGAAGTGATATCTGATGTCAATGTACTTTGTCCTAGAATGATTGACACGATTGGAAACTATAGAGATTGTACTTGTGTTGTCACACATGATTGGAATTCTTTCCAACACAAGTCCATAATCTCTAAGTTGGTTTCTGATCCAAAGCACTTGAGCACAACAACTTCCAGCAGCTATGTACTCAGCTTCAGCTGTGGAAGTTGACACAGATTGTTGTTTCTTGCTGTACCAAGAGACTAACCTTTGTCCAAAAAAACTGGCAGCTACCTGAGGTGCTTTTCCAATCCACTCTGCATCCAGCATAATCAGCATCAGAATAACCAACCAGATTGAACCCTGTGTCCTTAGGATACCATAACCCCAAGTTTGGTGTGCCCTTCAGATATCTGAAAATCCTCTTTATTGCTATCATATGTGATTCCTTTGGATTTGATTGAAACCTTGCACACAAGCATGTTGCAAACATGATGTCTGGCCTACTAGCAGTGAGGTAGAGTAGAGAACCAACCATGCCTCTGTAGATTGAGATATCTACCTTCTTGCCCTTACCATCTTCATCTAACTTGGTAGCAGTGGCCATGGGTGTCTTTGCAGGTGAGCATTCTTCTAAGTCAAATTTCTTCAATAGATCCTTGATGTATTTGGTTTGACTTATAAAAATGCCATCCTTCCTTTGACTCACTTGCAGCCCAAGAAAGAATGTTAATTCTCCCATCATACTCATCTCATATCTGCTCTGCATGAGCTTAGAGAATTTCTCACACAGCTTCTCATTTGTAGAGCCAAATATGATATCATCCACATAGATTTGAACTAAGATAATATCATCACCATGTTTCTTGTAAAACAGTGTCTTGTCTAGTGTGCCTCTAGTGAATTGATTCTCAAGTAGAAATTGTGACAATGTGTCATACCATGCCCTAGGAGCTTGCTTAAGTCCATACAATGCTTTAAGTAATCTGTAGACAAAGTGAGGGAATTGTGGATCCTCAAAGCCAGGTGGCTGTTGCACATATACTTCTTCTTCCAACTCCCCATTCAGAAATGCACTCTTGACATCCATTTGATAGACCTTGAAATTAGAATGTGCAACAAATGCCAAGAAAATTCTGATGGCCTCTAGTCTGGCAACAGGGGCAAAAGTCTCATCATAGTCATTGCCTTCCTGTTGAGAGTATCCTTTTGCAACCAACCTTGCTTTGTTTCTTATGACTACACCATTTTCATCCATCTTATTCCTTAGAACCCATTTTGTTCCAACAATGGTTCTATCCTTTGGTGCAGGCACAAGTTCCCATACTTTGCTTCTTTCAAATTGGTTTAGCTCCTCTTGCATAGCAATTATCCAATCAAGATCCAACAATGCATCTTCAAGTTTCTTAGGCTCAACTTTGGATAGAAAGCAACCATAGAGACATTCATTTAGAGTTGCTCTCCTTGTCCTCACTCCTGTATTTGGATCTCCAATTATCTGATCTGCAGTATGTGATCTATCCCATTTCCTTGTATGTTCAGATTGATTTCTCAGCCTTGATGTTGCTTCATCATCCAGATCATGATCATTTATATTTCCTCCCCCTGTGAAGTTTCCACTAATCACAGGTGTGTCTTGGATGCTTGTTTCTTCATTGTTGGTTGACACAGGTTCTTCATTCACTTGAGTTTGTTGGATTGTGGGCTCAAATTCAGTTTCAATCTCCTCATCAGAATCATCTAGATTGTCAAACTTCAAAGGATCTTTATCTTCATCATTGGCTTCTTCTAATCCAGGTAGTTTGCTGTCATCAAATGTCACATCTGTGCTTTCCATAACTTTCTTTTGAGTGATGACATAAATTTTGTATGCAATTCTTTCCATAGAGTAGCCAAGAAAAATTCCTTCAAATGCTTTTGCATCAAACTTTCCAACATATTCTGAGTTGTCTTTTAACACAAAGCATTTGCTTCCAAAAGTATGAACCTACTTTAGAGTGGGTTTCTTTCCAGTCATCAAGTTGTAAGGTGTCTTTCTAGTGTTTTTGATGATGAGGGTTCTGTTTTGGATATAGCATGCAGTGCTCACAGCCTCAGCCCAAAAACATGTAGGCATCTTTGCATCAAGTAACATTGTTCTAGCAGCCTCAATCAGAGTTGTATTCTTTCTTTCAACAACTCCATTTTGTTGTGGAGTCCTTGGAGCTGAGAATTGTTGAGAAATACCATTTTCTTTGCAGAATGCTTCAAGCATGGCATTTCTGAACTCTGTTCCATTATCACTTCTTAATGCAATCACACTTGCATTGTTGGCCTTTGCTTCCTTGTCAATTTTCTTTATATGCTCAATGATTACTTGGGGAGCCTCATCCTTTGATGCCAGAAATTCTACCCATGTATACCTTGTGAAATCATCAACCATCACCAGAGCATACTTTTTCCTTCCTAGTGACATAATATTGACAGGCCCAAACAAGTCCATATGAATTAGTTGTAGGGGCTTGGTTATTGATGTCACTGTCTTTGACTTGTGGCTTGATCTTTTCATTTTTCCCTTTTGACAAGCCTCACACACTCCTTCTTGACAGAATTCAAGTGTGGGCATGCCTCTCACTAACTCTCTTTTGACTAGAGAATTAATGCCTTTGAAGTTCAAGTGTGATAGCTTCTTATGCCACAGCCAACTATCTTCATTTGATGCTTTTGAGTAAAAGCAACAGATTTTGTCCTTGTTTGCAGAGTTCATATTGGCTACAAACAGGCTTCCTTTCCTTACTCCAGATAGAGCAAAGTCACCAGTCTTTTTGTGGGTGATCAAACATTCATCTTTGTCAAAATTCACTTTGAAGCCTCTGTCAGTAAATTGACCAACACTCAGTAGATTGTTCTTGAGTCCCTTGACCAGTGCTACATTTTCAATGATGACATTTCCAATTTCAAACTTGCCATATCCCAGTGTGTTACCAATGCTGTCATCTCCAAAAGCAACCATTGGGCCTGCCTTCTCCTCATACTGTGATAGCAGGGCCATATCACCAGTCATATGGTTTGAGCATCCACTGTCCAAAATCCACATGACCTTTCTTTCACTTTCTTTGCCCTGCAAACACAAAGGTATTACTTCTCCTTTGGTACCCAAAAAAGTTTGGGTCCATGTGGCTTAGCAACAGTCTTATCATAAACAGCATGCTTATCAATTTTCTTGATGTTAGTCTACTTGTCACTGTTAGAAGTCTTAGAATCAGGGTTCTTAGATTTAGGTGACAGAGGCACCTTCCTAACTTTAGGAGGACTTGAAGACTTTGTTCTTGTGTAGTGTGTGTGAACATTGTGACTGATGCAACCTTCCATGAATTGTCTTCTCAAATTAAAGCAACTAGTCATTACATTCATGTTACATGGCATACAATCAAATTTATCACAGAAAGGAGAGTCTCTATGTCTTAAAGGCACAGAGCAATCATAGAATGGTTTAGCAACACTACTAGATGGTTTATTGCATGCATGAGTTAAATGATTAGTGCTAAAACAATTTTGACAAACTTTCCTAGGGGCATTTGGCACATAAGCATAATTGTTGTCCTTGTTAATCCCTAATTTGCCATTCCAGTTTTGTTTCTTTTTAGCCACTTTCTTCTCAAACTCATTATTCCCAGCTGAAACAAACTTCACAAATTTCTCAAGTCTAGGTCTACCTCCTACTGACTCCTTGGCTTTGGTTTTGACATTCTCACTCTTAGAGGATGCTTGTTGTTCATTTGATTGTGCCTTATCTTCATCATCCAACATTTGCTTAATGAGTAAGGCATCCTCATCAATCTCAAGTGTTGGTGTTTTAAATATTGGGGTCTCAGCATTTTTCAAAACCTGAGGCACTTCCTCTTGAACAACAATGTCATCTTCAATGACTGCATAGCCTTTCCTCTGCTTGAGAGTGTCGTAATCAAGTCCAATAGTAGCCTTAGGTCTAGCTAGATTTTTCTCATGGTAGGACTGTAATAGACTAGAGGAATTCTTGAATGTTTTCAATTTAAATTCATTTTCAGTTAGTTCATCCCTAAGAGCTTTCTCAACTTGACTAGCACATAGAACCTTATTCTTTAGATATTCAACTTCTTGTTTAAGATTTTCTACTTGCATAGCAGTTAGTTCTAGTTCCTCATTTCTCTTGTTCAACAGTTCATTCTTAGCAGACAGTTTAGCAATCTCTTCATTAGCAGCAGTCATACTAGTATGAATATTAAACATCTCAACAGATAGTTGTTCAACCATAGATTTGTATTCAGAAACAGGCATGTCTATAGTAGTGAGGGATGGTACCTGAGAGTCTGATTCAGATGGTTCTTCCTTGGAGTTGGCCATCAAGGCATAGTTGCAGAATTCTTGTTCTTCTCCATCACTATCAGAATCATCCCAACACTTCCCTTCAGCTATGTAGGCCTTACCTGGTGTATGCTTCTTTAGCAGAGCCTCATACTTAGCTTCAAGCTCAAGAAACTCCTTATCCTTCTTCTTAGGCTTCTTGCATTTACTAGCAAAATGCCCTAGGTCATTGCATCTATAACATCTCACAGATGACCTATCCACATAGCTGGTTTTGAATTTGTTTTTGTTTGCTTTCACAGGTGCCTTGCTCTTGTTGAATGAATGATTTTGAGATCTAGACTTGAAGGGCTGATTCCTCTTAAATCTGATGTTTGGGAATTTTCTAGCCATAAAAGCATATGAAGTGTTTTCCATGGCATCCAACTCTTCAAGAGTATAGAACTCATCTTCTTCCTTTTCATCAACAGGTTCAGTCACTTCTTCTTCAGTTTCTTCATCATCTACTATCTCTTCTATTCTCAGTTGACTTGTAGATGCTTCCAGGTCTTGAACGGATTTGTTGACAATCAAGGCACAGTGTGACGTCCCTAGATCCGGGGTCAAGGATCCAGGTCATCACGGTCCAATTTCCATTCAATATCAATATCTCTTTGGTCTTTTTTTTTTACTTAATATTTATGCAATTGACCCCACATTAATACACACACACACACACCAGTCATATGCTCATAGAACAACATCCACAATATTAAAAGTTTATACTTAAACAGTTATTACAACCCAGAATTCTACTAAGTACATTGTTGAATAATACTTCTACATGAAGCATTTCAACAATCAAAAGTTTATTATACCAGCTTACACATTTAATATACATAATCTACCAGGACCCGCTTGTCTACGCTACCTCTGGAATAGGTGCCAGCGTTCTCTCAGAAGGTTGCCTTTCCCTTACCCTCTTGCGAAGTGTACTGCGGAGTATCAGCATGCCTAGCTGTTGTATAAAATAAATAGCAAGAATGAGCTAAAATAGCTCAACAAGATAACTTCTATCTACTACCATAAAAGGGAAAATAAACCTTTATATATATATATAAAAATGGGAAAATTCATCATAGTCATTAAGAAAAGAAATAATTCTTATCTATCAAATGCACCATCTATTCCTCTTTGTACGAAAAGTAATATGTAGTATTATAATATCAGTTTCTCTTCTTAAATAATATAATAATCCATACTTCGTTTCCGTATAATTTTCCAAAAATAATATTCCATTTGAATAAGATCTCGAAATAATATCCTTTTGTTTCTTTTATACGACAACCATATACGAATAATATAAAATCAGTTTCTCTTTATTCCATATAAATAATTCCATCACCTTATCTCATTTTCTTGGTTTCAGCATATAACTCTGAAAACCATTGTCAACATTTTCTTTTCCAAAACATTGGGGATATCTGCTGTCGCCTGATACATTAGGACGATGATCAGTTGCCTAATCGTACCTGCTCTCTTTTTACTACCGGTAGAAGGAATGAAGATCATCCCTGGAGGAAGGCCACCTGCTAACATCCTCCCTTGGCATCTTCGTGCCGTAATAAAAATAATAAATGCTGGACTGTGTCGCACACAGCCCTGACACAGCCACTTACGCAAGTCTGTTGCAATCCCCCTTTTTGTCAAATCATTTTTCCATTTACATTTATCATTTCCATTTCCATTCACATTTCCATTCACATTTCCATTCACATTTCCATTCACATTTCCATTCACATTTATTCATCACCTTTAAATCATATGTCATAATACTTTAATTATGACTCATACATCTTTTGTATAATTATTAAAGTCAAATATGCCTTTAGAACATAAAGTATATTCGCTCTATCCATATTCTTATCTATCTTTCTTTAATTCTCAAAATCAGGAAATAAATACTTAGCAATATAGCAACGTAGAAAAACATATATATTCCATGAAATCATTTTACTTTGAAAAAATAAAATAGTTTTCCAAAGTAAGAGTAGAAGAAATCTTGCTCTCTTATATACACATATATATATAGTTCCATCTACTTTTAAAAATAGTAGATAATAATCAAATAATACTTATTAAATCACAATATTTAAAAAGAATATCTTTAGCAAAATATTATAAATCATATAACCCTAGATAACAACTGATACCATTCTTTTATTTACTTTAGATAATAACTGATACCATTCTCTCATATTCTCTTAATCATAAGGCATGTTCACTTTATGCATAATCATCTCTATACATATCCATCTCATACTCATATCCATATTCATATCCATCTCATACTCATATCCATATTCATATATTCATATACATCTTCGTATACCTTTCTTTTCAATATCAATACTCAAGGAAGACAATTTCTTCACAATATAGTAATAATAGCATCACATATATATTCCATGAAATCAAGTTTCTTTGAAGATAAATAGTTTTCCAAGTAGGGATAGAAAAGATCTTGCCTCGATCTCGATGTCCTGAAGGTATGGCTCGTGGCTCTCTCGGAGTTTCTATAAACACGAAAAGGACCGTCGTTAGAATACCACATCTCTTACTCACCTCACTCTTGCATAACAATACCCTTGACACTTTAATATATGTTTCACATGTTATTCATAACCCAAGTGTTCCAAAAACCTAACCATTTTAGGTTAAATCAAGGTTTCGGTGCTTATTCACCATTTCCCTTAACAACCATACCCGACTGTAAAAATTCTCAGAAAATCTCAATTTCGAATTTTAATGTAAGGTCAACTGGAAATGACTCTTTGACCACTCCACTACAATATCTCAAAATTTTATAATTTTTAAAAATGTTTAAGTATGGTAATTATAGCCTCAAAGTTGGCAAAATTGCAATTTCCCGGTTTCCGAACGACTTTCACTAAAACCCACTTTTCTCCTAAACCGTTCATCAGATTTTGACGCACTTTATATCAAAACGATCTATGACTCAAGCTCTATCATCTCATGGTTAGTTGGTGTTCTAGACAGGAACCTACCGTACGCGTCTGAGGTTTCAAAAACAGGGCATTCTTTGGTTAAACGAAAATCGGGCATTATAACGGCTATATTTTCATACTTTCCAAAATATTACTCCTCCAAATCCATCATCCACCTTATACACCATCACCTACACCATGTGGTCATCTTACCAACCATGGTTACAAGCACCAAACACTTCTATATATCATCTCATCACTTATAAACACACATCTACTCATGATTTATACTTAAAACAAACTTAACCATTAAACTCATCATAATCCATCATAAACTCAAAGTAATACTAAGGGTTCTTGAATTTTATACCTTCCTTGGAGCTTGAACAACACTCAATAAGCCTTTGATAGTCCTTAAATAACCTTAAGTAGCTTGGATCAACTAAATAAATCATAAAAACAAAGTTACAAATTCGGATTCACTAGACACCAGTTGAAAGAATCGCAAAAACGAAGGCCTTACCTACGTTTTCTTGATGAGGCTTCTAAAGGAAAGTTGTAGAGCATCTAACCAGCTTTCGAAACATATAAAGAACACAAAATTCTATTGAGTAATGAAGGAGATATGGCCGTTTGAAAATCATCACAGAAACTGTCAAAGATTCTGGCAGCTCGGTTCTTCAACTTGGGGAGGCGATTTGACTAGGCTATACTCATTAGATTTCCATGAAATTTGGAGAGAATAATGCCCATGGAGTGGATAGATTGTGGTTCAAATTTGGTGATTTTATCATGGATAGAGATGGAGATATGATTTTTCTTCTTGAGCTTGGTTCTGCAGGGCAGTTTGTGGAGAATGAGAGAAATGGAGTAATGAGGAAGATGGGGAGAGATTTTTTTTGTGTTAACTTTGATCTTATCTTCCTATAATCTTGATTATTCTAGAGTGTAGTGGAAGCTTGGTGAAGAGTATGGAAAACTCCTCATGCAAAATGACTAATCTACCCTTAAAACAAGTTAGTGGAATGTGATGTCACTTATGGTGATCTCACAATCTCTTTTTCTTGTTTTTTCTAAGTATTATGCTAATAATCTTGGATAATAATAATGTGGTATGTATCCTTATTATATTACTAATCTTGGTTGTTTGGTTTCCATACTTGTCTAATTGTGATTCGTTTCGAATGTACCTCATTATCTCAGTGGTTTTGAAATCATTTAACAATCCAAATTCCTTTGGTATTTCCTTAACTTAATAGTCCATTGGTTTACCTTAAATTCACTAATTCCTCAATATATAAATCCTTTAATATTTCCATGCTTCTTAATATTCAATACAATAGTGCTCAATTAAAAACAAACATCTTAAAAATCCATACTCAGGAATTTCGGAAATCCGTCATCGTTTCGAGTCACTCATTTTCATAGTACAACACTAATATGGTTTCTGATTGCTCATTTTCTGTATCAATTATAGGGTACCTACATACCATTTCCCTAAATCCTCAAAATTTACTATTCATTTAGGCACTGTAGCATTCTAAAAGTTAGGGTTATTACAGTCTTCCCCCCTTAAAAGGATTCCGTCCCGGAATCATGTCGAAAATATCCATGAATACCTTTCTCATCTGACACTTTCTAACTTCTACACTACTTCCTTTATCCTTTTGCTCTTTCATAACATCTCTATCTTGATTGCGCAGAAATACACTAACATAAACTTGCTTGCCATTCATCCACATGCCATCTAGCTTATCAATAGCAGCACTTTCACTATCTTTTCCTGTATTCAGTCATTCTATATTATCTCATTTCTCCTTCCTCTTTCGACTAAGGGTATCGGCCACCACATTGGTCTCCCCTGAATGGTAGTGTATCTCACTATGGTTTATCTATATTTTGATTTCTATCATGACATAAAATATCAATACTTCAACATTTTTATATATCATCTCTGTAAAATTTTCCAGAAAATAAGCTCTAATAATATTTCTTGAAAGAATTGTAAGAAAATATCAATTATAATATATATTTCCTGTTCGTACTTATAGGAGCAGATACTTTCCCTTCATTCTAAGAATTTTCCTTGCACTTTCCCCATTATTCTCAAATCTCCTTTTATAGAGTTCTCTGACTCTTAACAGATATTGATTTGGATGACACGAGAATAACTCACTTTCTTATATCACCATAGTTTACTTTCTCACAGATAGATTATTCTTATCTATTTTATTAGCCCATTTACACCATTCATTGACTTAGTCGATCCCTAACCAAACATTTACACTTAAGAGGTCAAATTAGCGCGTACTTGCAATTTCCTCCGGATACCTTATCCCATATGTCTATTGTTCACTATACGCTCTTTACATCTTACTGATCCACCTTAGTTCCTTCATGATATACTATCTATTCCACATCTGTAATTTCCCTTTATTATTCTCATCAAAATCTTTACCTCAAGTTTTAGTCATTCACACCTTTTGGATTAATCCTTTGAATACTTAACATCTTTAATCTCTCTCTGCTACTTAGGGTATTAGTCACAATATTGGCCTTCCCTCACTAATAGTTATTGCACCTCGAATCCTTCATTAATTATCCCCACTTCCTTTGTTTATCCTTATTCTGACTCTATCCTCAAAATACCCTTACTCTCAATAGTAAATCTCAATTATGCCTTAAAATTCCTCATATTCTTTTCTCTTACTAATCATCAAATATACCCATTTCTTCTCATTCCTTCCTCTCTTATATTGAAACGCTTCTAGCTCTAATTATCTCTTATTAAAATTTCCTTTGGAACCTCAAGTTTCCTTGTATAATCACATATAGTCTAAACCTTGCTTCCATTATTCCATCCATTAAGAAAATCTTCTATATTCGTTACAAAAGAATATTTGAAAAATCAATATGATGGAAGAACCCATACGTCACACAAGTGAGGGCGTCCCCCCGACTTTCTATCACACAGACAGATCGTCCTTGTGTATACATATAGGGCTGTTCCTCTTAGTTGGAGTAAGAAATATAGAGGGAAATTTAAATCACGATGATAAACCATCTTCCGAAAATAATCTTAGAGGAATATTTTGACTAAGATCGATAAAATACAATTTTGAAACACATTTCAAGGGTGCCAAAATTTTTTTGAAAAGATACCTGCCCTTTTTGAATAAGAGGTGATAGATCACCCTGGAATTACTCATCAGTGGAGGAAAATTTGAAACTCAATAATTTAGCAGGGCTTTAGGAGCTTGAAAATAGGTACTGTTAATAGCCTCTGCCCAATTAAAAATCCCAATAATGGAAGGCTTTCCTCAAATACTGTTTATATCTGAGACTGCGTACTCTCCAAAATTTCTTAAATTCGGCACTCACCATGTAGCCTTAACCTATCCTCTGCTATTCCCAATTATCTTCATTTACCTAGTCGTGACTTGGCTCGATACTCTATGCCTTTATCCATAATAGAACACAACCTTATAATCGATATACTTACGTAATGTTGATCGTCTTATCCTGACAATGCTCCGGTATTAAGGACCCTTTTAAAGCTATATTTTATAATTGTGTATTCTAACATACCCTGTATACTCACGAGGTTATCTAACGTACACTTCTCAATACATCAAGTATCCCCTTTCTCATATCGATCCCGTGTACTATATAACTTAACACTTTTGGCATAATACCCTTTTCATTTAAGTCAATCTCGGAATTTCTCAGTCTGTCTTGGTCCTTAAGGTATATCTTGGCTTTACCGACAAATCTCAGTTTCACCATTTCATCTCCAAAATCAATTGAAACCATCAGTGTCTGTTCACCAATCCACTTACAATATTTCTTCAAACTCCCTTAAACACAAGAAGACTTTAAATACCCTTAACTTTGGTTCACCAATCTCCTCTCCCTATACTAAAACATAAACTTTTATTAGTAATAATCTATAAAATTATAATCACTACTTAGAATGAACACTTCGTTCGATAAACCCCCCTTGAACTCGATGTGAGTTCATATCTTATATCATTACATATATATCTATATGTGTATATTATTATCACTTTTGTTCCTGAGCAATATGACTCTAAGCTCTGATACCATCTGTGACGTCCCTAGATCCGGGGTCAAGGATCCAGGTCATCACGGTCCAATTTCCATTCAATATCAATATCTCTTTGGTCTTTTTTTTACTTAATATTTATGCAATTGACCCCACATTAATACACACACACACACACACCAGTCATATGCTCATAGAACAACATCCACAATATTAAAAGTTTATACTTAAACAGTTATTACAACCCAGAATTCTACTAAGTACATTGTTGAATAATACTTCTACATGAAGCATTTCAACAATCAAAAGTTTATTATACCAGCTTACACATTTAATATACATAATCTACCAGGACCCGCTTGTCTACGCTACCTCTGGAATAGGTGCCAGCGTTCTCTCAGAAGGTTGCCTTTCCCTTACCCTCTTGCGGAGTGTACTGCGGAGTATCAGCATGCCTAGCTGTTGTATAAAATAAATAGCAAGAATGAGCTAAAATAGATCAACAAGATAACTTCTATCTACTACCATAAAAGGGAAAATAAACCTTTACATATATATATAAAAATGGGAAAATTCATCATAGTCATTAAGAAAAGAAATAATTCTTATCTATCAAATGCACCATCTATTCCTCTTTGTACGAAAAGTAATATGTAGTATTATAATATCAGTTTCTCTTCTTAAATAATATAATAATCCATACTTCGTTTCCGTATAATTTTCCAAAAATAATATTCCATTTGAATAAGATCTCGAAATAATATCCTTTTGTTTCTTTTATACGACAACCATATACGAATAATATAAAATCAGTTTCTCTTCATTCCATATAAATAATTCCATCACCTTATCTCATTTTCTTGGTTTCAGCATATAACTCTGAAAACCATTGTCAACATTTTCTTTTCAAAAACATTGGGGATATCTGCTGTCGCCTGATACATTAGGACGATGATCAGTCGCCTAATCGTACCTGCTCTCTTTTTACTACCGGTAGAAGGAATGAAGATCATCCCTGGAGGAAGGCCACCTGCTAACATCCTCCCTTGGCATCTTCGTGCCGTAATAAAAATAATAAATGCTGGACTGTGTCGCACACAGCCCTGACACAGCCACTTACGCAAGTCTGTTGCAATCCCCCTTTTTGTCAAATCATTTTTCCATTTACATTTATCATTTCTATTTCCATTTCCATTTCCATTCACATTTCCATTCACATTTCCATTCACATTTCCATTCACATTTATTCATCACCTTTAAATCATATGTCATAATACTTTAATTATGACTCATACATCTTTTCTACAATTATTAAAGTCAAATATGCCTTTAGAACATAAAGTATATTCGCTCTATCCATATTCTTATCTATCTTTCTTTAATTCTCAAAATCAGGAAATAAATACTTAGCAATATAGCAACGTAGAAAAACATATATATTCCATGAAATCATTTTACTTTGAAAAAATAAAATAGTTTTCCAAAGTAAGAGTAGAAGAAATCTTGCTCTCTTATATACACATATATATATATTGTTCCATCTACTTTTAAAAATAGTAGATAATAATAAAATAATACTTATTAAATCACAATATTTAAAAAGAATATCTTTAGCAAAATATTATAAATCATATAACCCTAGATAACAACTGATACCATTCTTTTATTTACTTTAGATAATAACTGATACCATTCTCTCATATTCTCTTAATCATAAGGCATGTTCACTTTATGCATAATCATCTCTATACATATCCATCTCATACTCATATCCATATTCATATCCATCTCATACTCATATCCATATTCATATTCATATACATCTTCGTATACCTTTCTTTTGAATATCAATACTCAAGGAAGACAATTTCTTCACAATATAGTAATAATAGCATCACATATATATTCCATGAAATCAAGTTTCTTTGAAGATAAATAGTTTTCCATGTAGGGATAGAAAAGATCTTGCCTCGATCTCAATGTCCTGAAGGTATGGCTCGTGGCTCTCCCGGAGTTTCTATAAACACGAAAAGGACCGTCGTTAGAATACCACATCTCTTACTCACCTCACTCTTGCATAACAATACCCTTGACACTTTAATATATGTTTCACATGTTATTCATAACCCAAGTGTTCCAAAAACCTAACCATTTTAGGTTAAATCAAGGTTTCGGTGCTTATTCACCATTTCCCTTAACAACCATACCCGCCTGTAAAAATTCTCAGAAAATCTCAATTTCGAATTTTAATGTAAGGTCAACTGGAAATGCCTCTTTGACCACTCCACTACAATATCCCAAAATTTTATAATTTTTAAAAATGTTTAAGTATGGTAATTATAGCCTCAAAGTTGGCAAAATTGCAATTTCCCGGTTTCCGAACGACTTTCACTAAAACCCACTTTTCTCCTAAACCGTTCATCAGATTTTGACGCACTTTATATCAAAACGATCTATGACTCAAGCTCTATCATCTCATGGTTAGTTGGTGTTCTAGACAGGAACCTACCGTACGCGTCTGAGGTTTCAAAAACAGGGCATTCTTTGGTTAAACGGAAATCGGGCATTATAACGGCTATATTTTCATACTTTCCAAAATATTACTCCTCCAAATCCATCATCCACCTTATACACCATCACCTACACCATGTTGTCATTAAACTCAATAAGCCATTAAACTCATCATAATCCATCATAAACTCAAAGTAATACTAAGGGTTCTTGAATTTTATACCTTCCTTGGAGCTTGAACAACACTCAATAAGCCTTGGATAGTCCTTAAATAACCTTAAGGTAGCTTGGATCAACTAAATAAATCATAAAAACAAAGTTACAAATTCGGATTCACTAGACACCAGTTGAAAGAATCGCAAAAACGAAGGCCTTACCTACGTTTTCTAGATGAGGCTTCTAAAGGAAAGTTATAGAGCATCTAACCAGCTTTCCAAACATATAAAGAACACAAAATTCTATTGAGTAATGAAGGAGATATGGCCGTTTGAAAATCATCACAGAAACTGTCAAAGATTCTGGCAGCTCGGTTCTTCAACTTGGGGAGGCGATTTGACTAGGCTATACTCATTAGATTGCCATGAAATTTGGAGCGAATAATGCCCATGGAGTGGAGAGATTGTGGTTCAAATTTGGTGATTTTATCATGGATAGAGATGGAGATATGATTTTTCTTCTTGAGCTTGGTTCTGCAGGGCAGTTTGTGGAGAATGAGAGAAATGGAGTAATGAGGAAGATGGGGAGAGATTTTTTTTGTGTTAACTTTGATCTTATCTTCCTATAATCTTGATTATTCTAGAGTGTAGTGGAAGCTTGGTGAAGAGTATGGAAAAATCCTCATGCAAAATGACTAATCTACCCTTAAAACAAGTTAGTGGAATGTGATGTCACTTATGGTGATCTCATAATCTCTTTTTCTTGTTTTTTCTAAGTATTATGCTAATAATATTGGATAATAATAATGTGGTATGTATCCTTATTATATTACTAATCTTGGTTGTTTGGTTTCCATACTTGTCTAATTGTGATTCGTTTCGAATGTACCTCATTATCTCAGTGGTTTTGAAATCATTTAACAATCCAAATTCCTTTGGTATTTCCTTAACTTAATAATCCATTGGTTTACCTTAAATTCACTAATTCCTCAATATATAAATCCTTTAATATTTCCATGCTTCTTAATATCCAATACAATAGTGCTCAATTAAAAACAAACATCTTAAAAATCCATACTCAGGAATTTCGGAAATCCGTTATCGTTTCGAGTCACTCATTTTCATAGTACAACACTAATATGGTTTCTGATTGCTCATTTTCTGTATCAATTATAGGGTACCTACATACCATTTCCCTAAATCCTCGAAATTTACTATTTATTTAGGCACTGTAGCATTCTAAAAGTTAGGGTTATTACACACAGAATGTGTTTATCATTCTACCTTGGTTGGCTTGGATAGCCCTCTTCTGAAGCAACTCAAGCTCATGAGTTTTTAAAACCCCATAGAGCACATCATATGTGACTTTGTTCAAATCTCTTTCTCTTAGAGATATGACCCTTTACTCTAGATGGTTTGGTGCAGATAGTAGAAACTTCATGTTTAATTCCTTAGTGCTGTAAACCTTCCCATTCATTTGAAGCTCAGTCACCAGCTTGTGAAATCTCTCAAACATATCAGTAATACTTTCTTTGGACTGTGCCATGAAAGCCTCATACTGTGTGACCAGTATCTGTTTCATATTCTCCCTTACCTCCTCTGTCCCTTCACATAACACCTCGATGTGGTTCCACATGTCCTTGGCTGATGCGCATGATGCTATGTTGGCAAACATCGACATATCCATGGAGTCTATGATCAGTAACATGAGATGACTGTCTAGGGCAACCTTTTCCTTCTCTGAGTCCGTCCATTTGGATGGCTCTTTTGCAACATATGATCTAGGAATGACTATTGTGCCCACTGTATATTCAGCAATTTCTTGTTGGGGTACAAATGGACCATTCTTGAGGATGTCAGGGTAGAGAGGATTGGCAGCTTTGATGAACAACAACATTTTTATTTTCCAGAGGTTGTAGTTCTCTTTGTCGAACTTAAGGACCTTCACCGTACCTGTAGTCTTTGGTGTATTCGAGCTCATGATCGTTTTATGTTTAGATTAAACAGCCTGCTCTGATACCACTTGTTGAGTATTGAATACAATAAAAGAATACAGAGGGGGGGGGTGAATGGATTCTTGAACTTTTCTTTGTTCTTGAATCTTTGCAACAAGATATGTGTTGAATGTGTGAAATATGTAAGTACAGATAACAAAGACAAACACAACACAATATCACTTTAATCTAATATTTTATTAGATAAAGATTTTGCTACAATCTGTGAATACAAATGGTAGTATTCTCAGCTTCGTTTTTCTTAGAGAGATATTTCTTGTGATGTATCTTGAAAAACTTATCTGCCAAGGAAGTGAGGCTGTATCCTTATAGACATGGATACACCTACTTACTACAAATAAGGTAGGTAAAACAAACTACTTTCCAGTATGTCTATCTCATTTGAGTAAGAGTCCAAACGGCTACAGATTTGACTTTGCAAAGCCTGTTCAGATCTACTTCCTTAGCTCCTTGTCCCTTTATCTTATCTCTCCAAGCTTCTTTGTAGGCTTTCCAATGTGCTTTATAGTACATAGTCAAATAAAGCGTCTTGGTTTGTTGCAGGTTTCTGACTTGTACAATTCTTCAGTATTTTGTCTCCAAGAATGTATTCGAGAAGTGGCTAAGTGATTGATTCGAGAACTCGAATTGACTTAATCGATAACTCTGAGTTCTCGAATAGTGTTATTTTGACATATCGAATCACTTCTCGAATAGCTCTTTTATTTGGGACTCCTTGAGATATCGAATAGAGCATTTTGACATATCGAATCCCTGAGATGTCGAATAGCTTCTTTAGTCCTTGAGATATCGAATAGAGCATTGACTTGTTGACTCTTAGAGAACTCGAATGATGCTTTGACTTGTTGACTCCATGAGTTCTCGAATAGAGTAATAGACATATTGAATCTCTGAGATATCGAATGAAATATCGAACATTGTCTTCAGAGATATCGAACAGTGTCTTCAGAGATATCGAATCTCTGACTTCTCGAATGCTAGACTTCTCGAATAGACAAATGTACTTCTCGAATTGGTACTTAGGCAAATTCTTCTTTTCTTCAAATCCCAACTATGATTATTTGGCAGTCTTTATCTCCTTGCTTGAGGCATGAACCTTGGAACTTCTTTCAAGCATTATTCTTGACTTTATAAGTACAGAAACACAACTAGAATTTGATGCCTATTACAAGTACAGAACAAATAGAAACTCTACAACTAGAGGTTCCCTCAGTGAAGAGGTCATGTAGGTAATACATAGCATTACACATACTTAGGCTTGTTATTAGATGTATTCAGGCATGCCTCTGTGACTAACAGTGGTCCATAAAGCATCTTGGCTTGTTGCAGGTTTCTAACTTGTACAATTCTTCAGTATTTTGTCTCCAAGATTGCAGTCGAGAAGTAACTCTGTTGGTGATTCGAGAACTAGAATTGGCTTAATCGATAACTCTGAGTTCTCGAATAGTATTGAGCTGACATATCGAATCACTTCTCGAATAAGTCTTTTCTCTAGGAATCCTTGAGATATCGAATAGAGCATTTTACTTATCGAATCCCTGAGATATCGAATAGCTTCCTGAGTCATTGAGATATTGAATGGAACATTGACTTGTTGACTCCTAGAGAACTCGAATGATACTTTGACTGTTGACTTCTTGAGTTCTCGAATGGAGTAGTCAACATGTCGAATCTCTGAGATATCGAATGTGATATCGAACAGTACTGTTAGAGATATCGAACAGTGTCTCTTGAGATATCGAATCCCTGACTTCTCAAAAGCTAGAATTCTCGTATATGACAAAATACTTCTCGAATAGGTACTTAGGCAAATCTTCATTCTTCAAAATCCAACTGTGTTTATTTTGACAGTATTGTTCTTCAACCTTGAGGCATGATCCATGGATCTTCTTTCAAGCATTATTCTTTGACTTTAATTACAGTTACACAGATAGAAATTGATGCCTATTACAAGTACTACAACAAGTAGAAACTCTACAACTAGAGGTTCCCTCAGTCAAGAGGTCATGTAGGTAATTAAAGCATTACAGACAATTAGGCTTGTTATTAGATGTATACAGGCATGCCTCTGTGACTAACAATCTCCCCCAAATTGTGAGTAAGACCCTTAGTCATAATTTCATGTCTGATAACAAGCCTAACATACATAAAGATAAAACTTGAAAAGTAAAGTTATGTAATTTGATTGAAAATACAAAGAGGCATCCTTACAAGTTATGAAGAACTACTAGCCATATCCTTTTGGATTCATCTCTTGAGCTTTGGCTTGCAGATTCTCATTTTTCTTCTTTTATTCAGCTTCTTTAGCTTTCTTCTTTGCATTTTCTTCCATAGCAAGAACAATGTCTTCTATAGCAGTGAGTTCCTCAATTAGAGGATAGCCTGATAGATCTTTAAGAACTTCATTCAGTTATTTCTCAGAGTAGGAACTGATGTAGTCCATTCTAATCTTCACAGTTCTTCTATATTTCTTGTATTCAATAATGTAAGGATTATACTTGACTCTACATAGACCCATGGCTCTTAACTCATCAGCCTTAGCTTCCATAGCAGCAAACTCCTCCTCTCTTTTCTTTAACAACTCCTCACTTTTCTTTTTCTGTTCTGCCTGGTGATCTCTCTTCATCTTGACAAAGTCAATCAACTCCAGCTTCCATACTCTTTCCACTCTATCTTTAGAATCCAACATAGCAATAATCCTTTCTATATCATCTAGCTTGCCCCAATGATGACATGTCCCTTACCTGAATTTCTTCTTTCTTTCATCAGTATATTTAATTTCAAGGCAATCATCAACAATGACAACATGATAGATTCTTTGAGCCCATAGGAAATGTAGTTGGTCTTCATCAAAGTCTTCATCTAGTAGTTGGAGTTTTAATCCTGGAATGATAGTTAGGGCCCTTGATTTAGATGGCTTTACTCTTCTTGCAACATGTTTGAATTTGATCTTTTTCACTTGGTTGCTTGGCAGAAACTTGTGACCTTTGCTGGTAGACCATTGTAGTACACCATTAAAAGTTTACTTTTGGAAACATAGATATGATTTCTTGAGATGAATATCCTTCTCTTCTTGAGGTGGAAAAATAGTTGCAAAAGCCATAGATATAGATTTTAATAGGTCACTACTGACTGTATTCACCCTAGACTTAGAGTCTTGTGTTATGGTGAGGTTACAGTTAGCAATGCCTAAGGCTTGCTATTTTCCACTTTTCCTCTCATAGACTTTGCCTTGGTCATCATCATCCTTCTTGTCCTTGCTGTCCTTCTTCTTCTTCTTCTTCTTCTTCTTCTTCTTCTTCTTCTTCTTCTTCTTCTTCTTCTTCTTCTTCTTCTTCTTCTTCTTCTTCTTCTTGTCTTCATCACCCTTATCACTCCTGTGATGTCTTCTTCTCCCATCACTTTTATATTCATCTTCATCATCCTTATTTCTCCTTCCTTTGCTATTTCTAGAATCTCACCTGTGGCAATGAAGGTTCTGAGAATGTGTAATGCCTCTACTTCTTCAGATTGCGCGACAAGCAGACTGATGGGAGCAGAGAATTAACTATTTTGCCCTTTTCAAGTTCTAATTGTATTTTGGGCAGTTTTTGGTACCTAAATCGAATTCTAATTGTAATAGAAGGCAATTTCTTGCTGGGAAAGACTTGGAGTGCCTATATAAACACATCCAACCCTTTCTAAATTAGACAATTAGGAATTATATAATTAGATATCTTGTACATAATATAGCTTAGATCTGCAAGGGAGAAAAGGGGAGAAAGATTCAACGATCGTGACAAGCAACGGATCTAGATCTACTTCATCTTTTGTATCATAGATTTGTTTTCTCAAATCTTGTTTTATTAATATTATTACTTTCTTTCATATCTTGTCTTCTATCATGGTTTCATCAGATCCCATGATGACGAGCGGTTCGATTATGAACTAATCGTTGTCATGGGATTCTAACGGATTTATCTATGTAGCTTAGTAGTTTGATTGCTTTAAAAATTTATGTGTGGTGAATTCTTGATATCCTCGTATGGTTGTGTTTCATGTGTTTAGATGAGTCATGAACATCTAATTTGTTAATCTCTTGCGAAACGAGAGTGGATCTTGAGATTTAGAACTTGCCATGCTAGCATAGGATATGTTGATATTATTATCATGATTTGTGGCATACATAGAGATATGATGCTACCCTATGTGATCTATGTGGATAACTTGTGCTTCAACCTTTATGTTTTCAAATTCTATAGAGATATAGGGTCTAAACATAATTGGTGTCTACCCATCTTCTATCTCTTTTGTGGATGCATGCGTAGTTTCGTATTAGTATACCGAGAGGTAGCTTTTACTTATTTCGTGTTATCCAATCAGATATCAAAACCATCGTATGTATTGATTAAAGGCATCAACTCTAAGTGAAGTAGATGATGAAGTTATGATTCCATGTTTTCTTGCATATTAGTAATTCAATTTTAATTCTCATCAGTTAGTAATTTGTAGTTTGTTAATTTGTATCCTAGTTAATTATAGTTAGTAAAAACTTAATATTGTTAATTGTCTTAGCAGTGCATAATAACCATACATTGTAGCATAGGTACAAAACTGAATTGAAACCTAAGATCTCTGTGGGAACGAACTTGACTTCTATCTGTATTACTTGTGACCACGTACGCTTGCGTGTTTTAGTGTAAACAAGTTTTTGGCGCCGCTGCCGGGGATCAACGGTGTTTTATTTTTGGTTTATGTGCTTGTCAATAGTGGTCGTTAGAGTTCACTAACTCGGATTTTTTTTCTTAACTATCTTGTTTAGTGCGTTGTGTTTTCAGGTACTTGAGTGTTTGAAGATGGCATGCGAGGAGTTTCCATGGTGGGCATATTCGAGGACATCCATGCCATATCAATGTGAGCGGTGTTTTGGCGTTCATGATCCCTCATAATATTGTTACTACGAAGGAGTTGATCCATATGTCACTTATGAGGAACAACCATATTTTTCATACCAACCTCGACAATACCAGCAAGATGTTCCAGATAGGTCATATTTCCTTGGAAGTGAAGAGTTTCAGCATCAACAACCTACTCCTACTTTTCAGTCAGATGAGGTTGATGTTATGGAGGAGATTAGGATGCTTGCAAAGAGTTATGAGGAGTCTACCAAATCTATTGGGACACTACTTGCTCAAATTTTGAGTGCCTTGGAACAAGAGAAACAACAATGCATATTAGAGGCAATTCCAGAAAATAACGGTGACTTGGAGCAAGGTACTGCATGCTTAATTGAAGAAGACAAATTCCTAGGTGAGGTGAGCGTTCACAAGCCATGTGAGGAATTTGATCATGCTGGTGAGGTGGATGATTTGGAAAGGGCACTATTTGGGACAGACACTGATGAGTTGCACAAATTTCAAGAATTGGTATGTACGTTCCAAGAGGCTGATGAACATGAGAAAGATGCAGATCTTCTACTTGTCTCAAAGTGTGAAAATGGAGGTTGCGCATTAGAGCCAATGGAGGAAGTTCTTTTTGAGGAACCAAAGGCTTCAGCAACTTACATTTACCCTCATCCATTATATTCAACCGAAGCCCGCGAAGGTGTGTTGTTCTACAAATTGACAGATTTTGGGTCAACAGAAGAAGGCATTGAAATAGGACATATTTGTTATACGAATAGGCCAAGCGAGGAGAAGGGGCAGAAAGTGTGCCGCCGTGATGACGATGAAGTCTCACGAAGAGAGGACCAGGCAAACTATTATCATCCTTAATGGAGGCTTGGAAGTAACGTCAAGCTATTGACGTTAAAGAAGCGCTTCGTGGGAGGCAACCCACGCAATTGTGTAGGAAAAGGGAAAAAAAATCGATTGTTGTATTAAAAAAAAAAAGTGTGAAAAAAATGAGTGTTGTGAGTATTGTGAAAAAAAAAGAGTGTGAAAAAAGAGAGAGAGAGAAGAGTGTGAAAAAAAAAGTTGTTGTGAAAAAAAAAAAATGTGTGTAGTGAAGAAAAAAAAAAAAAATTTTGAGTGTTGAAAAAAAAATAAAAAAAATTTGAGTGTGTTGAAAAAAAAAAAAAACTACAGGAGAAACTCGCGCCGCAGCGCCCAGTTCACGACATAGCCTCCAAAATATTCTGTCCGTGGCCTTGTGTTGTCCGTGTATGTGGTTTACACATATAAAAAAAAGGCTTGTGTCAACAGCTCCACGCGCGCCATCCTGCCAGAATTCCTGTCCCGGCGCCTGTTTGTACGAGGTAAGTATGTTATTATATATAATTTTTTTTTCTTTTTTTTTTCTCTTTTCTTTCTCCAATCCCTTTTCTAATTATTTTCTCCACCTAAAATCTTAATTCTAGTCCTATATTAATTCCAAATCATTCCCAATTCATCTCCTATTTTATATTTCTTTCCCAAATCTATACAATTATACACCTATATATACACACCAATCCTACCCCATTCCAATTATATTTTCCTACAATCAATTTCAAGGCTTCAAGATTCAAGTTTGGGGGGATTTTTAATTGCAAGCTTCACCTCTCCGGTTCGTATTTGGGGTATATTTCTTCCTTTTATTTTGATATTACGAATTGTGTTCTTGCATTATTAGGGTTGTGTGTTCTTGATTATTTGGGGGTATTTGTGAATTCGAATTTTTTGTGGATTTTGGTGAATTTTGTGATTTGGGAATTGATTCTTATGGCTCCTAAGTGTGGGAGAGGGGTTGCTAGTGTTGCAAAATTTTTGTTTTCAACGACGGAGGTTGAATTTAATCGGTTGTTGTTGAGGACAATTGCTAAAGAAAGGGGATTTTTGCTGAACAAGCATGTTGAGTTGCGATGGGGAAGGATATGTACGGCGCCTTGTAGGTATGTTTTCTGCTATCCCTCGTATTTACTTCCATTCAATGTGGACATTGAATTTTAAGTTTGGGGGTGGTTTGAGGGATTAGTAGTTGTTGTTGTATTATGTGTGCATATAGATATCATATTTTGCATGTTAGTAGTAACTCATGCATGTTTGTGCGTATTAATTATGTTTGTTTCATATAGGACATTCTGTTTTTATTTTTCGTATACCATGTGAGTTCATATTAGTTGCATTTCATGGCATGCATATTTCATGATCCCTTAGAACGAGCTAAATCTGATTGGTAGGTAGGTGTCTAATTGAGTGTGGTAATGATGAATAGAGGGTTGACTTATAGTTTCTATGAAATTGACTTATGTGTTTCGGAAACAAAACCAATTACACAGTCTCATTGGGTGCTTTTGGGCTAGGTTAGAGTCATGACTGTTTGGATGTTTTGAGATTTAATCACTTGTTTATATTTAGAATTTTCGTTATTCCCTTGATAGCGTAGGAACACTAAAGTCTAAGTTTGGGGGAAAACAGGGACTTCATGCTTAAATTGTAAATAATTGTCAGTAATTGCTAGATGTCAAATGGCTAGTAGCCGGCTCATATTTATACGAGTAGTCTAGGGTTGGAATTGAGAATTCTCATTCCAGATTGCATAGAAAAAAAAGCAGAAAAAAATAGAAAAAGAAAGAAAAAAAAGAAGAAAAAAAACAGAAAAAGAAAAAAAGAGAGAAAAAAAAAGTTATGTCAATTGTTTAAATGCAAAATTAACTAGGGTGAGCTCTTTAATACTCGAGCTATTAAGTTCGCGGGGACTTTGTGCCTAGTGACCTAAGGCTTTTTATAGTCTGGGATCCACTAATGTAACACCCCCAGATCCGGGGTCAGGGATCTGGTGGTTACGGTCTTACATCCATTCATAATACTTGACTTGAGTCCACAATAAATAAATCACATGCTGTGACCCCACAATAATTACCACTCACACACACAACAGTTATAGTCCTAGAGATGAAATTGAAATAAGTCTTACATTAAAGGGTTACGAATAAAAGTTATTACAATCCCAAAAGGATAACATCATAAGTTTAAAAGTTTTGCCGTTGATTACATTAATTATACGTATAGTTAAACAGGAAACAAAAGCTGTCTAACTATGCTACCTCAGCAATGGCGGCTAGCATCTCAGCGGGTAGTCCGGTGGGTCGGGTAACCTGCTTGCGCCGAGTGCGCCTGACGCGAGCCATCTGTCCTAGCTGTTGTTGTGACATAATATAAACAAAGCAAGGGTGAGCGAAAGCCCACCAACAAATATATAACTGAACGATAATTTAAAACAGTTCAAAGCTATCTTTTAAACCATATGCCATGCATTTACGGAAATGATGCCAGTATAATATGAACGATGAAGTTACAAGGTAACTTAAAGTATTTGTTTGAAGGAATATCTGCTACATCAAAGTAAGCGAGATATTATTATCGTTATTAAGAAGAGGAACTTGCAAGAAAGGGTTGCAATTCCAGTTATGACTCTTTTCCAACTCTGCCAACAGTAATCATGTTGCAGGAAATAAATGAATTTGGATGATGAACCAATGATGGAGTATTCACCGCGCCCGCTGTTCCAATCTTGATGATCAGTCGAGATCGTACAGCTCAATTTAGATTTACTACCGGTAGAAGGAAGAACTGACGGCTTTACTTGTATACCGCCATGCTAGCTCTCCCCGGCCAACGGTTGGGCCAAGGGGATGGACCGGCGCTACTCGGCCTCTTACACGACTCCTAGTTCAAATAGAGTTCATGATTCTGAATATAACGTTCGTCCCCCTTTCCCCAAGTATAATACTTGTTGATAAGACTCCACAAAGTAGTCGTATCTAGTTGGAAAGGAAAATTTACCAATAACTCCCAAGCTATTACTTGGTAACGGATATCAACTTGTTCCAGTAATCTTACCCCTCGAAAGATGAGAAGGTAAACAACGACTTAATAAGTCAACGGCACCCGAGTTGCGGGTGAAGGGAATACTTTATGACCGGGAAGTCGACAAGATAAATAACATTTTTCCAAGTAAGGTTCCCTTATTATTAAGAAGATAGACTCAAAGATGAATGATGTCTGGGAACCTTTCTTGATATAAGATTAATAATAATATGACTTCGAAATATTTTCTGTAATAATCGAAGAAGATTAACCTTATCGAGATTATTCTAAGTATGGAATAAATATTCAGAGAATATTTATTGAGTTAAAATATTGAAAGAATATTTGGGAATATGAAAGAATATTTTTAATCAGAGTATTTCTCAAAATAATCCCTGAAGAAATATCAGGAGAATATTTATTGAATAAATAAATATTTAAATGAATATTCAAAACAATATTCATTAATTAATAAGACCTGAAAAGAATATTTAAGGTAATATTCATGATTAATTAGGAATTTAAATGAATATTCAAAAGTAATATTCATTTAATGAATAATATCCTAAATGAATATCAAATAATATTCATTTAGTAATCCAAGCCTTAAGGAATATTCGAAATAATATTCGATAATTAAATCAAGCTTCAGATGAATATTAAAATAATATTCATCAAGTATTTAATATCTTAAATGAATATTCAAAAGTAATATTGATTTAATAAAATAATAATCTAAAAGAATATCCAAAATAATATTCATTTAATAGTCTCATCTTTAGAAGAATATTCGAAATAATAGTCGATAATCAGTTCGACTCTGAATGAATATTGAGAAATATTATTCGTCGAATAGTTACGTTCAAATAATTATTTGAAGTAAGGATCGTTAAAATAATTAGTCTCGAACGAATATTCAAATAATATTCGTCGCCCAAATAATAGAAAATATTTACTTAAATATCTTCTTCCGAGGTAATCTCGATATATCAAGGAATATTGACTCCCGGTCTATTTTTGATTAATAAGATATATACGCCCTTCTATGAGGGTCTTATAATAACCGGCTTATAACTGATATATAACTATCTAGCTTATAAGCCAACAATAACATTCAGGGAACAAGTATATCAATTCAACTTGAAAGTAGGCATGCATGCAATGGCATATGTATATCAGCAATCATATATATATATTTAGTCAATCACAACAACAGCCTAAAAGAAGGGAATTAAAACTTGCCTGGTAGTCGAGTACGGTAAAGGGTAGTGGTAGCGGGTCCCGGTTCAGCCTGGTGATCTATAAATAGCCAAGGCATTCGGGATTAATCACTTAACATATTAAAAGTTAAGTTATACTTAAATCGAAACACGTTCTCGAGTTATCTCGTTATACCCCTATTAGTGGATTACTTATTATCACTGATCCGACCCGACATTCGTTCGTTAATACGACATGTCACTGCACTTATACTTGGGACATACTTGAGTCATACGAGTTCTAAGGTTGATCGTTACGAACCAATCTTATACTCCGAGTTTTATCGCCCGTTTTCTAAGTGTTTTACCAAAGTTACAAAAGAGTCGTCTTTTAGGGGTTCGTTCGCGTTTAACCTTGACTCGAACATTTTTAATAAATCGAAAAATGCTCTTTTTGACATACGGTTTTCTTTCACACCTTCCTTCTTACCCCTAGTATTTATTTACCAAGATTCGCCATGACGTTACATTGCTTACGAGGGTTCAATTTCAGTTACGAACTTTTGTTTACGGATTCGAACTACTTTTAGTAATTTAGTCATAAATCCTAAACCGTAAGTCCGTTTCACGTGATCTTTATATCAAAACGAAGCTTATAACATAATCTAGCCTTTCATGGCAAAATCCGAGACTGGACAGTGTGTTCATGCTACTGCTAATCACGGTTTCTTAAGGCTAACGACAATCGGGCATTACGACGGCTATGTTTACATGATTTCCAAATTTCAAACCATCCAATAATTATAGTTTCCACTCCAAACAACATTTACATGTTATTCAACCATGAACTAAGACCAAGCAATGTCTTTCCGTTCATCTAAACTAATTTCACATTTAATAAATCCCAATCATAATCTTAAGGTCCTAAACATGCATTAAATCCATATAACTCATCTAAAATACCAAAACTTAAACTAAGAGCTTGGTTTTCAAGAGTGGTATACCTTCCTTGGTGTATGTATGAACTTATCAAGCCTTGTTTAGCCCTTATCTAGCCTTAGTATAGCTTGAATAATCAAAAGAAATCAAGAAATAAAAGTTAGTTTATGAAGAACACTATTCATCATCATCTTTGATGATTTATTTGAAAATGATAAAAGATGAATTTGAAGCTGAAATTTCTAGGAGATCATTACCATGATATGTAGTACTTACCATAAAAATTTGAAGAACAAGTGATGGTTGGAAGTTGGACTTCCAATTAGCTAAGAATGGGCAGATTTTTATGAAGAAATGGAGAAAAATGGTGGTGGTTTTTTTTGTTTTGGTGATTTATGGCTAATACATGTATAACCCTTGCATATATAATGGATGCATCTCTTTTAATGTGTTGTTGGCAATCCAATGGTGCCACTTGTTGCTTCCTCATTGGGCCAAGTGTTGGCACTACAACAAACAACTCCATTTTTGCAAGAATGCAATTACACCACTCATCTTGTAGTTGACTTATAAGGATGTTACTTGGGTTTCTCCTTTTCCCACCAATTGCACTTGTTTGTCTCTTGGTTATTTATTCGTTCCTTTGTCCGGGTATTACTCAATTTCCTTGCTTGTTCGTTGATCGTTCGAGGGAATAACTCATTCGTTTCTAGTTAGGGTTTTACCGAAAACCTTCTTAATATTTCTAATACTATTCTTCATCTTACTTAATACTTCTCGAATTTAAATTCCTTAATTCCCTTTTATAACTCCTTAAGTCTTGTAGTGTCCAGGGAAATCTCGGAGAAAATAAAAGTGCTCTTTTTCTGAATCCGACGGCTTTTACATACACTTATTTTCTTCCTGGATCACTAATACGAACTCAGAAATCCGTTCCGAATACCGGGTATATCATTATTATAATAATATTCCAAATTCCACCAAAATCACTATTCATCACTTATTTTTATTTAATTCCTATAATTAGGAAAATGAACCTGGTTCACTCTCGAGTGCTTCTTAACCTTTTTACGGAACCGCTGGACTTATAATAGATATTGATTTGGATGACACAAGAATAATCTTACTTGAAGTAATATACTTATATCCTTAGGAGATAGATCATTCTTACCTATGCCGTCAACCAAAAGTATTCTGCATGACATGTAAGTAATTGAATTCAAATCCGTTCCATTTATTTAATAGATCTTCGTTACATCGCAGTCATAACCACTATTCATTCTTACATCATTAAATACATAAAAGTTTTAATCCCACCCAAAATCTGGGTTCTTACAGTCTCCCCTCCTTAAAAGGATTCCGTCCCGGAATCAGTTTGAAAACAAGTGGGGGTACTTTTCTTGCATTGCGCTTTCAAGTTCCCAGGTGGATTCTTCTACATTGTGGTTCTGCCACAAAACTCTGACTAGCTGAATGACCTTGTTTCGGAGCACTTGCTCTTTCCGGTCTATGATTTCCACAGGTTGCTCCACATAGGTCAGGTCTGGTTGCATATCCACTTGCTCATACTCTACAATATGCTTTGCATCCGGATTATACTTCCTCAGCATCGAAACATGAAACACATTGTGCACCTGCTGTAGATTCGGGGGCAATGCGAGTTCATAAGCTAGTTCCCCAATCCGTCTCAAGATCTCAAATGGTCCAATGTATCTGGGACTCAGCTTTCCTTTCTTCCCAAATCTCATTAAACCTTTCCAAGGTGACACTTTCAAGAACACTAGGTCCCCTACCTCGTATTCCTTGCCTTTCCGAGCTAAGTCGGCATATTTCTTTTGTCGATCCTGGGCTGCTACCAACCGTCCTCTGATTAGATCTACTGCATCTTTAGTTCGTTGGACCACTTCGGGCCCGAGCATCTTTCGCTCTCCAACTTCATCCCAATACAAGGGAGATCGACATTTTCTTCCATAAAGGGCCTCATAAGGTGGCATCCCAATGCTTGAATGATAACTGTTATTATAGGAGAACTCAACCAATGGCAAGTGATCATCCCAACTCCCCTTGAAGTCTATCGCGCAGACTCTCAACATATCCTCTAGTGTTTGGATGGTCCTTTCACTTTGCCCATCTGTCTGGGGGTGGTAGGCTGTGCTCATGTTCAGCCGGGTCCCTACACATTCTTGAAAACTTCTCCAAAACCTGGAGTTAAATCTAGGATCTCGATCGGATACTATTGCAACTGGGACTCCATGTCGCGCCACTATCTCTTTTAAGTAGGTGTCCACCAGTCTATCGACCGTGTACCTTTCGTTGATCGGGAGAAAGTGAGCCGATTTCGTCAGTCGATCTACAATTACCCATATGGTGTCATGATTAGCCTTGGTCCTGGGTAAACCTACTACGAAATCCATGGCTATATGTTCCCATTTCCATTCTGGAATCTCTAAGGGATGTAGAAGTCCGCTGGGTCTCTGGTGCTCTGCCTTCACTCGTTGGCAGGTCAAGCATCTGCTTACCCACTCTGCTACGTCCTTTTTCATATTGGGCCACCAGTAATACTCCTTCAAATCCCTATACATTTTAGTGCTACCGGGGTGCACTGAGTATCTTGAGTTGTGTGCCTCATTTAAAATCTCATCCTTGAGCTCCTGAACATTTGGGATCCATATCCTGTACGTGTACCTCATGATCCCTTCCTTATCTCTTTCGCACTTAATTTCCTCCCCGGTCATTAGCTCTTCTATGGAGTTCTTTTCTTCCTCCATCATCCGTTCCTGGCACAGTCTAATCTTTTCTAGCAATGGAGGTTGGATTCTAATTTCCATCAACTTTTCTTGGCCCTCTTCAGGTAACTTAACCTCGATTTCCAACTTCTCAAAATCCTTCACTAGCTCTTTCTCTGAAGTTATCATCTTGAGCTTCTCTTTCCGACTAAGGGCGTCAGCCACCACATTGGCTTTACCCGGGTGATATCGAATTTCACAGTCGTAATCCTTGATTAACTCTAACCACCTCCTCTGGCGCATGTTAAGCTCTTTCTGAGTGAAAATGTATTTGAGGCTCTTATGGTCTGTGTAAATCTCGCATTTTTCCCCATACAGGTAGTGTCTCCAAATCTTTAAAGCGAAGACTATGGCTGCTAGTTCTAGATCATGCGTGGGATATCTGACTTCATAATCCTTCAATTGCCTAGACGCATACGCTATTACCTTGCCGTGCTGCATAAGCACGCATCCCAGTCCTTTATGCGAAGCGTCACTGTAAATCACGAAATCTCCTTTTCCATCAGGTAATGCCAGCACTGGGGCTGTCACCAGCCTCTTCTTTAACTCCTGGAAACTCTTCTCGCATTTCTCAGTCCATTCAAATTTCTCGGTTTTACGGGTAAGTCGAGTTAATGGAGCTGCGAGTTTCGCAAAGTCTTGGACAAATCTCCTGTAATATCCGGCCAGTCCAATGAAACTCCTCACCTCGGTTGGAGTAGTTGGCCGTTCCCAGTTTGAAACTGCTTCTATCTTGGAGGGGTCAACCAACACTCCTTCTCTATTGATCACGTGCCCTAAGAATTGTACCTCATTTTTCCAAAACTCACACTTGGAGAACTTGGCATATAACTGCTCCTTCCTGAGTATTTCTAAGGTTATCCTTAAATGTTCAGCGTGTTCTGCCTCTGTCTTTGAGTAGATGAGAATATCATCAATGAAAACTATCACGAATTTGTCCAAATATTCCTTGAACACCTTATTCATTAGGTCCATGAAGGCTGCTGGGGCGTTGGTCAATCCAAACGACATAACTAAGAACTCATAATGTCCATATCTGGTGCGGAATGCAGTCTTCGGGATATCTTCAGGTTTGATCTTCAGTTGGTGATATCCCGTTCTCAAATCAATCTTAGAGAAGTATTCAGCTCCTCTTAGCTGGTCAAACAAATCGTCTATCCTGGGCAATGGATACTTATTCTTTATGGTTAGCTTGTTCAATTCTCTGTAGTCGATGCATAACCTCATACTTCCATCCTTTTTCTTAACAAACAACACTGGTGCGCCCCAAGGCGACACACTGGGCCTTATCATGCCCTTATCCAACAATTCCTGTAATTGTTTAGCTAGCTCCTTCATTTCTACTGGGGCTAGTCGGTACGGGGCCTTCGAAACTGGCGCCGTCCCCGGGGCTAATTCGATGGCAAACTCAATTACCCTATCAGGTGGTAGTCCAGGAAGATCTTGTGGGAACACGTCCTCGAACTCATTAACTACCAGAATGTCCTGCAATCTTGGCACTTCCTTCTGAGTATCTATAACGTAGGCTAAATAAGCCTCGTTCCCTTTTCGTAACAATCTCTTGGTTTGCGCCATGGTCAGAATTTTCTGGGTCTGTCGCATCCCTTTAAACACTATTTCTTTCTTCCCTGGGGTTTTCAACTTAACCTTTTTCCCTTTACAATCTATCTGCGCATCATTGCGAGACAACCAACCCATACCCAAAATGACATCGAATTCCCCTAGCTTAAAAGGAATTAAATCGACATAGAAGGATCGTCCTCCTATTTCTAGCTTACAATCGGGGTGAATTTGATTAACCGGTACGATTTCCTGATTAGCTATTTCTACTTGTAAGGAATCTCTTAGTTGCTGGGTTTTAAGTTTCAAGTTATGCGCAAAATCTCTAGATATAAAAGACTTAGTTGCTCCTGAATCAAATAAGACATTTGCACTGACTGAATTAAGAGAAAAAGTACCTGCTATGACATCTGTGTCCCTCACGGCATCTTGTACTGACATATTGAAAGTCCTAGCAGTTGGTGGCCTATTTGAGGCAACCTTGCTTGCTCCTGATGCTGCTGGTTTGCTCTTTGGGCAATCCTTCCTCATGTGCCCTCGCTGTCCACACTGGAAACAGGTTGTGCTGTTAGGGATGACCGTGGTGCAAGCGGTAGCATAATGCCCAGCTCGCCCACACTTATAACAGTTTATCTGCTTCAGGTTGCACACCCCGGAGTGCCTCTTCCCACAAGTAGCACACAATGGCAATGGAGGTCGAGAAGGGTTGGAACGGGACATTCCTGATTGGTGGCCGCCCTGGCTCACACTCACACTCGCAGATGGTTTAAACCCTACACTCCTCCCTGGTAGGGAAACTGCTCCTCGATTAAACTTGGTTGGGGGTTTTCCTCCAGCGGATCTTCCGCCCATACTAACATGCTTTCTCTTTATCCCCCCTTTCTCTCTCTCTCTCTCTGCATCTGATCACTACCAGCCTCCACAATGGTTGCCTTCTGCACCAAGGTGGCATAATCTGTAATCTCTAAAATAGCCACCCTATTCTGGATCCACTGTTTCAGCCCTTGTTGAAACCTGTTAGCTTTCTTCTCTTCTGTGTCTACAAACTCTGGCACAAATCTTGATAGCTCAGTAAATTTAGCCTCATAGTCAGCCACTGACATATTGTTCTGTTTCAGTTCCAAGAACTTAAGTTCCATCTGGGTTTTCATGAACTTCGGGAAGTACTTCTCCAGGAATAATTGTTTGAACCTTTCCCAGGCTATGACAGCATCAGTCTCCATGTTTTTCTTGGCTTCCCACCAATAATTGGCCTCTCCCTTTAGTAGGTAAGTAGCAAAAACAGTCTTCTGAGCCTCATTGATACTCAGAATCTCAAAAGACTTTTCCATTTCTTTGATCCAGGCCCTCGCCTCAACGGGATCAGCCGATCCGTGGAACTCTGGGGGCTTAAGGGACTTAAAGGCCCTAAAGGAATTTGCCACTGAAGTGTTGTTGCTTGGTGGTGGTTGGGGGTATTGGTTCAAATTCTGCCTAAGTAGATCCATAAACTGGCCCATGGGGTTTCCGCCCTGGTTCTCCCCTTCCTGTTCTACTTCAGTTTCTCCACCCTCTATTTCCCTTTCAAATTCTTCAGAGTACAGGGGTTCATCCTCTGCTCCATACTGGGAATCTTCTTGCTCATTATAGTCCTGATCTTGTTCCTCACTACTTCCATGGTTTTCCTCGTGTTGGTTGTGACTTTCTTGGTCAGTAGATTCGCGGGGGTTAGCCCTAGTGCCCATTCATCTTGGAGGCATTTTACTGAAAATTTGGAAAGTTATACATTAGGTTCACTGATCTGTTTTAGAGGATTTTTCCTTGCACATTTCTTTACATGATTGGGTTTAAAATCCCACAGTTTTATATCTCATGGCAACTTAATCGAAAAGTAATACATATGCTAATAAACTCGTGATCACATCCCAACAAAATTGTAATGACTGAAATGGAAACAAATATATACCAGGTACCGAAAAGGTACAACATCCGAGTTACAACGATAGTTTAAAGTACAACCATCCTAACAACAACAACAAGTCAAAAGTGAAATATGCTGTCTATCTGTCTAGTCTGCAAAAAGGGAAAACAAGTACAAGAAAACCATCCCTACAAAAGCCGGCACCACTATGTCCGTACATGACTAGACAACTAGACCACTGCATCACTACATCTGAAATCAGCCGTCACGACGAAACATCCTCCGAACCCTCCCCATGGCGATGCGGAAAACCTCCTCAGCCGCTGCTCTGTCTACCCTACCATGCCCATCAGTAGGCAACTGTCGCACCCTCACCCGAGCCCTCAGCTCGATGCGGGTCACAGCCCTATACCCAACTCTGTCACTGATAGTCCTCCTGCCCTGCACCCTCATCCGGGCGGCTCTCTCTGCTGCTAACTCACTCCTAGACTCTGCCAACCTGGCATCTGCCACAGACAACTCTCTATAAAGCCCGTTCACAATCAAGTTGTGAACACATACTGGGACTCCTCCTATCGGGGCATGAGGTGGGGTGGATGGCTCAGCTGGAGCGGCAGTCTCTGTCTGCTGGGGCTCTGGGGTAAGCTCCTCAAACTCGCCGGGGTAGGGGCTCACAGGTAGTGGTGGTGGGGTAGGGGCTCTCTCAACAGGGAGGAGTGGCACAAAAAGTCCAGGACTCCCTACAGCACCAACTACTGGCTCATCTATATCTCCCTCAACACCCTCATCCACCGGCACCACCTGATCCGTGGTCATGTCAGTGTCATCTCCCATAGTCCTGAACTCAGTCATAACCTAATAATCATCATCCTCAACCACTAACTCAGCGTCCTGTCCTGTCTGGACCCCCTCCGGGTCCTCCTCCCCCTCAGTCTCAACAACATCTGTGTCAGCATCATCCTGGACCTCCTCAGGGTCCTCCTCCTCAGACTCGATCACATCAGTATCAGCCTCAACCTGGACCTCCTCAGCGTCCTCCTCCTCAGGCTCAGTGTCATCCTCAGGCAAGTGCTCATAGTATGGGTCCCTAGTCCGGAACATGTCCTCATCATGCTGTCTCGCAGCTGCCTCCTGGGCCGACAAGTCGCTCGCCTACACAAGACGAACTATGTTACTATCATGATACTTAAAAAGTTCCCGTAAGGGTTTTAGGTGAACCTGGCAAGGGTTCTTATTATATTATTGAATTTATTATTATATAACGTCGTATCATCTCTTGGGATATATAACTCTCGCTCTGATACCATCTCTGTAACACGCCCAGATCCGGGGTCAGGGATCTGGTGGTTACGGTCTTACATCCATTCATAATACTTGACTTGAGTCCACAATAAATAAATCACATCCTGTGACCCCACAATAATTACCACTCACACACACAACAGTTATAGTCCCAGAGATGAAATTGAAATAAGTCTTACATTAAAGGGTTACGAATAAAAGTTATTACAATCCCAAAAGGATAACATCATAGGTTTAAAAATTTTGCCGTTGATTACATTAATTATACATATAGTTAAACAGGAAACAAAAGCTGTCTAACTATGCTACCTCAGCAATGGCGGCTAGCATCTCAGCGGGTAGTCCGGTGGGTCGGGTAACCTGCTTGCGCCGAGTGCGCCTGACGCGAGCCATCTGTCCTAGCTGTTGTTGTGACATAATATAAACAAAGCAAGGGTGAGCGAAAGCCCACCAACAAATATATAACTGAACGATAATTTAAAACAGTTCAAAGCTATCTTTTAAACCATATGCCATGCATTTACGGAAATGATGCCAGTATAATATGAACGATGAAGTTACAAGGTAACTTAAAGTATTTGTTTGAAGGAATATCTGCTACATCAAAGTAAGCGAGATATTATTATCGTTATTAAGAAGAGGAACTTGCAAGAAAGGGTTGCAATTCCAGTTATGACTCTTTTCCAACTCTGCCAACAGTAATCATGTTGCAGGAAATAAATGAATTTGGATGATGAACCAATGATGGAGTATTCACCGCGCCCGCTGTTCCAATCTTGATGATCAGTCGAGATCGTACAGCTCAATTTAGATTTACTACCGGTAGAAGGAAGAACTGACGGCTTTACTTGTATACCGCCATGCTAGCTCTCCCCGGCCAACGGTTGGGCCAAGGGGATGGACCGGCGCTACTCGGCCTCTTACACGACTCCTAGTTCAAATAGAGTTCATGATTCTGAATATAACGTTCGTCCCCCTTTCCCCAAGTATAATACTTGTTGATAAGACTCCACAAAGTAGTCGTATCTAGTTGGAAAGGAAAATTTACCAATAACTCCCAAGCTATTACTTGGTAACGGATATCAACTTGTTCCAGTAATCTTACCCCTCGAAAGATGAGAAGGTAAACAACGACTTAATAAGTCAACGGCACCCGAGTTGCGGGTGAAGGGAATACTTTATGACCGGGAAGTCGACAAGATAAATAACATTTTTCCAAGTAAGGTTCCCTTATTATTAAGAAGATAGACTCAAAGATGAATGATGTCTGGGAACCTTTCTTGATATAAGATTAATAATAATATGACTTCGAAATATTTTCTGTAATAATCGAAGAAGATTAACCTTATCGAGATTATTCTAAGTATGGAATAAATATTCAGAGAATATTTATTGAGTTAAAATATTGAAAGAATATTTGGGAATATGAAAGAATATTTTTAATCAGAGTATTTCTCAAAATAATCCCTGAAGAAATATCAGGAGAATATTTATTGAATAAATAAATATTTAAATGAATATTCAAAACAATATTCATTAATTAATAAGACCTGAAAAGAATATTTAAGGTAATATTCATGATTAATTAGGAATTTAAATGAATGTTCAAAAGTAATATTCATTTAATGAATAATATCCTAAATGAATATCAAGTAATATTCATTTAGTAATCCAAGCCTTAAGGAATATTCGAAATAATATTCGATAATTAAATCAAGCTTCAGATGAATATTAAAATAATATTCATCAAGTATTTAATATCTTAAATGAATATTCAAAAGTAATATTGATTTAATAAAATAATAATCTAAAAGAATATCCAAAATAATATTCATTTAATAGTCTCATCTTTAGAAGAATATTCGAAATAATAGTCGATAATCAGTTCGACTCTGAATGAATATTGAGAAATATTATTCGTTGAATAGTTACGTTCAAATAATTATTTGAAGTAAGGATCGTTAAAATAATTAGTCTCGAACGAATATTCAAATAATATTCGTCGCCCAAATAATAGAAAATATTTACTTAAATATCTTCTTCCGAGGTAATCTCGATATATCAAGGAATATTGACTCCCGGTCTATTTTTGATTAATAAGATATATACGCCCTTCTATGAGGGTCTTATAATAACCGGCTTATAACTGATATATAACTATCTAGCTTATAAGCCAACAATAACATTCAGGGAACAAGTATATCAATTCAACTTGAAAGTAGGCATGCATGCAATGGCATATGTATATCAGCAATCATATATATATATTTAGTCAATCACAACAACAGCCTAAAAGAAGGGAATTGAAACTTGCCTGGTAGTCGAGTACGGTAAGGGGTTGTGGTAGCGGGTCCCGGTTCAGCCTGGTGATCTATAAATAGCCAAGGCATTCGGGATTAATCACTTAACATATTAAAAGTTAAGTTATACTTAAATCGAAACACGTTCTCGAGTTATCTCGTTATACCCCTATTAGTGGATTACTTATTATCACTGATCCGACCCGACATTCGTTCGTTAATACGACATGTCACTGCACTTATACTTGGGACATACTTGAGTCATACGAGTTCTAAGGTTGATCGTTACGAACCAATCTTATACTCCGAGTTTTATCGCCCGTTTTCTAAGTGTTTTACCAAAGTTACAAAAGAGTCGTCTTTTAGGGGTTCGTTCGCGTTTAACCTTGACTCGAACATTTTTAATAAATCGAAAAATGCTCTTTTTGACATACGGTTTTCTTTCACACCTTCCTTCTTACCCCTAGTATTTATTTACCAAGATTCGCCATGACGTTACATTGCTTACGAGGGTTCAATTTCAGTTACGAACTTTTGTTTACGGATTCGAACTACTTTTAGTAATTTAGTCATAAATCCTAAACCGTAAGTCCGTTTCACGTGATCTTTATATCAAAACGAATCTTATAACATAATCTAGCCTTTCATGGCAAAATCAGAGACTGGACAGTGTGTTCATGCTACTGCTAATCACGGTTTCTTAAGGCTAACGACAATCGGGCATTACGACGGCTATGTTTACATGATTTCCAAATTTCAAACCATCCAATAATTATAGTTTCCACTCCAAACAACATTTACATGTTATTCAACCATGAACTAAGACCAAGCAATGTCTTTCCGTTCATCTAAACTAATTTCACATTTAATAAATCCCAATCATAATCTTAAGGTCCTAAAGATGCATTAAATCCATATAACTCATCTAAAATACCAAAACTTAAACTAAGAGCTTGGTTTTCAAGAGTGGTATACCTTCCTTGGTGTATGTATGAACTTATCAAGCCTTGTTTAGCCCTTATCTAGCCTTAGTATAGCTTGAATAATCAAAAGAAATCAAGAAATAAAAGTTAGTTTATGAAGAACACTATTCATCATCATCTTTGATGATTTATTTGAAAATGATAAAAGATGAATTTGAAGCTGAAATTTCTAGGAGATCATTACCATGATATGTAGTACTTACCATAAAAATTTGAAGAACAAGTGATGGTTGGAAGTTGGACTTCCAATTAGCTAAGAATGGGTAGATTTTTATGAAGAAATGGAGAAAAATGGTGGTGGTTTGTTTTGTTTTGGTGATTTATGGCTAATACATGTATAACCCTTGCATATATAATGGATGCATCTCTTTTAATGTGTTGTTGGCAATCCAATGGTGCCACTTGTTGCTTCCTCATTGGGCCAAGTGTTGGCACTACAACAAACAACTCCATTTTTGCAAGAATGCAATTACACCACTCATCTTGTAGTTGACTTATAAGGATGTTACTTGGGTTTCTCCTTTTCCCACCAATTGCACTTGTTTGTCTCTTGGTTATTTATTCGTTCCTTTGTCCGGGTATTACTCAATTTCCTTGCTTGTTCGTTGATCGTTCGAGGGAATAACTCATTCGTTTCTAGTTAGGGTTTTACCGAAAACCTTCTTAATATTTCTAATACTATTCTTCATCTTA
The DNA here is from genome assembly GCA_036435485.1 of Saposhnikovia divaricata. NCBI lineage: Eukaryota > Viridiplantae > Streptophyta > Magnoliopsida > Apiales > Apiaceae > Saposhnikovia > Saposhnikovia divaricata. The sequence goes on from CM071594.1 coordinate 61,476,065, forward strand.
CTTAATATTTCTCGAATTTAAATTCCTTAATTCCCTTTTATAACTCCTTAAGTCTTGTAGTGTCCAGGGAAATCTCGGAGAAAATAAAAGTGCTCTTTTTCTGAATCCGACGGCTTTTACATACACTTATTTTCTTCCTGGATCACTAATACGAACTCAGAAATCCGTTCCGAATACCGGGTATATCATTATTATAATAATATTCCAAATTCCACCAAAATCACTATTCATCACTTATTTTTATTTAATTCCTATAATTAGGAAAATGAACCTGGTTCACTCTCGAGTGCTTCTTAACCTTTTTACGGAACCGCTGGACTTATAATAGATATTGATTTGGATGACACAAGAATAATCTTACTTGAAGTAATATACTTATATCCTTAGGAGATAGATCATTCTTACCTATGCCGTCAACCAAAAGTATTCTGCATGACATGTAAGTAATTGAATTCAAATCCGTTCCATTTATTTAATAGATCTTCGTTACATCGCAGTCATAACCACTATTCATTCTTACATCATTAAATACATAAAAGTTTTAAACCCACCCAAAATCTGGGTTCTTACAACTAACCCAACGCTCGCTACATGGGTATTATTGTATAAGCCTTTCGGGGTCTCATCCATTACACGGTTAAATAAGCATGCTTGTATATATGTGTCGTAGTAGTTAGTAATAAAGCATGAATTTCTGTCTACCTTGGATAAGGATGGAGGTGTTCTTAGGTTATGAAGTGTCTACAGTCTATTCTATTTATAAACCTGTGATTGTCTTGACGAAGAGCATGTATGATTTTTGACCTAGTTTTGGGAGTATTTCTGATGAGCATTACACACACGCACGTTTCTGTTCATGTATTGTTAGTATACGGGAACTTGGTCGAGCTCTATTTGGATTTAGATGCATTCTCTAAAATATTTGCTTGCTAGTTGGTTTTGGTTAGTTTGAAGGGGATCGTTGCATTTTCATTCTAGTTGCATTCATGCATTGCGTTGCATTCATGCATTGCATTGCATTAGGTTAAATGGATTTTGTGGGTACATTCACTATAGGCCCTTACGAGACCTTACTCGTCCACTGGGGCTGCCTGGGGGTTTAAAGGGCTTGTTGCATATGCCAAATGCAACCGTGATCACCTACGGAAGTGGTACTAGCTAGTTAGTTAGTTGTAATTGTTTATGCTTGAGGACTAGCATCGGTTTAAGTTTGGGGGTGTGATAAGTGGATTTATATCCACTTGGATCGCTTCAATTCGGCTTAAATTGATTGTCTTGGACTCAAGTTTATTGTAGTTTTGATGTGTTTTGCTTAGTTGTGCAGATTTATAAGAATGTCGATTATGGGTGATGCTTCTATCGTGTTTGGAGGATTAATTGATTAAAATTCGGATTTTCCGGGAAGGTTGCGCAGTCTACACTGTTTTGGCCATATCTGGAGTTCTATAAGTCCGTTTGAGGCCCGTAAGCTGTCCACGCGAAGCTTGGAAGATTTCTACAACTTAGGACAGGACTCGCACATGCAAGTTGCGTGTGGTGAGAGCAGATTGCGCGACTAGCAGACTGATGGGAGCAGAGAATTTACTATTTTGCCCTTTTCAAGTTCTAATTGTATTTTGGGCAGTTTTTGGTACATAAATCGAATTCTAATTGTAATAGAAGGCAATTTCTTGATGGGCAAGACTTGGAGTGCCTATATAAACACATCCAACCCTTTCTAAATTAGACAATTAGGAATTAGATAATTAGATATCTTGTACATAATATAGCTTAGATCTGCAAGGGAGAAAATGGGAGAAAGATTCAACGATCGTGACAAGCAACGGATCTAGATCTACTTCATCTTTTGTATTATAGATTTGTTTTCTCAACTCTTGTTTTATTAATATTATTACTTTCTTTCATATCTTGTCTTCTATCATGGTTTCATCAGATCCCATGATGACGAGCGGTTCGATTATGAACTAATCGTTGTCATGGGATTCTAACAGATTTATCTATGTAGCTTAGTAGTTTGATTGCTTTAAAGATTTATGTGTGGTGAATTCTTGATATCCTCGTATGGTTGTGTTTCATGTTTTTAGATGAGTCATGAACATCTAATTTGTTAATCTCTTGCGAAACGAGAGTGGATCTTGAGATTTAGAACTTGCCATGCTAGCATAGGATAGGTTGATATTATTATCATGATTTGTGGCATACATAGAGATATGATGCTACCCTATGTGATCTATGTGGATAACTTGTGCTTCAACCTTTATGTTTTCAAATTCTATAGAGATATAGGGTCTAAACATAATTGGTGTCTACCCATCTTCTATCTCTTTTGTGGATGCATGCGTAATTTGGTATTAGTATACCGAGAGGTAGCTTTTACTTGTTTCGTGTTATCCGATCAGATATCAAAACCATCATATGTATTGATTAAAGGCATCAACTCTAAGTGAAGTAGATGATGAAGTTAGGATTCCATGTTTTCTTGCATATTAGTAATTCAATTTTAATTCTCATTAGTTAGTAATTTGTAGTTTGTTAATTGGTATCCTAGTTAATTATAGTTAGTAAAAACTTAATATTGTTAATTGTCTTAGCAGTGCATAATAACCATACATTGTAGCATAGGTACAAAACTGAATTGAAACCTAAGATCTCTGTGGGAACGAACTTGACTTCTATCTGTATTACTTGTGACCATGTACGCTTGCGTGTTTTAGTGTAAACAAGTATCCACTTTGGTGAATAGCTCAGAGGCTTTAAATCCAGAAAGAGATTGGTCCTTGAGTCTCTGCACTTCAAATTTGGTCATTTCATGAACAGGGACTTCAGTCACCAGCTTATCTCCATATTGATTTGCAAAAAGAGTCCTCAGCATGGCATTTGCATCTGTTGTCTGATTTGTCAGTTTCTTCATTTGAGTGGCCATATTCTTGATAGCACTTTGAGCTAAGACCAATCCATTGTCGATCTTGATGCAGGTAGCCTTGCATTCTTGAATGGTCTTGATAACAGAGTTGAGTGAAGGAAACTTGGAGTCAAAATCTCTCTTAATTTCATTTACTTCCTTGACTGTGGCTGCACATACCTCATTAATGTCAGTTTTAAGGCCCTTGCCTAGATAGTGAGCAGCCTTCGGAGTTCCCTTGTAAGTATCATTCACAGCTTCATACACTTCACTAGGGGTTAAAGATTTGGAATTTGACCCTAATGAAGTGATGTACTCTTCTATGAGAAATTGAAGACCCTCTGATAGACCAATGTCATTCTTGCCTTACAACCAAGCATCCACATTGCCATCTCTCTCAGCCTCATCTGCTATTTTCTCATTCTACATCTCCACATCTTCTTTATGACATAGCAGAATGGCTGCATAATCTGGATTTGACAAATTTGAGGTGACAAGGTGTTGGGCAATTTTTATAAACTCAGGGATCTGATCCACAACTAAGCTTTGAAGTGCTTCAACCATCAATTGTGGTGGAACAGATCCTAATCCTGAAGCACTGTCATGTTGCACAGGATTTAGCCATTATGACAGAAAGTCAGAGCTAGAGCTAGGCAAGCTAGACTCCTTAGTTACAGATGCAACTTCTGCAACCGGATGGATTGACTCTACTAATGTTGTCTCCATAGAAGTGGGATAAGTTACAACAGTAGTTGACACAGGCACAGAGTCTCTAATGAAAACTAGTGAATCCTCTGTATTTGTGATTGTGTCATTAGGATATGCCCCAGCTTGCATTCCCTCACCATCTAAGTGTGGTTCCTGGGTGGTGAACAAAGTGTCATGCACTAAGTCACTTGAGTCCATTGGCTCACCAAGAAAAGAGAATTCTTGGTGATCAATGCCTTGCTCCTCAATTACTTGAGTTGCAGGCTCCAAAGAAATATCATTGTAAGATTCTGAAAGAAGAGTGTCTTGTAGATTGGATTTTGGCAACTCCCCCTGAGAAATAGAGGGAGTTTCAAGTGTGATGTGCTCTCCACTCAGTGTTATACCAGCCTTATCACTCCCAGGTGCTGACTCATTATAAGATAGTGCATTGGGTAGGATGCTTGATTCTATAGATGCACCCTGTTGAGAGGGTACATCTAGTGAGCTGTTTGCCCCTGATTTTACAACTTCAGCCATTTGTGTGACTGAAGAGGTGGTTTTAGATTTCTTCTTCTTTGGCCTTAGTAAGGGTGACTTAGGTTCCTCACTTTCTAAACCTAATTCTACAGCCAATGCTGCTTCAGATAAGATATTCAATGGTTCAGAAACAATCTATTTTCTCTTCCTTTTCTCCTTTTTACTAACACCACCCTGTTGAGAGGATGATGCAGGTGGCTCTGTGTTTGGTACATTGTTTGGTTGAGGGGGTTGGTTAGAAGGCCCTAGGTTAGCATTTTGTTCTACTTGCTTGGGCTGTGCTAACTCAGACTTAGAGACAAATGTTGGCATGTTGTGGGGGTAAGACTCAAATAACCTCTGCATATGAGGGGTTATTACAAGCCTAACATCCACATCATTCCTAGTCTCCAAGTTACCAAAAATGAGTTTGGTCATGGATTTCGGATAGCCTATTCTATTTCTATTCATCCCAGGTGATAAGTGGATTTTATATCCACTGGGAATGCCTCCGTTCGACTTAAATTGATTGTTTTGGACTCAAGTTGTTGTAGTTTTGATGTGTTTTGCTTAGTTGTGCAGATTTACGAGAATTTTGATTAAAGTGGATGTTTCTATCGTTCTTGGAGAATGAATTGATTAAAATTCGGATTTTCTGGGAAGGCTGCGCAGCTTATACTGTTTTGGCCATATCTGGAGTTCTAGAAGTCCGTTTTCAGCGATCTTACTGCCCGCGCGAAGCTTGAGAGATTTTCTACAATATGGGATAGGAAGCAGGTGCAAGGAACGTGCTGATTAAATTCGCGCACGTGATCTTTTAAAAGAAGGATATAAATTTACTATTTTGCCCTTTTTCTAATTCTAATTGTATTCTGGGCAGTTTTGGTACCTTCTTTAAATTATAATTGTAATAGAAGGTAATTGCTTGTTGGGCAAGATTAGAAGTATCTATATAAACACATCTAGGGATCGGAAAAACATGATTAGAGCACATTGTTAGAGAGATACAATTTGTACGCAGCTTTTAGGATTTTTTCTGGAGAACCATTATTTTCTTTGAAGATTGAAGTTAAAAGGTTTCTTTTCTATATTCTTCTAATTATGATTTCTTTTATTAATTCTTGTTTTGTTAATTTAATCATGTGTAACTAATTCTCTAATCTGAGAATTGGGTAGTATTTTTAATTATCTGTGATTTTCTTGCTTTGCTGATCTGTTATTGAGGGCTTAACACAATTAGGGGAGTCATGAACCTTTGATTGGATTTTAGGGATTGTAATAACTTGGAAGAGGAGTTGCAATTTTAGTACAGGATTTAACAGACATAACTCGAATATTTGATTGGAAGATTAATAGGAGAGTTGTGAGACTTATAATTCTTGGTGCGTAATAGTTTATGATTGTACTTTGATTGTATCACGGAAGTGACAATTAAGGTGTAGTTGTAGACATTATATTGTATCTTGGAAGAGAACATTATAACCTTAGAAGAATTGTTTTCAGCAGAGTAAGAACGTAGATGTCACATAGATATTGAATGTGTATTGAAACCAAGTGAAGAACCCCAGTTCTTGGATTGTTTTCCTCATATATTTTATTCTCAATTGATAATTAGTTTAATTTAGTTTATAAACAAACCAAACATTCTTCTACACTTCTAAATTGTGAGAGATAAAATACTTGAACTTGATATTACATTCAGTCCTTCCCTGCGAACGAACAACAAAAATACTATTAATAAATTGGCGCCGCTGCCGGGGAAGGCGGTATAGTTGAGTTTAGGTTAATTGTTTCTTATTGTTTAGATTTTAATTGGTTCCACAAGTTGTTTTGTTGGTGATTTTCAGGTGTATGCTACGTTCATCTTGCGTTAGAAAATTGGAATTTGACCCTGAAATCGAGCGTACTTTGAGAAAGCTAAGAAAAGATAAAGCTAAGATGGGAGAGCCAGAACCTCGACCAGCTGTTAATGTTGATGCGACTTCTATTTGGGACCATGAGACACCAAATCATGCTAATTGCATGTACAAAACTCCAGAGATTGGTGCAGCCCAATTTAACATTAATCCAAGCTTAATTCAGATGATCAACAATCAAGCTTTTGAAGGAGACATTGAATTAGAAGACCCACACAGACATCTAGAGCGTTTTGTGCAGATGTGTGGCTCATTCAGAATCACTGGCATTACGAGTGATCAGATTCGTCTCCATATGTTTCCCTACTCTATTAAGGGAAGAGCTTTGGAATGGTTTCAGCAACTTCCAAACACTTCGGTTGCTACATGGGAGAGTCTTTCTACTGCATTCTTATCCAAATACTATCCTTCTGACAAGACGCAACAGTTGAGGACTATGATTATGAGTTTTAAAGCACAACCGGGTGAAGGTCTATATCAGGCATGGGAGAGATTCAAGGCACTATTGAGGAAGTGTCCACATCATGGCTTAGAAGATTGGCAGATCATTAGTACTTTTTATGGGGCCATGAATGCAGATATTCGTTTGAGTTTGGATGTGGCTGCTGGTGGAAATTTCAAGAAGGCACCAACTACACAGGCTAAAGCACTCCTTGAGGAATTAGCATCTAATAATTATTCATGGGCACCTAGTGGGACGAGCTCGGCAAAAGCAGCACAAGAATCTGAGATGATCAACATGCTGGCTCAAAAGTTGGATACTCTAACTCAGGAGGTGCGAGGACAAAAGGTAAATGTGAATGCTATTTCTTCACCTATGGAAGGGTATCATGATTATGGTGCTAGTCAGAACTCGTATGTTCAACAATTTCCAGAAGAAGCATCTTTTATTCAAGGAAGACAGCCTTGGCCTGTTCAGAATAATTCTTACTACAATCCGAATCAAAGGCCAAACAATAATCTTTCTTACAGCAATAATCATGCAGCTAATCCTTCCTATGCATTTCCAAGGCAGAATCAACCTCCTGGTTTTCAGTCACGACCGCCATATCAAGCACAGCAGCAGTATCAACCTCCACCAAAGAAAGAATCAGCTGAGTGGGAGGTTGCACTAAATAAGATTATGCAAGGGACTTCTGGGGCATTGGCTAATATGGAATCAAGAATAGATCAGATGGCATCATCTCAAAAGATGCTAGAAACACAGATTGGACAGATTGCCTCAAAGATGGGTGTTCGTGAACAAGGATCTCTTCCTAGTCAACCCGACCAGACTGGTAAAGAGCAATGCAAAGCAATTACTTTGAGGAGCGGAAAAGAGTTGCCCAAGGTTGAGGTTCTTAAGCCTAAAGAGAGTGATGCTGAGAAAGAGGATAAGCCAGTAGAGATTGCTGCAGACACGTCAGAAAAAGAAGATGAGAAGAAGAAGGAAGAAGAATCAGAAAAGCCGTATGTTCCTCCACCACCTTATGTTCCTCCTATTCCATTTCCATAGAGACTTCACAACAGGCAGTTAGAGAAGCAGTAGGAGAAGTTCTTGACTATGTTCCAGCAGTTGCATGTTAATATTCCGTTGGCTGAAGCTTTGAATCAAATGCCACTTTATGCTAAATTTCTTAAGGAGATGTTGACAAAGAAGAGGAAACTTGAAGATGCCGAAACTATTACTCTTAATGCAGAATGCAGTGCAGTCATCCAGAAGGCTATTCCTCAAAAATTGAAAGATCCGGGAAGCTTCTCTTTGCCTTGCACTATTGGGAAGATGGAAAACATGAAAGCCTTGTGTGACTTAGGGGCAAGTGTGAGTTTGATGCCATATTCAATCTGCAAAAGGCTTGGTCTTGGAGAACTTAAAAGGACACGGATTTCACTTCAGTTGGCGGATCGTTCTGTTAAGTATCCATTGGGGGTTATTGAAGACGTGGTTGTTAAAGTGGATAAATTTGTCATACCTTGTGATTTTGTGGTGTTAGAGATGGATGAAGATGTCGAGATACCCATTATCTTGGGACGGCCATTCTTGGCTACTGCTCGCACTACAATCGATGTTAAAGCTGGAAAATTGACATTGAATGTTGGCGAGGACAAAGTGGAATTTGATCTGAATAAAGCAATGAAGATACCTCCTTTTGGAGCAACTTGTTTTACCATTGACATAGTGGATGACATTGTGCAGCTCGAGAATGAACACTTCGTGGGAGCAGAACGGGTGTTAGATGATGTAGTAGAAGAAGAAGCACTGGTTGTACGAGACACAGAAGTTGAGTTGGCTTTTACACTTTCAGAGGCACCACAGGTTGAACTTAAACCTCTACTTGCTAATTTGAGGTATGCTTTTCTGGGTCCTAATGATACATATCCTGTGGTAGTTTCTGCTTTGCTTAGTGATGATGAGAGAGAAAAATTATTACATGTTCTTCGGAAATATAAATCAGCTATTGGTTGGACAATTCAAGATATCAAGGGAATTAGCCCTGCTCTTTGCATGCATAAAATTGCCTTAGAAGATAATCATAAGCCTGTGATTGAGGGACAAAGAAGATTGAATCCGAATTTGCAAGAGGTGGTGAAGAAAGAAATCACTAAGTTGCTTGATGCTGGTATAATATATTCGGTTCCACACAGTAAATGGGTTAGCCCTATTCATGTTGTGCCTAAGAAAGGTGGGATGACTGTTGTTCACAATGAGAAGAATGAGTTGATTCCTACGAGAACAGTAACAGGTTGGAGAGTTTGCATTGATTATAGGAAGTTGAATAATGCTACTCGCAAAGATCACTTTCCCCTCCCATTTATTGATCAAATGCTCGAAAGGTTGGCGGGTAATGAGTATTACAACTTTCTGGATGGATTCTCGAGTTACTTTCAGATTCCTATTGCACCCGAAGATCAAGAGAAGACCACCTTTACTTGTCCTTATGGCACTTTTGTTTATCGGAGGCTTCCTTTTTGTTTGTGTAATGGACTTTCGACGTTTCAACGGCTAATGAACCACATTTTCTCAGATTTTATAGGGCGAGACATGGAGGTCTTTATGGATGACTTCACGGTTTATGGTTCTTCTTTTGAATTATGTCTAGCCAGTTTATCAAAGGTGTTGCAGAGATGTACTGAAACGAATCTTGTTCTTAATTGGGAAAAATGTCACTTCATGGTGAAGGAAGGTATTGTGCTTGGGCATAAAATCTCTAGTAAAGGCATTGAGGTCGATAGAGCAAAAATTGAAGTTATTGAAAAATTGCCACCACCTTCATTTATGAAAGGTATTCGAAGCTTTCTTGGGCATGCTGGTTTTTATCGACGGTTCATCAAGGACTTCTCCAAGTTAGCTCGGCCACTCTGCAATCTTCTCGAAAAGGATCGTGTTTTTGACTTTGATGAAAGTTGTCTTGATGCTTTTAACAGGTTGAAGAAGGAACTTACTTCTGCACCCATAGTTACATCTCCCAATTGGAGCTTGCCATTTGAGCTCATGTGTGATGCTAGTGACTATGCTGTGGGTGTTGTTCTTGGGCAGAAGAAGGATAAGCGGATGCACGTGATAGCTTATGCAAGCAAGACTCTTGATGATGCACAAATCAACTATTCCACTACGGAGAAAGAGCTACTCGCAGTGGTATTTGCACTTGATAAATTCAGATCCTATCTTGTTGGGTCTAAGGTGATTGTCTATTCGGATCATGCTGCTATTCGTTTCTTGATGACGAAGAAGGATGCCAAACCTCGTCTAGTTCGTTGGATTCTTTTACTTCAGGAATTTGATCTTGAGATTCGAGATAAGAAGGGGTGCGAGAACTTGGTAGCTGATCATTTATCTAGGTTGGACCAAGGAGATGGAGAGGTAGGAGGTGAAATACCTATTAATGATAAATTTCCGGAGGAGCAACTTCTAGTTGTGTCTATGTCTACACCATGGTATGCAGATTTTGTGAATTACATTGTGGGAGGAGTTGTGCCTGATAATCTTTCTTATAACCAGAAGAAGAAGTTCTTTTATGATGTGAAGCATTACTATTGGGAGGAACTGCTGCTTTACAAAGAATGTGCTGATGGAATGTTTCATAGATGTGTACCTCATGATGAAGTTCCTCATATTTTCAGGCATTGTCATTCTCTAGAGTGTGGAGGTCATAACAGTAGCATGAAGACAGTGGCGAAATTTTTGCAGTCAGGATTCTATTGGCCAACCATGCATCAAGATGCTAGAGACTTTGTGGCTAAATGTGATAGATGTCAATGAGTTGGGAATATTTCGAGGAGGAACGAGATGCCTTTACAGTCTGTTCTTGAGGTGGATATTTTCGATGTGTGGGGGATGGATTTCATGGGTCCATTTCCATCTTCTTATGGAAACCAGTATATTTTGGTGGGAGTTGATTATGTCTCTAAATGGGTTGAAGCGATTGCATCTCCTACTAATGATGCTAGAGTGGTGAAGAAGTTCCTAAAGAAAAATGTGTTCACTAGATTTGGAGTGCCAAGGGCTATTATCAATGATGGAGGTTCGCACTTTTGCAATAAGCAGGTGGCTGATCTCTTGAAAAAGTATGGTGTGACACAAAAGGTGGCAACTCCTTATCATCCGCAAACAAGTGGACAAGTTGAGATTTCGAATCGTGAGCTGAAGTCAATTTTGGAGAAGACAGTGGCAAGTTCGAGAAAAGATTGGTCAACAAAGCTTGATGATGCTCTTTGGGCATATAGGACGGCATTTAAAACACCTATTGGGATGTCTGCATATAGGTTGGTTTTTGGGAAGCCATGTCATTTGCCGGTGGAACTTCAGCATAAGGCGTTTTGGGCGATAAGAAATTTGAATTTTGATCTAAAATCCGCGGGAGAGAAGCGTTTGCTTCAACTTGGAGAGCTTGAGGAGATTCGGCTCCAGTCTTATGAAAATGCTAGTATCTACAAGGAGAAGACCAAATTGTGGCATGATAAGCACATTCAGAAGAAGGAATTTGAGGTTGGGCAACAAGTTCTATTGTTTAATTCAAGACTCCGTTTATTCCCCGGAAAGCTCAGATCGCGATGGTCCGGACCTTTTGAGATTGTGAAGGTCTACCCTAATGGGGTTTGTGAGATTACTAGAGAAGGGTCAGATGTATTCAAGGTGAACGGGCAAAGACTTAAGCCATACCTGCTAGAAGAAACAGTGGAGCGAGGGATGAACATTCTTCGCCTTCAAGCCCCTATCATCGGTTGAGAATCGGCGTCGGGCTAACGACGTTAAACAAATGCGCTTCGTGGGAGGCAACCCACGCGTTTGTGTAAAAAAAAAAATTTGAGTGTTGTCAGTGTGAAAAAAGAAAAAAAAATCGAAATTTCTGAGTGAAACGCAGGCTGCGCCTGCGTTTCTGTATGAGGGGCAGGTTGCAGGTGAGTAACGCAGGATGCGCCTGCGTTACTGGTATAGGGGCAAGCTGCGGATGTGTTACGCAGGCTGCGCCTGCGCATCTGTCCTTTGGGCAGTTTGCTTTCCACGCGCGCGACTTGCGTGAAGAGTGCTCCGAAATTTTTTTTTTCTCAGTTGCTTTTCTTACTCTGTTCGAGGTGTATGCATCCATATATATATAAAAAAAAAAAAATTCTTTCACCTCAATTCTTTTTATACACTTCCCTAAACCCAATTCTTTTCCTATCTCAATTCCAAAAATTAAAAAATCCTCCATCTCCTATTTAAATCTCAAAACCTATCTCAATTCAAATTCTTTTTCCCTAAATTTTTAAATCCTATTTCTATCTCACATCAAATTCTTACCCACCAAAATTTCTCCCATACACATTAAAATTTATATTCATCCTATCCCACCATTATCTATATATACCCATACATATACACCCAATTCATTCTCTTCATCTCTACATCTCTAAAAATTCAAGTTTGGGGGTTTTTATTAGTCTTGTTAATTGGGTATTTTTGGTGTGATATTGCTTGGTGGTTTTTGGTGGGATATTTCTTAGTGGTTGTTGGTGGTGTTATTGTTGAGTGGGATTTTGGTTATTATGGCGCCTAAGCGAATGAGGGGTGGTTCTATTAAGGTGGAGAGATTTTCTTCTCCGGATGCGGAGGTTGAGTATAATCGATTGTTGTCACGGTCTGTGGCGAAGGAAAGGGGATTCTTGCCAACTCGTCATTATGGGTTGGTTGATGTGATTAGTGAGTTACGTTGGGGAGAGATTTGTAAGGCTCCTGCTCCGGTTCCGTTGAATGTTGTTAGGGAGTTTTATGCGAATGCTAAAGGTGAGCCGGATGGGGTGAGTGTGGTTCGAGGTAAACAGGTGGATTACAGTCCAGATGCTATTCGTCCAATTTTGGGACAACCACCTAAGGTTGTGGGGGATGAAGATTGGGCAAGGAAGACTAGTGCGGATGTGGATATGGAGGCGATTGTTCGTGAGTTATGTGTTCCCGGTACAGTTTGGAAGTATAAATTGGGAACTACTGAGCCGATTAATTTTCCGTCTTCTGCTCTGAATAAGTTTGCACGAGCTTGGTATTTATTTATCTGTGCAAATATTATACCTACTTCTCATACGGGTGAGGTAACAGCTGATAGAGCGATTCTTCTTTGGGGAATTCTAAAGGGCAAATACATTGACGTTGGATATATTGTTTATCAGAATATTGTCAGGTTTTTAAAGTCTAATGCACTGTCAGCGATGCCCCATGCTTCTATTATAGCTGGTTTGTGTAAGGATAGTGGTGTTATATGGGGTGCAGAGGAGGATTTGCAGTCACCTTTGGCTTCCATTGTGGACGTGTCTATTTATCGAATGCCGGAATGGCAAGGTGGGGTTCCACATCCGAGGGGGCTTGGTTATGTTGTAAGTGGTGCTGGTTCTAGTGGTCAAGGAGCGGGCACTCCGCCACGTGCTAGGAGAGTTCCAAGAGTTTTAGATGCCCACTTTAGGCGGTTGTATAGGCGTATGGATGCTATACATGCTAGTAACCGGGAGTATGCTGAGGATATGGCTACAGCTTTGAGAGATGCGGGTATTCAGGCCCGGTGGCCCGTTTATGGAGCTCGTACACCTTATCCACCGCCAGATACTGATTCATCCGAGGATGAGGACGAGTAGGTATGTTTCTGCTATCCCTTGTATTTACTTCCATTCAATGCGGACATTGAATCTTTCAAGTTTGGGGGTGTTTTGAGGGATTAGTAGTTGTTGTATTATTATGTGTTCATGTAGGATTTCATGTTTTGCATATTAGTGATAATTTATGCATGTATGTTCGTGTTATCTACGTTTGTTTCATATAGGACATTCTATTTTTTGTTTCGTATACCATGTGAGTTCATTCTAGTTGCATTTTCATGGCATGCATTTTTCATGATCCCTTAGAACGAGCTGATTCTGATTGATAGGTAGATGTTTAATTGAGTGTGGTGATGATGAGTAGAGGGCTGATTTATAGTTTCTAGGAAATTGACTTGCATGTCGCGGGAACAAAATTTTTACACAAACTCATGGGGTACTTTTGGGCTAGGTTAAGGTCATGCTTGTTTGGATGCTTTGAGATTTAATCACCCGATTATATTTAGAATTTTCGTTATTCCCTTGATGGCGTAGGAGCACTAAAGTCTAAGTTTGGGGGAAACCAGGGATTTCATGCTAGTTGTATCAATTGTTAAATAATGGCTAGGTGTTAAATGGCTAGTAGCCGGCTCATATTTATATGAGTAGTCTAGGGTTGGAAATGAGAAAGGATCATTCCAGATCGAAGAAAAAAAAAAGAAAAAAAAGAAAAGAAAAAAAAAAGTCAATAAATTGTTTATATGCAAAATTAACTAGGGTGAGCTCTTTAATACTCGAGTAATTAAGTCTGAGGGGACTTAGTCCTAGTGACCTAAGGCTTTTGTAGTCTGGGATCCACTGACCTATAACTCGCTACATGGGTATTATTGTATAAGCCTTTTGGGGTCTCATCCATTGCACGGTTAAATAAGCATGATTGTATATATGTGTCGTAGTAGTTAGTAATAAAGCATGAATTTCTGTCTACCTTGGATAAGGATGGAGGTGTTTCTAGGTTATGAAGTGTCTACAGTCTATTCTATTTATAAACCTGTGATTGTCTTGGCAAAGGATATGTATGATTTTTGACCTAGTTTTGGGAGTATTTCTGATGAGAATTGCACACACGCACGTTTCTGTTCATGTATTGTTAGTATACGGGGACTTAGTCGAGCTCTGCTTGGATTTATTTGCATTCTTTGAGATATTTGCTTGTTAGTTGGTTTTGGTAAGTTTGAAGGGGATCTTTGCATATTTCATTTAGTTGCATTCATGCATTGCATTGTTTTTGCATTAGGTTAAATGGATTTTGTGGGTACATTCGTTATAGGCCCTCACGAGACCTTACTCGTCCACTAGGGCTGCCTAGGGGTTTAAAGGGCTTGTTGCATATGCCAAATGCAACCGTGATCACCTACGGAAGTGGTACTAATCAGGTAGTTGTAATTGTTTATGCTTGAGGACAAGCATCAGTTTAAGTTTGGGGGTTTGATAAGTGGATTTTATATCCACTGGGAATGCCTCCGTTCTGCTTAAATTGATTGTTTTGGACTCAAGTTGTTGTAGTTTTGATGTGTTTTGCTTAGTTGTGCAGATTTACGAGAATGTTGATTAAAGTGGATGTTTCTATCATTCGTGGAGAATTAATTGATAAATTCGGATTTTTTGGGAAGGCTGCGCAGCTTATACTGTTTTGGCCATATCTGGAGTTCTAGAAGTCCGTTTTCAGCGATCTTACTGCCCACGCGAAGCTTGAGAGATTTTTTACAATATTGGATAGGAAGCAGGTGCAAGGAACGTGCTGATTAAAGTCGCGCACGTGATCTTTTAAAAGAAGGATATAAATTTACCGTTTTGCCCTTTTTCTAATTCTAATTGTATTCTCGGCACTTTTGGTACCTTCTTTAAATTATAATTGTAATAGAAGGTAATTGCTTGTTGGGAAAGATTAGAAGTATTTATATAAACACATCTAGGGATCGGAAAAACATGATTAGAGTTCATTGTTAGAGAGATACAATTTGTACGCAGCTTTTAGGATTTTTTCTGGAGAACCATTATTTTCTTTGAAAATTGAAGTTAAAAGGTTTCTTTTCTATATTCTTCTAATTATGATTTCTTTTATTAATTCTTGTTTTGTTAATTTAATCATGTGTAACGAATTCTCTAATCTGAGAATTGGGTAGTATTCCTTGGTATTCATGCCTGTTTAATTATCTGTGATTTTCTTGCTTTGCTGATCTGTTATTGAGGGCTTAACACAATTAGGGGAGTCATGAACCTTTGATTGGATTTTAGGGATTGTAATAACTTGGAAGAGGAGTTGCAATTTTAGTACAGGATTTAACAAACATAACTCGAATATTTGATTGGAAGATTAATAGAAGAGTTGTGAGACTTATAATTCTTGGTGCGTAATAGTTTATGATTGTACTTTGATTGTATCACGGAAGTGACAATTAAGGTGTAGTTGTAGACACTATATTGTATCTTGGAAGAGAACATTATAACCTTAGAAGAATTGTTTTCAGCAGAGTAAGAACGTAGATGTCACATGGATATTGAATGTGTATTGAAACCAAGTGAAGAACCCCAATTCTTGGATTGTTTTCCTCATATATTTTATTCTCAATTGATAATTAGTTTAATTTAGTTTATAAACAAACCAAACATTCTTCTACACTTCTAAATTGTGAGAGATAAAATACTTGAACCTGATATTACATTCAGTCCTCACTAGTACAAACTGGACCTATTGCGTCGCCACCTATAGCGTCGGTTATTGACCTATAGCGTCGCCACTTTACCTATTGCGTCGGTTGTTTGCATTAACCGACGCTTATTGACTTCTGCCAGAAGTTATGGCGTCGGTTGTTTGAATCAACCGACGATATAGGTATAACCTATAGCGTCGTCCATTAAAAGGTGACGCTATAGGTGTAGCCTATAGCGTCGCCCAGTAAAAGGCGACGATATAGGTATACCTATAGCGTCGCCCGTTTGAGGGGCGACCCTATAGAACATAACTATAGCGTCGGCATTTTAGCGGACAACGCTATAAGTGTATCTTATATCGTCGCCCTTTTAAGGGCGACACTATTGGTGTAGCCTATAGCGTCGCCCCTTAAAAGGGCGACGCTATAGGTATACCTATACAATTTTTAACTAGTTTTTAAAATAATTTAAAAAAATTAACTAAAAATAGGAAAAATGACAATTTTTGAAAATAAATTTATACACACCAAAGTAGTAATACTCACTATTTGTGTGATGAATGTTACCTTATTTTCACTAATTGTCCATTTTTTTAATTTTTCCCCATTTTTAACTAGTTTGTAACATAAATAAAAAATTTAAACAAAAATAGGAAAACATTCCAATTTTTGAAACTAAATTCATACACACCAAAGTAGTCATACTCACTATTTGTGTGATGAATGTTACCTTATTTTCAAAAAATTTCCATTTTTTTATTTTTTTCCCATCTTTAACTAGTTTGTAAAATAAAATCAAAAAATTAAATAAAAATAGGAAAAATGACAATTTTTGAAACTAAATTCATACACACCAAAGTAGTCATACTCACTATTTGTGTGATGAATGCTACCTTATTTTCAAAAAAAAATTCTATTTTTTTATTTTTTTCCCCATTTTTAACTAGTTTGTAATTTAAAATAAAAAAATTAAATAAAAATAGGAATTTATCATTTTTTTATGGATATTTGTAAATTTTTAAAATTATGATTTACTAAAAACAAATTTTGACCCAATTTCAAGAAAATCGAGTCGATTATCACTGTCTAGCAGTTAATCCCAATTAATTGTTGATTTTTAGAATATAGAATATAAATAATATCATATTTTATATCATATAACTATACTCTCATCCGAAAATTACCATGATTAATTGATTCAATTATGCAAAAATCGAATAAATACTAATCTTTTTATAAAAAATTTCTTCACATTTTTTTAATTATAAAAATATTAAATAATAATTTTTTATAAAAAATTTCTTCACATTTTTTAGTTATAAAAATTTAATTTTGGGTGGATTGGATTTTACTTTAACTGGGTCTAACAATTCGATCCTTAATTCTCTCTCTCTATCTCGCTCTCGCTATCTCTCTCTCACCCTCAACTCTCTCAAGAAACTCTATCTCACTTTCATTCTTCTTTAATTCATTCGTTTTGAGTTCAATTCATTCGATTTTTTCACTTAAACTTCAAGCAATTAGGGTTTTTTTTTTGGATTTCAGGGCTTCAACTAATTCATTCATTTTGAGGCAGAAAGATTGGATGCTGAGTTGAAGCTTGTTAGTGAGTAAGCTTGTTAGGTGCAAAAGGGAGATCTGGAGGGTTCAGTATGCTTTGAGTCGTATCCGCAATGTATGGGCTAGGAATCTTCTCACCCTTGAACAAGCATATCAGGTATAATTTGCTTCTTTACAATTTATTTATCTCCGATTGCAGTCTCTGTTTCAATTTATGTATACATATATATGCAATTAATCTCATGTTGCTGTTAAGGGAGATTCAAGCGAATGAAATTTTCAAGGAATTGCAAATTGACTTGTTTCCACCTGAGTATCTCGAAGAGCTTTCCGAAATTGCTTTGTGTATGTGTTTTTATTGTGGTGATTATAGTTTGGAGAATTTTAGGTAAAATTAGAACTTTTTAGTATAATGTTGGAGATGATTATGTTGATGTGATGACTCACCTGAAGTTGGATTATGTGGTAGTTTAGTTGGACTTTTTCAAGAAGTAGCAAAAAAATAGTAGTAATTGTTTGCAAATTTGTTTTGGAGATCTTCTGTTTGTCGGAATATTGCTATGGCCTTCAGTCTATAGTCTGTCGAAAAAAGTAGCTGTAGACTGCTTTACATTTTTGTTGGGTGTTTGGTTCTTGGGCTTTTGATTGTATCTACAAATTACTAGGTGGTTTTCTATACACTTTTCAAGTATGAGAATCCTGCATTTGGAACCTTAATGTTAGAAGTTGAAGAAACTTGAATTTTCTCTTGATAGGTGGGAAATTTGAATTTAGATTTTAACACATGCATGGTTATTTTGTTAGAATAAATGTGTATTTTGAGAGTGTCTTTTTAAATATAGTTGGAATTAGTGTTAAATGTTAGAGTTATGTTTCCGTACATCTTTTTAGTAATATCAACCATGTGTAGGTTGCAGGTGCCCTCTCGAAATGAGTTACATTAATTTTACCGGACCATATGATGGTAATTAGTTAATATCCTCGTCTATGGCAGTAATGTCTTTAGGGTTTTTAAGTTATTATATATGTTGATATGTTGATGTATTGTTACTAATTCACCATTCCTTCTAATTAACTATTACAAGGAAACCTTTGTGTTAAGCTTGTAGGTTATGGCAAACATATTGTCACAAGGAAGAGAATCAGGGTACTACTAAAAGGCGTTGGAAATAATTTACGACAAGTTGAATTGGCCTCAATTCAGGTTTTTGGACGAATTAGGTTCTACTACTCTTCCTGTATATGCAATTAATAATTTTTAAAAATATCTATAGACTCATATCTCGAATACAAGAGAAGCTGAGAGAATGGTGCCATTAATATTCCAAATATTAATAAACTTATCTTCGAGGAATAATAAACCAGGAACACATCTTATAAAGGAAAATAACTGAACAATTGGTAGATGCTAGCTAGAAAACTAGAACTAGTTTATTACAGTCAAGTAAATAATTATGTATTTTCACCCTAAACTTGTTTCCTTTTTCCAGAAAGTGACATCCCTGAATGGGCTTGTGGAGTCTGCCAAGATTTTAATTGTGAAGAAAACTGATCTGAAGGCCAGAACTACGGGTACTTACTTTCCTGTTAAATGTTCTTGCCTTATCTGTATACGCCTTTATCCATGCATCTTCTCAGCAAAATGATGACGCTATTGTGCTTTATTCAGAATCAAGTTATAAAAGCAAAAAAGAAGATCACGGAGGAGAATACACAGAAAGCAACTGAAGATGTCAGTGAACAGGCAGAAACTATTTTCTCTAAAGGGAAGCTTTTCTGTATAGTGCGTGTTGGTTCTGACCATGCTGCAATGCATGAAACAATCTAGGTGAGTGAAATGGATGCGATGAAATTGATATTCATGATTCAGATTTCAGAAGGCATTATGTAATGCATTGAACATTGCCACATTGGTTAATCAATAAATTTTGTTTATCAGATTTTTGTAGCTTCAAAGTCAACAGCCTCATATGTACTTGAATTTTTTCACTCCACAAAACCACCAGCCATGACCCTGGGGCAGGAGACTAGTGCATGACATGTGATTTGTGAAGATTTGAAGGAGCACTAGAGGTTTGGAGCAGGAGACAGGAGCAACCAAGCACTATAGTGGAGTTTGTCAGTTTAGAGCTAGTCTAATATTTACATTAGTCCTTGAAAATTGGATTATTTTTAGTTTTTGAATGTAAACATATCAAGCTCTCGAATTTAACTTTCTAAATTTTTTAGATTGGTGATGTAAATTATTTAGTCGGGAATTTATGGTAAACAGCTATATTTCTGAATGGTCTATTTAAATTATTGAAATTGCAATTCTAAATTTTTTTTTAAAAAAAAAATTAACTTTTAGCGTCGGCTGTTTAAATGACCGACGCCTATAGCAGACTTTTAGCGTCGGTCATTTGAACAACCGACGCCTAAAGTAGACTTTTAGCATTGGTAGTTTGAACAACCGACGCCTAAAGCAGACGACGCCTATAGTAGACTTTTAGCGTCGGTCACTTGAACAACCGACGCCTAAAGCAGACTTTTAGCGTCGGTCATTTGAACAACCGACGCTGCTGCATTCAGCATCGCCATTTTAACCGACGCTATAGGCCTATACCTATAGCGTCCCCTGCATATACTACGCCAAAGAACCGACGCCTTAGACCTATTTAACCGACGCTATAGGTCCTTTTTGTACTAGTGCCTTCCCTGCGAACGAACAACAAAAATACTATTAACACCAGGCAATTCAATCAGTTTATTATCTACAAAATTAAGAGTAAATTGAATAAAACGAGGGAAGAAAATTTCAGTATCTCTCTTGGTTGAGTTCTTACCAAGTCTCCCATATAGCTCCTGCATAATTAGATTACCCACATTGATTTTCCTATCATATGCCAGGGAGTATGCAATTTGCTGTGCAGGTGCACTGATTTGATCAAAACTCGACTTTCTAGCAGTGAACACCTGTAGCAGTGTGGCGAGCATAAAACTCCATTCCTTTCTGAGACACTTCCGGTTCATTTTTCCAATCTTGATTGTATCTGCATATCTGATAAAATCGAAGAATGTAATCAAATCATCATCAGATACCAGAGGGTGATACAGCTCCTGATGAAGTCCTAGTGCTTGATTCATATCCTCTGTAGTGATAGTAACTTCTTTCTCTTGTATTTTGCAGTAGATGATATAAGTGGTTACTGCATTTTCGAGAGCAATAACTTCCACAGTGGCTGTCCTCCAAAACTGTTCTAGGAGATCTAGGTAAAGAGTTGGGTTGGCTGAGAGTGCATCCTTGATGTATGACTCAGACATCCAGCGAACAAAGCACTTGAAGTTAGCATTGGATGCTTCCACATCACTAGTAATAGCAATGAAGTTGGTGTGGGTAGGAATTGTGAGTTGGGTATTTGCCATTGTTACACAGAGAGATGAGAGAAGAGAATGAAGGTTGAAGAAGAAATTTAGCTTTTGAGGTTAGGGTTTTCAGAGGTTTTGGAACTTTAGATGCTTGAGAAATCGAATGAAATGAAACGAATAGATGTAAAACTGTATAAGTATGAAGTACTTGAATTGTCGATTAGATATATGTTTTGTATCAACAAGTCAGTCATTCGAGAAGTAGAAATCAACTATTCGATAAGTCAAGAAAGGCTTAATCGATATCTCAAGCAGTTTGTAACTCACAGCGGGCTATTATCTAACTTAGAAATAATTCCAAATTAAATAAAATATGTTTTTATGAGTGATTTAAAATTCTGAATTAAAATCCAAAAATGGTTAAGGTTCAGCGAAAATTCAGCTTTTTCAAATGATTCGACAACTCAAATGTTCTATTCGAGAACTCAGTCATTAGAGAACTCAAATGTCCTATTCGAGAAGTCAAGCAAGTCTCTGTTCGATTTCTCCAAAATGCACTATTTGAGAACTCAAGAGTGTTCCAAATAGACTTGTTAGAGAAGTCGACCATAGACATGAAAGTCATTAGAGAAGTCTAACTTATCGAGCTACACTTTCCACTCATAAAAGTTAATTTTCACTATCTTTTCAAAATTCACCAGAATTATTCAATGAAGAATATTCTAACAAATTAAATAGTGATAATCTTAAAATTTCATAGAAATTTCAAGCTAATTAGAATATGATTTTCAACATATGCAACAGATTTGAAATATTTATAAATCATATTTCAGCCAACACTTACTTCAAAAATATTGAGAATTTAGATTAAGTAAGTGTTTACTGCTGCAACAATCTAGTTGATATTTTCACTTAGCCAGATTCTGAAGAATTCAGCATTCTAATCTCACTAACCAACCTTGTGAAGGTGGCTTCATCCAATGGCTTAGTGAATATATCAGCTAACTATTTATCTGTAGGGACATAATGCAACTCAATGGTTCCATTAGTTGCATGCTCCCTAATGAAATGATATCTGATGTCAATGTGCTTTGTCCTAGAATGATTGACAGGATTGGCAACTATTGAGATTGCACTTGTGTTGTCACACACGAATGGAATTCTTTCCAACACAAGTCCATAATATCTAAGCTGATTTCTAATCCAAAGCACTTGAGCAAAGCAACTTTCAGCAGCCATGTATTCAGCCTCAGCTGTGGAAGTTGACACAGATTGTTGTTTCTTGCTGTACCAAGAGTCTAACCTTTGTCCAAGAAACTGGCAGCTACCCGAGGTGCTTTTCCTATCCACTCTGCATCCAGCATAATCAGCATCAGAATAACCAACCAGATTGAACCCTGTGTCCTTAGGATACCATAAACCCAACTTTGGAGTGCCCTTCCGATATCTAAAGATCCTTTTTATAGCAATCAAATGTGACTCCTTTCGATTTGATCGAAACCTTGCACACAGACATGTAGCAAACATGATGTCTAGCCTACTTGTAGTGAGATAGAGTAGAGAACCAACCATGCTTCTGTAGACTGAGATATCTACTCTCTTGCCTTTGACATCTTCATCCAATTTGGTGGCAGTGGCCATGGGTGTCTTTGCATTTGAGCAGTCTTCTAAGTCAAACTTCTTTAATAAATCCTTGATGTACTTGGTTTGACTGATGAAGATACCATCCTTCCTCTGACTAACTTGAAATCCAAGAAAGAATGTTAACTCTCCCATCATACTCATCTCATATCTGCTTTGCATGAGCTTAGAGAATTTCTCACACAGCTTCTCATTTATAGAGCCAAATATGATATCATCCACATAGATCTGAACTAGGATAATATCATTTCCATGCTTCTTGTAAAATAGTGTCTTGTCCAATGTGCCTCTAGTGAATTGATTTTCAAGAATAAATTGTGATAAAGTGTCATACCATGCCCTTGGAGCCTGCTTAAGTCCATACAATGCCTTAAGCAATCTGTAGACAAATTTTGAAAAATGTGGATCCTCAAAGCCAGGTGGTTGTTGCATATAAATTTCTTCTTCCAACTCCCCATTCAAAAATGCACTCTTGACATCCATTTGATAGACTTTAAAGTTTGAATGAGCAGCAAATGCCAAGAAGATTTTGATGGCTTCCAATCTAGCAACAAGAGCAAATGTCTCATCATAGTCAATGCCATCCTGTTGAGAGTATCCTTTTACAACCAACCTTGCTTTGTTTCTTACTATTACACCATCTTCATCCATCTTATTCTTCAGAACCCATTTTGTTCCAACAATGGTTCTGTTCTTTGGTACAGGCACAAGTTCCCATACTTTGTTTCTTTCAAATTGATTCAGCTCCTCTTGCATAGCAATAATCCAATCTGGATCCAACAGTGCATCATCAAGTTTCTTAGGCTCAATCTGAGATAGAAAGCAACCATAGAGGCACTCATTTTGAGTTGCTCTCCTAGTTCTCACTCCTGTATTTGGATCTCCAATAATTTGCTCTGCAGTGTGTGACTTATCCCATTTCCTTGAGTGCTCAGTTTGATTTTTCAACCTTGATGTTGCTTTATCATCCAAGTCATGATCATTTTCATTTCCTCCCCCTGTGAAGTTGCTACTAGTCACAGGTATGTCTTGGATGCTAGTCTCTTCACTGTTGATTGGATCAGATTCTTCTCTTGCTTCATCATTCACTTGAGTTTGTTGAACTAGAGTTTCAA
The DNA here is from genome assembly GCA_036435485.1 of Saposhnikovia divaricata. Classification (NCBI taxonomy): domain Eukaryota; kingdom Viridiplantae; phylum Streptophyta; class Magnoliopsida; order Apiales; family Apiaceae; genus Saposhnikovia; species Saposhnikovia divaricata. The sequence goes on from CM071594.1 coordinate 61,499,490, forward strand.
CTTCAGTTTCAATCTCTTCATAAGAATCATCTAGATTTTCAAACTTTAATGGATCTCTATCTTCATCATTGGCTTCTTCTAATCCAGGTAGTTTGCTGTCATCAAATGTCAAATCTGTGCTTTCCATAACTTTCTTTTGACTGATGACATAAACTTTGTATGCAATTCTCTCCATAGAATAGCCAAGAAAAATTCCTTCAGATGCCATTGCATCAAACTTCCCAACATATTCTGAATTGTCTTTCAACACAAAGCATTTGCTTCCGAAAGTATGAACATACTTCAGAGTCGGTTTCTTTCCAGTCATCAAATTGTAAGGTGTCTTTCCAGTGTTTTTGTTGATGAGGGTTCTATTCTGGATATAGCATGCAGTGCTCACAGCCTCAACCCAAAAACATGTAGGCATCTTTGCGTCAAGCAACATTGTTCTAGCAGCCTCAATTAGAGTTCTATTATTTATCTCAACTACTCCATTTTGTTGTGGAGTCCTTGGAGCTGAGAATTGTTGAGAAATGCCATTCTCTTTGCAAAATTCTTCAAGTAAGGCATTTCTGAATTCTGTTCCATTGTCACTTCTCAATGCAATCACACTTGCATTGTTGGCTTTTGCTTCCTTATTAACTTTCTTTATGTGCTCAATGATTACTTGTGGAGCCTCATCCTTTGATGCTAGGAATTCCACCCGTGTATACCTTGTGTAGTAATCAACCATCACTAGGGCATGCTTCTTTCTTGAGAGTGACATAATATTGACAGGCCCAGACAAATCCATATGAATTAATTGCAGGGGCCTGGTGATTGATGTCACTGTCTTTGACTTGTGGCTTGACCTTCTCATCTTTCCTTTTTGGCAAGCCTCACACACTCCTTCTTGACAGAATTCAAGTGTGGGCATGCCTCTCACTAACTCTCTTTTGACTAGAGAATTAATGGCCTTGAAGTTTAGGTGTGATAACTTCTTGTGCCATAGCCAGCAATCTTCATTTGATGCTTTTGAGTAGAAGCAACAAACTTTGTCCTTGTTTGCAGAGTCCATATTGGCTACAAACAGGCTTCCTTTTCTCACTCTAGATTGAGCAAAATCACCAGTCTTCTTGTGGGTGATCAAACATTCATCTTTGTCAAAATTTACCTTGAATCCTCTATCAGTAAACTGACCAACACTTAGCAGATTATGCTTGAGACCCTTGACTAGTGCTAGATCTTTAATGATGAAATTACCAACTTTTAACTTGCCATATCCCAATGTGTTACCCATGCTGTCATCTCCAAAAGCAACCATTGGGCCAGCCTTCTCTTTATATTGTGATAGCATGGCCATATCACCAGTCATGTGATTTGAGCATCCACTGTCCAAAATCCACATGACCTTCTTTTCACTTTCTTTGCCCTGCAAGCACAAAGGTATTACTTCTTCTTTGGTACCCAAACAAGTTTGGGTCCATTTGGCTTAGAAACAGATTTATCAAAAACAGCATGCTTATCAACTTTCTTAGGACTAGTCTTCTTGTCACTGTTAGAAGTCTTAGAATCTGAATTATTAGACTTAGGTGACAGAGGTACCTTCCTAACTCTAGAAGGACTTGACGACTCTGGCCTTGTGTAGTGTGTGTGAATGTTGTGATTGATGCAACCACCATGAATTGTCTTCTCAAATTAAAACAACTAGTCATAACATTCATGTTGCATGGCATATAGTCAAGTTTATCAAAGAAAGGTGAATCTCTATGTCTTAAAGGTACAGAGCAATCATAGAAAGGCTTAGCTACACTACCAATTGTTTTCTTTCATGCATGAGTTAAGTGATTAGTGCTAAACAGTTTTGACAAACTTTCCTAGGGGCACTAGGCACATAAGCATAATTATTATTCTTGTTTATCCCTAGCTTGCCATTCCTGTTTTGTTTCTTATTATCCACTTTCTTCTCAGATTCATTTTTCCCAGCTGAAACAAACTTCACAAACTTCTCAGGTCTAGGTACTCCTACTGGCTTCTTGGCTTTTGCCTTGACACTCTCACTCTTAGAGGATGCTGGTTGTTCATTAGGCTGTGCCTCATCCTCATCATTCAACATTTTCTTAATGAGTAAGGCATCCTCATCAATTTCAAATGTTGGTTCTTTAAAAATTGGAGACTCAGTCTTTTTCAAAATGTGAGGCACTTCATCCTGAACAACTATGTCATCTTCAATGACAACATAGCCTTTCCTCTGTTTAATAGTTCCATAGTCAAGTCCAGTGGCAGCCTTGGGTTTAGCTTGGTTTTTCTCATGGTAGGACTGCAATAGACTAGAAGAGTTCTTAAAGGTTTTCAGTTTGAATTTATTTTCAGCTAGTTCATCCCTAAGAGCCTTCTCAACCTGACTAACACATAGAACCTTATTCTGTAGATTTTCAACTTCTTTCTTAAGGTTATCTACTTGCGTAGCTGTTAGCTCAAGTTCCTCATTCTTCTTGTTTAACAATTCATTCTTAGCAGACAGTTTGGCAATCTCTTCATTAGCAGCAGTCATACTAGTATGAATATTAAACATTTCAATAGATAGTTGTTCAACCATGCATTTATACTCATTCTATGGTAGTGAGAGATGGTACCTGAGAGTCAGATAGAGATTGTTCATCCTTGGAATCAGCCATCAAGGCATAGTTGCAGAATTCTTGCTCCTCTCCATCACTATCAGAGTCATCCCAACACTTCCCTTCAGCTATGTAGGCCTTGCCTTGTGTTTGCTTTTTCAGAAGGGCCTCATACTTAGCTTCAAGCTCTAGAAACTCCTTATCCTTCTTTTTAGGCTTCTTGCATTCAGTGGAAAAATGCCCTAGTTCATTGCATCTATAACACCTTACAGATGACCTATCCACATGGCTGATTTTGAATTTATTCTTGTTTGCTTTCACAGATGCCTTACTCTTGTTGAATGAATGGTTTTGGGGTCTAGATTTGAAGGGTTGGTTCCTCTTGAATCTGATGTTTGGAAACTTTCTAGCCATGAAAGCATATGAAGTGTTTTCCATGCCATCTAGCTCTTCAAGAGTATAGAACTCTTCTTCTTCTTTCTCCTCTATAGGTTCAGTCACTTCACCTTCATTTTCTTCATCATCTACTATCTCTTCTATCCTCAGCTGACTTGTAGATGCTTCTAGGTCTTGAACAGATTTGCTGACAATCAAGGCATATGATGTGTTTATCATTTTGCCTTGGTTGGCTTGGATAACCCTCTTCTGAAGCAACTCAAGCTCATGACTCTTTAAAACCCCATAGAGCACATCATATGTGACTTTGTTCAAATCTCTTTCTCTTAGAGAAATGACCCTTTGCTCTAGATGGTTTGGTGAAGACAATAGAAACTTCATGTTCAACTCCTTGGTGCTGTAAACCTTTCCATTCATCTATAGCTCAGTCACCAGCTTGTGAAACCTTTCAAACATGTCAGTAATGCTTTCCTTGGTCTGAGCCATGAAAGCTTCATACTATGTGACCAGTATCTGTTTCTTGTTTTCTCTAACCTCCTCTGTTCCTTCACATAACACCTCAATATGATCCCACATCTCTTTTGCTGTTTTGCAAGAGGCTATGTTAGCAAACATTGACAGTTCCAAAGAATCTATGATTAATAGCATGAGATGACTGTCGAGAGCAACCATCTCCTTTTCAGTCTCTGTCCATTTGGATGGTTCTTTAGCCACATAGGATCTTGGAATGGTTACAGTTCCAACAGTCTTTTCAGGAATCTCCTGTTGTGGAACAAAGGGACCATTCTTGAGTATCTCAGGATATAGTGGGTAGGCAGCTTTGATGAACAACAGCATTTTAATCTTCCAGAGGTTGTAATTCTCTTTGTCGAACTTAGGGACCATCACTGTTCCTGTAGTCTTTGGTGTATTCATGATCTTCTTCTATTTTTAAATAAACAGCCTGTTCTGATACCACTTGCTGATTGTTGTATATACCAAAGAGAATACAGAGGGGGCTGAATGGATTCTCGACTTTTCTTTTGAATCTGCTTAGTCGTATATGTGTTTTTGTGCTCAAACAAATATGAGTGCGGAAATATAAGACACAACAACACAATACTCACTTTAATCTAATGTTTTATTAGATCAAAATGTTGCTACAACCTGAGAACACAATTTCGTATTCTCAGCTTCTTTCTCAGAGAGATATTACTTGTAAAATAAAACTATTGATTACTCTGTTTGATGCTTGCTAAAAAAGTAGGGTTGTTCACTTATATCATATGAACAACTTTCTTACAACAAATAAGGTAGCAAAACAAATTTGCTTTCTAATGTGTCTATCCTATTTGAGTAAACATCAAAACTGCTACAGATTTGACTTCTTAAAACTCTGTTCAGATCCACTTCTTTAGCTCTTTGTCTCTTGTACTATCTCTCCAAGCTTCTTTGTAGGCTTTCCAACGTGCTTTATAATATGTGGTCCATAAAGCATCTTGGCTTGTTGCAGGTTTCTGACTTGTACAATTCTTCAGTATTTTGTCTCCAAGATTGCAGTTGAGAAGTAACTCTGTTGGTGATTCGAGAACTAGAATTGGCTTAATCGATAACTCTGAGTTCTCGAATACTGTTGAGCTGACATATTGAATAACTTCTCGAATAAGTCTTTTCTCTAGGAATCCTTGAGATATCGAATAGAGCATTTTAATTATCGAATCCCTGAGATATCGAATAGCTTCCCGAGTCATTGAGATATCGAATGGAACATTGACTTGTTGACTCCTAGAGAACTCGAATGATACCTTGACTTGTTGACTTCTTGAGTTCTCGAATGGAGTAGTCAACATGTCGAATCTCTGAGATATCGTACAGTACTGTCAGAGATATCGAACAGTGTCTCTTGAGATATCGAGTCCCTGACTTCTCGAAAGCTAGACTTCTCGAATATGACAACATACTTCTCGAATAGGTACTTAGGCAAATCTTCATTCTTCAAAATCCAACTGTGTTTATTTTGACAATCTTGTTCTTCAACCTTGAGGCATGATCCATGGATCTTCTTTCAAGCATTATTCTTTGACTTTAATTACAGTTACACAGATAGAAATTGATGCCTATTACAAGTACTACAACAAGTAGAAACTCTACAACTAGAGGTTCCCTTAGTCAAGAGGTCATGTAGGTAATGCAAAACATTACAGACAATTAGGCTAGTTATTTGATGTATACAGGCATGCCTCTATGACTAACACAATAGACCGAATGTTTTTAACTCTTCTAAATTTTTTCATGTAATTGCAATGTTTTTTGAAAACATTGCAATATATGTGATTTGGTTTATCAATAGCAACGTTTTTTGATAAACCTCCAGAAATATGGTTGCAATAGGCAATCTATGGTGTAGTGTTCTCAACCTCCGGATTCTAATGGTGCCAAATGCTGCTAATATGTGCGTCAATTGCTTACGTTCCGAAATTGATATAACTTAGGGGTTACAGAAGCATGTTATTATCATCCACTGTCATGAATGTGATACCTACTTGCAGCCTTCCAGAACCTGGATTAAAGCACAACTTAAATCAAAGGAACTCCTGACCTTCTGTGTTAAAATATTGAAGAACTTGAACAAAGTCAGGTTGGTTCATGCAGAGTTCATTTGGACTGAACCTCACTCCAAGAGGCTCAAAGTAAGACTCAGGGTACAGAAGGAGGTTCTTGATGGTGCTGTCCTTGAACAAACTTATATGGTTGAATATGTTGTACAAGATCAAATGTGTGAATCTTGCACTCGGGTGCAGGCGAACCCTGATCAGTGGGTGGCTGCGGTGCAACTAAGGTAGCATGTTTCTCACAGGAGAACTTTTTTCTTTTTGGAACAACTCATACTTAAGCATGAAGCAGCTACCCGTGCTATAAGAATTACGCAGATGGACCAGGGAATTGATTTCTTCTTTGCTAATCGCAGTCATGGTCTGAAGTTTGTGGAGTTCCTGGGTAAAGTTGTTCCGGTCAAGAGCAGGACTGATAAATAGCTCGTTTCCAATGACACCGAGAGCAATAGCTACAATTATAAACATGCTTTCTCTGTTGAGTGGAGGAGGAAGTTGGAGACACAGAGAGGTGCAGTTTTGGCTACTGAATTGAAGAACAATGCTAATAAATTGGCCAAATGGACCGCACAGTCAATTTTGGCTAGTGCAGATATGATGAAACTTGGATACGTGTCGATAGTTCATCCAAGGTATCATTTTAATTATGTTATCTTGACTGTTATCGGGTACAATCCTAAAGAGTTTGCGACACAGATAAAATTGAATGTTTCGAATATATGGGGGATAGTGAAGTCAATTGTTGATTTGTGCATGAAGTTGAAAGAGGGAAAGTATGTGCTTGTTAAGGATCCCATAAAGCCTCAGTTGAGGATTTACGAGGTTCCTGTTGATGCTTTCGAGAACGATTACGTGGAGAGTGCAGCCACCTACTGAGAATGTAGATGGTACAGATTCTACCACAGCAGCTACAAATGATATGGAAGACAAGGAATTTAAGAGGAAAACAAAAGGAAAAAAAGACATCACTGGAAACCTGATAAGTGGATGTTATATCCACTTGGAATGCTTCGTATCGGCTTGAATTGATGACTTGAACTCAAGTATGTGGTGTTTTTGATGTGTTTTTAGTGAATTTGTGCAGGAATAAGAGTCGGATGTGGGATGATGTTTTCCATGCTTAAATGGTGGGTTTTGAGCTTAAAGAATAACAGTACATCAAATTGCGAGAGAGCCGGAAGAAACGGAATGAAAATCGGAGTTAAAACGAAGAAAATAGAGCAAAATCAGCAAAATCAGCGAAATGAACAGCAATGGACGCACATGAACAGTAGCAGTCTGCGGGTAAAAAATCAGCCAGAATTTCTGATTTTGTTTTTGCCATATCTTGAGTTCTACAAGTCCGTTTTGGACGATTCAACTGCCCACGCGAAGATAACGGAATTTTCTATCATTCTAAGGTGGTCAGGAGTCCAGAATTATTGAAGAGAATTTTCCTTCAAAACAGAATCAATAGAAATTGCTAGAATTCAATTCTAAACAGGAAATTGCCAGAATTCCTACTTCTAATAAGTATGGTAATTTCTCTGGGCGGCTAGAACATTCCAGAATCAGATCTACACATGGAATTTGCAATTCTATTCTCATTCAAGAACGGAAATTGCCATACTTCTATTCCAACTCTAAAACAGTAATTGCTTGATGGAGAGGCAAATTAGGGCTATAAATACACATCTTGGGGGACATAAAAAACACACCATTACATATCAATTACTTAGTTTTATTTGTATCTTTTCATACTTTGTTTTTATCATGGTTTCATCAGATCCCATGATGACGAGAGGTTCGATTATGAACTAATCGTTGTCATGGGATTCTAACGGATTTATTTATGGAGCTTAGTATTTTGATGCTTTAAAGATCTGTGTGTGATGTATATCTGATATCCTTGTATGGTTATGCTTAATTGATAGATGCGTCGCGAACATCTAATTTGTTAATCTCTTGTGAAGTGAAAGTGGATCTTGAGATTTAGAACTTGCCATGCTAGCATAGGTTCATGATTGTTTATCAACATGATTAGTAGTATGAGATGAAAATACTTATATTGCCCTGTGTGATCTTTATGGATAACTTGCTCTTCAACCGTTATGTTTTCAAATTCTATAGACATATAGGGTCTAAGCATAATTGGTGTCTATTCATCTTCTATCTCTTTTGTGGATGTATGTTTAGTTTGGTATTCGTATACTGAGAAGTAGCGTGCACTTGTTTCGTGTTATCCGATCAGATATCATAACCATTGCATATAGTGATTAAAGGCGTCAGATCTAAGCGAAGTATTTAATGAAGTTAGGATCCCATGTTTTCTCTTGCAGAAGAAATTCGATTCCAATTATCGTTAGTTAGTTAATTCTTAGCTTGTTAATTTACTTTTTTGTTAATTTAGTTTATTAAACCCAAAATTGTTATTTGTCTTAGCAGTGAATAATAATCATACATTGTTGCATAGGTACATCTACTGAATTAAAACCATAACCAGATCTCTGTGGGAACGAACTTGACTTATTCATATATTACTTGTGACCGCGTACGCTTGCGTGTTTTAGTGTAAACAAAACCCAAGGGCACTTAGGAGGTTGAGGACTTCTTGTGAGAGAGCAAAGATAACCCTTTCATCAACTGCCCAGACCACCATTGTGTTTATTAATTTTCCATTGTTTGGCTCATTGAGATGGAAGTCATTGCCATCATTTAAATGAAAGTAATTGCCATTGTTTGTGAAGATGGAAGTCATTGCCATCATTTATATGGAAGATTCCACCAAATTCAGAAATTACTGGGTAGAAGATTCCACGAAATTTTGAAGTTACTAGGGAAAGAAGAAGAGCCAGAGCCGTGAGCCATGAGTCAGAGCCACGAGCCAGAGCCGCGAGCCATGAGCCGGGAGCCACGAGCCAGAGCCACGCACCAGAGCCGCGAGCCAGAGCTAGAGCCGCGAGCCATGAGTCAGAGCCACAAGCCAGAGCCGCGAGCCATGAGCCGCGAGCCACGAGCCAGAGCCACGCACCAGAGCCGCGAGCCAGAGCCAGAGCCAAGAGTTTTTAACTTGAAGACAAGAGTTTCACTTTGTTCTCATTCATTGGCTTGAGGGGGAGTATTGAAGGGTAATTTAAGTTTAGTAGGGGTAGTTTAGTAATTGTTTACTTGGCCCTATATAAAGCCTCTTTTACTTTCAATATTGGCAAGATCAACATAATGGGTTCACGCATTTCAGCTCGAAGAAATATCAATGGAGTCCATGAAAGCGGGGCCCAAATTTCCCAAATGGCTTTTGATACAAAGAAATATCAATGTTTTAGTGTAAACAAGTTTTTGGCGCCGCTGCCGGGGATCATCGGTGTTTTATTTTTGGTTTATGTGCTTGTCAATAGTGGTTGTTAGAGTTCACTGACTCAGATTTTTTCTTACCTATCCTGTTTAGTTCGGTGTGTTCAGGTACATGAGTGTTTGAAGATGGCATGCGAGGAGTTGCCATGGTGGGCATATTCAAGGACATCTATGCCTTATCAATGTGAGCGGTGTTTTGGCGTTCATGATCCCTCACAATATTGTTAGTACGAAGGAGTTGATCCATATGTCAGTTATGAGGAACAACCATATTTTCCATACCATCCTCAACAGTACCAGCAAGATGTTCCAGATAGGTCATATTTCTTTGGAAGTGAAGAGTTTCTGTAACACCCCCAGATCCGGGGTCCGGGATCCGGTGGTTACGGTTTCCAATTCTATCCACAACAATTGAACTTTCCTTAACATAAAATAAATTACGTCTCTATAACCCAACCCAACAATATAAAACACACCCGTTATAGTCCCGGAGATGAAATCAGAGTAACAATCAAATTTTTATTAATCACATTATGAGTTCTTACAATCCAAAAGAATTTCAATATAAATACATTCTCTTTGCCATCCATTTACATAAGTCATACTAGACCATATTCTTGGTACTGAAAGAATAAATATACCCTACCAATAGCTTCTTCTTCAGCTCTGGTAGTCTCATCGTCCCCGCCCGCGTCGAGTGCGCCTTGTGCGAGTCATCTGGTCTAGCTGTTGTTGTGATATAATAATAAAGCAAGGGTGAGCAATAGCCCACCAACAATAATATATAACTGAACGATAATGTATAACAGTTCCAAAGTATCTTTCAAACCATATGCCATGCATTTACGGAAATGATGCCAGTATAATATGAACGATGAAGTTACAAGGTAACTTAAAGTATTTGTTTGTAGAAATATCTGCTACATCAAAGTAAGCGAGATATTCTTATTGTTATTAAGAAGAGGAATTTGCAAGAAAAGGTTGCAATTCCAGTTATGACCCTTTTCCAACTTTGCCAACAGTAATCATGTTACAGTAAATAAATAAATTTGGATGATGAACCAATGATGGAGTATTCACCGCGCCCGCTGTTCCAATCTTGATGATCAGTCGAGATCGTACAGCTCAATTTAGATTTACTACCGGTAGAAGGAAGAACTGACGGCTTTACTTGTATACCGCCTTACTAGCTCTCCCCGGCCAACGGTTGGGCCAAAGGGGATGGACCGGTGCTACTCGGCCTCTTACACGACTCCTAGTTCAAATAGAATTCATGATTCTGAATGTAACGTTCGTCCCCCTTTCCCCAAGTATAATACTTGTCGATAAGACTCCACAAAGTAGTCGTATCTAGTTGGAAAGGAAAATTTACCAATAACTCCCAAGCTATTACTTGGTAACGGATATCAACTTGTTCCAGTAATTTTACCCCTCGAAAGATGAGAAGGTAAGCAACGACTTAATAAGTCAACAGCACCCGAGTTTCGAGTGAAGGGAATACTTTATGACCGGGAAGTCGACAAGATAAATAACATTTTTCCAAGTAAGGTTCCCTTATTATTAAGGAGATAGACTCAAAGAAGAATGATGTCTGAGAACCTTTCTTGATATAAGATTAATAATAATATGACTCCGAAATATTTTCTGTAATAATCGAAGAAGATAAACCTTATCGAGGTTATTCTAAGTATGGAATAAATATTCAGAGAATATTTATTGAGTTAAAATTTTTAAAGAATAATTGGGAATATGAAAGAATATCTTTAATCAGAGTATTTCTCAAAATAATCCCTGAAGAAATATCAGGAGAATATTTATTGAATAAATAAATATTTAAATGAATACTCAAAACAATATTCATTAATTAATAAGACTTGAAAAGAATATTTAAGGTAATATTCATAATTAATTAGGAATTTAAATGAATATTCAAAAGTAATATTTATTCAATGAATAATATCCTAAATGAATATCAAGTAATATTCATTTAGTAATCCAAGCCTTAAGGAATATTCGAGATAATATTCGATAATTAAATCAAGCTTCAGATGAATATTAAAATAATATTCATCAAGTATTCAATATCTTAAATGAATATTCAAACGTAATATTTATTTAATAAAATAATATTCTAAAAGAATATCCAAATAATATTCATTTAGTAGTCTCATCTTTAGAAGAATATTCAAAATAATAATCGATAATCAATCCGACTCTGAATAAATATTGAGAAATATTATTCGTCGAATGATTACGTTCAAATAATTATTTGAAGTAAGGATCATTAAATAAATAATCTCGAACGAATATTCAAATAATATTCGTCGCCCAAATAATAGAAAATATTTACTTAAATATTTTCCTCCGAGGTAATCTCGATATATCAAGGAATATTGACTCCCGGTCTATATTTGATTAATAAGATGTATACGCCCTTCTATGAGGGTCTTACAATAACCGGCTTATAACTGATATATAACTATCTAGCTTATAAGCCAACAATAACATTCAGGGAACAAGTATATCAATTCAACTTGAAAGTAGGCATGCATGCAATGGCATATGTATATCAGCAATCATATATATATATATATTTATTCAATCACAACAACAGCCTAAAAGAAGGGAATTGAAACTTGCCTGGTAGTCGAGTACGGTAAGGGGTAGTGGTAGCGGGTCCCGGTTCAGCTTGGTGATCTATAAATAGCCAAGGCATTCGGGATTAATCACTTAACATATTAAAAGTTAAGTTATACTTAATTCGAAACACGTTCTCGAGTTATCTCGTTATACCCCTTTTAGTGGATTACTTTTATCACTGATCCGACCCGACATTCGTTCGTTAATACGACATGTCATTGTACTTATACTTGGGACATACTTAAGTCATATGAGTTCTAAAGTCGATCGTTACGAACCAATACTATACTCCGAGTTTTATCGCCCGTTTTCTAAGTGTTTTACCGAAGTTATAAAAGAGTCGTCTTTTAGGGGTTCGTTCGCGTTTAACCTCGACTCGAACATTTTTAATAAATCGAAAAATGATCCTTTTGACATACGGTTTTCTTTCACACCTTCCTTTTTACCTCTAGTATTTATTTACCAAGATTCGCCATGACGTTACATAGTTTACGAGGGTTCAATTACAGTTACGAACTTTCGTTTACGGATTCGAACTACTTTTAGTAATTTGGTCATAAATCCTAAACCGTAAGTCCGTTTCACGTGATCTTTATATCAAAACGAAGCTTAGAACATTACCTATCCTATCATGGCAGATAAGGTCTTTGGACAGTAGGGGTTCGACATGGAAAATGGCATACAAAACATGGTATTGCAAAATCGGGCATTATAACGGCTGTAAATCGAATATCTACCAATTTCGAATCTTCCCATAAACATAGTATCCAACCCAAACAACATATACATGACTTATATACATGAACTGAGGCCAAGAAATGCCTTTCCGTTCATCTAGCTATTTACATCATTAATCCAAAATCCATACATAATCATGCTTATAATCTTAACATAACCATAACTAAGTTATAACTATCATAAACATGCTTAAATCTCAAACAAGGGTTAGGGTTTTAAGAGCTTTATACCTTCCTTGGAGTGTGTTCTAGCCTCACTAAGCTTTGTATGATCCTTGGGTGGCCTTAAGCTAGCTAATTCAACCATAAAAATCAAAGAAAACCAACATTAGTTCTTGAAGAACACTATTCACCCTCCTTGTAAATGATTTATTTGAAAATGGAAACAAAGGATTTTGGACTTGAAATTTCTAGGAGATTAGTTTCTTGAAATATAGAACTCACCTTAAAAATTACAAGATCAAACAAGGAGTGGAAGGTGGACTTTTGTTTTTGAATTTCCTTAAAGCCGAATGGAAGAAAAAAAATGGGAGAATGGAGTTGTTTGGCTTGCTTCACTTTGCTCTCATCTATTTTGTGTGAATTATTGCTTGGTTTAGAAAATATCTTGTATAAAGTGGCTTTAATAAAGTGGCTATGTCATTGCATGCATCACTTGAGCCATGTGTTAAGATCTTGTGGTCTTGATGAGGCATTAAGGCTTACTAAGTAGTTTGATCTCTAATGTTACTAGTTAGCATTGTAACTAGCTTGGTTACTTGGTCTTATCCTCTTGCACATGCATGCATCTTGCTTCCCTGCTTGATTCCTTGTCCGGTTATTGCCCGTTTCGATCGATTGTTCGTAGGAATATTTCACGGATTTCTAATTAGGGTTTACCGGGAATCCTTTTTAATATTAATACTTTCATTCTCCATCTTTCATTATAACTTTCCAATTTATATTCCTTAAATCCATTCGTTAAATACTTAAGGCTATCAGTGTCCAGGGAACTCTCGGAGAAAATAAAAGTGCGGTTTTTCAGAATCCGACAGCTTTTACATACACTTATTTTCCCCTGGATCACTAATACGAACTCGGAAATCCGTTCCGAATGCTTCTATATAGTGTCGTCTCATATTATTATATACTCCCACCAAAACACTATTCATTCTGTATTCTTTACTTGTTCTCTTAGGGTGGTACAATTGTCCGTATTCTCTTTCGATCGTTCCTTATCCTTTTTACGGAACTACTGGATTAATCGTTACCGATCTGGATGACATGAGAATATTTTCCTGCTTGAAATTGCCATATCTTATTCCCTTAGAAGATAGATTATTCTTACCTATGTTGTTACCCTTTAGCATTCTTCAAGACATAGAAATAATAAAGTCGAATTCCATTCATTCTTTTCAAATATCAATTATTACATTGTAGCCATAACCACTCCTCAGTGGTTTCCTACCTTCATTCTTAAATCAAATATAATAACATCCCAAAATATCAAATCCTCAAATTTAATATCTCAATTCTTGGATTATAATAATATTTAATCCACTGTCCGGTCAAATATTATACCGAAAAGAATTTTGGAATTTCTGAATTCCGATCGTCTCTGCATTCACTTATTTCATCCGCGTATTACTAATATGACTTCGAAACATCCATATCATGTCCCGTACATAGGGTGGAGTGAAAAGTTTTCCAACTTACAAAATCACTATTCATCCACCAAATTACTATGCACGTACAGGAAACACTATGCACGTACGGGAAATACTATGCACGTACGGGAAATACTATGCACGTACGGGAAATACTATGCATGTATGGGAAACACTATGCACGTATGGGAAACACTATGCACGTACTCATTTCCCTTCAAGGATCCATTAGCTCCTTCCTGGATGGTAGATTATTCTTATCTAGGTCCTCAACCCTCGAATTACTCTATTCTGACAATATACCAATGCATCAGGATCATTGTCCAAAGCAATATCCATTCATTACAATCATTGTTCTTTGAAACCACCATTCATTAGAGCTGGTGACCTTGTTGTCGGAATCATTGTTCCTCATTTTATCATTACTTAATAAAAAGTTTTAATTATATCCAAAATTTGGGGTTCTTACAGTTTCAACATCAGCAACCTACTCCTACTTTTCAGTCAGATGAGGTTGATGTTATGGAGGAGATTAGGATGCTTGCAAAGAGTTATGAGGAGTCTACCAAATCTATGGGGACACTACTTGCTCAAATTTTGAGTGCCTTGGAACAAGAGAAACAACAATGCATATTAGAGGCAATTCCAGAAAATAACGGTGACTTGGAGCAAGGTACTGCATGCTTAATTGAAGAAGACAAATTCCAAGGTGAGGTGAGCGTTCACAAGTCATGTGAGGAATTCGATCATGCTGGTGAGGTGGATGCTTTGGAAAGGGCACTATTTGGGACAGACACTGTTGAACTGCCAAATTTCAAAAATTGGTATGTGCGTTCCAAGAGGCTGAAGAACATAGGAAAGATACAGGTCCTCTACTTGACTCAGAGTTTAAAAATGGAGGTAGCGCATTAGAGCCAATAGAGGAAGTTCTCTTTGAGGAACCAAAGGCTTCAGCAACTTACATTTACCCTCCTCCATTATATTCAAGCGAATCCCGCGAGTGTGTGTTATTCTACAAATTGCAGATTTTGGGACAACAGATGAAGGCATTGGAATAGGACATATTTGTTATACGAATAGGCCAAGCGAGGAGAAGGGGCAGAAAGTGTGCCGCCGTGATGACGATGAAGTCTCACGAAGAGAGGACCAAGCAAACTATTATAATCCTTAATGGAGGCTTGGAAGTAACGTCAAGCTAATGACATTAAAGAAGCGCTTCTTGGGAGGCAACCCAAGCATTGTTGTATACTGGTATGTTTTCTACTTTCCCTCGTATTTACTTCCAGTCAATGAGGGCATTGAATATTTTAAGTTTGGGGGTGGTTTGAGGGATAAGTATTGTATATATATGTGATTTTTAGTCATTGTGTTCATGTAGGATTTCATGCTTTGCATATTAGTATTAGTAAATTATGCATTTATGTTCGTGTCATCTACGTTTGTTTTATATAGGACATTCTATTTTTTTTTTGTTCGTTTATCATGAGAGTTCATAATAGTTTGCATTTGCACCCGTGCTTGATAGGAATTTTGTGTTGTTGACGCTTTTTGATTGAGAAGTGATATGCTTTGTTCTTGTACACACACATACACTAGTAAGTTGAAGCTAGTAGACTTATTGAATGTTGTAAGTAATTAGAAGGACATTAATATGTGCAAGTTGATTTAGTTTGCATGCTTTGAATACAAGTAGGGGCATTAGAGAGGTTTTTGCTTGGGATTGAGTATGTTTTTCCCGCCAAGTGAGCTTTTGAGCCATATTGCATTTTTTGCAATTTTATTCGTTTGCTTGAGTGTCCACGGATTGTTTGCATTGCTAGCAGTTGTTTGAGGTCTTTCTTGAAACGCATGACATTATTTGACGATTAAAATGATAAAGGCATTAGGATTAACCGCATATTTTCCCATATTACCATACCATGTTTACATGATCAATTAGTTAACCCGTTGAGCTTAATCCTATTTTTTTGGTGACATACCACATTACTTGCCTAGACTTTTTCTTGTATTGGCCTTACATTAATTTGAACCCGCATTGTCAAAGGCTAGTAGAGTGCTTCAGGGAGTAATAAGGTGTGCAAGAAAGGGTTTATTATTGGTCATAAGTTTGGGGGAAATATTAAAATTTGGAAATTGGGTTTGGTTGTTGCTTGATAGTCGGCATATGTAATAAAATCGTGGGATCATTGTTATTGTCTATATTATTGTTGTTTTAGCTCTCGAAAAAAAACAGAAAAAAAAAAAGAAAAAAAAAATTACATTATGAGAGCATATTTGTGTTATTGTGATCCTACTTTAGTCGACTAGTCGAGTGTTTTTGTTGGAAGAAAAATAGTAAAAGTATGTGGGGGAAAATAGGTGGTTGTGTATGATTTATTATAAGTTCCCACTAGCTTTTGGCACTTCACCTGATTTGGCTTATTTGACATACCTTGTCCCTAGCCCCGTTACAACCCAAATAAAGACCTTTTGATTATCGTCATTGATGTATGTTGTGTTAAGAGTTAGATTGATACCAAATGTAAAGCATGTTTATGATTTTGTTGGAATTGAGTGATACACTTACCCTTGTTCTTGAGTGAATATTCTTTTGTGAGTGGATTGTGAGTGTTTGCTTGTTTTCGCGTATGAGATCTCGAGTTTTGTCTCAAAGATGTACTCTTGTAGGCTTAGCATGTTTACTAACTTATTCTTACACTTGACATGGACTTGTGAGAACTTATGCATGTTCATTGAGTAGACTATGTGAATACTTGCACTTTCGACACCAAGACATTGCGTATTTACTTTGATTCTTAAGTTGATATGGCATGAGAGGATCTGAAGGTATGGTAGGATATTAATTACATTTTCATTTAGTTGCATTCATACATTGATAGTTGCATTAGATAAATGGATTTTGTGGGTACATTCACTATAGGCCCTCACGAGACCTTACTCGTCCACTAGGGCTGCCTAGGGGTTTAAAGGGCTTGTTGCATATGCCAAATGCAACCGTGATCACCTACGGAAGTGGTACTAGTTAGTTGTATATAGTTATAATTGTTATGCTTGAGGAAAAGCATCGGTTTAAGTTTGGGGGTGTGATAAGTGGATGTTATATCCACTTGGAATGCTTCGTATCGGCTTGAATTGATGACTTGAACTCAAGTATGTGGTGTTTTTGATGTGTTTTTAGTGAATTTGTGCAGGAATAAGAGTCGGATGTGGGATGATGTTTTCCATGCTTAAATGGTGGGTTTTGAGCTTAAAGAATAACAGTACATCAAATTGCGAGAGAGCCGGAAGAAACGGAATGAAAATCGGAGTTAAAACGCAGAAAATAGAGCAAAATCAGCGAAATGAACAGTAATGGACGCGCATGAACAGTAACGGACGCGCATGAACAGTAGCAGTCAGCGGGTAAAAAATCAGCCAGAATTTCTGATTTTGTTTTGGTCATATCTTGAGTTCTACAAGTCCGTTTTGGATGATTCAACTGCTCACGCGAAGATAACGGAATTTTCTATCATTCTAAGGTGGTCCGGAGTCCAAAATTATTGAAGAGAATTTTTCTTCAAAACAGAATCAACAGAAATTGCCAGAATTCAATTCTAAACAGGAAATTGCCAGAATTCCTACTTCTAATAAGTATGGTAATTGCTCTGGGCGGCTAGAACATTCCAGAATCAGATCTACACATGGAATTTGCAATTCTATTCTCATTCAAGAACGGAAATTGCCATACTCCTATTCCAACTCTAAAACGGCAATTGCTTGATGGAGAGGCAAATTGGGGCTATAAATACACATCTTGGGGGACATAAAATACACAACATTACATATCAATTACTTAGTTTTGTTTGTATCTTTTCGTACTTTGTTTTTATCATGGTTTCATCAGATCCCATGATGACGAGAGGTTCGATTATGAACTAATCGTTGTCATGGGATTCTAACGGATTTATTTATGGAGCTTAGTATTTTGATGGTTTAAAGATCTTTGTGTGATGTATATCTGATATCCTTGTATGGTTATGCTTAATTGATAGATGTGTCGCGAACATCTAATTTTTTAATCTCTTGTGAAGTGAAAGTGGATCTTGAGATTTAGAACTTGCCATGCTAGCATAGGTTCATGATTGTTTATCAACATGATTAGTAGTATGAGATGAAAATACTTATATTGCCCTGTGTGATCATTATGGATAACTTGCTCTTCAACCGTTATGTTTTCAAATTCTATAGACATACAGGGTCTAAGCATAATTGGTGTCTATTCATCTTCTATCTATTTTGTGGATGTATGTTTAGTTTGGTATTCGTATACTGAGAAGTAGCGTGTACTTGTTTCGTGTTATCCGATCAGATATCATAACCATTGCATATAGTGATTAAAGGCGTCAGATCTAAGCGAAGTATTTAATGAAGTTAGGATCCCATGTTTTCTCTTGCAGATGTAATTCAATTCCAATTATCGTTAGTTAGTTAATTCTTAGCTTGTTAATTTACTTTTTAGTTAATTTAGTTTATTAAACCCAAAATTGTTATTTGTGTTAGCAGTGAATAATAATCATACATTGTTGCATAGGTACATCTACTGAATTAAAACCATAACCAGATCTCTGTGGGAACGAACTTGACTTATTCATATATTACTTGTGACCGCGTACGCTTGCGTGTTTTAGTGTAAACAAAACCCAAGGGCACTTAGGAGGTTGAGGACTTCTTGTGAGAGAGCAAAGATAACCCTTTCATCAACTGCCCAGACCACCATTGTGTTTATTAATTTGCCATTGTTTGGCTCATTGAGATGGAAGTCATTGCCATCATTTAAATGAAAGTAATTGCCATTGTTTGTGAAGATGGAAGTCATTGCCATCATTTATATGGAAGATTCCACCAAATTCAGAAATTACTGGGTAGAAGATTCCACCAAATTTTGAAGTTACTAGGGAAAGAAGAAGAGCCAGAGCCGTGAGCCATGAGTCAGAGCCACGAGCCAGAGCCGCGAGCCATGAGCCGGGAGCCACGAGCCAGAGCCACGCACCAGAGCCGCGAGCCAGAGCCAGAGCCGCGAGCCATGAGTCAGAGCCACAAGCCAGAGCCGCGAGCCATGAGCCGCGAGCCACGAGCCAGAGCCACGCACCAGAGCCGCGAGCCAGAGCCAGAGCCAAGAGTTTTTAACTTCAAGACAAGAGTTTCACTTTGTTCTCACTCATTAGCTTGAGGGGGAGTATTGAAGGGTAGTTTAAGTTTAGTAAGGGTAGTTTAGTAATTGTTTACTTGGCCCTATATAAAGCCTCTTTTACTTTCAATATTGGCAAGATCAACATAATGGGTTCACGCATTTCAGCTCGAAGAAATATCAATGGAGTCTATGAAAGCGGGGCCCAAATTTCCCAAATGGCTTTTGATACAAAGAAAAATTTGGGATGTTACGATGGCCAATACAAGCATATCAGATACCCTATTAGAAATTCCAAATAGTTTGCAGTATTTAGACCTCTCAAATAATCACTTGGTCGGAAAATGTCTTGCATTTTTATGCAATCTAACGGAAAGCTCCAGGGAAATACATCTTTTAGACAATGACGTTTCAGGAGAGCTCCCCCTGTGTCTAGGTAACTGATAAGTGGATTTTATATCCACTTGGAACGTTCCATATCGGCTTGAATTGGTGTACTTGGACTTAAGTTTTTCGTATTTTTGATGTGTTTTGTTTGAATGTGCAGGTTTGCAAGAATATCGATTAGGATTGCCATTTTCGTCAAATTTGAAGTTGATTTGTGCAAATGGAATGAAGTTTGGAGTCAAGCACTGAGATTTTATGATGGTTCCAAGTAAAGTTAATTGACTATGGAAGCAATGGCAAAAAGAACGGAAGAAAACGGCCTAAAAACGAAGAAAATGGAGGAAAATCAGTTTCGCCAGGAAGTTTACGCGCCTAGAGCGCGTAACCGTGCGCCTGGAGTGCGTGAAACAGCAGAAGCATGCACCTGGGGCGCGTAGGTTCGACAGAAAATCCTGAAAATGTCCGTTTTGACCCTATTTCGAATTCTAGTTGTATTTTTGGTATCCAAACCTATTTCAAATTGTATTGTAGGTTGTTTTTCTTGCTGGGCAAGATATCTAGGCCTATAAAAACACATCTTAGCCTTGTAAATTGGATGGTTTTTTTTTATTATTGTAACATAGAATTGCAAGAGAGAATAGTGGAGAAGGATTCAACGCTCGGTGACAAGCACGGATCTAGATCTACTTCATCTTTTGTATACGTTGAATCATAGATTTGTTTTCTCAACTCTTCACTTTATTAATATTATTAATTCTTTCTTTTATATCTTGTTAATTATCATGTTTTCAGCAAATCCCATGACAATGAACGGTTCAATTATGGGCTAATCGTTGTCATGGGATCCTAGCGGAGTTATTTATGTAGCTTAGTAGTTTGATTGCTCTACAAGATTTATGTGTGGTGAATTCTTGATATCCTCGTATGGTTGTAATTCATGTGTTTAGATGCGTCGCGAACATCTAATTTGTTAATCTCTTGCGAAACGAGAGTGGATCTTGAGATTTAGAACTTGCCATGCTAGCATAGGATAGGTTGATATTATTATCATGATTTGTGGCATACATAGAGATATGATGTTACCCTATGTGATCTATGTGGATAACTTGTGCTTCAACCTTTATGTTTTCAAATTCTGTAGAGATATAGGGTCTAAACATAATATGTGTCTATTCATCTTCTATCTCTTTTGTGGATGTATGCGTAGTTTGGTACTAGTATACCGATAGGTAACTTTTACTTGTTTCGTGTTATCCGATCAGATATCAAAACCCATCACATGTATTGATTAAAGGCATCAACTCTAAGTGAAGTGGATAATGAAGTTAGGATCCCATGTTTATTCTCATATAGATAAATCAGTTTAAATCTCAGTCGTTGATTAATTCTTAGTTTGTTAAATTGCATCTTAGTTAATTTAGATAGTTAAAACCCATATTTGTTTATTGTCTTAGTAGTGAATTAAAGCCATACATTGTTGAATAGGTGCATTAACTGAATAAAACCATAACCAGATCTCAGTGGAACGAACTTTAATTGTATTACTTATGACCACGTATACTTGCGTGATTTTGTGTTAACAGTAACTTGACATTTTTCGAAGTTCTTGACGTGCGGAGTAACGAACTCTCTGGTAATATTCCTTTTTCTTTAGGTTCTCTAGGGCTTCTCAGTAATTTAAACTTGCACGAAAACAAGTTTCAAGGCAGACTCCCTTTGTCCTTCATGAATTTGACAGGGCTAGTGGGAGTTGATGTGGGGAAAAATAATTTGAGTGATGTTCTTCCCACTTGGAAGAGTAATTTCAAAAGACATCTCAGGTATTTAATACTGCGGTCCAACAATTTCTATGGTAAACTTCCCACAGAACTTTGCCACTATGAATCAATTCAAATTTTAAATTTGGAAAGAAATCACATCACGGGAAACATTCCTCATTGTTTTGGAAATTTTACCTCTTTAGTTACAAGTAACAACCACAGTGATGATGATTTTCTATACTCGAGTCTAAATAATAATGTTATCATAGATGATGCCAAGGATCTGATCTAGCATTTACTACTACTCTCGAGCTTCTGTTTTTCATTGATTTATTAAATAACATCAGTGGGGATATTCCTGAAGAATTGATGGATCTCCATGGTTTGTTGGGTTTGAACTTGGCCGGTAATCATCTATCTGGAAGGATCCCTGACAGAATTGGGAAATTAGATCAGCTGGAATTTCTTGATCACTCTAGAGATAAACTTTATGGTCCTATTCTACAAATTCTGTCGCATTTGAACTTTTTAAGCCGTTTAAACCTCCCCTTTAATGATTTATCAAGAAAAGTACCAACCGGAAACCAACTTCAAACCCTCAATGATCCCTCCATTTATTGTAAGAACCCCAAATTTTGGATATAATTAAAACATTTTATTATGTACTAAGGTAATGGTGAATAGTGATTACGGCTACGATGTAACGATTGAGATAATGAATGAAAGGAATAGATTTGGATTCAAATATTTATATGTCATGAAGAATACTATTGGTTGACACTTTAGATAAGAATTATCTATCTCCTAGGGAATTGAGATTTGATAATTCTAAAAGGAGAAGATTATTCTTATGTCATCCAAATTGATATCTGTTATTGGTCCAGTGGGCCCGTAAAAAGGTTAAGGAACGATCGAAAGATATCAGGGACAATTGTACAACCCTAAGAGGATAAGTAAAGAAAAATGGATGAATAGTGATTTTGGTGGATTTAGGAATATTATTAGACGACGCTATATAGAAGTACACGGAACGAAATTCTGAGTTCGTATTAGTGATCCAGGGGGGAAAAGAGTGTATGTAAAAGCTGTCGGATTCTGAAAAACAGCACTTTTATTTTCCCCGAGATTTCCCTGGACACTGATAGACTTAAGAATTTAACGAAAGGATTTAAGGAATATGATAAGTGCATATTTTTGCATATTTTTATTGCCTATTTATTGTTTGAATTCGTATTTTAATAAATTATTTTGTTGCATTTCAGGAATAATTCGAGAAAACTGAAGAAATGGCAAAATAAAGAAATAAATGACAAAAGAAGAAAAAGAAGGACCAAAACAAGAAGAAAAGGAAAAGCAAGGGGTGGTGGTGCATATTTTTACCAAACAAAATGGATGGTCAAGATTTAGCCAACACTAAACCAAATCAATGGCTAGGATTTACCCACACCTACCTAAAACCCTAAAATTTTCCTATAAATAGGCTTCATTTCTTCACTTGTAAAGACACCTAGAATATCCTAGAAATATAGTAGTAGTACTTCATCTCCCAAAATTTTAGTTGTAATATTTTTTTCTTCTTGTAAACACTCTTTATGTTTATGCAAATTTCAAGTCCTCTTTTAAATTCTTGCATCTCTTTCCTTATTCTTTATTTCGTTATTTTCGTAAATTCTTGTGTGGATAAAGTAGCGATGCTAACCACATGGGATTGAAAGTATCGATTTAGGAATTGAATTTGTAGTTTTAATTTCCGTTTTAATATAAGTTACGCCCCTTAAAATCTCAATTTTGTTGTGGGTTTTATTCTTATTAATTATATATCTAAATTTTAATGTTTTATGTGTTTGTATAATTAATTCAAAAAAAAATTTGAAAACAACAAAAATATTAGTTTAAATTTTCTAATCGTATTTCCTATCTCGTTTTAATCGTTTTATTCGAATGCTCACAAGCCCTCCCCTGTTTTTCTTCAATTAAGCGAACCGAAAATCTCACATCTCTGTTTCCCCTTTCTTTTAGCTGCAAACCCAGCCCATTCCCTTTTCTTGTTCATCATCTTCAACCTCAAGCCCCTCCGATTCACACACACAAATTTCTCTCGCTTCTTCTTCTCTCTCACGTGTCTCTCTCCCCTGCTCTCTATTAAACCACGAACCCAACTCAATCCCTCTCCATTCCCTCTTCTTTTCGCCTGCAAAACAGGACTTGCCTCTCTCCTCTTTACCTCCGCAAAATTCCCCTTCCCTTCTTCGTTTTTTTACATGAACACCTGCCCTTATTTTCCGTCAAACCCAGTTTTTCCCCATTGTTTTTTTCTTCACTTTGCTGCTAAACCATCAACACACCTAGTTCCTTTCTTTTCTCTTCGTCAAAACCCGCCATTTTCTTTCTCCCGTCTTCGATTGTTTGAGTTTGTTTTTGTTGAAGTTCGCTCGTAGTTAGTTGTCAATTGTTGTTCGAGTATTGTGATTGTTTCATTGTGAACTGTTCTGGTTGGGTTTGCGCGTTTTGATGAGTTTTGGTTTCTGGAAATTGCCGAGTTAACGTCGAGTGTTGTTAATTTAGTTTCAGTTGTGTTTTGTTAATTATTATCGAGTTGCTTCGTGTGCGTTGCTGAGTCGAAATGTCGAGTTGAACGGTCTTTTCTTTGTTCGTCGAATTAATTTCTGCATCGTTTATGTGCTGGTGTCGTTCACGAGATCTATAGTCGATGTGTTTATAGCCGAGTTTGCTGAATCCTATGTATTAGAGGTTTTGCTGAGTAGATGTTAAGTCATTAAGTTCGAGTTCGTGTCGCAGGTTTCAAATTTCGAGTGCTCCGTTTTGAGGTGTTGTTCCGAGTTGGGTTATTTGGTTAGTCGGTTTAGCTTGTCTGCTTGTATGTTGATTTCGTAGTGTTGTGTTTGTTAAACCAATTGTTACCAAGTGTAGATGGTTTTAATGCTGAGTAATGTAATCACCGAGAGTTTACTGAGTTCCGTTTTTACTGAGTTCCGTTCTTTGTTGTTGACCGAGTTTGTTTGCGGTTGAATTTCTATTTCGTTGCTGTGTATACTGAGTTGCTAAATTGGTTTTGTGTGCTCATCGTTATATGATGGTTTAGCTGATTTTCGTTCGGTTAATATAGAATTTGATTTGTAATGACCTACGAGATTGTGTGATGTTGGTTCGTATTTGGATAGCTGATTTTACAAATAGGTTATAGCGAATTTTCATTAGAATTTCTGTAAATAAATTTGTAATCTTAATTCAAATAGTGTAAATTTAAAATTCAGTTTATGTTAGTTTGAAATTAGAGTAAGTTAATTAGTTTAAAATAGATTTCTTTTTAGTAATTAATTAGTAAAATCCAATTTTCCTAAAATCCAAATTGTTCTAATCCGCCTAAGTTAAAAATTAAGGATCGCAAAATAAATATTACTCCCTGTGGATCGAATCATAAATACTAAAACGATGATCGTGCGCTTGCGATAATTAAATTGTCATATTTTCGGCACATCAAGTTTTTGGCGCCGCTGCCGGGGACTTAATTATTTTTCACGCCTTAATATTTAATTTTTCGGAATAGTTTTATTTCTTGCCTTAATTTTTTTATTTCGTTTTTTTAGGAAAGTGTGAAATTTCGGGACTCTTCTCTTGGAGCGTGGAAAAATTGGAATTTCTGGAAGAATGCTTCGGTAACTCGTATCTCCCTCTTTTCATTTTTTTTAGAAAATCACAAAAAAATAAAAAAAAAATCAAAAATCAAAAAAATTATTTGTAAATACATACTTGTTGCATCATGCATTTAATCACTTAGGGCACATCATCTAGATTTTTATTTTCTTGTTTTTAATTTTTCGTACCTTATAAATTGTGGTGATTGCTGGAGGACCCAAAGGTACGTTAAATTTCTCCTTCCTTTTAGTTAAAACACGTAGTGTAAGCATCCATAATTGTTTGTAGTTTTGTATATATATCGTTGTTTGTTGCATTAATTAGACGTTTGCCCCTAGGATTTCACGTTCAATTAGAAAGGTGCCTAAAAATAAACGTAATTAAGATTTATTCACGACCTTCAGTGTCTAAGGTTCGCCTGGCTGTTAAGATTCGGTGTCTAAGTGACGAGTTTGGCCTCTTGGCAATGCCTGCTCTAATCTGGCCGAATCGGTCTGAATAATTCTTAATTTACGGAATTTTTAGTGTGCCTTAACGTTATGAGCAATGTCTAGTTTTTATTTAGGGAACCTAGGTTAGATCTTTCTTTTGATTTTTCACCCTTTATTTTGTGTACTTAATTTTTCGCAAATTATTTGCTAAGTATTTTCTTCCTGTTCATGCGCACTACTTGGGTTAGAGATAATTCTGCTAGGTTAGTGAGACCAATTGAGTGTTCATCCTCTTCAGAATCCGAACCCGTAGAAATTCTTGACCCCGTAGTAACCATGGCAGTTTCGTTAAAAGATCGTTGTTACCCCACCAGATCAGCCCAACCCTCTTGCATCACCCTACCTCCTGTAAGTGCTAACAATTTCGAAATCAAAGGTCATAAAATTAACATGTTACCTAATTTTCGCGGGAGTGACGGTGAGGATCCTTATCTTTTTCTACATGAATTCGAGGAAGTTTGCGCTTTACAAAAACTCCAACAACTTTCCGAGGACTCCATACGACTTACACTAATCAACTTCGCTCTAAAAGATAATGCAAAAAAATGGTTGTATAGTCTACCTGTCAATTCGATTTCCACGTGGGAGGGTTTCGTAGTCATTTTTCTAAAAAAATTATTTCCAAGCCATAAGACTACGAAACTCACTAATGAGATTAATCAATTTCGTCAAAAACTCAACGAACCATTTTGGACGTGTTTTGACCTTTTCAAAAATCTTTTATCCCAATGTCCCCACCACGGAATCAAAAAATGGAGGCTCTGTAAGATTGTGTACGAGGCCTTAGATGGATCAACAACAGCATTGTTGGAATCTATGTGCCAAGGGAAATTCATGGAGAAAGACGAGGACGAGGGATGGGAGTTTTTCGAAGAGTTCGCGGAAAAGACTATGCCATGGGAATCTACTAGGGAGCCCACTCGAGAGCCCGAGAAATCAACCGATTCAATAACTACCATGCATCAAAGAGGGCTACATCAAGTTGGTAATTCTATCGCGACCGAGGCTAAATTATCCACTCTTACTCGACGTTTAGAAGCCTTAGAAACCAACAGGTCCTCCTCCCAAGTATCCATGTGCTCAAATTTTAACTCAACCAATCAAGGGATACAAAATCCTCAAGATTTTCAACAAGTCAATGCGATGTTTCAATCGGGTCCTCGAGATGATCCTTATGCTCCTACTTATAACCCCGGTTGGAAAAATCACCCGAACTTTTCTTGGAATCAAGGTCAAGGCCAACAATCTCACCCCGCACAATTCCAAAATGAACCTCCTTCGTTCCAAAACTTCCAATCTCAACCACCTATTTTTCATAAACCTCACGCGAATTCTTTCTCCCCTCAGAATTATGCTCCTTACCCGACTCAAGCTCTTTCCCACCCTCTTGGTTTTTCTGAGTCGGATAAGCGACTTACATCGTTGGAGAAAAGTCTCGATGCGCTTCTCAAAACCACCACTAATTTGGCTCAATCGCAACAAACTTTCATGCAAACCATGACTCAAGATAGGCAGATCTTAAATGCTAGCACCCAAGCCATATCTAAGTTAGAGGTTCAAGTAAGCCAATTAGCTAATGCCATCCATGAGCGTGAGAAGAATAAGTTTCCAAGTCAGCCCGAGGTCAACCCTAAGTTTCCTATTAATCAAAGACCTCCTGACAATGTGCATGCTGTCATTTCCCTGAGATCCGGAAAGCATGTTGATAATCGAGTAGGAGTCGAGTCCCCCGAAGAGGAAAAAGAAGAATCAAACGTTGCACCGACACCTATTCCCGATCCTTCTGATCAAACTCCGATTCTTGTCTCTTCACCCCTTTCTAGTCAGCCGTCTTCTTCGAGTGGAACAACCTCGGAGCCCGTTACCCAAGAATAAGTCTATAAACCAAAGGCTCCTTACCCACAACGCCTCGTCTCTAATAAGCAAACTGCTCAATTAGACAAGATCTTAGAGGTTTTTAAGCAAGTTAAAGTCAACATTCCTCTTTTAGACGCGATTCAACAAATTCCCTCTTATGCGAAATGTCTAAAAGATTTGTGCACTCATAAGCGAACCACCCAAGTCCCTAAGAAAGCCTTTTTGACCTCTCAAGTGAGCTCAATTCTTTCTAATGAGATTCCCGTGAAATATAAGGACCCCGGTTGTCCCACAATTTCATGTATCATAGGTAATTCTTTTGTGGACAAGGCGTTACTCGATTTAGGCGCCAGTGTGAACTTGCTTCCATTTTCTGTCTACCAAACCCTAGGGTTAGGAGAACTTCAAAAGATGAATGTTACCCTTCAATTAGCAGATAGATCAATCAAAATTCCTTAGGGGATCATCGAGGACGTGCTAATTAAAGTTGGAGATTTCGTCTTTCCTGTTGATTTTGTGGTACTAGAAACCGAACCGGTTAGGAATCCGACAAACCAAATCCCCGTCATTTTAGGGCGTCTGTTTCTAGCTACTTCGAATGCTTTGATTAATTGAAGAAATGGATTAATGAAACTAACGTTCGGGAACATGACCATTGACCTCAATATCTTTCATGTTGGGAAACAACCCGATGATTTTCTTGATCAACCTATGGATGTCAATTTAGTTGATGAAATTGTTGATCAAAATTTCATGACCCCTAATGATGCTCTTGATTTTTGTTTAAACCACTTTGGTCAAAACTGGGATGTTTCCGAATATACAAGTGAGGTCAACCAAATGTTAGAATCCACCATTCCTACAAATAATCGAGATGATGAACCATATCCCCTGTCTCTTCTCGAAACTAGTGAACCCGTTGAGTCAACGCCGCCCGATTTAGAACTCAAACCTCTTCCCGACACTCTTAAGTATGCCTTTTTAGGTCCTAACGAGTCTCTTCCCGTTATTATCGCCTCTGATTTGACCGAGTCACAAGAGGATGAGCTTGTTAGGGTACTTAGAGAACATGAGGAGGCCATAGGTTGGAGTATCTCTGATATCAAAGGAATTAGTCCGGCCATTGTCCAACATCGAATTCACTTAGTTGATGATGCGAAACCCGTTCGAGATCCTCAACGGCGTTTGAACCCCACCATGATGGAAGTCGTTCGAAAAGAAATTCTTACGTGCCTCGATAATGGGATCATTTATCCCATTTCTGATAGCTCTTGGGTTAGCCCCATTCAAGTAGTTCCGAAAAAGTCTGGCATTACCGTTGTCACCAACGAGAATGATGAGCAAGTGGCCACCCGTGTTCAATCCGGGTGGAGGGTGTGCATAGACTATAGGAAACTCAATTCTGCCACTAGAAAAGACCATTTCCCTTTGCCTTTTATCGATCAAATGTTAGAAAGGTTAGCTGGTCATTCGTTCTATTGTTTTCTAGATGGTTATTCTGGTTATTTTCAAATTCCAATTGCTCCCGAAGACAAAGAAAAGACTACTTTCACATGTCCTTTTGGAACCTTTGCCTATCGATGTTTATCCTTTGGTCTAACCACTGCTCCAGCCACTTTCCAAAGGTGCATGATGAGCATCTTTTCTGATATGGTAGGGGATTTTCTCGAGATCTTTATCGATGACTTTTCCATTTTTGGTTCGTCTTTTCACCAGTGCCTAAACCATCTTGAGTTAGTTTTAAAAAGGTGTAAAGAAACCAACCTCATTCCCAACTGGGAGAAATGTCATTTCATGGTTAAGGAAGGAATCGTTCTCGGTCATAAAATTTCTGAAAAAGGGATAGAAGTCGATAAAGCCAAAGTTGACCTCATTGCAAATCTTCCCCCACCCAAGTCGGTCAAAGCCATTCGTTCCTTCCTAGGCCATGCAGGTTTTTATAGGCGTTTCATTAAAGATTTTAGCAAGAAGGCTAGACCCTTAACCAATCTTCTCGGGAAAGATGTCAAATTCGATTTCAATAACGATTGTTTACAATCTTTTGAACATCTTAAGAAAGAATTGACTTCTGCCCCAATTATTCGATCTCCCGATTGGAATCTCCCCTTCGAGTTGATGTGTGACGCTTTTGATTATGCGGTAGGAGCCGTTTTAGGGCAACGAATCGATAAGATGCCCCATGTCATTTACTACGCAAGCAAGACTTTGAATGATTCCCAACTTAACTATTCTACCACCGAAAAGGAACTTCTAGCCGTACTCTTTTCTCTCGACAAGTTTCGGTCCTATCTTATCGGTTCGAAAATCATTGTCTACACCGATCATGCCGCTCTTCGTTATTTATTCTCTAAGAAAGACTCGCAAGCCCGATTGATTATGTGGATTCTCTTGCTTCAAGAGTTTGACCTAGAAATTAGGGATAAGAAGGGTTCTGAGAATGTTGTCGCCGATCATCTTTCTCGCTTGATAGTGGAGTCCACCATCGACTCTCCTGTAAACGAATCTTTTCCGGACGAACAACTTCTGTCCATCTCTACTCCCCCTTGGTTCACCGATATTATCAACTATCTTGCAACCGGCGACATTCCCTCTCATTGGTCCTCTCAAGATAGATCGAAATTTTTCTCACAGGTCAAACACTTCTTTTGGGATGACCCGTATCTCTTTAAATAATGTTCCGACCAAATCATTCGGAGGTGCGTCCCAAATCATGAATTCAAGAATATCCTTTCTTTCTGCCATGACCAAGCCTGTGGAGGGCATTTCAGTGCTAAGAAAACAGCCGCTAAAATCCTCCAAAGCGGTTTTTATTGGCCTACTTTGTTCAAGGATGCTGCTGAATACTGTGCCGCGTGTAATATGTGTCAACACTTAGGAAAGATCACTAGGAGAAACATGATGCCAATGAACCCCATCTTAATCATTGAGATTTTCGATGTATGGGGTATCGATTTTATTGGCCCCTTTCCTAGTTCCTTTGGCAACCTCTACATTCTGTTAGCGATCGATTACGTGTCTAAATGGGTGGAAGCCATTGCCACTAAGTCCAATGATAACAAGGTCGTTCTTAAATTCCTCAAAGAGAATATCTTTTCTCGTTTCGGTACCCCTAGGGCTATCCTTAGTGACCAAGGCAAGCACTTCAAGAATCGTCAATTTGAGTCTCTGTTGAAAAAGTACTCAATAACTCATAGGCTAGCAACCCCTTACCATCCTCAAACTAGTGGGCAAGTTGAAGTCTCGAATCGTCAAATTAAGCAAATTTTAGAAAGGACTGCCAACTCGAATAGGAAGGACTGGTCAACTAAGTTGATAGATGCCTTGTGGGCCTATCGGACCGCTTTTAAAACCATTTTAGGCATGTCCCCTTATCGGATTGTCTTTGGCAAGGCCTGTCACTTACCCATGGAGTTTGAACATAGGGCCATGTGGGCCATTCGTGAGTTAAATTTTGACTTACCAACCACCGGTAGTCATCGGAAGTTGCAATTGTCTGAACTCGAGGAGTTGAGAAATGAAGCCTACGAGGACGCTAAAATCTATAAACAAAGAACTAAGCTTTTTCATGATAAATCTATTTTGAGAAAATCTTTTTCTCCTGGTCAAAAGTTCTTTTGTACAATTCTAGGCTTCATTTGTTTCCCGGGAAATTGAGATCCCGGTGGGAAGGTCCTTATGTTGTTAGGGTCGTTTTTCCTCATGGTGATGTTGAAATTGAAAATCCTAAAAATGGTGATATATTTAAAGTTAATGGACAAAGACTCAAACCATTTTTAGAGCTGCCAATTGATCCTGAGGAAGAGGTTATCTACCTCATCGATCCATGATTCAAGTAAGTTTATTCAGTAGGTAATTGTAAACTCTCTTTCATCCTTATCAGGTATTTTCTCACCATTCTCCCTTGTCATTTATCTTGCATTTTGCATACATTGAGTACAATGCATGATTTAGGTATGGGGGAGGGTTTTAGTGTAAATACATAAAATTGAAAAATCCAAAAAAATTAAAAATTTTAAAAAATCCAAAAATAGAGATATTTTAGCTTAGTTGTCCTTCCCACTCTTTAAATTCTAGAACTAGTTGGTGTTGACTATTTTTCGAAAATTATATGTATAATGCCTTTAAATAATTTGAACGTAGTCAATTAAGGTTTTCCTTATGAAACTTGTGTCGAACAAATTTTTGCTTAAAAGTCCAAGACGACACATTTGTACAAGACCTTTGATGGAAAAATTGTATAGGAATGCTATTCGATACCTGAGAGAGAACCCACATGTTAGAACAATGTCGAATCAAACCTTTGCGAAATCTTGCTCCTATAGTGTCATATATAAAAAAAATCAATAAATGTATGTAATTGTTGAGTGCTAGTGTAAATTTGTAATAATAAATTCTTAGTAGGGAAATCGGCTAGGTTGGGCTCATTGATAACCCGAGTAAGTAAGTCCGAGGGGACTTTGTGCCTAGCAACCTATGGTCCCTTGTGATATGGGATTGTTGACCTAAAACTCGGTAAATGGGTATTGATGCAAAAGTCTTTTGGGACCTCAACCATTGCACAGTCGGTCTAACTGCTAAGAACGTGAAGTTTGGCTAGATACTTGTTTTGATAGAGATTGGGTCAGTTCAATATTGGTTGAAAAAGAGAAAATGTTCGTATGCACTTTATCCATCAAGGGCCTTAAATTCACTACACACCTTGGAATTTTTTGTAAATATTTAGTCTAATCATGTGGATTGTGGGAACATATTACTTGGCTATTATTAGAATAATCTTTTAGGCATATATTTTCCTACAAAATTGTTTTGTTGACACCAATGAAAGCTAGAGTAAAAGAGGAAAGTTGGATACTTGCTGACTTATCTCAAAGATTTTATGGGTATATCTTTTGTAAACCCTTAGGAGACAACACTCCTCCTGTAGAGATCGTCTATTGGTTTAACGGGTTGGTAAACCTAAAATTACCCGTGATTCCTACGACAGTGAGTATAGGTTTTTCATTCTGCATTTTTCTTTGTGTTTTACTCGAGGACGAGCAAAAGATAGGTATGGGGGCATTTGATAAGTTCATATTTTTGCATATTTTTATTGCCTATTTATTGTTTGAATTCGTATTTTAATAAATTATTTTGTTGCATTTCAGGAATAATTCGAGAAAACTGAAGAAATGGCAAAATAAAGAAATAAATGACAAAAGAAGAAAAAGAAGGACCAAAACAAGAAGAAAAGGAAAAGCAAGGGGTGATGGTGCATATTTTTACCAAACAAAATGGATGGCCAAGATTTAGCCAACAGTAAACCAAATCAATGGCTAGGATTTACCCACACCTACCTAAAACCCTAAAATTTTCCTATAAATAGGCTTCATTTCTTCACTTGTAAAGACACCTAGAATATCCTAGAAATATAGTAGTAGTAGTTCATCTCCCAAAATTTTAGTTGTAATATTTTTTTCTTCTTGTAAACACTCTTTATGTTTATGTAAATTTCAAGTCCTCTTTTAAATTCTTGCATCTCTTTCCTTATTCTTTATTTCGTTATTTTCGTAAATTCTTGTGTGGATAAAGTAGCGATGCTAACCACATGGGATTGAAAGTATCGATTTAAGAATTGGATTTGTATTTTTAATTTCCGTTTTAATATAAGTTACGCCCCTTTAAATCTCAATTTTGTTGTGGGTTTTATTCTTATTAATTATATATCTAAATTTTAATGTTTTATGTGTTTGTATAATTAATTTAAAAAAAAATTTTGAAAACAACAAAAATATTAGTTTAAATTTTCTAATCGTATTTCCTGTCTCGTTTTAATCGTTTTATTCGAATGCTCACAAGCCCTCCCCTGTTTTTCTTCAAGTAAGCGAACCGAAAATCTCACATCTTTGTTTCCCCTTTCTTTTAGCTGCAAACATAGCCCATTCCCTTTTCTTGTTCATCATCTTCAACCTCAAGCCCCTCCGATTCACACACACAAATCTCTCTCGCTTCTTCTTCTCTCTCGCGTGTCTCTCTCCCCTGCTCTCTATTAAACCACGAACCCAACTCAATCCTTCTCCCTTCCCTCTTCTTTTCACCTGCAAAACACGACTTGCCTCTCTCCTCTTTACCTCCGCAAAATTCCCCTCCCCTTCTTCGTTTTTTTTACATGAACACCTGCCCTTATTTTCCCTCAAACCCAGTTTTTCCCCATTGTTTTTTTTTCTTCACTTTGCTGCTAAACCATCAACACACCTAGTTCCTTTCTTTTCTCTTCATCAAAACCCGCCATTTTCTTTTGCCCGTCTTCGATTATTTGAGTTTGTTTTTGTTGAAGTTCGTTCGTAGTTAGTTGTCAATAGTTGTTCGAGTATTGTGATTGTTTCATTGTGAACTGTTCTGGTTGGGTTTGCGCGTTTTGATGAGTTTTGGTTTCTGGAAATTGCCGAGTTAACGTCGAGTGTTGTTAATTTAGTTTCAGTTGTGTTTTGTTAATTCTTATCGAGTTGCTTCGTGTGCGTTGCTGAGTCGAAATGTCGAGTTGAACAGTGTTTTCTTTGTTCGTCGAATTAATTTCTGCATCGTTTATGTGCTGGTGTCGTTCACGAGATCTGTAGTCGATGTGTTCATAGCCGAGTTTGCTGAATCCTGTGTATTAGAGGTTTTGCCGAGTAGATGTTAAGTCATTAAGTTCGAGTTCGTGTCGCGGATTTCAAATTTTGAGTGCTCCGTTTTGAGGTGTTGTTCCGAGTTGGGTTATTTGGTTAGTCGGTTTAGCTTGTTTGCTTGTATGTTGATTTCGTAGTGTTGTGGTTGTTAAACCAATTGTAACCAAGTGTAGATGGTTTTAATGCTGAGTAATGTAATCACCGAGAGTTTACTGAGTTCCGTTCTTTGTTGTTGACCGAGTTTGTTTGCGGTTGAATTTCTATTTCGTTGCTGTGTATACTGAGTTGCTAAATTGGTTTTGTGTGCTCATCGTTATATGATGGTTTAGCTGATTTTCGTTCGGTTAATATAGAATTTGATTTGTAATGACCTACGAGATTGTGTGATCTTAATTCAATTAGTGTAAATTTAAAATTAGTGTAATATTAATTCAATTAGTGTAAATTTAAAATTCAGTTTTTGTTAGTTTAAAATTAGAGTAAGTTAATTAGTTTAAAATAGATTTCTTTTTAGTAATTAGTTAGTAAAATCCAATTTTCCTAAAATCCAAATTGTTCTAATCCGCCTAAGTTAAAAATTAAGGATCGCGAAATAAATATTACTCCCTGTGGATCGAATCATAAATACTAAAACGATGATCGTACGCTTGCGATAATTAAATTGTCATATTTTCGGCACATCAGAATATAAATTCGAAAGTTAGTAAGAAAGATGGAGAAGGATAGTATTAATATTAAGAAGATTCCCGGTAAACCCTAATTAGAAATCCGTGAAATATTTCTACGAACGATCAATCGAAACGAGCAATAACCGAACAAAAAAACAAGCAGGGAGCCAAGATACATGCAGGTGCTAGTGGATAAGAGCAAGTAACCAAGTAGTTACATGAGCAACTAGCAAACTTAGCAATAAACCAAGTACTTAGCTTCTTGTTATCATCCAACCACACAAAATCAACACTTGTCCACTTGAATTGCATCATGGATGACCACACTACTTTATTTAAGTAGCCTTATGAAAGATATTATCCAAGACTTCACAATAATTCATTCTCACACAAGCCAAGCAAGAGAAAAGCAAGCAAAACAAAAACTCTCTCAAAACTGCCAGCAGAAACACTCTCCAAAAACAAATTCATATCTCCATTTCTATCCATGATAAAATTACCAAATTTTAACCAAAGCCTCTCCACTCCATGGGTAATATTTTCTTCAAATTTCATAGCAATTGAAGTAGTATAGCCTAGTCAAATCACCTCCCCAAGTTGAAGAAGCAAACTGTCCAGATTCATGGCAGTTTCTGTGACGATTTTCAAACGGCCATATCTCCTTCATTACTCAATGGAATTTGGTTTTCTTTAGCTTTTTGGAAAGTTGGTTAGATTCTCTACAACTCTCCTTTAGAAGCCTCATCCAGAAAACCTCGTTAAGGACCTCGTTTTTCATGATCTTTCCACTGCGTTATAGCAGATCCGAAAATCACTAATTATGTGCTTGATGATTCTTGTTAGTTAAGCTTGGTTAAGGTGTTGTAAGGACTAATAAAGGATTAGTAAGGTCTCTAAATCCTCCAAGGAAGGTATATCTCATCAAAACCCTAGATTTGTTTTAAAGATTTAAGCATGTTCTTGATGATATAAGATTAGTTATAGTATTAGCATGATTATGGATTTTGTTAGTGGATCTAAACATGGTTATGATATGATGTTAGTAGATGATTTTGGACAGATTGAGGATGAGGAATATGTGTATGAGTTGTTTGGATGCCCGGTGTGGCTTGGTTGAATTGTTATGATTTTTAGAACGTTCGATATATAGCCGTCGTAATGCCGAATTTTTGTTAATACTTAGAAACCGAGCATGAGAGTAAATATAATTTCCTGAACTTGATAATATTAAGACTGGTCCTTGTGGATCTCGAGCCATAGATCGTTTTGGCGCAAGAATAGAAACATTCTGACTTACGGTTTTGGAGTTATGATCAAATTACTAAAATTGGTTCGGAACCGTAAGTAAAAGTTCGTAACTTCAATTGAACCCTAGTAAAGCATGTTACTCAGTGGCGAATCTTGGTAAATAAATACTAGGGGTAATAAGGAAGGTATGAAAGAAAACCACATATCAAACGGATCATTTTCCGATTTTATAAAAATATTGGAATCAAAGTTAAACGCGAACGAACCCCTAAAAACCTCTTCGTTATAAATTTGGTAAAACACTTAGAAAACGAACGATAAAACTCGAGGTATAATCTCGGTTCGTAATCGATCGACTTTAGAACTTATACGACTTAAGTATATACCGAGTGTGGGTATGATGACATGTCGTAATAACGAACAAATGTCGGATCGTATCAGTAATAAAAAAAAAGTTACACTAAAAGGTGTATAACGAGATAATTCGAAAACGTGTTTCGATTTAAGTGAAGTTTATACCTAGACTTTTAAAAGGTGTTAAGTGGTTAATCTCGAATGTTCTGATTGTTTGTAGATCATCGAGCAGACCCAGGGCACGTTATCTCCACCCACACCCGATTACCACGCAAGTGTTCAAAACTTTGAACCTGTTGTTGTGATAATATATATATGTGATTGCCATTTTACATATGCCATAACATGCATGCCTATTGTCAAATTATATAATGATACCTGTTCTCTGAATTGATATTGGCTTATAGACTAGATACGAATTATCAGTTATAAGCCGGATTGTTTTGGTAAGACCCTTAGCGAAGGGCATATGATATTCATTCTTAAATATAGACCGGGAGTCGGTATTTTGAGATATAGATAGTCGTGGAAACCCGGAAGGATTCCAACGACAGATTATTATCTATCTAAGGAATGTTATTATTAAATGTTATTTATATTTCCATAAAGTATCAATTACATGGAAATCTTTCGAGGAATGTTATTCGAGTATTATTTCAGTCGAGAGATATTAAATGAATGTTAGTTTCGAATATTCATTTGGAGTTGATTATATAATGAATATTATTTTGATATTCATTAGAATGTTATGTATTAAATGAATATTACTTTCGAATATTCATTTAAGGTTTATTTACTTAATGATTATTATTTTAAAATATTCATTAGAAGTTCTAATTACTTAAGGGATATTATTTCGAATATTCCTTTAAAGTTTTGATTACTAAATGAATATTATTTGGATATTCATTTAGAAGATTATTTATTAAATGAATATCATTTTCAAATATTCATTTAAGGTTTGACTTATTTATTGAATATTATTTTAAATATTTATTGGAGTTTAGTTATTTAATGAATATTATTTCGAATATTCATTTAAGGAGGGATTTATTTAGTAAATAATTCCATATATTCATTCGAGGATTACTTACGAGCAATATTATGAGTTAATAATATTCCGTAATTATTATTGAGTAAATAAATATTCTTGGAATATTTATTTAATTCTTTTAAATTCTTTTTAAAATGATTTATATTATTCAAAAATTATCTTCACCTCCTGATATTATGTAAAATATTTCGGAGTTTTTTTACGACTATTTTATCAAGGAAAGGTTCCCAACTCTTTATTTTTCATTTAAATCTATCTAAAAAGGATTTAAATGCTCGCTCAAACTTCCATATTATAGGAGAACCTACTTGAGCAATGTTATTTATCTTGTTGACTTCCCGGTCATAATTTATCCTTTTCACTCGCAACTTGGTTCTATGGACACATTAAATCTGTGTGTACCTTCACATCATTCGAGGGGTAAGATTGTTGGAATAAGTTGATATCCATTAACAAGCAAAAGCTTGGGAAATGTTGGTGAATTTTCCTTTCCAACTAGATATGACTACTTTGTGGAGTCCTATCAACAAGTATTTCACTTGGGGAAGGGAGGACAAACTCTACGTTTCAATGCTGTGGATTTATTCGAACTAGGAGTCGTGTGTAAGAGGCCGAGTCGTGCGGTCCATCACAAGGCCTAACCATTGGCTAGGGAGTTACTATTAAAGGCAATCTACAAGTGGAGCCGTCAGTTCTTCCATCTACCAGTAGTAAACTATATTGGGCTGTACCATCTCCGACTGATCATCAGGGAGTGGGACAGCTGGCGCGTGATAACTCCAGTATTGGTTCATCTCCCAAATTGGGAATTCCCTGCAACACGTATCGAAGAGACTTCTTTCAGGTTGACGGTGTCTTCCGCAACACGTATCGAAGAGACTTCTTTCAGGTTGTAGGACTTCGAAAAATGTTAATAACTGGAATTGCAATATTTTCCTTGAAAGTTCCTCTTTATATGATAAATGATAATATCTTGCTTATTTTGACTTAGCAGATATTTCCACAAAATAAATACTTTAAGTTACCTTGTAACTTCATCGTTCATATTATACTGGCATCATTTCCGTAAATGCATGGCATATGGTTTGAAAGATACTTTTGACCTGTTATATATTATCGTTCAGTTCAACATTATTGTTGGTGGACTAGTGCTCAGCCTTGCTTTATTATTATATTACAACAACAGCTAGACCAGATGACTCGCACAAGGCGCACTCGATGCTGGCGAGGACGATGAGACTACCAGAGCTGAAGAAGAAGCTATTGGTAGGATAGATTCTTTCTTTCAGTACCAAGTATATGGTCTAGTATGACTTATGCAAATGGATGGCAAAGAGTATGTATTTATATTGTAATTCTTTTGGGTTGTAAGAACTCCAAACGTGATTAATAAAATTTGGTAGTTACTCTGATTTCATCTATAGGACTATAACGGGTGTGTTTTATATTGTTGTGTTGGATCATAAAGATGTAATTTATTTTATGTTGAAGTAAGTTCAAGTATTGTGGACAGAAATGGAGACGGTAACGACCGGATCCCAGACCCTGGATTGGGGGGTGTTATAGAAGTGGTATCAGAGCGTACGTTATAAACCCCAGAGATGAGGCGACGTTAAAACAATAAATTCACTAAGATAATAAGAACTCTTGCCAGGTTCATAGTCGGACTACTTAATGTAGTGATCACATATAAAACCCTTATGGGAACTCTTAAGTATCATGATAGTAACTTAGCTCGATATCGTATTGACGAGGAAAGCGACAGACCTTGAGGCATACGAGTAGCAGCACGATGATGCTTTATTATATGCTGAAGATCAGCGGGTAAATTCAATAGAGTACCCTACTGGAGACCCGGAAGAGGTTCCAGCATATAAGGAAAATCCTGTTAGGATAAGGAGCTTACCCTCGAGGAATGAGGGCTGCAGCCAGAAAGACTGTGATGATTAAGATATAGTGCTCAGAAAAGTGAGCATAAAGAACTAAGCTACTAATAAGAGAACTAAAGATTCGTGTTGGATTCATAGTCGGACTACTGGATGTAGTACCAACGAGTAAGACGGATTGGAAGAATTACTTGAGATCTTATACGGGAATAGACGAGAATCCTCAGAGACTTTCATATTAACGAAGAAAGAGCTAGAGGGATGTATGATTATCAAAGACATCGATATAGGACGAGGAGCAGAGTCCCTAGAAATAGTTGAGAAGGAGGCAGTAAGTGCCATATCATTTGAAAAATGAATTAGTATGAATATTGTCAGTAATAATTCGCCATGAGAAGGCAGATGTTATAGGTTGTAAATTATGGAACCAAATTGAGATTAATGAAGTTGTTTATTTCAGGAAAATGTCCATTTTATGAATGAATCAGTTAGAAAGTGAAAATATTTGGAAGTGACAGCATGATTGGATAAAGTTATATAAGGAGGTAGTAAGAAAGACAATGATCTCAGAACCTATCGGAAGATAAGACTAGTGAGTCAAGATGAACTCGTAATAAGGCTACTGTCAGAGACTGAGTATAGGGTTATTTCAACTCAGTGAAATGATGAACCAGAAACGCTAGATGCATGTGATTCAGAGGAATATTAAATTTATTCTTTTCGTTGAATGGATTATAGTAGTTACCTTAAGTTTACTCCGATGCGGAGTTATAATGGATCAAGTAATACGATCAGCAGTTAAAGAGAAAAATGTGAGAAAATCTTCCTGGAGCTAAAAGATGAAATTGGTAATGACCAAGAGTTGGCATTGCTTAATGGAAAAAGGAGACTTTGTGCTTCCAACGACGCTTCGCATAAAGGATTATGATGTGTGCTTGCGCAGCACGACAAAGTACTTGCGGATGCATTCGAACAGCACGGTCCACCAGATCGGATGGCCTTAGTAGTGCCAATTTTGTGGAACAAACAACTTTGACGATAATGTTCCTTCTGAGACTAGTAGTCAGGTAGACTGACATTTGGTAATATTGAATATCAGGACGTATAGGTATCAGGACGTTGTGACAGGTTTCAGTTTAAAACTGTTGATTCCCTTCTAAGGGATGTATATAATTGATTCCTCTCCATTGGTTAAACCTCCAATCTGATGACTATTATTTCGTAAATTAGGACTGCTTATGGTTCAACCTGCTTGGAGGTTCATAGAACTATTCTTCAGGTTTCGAAACTGGTCTCCTTAATGTTACCAGTAGATGGATAGATTGACCAAAATTTCCCTAATCCTGGGAAGAACTTCAACGAATTTTGGCAAACCTTGTCTTTCTGATTATCAGAGAACATCATGGAAGAGAGTAGAAACTGGGGCGAACCCCATGAATTGGGTAAAGTAGCCGCTATATGGGTTGGTGGACAGACCCCGATTATCGCGATTGATTGTAGAAATACAATGATGAAGTGAGATTGGACGAAAACAGGAAATGTAAGTAAGAAACCAGTCGGACTGAGAAACTCCAGGATTGACTTAAGTGAAAAGGCTGTTATGCCAGGAATGGTAAGCTTGCATGGCACGTAGGATTGATAAGAATAGTTGAAAAGATAAAAGTAGAGGAAAGGTGACCAGAGACGGTGCCGAATAGTCGATTAAGACTTATATGAAGTAAAGTTTTGGAAAGGTAGAAAGGTATCAAAGAAGGCACTTTGACGGCAATTGCTAGAAAAGTAATGCTATTAGCCAACCCCTAAAATCATATATTTTTCTTTTATTAGTGTGGCCAGTTGAGGCCAAGTCACAAAGGATTATCAAGTGACTAGACCAGCAATAAAAGGACAAAGCAGGGTTGCTTCTAAGAAAGCACCGACTGCAAGGGCTTCTGATATAAAGGAAACATTAATGAGATCGTAGGAATCTTCTGTTGAACAACCCATGTTTTGATTGGGAATTCACTAGACCTTTTTGGGATGGGGTCACCCGTACTAAAGTGACTCATGTGTATATGGTTGTCCAAGATTACGAGTAAAATGGAATTATAGTGACTTGAGATGTATGATGTTAGGGTATCATGAATACCATGAATATATTATGACGGAGGAAAGTAAACAATGAAGGTATATGAAGAGAGTATAGAAATGGTCAGAAATTGAACAGTATGCTGTAGGAATTTTGTCTGAGGCAAGTACCTTTGCAAAGAACGATAAGCACTAAGAGATTCACGTTGAACTCGACCAATATCATCCAGAACATCCTTGCTACCATTAACAAGTTCTGTAAGAGAGCAGATAGACATACATTGTCTTTTGGAAGGTCAAATAGGTTGACAACTATCTGAATGAAGAAATTAGCAGTAAGCTACCGATCAATTATCAAATAAGAATGATTGAAAAGAGACCCTTATTAAGGATACATGATTTGATTGCCAATTATAGGATATAGGAATTCCTTGGCAGTTGAATTAAGGATAAGATATCCATAAAGTAAGGTAAACCCTGGGGAATGCACAAGGGATGGCACTAACCCTAATAAAGACATTGTGAATTTAGATGATATGAGTTGGATTTGCTAAGGCAACAATGACCTGTAAAGATTATTAAAAAGAGTTCTGGAAAGAACAGAGATAGAATTATTAGAGTATTGATCAATGACGTTTTGATATACCCGGTACCTAGAAAATATAGGAGGAATGATGAGGACGACCTAAGAAACCTTACAAGGAAAAGTTAATATTTTGAGTTTCCAACTAGAAGTTTGGAAGAGAATGTAAGACACAATAACAATATACCAGATGAGGCATGTATGAAACCATGATGAGGTATGGATGGAACCAAAGAAGGTTGAGATTATCCCAGAACAAGAAAGAACTAAGAAAACAAATATCCTAGGTATGATTGAGGGTAACTTTGATAAAATTCCCACGGGAAGGTGGAAGCAATGACTTATGGAAAAAGACTGATAGTTATATTTTTCTCCTTCAGCAGAGCATTATGGGAGAATGCTTTCACCCAACAGTGATGAGAATGAGGTAGAAAAATTTGAATTGGAATGTATCCAGAGAATAAGGATTACCAGAAATTATTATTATCAGGAAAGGCCAATGAGGTGGCCGACAGTCTAAGTACAGAGGAATAATTACAAATGTTCATACCGAAGAAACAGAATGATATTTGGAAGGACCTTGAAGGTCATATCAGAGTGGAGGAATTTACATTCCTTCTGATGATTGTGCAAGAATCGACGGTAATAGTAGTTTAAGTAAAGATTCGATTCCTGATGGGTCTTAAGCATATTACATACCTTACAAGGTCCCGTTTTGAGGCAAACCAGGACCATGATACAAAATTAACGAAGTAAACCATTAAGTTTCCAGTCTTTTATGGAAAATGCATGAGTAATAGTTTCATCAACCTGACTTAGCTGCGATGCTTGAAAATCTTCTACAATTTTATCTACTTCATGTAATATCTACATCAAGTTCAGGAAGTGTTCCTTATGGATAAGGAATAGTGATTACTTTGTCTCCCTAAAGGATTGAAACCCATATGGTTAGCTATTAACGCACTACGTAAGCAACAAGCGATGGTGATTCTTCTAAGAAAGTAGATGACAACGTAAAGATAAAGAAAGCGCTGCTATTGATAAGCTAAATGGCATATTGATGAATGACAAGGAAGTTTGTGTTAGTGTACTTCTGCGCAAACAAGATAGAGAATATGAGGTTGATGATTCATGATGTAAAAGATATTCCCGTGGAAAGAATTAATGAGACTTGGAGGGAAGGGCAGTTGAGCCCGAGACTTTAAAAGTGTTCGGAAGGTGGTATTCGAGCCAGTCTTACCCCCAAAACTTATAGCACGGTCATAACGGGTTTTCATGTGGCAAGGCTACGCCAATAAAATGTAGATGCTCGATAGATGATAAGAACACGAGCCGGTAGATATACGACCTGGTCTGACTTACGAAAGACAACCTGTGGAAAACCACGGGTAGAAAAGAACAAGTGATGAGAAACAAGGTTGGCAGAAGTAGATTATATTAAAGGGATCGGGCCAGATTCATTTCGAAAAGTTTAAATTGGAATAAAGTGATGATTATAGAGTAAATGTGACGGAATACCGATAAGGAGGTACCAAGTGCAAAAGGTGTCTCAATAAAGAGATGAAGGTGAAAGTAAATAACAGAAGTAAATAAGAATCAGATAATGAGAAGGATGTGATTGATAAAGAAAAGACGGGGAAAACAACTATGGAATATGGAGCAAGGAATGTTATGAATGGATTAATAAATGGGTTTTCTGATGAATTCTCGGGATGACAACCTGATAGTGTTAATATTATAAATATGAAAAGGCTAGTAGCGTGACATGGAATGTCAGTAACAATGGTGTCAAGCGAGAGACTAAGATTTCACCTGAGAGGTTCAAAGATTTATAAAAGTAAGTGTTGCTAAGAGTGAACCAGAGTACAGGTCCATAAAATAGTGGACAAAGCAGCAAGATATGTTGACACATGAGATTTCGATCAAATAGTATTGGATATAATGAAAGGCATATGACTCAGCCTATTTGTAGTTCGAGGATCCTAATCCAATTAAACTAGATTGTAATAAGTAAATAATATCAACTGTCACAGGAATCTCTAAAGATGATAACCGTCAGAAGAAAAATCAACAAGTCAATCTATAGTTTTGATGTTTTACACTGGAAGAAGATTCAGATATCTGATCAGGCCTCAAGGTAGCATTGAAACAAGTGGATTCATTTAAGAAGACTGAGATTTCTATTAGTGACAAGAAACAATTTCAGTACCGAATGATTGATGAGAGTGAAGAGTATAAAAACACCACAGTGTTAAAAGTCACGATGAAGAACAGAGATTGGAGTTAGTCGTTCATGAACCAGACAGTACATCCAGCGTCAACATCATTCCAGTGTATGTTCCTTATCATAATTACGTGGTTTTCAGCGGAGTATTGACTATTAAAGAATTTATATTAATTCTATTTTAATTGATTAAGTCAAGTAATTACGTTAATAAATAAATTAATTCTATCAGAATTAATATATTTGTTAAAGTGATTATTAG
The DNA here is from genome assembly GCA_036435485.1 of Saposhnikovia divaricata. NCBI lineage: Eukaryota > Viridiplantae > Streptophyta > Magnoliopsida > Apiales > Apiaceae > Saposhnikovia > Saposhnikovia divaricata. Next base: position 61,543,715 of record CM071594.1, read on the forward strand.
ATTAATTAAATAAGAATTAATATGAAAAAGGATTAATTAGTTAAATGATTTTTAATAAGTCATTTAATTAATTATAAACTGAAAAATGTGATGATATAACTATCAAACTGATAGTTATACCGATAGTCATATTCAGTTTATAAAGGAGATAGTCATATTCAGTTCAAAGGAGATAGTCATATTTCATTCAAATGGAAAGTTATACCGAATGTTATATTGACATGGTAAGTTATACCGAATGTCATATTGAGCTGGATTGTTATACCGAAAGTCATATTTAAACTGGACAGTCATATTACATTCAATTGATAGTCATACCGATTGTCATATTAATGCAAAATGATTGTCATATCAGTTTAAATCAAGTAATATGACTATGGTTGTGTATTTAAGGAAGCAGAATGCAGAAGATGAAAAATCAGTCGAGCTAAACACAAGAAAAATACACAGCAGCCATTCTCTCTCTCTCTCAAGCTCAAGAACACCTCCAAATTTAATTCTGTAAATTCAAGTTCATCTCAGTTGTAATATCCTATCCATTGGAACTTGTTTACTTGTGATTCTTGTACTACTAGCGAATTAAGTTTCCGAGTTCACAAATTGATATCTTGATTTTATTAACTAAATTAGCAATGTTCATGTTGAATTTTCTAATTAGTTATTAATTACTTGATAATCATTTGGACTGATTTTGTAACACCCATCAAGTTAATATATTGTTATATTCAACTTGAAATTTGTGTTATATTATTCCGCACAAAATATTCGTTTAAGTGAAAATTGTTTAACGAATAAATTTTGAGAAAATGGTATAGATTGTATTCAACCCCCCCTTCTACAATCTTATTGGACCTAAAATATAATTATGATTAATTTATTCTTTGATGAACCTCTATAGTCAGAGGTAAATTCTGAGTATGATATTTTACAATCATGAAAGCTTTCTATAATCCTTTAGAACTCTTTTCTTATCTTCTCTCTTATTCATCTTCTTTATGAATTGAGAAGAACAACCCTTTAAGGAGGGGAGGTACTGCTACGTGACTATCTGTCTATGTGATAGAAGTCTAAGTGGAATACCATAACTTGTTTAATTGCTTGTCAAGTACTAAAGGCTGGCCCCCTTCTGTACTAACTATGCAATATAACAAATGTTCAATTGATCATAGTGATCTCTCAATAAATCTTTCCACTTCTCTATATTGATCGAGATTGCGAAGATTAAAGCGATCAGGAAATACACAGTGCGAGCGAAGTTATCTCCGAATTCGCAGCACGATAGTGATACCAAAGCCACTGCGGATATCAATAAGAACAATAAGGATAAGACTGGGTAAGAACATAACCCGGAAAATGTGTTGTACGAAAAGTAGCAAAGTTGATGGAAAAAGGATAAAGTACGTATTGTAGCACCAGTAGATGTGCTGAGAAAGGGCAGAACGACTAAGAGTTGGCCCGGAAGATGAAAGGTGAAACGACAGACAAACGACTCTTTGCTTCCTACCTGATTCCGGGACGGAATCCTTTTAAGGAGGGGAGACTGTAAGAACCCCAAATTTTTGATATAATTAAGACTTTTTATTATGTACTAAGGTAATGGTGAATAGTGATTACGACTACGATGTAACGATTGAGATAATGAATGAAAGGAATAGATTTGGATTCAAATGTTTATATGTCATGAAGAATACTATTGGTTGACACTTTAGATAAGAATTATCTATCTCCTAGGGAATTGAGATTTGATAATTCTAAAAGGAGAAGATTATTCTTATGTCATCCAAATTGATATCTGTTATTGGTCCAGTGGGCCCGTAAAAAGGTTAAGGAACGATCGAAAGAGATCAGGGACAATTGTACAACCCTAAGAGGATGAGTAAAGAAAAATGGATGAATAGTGATTTTGGTGGATTTAGGAATATTATTAGACGACGCTATATAGAAGTACCCGGAACGAAATTCTGAGTTCGTATTAGTGATCCAGGGGGAAAAAGAGTGTATGTAAAAGCTGTCGGATTCTGAAAAACAGCACTTTCATTTTGCCCGAGATTTCCCTGGACAGTGATAGACTTAAGAATTTAACGAAAGTATTTAAGGAATATAAATTCGAAAGTTAGTAAGAAAGATGGAGAAGGATAGTATTAATATTAAGAAGATTCCCGGTAATCCCTAATTAGAAATCCGTGAAATATTCCTACGAACGATCAATCGAAACAAGCAATAACCGGACAAAAAAACAAGCAGGGAGCCAAGATACATGCAGGTGCTAGTGGATAAGAGCAAGTAACCAAGTAGTTACATGAGCAACTAGCATACTTAGCAATAAACCAAGTACTTAGCTTCTTGTTATCATCCAACCACACAAAATCAACACTTGTCCACTTGAATTGCATCATGGATGACCACACTACTTTATTAAAGTAGCTTTATGAAAGATATTATCCAAGACTTCACAATAATTTATTCTCACACAATCCAAGCAAGAGAAAAGCAAGCAAAACAAAAACTCTCTCAAAACTGCCAGCAGAAACACTCTCCAAAAACAAATTCATATCTCCATTTCTATCCATGATAAAATCACCAAAGCCTCTCAACTCCATGGGTAATATTTGCTCCAAATTTAATAGCAATCCAAGTAGTATAGCCTAGTCAAATCACCTCCCCAAGTTGAAGAAGCAAACTGTCCAGATTCATGACAGTTTCTGTGACGATTTTCAAACGGCCATATCTACTTCATTACTCAATGTAATTTGGTGTTCTTTAGCTTGTTGGAAAGATGGTTAGATTCTCTACAACTCTCCATTAGAAGCCTCAACCAGAAAACCTCGTTAAGGACCTCGTTTTTCATGATCTTTCCACTGCGTTATAGCAGACCCGAAAATCAATAATTATGTGCTTGATGATTCTTGTTAGTTAAGCTTGGTTAAGGTGTTTTAAGGACTAGTAAAGGTTTAGTAAGGTCTCTACATCCTCCAAGGAAGGTATATCTCATCAAAACCCTAGATTTGTTTTAAAGATTTAAGCATGTTCTTGATGATATAAGATTAGTTATAGTATTAGCATGATTATAAGCATGATTATGGATTTTGTTAGTGGATCTAAACATGGTTATGATATGATGTTAGTAGATGATTTTGGACAGATTGAGGATGAGAAATATGTGTATAAGTTGATTGGATGCCCGGTGTGGCTTGGTTGAATTGTTATGATTTTTAGAACGTTCGATATATAGCCGTCGTAATGCCGAATTTTTGTTAACACTTAGAAACTGAGCATGACAGTAAATATAATTTCCTGACCTTGATAATATTATGACTGGTCCTTATGGATCTCGAGCCATAGATCGTTTTGGCACAAGAATCGAAACATTCTGACTTACGGTTTAGGAGTTATGATCAAATTACTAAAATTGATTCGGAACCGTAAGTAAAAGTTAGTAACTTCAATTGAACCCTAGTAAAGCATGTTACTCAGTGGCGAATCTTGGTAAATAAATACTAGGGGTCATAAGGAAGGTATGAAAGAAAACCACATATCAAACGGATCGTTTTCCGATTTTATAAAAATATTGGAATCAAAGTTAAACGAGAACGAACCCCTAAAAACCCGCTTGGTTATAACTTTGGTAAAACACTTAGAAAACGAACGATAAAACTCGAGGTATAATCTCGGTTCGTAATCGATCGACTTTAGAACTTATACGACTTAAGTATATACCGAGTGTGGGTAAAATGACATGTCGTAATAACGAACAAATGTCGGATCGTATCAGTAATAAAAAAAGTTACACTAAAAGGTGTATAACGAGATAATTCGAAAACGTGTTTCGATTTAAGTGAAGTTTATACCTAGACTTTTAAAAGGTGTTAAGTGGTTAATCTCGAATGTTCTGATTGTTTATATATCATCGAGCAGACCTAGGGCACGCTATCTCCACCCACACCTGATTAATAGGCAAGTGTTCAAAACTTTGAACCTGTTGTTGTGATAATATATATGTGATTGCCATTTTACATATGCCATAGCATGCATGCCTATTGTCAAATTATATAATGATACCTGTTCCCTGAATTGATATTGGCTTATAGACTAGATACGAATTATCAGTTATAAGCCGGATTGTTTTTGTAAGACCCTTAGCGAAGGACATATGATATTCATTCTTAAATATAGACCGGGAGTCGGTATTTTGAGATATAGATAGTCGTGGAAACCCGGAGGGATTCCAACGACAGATTATTATCTATCTAAGGAATGTTATTATTAAACATTATTTATATTTCCATAAAGTATCAATTACTTGGAAATCTTTCGAGGATTGTTATTCGAGTATTATTTCAGTCGAGAAATATTAAATGAATGTTAGTTTCGAATATTCATTTGGAGTTGATTATTTAATGAATATTATTTTGATATTCATTAGAATGTTATGTATTAAATGAATATTTCTTTCGAATATTCATTTAAGGTTTATGTACTTAATGATTATTATTTTAAAATATTCATTGGAAGTTCTAATTACTTAAGGGATATTATTTCGAATATTCCTTTAAAGTTTTGATTACTAAATGAATATTATTTGGATATTCATTTAGAAGATTATTTATTAAATGAATATCATTTTAAAATATTCATTTAAGGTTTGACTTATTTATTGAATATTATTTTAAATATTTAATGGAGTTTAATTATTTAATGAATATTATTTCGAATATTCATTTAAGGAGGGATTTATTTAGTAAATAATTCCATATATTCATTCGAGGATTACTTACGAGCAATATTATGAGTTAATAATATTCCGTAATTATTATTGAGTAAATAAATATTCTTGGAATATTTATTTAATTCTTTTAAATTCTTTTTAAAATGTATAATATTCGGAGATTATCTTTCACATCCAGATATTATGTAAAATATTTCGGAGTCTTTTTACGACTATTTTATCAAGGAAAGGTTCCCAACTCTTTATTTTTCATTTGAATCTATCTAAAAAGGATTTAAATGCTCGCACAAACTTCAATATTATTGGGGAACCTACTTGAGCAATGTTATTTATCTTGTTGACTTCCCGGTCATAATTTATCCTTTTCACTTGCAACTTGGTTGCTATGGACTCATTAATTCTGTGTGTACCTTCTCATCATTCGAGGGGTAAGATTGTTGGAACAAGTTGATATCCATTAACAAGCAAAAGCTTGGGAAATGTTGGTGAATTTTCCTTTCCAACTAGATACGACTACTTTGTGGAGTCTTATCAACAAGTATTTCACTTGGGGAAGGGATGACAAACTCTACGTTTCAATGTTGTGGATTTATTCGAACTAGGAGTCGTGTGTAAGAGGCCGAGTCACGCGGTCCATCACAAGGCCTAACCATTGGCCAGGGATTTACTATTAAAGGCAATCTACAAGTGGAGCCGTTAGTTCTTCCTTCTACCGGTAGTAAACTATATTAGGCTGTACCATCCCCGACTTATCATCAGGGAGTGGGACAGCTGGCGCGTGATAAATCCAGTATTGGTTCATCTCCCAAATTGGGAATTCCATGCAACACGTATCGAAGAGACTTCTTTCAGGTTGACGGTGTCTTCCGCAACACGTATCGAAGAGACTTCTTTCAGGTTGTAGGAGTTCGAAAAATGTTAATAACTGGAATTGCAATATTTTCCTTGCAAGTTCCTCTTTATATGATAAATGATAATATCTTGCTTATTTTGACTTAGCAGATATTTCCACAAAATAAATACTTTAAGTTACCTTGTAACTTCATCGTTCATATTATACTGGCATCATTTCCGTAAATGCATGGCATATGGTTTGAAAGATACTTTTGACCTGTTATATATTATCGTTCAGTTCAACATTTTTGTTGGTGGGCTAGTGCTCACCCTTGCTTAATTAATATATCACAACAACAGCTAGACCAGATGACTCGCACAAGGCGCACTCGATGCTGGCGAGGACGATGAGACTACCAGAGCTGAAGAAGAAGCTATTGGTAGGATATATTCATTCTTTCAGTACCAAGTATATGGTCTAGTATGACTTATGCAAATGGATGGAAAAGAGTATGTATTTATATTGTAATTCTTTTGGGTTGTAAGAACTCCAAACGTGATTAATAAAATTTGGTAGCTACTCTGATTTCATCTCTGGGACTATAACGGGTGTGTTTTATATTGTTGTGTTGGGTCATAAAGATGTAATTTATTTTATGTTGAAGTAAGTTCATGTATTGTGGACAGAAATGGAGACCGTAACGACCGGATCCCGGACCCTGGATCGGGGGTGTTACATTTATGTTGGCAATAGTAAGCTCTGTGGTAGACCTGTCCTAAAGTCCTGCTCTAGTGATATAGATACGAACGATTTTCAAGACAATAATAAAGATGATTTTTCTTCAAATGATGAACACATGTGGTTTTACACTGGGATAGGACCCGGTCTTTTGGGATTCTTCGCTTCTTTGCATTTTATTAAGTCTTGGAGGTACTCTTACTTTCACTATGTCGAACAAGTCTTCGACCAGATAGCGGTTGCCATTGCTTTGTTACGGAAGAAGTTCTGCAACTAAATGTAAATGCCATTTTGAGTGTCAAATATTTATTTGTTTTCTTAAGTGAATTTATCGAACTTGTAACACAGTTTGACATGTGTTGTTGTTATTCGTAAATAAAGTGGTGGGCTTTTTTTAAAAGTATTTCAAGTTCATTATAGTATTTCTTTTTTAAAAGTATTTCAAGTTGTACTATTTATACTATATGTCAATCAAGATGAATACTTGTATGTTCATATGCTCTTTTCTTACTTCTTATTATTTATTTCTTATGTTCAGTATGAGACTTTGTTATCACCTGTCAACTTAGTGTTGCTTATTCGTCTGAGTTTTGAGCACGAGTCGGTTCGAAAGAACCCTGTATATTGTCGGGAAAATATGTAATTAAACCAGTTTTGTATAAGAAAATACCATGATCATAATATTAGTACATTTTAGTAGAACTATAAATCACATGTAGTTTGAAAATGACGAGTTTAATTGGAATAGTATTTATAAGTCATCATGAGGAGATGAATTGTATGATCTGAGTGATGTATCCACTACCCACAAATGGTCAAGGGATAAACATTATGGTTTATGTGTTCAATGTAGAAACTGACTTGCAAACACTTAGTGGTAGACTGCATAGTCAAGTCTGATACTTTTACAGATGCATAGTGATGAGCAAGAAAATAAAGAGAGAACAATTAAACTTAGATTGATTTAACAATAATTTGTTCTACCAACTACATAGTCCTACCCCTCTTTATCACCACTCAAGTACGTCAGCTATTACAGGACAAGATACCAGTTGGTAGATAACCAGAAGCAAAAGTAGACAACTAACAACCTTAGACAAGACAAAAGGTAACAACCTTGGACATAGCAAAAGCTAGATAAGATTGAACTGCCCTTAACAATACTGATAATAATGTAACTAATTAAAAGGTAATTTTCTTGATGTTGCTTCCTTATTACTCCCCTCAATCTTGGTGCTGTGAGGTCGTGACTGAACTCCAAGCTTGGACAAGAGATAAAAATGTTGCGTAGCTGAGAGCCCTTTGGTGAAGACATTCGCAAGTTGAGAGTGAGTTGGAGTATGAACATTAGCAATCATTCCTAAATCGATTTTGTCACGAATATAGCGGCAATCCACTTTAACGTGCTTGGTTCTCTCATGGAGCACAGGATTGGCAGCAATAGCAATTGCTGATTTATTGTCTAAATGCAAGACAACAGGAGGGAGGTTGGTGATGCCCAGATTTTTCAACAAGGCCTGCAACCAAGTAATTTCGCAAGAGGTTAAAGCCATTGCATGATACTCTGCTCTTGCAGATGATCTAGCAACTACAGCTTGTTTCTTTTTTTTTCCCAAGAAATTGGACTGGAACCAAGTAGGACACAGAACCCAGTAGTGGATCCCCTAGTCATTGGACATGTATCCCAATCACTATCGATATATGCATGTAGTTGTGCAGCTGATTTGGATGCCAAAAAGATGCCCTGAGAAGCAGTTCCAAGTAAATACTTAAGTAAATGCAGGGCAGCTTGCATATGAGCCTCACATGGGTGTTGCATAAACTGAGTTAGGATATGCATAGTAAATACAATATCATGCCGGGTGACTGTGAGGTATATTAGCTTTTCCAACGGGTGTTGATAAGGGTATGGATCTCTCAATGAATTGTCCATTTCTTTGGTGAGTCTAAGATGAATATCAATAGGAATCTTCATTGGTGTAGCAGTTTGCATGTTGAACTCTGTGAGAATATCAATAAGATACTTGTGTTGAGACACAAAGAATCCTGCAACACTTCGATCCACTTCGAGACCCAAAAAATAGCTAAGTTTACCCAAATATTTCATGTGAAACTTGCTAGAGAGCATCCTCTTGAGGTCAGCTATTTCAGTTCCAGAGATTCCAGCTATTAAGAGATCGACAACATAGGCTAGAACAAGAGTAATTGAGTCAACATTCGTAAGAGTGAACAAGCTATAGTCAGCTTTTGATTGCACAAAGCCAATGCTGACCAGAGTGTTTGACAACTTGGAGAATCAATTTCTTGGTGCTTGCTTCAGACCGTACAAAGATTTTTTAAGTCGACATACCATCACACAGAGCCGGCCCTGAGCATGTGCGACATGTTCGATCGCACAGGGCACTCCATTTTACTAGGGCACATTTCTTTAGGTAGGTGTACATATGTATGTATATTTTATTTGAAAACTAAAAAAATTAAGTTTAATTTTAAAGGTTAAAAAAAATTGTAAAAGAGAAAAAGGTTGAAAATGGTGTTGTCAAAATAATTAAAAAATTATTATATTGAGCAAAATAAGAAAATATTATACTTACACACAGTTTTGCTTTCAAATTTCTAGTAATACTAATTACTTTTGTTGTTAACCGTGTAGACTATAACTGTCATTAAAGTTGATTAAATGATTTTGGTTGACAACTTACACATAAGTATATTTTTACAATTACAATGTAACAGTCCAGTTTATCAATTATTCATTTTATAGGTGATTAATTGATTTGAAATCATATCTATTTTAATTAATTTACATATTAAATGAACCAAGTCAATTTAAAACTAAAAATAAATTATAAAATACTTATATATTAATTTAAATACATAAAAATGATATTTTCTATTTTAGTATTGTATTTGTTTTTATTTATTATTACTTTTTATTCTTTCATTTAAACATAATATATTAATATTTTACATGTATAATTTATTTACTTTAGATTAATTTGTACTATCTCAAGTTCAACGTTAAAATATGAACTTTGAGAAAGGAGCTTCTTAAAGTTAAAATTGCTTAAATCATATTTGTGATCAACAATATCCCAAGAGAGATTAAATGGATTAGCACTTTTGTCTATAGAAAGTAGTTTGCTAGAAAATGTTGATTACAAAAATATTATTAATGAATTTGCTTCAAAAAATGCTAGAAGGACCATTTTTAATTAATTAATTTGTATTATTTATGTATTTACATATATAATTAATTATTATGTTTTAAAGTTATTGTATGAACTTGTTATGTTTTTTACAAATTTCAGTTAATGTTTAATATTTTATGTAGTTGTTATAATAAAATTTATTAGTGTTAGGACACATTTTCTTGCTTTGCACTGGACATCCAAAATTTCAGGACCGGCTCTGCCATCATAGGTGCTGTGTTGATTGTGAGTGGAGCAGTGCCTTTGGAAATTCTGCAGCTTAAGTGAGTATACCCCAATGGAAATTTCATATACATGGTCTCTTCCAAATCACCATGTAAGAACGCATTAGTAGCATCTATCTGCACTACCATCCAGTCGTTGATAGCTGCTACTGCCAAGAGTGCTCGAATAGTAGCCATTTTAGCTACTAGAGCAAATGTGTTTTCATAGTCAATTCCATACACCTGCTTACATCCCAAGATCACCAGTCGTGGTTTGTACCTTTCAATGCTTCCATCTTCCTTAAACTTTGTTTTATACAACCATCTACTCCATATTGCCTTTTTGTTAGGAGGCAATGTTGTTATTTCCCAAGTATCATTCGCCTCTAGTGCTTCCAACTCCATGTTCATAGCATTGATCCAGTGCTATTGTTTAATAGCTTGATGAATGAACTTTGGATCTTCAACAGATGTAATTGAGTTAAGGAAGAACTGAAACATAGATGGCACTGGTTGATCAACTACAGTGGTACACATGGCAGTAGGTGTGGGGTATGGTTGAGTAACATAAGCTTCCATCCAAGCAGGTATTTTATTTTACCTCTGTGTCCATCTGACCCCCATGGTTGATGTATCATTCTCAGGTACATGTGCCATCTCAGTTTCTCAAAAAGGCTCTGTTTCATCAGGAAGTTGATTATGAACAGCTGTTTCAAAGTTTTCTTGAGAGTTGGGATCTTGCTGACCATCAAATGGTTGTTGAGAGAACTCATCCCAATCACCAACTAGAGCAGTTGCAGGTATCTCAGCCATTGGAACAGGGTTCATATATATATCAGTTTTGCCACCATTGAGTGGAAATATGTGCTCGTAGAATTTGACATCCCTGGAGATAAAAGGCACCATTTTACTCAAATGAATGAATTTAAATCCTTTCTTAGTAGCTGGATATCCCAAAAATATACAAGGCACAGCTCTGGGTTTGAATTTATCAGTGACTGGACAAGAAGGTGAAGCCACAGCTAGGCAACCAAATGCCTTTAACTCATTGTAGTCAAAAGGTTTTTTGAACAGCATTTCATAAGGACATAGATGGTTCAAAACAGAAGAAGGTGTTCTATTTATGATGTATATAGCAGATAGAATGCAATCTCCCCAGTGAGATGCAGGCAAGTTCGACTGGAACTTCAAGGCTCTTGCAACTTCCAAGACATGTCTGTGTTTCCTCTCTGCTTGGGCGTTTTGTTGTGGCTTGTGAGCACATGAGGTTTGGTGGACGATTCCATGATCAGTCAAAAACTTCTTGCAGATATGATCACTGAATTCAGGTGCATTGTCACTTGGAATAGTTTTGATGGAGCTCTGGAAATGATTGACAACATAGTTGTAGAAGCTTTGAATGGTTTGACTGTAGTCAGATTTTTGTACCATCAAATAGAGCCAAGTCATTCGAGAGTGGTCATCTACCAAGGTTAAAAAATATTTATATTTTTGCTTGGTATAGACCTTGTATGGCCCCCATGTATCGATATGAATCATATTATAAGGTTTTGAAGCATGGGACTGGCTCAAGGTGTAAGGCAGTTTTGTGAACTTGGACATAGGACAAATCAAGCAGAATTTAGGTTGGTGAGGAATAAAGGGTTTAACACAGTCAACATACTTGAGGACTGAATCTGAAGCATGTCCAAATTTATTGTGCCAATTGGTGTACGTCTCATTGGTATCTGCATTTGAGTTGGACTGAGAAGTGACATTACACACTTTACTTTCGATTGGGATTGAGGTTTTGTTACTCAAATAATACAGATTGTTTCTAAGCTGATCAATACACACTGTCTTCTTGGAATCAGAATTGACTACCAGACACTTATTTTCATTAAACAAAACATCACATTTGTTATCTTTGCTGAGTTTAGTGACAGACAATAGATTATGTGTAAACTGAGGCACAAACAAAACATTTAGCAATACAAGACCACAATTTAAGATAGCATCACCAATGTGAGTAATGTGTGCAGTAGCTCCAGTAGGCAATGTGAAGGTGTAGACTTAACATTGTGTAACAAACTCAAGGAATATGCCATGTGATCAGATGCACCAGAATCTACTATCCACTCTTTTGCTACAAATTGTACAGAATTACATGTAGTCATACTTGAAAAAGGGGTGTCAAGATCCTCTTGAACGTTCTGTTAGGGGTGGCAATTTCTGACCCAACCCGAAACCTGACACGAACCAAACCCGAGAAAATACGAATTTGGGTCAATAAATATTTAACCCAAAATAATTAGGTACAATCAGACACGAACCCGAAACCCGAAAATGACCCAAAAATTTATGAACCCTCTATTTATAACCCTGCTTTTGAAATATTTTATTTTTAAAATAACTAAATTGAAGTACAATAAAGTAACTTTTACGTGCAATGATAGAGACTCGTTAGTTGGTTCATAATTATTTAATACTAATAACAATATTTTTTTATATGTCATGCCCTTTTTGGTATCTTACAAAGTGGGTACAGTACATATTATACAGTTAAATTGTAACTTTCAAGTGCAATGAAAGAGAAATGAACTATTTTTTCTTAAAATTTCTGCAAAAGCAATCAGTCCATTTAAATCGGGACAAAGGGAGTATATAATATAATAGTATATTTTCAATCACTCTAAAAAAGAATTAAGGTGGTGAAATTTGAAATGACTCGAAACCTGACACGAACCCGGTAGGTACGGGTTAGGGTTAGGAAAAAATGAACCCGAAATAACCAGGTACAATCTGATCCGACATGAACCCGACCTAGAACCCAAAATCACCACCTCTACCTTCTGTGCACTCATGTTTCCAGGTATAAGCTTGAGAAGTTGTTCGAACTGTTGATGTGTAATGACTATGTTTGAGTTGTCTCCTCCATCACCTCCACTACAGTGTACATTGTTGGCCAATGGTGCATTTCTAAATCTGTTTCCCATGTTCTGTCCATTCCATCTACCAGCACTGCCTTCTCCTCTTGTTGCAGGTTTAGTGGGTTTACTGTACCACTTTGGATAACCTACAATAGTCCAACACTTGTAAGTCAGATGGCCATTACGTTTGCATACAGTGCACACCACTTGTTTGGATGTGTTCATATTCACTCCCCTACTGAACATGGCTGAGATTTCTTCTTCACCAGGGGTTTGAAAAGTGCTTCTTTGTGATTATTCTTGTTGAATGGCTGCAAATGCCACTTCAACACTAGGTAGAGATAAAGACATTAAAAGTTGGCTCCTTTGTGGCCCAAAGTTATCATTCAATCCATTCAGGAACTGGAACAATTTTTGAACTTGAATAGCTTTCATCAGGGATTTAACCTCATTTGTTGGGTTAGTAACGGTGGGAAGATTACTCATGGCTTCTAATTCATCCCACAATGCACTGAGTGTAGTGTAGTATTCCACCAGAGATTTAGCATTTTGTTTGAGACTATACAAATCTTTACAAAGTTTGTACTTTCTTGCCCCATTGCTTAGATGGAATCTTGTTTCAAATTGCTTCCAGCTCTCTGCAACTGAGTTGACGAACAATACCGACATTTTTATTGCATCACTAATATTGTTATGTATCCAAGAAAGCGCCATATTATTGCAAGTATCCCACTGAACTGCCTCCGCTATAACGACCTAGAAATTTATGTGTATTTAATTTAGTGTTTAATTTGTTTTTGAAATGATAATTATGTGATATATGAGATGGATATATTTTGTGAAGTCAAAGTATGTGTGGAACCATGATTATGTGATTATATGATGATTGGTATATACCGTATGTGTTCGTAGAATTTTATTTATATTGTTAGAGCATTAAACATATTTTTTAAAGTGCATTTTTAATTTTTTAAAAATCATATAAAAACATTGGAGTCGTCTTAAATCATGAAATCTTTTACATTTTCATCTTTGTGATATTAGTGAGTTATAAAAATTAGAGTGAGTATTAAATTCTGTGTTTTGGTATTTTAAAATGATTTAAAAAGCTTTATTTCTTTTAAAGAGCCTTTATTTCGAAAATTCATATAAAATTCATTTTTGACTCGAAAATTATTTTAAAAATACGGGGAGCCTTCTAATTTCATAAACTTTATTTTATAATTTAAAAAATTATTTTTATCTTAATTTTTGAATTTATTTCGATTTAAAATGATTAAAGACCAGTTCTTAAAAGAAAGTAGAATTTCAGCAATTAGTTAATTACGCTTTTGCCCCTGAGGGCTATATCAACAGCACCGCCCACTTTCTTTTCTCTCTATCGACTCTCAGCTCTCTCTCCCTTGGTACTCCTTTGCTCCTTCTTCATTTTCTTTTGATTCTTAGCTTCTAAAATCTTACAAATTCTCTGTTTATGCTAGTAATTGTTTGTAAAATCGATTTGGTGTGTGTTCTTGAGTATTGGTTGAGTGTGTATGTATATATATTCGAGTGTGTGTATGTATATGATTCGGGAGTGACATGCAAAGGCTATCACAACATGAGTTCTTGTTTTTAAAGTTGTTTAATCACTGTAATAGCTTAAAATCAAGGTTTTACATAGTTTGGTGTTGGTAGTTCGAGTTTTGAGAAAACCCTCCGGCGACTATGGCTTTTTCCGGCGATTGGTCAGCTGGTGGTGATAGTCTGTTACTCGTACAGTCTCCGTAAACAATTTGAAGTGCATATATGTGTATTAATTGAATTGCATGTAAGGGCTTGTAATTTTAATAATAATTTTTATTTATTTCGAATTAATATATAGATTTTTGGAGTTTGATTCTTGCGAATTGAAAAGTTCTTGATGTATGGTGATGATTTCAGATTATATAGATGATGTAGTATAGAATTGTAAGAATTGTATGATTTATATGAATTTTTCAATTTATATATGTATATAAATGTAAGAATTGTATGATTTATATGAATTTTTCGATTTATATATGTATATAAATGTAATTTTCGATTTATTTATATATATTAATTCGAATTATTAATTGATAATCTTTGAATCTAGATGATATTCCTGTTTGTTGATGTTAATTACAGATTTAAATAGGTGTGATATGAATCATACGATTTATTTTATTGATTAAATGAATACAATTTAATGATTTATTCGAATTTTGTGATTATAAAATAAATAATTCGAAATTGATTTATATGTAATAAGTGTTAAGTGATTATTAGTTAGTATGCAAGTTAAACTTATGAATTTATGCATGTTAAAATTCGAATTTTAGGTTATGAGAATGAATTATGTGAGTTTCGGGATTAATTGAATATGAATGTTAGTTATTGTTTTTGGATTTAAAGAGTATGGTAGAGTGTAAGTAGTATGCTTGTTATGATATATATATATATATATATATATATATATATATATATATATATATATATATATATATATATATATAATCCATTGGGAAGTGTAGGTGGATTTGTAATCCATCGGATTGATTTGGTTGTTATTTTGAGTCGGATATTTCCGACGGGATAGTCTTATAAACAAAGGAGACTCTGCCCGATTTTCGTTAGAATTATAGATCATAAAGACTATAGTATAAGGTTATAAATTGATTACAAGTTAAGTTAGTATTATGTGTTAAGTGTTTAAGTGGCTTATATGATTGCATGTTATAGATGCTATGTGATTATGTGCTTATCTGATTATAGTAAATTATTTGGTAAGTATGTTCAGTATATGTGATATATGTGACGTGTTAACGTGTTATAGGAATCGTCTGGGTAGATTAGGATGAGACGTATTAGAAGTATGGTATTCTAAAGTAGTGATATGGTTTATGCAGATAAGAAGGACGTAGGACTTAGCGATAAAGGGAACGCTAAGGTTGAGTACCAATGACTGAGCTGTTAGCTGTTGCATTCTATCGGAGGCAAGTAACTCTGTCTTTTCTTGAAGTTTACATTCCTAAACTGATATATCCTGTTGATTCAAGCATGCCTATCTTATACCAAGTTAATCATAAATCTTGCTTAACCTATCTATTCATGCAACCAGAATTCTGTCCACGACTATTTCACAAACTGTAAAACCTAAAACAACGTAATTCTTTTTAATTGCTTCTTGACCATATATGTCAAACATCTTGCTATAACTAAAGCATATTGACTGACAGATAAACCAGTGTTCTACTTGACCTATGTCCGTGATCAGTTCAACCTATGTTGACCCTAAAATTATATAAACTTCTTTATGACCTACACAATGATTCAAAAACTTAATTACCCATAATTCTATACTTTAAACTTGAAATCTGATCAATTGTCTTGATACCTTTGAGTCTATATCTTCTTGATTCAGACTTGTCCCTATTTCATTGATGTCAGATAACTTAGTCAAATCCTTTGACTTTTATCATTGCAAATCAAAATGGAATGTTTTCTTAAAATAGTTTGAAGTCACTTAGACTGGGCGGATCTGTTATCAGAGAGTCGAAGGTACTTCGAAGTAAAGATTTTTGAAAGATTAAGTATTAAAATGTTTTACGAAGTTAAAAAGAGTTTTGCAAATCTTAATGTTTTTAAAATGAGATTTCAATAAAATGTTAGGAACTCCGTCTAAATGGTTTCCACGGATTCCTGACGATTAGAGAGACGGGGCGAACGGGTAATGCTGGTTCCGTCAATTTTTGTATGTATTAGTGTAGTTCTGGTTTGTCCAGTTTGACACCTTTATAGGCCAATGTGTTGCCTCTTGGGAACCCAAGCTATCCTAATGAGAGGATTAATGTCCAGAGGGACTCTGTGTCCGGTATGGGGACTTTATGGGTTGATCACCCGTATCGTCTATTATAAAATAAAAACCTCCAATCAGTTTTCTTAAAGTGATGATTACTTTTAATTTACTATGAAATAAAATTGGTTTACTGATTGAAATGTCAATTACTTTACACAGTTTTGAAATATCTATTGCTATCCTGTTATCCGTTAATCTCCAGCCAAATTCTTGTATCAAGATCATTGTTACTATTTTTCAGTTAATCATGCCATATCTTGAATTACTGTCATCATTTGAAATACCCTGTTATACTGCTTTCAGTTGAGATCTTTAGTTACTTGTTGAGCGTTGGCTCATTATTATTTTCTCTAACCCTTTTGACAGTAATCTAAGAATCATGGTTCGTACAATCCAAACCGCAAGGAAGCGCACTTACCATGGCCCTGAGTTGGTTCGTTTTGAGATAGCTTTCGAGGTAGATGCAATAATAGCTCAGTGAAAAGATCTTTAGTTAGTTGTGAGGACTGATAGTAGAACTTTTGAGAACTTTGGGTTGTAATAATATTTATTTTAAATTCAGGTTTGTAATAATAATTAGTAAGACGATGGCTTGCTTGTTTCATACCATTACCTGTGAAAGATCTTGGATAGTAGAGCTGGGGCCAGTCAGCATGTTATATTTATATTTCCTTCTAGGGTGCTTGCATCTAGAGTGTCTCAATGACCTTCCGATCTAGGCCCCAGGTCGGGAGGGCGTCACATCTATGACATCTGTGATGCTTCTTAGTTCTGTGCCTTCAACAAACCCCAATTTTCTCTTCGAAGCCAACTGAATCTCCATGAAGCGTTTCCATGCACGATAATCAGCTGCTCCTTGAAGTTGGGTTACACTAATGGATATATGGCCATCAAAAGGGTGATAAACAGGGGGTTTTGAAGGTCTACAAATGAAAATTTACTACCGGTCGCCATGATTAATTCTATGGACCGCCTTGGTGGATATACAAATTAAAAGGTGATTTTCGAAAAATGATTTTCTTTATGCTATCAACACTTGCTGCTCTGATACCATGATACTTTTACAGATGCATAGTGATGAGCAAGAAAATAAAAAGAGAACAATGAAACTTAGATTGATTCAACAATAATTTGTTCTACCAACTACATATTCCTACCCCTCTTTATCACCACTCAACTACATCAGCTATTATAGGACAAGATATCAGTTGGCAGATAACCAGAAGCAAAAGCAGACAACTAACAACCTTAGACAAGACAAAAGGTAACAACCTTGGACAAGACAAAAGCTAGATAAGACTGAACTACCCTTAACAATATTGATAATAATGTAACTAATTAAAAGGTGATTTTCTTGATGTTGCTTCCTTATTAAAGTCATACAGGCGAGATAGTCCTTGCAGAATAAATTCATCTATGGGATAGTAACTCGTTACGCAGCCTGCAGGGGAGAGCAAGTCTCATTTTTCCCGTATGGATATGTTGATACTTCGATATGGTAAAGAGCTACATAAAACAAAGTTTAATTATATGATATTTCCTCAATCCCTCGCAGTTAACCTCATTGTTTAACTATTAGTTATGGTTAATTTATTTAAAATTTTAATATAAGGTTTTAATCAGCTTTACGAAGAACCAAAAAAAGAAAAGGCTATTAAGTTATAGAGAGAGCAAGTCTTAGTTAAGTGGAAGACTAGAAGTTTAAAGAGCTGAGATGATACTTTTGCCAGTTGTTCATGACTTAAAATTCGTTATCTGCTCATTACACCCACATGTTTGATAGAAATGTACATGTTCAGATACTTGCAGCTCAAAATAAGTACATTTATAATTATTAATTTATAGTAGGTATATATGGAGATGCAAAAGAATGTGAGTTTATTGTTTCTTGTTTGTGCCGTAGGTGTTCTGATAAGTTTAAAGTTTGGTTACGGGACAATTATCGGAGGTCCCTGGAATAAAAGTTGCTTTGAGGGGGAAAAACAAGCATTGCTACTCCTTAAACAAAGTTTAGCTACATCGTGGGGGAATTTTTTCTCGTCAAGGATTGGTGATGAGTAGGGGTGTAATTCGAGTCGAGTTCGAGCTTTTTTTTCGAGTTGAGTCGAGCGTAAAATTTATCGAGCCTGAAATTTGTGTTCGAACTCGACTCGTTACTATACGAGTCGAGTTCGAGCTGTTATCGAACTTATAGAGTTTATAACCGAGCTTTCGAGCTTATCGAGTTTTTAAACGAGTTTCCGAGCTTTTATTGAGTTTTCGAGTTTTTACCGAGTTTTCAAGTTCTTACCGAGTTTTTGAGTTTATCGGGTTATCGAGTTTTCAAGTTTATATGGTTCTTGTCGAGTTTCGAGATTTGACTTAAGTTCCCTGAAAACTATTTGGTTATAATATATTCTTTTCAAGTTTAACCTAATTTTTTCCCAATTTCAAATGACAATAAACTTTCGAAATTTTACATTTTATGATTTCGATAATCAATTTTTCCAATTAATTAAGTAAAATTTTAGTTTATTCTATTCATATATATTTATGGATAAATTTTATTCTTATTACAGATTATGCATCTAACTATATAAGCATCTTAAGTAGTAAACGATGATAATAAGAATAGTAAAATGTGAAACATTTTTTGATTGTGAGCTTATATGTGTTTTATTTTTTCAAAATAGGTAAATAAGCACTCTAGACCGAGAGTCATTAGTAGTTTTATAAATTTTATTTATAATTTAATATAAATATTGCATACAACAAGTCTATGTTATTATCTTGCTATTATAGTTTATAATTGTACAAAGACAAAATATATGGAAGTAAAATTCAGAAATCGAACTTGATCGCTGACAACTAAGGATCGATCAAAAGATCAATCGAAGTAGTATAGACTAATCGTAATATCAGATATACTTTGATATTTTAATAACAATTTATAATATTAATTGAATTTTATAAGCCTTGCATGTAAAAAATCTTTGACTCGAGTTACTAACCACTACGTCTCCATGTAAAAATATAAATAATTAATTCAATATTATAATGTGATAAGAACATATAATACTATATAAATTGTAACTTAAAATATTTGAAACGTAAGTTTTGCACTTTAAAATTTTTGCAAAGAAAAAGAGCTAATAACTTAAAAAAATAATAATCAATTTTAATTTATAATAAAAAAAATTATAAACTATTTAGAAAAATGTATAGTTAAATATCTCATATTCTCATATTAGAACAAATTTAATTCAAAAATTTCACTAACTATACTAATAATATAATATTGCACACAATATATAAAAAATATCAAGTTAAGTATTAAAAGTAATTTTCATAAATAGTTGAGTGCTGATACATAGAATAATCAGCACATGACTATTTTTAAAAAGAATAAAAAAATTAATCGAGTTCGAGTTCGAACCGAGTTCGAGTTTATTGAGTCGATCTAAAAAAAAGCTCGACTCGACTCGAGTTTTTTATCGAGCCCGAAAACTTGTTCGAACTAGAGCTCGATAACGAAGTCGAGCCGACTTTTTCGAGTGGAGCTCGAGTCGAGTTCGAGCTGGCTCGGTTTAAATTACACCCCTAATGAGGAGTGTTGTTTATGGAAGGAATTGAATGCAACAACCTGACCGACCAAGTTATCCATCTTAATCTTACAACTTGTAATTTAAATGGTGATCTGAGGCTTTCTTCCTTGCTTTAATATTTACATAACGGTCATATTAAGAGCTATTAACTAAAAACACTTGGGTTAATACGAAAATTTTTAGCCAATATCAAAGCAAAATACATAACTTCTGTGCTAGCATCAGTTGGATTGTTCAAATTCTTTAAATCTTGAAGTTTAAAAGTTTAAACCATTAAAGTTTAAAAGTGTTCCTTTTTGCCCCTCGGGTATCAGAAATGTTCTTTTTTGTCACAAAACCGGGTCAGATGTCATATCGGCTGATAACGGTAAAAACAACAGGGGTATAACAATCATTTCACCAAATTTAAAATTAACGTAAATTTATCAATAATTTATGCTCCTTTGAGAAAAGTCTCTAAAGATGCTGCCTTTTTTGCCCCATCAGCCCTAGTTCTCACCATTTGTGCTGTAGCTTCCAGAGGAATTGCTAATGTAGTAGCCTTTTAAGAGTTTTTAATAGCCAAATTCTCATCGGCTTAATTTGCTGCTCTCTGAGATTCCAGAGCTTCTTTTGCTCTTTTCATTTCTGCTTCAAGTCCAGCTTTCATCTGTGCTTCTGCTTTAATCTTCTCTTGCCTCTGCGTTTCTTCTTGACATCTTTTGGCTTCTTCAACAACCGTATAATCTCTTAATCTTCTTTCTTCTATTTGAGATCTGTGTTCATACCGCCTCTGTACAGCTGTTAAGTACTTTTCAAGATCTTCTGCAACTGTACGCTGATATTGCAAATCAAGCTTTCTCTCCATTATCCTGCATGCTTCACTATGTTTCTCTACACGAGCAATTGCAGAAGTAAACTTATCAGTTCCATCTGCCTGCTTTTATCTTTGACAATTGGTTTCTAACTTCCTCTAGAACAATAAGACGATGTTCATGGGTTAGCTCAAATAGTCCTCCTTCAACTAACCCCACTTTCTCCATCAAATATGATTCGCCATCAAGCACCAATCCATGCTCATAATCCCTAGTGTCACTGAAATCGTCATCACAAGCAAACCTTGTGCCCACTAGCACTTGTGATGTAGAAGGAATTTCAGTGTTAATTGAGGCTTACAATACAAGAAAAACGGCTAAGTTCGACTATTTTTTTTGGTCGAATACGGCTAAATTCGACCGATTTCGGTCGAATTTAACTAAATTCGACCGAATCATAGACGGTCATAATTATGCTGGTCAAATTTAGCAATTCGGTTGAAATTAACTAAATTCGACCGAATTAATACAACCGAATAAATACGACCACATAAATACGACCGATTTATTTCGACCTGATTTGGTCGAATTTAGTAAGGCCAAAGTTTTCACCCGAAAATTTCAAAATATCTGAAAAGTCCGCCCAAATTACTTAATTCGACGTTTTGTGGTCGCATTTGTAAATTCGACCGTTTTGAGTTGCCTTTGAGAATTCGATCGTAGTCGATCGTAATTCAAATTCGACCGTTCTCTGTTAAAAATTAAATTCGATTTTATTTAGTCGAAAGTAAGTTTTCGACTGCACTTGGTCAAATTTATATACGACTGTTTTCTGTAACAGATATTCGACCAAAACCGCTTAAATTTAACTAGAAAAGGTCGAATTTATTGCACCAAAATAGATAGTATACCAAGAACTACCAGTTAGTTCGACTTGTTATGGTCGAATGTGTCATTCAAAAACCTTTTTTTAACTGCCTATTTCCATTTCCACTACTAATGGTACCAAAATAAATTCATCATATATTTAGTTTTACCACCTGTAAACCTATATATCCTAATCAAGCATCCACAAAATGCTAAAATGCAAGTAAAAACATGCACACAAAAGTAAGTTCTATAGTCATACTTAAATTAAAAAAGATGCCAATTAAGTTACACCCAAAAAGCCTTGGGATTTCTACAAAATACTTATACTGAACATAGATGGTTTTACAAAAGGAGGAAACTGAAATTTCCAAGTCAGTTCAGTTCGAAGCCAGTTCAGATCTTACTAGTACTAAAACAGGGGATAGTTCTGTGCCTCCAGATCTTCATCATCTTCATTGCTCACAGCCTTGTCTACCACCACAGCCTTGTCCACCTCCACAGCTTTCACTAACTGAGTCTCCTACAATTTTTTTGCAGGCACGTGAAAAGTTTGAAACGGAAGAAATGCAGTTCACGTGAAACAAAATTGGGAAACAAAAATACATAATAAAAAGGAGAAATGCAGTTCACGTGAAACAAAAAGAATCATACCTCAACAAGGATCTTATTGGTATCCTTCAAGATCTGTGGAAGCAACCCACTTGCTGTCCGTATATAATGAGTCTGCAATGATTGCTGACTCGGATCTGGATATGCGGCAACAGCTAATCTACGGATTTCCTCATCTAAAATGGATCGTTTCAGCTCATGCGAAGGGATGGAAATGACAATCTGCCGCACCTTGTCTAAGATCGTTGACATCATCATATAAATATCATCAGGAATATCGACCGCTACAGCTTGAGACTTTTCCATCTTTTTTTTGGCCCACTGAGTTGCTTCCTGGGCTCCGATAAGCTCTCCCACTGTTTCTTGGGGATGAAGCAGGAGCTTCCCCCTCTTCGGGGGTCTAACCTCCATCATCACAAACAGATCCTACTTTCGCAGAATTTCTTTTTGGCTAGACGTGGATGCCGGCTGATCAGAAGGTGACTCAATTGCAAAGCGCACCACTTTCATTTTCTCCTGCCACAGCATAACACAGTACAAGAGACAGAACTTCTAAAAAATGCACTGAATTAACTAAATTCAATATTCATTTGAATGACATCCAATATATAAGTCAGCCACCATATGTTCATAACCTTGAACAAATGCAGAATAGCAAAAAGAGAATTGATTGAAAACAAACCTGCAAATCTTTCACTGCCGGGTCAGTTGGGTCATAAGCCACACTCAAAAAATCATCATCGCTGATAGGCATCTCTCCTTTTGCCGCTCTTTCTGCATCTATTTCCTACAAAATAGATGGCCAAAATTATTTCAATGTAAAACTACTGGATAAGCGTTAATTATTACTGAATAACTAATATATATAATTTAAATTACTGTTAGAGAATCATACCTTCCGTCGTTGTTCAAAGGGTTTGGCCCCGGTGCGGGGGGTAAACTCCACCCTCATTCGAGCATCATGGCCCTTTTCCGACTTGTCTGCAAAGTCGTCTGATTCCCAGTACTCACAAATAGCATTCCATGCTTTCTAGGAGTAGTAGTACGGCTTCATGTCCTTAATTTTAATAACATCTCTATCATATCCAATCTTCACTAACTCATCCACTTCTTCCATTAGTCGTGACCTCTCCGAATTAAGATAACTCTTGAAATTTCTCTTCAAGTGCGCTCTGACAACTCTATCCCCATCTTCTACTTCATAGCCCCTGGGATACGCATAATAATCCTGCAAAACAGATTGTGTATACTTATAAAGTAGAAGCACACAAGCAAGGTATTCGACTGAAAGAATAAAAAAACACAAGCACTTAACAGTATGTGAAACTGATAATTATGAGCGTTCTTCGACCTTTTCTGGTCAATCAATTACACCAAGCAGTACAAACAAGTTTCTAATGAATCCCGTAAATATGACTGAGATTGGATACAAAACTAAGACAATAGATCAGATGCAGATCTGATCATTTAAATTATTGAATATAAATATGTAGATTTAGATCAAATACAAATTGATGTTATAAAATAATTGATCAAATGCCATCAGCAGTACTTAATTTAATCCAAAACCACTCCTATATTCTATGTGCTTTCTATAATGTACTTGCTGCATCTACTAGTGTACTTATTAAGGATTGGATTATATGAATCCCACACCAAGTTCCAACATGTTCTGCTCGCTAATTGCTAATGCTAAATAATGACATGAAGTAAAAAGCACAAGCACTTAAATTACCTTAAAAACTTTAATGCAACTGTCATAAAAAGCTTCATGCTTAGCTCCCTTTGTATTGAGTGTATTTTCATCCCATTTCAGACGAACAATGTGGCGCAGAGTTTTCTTGTGTTTCGGATCCGACAAACTACATCAACATATTGAAAGACAAAAGATTAGACAAAGGTTCGCAATCATTAATTAAACCATAGGCATACGATAAAAAGATTACACAGGGTAATGAAAACAGCATACGATAAAAAATATGAAGTTCTTAAATCGACATAGCCTATACAAAGTGATCGAGTGTCAAATCTTATAGAGAAGAATGACTATTTGACAGAACCAGTGGGAGTACTCATCTTTCTATAAATCTTTTTCTGGTTCCATATGTAAAGTAATTGTAGTATTACGTTTTTTGTTTTATTATGGAAGGGCTTTAATTTAAATTGAAGGCACCTAATTAATTAAGAAATCATTATTGTTAAGCTTACTAAGTTCACCCATCATCAACAATGTAACAATATCTGACGATGCAGGACGATGATTTGGAATATGTTTCACATGAATTTCATCGACCAATCATTCTGCTCGAGACAGACGATGGACATGAAAACTATTTAACAATGTTATATGATAATTCGTGTTTTTTTAGAAATTTAAATATACATTATTCAATAAAGTCGAGATGGCAGAGTTGGTCCAAGGCGCCTGATTGGTCTGCAAGGCGTGGGTTTCAAATCCCGCTCTCCACATTTTTTATTATTTTATTTATCCAGGAAAATATTACAGAAAGATGATCAAGTTCATTATGCAAGTTGTATAGCAATGTACTTTTATATCCTATTGGTCAACAAAAACCACAATCGGCTTACATCTCTAAACTGTATGAAAGCAAGACCATGAAAGATGAAGCTATGGATTATTACACACATGTAACCACACTGTTTTCATATGGATTTTATATCAAGGTGCCCACCCATGTAGTTAAAAAAACTCAAATAGCTATTTGATCTTAACGGCGCCTCATTTAAATCACTAAACTAATATAATATATCATGCTATTATATCTTTTCAGAAAGGTTAACGGCAGTGCTAATGTGTCCTGTAACATGGAAAATTTCAAAGTTAATTGCTAATTTGACCCTTTCCTGTTGACCCCTGTATATATAACATACATACAAACACGACATATATACTAGGGTTTATCATTCAACTTATCTATTTGTCTTTAATTTGTGCATATTTGTGTAATTAGTTCTCAAGTTATCATCATCTTTGTCTGTAATCATAAAGCCCCATGTCTACTATGTCGAATTTGTCGTCTATTAAGTCCGATCATAACTTGGTGTTTTGCTATTGTGGTATAAACGCTCGATTGCATATCAGTTATATACTCTAAACATCATATTACATCATTAATTGACACTTACTAATATACAATGATTTTTACAAATCCTAATAATCAAGACAACTGATACATTAAAATTTTTCTCAATTTGACAACTGATACATGCGTCTTCTGTTTCACTAGCCGTTACACTCCCGTAATCTCCTTCACAAGCGTTGCGTCTCTTTCTCTCAAACAGAAGTTTTTGGGGATATTCTCCCACCTCGTTGCACCCTTCCACATGACTCTCTTCGACTCCATCATTAACCTCGGGTGCTTCACCACCCCCTCCAACTCGACCACCCCCTCCACTGGTAATAACCTTGTTGATTCCCTTGCCCTTGTTTCCCCTGCCCTTCGGCCCTGCCCACGGTACCTGTATAAGAAACCGTAATAGTTAAGAGGGCATACAACCACCCTTCGACCTGGTTAGCAGGGCATTACAGATCCTAAGAATATCACTTGAGCTTATGGAAGGGGAACACATCTTATTCTACCAATCTCAATCTCACTTGAGCTTATTCTAAAAGAGCAATTCAAAAGCTTTGTACAACCACCACGTTGCTAAGTTTAGGCTACACAAAAAGCTTAACTGAACCTACTCTTTATGTTAAATTAGGGTTTATAATTATGATTTGTAAACCCTAATTTTGAGAGATAATTCACAGTATAAACCCCAAAACACAGTATAAAACTCAGTGTAACTATAAAACATATAAATTAGGGTTTATAATTGGGTTTGTACACCCTAATTTTGAGAGATTGAGAGCGAGAGGGAGCGAGAGGATTGAGTAACTATAAAACATAACTCAATTAGGGATTGAGAGATTGAGTATAAACCTGCTGACTTCTCGTAGGTAGAACGCTGCTGGCTTCAATTAGCTCCATTAGAACGGCGAGCGATTGGTTTGTAAACCCTAATTTCTGAGATGACGAATTTGGGGAGGATAATTGTAAATCGATGGAAATGAAAAATAGGGGAAATATATATATATATATATATATTAAACATATTTTCAACTGCTTACGGTCGAATTTAGGCGACAACAATATTCGATCGCCTTTGGTCGAATTTAGCCGACCACCAAATTCGACCGTTTTTGGTCGAATATAATTGACAATAGCTCAAATTTTCCCAGAAGCTACTGCATTAAACCTGGTGTATATTAAAATGTAACAAAAAAACACCACAAATCTACTTAATTTATAAATATTTAAACAACTACAAATTTAAAAATTCTCCACATCAATAAATGATCTTTTTAATACAAATTTGATTAAAATTAAAAAAATTACACTAAATCATCATTATCACTTAATTCATTATCTTCATCAACGTCTTCGACTTCCGTATCTCTTTGCTTTTCTTCTTAATCATTGTAATCTATCGAATAATCATTTTCGAACATTCTCAAGTCAACAAAAAAGTTTGAAGGATCACGAACAATAATTCTTTCGACATGTGATGTTGAAGCATTTGACACTTCATTTTGTAAGGCATCATCGTTGATTTTGGTCTCTTCTTTAGTCGACACACTTTCATCAACTTGTCGGCTCTTTGTTGTTAGAACGGTGTACCATGATGATTTTGCATTTGAAATATTTGGTGCATAGTACACTTGATGGGCTTGGCTAGCCAACACGAACACGTCTTCGGCATTTACTTTTGATTTATTATCAACGGTAGTAATCCGATGCCTATCGACTTTCACGTGTTTCGTATGATCAAACCAATGACACTTGAAGACAACAACTTGATGTCCATTTTGATAATGAAGTTTTATAACTTCTTCCAATCTCCCGTAATAGTTTCCAAAACGTTCTTTGTAAGAAGTCCCTACAATTAAAAATGTATAAAATTTGAATAGAAATAATCAAGAACAAAAACATAGATATTTGGTATGAATTAATTTTCTCACCAATGACAACTACGCCGGAATTCGATGAAGTGAGCTCATTACCATTTACACAACCAAATTTGCAACCATTGCACTTGCATGATTTATAAGACTCCACTTTAAACAACAGACCTCTTATTAGATCTAAATATTTCTCCTTATGTTCTTCATCATTTTGTACCTAAAAAAATGTGAAAATATAATTTATAATCTTGTGAATAAAATTATGCATGCATATGTGTGTATATATAAAATGAAACACATACCCTTCTTTCAAACCAATCTCTAAAATGTTCCTTTTGAAATTGTTCTTTTTGTGCATCATTGAGATGTGGGTATTGTTGTTGTACCAATTTCTGGAATCCACTACATATTGAAATTCGATAATAAAAAGTTAGCATTCTAAACTAAATTTGTTTTAATAAAGTGAAGATTGTCTAAAAAAAATCTTACCGCAAGTACTTTCCAACTTCCTGCGAGTTAATAAGAACATAGTATGTCACGATTTCATGCTCATTAACACTCAAGATTCTATCTCCATTCCGTAGACTAGGATGCGTTGGATATGTGTAAACTTCTAACAAATCGACATCATGAAACATTTGAGATACCTCATTTCGACGTAACCGATTATGCTCTCTTCCTATTTTAGAATCCAAAAACATCGAGCAAAAGTGTACACATTCCTCCTCAATATAGCGTTGTGCCATTAAACCTTCCACGCGAGCTTTGTTTCTAACTTTCAAGTTCAAAGTGTGCAAGTATCTCTCAACAAAATACATCCAACGCCAATTAGCCGGACCACCCAACTTTGCCTCGGTAGCTAAATGTAGTGGCAAATGCTCCATCGGATCAAACCAACTCAGAATAAAGACAGTTTCAAGCTTGGACATTATCCTCACTATGTCTTTCTCCATTTTCTGCAAATCTGTGTATTTGAGACTCGACGAGCATAAATCTTGAAAGAAGTTGCACAACTCAATAATAGGATCAGCCACATGCTTCGGAAGTAAGTCACGACAAACGAGAGGCAATAATTTTTGCATGAAAACATGACAGTCATGTGATTTCATCCCGCGAATGCAATTTCTCTTCCAATTTACATACCTTGATATATTTGAGGCATACCCATCTGGAAGTTTAAACAACTCAATCCACTTGAACAACTTATGAACTTGTTCACTCGAGAGCACAAATGATGCATGTGGCATCGTGTCATCACCTTGAATCCTTAACTCACGGTGTACACCTAATTCTCGACAATCCTTTCTTGCTTTTGTGTTGTCTTTTGACTTGTCTGCATCACCAAGAATTGTGAAGAATATGTTGTCAAATATATTCTTTTCGATGTGCATAATGTCAATGTTGTGACGAAGACTGAGTGTCTCCCAATATGGAAGCTCAAAAAATGGAGTAATGTGAGTCCAATTATGTGTCACGCCATAATCCTTCGATTTCTTTTTTGATGCCTTTCTAGGAGGTGGAAATTGTATCTGCTCATACATTGCCATTGCATGTGATCCCGAATGTCGAGCACACACTGATCGTGTCTCAATACTCCCCAATCTTGTACTCCTTCTTAGAGGATCATCCGGCTCCAGAAAATAACGAGCGGTGCCATAGAAAGTAGATTTACCACCATGCTTTAGTTGTTTAGCTTTTACCTCTCCCATGCAAATTGGACATGCCAACTTACCCTTGGTAGACCACCCACTAAGCATGGCAAGTGCTGGAAAATCGCTAACTATCCACATAAGTGCTGCCTTCATCATAAAATTTGTACGTGAGAACCTTTCATATGTTTCCACCCCGGTATACCACAATAATTTCAATTCATCAATTAACGACCTAAGATAAACATGTAAGTCTTTTGTTGGATCCTTTGGCCCGGGAATAAGAAGAGGCATGAACATGTATGGAGCCTTAGTACACATAGATGGGGGGAGGTTGTACACAAAAACCACCACAGGCCATACTGTATAATCCCTAGAATGTGCATCGCGAAAGGGGTCAAATCCATCAGTAGAGAGTCCGAGTCTAACATTCCGAGTCTCCTTTGAAAAATTTGGAAATCTACGATCAAATTGTTTCCATTCATCTCCATCTGCTGGGTGACTTAATTGACCCTCAATCACCACTCTATCATGGTGCCATCTCATACATTTTGCAGTCTTCTCTGCCATGAATAAACGTTGCAATCTCATTGCAATAGGAAAGTATCGCAAAATCTTTCGCGGGATCTTCTGTTTTTTAGGATCTTTTTGCACTTTGTACCTGTATTTTCCACATATATCACAATGTGTCTTGTTGCTATTTTCCTTGTAAAATAGCATGCAGTCATTCTCGCAAGCATCAATCTTTTCGTACTCCATATTCAACCCTTTAATCATTTTTCGTACGGTGTAGTACTTTCCGGGCAATTTATGATCATCGGGTAATACCAATCCAATGAGTTGAACCAGCTCATCAAAGCCATTGTTACTACAATTATGCTTGTTTTTCCACTCAAGCAACTCCATTACATACTCAAATGTTGTAAAATTGGTATTGTTTGGATAAACTGGTTCAGAAGCAGTCTTCACCATCCTATAAAATTTTTTTGCTGTTGTGTTCGGTTCTTCCTCAAAATCCTCACGATCCACAAAATCATCATCATGTGCATCATACATATCATCATCGTCATGTGCATCATACATATCATCATCTCTGTAGTTAGTATTAACTGAACTCGTTCCAACTTCATTGTGTGGCTCATCTTCCTCCCCATGACAATCCTATTTACTATACCATTGCATAATACCATGTCGATATAAATCAACTTTGACGGTACTGGGATTTTTATAGTGCCCATTTCTACATTCTCTACAAGGACATCTTATAAGCCCATTGTCTTATTCTTCAAGATGATCTATAGCAAATTTAATGAAACTTTCCACACCAATTTTATATTTTTCCGTTAAGTATTTTGCCTCATTATACCGATTACGACCAATCCAACTACGATCGGATGCCATCTACAAATGTGCATATAATAATATAAGATAAATGCAATTTTAAATAAATAAAAGTGAATTGGCAATATAATTTTTAACAACAAATAATATAATTTTTAACAACAAATAATATAATTTAAGCTACTTAAATTCATTCATGAACACATATAAAATTATCATAATTACTCTAATCAAAACAACAACAATCATATTAACATTTTTAAAAGCTAAAAGTACACTTACTTGATACTTCAAGATGATTGCATAAAGAAAATGTGGTGAAATATTAGGAAAAAATGGTGAAAGAAGAGAAGAAAATGGGGTAAAGGAGAGAAAATTGGTGTAGAAGTCGGCTACTGGACTGAAAGGGAAAGTAGGGTTAGATATGACAACGACCAAATTCGGTCAAAATTAAACGCACGGCTAAATTCGACCGAAAAGGGTCACATTTATATATTCGACTCTTTGCCCAAATTCGGTCAAAATTAAACACACAGCTAAATTCGACCAAAAAAGGTCACATTTATATATTCGACTCTTTACGGTCGAATTTAAAATAGTACCTGAAATAGTCGAATTTAGTATATGACAAAAACGACTTCAAACGGTCGAAATTATTCTTAAATTCGACCAACTAAGGTTACAAGTCGAATTAATGACTTTGACCGAATTCGGTCATAATAAATATTCGACCAAATGTGGTTAAAAAATAATCTACTTTTTCGAATATTTTTTTGGTTTACAATTCCATCCACTAAATTTTTAAAAAATAGAGGCGGGAATTTCCCTGCTTCACACTCAAATATAATTCGACCGAATACGGTCGAATTTAGCAAGATCCAAATATCAGGATGACGGGACTTTTCCCTCTCTTTTTCGGGGCCGGGTAAATTCGACCGACTGATGAAAACAGTCGAATTTGCTTCTAAATTCGACCACGTTAATTCGACCAAATTGAAATTCGACCATATACGGTCGAATGTAGGCGCAGTCATATTTGTTTGGTCGTACTTAGCCGGGATGGAGTTTGGACGACTGAAAACGGTCGAATTTAGATGCGGTCATATTTATGCGGTCATATTTAGCCTGGTTTTCTTGTAGTGTTATAACTCGTGAGAAGACAACAACAAAATAAAGGCATGAGCACGCAGTTAAGGAAGTTTGATGGCATGACCAAGCTGCTGAATGCCATGATCATGCCAAATTGGAAAATGTTGGTTGAGACTTTTAGTGAGATATTGGGGAGATTGTTTATGATCATGCTCGATCCTGCATGATCACGTTTGCTTTAAATTAAATATTTTATTTTAATTAGAATTTGGTTTATTTTGTTATATATTTTAATTAGAATTTAATTTATTTTGTTATAAGATTTGTTATTCCTATATAAACAATATCATGATGTAAGAGACGATAATCTTTTTATTAAAATCAAAATTCTAAGAATTTTTTTTAAATTTTCTTGTGGATTAAAGAACTTCCTTGTCTTGTTTTACATGAATCTGAGTTAACAGTGTTAGGGAGCAAAACCTGAGATAATCAACTAATGCAAAGCACACACAACAAAATTATATGACATGGAAAACCCGCGTCCCAACTTGTATTATTAATCCAAACAATATTCAATAATACAATCAATCTCACCAAACGGTGTTTCACTCACACGATACTTAAGCCAAACAATACTCAAGCATACCTAACAAACATAATAGGACTATGTATATATAGCCATCACAAACTTAGCCACCAAGATATCCTAATCATACTTGGTTTCCAATTACAATCCTTATCATACTTGGTATCTAAATATACCATCTATAATAATTATCTAAACATATAATTATTACCCAATCCATATATGTTTTGGATCACCAAAACCCATACTATTGTATTGGGCTGAAAACCCAACAATCCTCCCCTTCAACCCAATACAATTTCATAACCGAATTAACGGTCATCATCAAGCCAACGACGTCCATCCGTCAATGCCTCCCCTTGAACCATAACCTCTCCTTCTAGCACAAAAAGATTCCTCTTGTCTTTCCAACCTTTGAGTATCTCTAAATCCTTTTTAGTGACCTCCAACATACCGTTCTTCATCATAACAGTATGTCCCAAATCAACTAATTTACCCAATGAAATTAGATTTCGATTTAACTCCGGTACGTACCTTACTTGAGTTAACCTCCGAACACGACCATTGTGAAGTTTCATTGTTACCTCACCAATGCCATCAACCTTTACCCTTTTACCGTTTGGTAAAGTTACCATCTTTCTCTCACACTTCTCGTAAGACGAGAACCACTCCTTCCTAACACATATGTGATGAGAACATCCCGAGTCAAGCACTCATTCTTCTTTCGATCCCTTATCTTCTTGAACCAGAAGAGCATCTTCATCAGCTGCTACAAGCGAAACACTACCCGCTCCTTGAGTTTTCTTCAACTCCTTCAAATCTTCTCTTACTTGTGGACACGTGTATTGTACATGACCCAATTCTCTGCAATAAAAACACTTGATATTAGGATTACGTTTCTTAGCATACATCTTATTCTTGTCACGTGCATCTACCACAAGTGCACTTCCATCATATACGTCACTCGATCCTTGCTTCATCAATCTTTCGGTCTCTAAAAGAACGACAATGGTCTCATCCAAATCTAACATCGTTTCCCCAACCAATAAAGAAGTAATCGCAGTACTGTACTTCTTTGGTAGAGACACAAGTAGAAGAACAGCTTTGTCCTCATCCTTTAAATTTTCATCCAAATTATTCAGCTGGTTAATCAATCCATTAAAATGATTCAGATGATCTCTTAAATCTCCATCTTCTTCCATCTTGAGCCCGATCAAATCTTTCTTGAGGAACAACTTGTTGGCCAAAGACTTTGAGTGATATGTCTTCGTCAACTTCTCCCACAAATTCTTGGGGTTATTCTCCTCAAGAACATCATACTTGATTTTCCGTGCAAGGGCCAACCGGATTGTCGATGCCGCACGTAACTTCATGTCTTGCCACTTTGCAATTTCCACATTAGTAGGCTTCTTATCTTCAAGAGTCGCATATAACCCTCGTTGAATTAACAGATCTTCCACTGTGCTCTTCCATAACATAAAATTGTTTCTTCCATTAAACAATTCAATCTCGAATTTTCCTCCACCCATATCCATCACGAACCTAGCTGTGATACCACTTGTTAGGGAGCAAAACCCGAGATAATCAACTAATGCAAAGCACAAACAACAAAATTATATGACACGGAAAACCCGCGTCCCAACTTGTATTATTAATCCAAACAATATTCAATAATACAATCAATCTCACCAAACGGTGTTTCACTCACACGATACTTAAGCCAAACAATACTCAAGCATACCTAACAAACATAATAGGACTATGTATATATAGCCATCACAAACTTAGCCACCAAAATATCCTAATCATACTTGGTTTCCAATTACAATCCTTATCATACTTGGTATCTAAATATACCATCTATAATAATTATCTAAACATATAATTATTACCCAATCCATATATGTTTTTGATCACCAAAACCCATACTATTGTATTGGGCTGAAAACCCAACAATCCTCCCCTTCAACCCAATACAATTTCATAATCGAATTAACGGTCACCATCAAGCCAACGACGTCCATCCGTCAATGTCTCCCCTTGAACCATAACCTCTCCTTCTAGCACAAAAAGATTCCTCTTGTCCTTCCAACCTTTGAGTATCTCTAAATCCTTTTTAGTGACCTCCAACATACCGTTCTTCATCATAACAGTATGTCCCAAATCAACTAATTTACCCAATGAAATTAGATTTCGATTTAACTCCGGTACGTACCTTACTTGAGTTAACCTCCGAACACGACCGTTGTGAAGTTTCATTGTTACCTCACCAATGCCATCAACCTTTACCCTTTTACCGTTTGGTAAAGTTGACATCTTTCTCTCACACTTCTCGTAAGACGAGAACCACTCCTTCCTAACACATATGTGATGAGAACATCCCGAGTCAAGCACCCATTCTTCTTTCGATCCCTTATCTTCTTGAACCAGAAGAGCATCTTCATCAGCTGCTACAAGCGAAACACTACCCACTCCTTGAGTTTTCTTCAACTCCTTCAAATCTTCTCTTACTTGTGGACACGTGTATTGTACATGACCCAATTCTCCGCAATAAAAACACTTGATATTAGGATTACGTTTCTTAGCATACATCTTATTCTTGTGAATTATGGCCCTTTATCTCACAATTTGGAGTCAAATGGCCCTTAATCTCACAAATTAAAAAAATGGCCCTTTTTATCACAGAAAAACGCAACATTAAGTCACGTTTTTGAAAAACGAAACGGCGTGTTGCGTTATTGCTTTTTTATTTTCTGAAATCGAATTTCCAAAAAAAAAAAATTGTCAAAAACGCAACATTATGTTGCGTTTCTGAGAAACGCAACACCAACTAGCGTGTTCAGCTGTGGGCCCCGCAGGGGTGATGAATTTTAAAAAAAAAAAAAAAGAAAGATGAACACGCATCTTCATCATGCGTGACTGAAAAAAAAATTAAAAAAAATAGAAACGTAACATGAAGTTGCGTTACTCCCCCAAAATCAAAAACGCCAGATGCCTTTGCGTTTCTCTGTGATAAAAAGGGCCATTTTTTCAGATTGTGATAATTAGGGCATTTTACCCCCAAATTGTGATAAAGAGGGCCAACACCCTATTCTTGTCACGTGCATCTATCACAAGTGCACTTCCATCAGATACGTCATTTCTTCATCAATCTTTCGGTCTCTAAAAGAACGACAATGGTCTCATCCAAATCTAACATCGTTTTCCCAAACAATAAAGAAGTAATCACTGTACTTCTTTGGTAGAGACACAAGTAGAAGAACAGCTTTGTCCTCATCCTTTAAATTTTCATCCAAATTATTCAGGTGGTTAATCAATCCATTAAAACGATTCAGATGATCTCTTAAATCTCCATCTTCTTCCATCTTGAGCCCGATCAAATCTTTCTTGAGGAACAACTTGTTGGCCAAAGACTTTGAGTGATATGTCTTCGTCAACTTCTCCTACAAATTCTTGGGGTTATTCTCCTCAAGAACATAATACTTGATTTCCGGTGCAAGGGCCAACCGGATTGTCGATGCCGCACGTAACTTCATGTCTTGCCACTTTGCAATTTCCACATCAGTAGGCTTCTTATCTTCAAGAGTCGCATATAACCCTCGTTGAATTAACAGATCTTTCACTGTGCTCTGCCATAACGTAAAATTGTTTCTTCCATTAAACAATTCAATCTCGAATTTTCCTCCACCCATATCCATCACGAACCTAGCTGTGATACCACATGTTAGGGAGCAAAACCCGAGATAATCAACTAATGCAAAGCACACACAACAAAATTATATGACACGGAAAACCCGCGTCTCAACTTGTATTATTAATCCAAACAATAATCAATAATACAATCAATCTCACCAAACGGTGTTTCACTCACACGATACTTAAGCCAAACAATACTCAAGCATACCTAACAAACATAATAGGACTATGTATATATAGCCATCACAAACTTAGCCACCAAGATATCCTAATCATACTTGGTTTTCAATTACAATCCTTATCATACTTGGTATCTAAATATACCATCTATAATAATTATCTAAACATATAATTATTACCCAATCCATATATGTTTTGGATCACCAAAACCCATACTATTGTATTGGGGTGAAAACCCAACAAACAGGGCTTGATTCAATAAAAATAGATGTCGGCAGCAATTTTTTTACAGTTTTCAAAATTTGATACTGTTTCAGGATAAACACCAACTTAAATACAAGGCTTATTAACACAATTTAATATCTAATACACAATTTGTGCACTAAACATCTACCACATGCTTCGGAAGTTGTGCATTTACAGGAGAAATGAAACTTGTAGCAGGAGATTTCATATAGCATGTACTACTAAACACTAAAATCCCGATGCAATCATCAGCATTTAAACTACATACATATTGGAGACCAAAGTGATTCGATATCATAAGAAACTGGACTACCGAAGATTAAACCGCTGAAGCATAGCGGTAATGTTAGCGGTTTTGGACATTTTTTCTTTCTTAATGTGGATCAGCTTGTCATAAACACACCAAGGGAAACTTAGGAAATGAGGACGGTCCAATCCTTCATTGTAAACACCCCAGTAATCAGGATGATATGTAACATGGTACCAAGCAGAAGCTTTAGCATGTAAGCTGTCGATTCCTCCATCCGACGGCCCATGATTCTTGTTAAACCAGGTCCTAGCATTCTTCCTTAAGGACTTCACTGCCAAAGAAATTGCATCAGCATCCTTCCTCCTGTCAAAAGATTTTGACATCTTCATCATATTACCACAAAGAATTTCAGCCTCAGTTTTTATTCCATAATAGTCCATCAGGTTCCCCAACTGAGAATCATAGGCACTTTTGTATTTAAAAGCATCATCAAGGTAATCCCGGAAACCATCAACTTGCATATCGTAATCGTATGCCTGTTTTGCCACTTCCTTTGTAAAAGACATGATGATGTCGGGTGCAATCCTTTTGACATCCCGAAAAAGCTTCCCAAGCACACGTTCTGAAACATAAGTGGTCTTGTCAGGCTTTTCCATAAAATCTGGATATTCAGTCGCACGAAGATGAGATGGTAACTCAGCTGCCACACCAGTCTTCGGAAAATCCACGGCAACTGAGAACAACTTTGCAAGCTCCAAACAAGGTTCACTCATGGCTTTAGAAGGCTCCTTATCTGCAAAGACTGTGTGCGCATTTGCAATGATCCCTAAACTATCATTAACTATATAGTCGGCAAAGTACTCCTGAACCTCCTGTGAGTGAAAAAATGAAGATCAGATCTATAAAGGTTCATGATATGTGACATATGATTGCGGTTGATTTAACAATATCAACCCACACCATACGAATCAGAAAACAAGTTTTAATTATTCAAAATGTCCAATGAGTCTTAAAACATGTTACATCAATTTTGATGCTCGTTGTAATTTCTACCCTTTTAGACGTCCCCTTTTACGAATATACAAGAGGCTGTACAATAAAATTCAACAGATTTGTAGTCAACAGAAAACTGCAGTTGTAAATACATATAGGAAATCCTGCTTCCATTAGGATACATTAGGATACTAAGGGTATTTTAAATTATAGTGTTGAAGTTTAATAATCTATTATATCTAACACGCAATGCTTATGGCGATTAGATCAAGTGGAGGAACCATGGTGACCTAAAGTAAGGTTCATAAAAGTAGAAATACATTTTATATATATATATATATATATATATATATATATATATATATATATATATATATATAGGGGCTACTCCAATACAAACCTCCTTAAAATACAAACCTACAAACCAAGCATAATCTAATATTTCAAGCTAATCTAATGACCAAACTAGGGGTACCCCAATACAAAAAATGCTTAAAATAATTGGCTCTATACAACAAAAAAAATAAAAAAAAATAAAAAAAAATAAAAAAAATTCACTGTTCACGTGATGACGTGGCAGTGGATTTCACTGGTTAACGGTGCCTCGCACCTCCTTGTACGGCGCTTCGCGCCTTTATCATTCTAAAGTTGTAAGGAATGACAATCAATGGTAAAGGCAATAGACGATTGACGGGTGTGTCGAGAGCCTTCGGCCCTCATGACTACCTAACTCATCCGTTTACTGTCTTAAATGTTTCGCATTTCCACGGCAAGTTTTTTTTTTTTTTTTATGGATAGAGCCAATTATTTTAAGCATTTTTTGTTAAGGTACCCTTGGCAGGAACCTTAGAATAAATGAAATATAATTAATTTAGTGTTGGTTTGTAGGTTTGTATTTTAAAAGTGGTTTGTATTTGAGCACTTGCCTATATATATATATATATATATATATATATATATATATATATAGAGAGAGAGAGAGAGTTGCACTCCATGAACAACATCTTATATAAAGAATAATAAAGAACACCTCATATTTAATTCAATATAAGAGTTCCGTCATGACACCCAATACAAAAATGTTCTTATTTTTTTATCTTCTATCCATTTAGCAAAAAAAAAAAAAAATTTTTTTTGGAAAAAACACTGTTCATGATGACATCAGCAGTGACATCATCATGAACAGTGATTTTTTTTTATTTTTTTTTTTGCTGAATGGATAGAAGATAAAAAAATAAGAACTTTTTGTATTGGGTACCCCTGGCGGGGCCAATGGATCTATTGGAATAAGAGTGTTCTGTAAGGAGCAAAGGCCTATATATATATATATATATATATAGGGCATTACTCCATAAATAACACCATTATATAAAGGACAATAAATGACACCCTTATATCAATCTAAACCATTGATTCTATTATGATCTAGCGGCCCCGCCAGGGGCACCCACACAAGGCACCCACACAATTAAAATGTACCCTCATACACCAGATTTTAAAAAAAAAAATATTCTAATGAACAGTACTGCCGCGTTAGCAGATACGTCAGCATGCCACGTAGCAGTTCCACGTCAGCAGATGGGTCCCAATTTGATGACGTGGCATTTCCATCAGCATGCCACGTCAGCAAATGGGGGGTCCATCTGCTGACGTGGTAGTGCCACGTGGTAGTGCTGACGTGGCATGTTGACGTCAATAGGTAATGTTCATCAGAATATATATATATATATAGGCCTTTACTCCATACAGAACACTCTTATATAACAAACAATAAAAAACACTTTAGATCTATTAGATCCATTGGCCGCGCCAGGGGCACCCAATACAAAAAGTTGTTATTTTTTTACCCTCTATCAAGCCAGCCAAAATAAAATATTTTGAAAAATTACTGTTCACTGATGACGTCATCATGATGTCATCAGTGAATAGTAAATTTTCAAATTTTTTTTGCTGACTTGATAGAGGGTAAAAAAATAACAACTTTTTGTATTGGATGCTATGACGGAACTCTTAGATTAGATTAGATATGAGGTGTTCTTTATTGTTTGTTATATAAGGTCTTTGTTATGGAGTGCAACTCTGTATATATATATATATATATATATATATATATATATATATATATATATATATATATATATATATACATGGCCAAACCGGACCGGAAAACCGGACCGGGTCAAAACCGGTGAAAACCGGTCCGAACCGGAACCGGCCCTAAACCGCCGGTTTATTTATTTTAAAGGTTGAGGTTCAGGTTTGTGTGTATAGAAAACCGTTGAACCGCCGGTTCAAACCACCGGTTCAAGCCGCTGGTTAACCGTTAGTAATGACCGGCTATGTATTAATGTAGTATACACGAATAGAATAGGTTGTTGTGAGTATGAATTATTTTGATTTTCCATTCTCACTTCATCATCCTCATTTGACGAATATTGTGGAGATTCTACTACAATTCCCACTACCTCTGAATCGGATGACTCGAGTTAGTATAGATTATATAAATTATTGTAATAAATTTTATTGTTTGTTGTATTCTTGTAAAACATTTAAAATTTATTGTAACATATTTACTTTAAAAACAGTTTGCATCTTACAAATTTTAAAAAATTACTTAGCATTACAGTACTTCTAGATTACAATTCATTCCATCCAAATTCAGAAAAACTTATCGTATTTCGAAAAAAAACGTATCAAATATAATATATATATATATATATATATATATAAGGTTCAAACCGGAACCGGCGGTTTATATCCTGTTAAGGTTCAGGTTCCGGTTCAAGATTTTTACAAATCGGAACCGGCAGTTCACGAACCGGAACCGACGGTTCACGAACCGTGGCCATGTATATATATATATATATATTTATTTTGTTCTTTATTGTTCTTTATATAAGGTGTTCTTCATGGAGTGCAACTCTTAGAGAGAGAGAAAAATGGGTCTGAGGTTGCCCTCAGGGATTTCTCCTGAGCTTATAACACAAATCACCTATAAATAAAGTGTTACCTAAACATCCTTAAATATGTATTGAAAAACTTTTAACCTCACGGAGAACCCTGAGATCATCCTCAGGCACATGAATCCCTTATATATATATATATATATATATATATATATATATATATATATATATATATATATATATATGTGTGTGTGTGTGTGTGTGTGTGTGTGTGTGTGTGTGTGTGTGTGTAAAGAGAAGAATGGGCCTGAGATTGTCTTCAGGGATTTCTCCTGAGGTTATAACACAAAGAGCCTATAGAGTAAGTGACCCCCGCAAGGGCATTTTTGTAAATATTAATTCTTTCTCAGTAAATTTATCTAAATGCCCTTAAATTTGTATTGAAAAGCTTTTAATCTCATGGAGAACCCTGAGTTCTCATGCACATGAATCCCTAAATATATATATATATATATATATATATATATATATATATAGGCTAGTGGTCAAATAGAAACCACTTTTAAAATAGAAACTAGAAACCATTATCTGCACACTCTACTTTACTATCTCCACACCATATTTTATTATCTCCAATAACTATCTCCACACCATATTTACTATCTCCACTCCTATACATCCCCCACCCCCACCTGACCTGCCACCCCCACCCCACCCCACCCCACCCCACCCCCCCCCCCATCACCACCGACGCACCACCACCTCCACCTCCACCGATGCACCACCACCGCCATCTTCTTTTTCGACCACTGGCCCCGCAGGGGCTCTGATTCCGACACCAATTTCCGATTCCGATTGCAGATTTACTTCTTCCCGATCATTAATTGTGCAACTACAAATATAATTTAGTGATTTTTAACATCAGATCGTAATCATATCTTCATCTATCGATTCTGAACATTCCGATGAAGACTTCCAGATCTGAATTTGTGTATTTGTGTGTATGTAACGATGTATGTGTGTATGTATCTGAACAATCATGGTGGTGATGGTCGATTGTAGCGAGGTAGGTGGTGGTGGCGTTGACAAGTGGTGTGGTGGTCGATTGCAGCGATGGCAGGTGGTGGTGGTGATGGCAAGTGAAGGTGGGGGTGGAGGTGGGGGTTGGGGTTGGTACGGTATCAGTGATTACAGTTGTATAGATTAGTGATTTCTACTATACTAATTAGTGATTTCTGCAATACAAATTAGTGATTTCTGTAATATGATTTAGTGATTTCTTAATATAATTTAATATATTAAATGAACAGATCTTTGATGAACAGATTGGTGATGAACAATAATCATCGACGACGCTTTGATTATGAACAATGAACGACGAGCTTCGATCTGTGGTGATGGTAGTGTGTGGGTGGCAGCGGTGGTGGGGGTGTGGTGGCAGCCGTGATGGTGATGTGGTGGGTGGTGGCAATTGTGGTGTACTGGTCTTATATATTCAATCTATGCTGGTGTGGTGCGTGTATTTTTAGTTGGGCTAGAATAATGTATTTTTGTGGACTGGGCTTAGTTTCTAGGTTTCTATTCTAATTTGTTTCTAGTAGAACAGGACTCTATATATATATATATAACAAGATATAAAATGGGACATTTAAAAAACATAAACTTTTATGTTTTTATACTATTTAATAAAACATCTCCAGGCATATACCACGATCTAATCGGTCATGATTCAACCAAACATTGAACATGTGCCCCTCTTACATGTCAGACCATTACAACATATAATACAAAACTTAATACTCCCTCCGTTTCATAAAACCCTTCCCGTTTCATATGTCGGGATTATTTATAATAAAAGACAAATTATTAATTTACGTCTAATCTATAAAACCAAATATAGTCATGAGTGATCTTGTTGAATTCGTATTTATGAGTACTTTAATACTAATACAAAATTAAAGATATTAACGATTAAAAGTGTGCACTGACAAACGTGTCGAGTCAAAATGGGAAGAGTTTTTTGAGACAGGGGAGTAGGAAATTAAGCGGGGTCTGGCACCCTTATTTGACCCAGGTAAGAAAATTTCACAAATGAAACACTTGGCTATATAACGCACAATAGAAACTTGACAAAAATAAGGTATAACCACCA
The DNA here is from genome assembly GCA_036435485.1 of Saposhnikovia divaricata. Taxonomy (NCBI): domain Eukaryota; kingdom Viridiplantae; phylum Streptophyta; class Magnoliopsida; order Apiales; family Apiaceae; genus Saposhnikovia; species Saposhnikovia divaricata. The sequence continues at coordinate 61,586,108 of CM071594.1, forward strand.
GAACTATAGGGTTTCTAGCAATATCACTTGCTAGGTTAAGCTAAAAGAAGGAATAAACAAGTTATCAGATACAAATGAAAGAACTGGAAGCTTTTAATAATACGACTCTGATAGCATCATATGAAGATACAATTAAGATTTATGCACAGATAAAAGCATATATTAAAATTTATTAGCATATATTACAGAAAAGCAGGCTTCAAGCAAAATCCAACAAGAAATTTGTACCTCAATTGTAACCTCATGATCTAACTGTTTACTAGGTGCTGAGGTGTAGTCCATGGGTTGGACTAGTTTTGGCGGAATAAGTTCGTGATCCCAACATACAAAGTAGATGTCTCCATCTAAATCACTTCCGGAACATTCGTTAGGATGAGGCCTGTTATTATGTAGTCAATGTGTAATCAGTTGATAACAATAACATTAGAAGCAAAGTTTCTATTGTACGTTATACAGCCTATAAAGGAAGATACGGGGAATAAAATCATTCAAAGTAATTACAATATCAGAATATAATGTGACTACCGTTCTAATTCAAAAAAAAAAAAAAAATACCAAGTGAAAATTTAAGGAACTAAAACCAAATTCTCAGACACATTTTTCTTAATGATTGTACTTAAGAGATTAAGTTCCTAACAATTGTACTGGGAGAAGAAACATCACTTATCAAGGCCATAAAAAGCTTGCAGAAGAGTATGCATATTATTCGGGATAAAAATACTAATGTATAATGAGGAAAGAAAAATAGATGATAGTTTTCATATCATCAGAAGACTAACAATTAAGTAATTTAATCCTGATGTTACCTTGTTCCCTTTTGTGGGAAAACAATACAGTCCACCATATGATGCAAAGCCGGCACATCAACAGCGTTTAAGACACGAATATCACCAGGGTGCAAGCATGGGTTTTTGGCAACAAGCACCTTCCCTTCGGCAATACTTTTACGGCCATCATCATAATGCATCATAAGAGTATCATCATAGAATGCTCTACTTTCATAGCCAGAATACTGCACAAATACCTGACCATATTCTAAACTTCTGGTTTCATCTAGACAACCCATCATTGATCTCCCACCTCGAATGAATATTCTTGATTTAGTACGCAGATCCAATAACTTTGATGCCCGGAAGGTTTGCAGCATCATTAAGAGGAAGGGTTCAGCTTTAGGCATGTATCCACACTTAAGCATCTCCTTAAGAACGTTGGAATTCTCTCCTTGATACATCAAATCTAGCGCCTCTTGTGCCTTTAATGGATTTTCTAAGATCATATCCAACTGATTTACTGCTTCTCTTTGTATCTTCTCGAAGACATGATCCTTGACTCCAAGGGTAGATAAAAGTGAGATCACCTGGCGATTAAGATAACAAGGCTGATATTTGCTCCATGCAAGTACATCCAACCCTATATTAGATGATACATATTTACACATGCTCTTTCTTAGAGACAGTTTCCACGATGAAGTGCGATCAACAGCGACAACACCTTTGTAACCACCATATCGAATCTGGAAGGCAGAAGGAGTAGAACTTTTGAGGTCACATTTTGCAGCAACTTTCTTTGCAAAGTCCTCTGAAATCTTTCCAATTCCATCAGAGAATATATATCTAGTTCCGTTCTTAACATCAGGAATAATTTCAATTTCATTCTCAGCAACCTTCAAGGTTTCTGTAGACGAACTGAAGGATTGACCAAGTCTGGCAGAATATTTTGCCACATTTTTAATATCACTGAAATCACCCATCCAATTCCTTATGTCACTAGCACATCGATTTTCTGTTGAAGCAAACATCCATGCAGAATTATCCCGCAACTGACTTGATGAAAATGCAAGAAATTCAAACTTTTTACTATCGATGACAATACCATTTTTGAGAATTGATAAGATCCTCGTATAGATTCCAGTGTTTCTTTTACGAGCATATAAATCTGTAGAGAACAATTTATTCCACTCCTCATCAACGAAAGAAACACGAAGAAAATTGTCTATGTCTTTTGAAAAATTTCGTAGGACACGATTAGAAACATTGACCTCTGGACCACTGAAAAAGACTCTGGAGGGGGTTATTTGAACCCTGTGAACATATACCAATCCAGCATCTAAAGTAATGGCAGGCGCTATCCACTGCCGCCTAGCAGTACTATATTTGATGTACTCGTCGCTAAACCATTTCACAGGATCGTAGCAGCACTCCTTCAGATTGTACAATTTCTCCAAAGCATGTTCTGTAAATGCTTCGTTTATTCCCACCAACTTATAAAATCTGTCATCAATTGCCGGCCCAGGAATATAGCCATTCTGAACCAAGATACATATCTTGAAATATAGTTTATATGACAATCGAATTCGACGGGGAGGAGTCGACATTGGGACCAGATCCAGATTGTTAGAAAAGGTTGAACCACTCACTAATTCAAATTGGCCATCAGTTTGCTGGTAAATGACACTTTCTCCGAAGTCTGGAGTATCAGCACCATGTGGAATTTCAAGACATAAAGCAGAAGATTGCCCAAGAGCAAGTGAAGGAGTGAAATCAGTTGCCCTGACCCAGTGCTCTTCAGGAGTTTCAAGAAAAAATCTGAGATTGGAGTCTTTCAGTTTCTCAAAGATCCGTGGAGCGCCTGATAGCTACGTAAAATTAAGAAAAATAAAATGGATCTTTATATTGGTAAAACAGTTGATTCTGCTGAGATCTATACTAGATGAGAAGTTATTTATCTTAAAAAAAGTTCGCACATAGTGAATTGCAGTTACTCAAGTGACACACAGTGCATTGCTGATACATATAACATATGGCCAATTTGATGTTAACTCAGGGAATATTTACATTACATTCTGCACTCTACTTTTATAAGATACTTGACTATTTTTTTCGTCTGTCCATATGAAAGTCGTGTAGATCTGGAGCGAAATTTAACACTACTTAAATTTGATCTATGAAACTCATATAAGATGCGGGCAACAAGCGTTTTTGCACAATATGACCCAACAACCGAACCCACGGATAAAATTTTGTAGGTGCGCAGACATACCAGAAAGTTTAAAGCAACATCATTGTAATAAGAGATTGACCATTAATTTAACACAATGTACCTAGCTATAGAAAGACAAACCTGAATGAGGATAAACTTCTTAATTTGACTACGTGGATGACGTAGCTCAATCTTCCAAATATTTTCACTGGATAGCTGAAGCTTATAATCAACAGATTCATGGGACAGAGAGAAATAGAACTTGTAAAGTCCTGAACCGAATTGAACACTGACATCTGTCTTTTTCCAAAACACAGAATAGCTCTTTTCTGAAATCTGGCAACCAAAATGTAGAGTTACATGTTCCATTTGATCCATAACGGTCCTTACTTTCGGGTTTTTGATGATGTCAATATCTTTGGCCCATGCCCTCAAACAACGGGCTTCATACCAAAGGCGTCGCTGACCAGCTAAGGCGATAATATACTCAGCATATCGGCTGTTGATGAATTGAATTCTAGCATATAGTGCATTACCTTGTGTTCTGCTCTTTTTAACCTCTACAGCATATACAGTATCTTTGCCTGTATATTTCTCGAGAAATGCTTTTAAGTCTTCAGCCGGCACCAGATTGCGAAATCCCGAGACATGAATTGTCCTTCCCATGAAACCTAGGCAACTTTAACCTGCAGTGAAACCACACAAATATGTGTGGTTTACAAAGTTCTCAGTCCATCAAAGTTGTCTTCTTTTCAGCTTAGACAATCATTTTTATTGAATTCCATTTAATTTTTAGACGAGACATGTTCACAAACACAATCTAGAACCCAAATTGCCACCCCTAATCCTACTTACAACAGATTATATACCAACCACTAAAAGCTCTTAACAAATGTCATCTAAATTACCATAATAATCTCGAAAAAGAAGCAAATAAAGCAAGAAACTTTTAGAGTCCTCACACACTAAAATCAAGATTCTAGTACAGTAATACGGTAGAAAACATCTAGGTTAAAAACTAAAAACAACCCAACATTAGAAAATCAAACAAAAATAAAAACCAATGCAATGCAGTAGTAATCGCATGATCCACAACTTGAAAACCCAAAAAGCACATACATCAACATTCACATAAAGAAACATAATTTGATCATTTCTTTGATGGGGTTGTGATGAAAATATGTGTAGTATAATGATATCAAGTAAAGAAAAAAAAATTTAGAAGCTGACCCTTTTGAGATGAGTTGATTGAGAGTGCTCTGATTTTTTTCTTTGATAGTTTGAGAGTGCTCTGATTGCTTATGCAAAATTCAAGAAAATGAGGGAGTTTATATAGATACAAAAGGAGTGTGTGCAAGCGTTTAACAGTGGCACGAACACATGAGTGAGGAGACTGTGCATGTGTGTTTGATCGTCAATCCCAAGTCAACTGGTGGTGGTGGGCCACTTTTTTGTGTTTTTTACGCGTCCTTCTCAGTTTCCGTTGTGGAAAATTGTTTTTATATTTTCTTTTCGTTTTCGAGATTTTGATAATCTTTGTTAATTTTTCATAAAATAAGATCTAAAATTAACATCAACAGCAACAGTAAAATATCGATTAATTGATTATATATAATTAATATTTTTAAGAGAATTTATCAAAAATACTAGATTTAAAGTTTTTCTTTGCAAAAATAACATCTTCTTTAATTAATTACATATTTACTATCTTAATTACAAAAATACTATCTTTTCTCTTCCAACCCAATTTAATTTTTTTTAAAAAAAAAAAATAATTCGAATGAACAATGCAACGTGACAGGTTACTGTTCATCGATTTTTTTTTTTTTTTTTGCTTGCTAGTGGCATGTGGTTGCATTCAGTTGCATAAGAAATTTTCATTTTTTTTTTGCCAACTTTCAGTTGTATATAAGGGCTGCGCTAGGAGCATAAAAATTGTAATTTGAATTTTTAATTTTCAGTTGCATTCAGTTGCATGTGGTTGCATTCAGTTGCATAAGAAATTTCCATTTTTCAGTTATCATTTTCGACCAGTTTTTTGAAATATATATATATATATATATTTCAAAAAACTGGTCGAAAATGGAAACTGAAAGTTGCAACTTACGGTTTTTAGTTGCATATGAGGTTTCATCCATATGCAACCACAAGTAACTAACTTTATACACAATTGAAATTTGAGTTTTCATATGCGGCTGCGCCGTCCTTATATACAACTGGAAGTTAGCAAAAAAAATGAAAATCCCACTTTTAATTTTCAGTTCCATTAAGTTGCATATGAGGTTGCATCTAGTTGCATATGTAGCCAAATACAACTAGCTGCAGCAAAAAAAAAAAAAAAAAAGTTACATATGCAACCACATATAGTATTTTTGCAAATTAGATAGTATTTTTTCAAATAATTTTTCTTAACAAAAGTAAAATTAAAAAAATTTACTTTTTAATTGAATTTTCAATCCCAACATAATAGAGACAAAATTTTTATTGATTAAATTTTCATTAGCCGTGCATAAGTGAGAGGGTTTACTTTGTTTTCTTTGTTTATTGAATTTTTAATAGCGTATTGACATATTAAATTTTGGATATCTCATAAAATAAAACAAAATGTTAAATTCATTTATTGATATAAGTTATTCATTTGCAAACTTCTCGAATCTCAGCCATTAATTCACTTATACAAAGAAAAATTCAAATGGACATATGAGATATCACATTCTTAAAGAATGAAATTATAATCGAAACCCCAAACAACGAATTGTTTTCGAATTTTTTTGAGGACTTTTTTATAAAAAGAATTAGTACAATTTTAAACTCTTTTAAAAATCATATCCAATATCAATAGACTTGACAAATTAGAGAAATTGTGATTGAAAACACTAGGAAGAGATTAAGGTAAATAATGTGGAGAGAATAATTCAGGTGACTGAATTAAGTAAAGAACTGAATAATTGATCCATATTATTCCGAGTAAGAAAATATGAAGATTCCATTTACAAAGTTATATTCCCTGTAAATATGGACTTTATTTTATGTCTTTTAACACAGAGCATTTTGGGAGCATTGGCCATTGGTAGTGTCATTTTCGAGATTCAAAACCTTCCATGGCAAGGAATGAACCAGGATTGGATAGTTTTTTTTTTTTTTTTTTTTTTTGAAAAATCCAATTTGGACTAATAATGCTGTCTGCCACATTCTTTTTCTTCATGTTTACGTACAATCATGACGTAAAAGTTAGTAAAACCTATGACCCTAGCTTGAACATTTTCCTTTAAATAATTTAATACATCTATTAATCTATTAATTATAATATATATTAAATAGCAATACAAGGATAAAAATTGTCAAAAAAAATGCCTGTAACATCACCATTTTATCCCTACTTTTTGAAAAAATGCAAATGACATTACCATTTTGTTCCCATTTTTTTAAAATTTTCAAAAATGTCATTCCCCTATAATTATTGCAAAAATAGTAAAATTTATGTTACTTCTGAAAATTGAACACTTAACTTCCAGGTACAAGGTTCATAGCCATTGTTCTACTCTGATTTATGTGTTTACTTTAAAAATATCTTCCTATTTTTCTATGTAAATAAAAACAATATATTAATTATTTCTTATATTAAAAAATGGAAAAATAAAACATCGCAAAATTTAGTTACTGTTTAAGCTGAAAAATGATAGGAAGAGAGTAAGAAGGATCTAGAGAAATCTAGCAGGAAGGAAGCAAAGATAGCACTTAATGAATAAATGAAGAGATAAAGGTAAGAATTCTTTGTGTAGTTTCAAAGCAGGCGGAGGTGGGGTTATAAAAGTACAGTTCATTTTCGCTTTACTAATTTACCAAAGTATCAAATGTTGACCAAAATTTTCGAGAATGCTAAAATATTACTACCATGGTCCCATTTTGTTTGAGCTCGTTTCCGAGATTAAGAAAATTATACTTGATTTGTTAATAAATGAAAAAATTTAGATGAAAAGTGAGTACAGTAGTTGGACTTATAAATATTTAATAATAGATTTGAGATAGTGAGAGTAAAGTAGTGAGTGTAATAGTATTTATTTAATGGAAAGGGAAAAAAGTTTGTGAATGTAATAGTGAAAAGTATTGTTCAAAAATAATAAGTATATTAGGTTCATTAGTTTTGGGACGTCCCAAAAAAAATGTATCAATCTTTTTGGTACGGAGAGAATAGTAGTTTTAATTTGTTAGAGTTGTTTAGATATTGGCTTTGTCCTTTTTTTATTGTTAAAATTTGAAATAGGAATGTTCAACGTATATTTAAAATATATTTTAAAAATTATTTTATAATTTATTTTTAAAATTTTCATTTTATATAAAATTTAAATATTAATAATTAAAAGAAACGGAAGAAGTAACATAGCATAACATATGTTGGATAACGATGCGTAACTTCTTCTTAAGTTTGTCACTTGGGAATAATTTGAAAGAATTATATTGCCTGCCTTTCATTGATGTTCTGAATCAAATATATACAAGAGCCTATGGCTGATGTTTTGCCTACAATTAGTACAAAACTGATATTTAAGGCTATATTTACAAAGCTGATATTAAGGCTACTGTTAAGGAATATATACAACCAGAATATTGGCAGGATTAATACAAATATACAGATGATTATTAACATAATCTATCACACCCCCGTAGTTGAAGCAGGAGGTTCACGAACACTGAGACTGTCAGCGATCTGGTAACGAGAGGGAACGTGAAGGACACGAACTTCCCCTCGAGAGACTTTTTCTCGAACAAAGTGAATGTCCATTTCAATGTGTTTAGTACGCTGATGCTGAACTGGATTACCAGAGAGAAAAATTGCACTAACATTATCACAATAGACTAAAGTGGCCTTTTGGATTGGACAACAAAGTTCTAAGAGAAGATTTCGGATCCAGCAAGATTCAGAGACAACATTGGCCACTCCCCTATATTCTGCTTCTGCACTAGAACGAGATAAGATGGGTTGTCATTTGGAGGACCAAGATATCAGGTTGTCACCAAGATAGACACAATAACCTGAGGTGGATCTTCGAGTATCCGGACAACCACCCCAATCAGCGTCGGTGTATGAGATAAGAGAGCTAACAGATGATTTATAGATATGCAAGCCATAATCTAAGGTACCTTTAATGTAGCGAAGTATACGCTTGAGAGCTCTCATGTGCTCCACTTTTGGATCATGCATGTGGAGACAAACTTGTTGCACTGCATATGATATATCAGGTCTAGTGAAGGTGAGATATTGTAGGGCACCGGCAAGTTTGCGGTATTGAGTTGGATCTTCATAAGGAGAACCAGCATTAGAACTTAGCTTTTGATTAGTATCGACGGGTGTGAAACATGGCTTGCAAGATTTCATATTTTCTCGTTCAATGATCTCTTCTGCATATTGTTTTTGAGAAAGAAAAAGTCTATCTGGATGTCTGGTTACTGCAATGCCCAAAAAATAACTGAGAGGACCCAAGTCCTTCATTTCGAACTCAGAACTAAGAAGAGAGATAATGGACTTCAGGAGAGCATCTGAAGAAGCAGTAAGTACAATATCATCAACATACAACAAAATATATGCAATATCAGTTCCGTGACGGTAAATATATAAAGCATGATCTGACTTGCTGTGAGAAAACCCAATGGTGTCAACATAGTCTGTAAATCGCTTGTACCAAGTACGAGATGATTGTCTAAGCCCATAAATAGATTTCTTCAGCAAGCATACATAATCAGGATAATCGGGATCCTTAAATCCCATAGGCTGATGCATATAAACAGTCTCGGTAAGATTACCGTGCAAGAAGGCATTCTTGACGTCTAACTGATGAATTGGCCAAGAATTTGATAATGAGATGCTCAAAACAGTACGTATAGTTGCTGGTTTGACAACCGGGCTGAAAGTCTCATCACAATCTATTCCCATATGTTGAGATTTACCATCAGCTACAAGTCGAGCTTTATGTCGCTCAAAAGAACCATCAGAGTTCTTTTTATGTCTAAAAATCCACATGGATCTAACGACATTAACATTAGCAGGACGAGGAACCAATTCCCACGTCTTATTTTTTATTAGAGCAGAATATTCATCTTGCATAGCCATTTTCCAATTCAGGTCAGGTAAAGCACTAAGTGGATTTTTTTGGAATGGGGGAAATGGATAGAGAAGTGGCTGCACTTAAATTGAAAAGTTTCTTGGGTTTAAAAATCCCTTGTTGACTTCTTGTAGTCATACGTTGAGGGGGAGGAGGCTGATATTGAGGTTCTTGGGCTGGATTAGAAGGAGAAGCAATTATGATAGGTGATGGTGGTGTGGTATGCTGAGCTGACTGATCAGATTGGGTGGGTTGCTGCGTGTCAGAAACAGATGGAGGTGTTGAGTTGGCCTGATTATGATGTTCAGAAAGGTGGACATCAGGCTGTGAAGTAGACTGTTGATGTAAATTCTGAATCAGATATGGAGAAGGATCAATATCTAAGAATTTATAGGATGTAGAGGTTGCAGTATGCAATTTAGAGAAAGGGAATTGATTTTCATCAAAAATGACAGGTCGAGAAATAATTATTTTTCTGCTTGACAAGTATAACATTTGTAACCCCGGTGATTAGATGGATATCCCAGAAATACGCACGGTGTTGAACGTGGTTGAAGTTTATTGATAGTATTTGAGGGAAGAAGAGGAAAACAAAGACATCTGAAAACTCGAAGGTCGGAATAAGATGGATTCTTGTTGTAAAGAATTTGTGTCGGTGATTTGTATCCCAAAACCTTAGTTGGCAAAATATTTAAAAGGTATGTCGCTGTTTCAAGAGCGTGATGCCAAAAGGAAGGGGGCACAGAAAAATGAGCTAGAAGTGTCCTTACAATATTGTTTATGGACATAATTTTTCATTCAGATTTGCCATTTTGTGAAGATGTATATGGACAAGAAAAGCGGAAATTTATGCCATTAAGTTCACAAAATTTCCTAAAAGGGCCTTTGTCATATTCTCGCCCATTATCACACTGGAAATTTTTAATATCTCTTTCGAATTGAGTATGGATGTTTGCTTTAAATGATTGAAAAACTGAATAAACTTGTGATTTATTAGAGATAGGAAATGTCCACAAGAAATTCGAGTAGTCATCTAAAAACAATGCATAATATCTATGACCAGATGAACTTATAATGGGAGAAGTCCATAAGTCGCTGTGAATAATGTCAATTGGCAAGCAAGTGGAAGAAGTAGAATTTTTAAATGGCAATTTAATGTGTTTCCCAAGGGGACAAGAATTACAAAAAATGTTACGGGCCTTATTACAGTCGATAAAATTACTACTACGAAGAGAGTCTAATATAGATTCCCCAGGATGGCCTAGGCGATTATGCCATAAACTCGAAGATAAAGCTGTAAGAACTGAAGAAGAAATGGCCCGATTTATAGTGAATGGATAGAGGTCTCCTGAACTCTCACATCTCTTTAGGTGCTTTCCCGTCTGTAAATCCTTCACAGAAAATCCAAAAGGATCAAACTCAACAGAACAAGAATTATCGGTAGTAAATTTTCTAACAGATATAAGATTCTTTATGAGTTTGGGAGCATGTAAAACATTGTTTAAGTGTAATGGGGGGTTTGAAGAGGAAAGAGAAGTGCTACCATAACCGTGAACTGGAATCGAATGAGCATTTCCGACAATTATATCATGACTAGCCTAAAACCCGTGCGATGCACGGATTTCTTTAATATTATATGAATTCTTTTTATTAGTTTAAATTAATTTTTTTAAAACATGAATTCTGGAGGTTTAAATTTTTATATGAGATGATTTGATAATAATTATATAAATGTTATCTGTGATATTTCTCGAAAAATAGTGGTTTTAGTTAGAAAATATAGAAAAGATGATAGGTTTTAGTTGAAAAAGGTAATCGGTTAATTATTAGTATATTATTATTGTATTTTATTAAATAAAATGCCCGTGATATGATTAGAAAAAAAGAGAATTTAGTTAGAGAAAATAAAAAAAGTAACATGTTTTAGATGAAAAAGGTAATTGATTAGTTTATAGTCATTATAATTTAATTACGTTATTTTACTAAATACAATTGCTCGTAATATTTTAAGAAAAGGAGAAATTAATATTGTCTGTGATATTTATATTAAAAGATGAATTTTAGTTAGAAAATACAGAAAAGATGATACGTTTTAGCTCAAAAAGGTAATCGGTTAATTATTAATATTATAATATTATTAGTTTATTGTATTATATAGACCACCCGTGATATAATTGGAAAATAGATATTTTAGTTAGTGAAAATAGAAAGGTAACGTGAAAAATAAAAAGATGACATGATTTATGTAAGAAAGGTAATTTATTAGTTTATAGTAATTAAATTTAATTATGTTATTTTACTAAATAAAATTACTCTTACTTTTTAGAAAATGAGAAATTAATGTTGCCCGTGATATTTCTAGAAAAAGGGGAATTTAGTTAGAAAAAATAGAAAAGACGATACGTTTTAGCCGAAAAGGTAATCGGTTAGTTATTAATATTATAATATTATTATTTTATTTTTATTAAATAGAAACTCCCGTGATATAATTGGAAAAATAGAGATTTTAGTGAAAGAAAAGAAAAAAGGTAATGTGTTTTGGCTGAAAAAGGTAACCGCCCATGATATAATTGGAAAAAGAGAGATTTTAGTTAGAGAAAAGAGAAAAGGTAACGTGTTTTGGCTGAAAAAGGTAATTGATTAGTTAATATTAATCATAATGTAATTATGTTATTTTATTAAACAAAATTCTCGTGATATAATTGGAAAAAGAGAGGTTTTAGTAAAAGAAAAGAAAAAAGGTAACGTGTTTTGGTTGAAAAAGGTAACCGCCCATGATATAATTGGAAAAAGAGAGATTTTAATTAGAGAAAAGAGAAAAGGTAACGTGTTTTGGCTGAAAAAGGTAATTGATTAGTTAATATTAATCATAATGTAATTATGTTATTTTATTAAACAAAATTGTTTGTAGTGTTTTTAAAAAAGGAGAAATTTTAGTTTGATAAAATGTAAAATATATTGTATTTTCAGGTTATTGAAAAATAGAAAAGGTAATATGTTTAACCTGAAAAAGGAAATTGATTAATAATGGAGAATTTTTAGTTAGATAAAATATAAAAGATATTGTATTTAATCTGAAAAGGAAATTATTTAGTTATTGAAAAATAGAAAATATAATATGTTTAACCTGAGAAAGGAAATTGATTACTTAGTAGGATGTATTTTATCTGAGTAAGGGTAAATAAGTAAAATCAATAGGTACCGTACCGTACCAACCGACCGACCAACCAACCAACCAAACTTTTAATGTTTCGGCTTTTATATAATAGTACTAGCTTATAACCCGTGCTTCGCACGGGTTTCTTTTCATAGGTTATAAAATTTATTTAACATTATAATTATGTTTTTATATAATCCTTATTTTCAATAATTTTTTAATTTTAATTTAATATAAATTTATATAATGATATGCATGGTTTAAAATTTATTTTGTAAAATTTGAAATTAAAAATGTCGTTGACGGGTTCGAACTATGAATTTATAATAAATTAATTTAATCATATAATATATCTTATTATTAGAGCTAACGATTCTTATTTATTACTAAAAATAATGATTTGAATATATGGTGAGATATTTTGGGGTGTATATTAGTGATCGCAAGATTAATTTTAAATTAAAAAGTAAATTGTTTTAATTACAAAAATTACTACTAAAAATAATTACGGAAAGATATGGTGTGATATTTTGGATATATATTAATTATTGTAATATTAGTTTGAAATTAAATGGTAAAGTGTTTTAATTAAAAGTAAAATCTTTAGAAAAATGGGTAATTGAGTTGTTGGAGCAGAAAAAAGAGTCAAGTAGAAGTTCAATAAGTTGAAGTTCAATAAGTTCAACGTGGAGGAAGGAATTTTAATCGGAATATAATTACTTTAACATTAATAATTAGCTTTTTGAGTTGTTTTTGTAATTTAATTATTTATTTTAATAATTAGGATAACCAAACCGAAAACCAAAACTTTCAAAACTTTCAATGTTTCGGCTTTAATATAATAGTATAGATAGATAGAGTTTAGCTGTATTAGTAATTATGTAAATATAAAATACTATTGTGTCTTTAGGACTATAGCCAATAACGGATTAAAATTGATTTATTTTATATTTGAAATTAACCAAAATAAATAGGATAACCAAACCGAAAACCAAAATTTTCACTGTTTCGGCTTTAATATAATAGTATTAGCTTATAACCCGTGCGAAGCACGGGTTTCTTTTGATATGTTATAAAATTTATTTAACATTATAATTATGTTTTTATATAATCCTTATTTTTAATAATTTTTTAATTTTAATTTAATATAAATTTATATAATGAAATGCATGGTTTAAAATTTATTTTGTAAAATTCTAAATTAAAAATGTCGTTGACGGGTTCGAACTTTGAATTTTTAGTAAATTAATTTAATCATATAATATATCTTATTATTAGATCTAACGATTGTTATTTATTAATAAAAATAATGATTTGTATATATGGTGAGATATTTTTGGGTGTATATTAGTGATCTCAAGATTAATTTTAAATTAAAAAGTACTCCATGTTTTAATTACAAAAATTACTACTAAAAATAATTACGGAAAGATATGGTGTGATATTTTGGATATATATTAATTATTGTAATATTAGTTTTAAATTAAATGGTAAAGTGTTTTAATTAGAAGTAAAATCTTTACAAAAAATGAATAATTGAGTTGTTGGAGCAGAAAAAAGAGTCCAAGTAGAAGTGGATGAAGGAATTTTAATCAGAATATAATTACGTTAACATTAGTAATTAGTTTTTTGAGTTGTTTTTGTAATTTAATTATTTATTTTAATAATTAGAATAACCAAACCGAAAACCAAAACTTAGGATAACCAAACCGAAAACCAAAACTTTCAATGTTTTTATAACCCGTGCGAATGCGAAGCACGGGTTTCTTTTGATAGGTTATAAAATTTATTTAACATTATAATTATGTTTTTATATAATCCTTATTTTTAATAATTTTTTAATTTTAATTTAATATAAATTTATATAATGATATGCATGGTTTGAAATTTATTTTGTAAAATTCTAAATTAAAAATGTCGTTGACGGGTTCTAACTTTGAATTTTTAGTAAATTAATCATATAATATATCTTATTATTAGATCTAACGATTCTTATTTATTACTAAAAATAATGATTTGAATATATGGTGAGATATTTTTGGGTGTATATTAGTTATCGCAAGATTAATTTTAAATTAAAAAGTAACTTGTTTTAATTACAAAAATTACTACTAAAATAATTACGGAAAGATATGGTGTGATATTTTGGATATATATTAATTATTGTAATATTAGTTTTAAATTAAATGGTAAAGTGTTTCAATTAGAAGTAAAATCTTTAGAAAAAATGGGTAATTGAGTTGTTGGAGCTGAAAAAAGAGTCCAAGTAGATGCTCAATATGGATAAAGGAATTTTAATCTGAATATAATTACGTTAACCTTAGTAATTAGTTTTTTAAGTTATTTTTATAATTTAATTATCTGTGAAAACCAAAATAAATGGGATAACCAAACCGAAAACCAAAACTTTCAATGTTTCGGCTTTAATATAATAGTATAGATAGATTTGTGCTCAAATTAAAATAAGACGAGAGGGTACATTGATCGGCTTTAAAATAAGACAAGAGATTAAGGTAAATAATGGAGAGAATAATTCAGGTGACTGAATTAAGTAAAGAACTGAATAATTGATCCATATCATTCCGAGTAAAAAAATATGAAGATTCCATTTACAAAGTTAAGAGAGGTCGCCTTGGGGTCAAGCTATTCCGTGTAAATATGGACTTTATGTCTTTTGGAGCAGAGCATTTTGGAGCATTGGCTGTGTCATTTTCGAGATTTAAAACCTTCCATTGCAAGGAATGAACCAGGATTGGACTAATAATGCTGTCTTCCTCTTTCTTTCCCTTTTTCTATTCATGTTTCCGTACATCCATGACGTAAAACCTATGAGGCTATGACCCTATCTTATCCTTTACTCACGAACATTTTCCTTTAAATAATATAATAATACATTCACAGAACATTTCCAACTTGCTTTTGGGAAAATTTGAATATTCAATTCGAAGCAGAAAAAAATTTCCTCATAAAAAAAAATTCGCATCAACTATAATGAAGAAAAATACATTTACAAAGATACATAATAACTTAAATTTGTTACATAAAAGTTTTTAATTTTGTTAGATATTATATCATTTTTATTTATAAAGTGAATTCAAGACCATGCATGCATGTATCTTAATTATATGATTTATTGTTATCATGTGAATGAACTAAATTAAAACAAAAATAAGAGTTTGAATTATATAGGTTAATAAATTATAATCCAAAGTTACATGTTAGAAAAAGGTAACAAAAATTGTAAAATATTTTGGGTACAAAATGAATGAATTGTTTTTATGAAAGAATAAAAGGGTAGGAATGAAATTCAGAAAGACTCTAAAAATTACACCAAATTTTGGTGTTGCACCAAATTTGGTATAATTTTTGATATCATACAAAAATGGTGTGATTTTTAGAGTTAAATTGAAGAACATTTTTATACCAAAATAATGTAGCAGTGCATTTTTAGTGTTGGGTTGGAGATGGTCTAAACATTAAAGTGTGAGAAATTTCGAGGAGAGACAACATTAAGCATAGATTTATTTTCCTAAAAGCAACAGATGAAGATTAACGGAAGGCACGGCAATTAAATTACAAGGCGCAACTAAACTTGTATATTTTTGCAAAACATAAAAATGAAAATCATGACTATAAAAGTAATTGTCCCGAAAATGGGGTGCAAACTATTTGCGAACACGTTCGTTGGAACTCAAACATTTTATGAATTATTGGTGTGCCTGGCTCTAAAATTTATTAATCTTAGGATATTTTTCAAAAATATCCAAATTGCAAATTTGTTTTTATAAAAAAATATGATACAACTTCATTTTCAATCTTATTTGCAAACGATTTTCACCTGCAATGCCAGAATTGCAATCTCATTTTTAACTTTTTTCGTATTTTTAATAAAAAGATCAAAAAATTGAATAATTTTTAATAATTTTTCCTTAACCTTATCTATGCAGTGTTCATTGCCAGTCCATATGAACGAATCTTGAGTTACACCCTTATACACTACTAAAACACTACCAAGATTATATGACTGGTATATTATTCTATAATTAAATTTTTTATTTTCTAAAAATGAGCTCCGTCAGGAACACATTTTAATACTAATAATATTTTTATAGTGTATAAGGATGTAGTCCAAGATTTACTCAATTAAGATGATCGACGTCAACTTATCTTTCAACATTTCAACTTTTTCCTTTCCTTTGTTTCTCACGCGTTCATCAAACGGTATTCGTTTTCGTTTTTATATTTGTATTGTGTATCCGGCAAATAAATCATTCCACAATAATAATTTCACTTTTACATATGGAAATGTAAAAACATATGAGTTTCCTCGTACTTGTGTACGCATTAATTAATCTTACAAGTTCGAAATCTGGTTGCGGAAGAAGCTCTGCTAATGCTAAAGTTAAAATGACTATAATTATTGTTATAATTTAAGATGAAGAAGTAGTTTTTGGTCTTAAAATACAACTAATGCCCCAATACATAGTTCTAAAATAGGATCAACTATATTCAAACTAACATTTAAAGTGTATTTTAACATTTTTTTGATAATGAATAGAATTATGTGGTTGGTTGGAGATGATGTAGAATGAATAGCTATAGCCATTTTTAGTCCTAAATATAGGGCTAACTATCCATTTATGCTATTATAGAACTAAGTGATGTGGATTCAGTAAATCAGATTGCATTAGATTATATGCAACTTCATGACAAGGTGTGATTGCAAGCTTCCTGATTTAAGGCCTGCAATTGGGAAATCTGGTTCTCTTGCTAGTTGGATATTCCCTGTTCGGTTTATTATATTTTTAGTAACTAGCATAATAATCCGTGCGAGGCACGGGTCATCTTCTAGCCATTGATATAAATTTGTACATTTTTATGATTATTTTTTTTTAAGTATAATTGTACATATTATGTTCACACATATTATAATATCACTACTTTAATTTATGAATCATTTTATTTATGCATAAATCATATGAGCACTAAAAAAAGGATGTTTTGTAGCATATAAATATATTGTATATGCTATAACATATTTTTTTTAGAGTAATGATAAAAGGACATAAAACAATATAAGTCATCATTAACATATTTACTCAAAAGTTAAATTAATAGGAAAAATAGGAAAAAGGAGAGACCGGGTTTAACTAATACATTTTTTAGTTCAAACTCAAAAACTTGTGTAGCTCAATGGTTATAAGGATGAGTTTCTTTGAGGAGGACATGAGTTCGATTCCCCATAAGAACATAATTTATTCGAATTTTTTGTGTAAATAAAAGAGTAGTGGCAACTTCATGTAATTTTCTAAATTATCCTCATGTTCTGCTATTATATATAGAAGATGATTATTCTGCACAATAAGTTAAGGAAGTATTTGATATACTTTCCTTATAGAGTTCAGATTGTTGGTTCCTTTTATATTAACTATTTCTCTGTAAGTTTTTTGAACATTATATTCTGAATCTGAAACATTTCCCAGAGAAAATTTTCTCTAGTATCTCAAAATTCAGTATTAGAGTTAATCAATGAATTTGGAAGACGAATTCTTGGTATTCATTTGAATAAACAAGATCTGTCAAATATTGTCTGGTATTCCCTAGTGAATCAACAGATAGTATTGTTTACACATTTTCGCTACATTAGTTAGTATTCAGAGACGAAAGATCCTGGAAGCATGCCGCCAAGGTATCGTCAGAATCCCCTACATGATGTTCATATGTGTGATGATTTTCAGCAACTGGAGCAACGTCTTGAACAGCGCTTTGAGCATCGATTTGATCAACTCTTGGAACAGTTTAATACTTTGGCTACCCTTGTGGCTGGTGACTTTGCTAATCGACGCACCCAAACCCATCAAGGCCAACCCCATAATAACGAAGATCAATCTAGCGATAATCCCTTTCATGACATGAACGTTGGTGATGGTGACGAAGAGGAGGATTATGATGAACCTATACACCCTTTCAAGACCAAAAACATTTCGAGTGACCAACATCAAGATACTAGGAGATGGGATACTGGTTTGCGTACTGAGAATTTACTGGTAGTTTACAACCAGAAGAATTTTCGGATTGGTTGGCTACGGTCGAAGAGGTTTTGGAGTTTAAAGGCGTTCCAGAGCATAGACGGGTCCCTTTAGTTGCCACAAGACTTCGAAATCAAGCCATGGCATGGTGGCAGCAGTTTAAACTTACACGTACGCGGATGGGTAAATCAAAAATTACATCATGTGAAAAGATGAAGAAGCACTTGCGCATTGAATTTCTCCCATACAATTTTCAGCGCATAATGTATCAGAAGCTTCAAAATTTATGCCAAAATACGCAAACAGTTGATGAATATACCTTGGAAGTTTACCAATTGTGCGCGAGAAATGACCTGCATGAGTCAGAAGAACAATTGATAGCTCATTATATTGGTGGTTTACGAGTTCAAATTCAGGACTATGTCAATCTCTTTGATCCAATTTCTATTTCAGCAGCCCATCAACGTGCTGTAAATGTCGAAAAACAATTAGTTCGTCGTCCTTTTTTTGGTAACAATTCTAATGGTTCTAGTAAAAACCGTACTTCAGGTTCCCCGTCTTTTTCTAAAAATGTTGATAGTTTTAAATTCTAATGGTGGTCAAGTTTCTAAATTTGGTGGTAGTTCTTTCAGGTGTTTTGTATGTGGCGAGGCAGGCCATCGAAAATCTGAGTGCCCTGATATTGTTGACAAAAATGGGTTATTTGTCGAGAGTGAATCTAATTATGGTGAAGCCTTAAATGATGATCCTGATAGTGACGACATATCAGATGAAATCATTGAAACGGGGGACATTGGTATGGCTTTGGTTGTTCGTCGTTCCTGTTTAACTCCACGCTCTGTGAGTGATGAATGGTTGCGAAATAATATCTTTCATTCAACCTACACAATTCTTGGTAAGGTATGTCGTTTCGTTATTGATGCCGGTAGTTGTGAGAACTTAATCTCAGTAGAAGCTGTTCAAAAATTGGGACTGACGATCGAGGTTCACCCACGCCCTTACAAATTGGCTTGGTTTAATAAAGAAGGAGAAGTCGTAGTTTCAAAACGTGCTTTTATCAATTTCTCTATTGGCTCAAAATATAAAGATCATATACGTTGTGATGTGGTTCCCATGGATGCTTGTCACATGTTACTTGGTCGACCTTGGCAATATGATTGTCATGTCGTTCATAATGGTCGTACAAACAATTATTCTTTTCTTTTTGAGGGGTCTAAAATTATTTTAAGGCCTACAGCTGAAACTACCAAACCAAGTCTACCTGCCACAACCCTTTTGACTTTAAAAGAGTTTAATATCACATTGAAGGATGAGATATGGTATCTACCTTGATTGTTAAAGAAATTTCCCCTGATCATTTAACTTCCCCTGATGCTTCTCCCATTCTTGCTGAATTTTGTGATGTGTTTCCCCCTGATCTACTAGAAGGGTTACCACCTCTCCGTGACATTCAACATCACATCGATCTTGAACCTAGTGCTTCCCTTCCAAATCGTGCCAATTATCGTATGAGCCCGGCTGAACATGAAGAATTGCATCATCAAGTAGAAGAGTTATTAAATAAAGGTTTGGTGCGTGAGAGTTAAAGCCCTTGTGCTGTACCTGCACTCTTAACTCCGAAGAAAGATGGATCGTGGCGTATGTGTATTGACAGTTGTGCAATTAATAAGATCATTGTTTGATATCAGTTTCCTATCCACTGCTTTGATGATTTAATAGATTAGTTGAGTGGAGCAAAATTGTTTACGAAATTAGATTTAAAGAGCGGGTACCATCAAATTCGTATCCGACCAGGAGATGGGTGGAAAACGGCTTTTAAAACTCATGAAGGTTTTTATGAATGGCTTGTACTACCATTTAATGTGTCCAATGGGCCTAGTACTTTCATGCGTGTTATGAACCAATCCTTACGACCATTTATTGGTAAATTTGTGGTGGTTTATTTTGATGATATACTTATTTACAGTGCTAATCGTGATGAACATGTGCGGCATTTAAAGGCTATTTTTGCAAGTCCTTCGTCATGAAAAATTTTATGTAGCACCCAAAAGTGTATTTTCTTCACTTCTAGTGTGAACTTTCTGGGTTATGTTATTTCAGACAAAGGCTTGCACGTTGATGATTCCAAAATTGCAGCAGTGCAACAATGGCCAACACCTATAACAATTACAGAAATTCGTGGTTTTCATGGTCTTGCCTCATTTTATCGTCACTTTATTGCCCACTTCAGTAGCATTATGGCACCTATTACAAATTGTATGAAGCTGAATAAATTTTCTTGGACAAAGGAGGCTGAATTGGCTTTTCGAACAATTAAGGATCGCCTTACTACTGCACCCGTTTTGATTCTTCTAGATTTTTCCTAGCCTTTTGAATTGCATAGTGATGCTTGTAAGCTTGGTGTGGGTGTTGTTCTAAGTCAACATAGCAAACCTGTAGCCTTCTTCAATGCCAAGTTGTCTGGTGCCCAATTGCGATATACAACCTATGATGTTGAATTTTATGCTCTAGTGTAGGCCGTTCGTCATTGGCGTCATTATCTATTCCATCGTGAGTTTATATTATACACAGATCATGAAGCTCTTAAGCATTTGAATAGCCAAGATAATTTGGCTCATAGACATGCTCGATGGGTAGCTTATCTTCAGCAGTTTACCTTTGTGATTAAACATAAAGCAGGTATAACAAATCGTGTGGCAGATGCATTGAGTCGCCGCCATACTATGCTCACCACTTTACATGTTGAGGTGATTGGTTTCAACAGATTGCCTGATCTTTATTATACTGACCAGTACTTCTCTCCCATTTTGGTACAAATTCTTACTGGTGAATCTACTAAATTTTCATTGCAAGATGGCTTTATTTTTCATGGCAATCAACTGTTTATTCCCGATTGTAGTCTGCATACACAAATTATACAACAGCTTCATGGAGAAGGCCATGTGGGTCGTGATCGTACCTTAAGCCTTGTTCGAGCATCTTACTTTTGGCCTACTGTTCGTAAAGAAGTGGATCGTTATGTTCGACGTTGTAGAGTTTGTCAAATCTCTAAAGGCACCTCAAGTAATGCTGGTTTGTATATGCCTTTACCTATTCCATCTCAGCCTTGGGTGGACATTATCATGGACTTTGTGTTGGGTTTACCACGAACTCAACGTGGTAGTGATTCTATCTTTGTAGTTATGGACAGGTTCTCTAAAATTGTTCAATTTATCCCTTGCAAGAAGACTACCAATGCCGTTAATGTGGCACAACTCTTTTTTCGAGACATTTATCGTCTCCATGGATTTCCTACTTCAATTATTTCAGATCGTGATACAAATTTTTGAGCCATTTTTGGCGGAGTTTGTGGAAGATGACAGGTACTAATCTTCAGTTTAGTAGTGCTTATCATCCCCAAACTGACGACCAGACAGAGGTTGTCAACCGTTCTTTAGGTAATTTATTATGCTGTTTAGTGGGAGACAATTTATGCAGCTGGGATCTTAAGCTCTGTCAAGCTGAATTTGTTCACAATCACACTGTGAATAGAAGCACAGGATTCAGTCCTTTTCAGGTTGTTTATTCCATAGTGCCGCGTGGTCCTTTAGAGCTTTTACAATTGCCAGACAAGACCCGTATTCATGGAAAGGCTGCTGACTTTGTGAACAATTTAAAGAACACCCACCAACAGGTTCATGATAACCTTAAGAAAGCTGTAACCAAGTACAAACTTGATGCTGACAAGAAACGTTGCCATGTAGAGTTCAATGTTGGTGACTTTGTTTGGGCTGTTCTTACAAAGGATAGATTCTCTGCTGGGGACTACAATAAGTTATCTGCTCGTAAGATTGGTCCGCTGGAAGTTGTGATGAAAATTAATCCTAACGCTTATCGTTTGAAGTTGCCAAGTCATCTCCGTACCTCTCATGTGTTTAATGTCAAGCATCTAGTCCCATATACTGGAGATTCCTCTGATGATGATAATGTTGGTAATTTGAGGGCGAATTTCCTTTACCACGGCAGAAATGATGTGGATTCAGTATATCAGATTGCATTAGATTATATGCAACTTCATGACAGGGTGTGATTGCAAGCTTCCTGATTTAAGGCTTACAATTGGGAAATCTGGTTCTCTTGCTAGCTGGATATTCCCTGTTCGGTTTATTATATTTCTAGTAATTATCTTGCAGAATTAGTTAATGAAGTATTTGATATACTTTCTGAAAGGCATATGTTTGGCCTATTTGTATTTGGAGGATTCAACTCAACTTAAATAAGATTGTAATAGTAAATAATATATAGGCTGTCACTAGGAATCTCATATTGTATTATCTGTCAGAAGAAAAAGATCAAGGTCAATCTACGGACTTGAAGAACTACTACATTGAAAGAAGTTTAATCATCTGATCAAAACTCAGTGGAGTATTAGTTAAGAAGTGGATTCGCTTAAAGTCACTACACCATATATTGCCTATTGCAACCATATTTCTAAAAGGTTTGTCAAAAAGCGTTTCTATTGAGAAAAGAAATCACATAAACTACAACGCCTTTGAAAAATGTTACAATTGCATTAAAAAATTTAAGAGAGTTAAAAAAATTCAGTCTATTGCATTATTTTTCTTAAATCATTGCAATAAATATGACTTTTGGGCCCAAAAAATTGGCGGCCTTCTAAATGCGTTCAAAAAGATGTTGAGCGGGATTTCTTTTGCTGGGCTTACCAAAATAACAAAAAAAAGAAAAAGAAACATAACACATAGACACTAACCCACCCACCCACACAGACACAACACAACGCAGACACCTTAAACATCGATCCCAAATCCTCAAACTCGAATACTAAATTAAGAGGCGAAACAAAAACCAGATGAGAGGCAAAAGAAGAAATAGAAGTAAATCGAAGACTAAAGACGATTCAAGCTCGAAGAAGACATCGACTCAAACTCGATGATTCAAGCTCGAAGAAGATTGAAGTTTGAAGCAGGTATGTTGTTCTCTATATCAATGTTTACACTTCTTTCCCAAACAAATCTCTGTAATCGGTTTTGGTGTTTTGGTTTAGGGTTAGGTATTTTGAGTTTTAATTGGGGGTTTATTTATGTATGTTAATGTATATTTGGGGTTATTTTATTGTGTTGATTTGGGGATACATTTTTTGTTTCAATTTTGGGTTCTTATATATGTTTCGAATTGGGGTTTTTTCTTTATAAGATTTTTTTTATAATTTTTTTGTATAGTCGTATGCTATGTTTCGAATTGGGGTTGTTAATTAAATAATATATATTTGTAGTTGCTTGATTTACAGATGTTACTTTGTTGAAATACTTTAATTAAGAATTCGTAGATTCTTTATATTACTCTTGGGATGCTGACTGACTGGTAATTTATTAGAAGTATAAATTACTCTAAGAACATTACTCTAAGATGGTGCATCTAAGATGTTGGTAGATTGGCTGAAGAGAAGAGGAGGATTCTTCTGCAGAGATAGTTCCTGATTGTAAACTAAAAGAATGCTGGAGGCTGGCCATGATGGGACTGGCTCAAGAGCTAGGCAGCAATGTTCTAAAGATGTTGGTAATATTTATGCAAATGAGTCGGGGGATACTTGGAGTGAAATCAGCAATGGTATCAATGAAGGATCAGAGATGTTAACAAATCTACCTACATTGTCTTCCATTAATCATGGGGAAGCCAATGCATCTGTAAACCCTGTCGAACTGTCCTCAGCAATGGATGGAGCAACAAGCTCTAGAGCAGCAGAGAAGCATGAAATTGAGAATATCAATTCCTAGTTAGGACCAACCCGGAGCAGAACTCGAGGAGCATATGGTAGACATTCAGTACAAGGCCCGGGCTAACTTTATTGGTAAGATGCTAGGAGGAGGATCTGATCAGTCCTTAACATAAACTGGAGCAACAGTTACCGTAACGATAAGCGACAAGGCTCATCTTAACGCACAGTTGCCATTTAATGGTAGCTTAGAAGAGCTTGAGGTCTTGTTTGCTATTCCCTTAGAAGACTAAATAATGCATATTTATCATTCTTTTTTCAATAACATACTTATATATATATATATATATATATATATATATATATATATATATATATATATATATATATATAGTATTTATTTACAGACACGTATTAAATATTCTCTAGTCACATGCAAAGTCACAGACATAGACAAACCAACGATATTACCAGAAATGAAATTATAATGAGTATATTTTCTTATTTTTGGAGCTCATCTTTTCACATTTGTGAAGCCTTCAAAGCTGCTGATGAGCTTCCAGTGCCATCTACTACCATCCATTCCATGACTACAGTACAAAGGAAGCCTGCAATCAGGTAGCAGTCGGAAAATTATATATCTTGTTTATATATGTCTGTGGTAAATTATTCATTCTTTATGAAATTATAGATTAGTATTTATGATATATGAATGTGCCAATTGCAGACATGTAAAACGACAAGTATGCTTTATAGTGTATATAATGTCATACCAATTTAGGATATTTGAGATTTGTAATAAGGACTTTACCTCTGTCTGACCTTCTGGATAAAAAAAGTAAAGATCTGTTAATTATCTTTCAATGGCAGGTTGAGTTTTACTTCCATGGCTAAGGCTACTAGCACAAGCAACATTCTCAATTTGATAGAATCAAGGATAAACTGCTGAGATCACTGTGAAAAGTTTATAAAGATTACACTGCATATAGAACTGGTCTTGTTCAGTAGTTTAACAAGTACAATGAGTCGTGATTCTTTATATTACTCTTGGGGAATTTTTGTAGCAGTGATATAATGTTCTCGGGGTTAGTAAATTAGAAGGAACAATAGGTGAAAATTTAATGTTATAAAGGAAATTAAAGATATTATCATTTTAAGCATTAGCAAGAGATGTTGTGAAAGATGTTTTATCTCAAGAAGTGAATACCAGTCAGCATACTCTATAGAAGTTGATTGACTTGCTAGTTTGTGGCGGTACTTTTTCTAGTTCCAGGAAAGGTCATTCCCTATGTCAATACCTTGCAGTCTTGCACGGTTCACAGCAGCTACAGGGGCTTAGCAAAGCAGCTTGAAACAGGAGATGTTAAACTCTGAGTCTTAGTACTTGAGGTACATTAAAGCATACAGTTTTGCTTATTAATAATTCGTGTCACTTCATTTTTTTCTAAGGCGACAACGTTTGAGATATTATAGAAAGTAGTGCCCTGTCTATGGTGAATGAAACATGTTAGTGTACTTTAAAAGATCGATATTAAGGCCTAAAATCGATATTAACGAAACCTTTACTGCTTTTGTTACTTATAAACAATAAGGGACGTGTGCAGCAATTTTTATCTAGCTTACAATCTTCACTATGGTGATCACTGTAATATATGTGATATGTACATGTGCTATGCATTAGGCATTGCTGCCTGATTATCTATCGAATCTGCAATGACTGGTATTGTGGCCTTTCTGACTTGCAATGAATATAATTATGTTATATTTAATTTGAATGATGTTATAGTTGCATTAATACTTTTGTAATTTAAGATATCAATTCTGACCTATTAAATAATATAATAGTATATCTAGTATATTGTGCAAAGAAATGTTTTTTCTTTCCAAGGCTGAAATTACAACATTTACTATTATGACATTCATATTTGTATCAATTATTATGACATTCTGATGCTTCCATATATTCTAATTTGAGAATTTTAACACTCTTCCTCACTTCTACAGGAGAACTGTCCAGTAGTGATGAGAAAAAGTATTGTAAACTCCTCTTGCTTCTGTGATTGAGTTATCCACCAACATACTGAATTCTTCATCCTTGTTGTTCAAAGTACTCTCCATGTAGCTAACTATCATTATTCCTGCATCATCTGGACTATACTCACTTCCATCAGACCAGGTGGTTCCAGTTGTCAGATTTATGTACTCAGGCATTTTATCTTTGCCTTTACCCAGTCTGTTTTGCTCTTCCCGTTCTCTCCATAGTTTTTGCAGTGGAGTTTCCATGATTTCTGGAGTTGGCTCATTAATTTTCAGAGGAGGCAGTATTGGTCTTTCAGACTTTTGAGTTTCTTGTAATTGCTCCATTACTTCTTTGGTTACCAATACTGGCTCACCATCCATTTCATGTTCAATTAAGTCACCATCTCCAGAGGCTTTTAGCTCTTCACCAAAGTTTCTTTCTTCCTTTTTCTCTGACTCCCCCTCACTCTCTTCTCCATCTTCAACTTGTACCTGCTCCCCTTACTTCATGACTCCCCCTTGCTTGTTGTTTCCCCTTATTTCTCCATATCTACTACTTTTTCTGAGATATTTGGATCTACCACTATATTCTGATCTACCACTTTCTCCCCCTTAGTTAAGTTGACAACACTAAGAGTAGTAGAAAATGATAGTAGAGCCTGTTGAATCTCATCAAAACCAACAACTACTATAGTGGATAGATTGTCAATCTTGGCTTCCATGGATGCACATCTGCCCTCAAGGGATTGAAACCTTGAATTAGCTTGTTTAGAAGGACCACCAGATCTTAACCTTTTTGGAGGCAAAGGGAAATATTGGGGTAAGGAGGCTGTGGGGGTTCTCACACTCTCACTGTTTTTTTGAGTGATCTCATCACTCCTCACAGAAGAACTCTCAAGGCCTAGAGCCTTATGTTGTGGGGCTCCCTCAGGTTCACTCTGGACATGCTCAAGTCCCTCACCTTTTGCCAGCTCATTTGGCTGCCTCTCATTTTTATGCTTACCTCTATTTTCTTTTTCTCTCCCCCACTCATCCTAGATACATGGGTATGAGCAGTACTTACATGCAATTGAGTTAAAAAAGTAGAATGTTTAGATTTTACCTTTAGAGCAGAGATAGGCAAATGATCATCATCAGAAGCATCTTCAACAATTACTGCATCCTGATCATGCTGTGTAGAGGTGACAACATCTTTAACCAAAATGTTATTGTCAATGGGTGGGGTGATAGCAACTTTGGTGGTGTCTTTGACAGCAGCTGAGGCTGTGACAGCAACTTCCATAGGGTTAGTTGTTTGTTGGAGTTTGACAGATATGTTGGCTATTTCATTTTCTGGCAGAGTGCCACCTTGATCTAGCTCAGTGTTTGAGGGAGTGGTGTCCATTTCACTTTGAGAATTGGGTTCTTGTATGCCAATAGATGGGGGCTCATCCATAATAGGAGATGGATAATCAAAACCTGAAGGGTTGGGACTATCCCCCTCTCTAGGTTGTTGAGAAGAAACAATTGATGAATTAGAGAATAAAGAAGGTGAAGGTACAGAAGAGAATGTCGGCTGTTCCAGAGAGGTAACTTGTGGAACATCAATAGTGTAAGTTTGATCCTCACTGTGCCCTAACTCCATGTGTGTATCTGCAAGTGGGGGCTCCTCATGAGTGAGTTCATGAGTTTGTGCAGACTCTTTACAGGGTGCCTTGGGAGACAGACCAATTTCAATAGATGCCTCTTGTTGAGAAGGGACATCTAGGATGTGTTTGATTCTGTTTTATCCCCCACAGCCTTTTGGGAGACTGTGGGGTGGTTGACAGTGGCTTTGCCCCTCTTATCTCTCTTCTTCTTAGGCTCAAGAGGAACCACTGTGGGTTCACTTTGACTAACATCCTTATTTGCTGCATCTTGTGCAGTTTCTCCCTCAACACTCTTAGTACTACCTCCATCACCAGTTTCCAAAGGTCTTTTCTTGGATTCTTGTAAGGCTAATTTCATGGCTTTTGGTAGTCTTCTGATTTGTATGTATGGAGAAGAATGTGGGTTAATTGAATTTGGGTCAAATTCAACTTCATTCTGAAGTGAGAATGTATCAAACTCACTTGGTGATAATGGAAAATCAAGGTTGGGCACTTGATCAACCATGTGTTGTGTGAAACAAAGTGGAATATCTGCATTTAAATTCTGTGAATTGAGTGTTGTGTGTGTGTTCCTTTTCAAAACATTGCACTCCATTGTGAGGGAGGCATTTTCATTAATTCCACATAAAGAATTTATGCATAACATAATAAATCTAGGGTAGACATGTACCTTCTTGTTCAGGGCAGGTTTGATTTGTGCCATGAGCATCTTTCCTAGATCCACCTTGTAACCATGGACAAGAGAATGAGTGAGTTTCTTGATGTAGGTAGGATTCCATTCCAGCCAGAAGTCATTATTGAGAAGACTTTCACCATTACATCAAAAACCATGCTCCATTATTTTCTCAGGTATTTCCTGTCCATTTCGCCAGTTGGGTACCAGCTTGAGGTTCCTTCTTCAATAATAGGGCCAGAATACCCAATTTTCAAGAAGAACTTCTTTAGGGTTTCATCATTTGCAAGCTCCTGGTATGATTCTGATAAGTGGATTTTATATCCACTTATTATACGCTATTTTGGCCTAGATTGGTGGTTTATCCTTAAATATATTGTGTCTTTTAATTCATTTTTTGTTTTGTTTCAGCATTTGTTGTGCAGAACTCGCAACTTTAGGTGTCTAGGCGATAAAAGGCTAAAAACGGTGGATTTCTGTCTCAATTTTATCAAGTGGACCGGCTACGAAGAAAAAGAATTATCATAAAGAAATTCTGAGTGATATATTCTTGAATCTGGAACCCCGGTTGGAATTGATATATTTTTCGTTTCGCGAAAGGAGTCCGGTTTCAGATCCTCCAGAGACCGCAACTTGGGACTTATGGATTTATTTATATTCATAAATATTTTATTTAATTAGAAAATTATATTTATAAATATCTAATAATATTAGATATTTATTTTTATAATTTCAGAATTAAATTAATTATTTATTAATTAAATTTATCTCGTTAAAATTGTAACAAGTCACCACAAGTTGTCCAGATCACGTACAAGTAATAAACAAAAGAAGAAAAAAAAAAAGAATAAACATAAAAGAAAAAAAAACTGTCGGCAATTAAGAGTGTAAAGAGAAGTAGAATTCTAATCCTGTCAAGTCTGTCGACCATTTCATCAATCCTGCCCACTCTCCCCCATCCCGCGTGAGGCACACGCGCCTGCCATCCTGCTAGTTGAGCCCCGCGCGTGCATGCCACGCGCCTTCGCGCGCGTGGTCCCTGTTGTGACAGCTGGTGCAGAATTGAGTGCCCTTATTTCTTTCGGCTGAGTGCAGTTGGTATTGTGTAAATTAATTGTGTGTAGTATTCTTTTTTATTTATTTTTAATTCTTTTCATTTTTATTTTATTAAGTTGGTGTGCTAAATTGTGCTATAAATAGGCCTAGTTCTTGAGCTTATTTCCACATAACAATTTGGAGAGCAACATTCTCTCTTGTAATTCTCTCTATATTTTCTTTGTAATTTTAGTGTAATTTTATACACTTAAATTTTCTACAATTTTAGCATAAGTTTTATTTTGGTTGAAGAAATTACGGGAATCAATTGGAGTGCTCTTCTCTTCGGTGGAAGCTATTTCAATTTTATTTTCTAATTTATTATTTTACAGGGAATTATCGGAGTGCTCGTGGAAATTATTTCGGTTTTATTTTCTAAACTCTTATAATTTTATATTTTATTCATGCAATTTTATACCATGTTTTCAATTAGTCCCAAGATGACGATTCGTTCGATTATGAACTAATCGCCGTATTGGGATTCTAATGGATTTATTTACGTAATTTAGTAATTCGATGCCTTAATAAATTGTGTTATGATAAAAATTCCGATTGCCTAACGTGGTTGCTCTTAATTTATTAGATGCGTAGCTATCATCTAAATTATCAATTCTTAATGAATGCGAAAGTGGATTTGAGAATTTAGAATTTGCCATGTTAGCACAGGTTCGTAATTATCACATATAATTACGATTAGTGGTAGGGTTTTGAATCACATCGCCCTGTGTAGCCATAAACCAGGAATTTATTCGTAAACCAGTTATGTTTTCAAATCTTATAGACATATAGGGTCTAAGCATAAATGGTGTCCACGCAACTTCTATCTTTTTAAGTGGATGTTTGTATGGTTTGATATAAGTTAAGGCTGAAAGACGCTTATGTTAGTTTCGTGTTCCCGGCTAGCTTTTGTAATTATCAAAATCACATTGAATTAAGGCATCAATTTTAAATAAAATAAATAATGAAGTTAGAATCCCATGTTTATCTCATATAATAACTCCTTATCATATTATTTGAAACACGTTAGTCGTTATTTTATTAATTAATTGTGATTTGAAACAAACCAACCATTTTCGTTCGTTCAGGCTTCTATAATTAACCGAACATTGTTGAATAAACGTATTTACTTAATTACACCAAGTCTTCGTGGGAACGATCCTTACTTCCCTATATTGCTTTTGGACTGCGTATACTTGCGTAGAGAAAATAGCGAACAAGTTTTTGGCGCCGCTGCCGGGGACTCGGTGTTATTTTGTTTATGTGTTTTACTACAATAGAAGTTAATTTGTTTGACTTGAACATTTTATCTTATATTTTGAAGTGATTATTTGTGTTCAGATACTTGGATTTTTATGCTAACACGTGCTAAAGCATTAAAGGCCAAACAAGTACTTAAACTAGCAAATACTCACAAGATGGACGGAGAAGCCGAAGTAGTTGCACCTGCAGCAGCAAGGGCTTTAATGGACTACTCGCAACCGAAGATTGATGACATTCAGTCAAGTATCATTCGTCCAGCAATTGCGGCTCCTACATTTGAAATTAAATCTAGCACTATTCAGATGGTGCAGAATCAAGTACAGTACGGAGGAACTGCAACGGAAGATCCTAACTTACACATTAGGAACTTCATAGAAATATGCGACACATTCAGATTCAACAATGTGTCAGATGATGCTGTGAAGTTGAGACTCTTCCCGTTTTCCTTAAGAGACAAGGCCAAAGGTTGGTTACACTCTCTACCACCGGGATCTATCACCACCTGGGCTGATCTAGCTCAAAAGTTTCTTAGCAAATTCTTCCCCATGGCAAAGATTGCAGCTATAAGGAATGCTATCACGTAATTTTCTCAACAGTCTGGTGAATCTTTATGTGAAGCGTGGGAAAGATACAAGGAAATGCTTCGACAATGCCCTCATCATGGCATGCCAAATTGGATGGTCATAAATTGCTTCTATAATGGACTAGGAATGCAATCAAGGCCAATGGTAGATGCAGCTTCAGGGGGAGCATTATGGGCTAAAAGTTATGAGGAGGCCTACGATCTTATCGAGATGATGGCAGCTAATGAATATCAAAACCCAACTCAGAGAATGCCACAACAGAAGGTAGCAGGAATTCTTAATGTCGACACAGCCACTTCATTAGCAGCTCAGCTAGAGGCTTTGAACTTAAAAGTAGACTCTTTGACAGCACAAGGATTTCATCAAGTTGCCAGTGTTTGTGAGTTATGTGCGGGCGCACATGAATCAAACCAATGTGCCATCTCAAACGAGTCGGTTCAATTCGTAAGCAATTTCCAAAGACAGCAACAGCCAGCTCCAAATTCCTACCATCCGAACAACCGAAATCATCCAAATTTCAGTTGGAGCAATAATCAAGGAGGAGCGCAACAATCAAATCAGCCCTACCAACAATTTCAAAATCAGCAGTTTGGAGCTAAGCCATATAACCCATCTGGATTCCAGCAACAGCAAGGGCACCAATATCAGCAACAATATGCCCCACGACAATTTCATCCTCCAGGATTTCAACAACAATCCTATGGGAATTCCGGGCAATCAGCTTCTAGTGAAAAGACAGAATTGGAGGAATTGAGGTTGGCGTCAAAAAGCCAAGCGGCTTCGATTAAAAATCTGGAAACTCAATTGGGACAACTCGCTAGTTTCATGATGAGCCGACCACAAGGAACACTCCCAAGTGATACTGAAGCTAATCCGGGGAGAAAGAACAACCAAGAGCACATTAAAGCCATCACTTTAAGATCGGGAAAAGTCACAGAAGGCACTGAATTGGAAAGAGCAAAAAGAATTCTGCTCGATGAAGAAACAGTGAACGTGGGAGATACCGAGGACAAGGGTAAGGCTCCAATTTCAAGCATGGAGGTAGAAGAAAGTGTACCACCTCCTAAACAATCAGTCCTTGCACAGAAAGAAGCAGAAGAGCATGTCTATCCACCTCCGCCATTTCCTCGACGTTTGCAAAAACAAAAACTGGACAAGCAGTTTGGCAAATTTCTTGAAGTCTTTAAGAAATTACATATCAACATTCCATTTGCTGAAGTCCTGGAACAAATGCCGAGTTATGCAAAGTTCATGAAGGGCATTCTATCGAGAGAAGTAAAACTTAAGGACTTAGAAACTGTTGCATTGACAGAGGAGTGTAGTGCGGTATTGCAACAAAAGTTAACGCCTAAGCTAAAAGATCCTGGAAGTTTCACCATACCATGCACCATTGGGAATTTGTCTTTTGACAAATGTTTATGTGATTTAGGAGCAAGCATCAACCTCATGCCATACTCAGTTTTCTTACAACTTGGCCTTCCTGAGCCAAACCCGACGAACATGTCACTTCAGTTAGCTGATCGCTCTATCACTTATCCTCGGGGAATTGTTGAAGATGTCCTAGTGAAAGTAGACAAACTTATCTTTCCAGCTGATTTTGTCATACTGGATTTTGAAGAGGACAAGAAGATTCCTATCATTCTTGGTAGACCATTCTTAGCAACGGGGCAGACATTGATCGATGTCCAAAAGGGGGAACTGACGATGAGAGTGCACGATCAAAATGTCACCTTCAATGTTTTCAAAGCTATGAAATTTCCAACAGAAGAAGAACAGTGTCTGAAAGTAGACTTGATTAAGTCTACGGTACAAGAAAGGTTGGATCACATGTTCATGAATGACACTTTGGAAAAGGCCCTCAGTGGAGAGTATTCATTAGACGAAGATGATATAGATGAACAATTGCAATATCTGGATGCTTTGCCATGGCAAAGAAAATTTGAAAGACCAGTTGAATCATTGGATCTACCAGAACTAAAGGGGCCGAATCAGCAAATGAAACCATCTATCGAGGAAGCTCCAACTCTAGAGCTCAAACCACTTCCTAATCACTTAAAGTATGTTTCTCTTGGTGAATCATCTACCTTACCTGTGATTATATCTACTAACCTTTCAGACTCTGAGGAAGACAAGCTTTTGAGAGTCCTGAGAAAATTCAAATCAGCCATTGGTTGGACCCTAACGGATATCAAGGGCATCAGTCCAGCTTATTGTCAACACAAAATTCCCTTGGAAGAAGGTAGTAAACCAACAGTGGAGCATCAAAGGCGGCTAAATCCTCTTATGAAAGAGGTAGTGAAGAAAGAAATCATCAAGTGGCTGGATGCAGGGATTATCTATCCCATTTCTGACAGTGCATGGGTGAGTCCAGTGCAATGTGTGCCGAAGAAAGGAGGCATGACTGTGATTACCAATGAAAAGAATGAACTCATCTCTACTCGCACAGTCACCGGTTGGCGAATCTGCATAGACTACCGGAAGTTGAATAAAGCCACAAGGAAGGATCATTTTCCCCTTCCTTTCATTGATCAGATGCTAGATAGACTAGCCGGCCATGATTATTACTGCCTCCTGGATGGGTATTCTGGATATAATCAAATTT
The DNA here is from genome assembly GCA_036435485.1 of Saposhnikovia divaricata. NCBI lineage: Eukaryota > Viridiplantae > Streptophyta > Magnoliopsida > Apiales > Apiaceae > Saposhnikovia > Saposhnikovia divaricata. Next base: position 61,619,948 of record CM071594.1, read on the forward strand.
GCATTGCTCCTGAGGATCAGGAGAAAACAACATTTACATGCCCGTTCGGCACTTTCGCCTTTCGGCGGGTTTCTTTTGGCTTGTGTGGAGCACCTGGTACTTTTCAAAGGTGCATGATGGCCATCTTCTCAGACATGATTGGCAAGACTGTTGAAGTCTTCATGGATGACTTCTCGGTATTCGGTCTATCTTTTGATGAATGCTTGCAAAATCTTGGCTCGGTGCTGTAAAGATGTGTGGAAAGTAACCTAGTGCTCAATTGGGAGAAGTGCCACTTCATGGTACAAGAAGGAACTATTCTCGGGCACAAGGTGTCAAAGAAGGGTCTAGAAGTGGACAGAGCAAAGATAGAAGCTATTGAAAAGCTGCCGCCACCTAATTCATTGCGAGGGATTCGCAGTTTCCTTGGGCACGTAGGTTTCTACAGGCGTTTTATCAAGGACTTCGCAAAAATTTCCAAACCTTTGTGTCAGCTGCTGGAAAAAGATATTCATTTCAAATTTGACCAAGCATGTATTACAGCGTTCGAGACTCTGAAGAAGAAATTGATTTCAACACCCGTGATCATTGCTCCAGACTGGAGTAATCCTTTCGCTATGATGTGTGATGCTAGCGATTACGCAGTTGGGGCCGTTCTTGGCCAAAAGAAAGATAAAATGTTTCATGTCATCTACTATGCAAGCAAAACCCTCAACGATGCTCAATTAAACTACACTACCACTGAGAAGGAGCTGTTAGCCATAGTTTATGGTTTTGAAAAATTCCGTTCATACTTGCTTGGCGCAAAGGTGACTGTGTACACTGATCACGCAGCTGTCAGATATCTGCTCTCTAAAAAGGACTCCAAACCTAGGTTGATTCGATGGATTCTTCTGCTGCAAGAATTCGATGTGGAGATCAAGGATAGAAAAGGGACAGAAAACCAAGTAGCCGACCATCTCTCACTATTGGAAGACCTTGGGAAGACATCCCAAGACAAAACCGTCATTAATGAATCCTTTCCTGATGAACAGTTGTTTGGGATACAAGAAGAAGAGCCTTGGTTTGTAGACATTGTGAACTTTCTGGTGAGTCGAGTGATTCCTCCCGAGCTCTCTTTTGCACAAAGAAAGAAATTCTTGCATGAAGTCAAATGGTATCGTTGGGACGAACCATATCTGTTTAAACAAGGAGCCGATCAGGTGATTAGGAGATGTGTGCCATACAGTGAAACAGAGGCTATTCTAAGGGATTATCACGCCACGACATATGGTGGCCATTATGGAAGTGAAAAGACCGCAACTCGAATTCTTCAAGCGGGATTTTATTGGCCATCCCTTTTTAAGGATGCCCATCAGTTTGTGCTGAAGTGTGATCGTTGTCAGCGTGTTGGTAACATATCTAGGAGGGATGAGATGCCCCTCAATATAATGCTAGAAGTGGAAATCTTCGATGTTTGGGGCATCGATTTCATGGGACCATTCATTTCCTCATGTAACAACCAATACATCTTGCTGGCCGTTGATTATGTTTCCAAATGGGTTGAAGTCAAGGCACTTTCGACCAATGATGCCAATGTCGTACTCAATTTCCTTCACAAGAACATCTTCACAAGATTCGGCACTCCTCGAGTAATCATAAGCGATGAAGGTACTCACTTTTGCAATCGCAAGTTTACTAATCTCATGGCAAAGTACAACATCAACCACCGGGTAGCTACGGCATACCACCCGCAAACCAATGGCCAAGCCGAGGTATCTAATCGTGAGATTAAGCGCATTCTGGAAAAAGTGGTGAGTCCTTCGAGAAAGGATTGGTCTTTAAAACTCGATGAAGCCGCATAGGCTTATCGTACAACATATAAAACACCCTTGGGTATGTCACCATATCAGCTTGTCTATGGGGAGGCTTGTCATCTGCCTGCCGAACTAGAGCACAAAGCTTATTGGGCGCTGAAGAAGTTGAACTTTGACTTATCAGCTGCAGGTGAGAAAAGAATGCTTCAGATTAATGAACTGGATGAGTTTCGGCTACAGGCTTATGAAAATCACAAGTTATACAAGGAGAAGGTCAAAAGATGGCATGACAGACGTCTGGTGCAAAAGTCTTTTGTACCGGGACAGTTAGTCTTGCTTTTCAACTCTCGTCTCAGACTCTCCCAGGGAAACTTAAGTCAAGGTGGTCAGGGCCATTCACGGTTAAAACAGTGTTTCCACATGGTGCAGTGGAAATTTTTGATAAAACACCGGAAGCGGATTTCAAAGTAAATGGACAAAGGTTGAAGCCATATTTTGGTGAACATGTGAATCGCGAAGCGGAAACTGCGGTTCTTGGTACTACCAATTGAAGTGCGAAGGTGAAGTCAAGCTAGCGACGATAAACAAGCGCTTCATGGGAGGCAACCCATAGGTTTGGTATTTTTTTATGTGTGGTTTGATTTTGTGTGATTTTGTTCAGTTTGCAGGCCATTGGAGAGTTACAGGAGCAGGCTTTGCAAAAGATAAAATTTTCTTTCGAGGTAGTCTGGCCTCAGTTTGGAGCTCATGCAGCATTTCCACCAATTGATTCACCACCTGAGGAGGGTGACGATGCTGACAGTTAGGGGAGTTCTCTTTTATCCTTTATCTATACCTTCAATGAGGACATTGAATATTTTAAGTTTGGGGGTGATTTAGGATAATTGATTAATTGAGTCATTGTATCCATACAGTTTCATGTAGTTCATAATACGCCATGCTAGTTTAATTTCTTATAATTCATATTTCAAAAAAAAAAAAAATATCATGATTAGTTGCATTCATATTTTCCTTGATCCCGTAGCGCTTGGTGGTTCCGTTTAGTAGTCAATGATGAATTTGAGTGTGATAATGATGGATAGAGGACTGATTTAAATACTTATGAATTGACGTGCATGTTGCAGAAACACAATCTTACACAACTCGTCATTTGCTTTTGGGGCTAGGTTAAGGTCATGCTTGTTTGGTTGTTGAAATTTAATCACCTGATTATGTTTGGAATTTTCTTTATTCCCTTGATAGCGTAGAATCACTAAATATAAGTTTGGGGGAAACCAGGGTTCATGCTAGTTTGTGTGTATTTGTTATTAATGGATAGGTGTCAATTGGCTAGTAGCCAGCTCATATTTATATGAGTAGTCTAGGGTTGGAATTGAGAATTCTCATTCCAGATTGTATATAAAAAAAAGTGTTTGAGCGTATGTGTGTGTATGCAAAATTGATCAGGGTGAGCTCTTTAATACTCGAGCAATTAAGTTCTAGGGGACTCAAGCCTAGTGACCTAAGACTTTTCCGGTCTGGGATCCACTAACCTAACGCTCGCTACATGGGTATTATTGTATAAGCCTTTTGGGGTGTCATCCATTGCACGGTCAAATAAGCATGTGTGTCGTGTATAGTATTATGCGTCATAGTTGTTAATAAAGCATGAATTCCTGTCTAACTCAAATGATGATAGAGGTGTTTCTAGGTTATGAAGTGTCTAGCGTCCATTCTATTTATAAACTTGTGATTGTTATGACGAAGAATATGTATGGTTTTGATCTAGTGCTAAGAGTAATTCTGATGAGTATTGCACACACGCACGTTTCTGTACTTGTAAATGTTAATATGCCGATATTTAGTCGATCTCTATTTGGAGTTATCACATTCTCTGAGACACTCTGCTAAATTGGTTATTGCTTTGCTTATGGGATCCTTGCATCGTTTGCATTCATGCATTTAGAGGTAGTCGAGTCTGTTTTCGCTTGAGGACAAACATCAGTTTAAGTTTGGGGGTGTGATAAGTGGATTTTATATCCACTTATTATACGCTATTTTGGCCTAGATTGGTGGTTTATCCTTAAATATATTGTGTCTTTTAATTCATTTTTTGTTTTGTTTCAGCATTTGTTGTGCAGAACTCGCAACTTTAGGTATCTAGGCGATAAAAGGCTAAAAACGGTGGATTTCTGTCTCAATTTTATCAAGTGGACCGGCTACGAAGAAAAAGAATTATCATAAAGAAATTCTGAGTGATATATTCTTGAATCTGGAACCCCGGTTGGAATTGATATATTTTTCGTTTCGCGAAAGGAGTCCGGTTTCAGATCCTCTAGAGACCGCAACTTGGGACTTATGGATTTATTTATATTAATAAATATTTTATTTAATTAGAAAATTATATTTATAAATATTTAATAATATTAGATATTTATTTTTATAATTTCAGAATTAAACTAATTATTTATTAATTAAATTTATCTCGTTAAAATTGTAACAAGTCACCACAAGTTGTCCAGTTCACGTACAAGTAATAAACAAAAGAAGAAAAAAAAAAGAATAAACATAAAAGAAAAAAAAAACTGTCGGCAATTAAGAGTGTAAAGAGAAGTAGAATTCTAATCCTGTCAAGTCTGTCGGCCATTTCATCAATCCTACCCACTCTCCCCCATCCCGCGTGAGGCACACGCGCCTGCCATCCTGCTAGTTGAGCCCCGCGCGTGCATGCCACGCGCCTTCGCGCGCGTGGTCCCTGTTGTAACAGCTGGTGCAGAATTGAGTGCCCTTATTCCTTTCGGTTGAGTGCAGTTGGTATTGTGTAAATTAATTGTGTGTAGTATTCTTTTTTATTTCTTTTTATTTCTTTTTAATTCTTTTCATTTTTATTTTATTAAGTTGGTGTGCTAAATTGTGCTATAAATAGGCCTAGTTCTTGAGCTTATTTCTACACAACAATTTGGAGAGCAACATTCTCTCTTGTAATTCTCTCTATATTTTCTTTGTAATTTTAGTGTAATTTTATACACTTAAATTTTCTACAATTTTAGCATAAGTTTTATTTTGGTTGAAGAAATTACGGGAATCAATTGGAGTGCTCTTCTCTTCGGTGGAAGCTATTTCAATTTTATTTTCTAATTTATTATTTTACAGGGAATTATCGGAGTGCTCGTGGAAATTATTTCGGTTTTATTTTCTAAACTCTTATAATTTTATATTTTATTCATGTAATTTTATACCATGTTTTCAATTAGTCCCAAGATGACGATTCGTTCGATTATGAACTAATCGCCGTATTGGGATTCTAATGGATTTATTTACGTAATTTAGTAATTCGATGCCTTAATAAATTGTGTTATGATAAAAATTCCGATTGCCTAACGTGGTTGCTCTTAATTTATTAGATGCGTAGCTATCATCTAAATTATTAATTCTTAATGAATGCGAAAGTGGATTTGAGAATTTAGAATTTGCCATGTTAGCACAGGTTCGTAATTATCATATATAATTACGATTAGTGGTAGGGTTTTGAATCACATCGCCCTGTGTAGCCATAAACCAGGAATTTATTCGTAAACCAGTTATGTTTTCAAATCTTATAGACATATAGGGTCTAAGCATAAATGGTGTCCACGCAACTTCTATCTTTTTAAGTGGATGTTTGTATGGTTTGATATAAGTTAAGGCTGAAAGGCGCTTATTTTAGTTTCGTGTTCCCGGCTAGCTTTTGTAATTATCAAAATCACTTTGAATTAAGGCATCAATTCTAAATGAAATAAATAATGAAGTTAGAATCCCATGTTTATCTCATATAATAACTCCTTATCATATTATTTGAAACACGTTAGTCGTTATTTTATTAATTAATTGTGATTTGAAACAAACCAACCATTTTCGTTCGTTCAGGCTTCTATAATTAACCGAACATTGTTGAATAAACGTATTTACTTAATTACACCAAGTCTTCGTGGGAACGATCCTTACTTCCCTATATTGCTTTTGGACTGCGTATACTTGCGTAGAGAAAATAGCGAATAGATTCTTTAGCTTGCAGTCCAGTTCCCAAGGCTTCATTGATGCCCTTGATAGTGAGAATGTAGGTAATGTTGTTGATTTTGAAGTTAATGGCCTCATTACCTGCATTTCCTTGAACAATGGCAGTCTTCCAGAATTGTTCAAGTTTGTCTAGGTCCAAAGATGGGGTTGAAGTAATAGCATGACCTAGATAGGACTTGTTCATGAAGGATACAAGTCCTTTGAAGCCTTCACCAGCATCTCCAGCAGTAAGAATGCCAGCAAAGTTTGTTTGAGAGGTAGATTGTTTGGGTGCCATCTTTGTGCTTTGGGTTTGGAGAAAGAGATTTAAGCTTTTGAGAGAAGGATTCTGTAGAGGGTTATGTGTTTGTGTGTTTGACAGTTGCTTATATGAGAATAGCAAATGTTTAACTAAAAAATGGGAAAGTAACTTTATGTCTTAACCCATTAAACAGTCACGAGATGTCGTGGGTAGTTAATTTTTAGTGGCTGTAAATCGTGGAGGTAAAATCCCAATTATAACGTTCCACTAACTTTGACAGTAACCTGTGCGCTAGAACAAATTCGTCAGTAATTTTGAGGGTGTGACAGCATGTTTCGCTTGACAATAACATTGGCGCGAGAACGTGCTATCACCAATAAGCAATATTTTAAACTCTCATGACAGAAAATTTTTCCTTGCTGTAAGGAAACTTGCTGTCAAGACGTGTCGTGACAGCAACTTTCATTGCTGACAACAACTTGTGCGGAAATAGTTTTTGTCATAAGTTTTAAATTGATTTTGTCCATTGATTAAAAATAAAATTACCAATTAGCATTTAATCAATTTAGGCACATATTCGTTAAAGGCACAAACACACACATTGCATACATGCATTAACCATCAAGTAAATAGGTAAGAGAATCTAACAGAGAAAGTATGAACAGAAAAGCAGATGAAACGATTTTTTTATATATATGAAAAATTACAACTTTATTCATCATCAGAAACAAGTTCATACAGTTCCACATAAACTGTTTCATCTGTTATCCCATCCGCCTTTAGGAGTGCTTCGACGAGGTCAAGCAACTCCTTCCAGGCTTCAAGGTCCTTCTCTACCTTCTCTCTAGCAGCTTTCTCTTCTTTGGCTTTCTCTTCCTTAAGTAAACCATCCATGACATCGAATAGTTCTTTTATCTCCTCTTTATGTCCGGGCTCACACCAAATAATGGGCTTTTGTTCATCTCCATTCTTGTTTTCCATTATTGTCTCTTATTCTCTTTCTTAAAGCGTGAGTGTGATATGGAAAAATGGTCTTTAATCTCGAGGTCATTTTATAGCACTCTGAGTGACGTTCCAGTTTCCCATACGCTTTTTAATAAAGTATTTAATTTACAAGAAAAAAAGCTGACAATTAACCCGGTCATTTCAAATGACAAGACTAATTATCCTAGCACCCATGTGATTTAAGTTAATGTCACGTGACTACTCATTACATAAGTTAAAACACGCATGTAATTGCAATTTTAGCATAGTCATAGCAGACATGTTGTCAAAGCAAATAGCACATAAGACAGTAACTTCTCATGACAGCAACATTGAAGGCTACTATCACGAGCTGCATCTAACACGTTGAAAATGTAGAAACTAGTAAGTTAACATACTAGATTTAGCATTCCCAATTCACTTACCAACCTGTTGAAGGTTGCTTCATCCAATGGCTTTCTGAAAATGTCTTCAAGTTACTTATCCATGGGGACATAAACTAGCTTCACAATTCCTTTTTCAACATGCTCTCTAATAAAATGATGTCTGATATCAATGTGTTTTGTCCTGGAGTGTTGAACTGGATTGTCTGAGATGGCTATGACACTAGTATTATCATAGTAGATAGGGATGTTGGATAACCCTAGACCATAATCCAATAGCTGATTTTTCATCCAGAGAATTTGTGCACAGCAACTTCCAGCTGTAATATACTCAGCTTCTGCAGTTGATGTGGATACAGAATGCTGCTTCTTTCTAAACCATGATGCTAATCTACCACCAAGGAATTGACAGCTACGTGTTGTGCTTTTTCTGTCAATCTTGCATCCATCATAGTCTGAATCTGAATATCCAATCAATTCAAATCCAGTATCCTTAGGATACCAAAGGCCTAAATTTGGAGTGCCTTTAAAATACCTAAAGATTCTTTTGATGGCAATCAGATGAGAGTCTTTTGGATCAGCCTGAAACCTTGCACAGAGACATGTAGCAAATATGATGTCTGGTCTGCTAGTAGTTAGATATAGCAGAGATCCAACCATGCCTCTATAAGTCCTAGAGTATACTTTCTTTCCTTTTGGATCCAAATCCAGTTTGGTTGCAGTAGAGATGGGTGTCGTGGTAGGTGATGCATCTTCCAAATTGATCTTTTTGAGAAGTTCCTTGACATATTTAGCTTGACTTATGAAGATTCCATCATCCTTTTGATGAATTTGTAGACCCAAGAAAAATGACAGTTCTCCCATCATACTCATCTCATACTTATTTCTCACGAGAGATGAAAACTTCTTACACAACTTTTCATTTGTAGAACCAAAGATTATGTCATCAACATATATCTGTACCAGAATGATGTCCTTGCCATGATGCTTGTAGAATAAAGTCTTATCTACTACACCTATTGTAAATTGATTCTCTATTAGAAAGGTGGAGAGAGTTTCATACCAAGCTCTGGGGGCTTGCTTCAATCCATAGAGTTCCTTGAACAGTTTGTAGACAAAGGCATACAACTCAGCATCCTCAAATCCAGGTGGTTGTTCATCATACACTTCTTCCTCTAGCTCTCCATTGAGAAAGGCATTTTTGACATCCATTTGGAACACTTTGAAGTTACAGTGTGTAGCATAAGCTAGAAATATTCTAATGGCTTCAAGTCTGGCAACAGGTGTAACGCCCCCAAATCCGGGGTCAGTAGATTTGGGCGTCACGCTAACAAACTCAATAATTCTAACAAAAAAAATTGGCCATGATGTATTCGTAAATACAACATAAACCTGCTGGATACTAAACTAAAAATCTGAAAATCAAAATAAAACTGAAATAAAAAAAACTCAATTAAAAGCTCTACTGAAAGTTCTTTGACCCCAACTCACAACTAAGGATCTTAGGTTACAGTTCTAGAAACAAGAAAACCCAAAACCAACTTAAATACAAATCTATTTACAAAACTTATACAAACTTAAATCACTGGTATAACTTCGAATAGAAGTATACCAGGCCAACTACTCAAATACATACTATAACTACTAAAACTATAATTTACATACAATAATTCAACTTTAAATCTAAATACCCTGATCCACGTCAGCTTCACAACAGCATCCTGCTTCTTCTTTCCACTTTCTGAACTGCACATGCTAAGCCTCGCCAACTAGTTTACTGAAAAGTTAGATTTTAAAAAAAACAACAAGTGTGAGCCAAAGAATGCTCAGCAAGTTATATATATATAGAACTGTACTGGATGAAATAAAACTGCAATAATCGCAATTCAAGAAATAGTAGCAATAAATATGAGCGAAGGAATGCTCACTAAATTATAATCAATACTATACTTGAAATCTGGATTCTTAACTATAACAGAAGATTAATATCATTTAAAACATTTATAACTCGAAATCAAGATTAATAACTGAGAAGGGTCATAATACTAGATTCAATACTTTTAATACTTGCAAAATACTTTATCTAACACTTTAACGAAATCTCCAAGAAATTCTCATTTATTCAAATTTCATTCATGTCACTAAGCGTTCGCACACCTAGCTGCCTAACCGGCCTGACAATCATGAGTTTGAATAAATAAGAAGATCTCAAATCATTCTCGGTTCTCACTATCACTGCACAACACATGCCACAGTGACCGTAATAACCGTGAATTAGTTTATAACAGTCAACAAGAATATACAACTACTCTATAAAATAACATTATCTATCGTCGTTACTCATACCCTTTACATAATATAAACACCCCCCTTTAATATTCTAACATAACACTCTTCTATTTACTACTAACCATCTCTGCCCCAGATAAAACTTTGAGAGAAAGAATATCAAGAATTTTTCCAATCATTCTTACTCCACTTTCACGTACAATGTTACTTGCGAAGGGAATAACTGAAAAACTTCTATCTATCCTTAATCTCATTATTTTATTGAGGTTTCAACTTTTATCATATAGACAACAATTTAATCTGAAATACACAATTTCTAAACCGATAATCATTTACAGTAAAACAGGTATATCTTATCAAAACATTCCTCTCATTAAAACTATTCCATCAATAAAACATCAAAACATTCATCTCTTTAAAACTATTCCACAAATAAAACATACTTTCCGTAAAACTTTTTGAAACATTTAAATTGATTTTATTATTCTTCTGATTACGGACAATACGGGTGATCAGCCACGTAAAGTCTTCCTTTCTTTGAAATTAGGTTCTCAATTAGGCAACACATTGGCCTTTAATGCTGGACTAGGACCACCCTAGCCTCTTACGCTAAACAAAGGTGCTGGACTAGGACCACCCTAGCCTCTTACGCTTAACAAAAGTGCTGGACTAGGACCACCCTAGCCTCTTACGCTTATCCAACTTATAAACCATCTTATTAATACTTTAAAACATTTCACTTTTCAGTCCTTTATACTCACTGGCAAAAGACCAGCCCAGTATAAGGAAATTTTAAAAACATCTTTAATTACTTAAGCCATTTTAATGAGCGACAATACTTAAGAAAGAATAATACTGGCAATAAAACTGTATTTCTACTTTTCACATGATATATGAATAAAATATATCCTTTTCAATAATTTGAAGGAGAGAATATTAGCAATACGGATTTGAAGGAAATAATTATATTGAATAAAAACATATGTATCTCGCTTGAACGATAAGCGAGGGTTAGTACACTTGCCTTGTTTCCACGCGTCGATTCGATACTTAATCTCGGTCTTTATTCGATCACGCATGCATCTTCTTCAATAAACCGTCAACATGTGCACTGGCTCTATATCGAATCCCTAATCATACTTGAAATAATAGTAAAGTACTATTTAGTACATAAACAATCCAATCGATAGCTAATTACTTATAACTCACAAAGCAATACATACATAAATATATATATCCACACCTCATTAATCATCACATATGTACTTAAACACTTATACACATATATGCCTTTAAATCTTTAAATCAAATAATTTAAATAACTTTAAAACGCAGGGGATTTTTAGAAAATTTCGGCATGTAGTATTCGTTTATCGGACTATGGGCACAGCCCCTCAAATACAATTCATCCCTGCTTTTCAATTCAACCAATCCAAGGAAATAACAAGCTGTTTCTATGACAGCAACATAAATTAAACAAATAATGAAAAGTACCCGCCCGAACATGCGGCAACTAAACACATAAGAAAAGTAAATTGATAACTTAACTTTACTATAAATTACATTTGAAAACTAAATTAAAACCACCACACAGCCTCTAGGGCCAGTGGTACTTTTCAGAAACCACTACTGAACATTTATACAAATATACAGTTTTATACAACAATACATCACTTAGTGAATCATTTAATCCCAAGTACTATTTACTACTATCGACACTCAAATAATCACATATAATCCAGCACCAAGAATTTAACAAATAAGCACTTAGCAAATAAACAATTACGACTAGCAACTCAAATAAACTCTAAACACATTATATACGGCAATAACAATTAACAATTAACGATTTCTACTTACTAATCCGAACATATTTTTGGACTCACAATTATCCCCTTAACAAATAACAATTACTAACCCAAAAGTATATCAAACCCACAAACTAATACCAAAATCATAATTAGCCACTAACAATTATAACTAACGACCAACAATTACAATTTGCAATTACTAACCGGAACATTTAATCGGCTCAAAATTAAACCCAACAATCATAATTAACTATACTCTCCGAATAACTTCACGAAATAAAACAATATTCAAAATTTAAGATATTAATCTAATCATAAAATTAACACATAATCTCACAATTAAATTACCACAATAATCTCACCATTTAACTAATTAAATTACAACAATTAAACTATATCGAAATCACAATTCACTTAATACGAAAATGAAATAATTAAAAACGTGAAATTATACCCTTTCCGATGATCCCACCGAGCATCTCCCTCTCCCATCCATAGCTGCTGCTCCTCGATGCAAACACACACACACTCGCTATTATATATATGTATATCTAGCATGCATACGACATCCTAATTACATAACACGTAACTCAGTTAATATTTCCGATTGATAATAACGATTATATACAAGAGATGTGCCTGTTTAAGCATAAAAGAAGTTATTTACATTTTTAGAAATTTCGGCGGCATCTCCTTTGTATTATCGCGTTACCAATCGGAATTTAACCGACATGAACAACAACCAAGTCACATACTTACAACATAATCAAGCATTCAACTTACTATTATAGTTATTCAACATTACTTACAACCATAATTATGATCACAATTCACAATACACCCAAAATAACTATTTCACTTAAAATCTACTATGACCAGTTATGAAAGAAACTCATTTTACTATATCAAGAAAACTCCCAATTAAAAAGTACAGAACACGAAACTCGAAGACAACTCCGAGACCTTTCCAGAATGGTAAGGCTCATTAAAAATGGATATATAACGAATTCAGAAATAAATAAAATGTAAACTGCTAAAACAGATTCAGTTCCCATATGCACTAGTATTTTGACGTTTATCATATTAAGATCACAAAATTTGACAATGTAATATAAATGAAAAATGTAGAGTTAGAAAAGAGCTTTCCAGAATGTTATAGCTCAGAAAATTTGAATGTGAGATCGATTTACTATGAATTTATGAAAATAGGGCTCGCTATGTTCAAGCAAATCTGTCCATTTTACTAAAGTGCAGAAACCTCATATTTTGGAATGGAATTTCAGAAAACATATAAAACGAAACTCGTAGACAATTGAAATACCTTTCCAATGACTTAAGAATGAACACCAACTGATAAAAACTCGATTTTATATGATTTTTACAAGGCAGCAGACCGCAAATAATGAACAGAATTTTTCAACAGCTGTGACTACTAAACCGAAATCAACATATCTCATAGCTCGTTAATTAAAATACTGAATTTCTTCTTCGTACACAAACTAGACTCTGAGAGGAACAAAATCACCGAAGACTAATGTCCCGCTTATAATTCTTAAACAGACCCAAAGACAGGGCAGTGCAGCAGAATTTTGACTATGAAAATCTCAAACTTTGCCCACACACCTTGGTAACTCTAGTGCACACAACTCCATATCAATCATTCAATCATTCAGGCAATATAACAAACACGTACAAGTACTAAAATTCAGCTTTTAAAACAATATCAAAAACCTATAAACTATACCAAACTCTTAATCAAATAAGACCCATTCTACAAAGTACCACATATAGAATATAACTCATTTGTACAAACCATAACAAAATCAATTGACTAAGAATTAACAATTAACAATTAAGGAAACCACTATTTCAAAATTTTGCTAAACCCATAACAAGAATCAAGAACTCGTATAGCTAATCTCACAATATAAGCCCTCAATTAAGTTGTACATCACTTGAAACACACACACGGATAGATTTTCGCACACAAGAACCATACCCATCAATTTCTTCGCACCACACAAGCGGGGCTGCAGGAAACAGAGAAGAGGAGATATAGATAACGGAACACAAACACCAGCACACCACAGCAATTCCTCTCACCCATAAGCACCAGTACACGCACATAACACAACCAAGAACATGAATGCAGAACCCCCACTTCGACCCAATCAAATACATACATACATGGCCACGCCTATACACACGCAACATACACTCTGATTGGAAGAAGAAGAAAGGAGGAGGGAGATGGAGAGAGAGTCTACGGGAGAGAGATCGAGAGTAACGGAGAAAAGGGGAGAGAACTCGAGATTGTTCCGGAAAAACCGAGAGAATGAGAGACAAGGAGAGAGCTGCCGTTTTTGTGTTAGTAAAAAAAAACTAGAGCAAGATTGAAATTTTAATGATGAAAAGGTAATTAAAATTTGATTTAATCACTCAAAAATTGAAATAAAATGGAAAATGGGTAAAACATTAAACTTTATATTTTTAGAATAAATAACATGAAATTACAAACACCCACATATTTTTAAAATATTTTTAGGATCAATAACGAATTAAATATGAAATTTCAAAGTTTTGATCCTTTAAATACAATAAAACTCTTAAAATCATTTTAAAACATTCGACCACCCAAATTAATCCACCCAACAATTTTAAAAACTCAATAAATATATAAAGATAATTTTACAAAAGATTTCATGATTTTTAAGCCCTCCGATAATTAAATAAAGATTTTTGAAAATCAATAATACTTGATTTAAATACTTTTAAATACTAATTAACATAATTAAAACAATAAAAATAATAATAATAATAAATCCTACAATAATCCGGGATCTTACATTCTACCCACCTTAAAAGGATTCCGTCCTCGGAATCAGGTAAAGAAGGGTTACTGGGGTTTACTCTACCAACTCGGGTTGCATCCGCAGCTCTACTAATCTGTACTCTGGATACTTATTTACTCTACTGGGATCTCTACTGATCTCTCTATATAGAACGACTCTAATCGTAGTACTATACGTCACGCATTACTAGTATTCTAAACTCGATTGACATACGTTCAAGACTACTCGAGATCTTATGATTCATGATATTTGAAAAGAACGATTTCACATCGTAGCAAAGGTTTCTACAATTGTGGAATCAATGAGTTTTCAAACAAATATTCTTTGAAATGAGAGATTACTGAGTGATCAACATGATCAAATGAACCTTGTTGCGTGCCTTATTCAAGACATGACTAAAGGTAATTAACCTTCTTGTACTTCACAACACACAAGTGATGGCGTCCCATCAGACTGCTATCACACAGACAAACAGTCCTTGTGTCCCCTATAAATAGGGTTGTTCACCTCAGTTGGAGTAAAGAAACACAAAAAGATTCGAACATCGAATTAACAATCAATTGATGAGAAATTCTCAGACATACCCCTGGATTACAACTAAACGGATTCCATGGGTACTACTTCAGAAGAAAAGGATAATCAGGAAAGAAATGATTTGCAAAATACTAAGAAATAATGATTTATCAATTATAGAATCATTCACTGATGAAGAAAATTAGATACTCAAATATCACTTGACAGGGTTTTAGAAATAAAGGAAATAGGCATCAAAACAACCTCTGTCATAACTGGAATCCCAAATTCGGGGGAAAGACAATTGTCAAAATAACTCAACAAAGGAATATTTATCAAGAAGAAAGGTATTGCCAGGGTCTCCACGTACATCTTCTTTGTCGACTCCTTCGCTGACTCGTCATTCGATCTAGACTCTGAAGGTTCCACTACCTACAGGTTCAAGGGTTTCTACCCAACTCCGCTCAACTACCTGCCACCACTCACATCTTAACTCACTAACTGGTACTATATCCAATAGTCCAACACGAGTCCTATATGAACTCTGACGTTCCTTACTTAACTATACATACTCCTACACACTCTCGTTTCTAGTTTACTATAACCTACACTCTGATACCAACTTGTAACGCCCCCAAATCCGGGGTCAGTAGATTTGGGCGTCACGCTAACAAACTCAATAATTCTAACAAAAAAAATTGGCCATGATGTATTCGTAAATACAACATAAACCTGCTGGATACTAAACTAAAAATCTGAAAATCAAAATAAAACTGAAATAAAAAAAAACTCAATTAAAAGCTCTACTGAAAGTTCTTTGACCCCAACTCACAACTAAGGATCTTAGGTTACAGTTCTAGAAACAAGAAAACCCAAAACCAACTTAAATACAAATCTATTTACAAAACTTATACAAACTTAAATCACTGGTATAACTTCGAATAGAAGTATACCAGGCCAACTACTCAAATACATACTATAACTACTAAAACTATAATTTACATACAATAATTCAACTTTAAATCTAAATACCCTGATCCACGTCAGCTTCACAACAGCATCCTGCTTCTTCTTTCCACTTTCTGAACTGCACATGCTAAGCCTCGCCAACTAGTTTACTGAAAAGTTAGATTTTAAAAAAAACAACAAGTGTGAGCCAAAGAATGCTCAGCAAGTTATATATATATAGAACTGTACTGGATGAAATAAGACTGCAATAATCGCAATTCAAGAAATAGTAGCAATAAATATGAGCGAAGGAATGCTCACTAAATTATAATCAATACTATACTTGAAATCTGGATTCTTAACTATAACAGAAGATTAATATCATTTAAAACATTTATAACTCGAAATCAAGATTAATAACTGAGAAGGGTCGTAATACTAGATTCAATACTTTTAATACTTGCAAAATACTTTATCTAACACTTTAACGAAATCTCCAAGAAATTCTCATTTATTCAAATTTCATTCATGTCACTAAGCGTTCGCACACCTAGCTGCCTAACCGGCCTGACAATCATGAGTTTGAATAAATAAGAAGATCTCAAATCATTCTCGGTTCTCACTATCACTGCACAACACATGCCACAGTGACCGTAATAACCGTGAATTAGTTTATAACAGTCAACAAGAATATACAACTACTCTATAAAATAACATTATCTATCGTCGTTACTCATACCCTTTACATAATATAAACACCCCCCTTTAATATTCTAACATAACACTCTTCTATTTACTACTAACCATCTCTGCCCCAGATAAAACTTTGAGAGAAAGAATATCAAGAATTTTTCCAATCATTCTTACTCCACTTTCACGTACAATGTTACTTGCGAAGGGAATAACTGAAAAACTTCTATCTATCCTTAATCTCATTATTTTACTGAGGTTTCAACTTTTATCATATAGACAACAATTTAATCTGAAATACACAATTTCTAAACCGATAATCATTTACAGTAAAACAGGTATATCTTATCAAAACATTCCTCTCATTAAAACTATTCCATCAATAAAACATCAAAACATTCATCTCTTTAAAACTATTCCACAAATAAAACATACTTTCCGTAAAACTTTTTGAAACATTTAAATTGATTTTATTATTCTTCTGATTACGGACAATACGGGTGATCAGCCACGTAAAGTCTTCCTTTCTTTGAAATTAGGTTCTCAATTAGGCAACACATTGGCCTTTAATGCTGGACTAGGACCACCCTAGCCTCTTACGCTAAACAAAGGTGCTGGACTAGGACCACCCTAGCCTCTTACGCTTAACAAAAGTGCTGGACTAGGACCACCCTAGCCTCTTACGCTTATCCAACTTATAAACCATCTTATTAATACTTTAAAACATTTCACTTTTCAGTCCTTTATACTCACTGGCAAAAGACCAGCCTAGTATAAGGAAATTTTAAAAACATCTTTAATTACTTAAGCCATTTTAATGAGCGACAATACTTAAGAAAGAATAATACTGGCAATAAAACTGTATTTCTACTTTTCACATGATATATGAATAAAATATATCCTTATCAATAATTTGAAGGAGAGAATATTAGCAATACGGATTTGAAGGAAATAATTATATTGAATAAAAACATATGTATCTCGCTTGAACGATAAGCGAGGGTTAGTACACTTGCCTCGTTTCCACGCGTCGATTCGATACTTAATCTCGGTCTTTATTCGATCACGCATGCATCTTCTTCAATAAACCGTCAACATGTGCACTGGCTCTATATCGAATCCCTAATCATACTTGAAATAATAGTAAAGTACTATTTAGTACATAAACAATCCAATCGATAGCTAATTACTTATAACTCACAAAGCAATACATACATAAATATATATATCCACACCTCATTAATCATCACATATGTACTTAAACACTTATACACATATATGCCTTTAAATCTTTAAATCAAATAATTTAAATAACTTTAAAACGCAGGGGATTTTTAGAAAATTTCAGCATGTAGTATTCGTTTATCGGACTATGGGCACAGCCCCTCAAATACAATTC
The DNA here is from genome assembly GCA_036435485.1 of Saposhnikovia divaricata. Lineage (NCBI taxonomy): Eukaryota > Viridiplantae > Streptophyta > Magnoliopsida > Apiales > Apiaceae > Saposhnikovia > Saposhnikovia divaricata. The sequence continues at coordinate 61,637,868 of CM071594.1, forward strand.
ATCCCTGCTTTTCAATTCAACCAATCCAAGGAAATAACAAGCTGTTTCTATGACAGCAACATAAATTAAACAAATAATGAAAAGTACCCGCCCGAACATGCGGCAACTAAACACATAAGAAAAGTAAATTGATAACTTAACTTTACTATAAATTACATTTGAAAACTAAATTAAAACCACCACACAGCCTCTAGGGCCAGTGGTACTTTTCAGAAACCACTACTGAACATTTATACAAATATACAGTTTTATACAACAATACATCACTTAGTGAATCATTTAATCCCAAGTACTATTTACTACTATCGACACTCAAATAATCACATATAATCCAGCACCAAGAATTTAACAAATAAGCACTTAGCAAATAAACAATTACGACTAGCAACTCAAATAAACTCTAAACACATTATATACGGCAATAACAATTAACAATTAACGATTTCTACTTACTAATCCGAACATATTTTTGGACTCACAATTATCCCCTTAACAAATAACAATTACTAACCCAAACGTATATCAAACCCACAAACTAATACCAAAATCATAATTAGCCACTAACAATTATAACTAACGACCAACAATTACAATTTGCAATTACTAACCGGAACATTTAATCGGCTCAAAATTAAACCCAACAATCATAATTAACTATACTCTCCGAATAACTTCACGAAATAAAACAATATTCACAATTTAAGATATTAATCTAATCATAAAATTAACACATAATCTCACAATTAAATTACCACAATAATCTCACCATTTAACTAATTAAATTACAACAATTAAACTATATCGAAATCACAATTCACTTAATACGAAAATGAAATAATTAAAAACGTGAAATTATACCCTTTCCGATGATCCCACCGAGCATCTCCCTCTCCCATCCATAGCTGCTGCTCCTCGATGCAAACACACACACACTCGCTATTATATATATGTATATCTAGCATGCATACGACATCCTAATTACATAACACGTAACTCAGTTAATATTTCCGATTGATAATAACGATTATATACAAGAGATGTGCCTGTTTAAGCATAAAAGAAGTTATTTACATTTTTAGAAATTTCGGCGGCATCTCCTTTGTATTATCGCGTTACCAATCGGAATTTAACCGACATGAACAACAACCAAGTCACATACTTACAACATAATCAAGCATTCAACTTACTATTATAGTTATTCAACATTACTTACAACCATAATTATGATCACAATTCACAATACACCCAAAATAACTATTTCACTTAAAATCTACTATGACCAGTTATGAAAGAAACTCATTTTACTATATCAAGAAAACTCCCAATTAAAAAGTACAGAACACGAAACTCGAAGACAACTCCGAGACCTTTCCAGAATGGTAAGGCTCATTAAAAACGGATATATAACGAATTCAGAAATAAATAAAATGTAAACTGCTAAAACAGATTCAGTTCCCATATGCACTAGTATTTTGACGTTTATCATATTAAGATCACAAAATTTGACAATGTAATATAAATGAAAAATGTAGAGTTAGAAAAGAGCTTTCGAGAATGTTATAGCTCAGAAAATTTGAATGTGAGATCGATTTACTATGAATTTATGAAAATAGGGCTCGCTATGTTCAAGCAAATCTGTCCATTTTACTAAAGTGCAGAAACCTCATATTTTGGAATGGAATTTCAGAAAACATATAAAACGAAACTCGTAGACAATTGAAATACCTTTCCAATGACTTAAGAATGAACACCAACTGATAAAAACTCGATTTTATATGATTTTTACAAGGCAGCAGACCGCAAATAATGAACAGAATTTTTCAACAGCTGTGACTACTAAACCGAAATCAACATATCTCATAGCTCGTTAATTAAAATACTGAATTTCTTCTTCGTACACAAACTAGACTCTGAGAGGAACAAAATCACCGAAGACTAATGTCCCGCTTATAATTCTTAAACAGACCCAAAGACAGGGCAGTGCAGCAGAATTTTGACTATGAAAATCTCAAACTTTGCCCACACACCTTGGTAACTCTAGTGCACACAACTCCATATCAATCATTCAATCATTCAGGCAATATAACAAACACGTACAAGTACTAAAATTCAGCTTTTAAAACAATATCAAAAACCTATAAACTATACCAAACTCTTAATCAAATAAGACCCATTCTACAAAGTACCACATATAGAATATAACTCATTTGTACAAACCATAACAAAATCAATTGACTAAGAATTAACAATTAACAATTAAGGAAACCACTATTTCAAAATTTTGCTAAACCCATAACAAGAATCAAGAACTCGTATAGCTAATCTCACAATATAAGCCCTCAATTAAGTTGTACATCACTTGAAACACACACACGGATAGATTTTCGCACACAAGAACCATACCCATCAATTTCTTCGCACCACACAAGCGGGGCTGCAGGAAACAGAGAAGAGGAGATATAGATAACGGAACACAAACACCAGCACACCACAGCAATTCCTCTCACCCATAAGCACCAGTACACGCACATAACACAACCAAGAACATGAATGCAGAACCCCCACTTCGACCCAATCAAATACATACATACATGGCCACGCCTATACACACGCAACATACACTCTGATTGGAAGAAGAAGAAAGGAGGAGGGAGATGGAGAGAGAGTCTACGGGAGAGAGATCGAGAGTAACGGAGAAAAGGGGAGAGAACTCGAGATTGTTCCGGAAAAACCGAGAGAATGAGAGACAAGGAGAGAGCTGCCGTTTTTGTGTTAGTAAAAAAAACTAGAGCAAGATTGAAATTTTAATGATGAAAAGGTAATTAAAATTTGATTTAATCACTCAAAAATTGAAATAAAATGGAAAATGGGTAAAACATTAAACTTTATATTTTTAGAATAAATAACATGAAATTACAAACACCCACATATTTTTAAAATATTTTTAGGATCAATAACGAATTAAATATGAAATTTCAAAGTTTTGATCCTTTAAATACAATAAAACTCTTAAAATCATTTTAAAACATTCGACCACCCAAATTAATCCACCCAACAATTTTAAAAACTCAATAAATATATAAAGATAATTTTACAAAAGATTTCATGATTTTTAAGCCCTCCGATAATTAAATAAAGATTTTTGAAAATCAATAATACTTGATTTAAATACTTTTAAATACTAATTAACATAATTAAAACAATAAAAATAATAATAATAATAAATCCTACAATAATCCGGGATCTTACAACAGGTGCAAATGTTTCATCATAATTTATCCCTTCCTGTTGACAGTAACCTTTAGCTACTAGCTTTGCCTTATTTCTTGTCACATTTCCACTTTCATCCAATTTGTTTCTAAAAACCAACTTTATGTCAACAACTGACTTCCCTTTTGTTCTAGGGACTAGCTTCCATACATTGTTTCTCTCAAATTGGTTAAGCTCTTCTTGCATAGCTATCACCCAATCAGAATCCAACAATGCTTCATCGATTGTCTTTGGCTCAGTTTGAGATAGAAAATAGGAAAACATACTGTCAGCAGAAACATTTCTCCTTGTCCTTACACCAGTAGTGGGATCACCAATAATTAAATTAATAGTATGATCCTTGTTCCACTTGGTGGTTCTTGGCAAGCTTCTATCTTGATCTACTTGACCAGTTCCTCCTTGAGAGGTTGATTCTCCACCAGTGCTATTTTCTCATTCATGCTCTTCATTATCTCCAAAATCATTCTCATTCTGATGATTAGATGTTACTGTCTGAGATTGAGCTGGAGTTTGGTTCGCATCATTGGTGTTGACAGCATCTCTTCCAAATTCAATAGTCTGAGTACAAGTAGGTTCTTCAGCAATAATTTCTTCTTCTTCCAAGTAACCTTGATTTTCAAATCTGAGAGGCTGTATTTGACCATCTTCTTGCAGCCCTGGAAACTTGGTTTCATCAAATGTGACATTCATACTTTCTTCAATGACTTTATGATCAATTACATAGACTCTATAGGCAGTCCTTTCTAGTCCATATCCCATGAAGATGCCTTCATAAGCTTTAGCATCAAACTTTCCTTTCCTTTCATAGTTGTCTATCATCATGAAACACTTACTCCCAAATACATGAAAATATTTGACAGTAGGTTTCTTTCCTGTCAGCAGATAGTAAGGAGTGTTCCCATGAGTCTTGTTGATTAAGGTTCTGTTCTGTGAGTAATAAGCTGTGTTGATAGCTTCTGCCCAGAAGTATGTTGGTAGTTTTGCATCATTCAACATAGTTCTAGCAGCTTCAATGAGAGTCCTGTTCTTTCTTTCTACAACAATATTTTGCTGTGGTGTTCTAGCAGCAGAGAATTGTTGCACAATGCCTTCATCTTTGCAGAAGTTTCCAAGAGTTGCATTTCTGAACTCAATACCATTGCCACTTCTTAGAATTTGAACTTTTGCATTTGGAGTTTTGTCAAGAAGCCTTACATGATCAATGATTTCTTGTGCTGCTTCATCCTTGATTTCCAAGAACTTTATGCAAGTGTACCTTGAGTAATCATCCACCATTACCAGTGCATATCTCTTTTTGGCTAGAGATTGAACATTTACTGGACCAAAGAGATCCATGTGGATTAGCTTGAGTGGCTCAGAGTTGGTGTTCAATTGCTTTGACATGTGCACAGATCTTTTCAGTTTGCCCATTTGACAGTCCTCACACAGTCCTTCTTGACAGAATTCTTGTTGAGGTAGTCCTCTCACTAATTCCTTCTTCATCAGTATATTCATGGTCTTGAAATTGAGATAGGAGAGTTTCTTGTGCCAAAGCATGCTGTCACCAACTGTTGCCTTACTGTAGAAATAGTAAACCTTGTCTTTCTTAGCAGAGTTTAGATCTGCAACAAACAAGCTTCCTTTCCTTACTCATTTCAAAAAAAGACATCCATTTTTATTGTGATAGATGTTGCAAATCATCATATCAAAATCAACCTTAAATCCCCTGTCACTGAATTGGCTGACACTGAGTAGGTTGTACTTCAATCCATCCATAAGAGCAATACTTTCAATGACAACATTTCCAATTTCCAGACAGCCATATCCCATAGTGTAACCTTTGCTGTTGTCTCCAAAAGTTATGATTGGGCCAGCTTTCTCAACATAATGTGATAGCAGGGCTTTATCACCTTTCATGTGTATAGCATCCACTATCGACGATCCATATGACTTGTTTATTTTTCTTGCCCTGTAAAACAAATGATATTTAATTTGCATCTGGTACCCAATCTTTGTTGGGTCCTGCAGTTACAGCATCACATTTTATATCATCGTTAATCACATTTGAATCAACAATTGAATCATCCTGTTTGACTTCTTTTGCTATCCACTCAGTTTTAGAATAGGACTTGGTCTTTTTCTCAATGGATGCTGCCTTTTTACCAACATTGGCAGGCTCAGAAGTCTTAACAGTTTGCATATAGGAACATTTTTCAGTAGATAGAATAGGCAGATAAAAACATGTACTCATGGCAGTGATTTTGCATGGCATGCAGTCAATGTTAATATAAACATTCATTGTTCTTTGCGTAATGGGAGTTTTGTGTAAGTTACCTTTAACCTTGGTTGCATTAACCTTGTTCTCATTAAGTTTCTTACAAACATATGTTAAGTGTTGGGAGGATCCACAATTATTGCAAAGCTTCCTAGGAGCATTCTTGACATAAGCATAGCCATTTTTCTTATCAATTACTAACTTGCCATTTCTATTCTTAGACTTGTAATCATCTGTGTTGATAGTGTGTCCTGAAGTTGCTATCGAGTTACCTTTGACAGTACCTTTCACACCTGCTGTCTTGATAGTAGATTTGGAAGTTACTGTCCTAGGTACTCTCTTGACAGTATCTTTGAAAGTTTCTGTCTTATCCTTGTTGACAGCTTTTTTAGAAAATTCTGTCTGATTGCTTGGTAAAGTTTCTGTTATGGGGATCTTGACAGTATCTTTCCCTTCAGTAGATGTGCTATCAATACACTCATATTCATAACGAAGCTCTTGTTTGATGAGCAAGGAATTCTCATTAAAATCAGCTTGAACAGTTTTGAAAATAGGTTTACAAACTCTCTTGAGAATATGAGGTTTGACAGCATCACCAATTGAACAATCATCAATCATAGTTGCCTTACCAGGCCTCCTACCATAGTCGAAACCTATCCCAACCTTCTAGTTCTCAGTGTGATTCTTAAGATATTCCTGAACGAACTTAGAAGAATTTTTAAAGGCCTTAAGCTTAAATTCATTTTCAGCAATTTGATTTCTTAGGAATTCTTCTATCTCCTTAGCACAGACAACATCATTTTTTAGTTTCTCATTTTCTTAAGCTAGTGAATCTAATGGACTGGTTTTAAGCAAGAGCATTTCATTCTCAGATTTGAGTGTTTCATTCTGTTTAGTTAACTTAACAATTTCTTCATTAGCAGCAGATAAACTAACATGAATGTTAAACATCTCAGCACTTAATTCTTCAATAGTTTGCTTGTACTCAGTTTTAGACATATCAAGCAAAATGAGAGATGGTACCTGATTTGAGGAGCTTGATGCTTCATCATCAGATCTAGCCATGAGAGCTAGATTTACAAACTCTTCTTCTTCCTCATCATCAGAGTCATCCCAGCATTTTCCTTCATCCACATAGGCTTTTCCTTGATTTCTTTTAAACTGACTTCCAGATCCTTTCTCCATTCTTTGATTCTGTTTTGGCCTTCTGTACTCTGTGGCAAAATGACCTAGCTCATTGCAGTTGTAACATCTGAACTTTGACCTATCCACATCCTCCTCCTGTGGAACCACCAGCAGCTTTTGAAGAGTTTCCCTTGTTGAACTTAGATGTCTGACCCTGTGGCTTATATGGCTTATCTCTTCTGAACTTTATATTCTTGAATCTTTTAGCCATATATGCCATGGTTGGATTATCCATGCTTTCAATCTCTTCTATTGAATAGAAGTCTTCATCTTCAACATCTTTGAGCTGTGGAACCACTTTCTCGTCATCATCCAACACCTCCTCAATCTTCAGAGATGGTACTTGTGTTGGATGTGAACTTTGTGAGGGTTCACTTGGCAGAGAAACAAGTGGCTCATGAGCTACAAGGGCACCAGACAAGTTTGCCACCTTTCCTTTGGCTCTAGTTTGAATAGCTCTCTTTTTAAAGAGTTCAAGTTCATATGACTTAAGTACACCATAAAGAGTCTCAAGAGAAACATCATTCAAGTTTCTCCCTTTTCTTATAGCATTGATTTTGTGCTCAAGGTGCTCAGGAAGAGTGAGCAAAAACTTGATATTAATCTCTTTTTTGTCGTAGAACTTACCATAAATTTGTAACTCAGCTATTAGCTTACTGAATCTTTCAAACATGTGAGTGAGCTCTTTACCAGGCTTGGCCATAAAAGCTTCATATTGTGACATAAGAATTTGTCTTTAGTTTTCTATGACCTCTTCACTTCCTTCACACAACAACTCTATCTTGTTCCACATCTCTTTAGCAGTTGAGCATCCCATAACATTTCCACACATGGCTTTGTCTAATGTGAGAGAGTCAAGCAAGATGAGTTGTAAGTAGTCATCAAAGGCTACCTTTTCTTTCTCAGACTCTGTGTATTCTGAGGTCTCTTAGCAACCCAGTGAGCTGGAATTACTTCACCATTTACAGTGGCAGCAAGTACTTCTTTCTTAGGAATGAAGGGGCCATTCTCAAGAATTCCCAAGTACAGTGGATGTGCAGCTTTGATAAATAACAAGATTTTTCTTTTCCAAAAATTATAGTTCTCTTTATCAAATACTGGAATCTTGATACCACTTGATTTCTGTATACTCGTCATGATCTCAGATTAGTATATCAATCTGTTGCTCTGATACCAGTTGTTGGTCCCAGAGTATTGTAGAAGGGGGGGTTGAATGCAATACTGATAAATTCAAATCTTTACTTCAACAACAATAATAAAGATTCTAATATATCAGTATATGAAATGCAAACACAAGTGATAGCCCAAGATATTCTCATAAAATAAATGTTTTATTTATTTTGTGAAGTGTTGCTACAACCTTGAGAAAAAGTGTTTTCTCAAGCTTCGGATTCTTGAATGATTACAATGAATATGAATTCAAGAACTACTTAGAAAGAATGAGAGACGATTCTCTATGTAGACTAATTTTCTCTAACGTCTCTATCACGTGGGTTGTGGAGCTGCTGTCATTTTCAAGTGGCAGCTCCTTACAATTTGCACACCCATTTGACTTTTCTAAATTGCTATACAAACAGAGTTATCATAAAATGTAAAGAAACCTAGATTCTTTCTAATTCAAGCTAATACAATTCTAGTAGATGTAGATTTGTCACACTCTTTGAATTTACGAGCTTTGTCTTGTAATCTCTCAAGCTTCTATCGTAGTGTTGCAGGTCTGCTACAATCTTTGACAAGTTGCAGCAAATCTGTTTCTTGAGTACATCTAAACTGTCATGGGTTTGACTGAGATAAATCCCCAATTCAAATAATTCAGTGAGACAGTAACCTTAACCACCAAGTGTGCTGTCAAGAGAATATTCCTTGGTTGACAGTATGAGTCCCCGCCAATGTTGCTGTCAGGATTTCAGACTTGCTGTCAAGCTGTGAGAATATTGCTGTCTCATGCTTCCACCAATGTTGCTGTCAGATTGAGTCTGTTGTCGTGACTTGCAACATGCTATCTTCTTGTAACCTTACTGTCAATGCTATGACAGTAACATTTATTCTTGCTGTCGAACTGATGTAATCTTGAGGCTTGAACAATTGAATGAACTTCTTCCAAGATACATACTTATTAAATTACAGCAACTATATTGGTCACAAGAACACACTCTAGTTGTGACAGTATGTTCTACTTAGTGAAAAACTAAGTACAGGGAAATCTAGTTAAGTTGTCTCTATGCTATCAACCATAAATCCTAACAACTTCCTTTCTAACTAAGCTCTAAAAATTGGTATCAACTACTTTGTCAACTAGTTGATTGGAGTATTCTTCAACTAAGGGGGAGAAGTAAGGGGTACAAGAAAAAGGAGAGTAAGTTAGAAATGGGGAGCATTTAAAGACTGTGCTTAGGAAGAGAAGCAAGTCAAGTTACTAAGGGGGAGATTTAGATGGAGAAGTGAAGGGAGATTTAGTTGAGAAGGAAGTGGAGATATAAGGTGAGTAAGGAGTACAAGAAAAGGGAGATATAAGGAGAAGTACATCACAATACTATTCTATTAGTCTTTTAATGTACTATGTATAGAGACTTAGTAGAGGAGTAGTAGATTTCCTAGAAGTTATAGAAATGGTATTGATTCACCATTGTCTACACAGTAGGAACAGTTGTTCTTCTTCAGTGAGAAAAGCTATGTCAGAGAAGGGAAGTGATTGTAAATCAAGAAATGTTGATAATCACCAATGTAAGATGTGAAGGATTATTAGGCAGAGATATGAAGAATCAGAAATGAAGATGAGTTATCTATTGAAGATCAGTTCAGTCCTAGAGGAACAATCATCTATCATTTCATCAATTGAGGATTCTGGAAATGTTGTATGTGAACCAGAAAGTTTTTTTTTATTATGTATTATTTACTAAGTTCTTAACGCTTTATCTTTTTCTTGTTTAAGTGAGTGAGTTGAGTTATACTCTAGGTATTTGCCTGTTATTGTCTAACAAACAAATTGGGGGAGATTGAAAGGCATACGTTTAGCCTATTTGTATTTCGAGGATTCAGTTAAACTTAAACAAGATTGTAATAGTAAATAATATATAGGCTGTCACTAGGAATCTCATATTGTATTATCTGTCAGAAGAAAAAGATCAAGGTCAATCTACGGACTTGAAGAACTACTACATTGAAAGAAGTTCAGTCATCTAATCAAGCCTCAGTGGAGTATTAGTTAAGAAGTGGATTCGTTTAAAGTGACAGAGATTTCGACAATGACAGAGTCAATACAGAACAATTAAAGAGAGAGAGTTGAGAAAAGAAAAAGACCACAGCTTAAAGTCAAGAATAAAGAACAACCGTTGAAGTTAGTCGTTCATGAACCAGACAGTACATCGAGCGTCAACAGAAAATTCAGTGGAAGGTTTTTATTAATTACATTGGTTTATAGAAAATCATTTTGGGCTGTCAAATGATTTTATGTTAATTCTCTTTTCATTTATAATATCATTTAATTGATTTAATTAATAAATTAATTCTATCAGAATTAATTTATTTATTAAATTAATTATCATATGAATTAAATTAGAATTAATGTTTTAATCATAATGTTAGTAAATGTTTAAGTGTCTAATTAATTGTTAATTAGTCATGACATTTGTTAGTCATGCTAGCTACTATGATTAATTAGTCATAAAGAAGCTTTTAAGCCAATATGACTTACTAGTCATACAGAAGCTTGTAAGTCAATATGACTTACTAGTCATATAGAAGCTTGTAAGCCAATATCACTTACAAGTCATACAGAAGGACTTCTGGTCATACAGAAGGACTGTTAGTCATACAGAAGGATTGCTAGTCATACAGAAGGACTGCTAGTCATACAAGAGGACTGGCAAGTCATACAAGAAGACAATTAGCCATACAAGAGAACTGGTTAGTCATACAAGAGGACCGGTTAGTCATATAAGAGGACTGTTAGTCATACCGAGATTTAAATATGATTAACTAGTCATACCAAGACAAGTCAACAAAAATTAGACAGAAGGTGTTGATTGTTTGGTTATAAAAGGAAGTGACGACCAGACTTATAACCAGAACACAAAACATAATATTTAAACACATGCAGCCTCCTTCTCTCTCATTTTATCTCAAGAACGCACAGCTCTAATTAATTTCTTGTAATTCAAGTTCTTCGTGCTTGTAATATTCTATCCGCTGGAACTTGATTATTTGTAACTCTTGTGCTACTAGCGAATTAAGTATCCTAGTTCTTATCTCGATTTTTATTAACTAAATTAGAAAAGTTCATGTCGAATTTTCTAATTGGTTTTTATTAACTTGATAACACTCTGTAATTTATTTGTAACAACCCTCAAGTTTAATATATCGTTATATTTAACTTGAATTTTGTTTCATTTAAATTTTCGCATCAAATTTGTTATTGGATTAAATATAAAATCTATCCGAACAAATTTTGATAATTCAGTACTGTTTGTATTCAACCCCCCTTCTACAAACAGATTGGTCCCAACACTATTCTTATAGAGTTTAGATTGTTGGTTCCTTTTATATTAACTATTTCTCTACTGTAAGTTTTTGAACATTATATTCTGAATCTGAAACATTTTTCGGAGAAAGTTTTCTCTAGTATCCCAAAATTCAGTATTAGAGTTAATCAATGAATTTGGAAGACCAGTTCTTGGTATTCATTTGAGTCAAAGATCTGTCAAATATTGTCTGGTATTCTCTAGTGAATCAACCGATAGTATTGTTTACACGTTTTCGCTACATTACTAAGCATAGCTATGCATTGGAGTGGTAATTTTGCAAACTTAGTTATATATTATAGCTATAGGATTAAGTATAGCTATGCATTGGATTTGCTCTTAAAGAAAACCTCGTTGATTACTCAACTTACTTGTCGTCATGGGCTGGAGATGATTGTTGTGCATGGCATGGAAATGATTGCAACAACATAACTGGCAATGTCATGCAGGGAGAATAAGTATCATTTTTCCCGTATGCATATATCGATACTTCGATATGGCAATGAACTACATCAAACAAAGTTTAATTATATGATATTTCCTCAATCCCTCATTGTTAACTTCATTGTTATTGTTTTGCTATTAGTTATCACTACTAGAAAAACTGCAATAGACATCGGTTAAAAATCGATGTCTATGTAAAACCAGAACCGATGTCTTCGCATGTGTAGAGAAAGGTATGGATCTTAGACATCGGTTTTTAACCGATCGATGTCTGTAGTACTTTTAGACATTGTTTCTAACCAAAGAACTGATGTCTATAGTAATTTTAGACATCGTTTCTGCAACAATATGTCATGACTATCATGTGAATTTTACGTTAGTACAAGATTTATATCATCTTAAACATATGACATGTAATATAAATCAAGACATAAACATCGAAAAAAATAAAGAACTGATGTCCATGTCAACAATTAACATCAGTTCTTTGTAGTGAACTGATGTTAATGTTTATGTTTAACATCAGTTTCTTAGTAGTGAACTAATGTCTATGTTGTGAATTTACATCGGTTTGTTATTAGGTAACTGATGTATATGCTTCAAATTTACATCTGTTTTTTAATTATCAACCGATGTCTATGAGTCTAATATACATCGATTTTTTTAGTTAACAACCGATGTCTATTGTAGATTATTACATCGGTTTCTTATTTTTAACCAATGTCTATTGTACATTATTACATCAGTTTCTTATTTTTAACCGATGTCTATTGTACGTTATTACATCGGTTTCTTAATATGAAGCTGATGTGTTTGTATTCTTTTTACATCGTTGCATATAGGTGTGCTGTTGTTATTTGTCATATTTAACATCAGTTTTTTGCAAAAGTGATGTCTGATTTGTTTTTTTATATGTGGATGCCCTACATATATGACATGCCCAAAAAACAAAAACCAAAATCAAAATGGCAAACCAAAACTAATATAACGAAATCAAAATGCCACTATATACCAAAGCCAAATATCGACAACTACATTTCAATTCACATTAAAACTAACCACATAATCCAAACCATCCAAAATATCCAAACTACGTACATCCGATCATCCAAAAACTAATTCATCCACAATCTAATTCATCAAATATGAAAGTACTGCCAAAGTTAGAACTTCTACACAAAAACTTGCTATTCCTAGGCCCTTCTTATACAAATTTTTTAATAAGGGTAAGAGTCTCAAATCGGACCTCATCAAGCTCGGCCCTTGAACAAGTTACCTTGCGAGTCTTGGCATTCCACTGAAAAGTGTAAACACAAGAAAAATTACAAGGAATGCTACTATAATTATATACCAATTATGCATCGAAGGAAAAATTTATACCTTGACATTTCACTGTCCATTACAATTTCTTTCATGTAGTGCATAACTACATAGCCACATATAATGCCACCGGGTTGTTTAGGACATCCCTATTTTACAAAAAAAAATTGGATCAATAACTAAACTACAGATACAACACAGATCCACCAATTTGATAATGCAACTGTTAAGAGAAATAACTCAAATTGCAGCAATTAAAACTTATAGAAATATATTTGACACTCGGGGCTTTATTTCCCCTTCCAGCCTGAATATTAAAAGCAATTACCGCCCTGTCACGTGTGGCAGTGTTAATATGGCTTTATGGTCGATATCTGAATAAGTAAACAATAGATATCAAATAATTAAAATACCTTGATACTGTTTTTTCCAAGTCGGGAAAATTAGTTGAACGAGGCAAAGGATTTAGTAGGTAAATTTCGCCACCCCATATTAGGACCAGTATCCAATGGTAACTGATTTTATTAAAAAAATACGAAAAACAGAATTTAAACAAAATCATATAAATCATATAAACAGAATTTAAACAGAATTTAAAAATACGAAAAATGTGGAAGGACTTAATGTACTTACTTGGAATTATGCGGCATGAGGAAAAGACGATTCGGATTACCCTCTTTCAAACGATTAACCAAGTAAGTTTCAAAGTCGCTATTTAGGGTAAATGGAGCTCCGGGGTCACAAAAAGCAAATAAATACAAATTCTTATTCTCACAAACCACAGAATGCAAGTACCTATATTAAAAACTAATTAAAGTAACATTGAAACGAAATATACAGAACACAAGAATACATGACAAAGGACAAGATAGACAAGAATAAAAAAAAGTAATACTCACGCCATGTATGCAGATATTGCACCTTGGCCAATCATTTTAAATTCCAGCAAATCGATTATATTTTCATGCAATATCAATATCGTCTTATCAGCTCCAAACACCTCGGTATCACATGGAATCTGTATTGAGGTCCCAGTGGTTTGCATTAATGTTCTTGCATGTTTATACAACACTCGAAAGTGCGGTGGAACATTGTTATTAATCTCCATGTTCTTAAACATGGATTGTACTTTTTTGCAAATCATTCCTAGGTTCCGAAACATTTTTCTTTGATTTCTGCAAATATAGAGCAATGTAGCAAAATATAATTAATAATAATTTGTTGAATTTGTTTAAGTTTCTAAATTAATTTTATTTGATATGACTTAAAAGAATTTGTTGACAACTATACATGCATATATTTATTAATATAAATGACAATTTATTCACTATCTAATAAAACTACATGCATATACTACATGCATATTACTTACATACCGCGAGAGGTGGGGCATTTGGGACTATGATAAAGTCCCGGGGCCATGAGACGTGGGAGCCAACAGCTTGGTTGACTGTCTCCATTTCACCTACTACCGGAATGGGAGTCAAGGCATCTCCTTTAATTGGGCCATCCACCGAAACACGAGCACATCTAGCCTGCATAGGCACTCCGTGTATAGATTTGTTCATGTCTTCATCATCATATAACAAGCCAAATGCAACCTTGTTCTCAATAGTGCCTACTGCCAATTCACATTTTCTCGGACCCTACACACTTTAATATTGAAGAAATAATTTTTACCTAATTAAACAAGTATTGCACTTTACTCGAGATTGAATATAGAATAATTCTAATTTAGAAAAACAAGAAAAGAAATATGCCATTGATAAATTAAAAAACAAACTAGCTATTTTACCTTGTTTTCTGATGGAATAGGTATAACAGGAACACAATCATCATCATCATCTGGAACCATCAATGGTTCCAGATGTTTAACAACCGAGGGCGAAGCAACTTTTGGTTTAAAACTTGTATGTTCGGACAACCTGGGAGATGGATTATTTGATCCAAGCATGGCCTTCAGTTCAACCATCTCCTGCCTTGTCCTCTCCAACTCCGCGGCCATCTCCTGCTTGGATTTCTCGTACTCCGCATCCCTCTCCTGATCACGGGCCAATAACTCAGCTTTTGTAATTCTGCATCTTTTTCCAGCAGGTATGTTAAAGAACATTGTCGGGGTGACGATGCTTCCAACTCCTCGAACCCTTCCGGCATGTTCGGGAGTTTTCAAGGCCTTAGTCAACTCATCCTCACTTCCACAAGGAATAAATTCACCCTTACTTTGCTTCTCCAGTAAGGTATCCTGCAGTCACGAAAATATATACATTCGAATTAAAATTTCATTAACATTGCACGTACAATGTGTGTGTACTATTTGCTTGTTAAATACTCACAATTGTATCACATATTTCCGTGAGCTCTGGATCAGACTCCTCATCATCTTTTCGCTTCCGAGGCTTTTTCCACATAATAGCCCGATCAGGTACTTCTTTGGGCTCCAAATTACCTTTCTTTTGCTGATTAAAAATAAAGGGACAATTAAAATACTGAGCTAGCTAAAGTTAAAGTATTCAAGTACACTACTTAATTGGTTCTTACTTCTTCTTCGAGTAATCCAGTATAACCCTTCCTAGACGTGCGGTGAGGATATTTACGTTTACGCACTCTCTTGCCTTATTCTACACTAAGTTCCTACAACAAAAATTATAAAAAAATATCACTAAAATTCAGAACATTAACAAATTATGTGTTTAACAATTTATCTTGGATATTTGTGAATTTCAATTAGTTCGTGAATATAACGCGTAGTACCTGCCAGTCCTCAGTGATCCTCTGAGCAACAAATTTCTTCCAAGCCTCCTTACCAACAAAAGCATACTGCTTTGGAGGCTTTCTTACATTCTTCTTCTGTCCAAGATTCGGCTTCACAAATTTTCTATTTAAATATGTCTTAAACTGTCTCCACTTATCGGATGCAGATTTTAGCACTCCCTTCCTAAGCTTCTTGGGAACTTTGAATGTCTCCTGCAAATAACATTAATTTTGCAGAAAAGTGGTTAGCACTTCACTAGCACAAAACAGAGCATATCATTGTTTAAAATAATTATATGAAGAGGATGAATCACATACCGATTCAATTTTCCATTACTTTCTACAATTTAATAGAAAGAAAATTATGTTTTATATACTAGAATATCAAGCCATAATTTCTTTTTTAATCCAGTATCTACAACTCGCCAGTCCGAATAGTCGATCGGAATCATCGTCCTAGCCAGCATCCCAGTGTAGGACGCTAGTTTGTGCCTATTATGTCCGACAGGAACTCCAAATTCATTGCATCTGACCTTTGATTTTTTGCCTTGCGCCTTCTTCACCACCACTTTGTACATAGCGCAAACACCTCGTGCAGATCAATACCTTTTTTTGGTAGACTCGGAAGTAGTAACTGTTGCTTCTGTTGCTTTCACGGATTCCGACATTTCAGGTTGAGGAGGTTCCGATGCTACTTGTTTTGTTCCTGCCTCTACAGGAGCCTCCTCTGGAGCCTCCTCTATTGCTTTATCTGACCTCGTGGCATCTTCTTGGATTTTAACTTTCAATTTCGTCTTTTAGGTGCCATTTATCTTCAACCTGAAGAATATGACATAAAAATAATTAGTAACCTTGATATCGATTAGACAAAAAAAGTGTAGATCAGATATGTAGAGGATAAATCTTGATAAAAATAATTCTGTTCGTGCAAGTGCATATATACAAAAAAAGTGCAGATCAAATATGCACATAAAAATGCTCAATTAGACAATGGTAATATGGTTACCAAAGTGATCTGCATAATTAAATTAATCTAAATTAATTCACAACAGATAATAACTAAAAGCAAACTAAAACAAATTTGTAACAACATTAAAATTTCATGGTGAACAAATTAAAATTTACATGTTGCAACATTACAAAACTAAGAGATTACATAAGTGACCAACAAATATATATATATATATATATATATATATATATATATATATATATATATATATATATATATATATATCAATTTTTAACCCAAGTTCCCTCGACATTTTGTCTGATGCTATGCCCAACATCATCGGATACATCACATATAGGAATTCTACAGCAGAATGGGGGATTTTCCATGGTGGTGTCTCCTAAATCATCATCGTTATATACCTCCTCATAGTCTCGAGTCGTAGAATGTCAATACAACAGACCACTTGGCATCAACCGGATCTTCAACATAAAAAACTTGCTTTACTTGGTCCATCGACACATATTTATCTTTCTGGTGGCCTTGTCGACTTAGATCGACAAGTGTGAACCCTAGATCATACACCTTTAAGCCCTTATCATTGTCTGCCCATTTACACAAAAATAATGGAGCTTTGAATGCACGATAATCTAACTCCCATATTTCTAAGATAACGCCGTAAAACGTCGTATCACTCTCCACGGGATTTAAATCCTTGGCACTAGACACTTGGACCGTATTAGCAACTAAAGACACACCACTGTTTTGAACAACCCTCACACCATATCGCTCATTTGTAAAGTGTCGAACCCCGTCAACTAAATAACTTTCATAAGTAAGAACGAAAAATATGGCTTTCCAGCAAGCCATCTTATTGTCTCTGAAACTCCTTTTTCATTCTCCATTATTTCACTACTAACCTACACATTTTCACAAAAAAATAGGAGTAAATTTCATACTATGGAGCCGTTAAAGTAAGCACAAAGGAAACTATAATAAAACTAACTTTTTTTTTTGCAAACCAATCGGCAAAAAGCCGATTGTGCTCTCTCAAGAGCCAATGACCACTTTTATTTTTTCATTGGTGGATTGCCTCTAGATACTCCTTATGCATTCTGTAAAAATGCATATATTAATTAAACAGCCACAAAGTATTTACATGAATAATTAATAGAATTTACAAGAATAAAAATTTCTTACAGAATATATGGATGTACTTCAGGGTTGTTTAGAAGGACATGTAAATGAGCCTCATCTCGCTCTTTTTCTTCAACTGATTTCATTTTCATAGCAGATAATGGACCACTTAGCTTGCCTGCATCTTTCCGAAGGCCGGCAGTGGTGCAACTCTGCTCAACAAACTCTTGGCAGAATTCAATCGATTCTTCTCCAAGATAACTTTCCGCTATACAACCTTCGGGATAATAATGGTTTCGCACGTAACTCTTCAACACCTTGTTAAACCGTTCGGATGCATACATCCATCTATAAAACACCGACCCACATAACCGTAATTCATGAACCAAGTGGACTATGAGATGTATCATTATATCAAAAAATGATGCATGAAAGATTTTTTCCAGCTCACACAAGGTTACTATCACATCTTCCTGCATTTTATCGAGTTTCGATACGTCAACAATTTTGCTGCACAAAGCATTAAAAAAGAAACATAATCTTATTATTGTGACCCTGACATTTTTTGGAAGAACCACACGAATTGCAATAGGAAGTAATTGTTGGAGTAGGATGTGGCAATCGTGAGACTTCATCCCAAACATCTTTAATTCATCTAAGGCTACGTAGTTTTTGATGTTCGATGCATGTCCATATGGAAGCTTCATGTTCATTAATGAAGACAACATTTTCTTTTTTTATACCTTTGATAAATTAAAAGATGCAGGGGGCAAGTAGGTTTTCTTTTTTCCTACTTGTGGAGCTAAATTAGTTCTAACCCCCATATCAATCATGTCACGACGAGAAGCCTCACTATCTTTGGACTTAAATTTCATATTTAGTAATGTGCCAATCAAACTATCACACACGTTCTTCTCTACGTGCATAACATCAAGACAATGATGAACATGGTGAAACTTCCAATATTCTAACTCGAAAAAAATCGACTGTTTCTTCCATGGACTGTCCACCTTCTTTGACTTTCTTACTTCCTTCCCAAATTGAAATTTAATTTGTTCTTGTTGTGATAACACCTCTTCTCCCAAAAGAGGTGGACGTGCCTGCCTCAATTCTTGCTCTCCATTAAAAGCTGCCTTCTGCCTCCTATAAGGATGATTTCTAGGCAAATAACATCGATGACCTAGGTAACACATCTTCCTACTATGGCTTAAATATTTACCAACGGTATCATCACCACATATTGGACAGCACATATAGCCTTTATTGACGCAACCAGATAAATTCCCGTATGCAGGGAAGTCATTTATAGTCCATAATAAATTTTCTCTTAAAGTGAAATATGATTTACTATACGTATTATAAACATTTGGTTTGCCCTCTTCCCAAAGCTTCTTTAAATCATCAATCAACGGCTGTAAATATACATCAATGTCATTACCAGGCGCGTGTGGACCGGAAACTAATATAGTTAACATCATAAATTTCCTCTTAATGCATAACCAGGGATGAAGATTATAATTTAGTAGTATTACCGGCCAGCAAGAGTATCTATTGGTTGGACCATTGTTATGTGGGTTTATACCATCTGCCGATAAAGCCAAGCGAATATTTCTTGCCTCACTACCAAAGGCAGGCCACCTATAATCGATATTTCTCCAAGAAGGAGAGTCGGCTGGATGCTGCATCTTTCCATCTTGTATTCGATGCTTTGCATTCCAAGTCATAAGTTCGGCGGTAGAAGGAGATTTGAACATTCGTTTAAATCTCGGAATAATCGAAAAATACCACATGACTTTTACAGGAATATTAACCCTTATTTTACCATCCTTTGCCACCTTCCAGCGAGATAGACGACACTTAGGACACTCAGAAGCATCAGAATATAAACCCCGATATAATATGCAGTTGTTTGGATACGAGTGATATTTTATATACTCTAGGCCTAAATCAGACATGGTTTTCTTTGCTTCATATGCATTAGGTGGTAGCACATTATCCTTAGGAAGGAGAGAGCCAACGGAAGAGAGCAAATCTCTCAAGGCACTATCACTTATACCAAACCTAGCTTTCCAATTATGTAACTTTAGCATTGACTCTAACTTGGTACTTTCGCTACCCTCATACAAAGGTTGTTGAGCATCTGCCAAAAACCTCCTAAACTCATATGAATCATTATCGTGGTCAGCAGAATTATATGCAGCATCACAAAAATTATTGGTTTTTGATGCATGTACATGTGCAGGGGTAGGTACAGGGGTAGGTGCAGCATTCGTCTTTGAAGCAGCAGATGTACTACCAACTGATGACTTAATCCTAGAATCCTCTTGGTGCCAAATCCAATCAACATACCCTAAACTAAAACTATTTTCATATAAATGACCCCCGATGATTTTTACCGAGAACTTTTTGAAGTTGACACATCGTGCACAAGGACATGGAATGTTCTTGGGATCACGACAATTTTCCTCGGCATATATCAAGAACTGTTCAACACCAATTTCATAAGCTAATGAATCCCTATCTTTCGAAATCCATGACTTGTCCATGTTATCAGCAAACTACCTGATTGTCACTTCATATGTCAAATAACACAGCAGTCATTTTAAAGGGACAACTACTTTCTATATTACTATGGTGATAACTTTGTTATTCAAATTATTAACACGTTGCTAAAACTAATATAATTATCTTAATTGGTTTATATTCTCTACGCACTGAAATACAAATATCTTTCATATACTCGATTAATTAGAATAAAAATAGCAGTAATTATTATATCGATGGTTATAATACTGTTCCCCGGATTACATTTTACTTTTTTGCATAATTTATAAACATACTTATTTGGAATATATCAACCAAACAAACTCTATATATACTTTAAATTAAAAATAAGTAAATGGAAACAACATCAATAAAACATAAATACATTACGCAATTAAGAACATACACAAACAGACATTAGCCAAAGAACATACTAAATAAACTATGAACATCATATACATAAATTAAGAAGTACATAAACCTAGCCTATATATACATACAATCAAAATAACTGTGAACATATACTTATACACATACTATATATATATACTTATAAACATACATGCAATTGAACATACATCATACGTGCAATTAAACATACATGCAAATACACTTACAAAACAACCAAATACAGTTAAAACAACCAAATACAATAAAAAAACAAAGAAAAAATTCGAGCAAAGTACCTAGCTAATCGACCAAATCGAGCAAAAAACAATTACTCCAAGCTTCTTCTTGAACAGGCTCCAAGCTACTTCTTGAACAGGCTCCAAGCTCCAAGATCTGTTAACAAATCGAACATTAGTTGACCTAATATTGAAAGGGGGTTTAACGGAGTACAAAAAAATTGAATTAATCGACCTAATATTGAAAAGGGGTTTAACGATTGGAGCAAAGATTACAAGAATCACCTACAATTTGAGCTGGGGGTGAGGGTTAATTTGACCTAATTGAAGAAAAGAGGGGTTAGAGTTTGTTTTTCTTTTTTAATTTTTTAAGTAGAAAGTGGTGCTGAGCGGGAGTTTAATTTTGGTTCAGGGGGAAGTATTTCGCTAAGGGGGGAAAGGAAAAGGGGGAAGCACAGTTTTTTTTTTAAAAAATAAACTCCAGACATCGGTTTTGCGATGAAGTGATGTATTTACTACTATTAGACATCGGTTTAGTTTTTACTGATGTTAAAGAGACTTTTAACATTAGTGGCTTTTCTGATCGATGTCTAAAGTGTGATGTCTATTGCAGTTTTTCTAGTAGTGTATGGTTAATTTATTTAAAATTTTAAAATTAGGTTTTAATCAGCTTTTCGAAGAACCAAAAAAAGAAAAGGCTATTAAGTTATGGAGAACAAATATTTGTTAAGTGGAAGACTAGAAGTTTAGAGAGCTGAGATGATAATTTTGCCAGTTTACCTGCTCATATATATACAAAATATCAATGCAAAATACATAACTTCTTTGCTAGCATCACTTGGATTGTTCAAATTCTTATAATCTTTCTAATGACCTGAATAGGAATGAATTTTAATTGGAAAGATCTTAGGCCTAACTTTTTTATTCACTTACTTTTCAGGTTTAATTTCTGAATCAATAGGAAATTAGATTGCTCTTACTGAACTTAATCTATCCAATATGATTGAAGGTTAGATCCCTAAATCTTTGGGGATGGTGACATCACTTATTATTCTTAATCTTTCGTTCAATGATTTGCAAGGTTTAATTCTTAAATCATTTGAAAATTTGACTGCACTTTCTGAACTTGATCTAACCAGAAATAATTTTAAAGGTTTGATCCCTGAATTCAGAGGGTCTTGGACATCTCTTACCACTACAAGAATTTTTAGTTTTAATAACAGAATATTCCGTTGGCAAAGCAAGGAAATCCGTTGGGAAAACAGTTTGCCAACGGAATGCCAACGGAAGTAAAGGGTTGGTAGAAACGTTGTTGGGAAGGGGCTTGCCAACCAAATTTTTCCGTTACCAACTTTACCAACGGATTAGCAATGAACATGTAATAGATCTCACAGTTACCAAAAATAGCACTCTGCCAACAGAATTTTCCGTTGGTAAATTTAGCCAACAATTTTCCAACGGAATGCCAACCGAAAATAAGGGTTGGCACAAAAATTGTTGGGAAGGGACTTGTCAACCGAATTATTCCGTTATTAATTTTAGCAACGGAATAGCAACAGAATTTGGCACCGCGCGGCCAACAGAATTTGCCAACGGAAAAGTAATTCTAGCAACCACTTAGTAACGATTAATTTGTTGTTAAATTTAGTGACAGAAATTTTTGTTGTTAAACTTAATAACATTTTGCCAACAGAAATCAATTGTACAAATAACAAGCAACATCCAAAATAGGCTAGTCATTCATTAATAAGCTGTAATTACAAAATAAGCAGCATCATTCATTCTACTATCCCCTTGACATCATTATGTTATTCTACCATCAACAAAACGGGAATAAATAGTTACACAGTACTGAGCATAATAACATCCTAGTGATAAAGTTCATAGACAAGCTAAATTCACCATCAACAAAGTAAACTAGTTACTCGTCAACATCGTCACCATTCTGACTATCTACATCATCTACCTCAGTGATAGGGGACTGAGCACGGAATGAGTTAATCTCGAGAATTTTTGCAATTTGATTCTCCATTGCGTTCATCTTTTCCTTCATCGCTTTTAGTTCTTCTTGTAGCTTTTGATTTTCCACATTTGCAAAGGATAAACCGCAAGGAACAGTCTCCGGTCTATAAAAGAGGTCTTGTGATGAACCTACTCCATACACCCTCTTTTTCTTGTCAAATCCACCCGCTGCCTCGAGAAACAATGCATTTTTATCAATAGGTAGCCCAGCTTTCACCTGCTCCTCACAAAGTCTTTCAAATTTTTCCTGAATAGAACACAAGTTAGAAGCAAAAAAAATCTGCTAAAAACATACATAATCAACTTAAGTCCATGATACCAACTGTATGTCCATATTACATCTCCAATCCTATGGCAGTTAGCAGCCAAAAAAAAATCTGCTAAAAACATACATAATCAACTTAAGTCCATGATACCAACTGTATGTCCATATTACATCTCCAATCCTATGGCAGTTAAAATGACTTGAATTTTGGTGTCACAATTTCAGAACAGTTGTTAAACAAAGCATGAACTAATATTGTAGTTTTGAATGTTTGAAATTATAAGAAATGTGAACAAAGATGTGCAGCCCTATCACGAAAAAAAAATACCTTCCAAGTTCTAAGATCAAGCAATTTTTGAAATTGTAAACCCTAAAAATATACTAGTATCTGGCTTCCAGGCTAGTAATTTTAACTACTACTGAACCTTATTGAACCTGTCATGCCCCCCCCCACAAAAAAAAACTAGTACATTGATGGACCAAAAGCAGAGTGCTCTAATTGTATATTCTAATTGTATATGCACGTAATCAAGTGAACTCGTACTCTGGTATGTATTTCTACAGATTTTCAAAGAAATGCTACATAGGTAAATTTTGATTTACATGTAATTTGAAAAACTGGTCAATCCTTTTTGCAATTTTAGCATGTAATTCGAAGATTGAGATATAATAATTAAAACAATTGAATAACTGATCATTACTTAAGAATATCCATAATTTCTTTACTATCTCCATCACCACTATTTATATCCTTTTTTCAATGGAGGCTATTTAAAATTATCCACCACTCAGGTTCATCATTCATAAAAGTGTCATTGGGGTAATACTCCACTTGAGTAAGAATAAGTTAGCAATCTGAATGTGTTTAAACCTAGCCTATATTTTTACCTCTTTTTTTATAAGTGATTTACTCATTAAAACTAGAAACCGTACATAATAAGAAAGACAGAGGAGAATCAACAGAACTTTAACACAATGAAAACTTATAATGTACGTATAAAAAAATATTTGACAGAATTAAAATAACACTCACATATGTTAGTTGGCTTTTTTTGTCAACCCATATCCTTTTGTCATTGCAATTCTCGCCATTCTCTTCATCCTCATCATTCTCGCCACACATGATTTTCTTTATATTTGGATTTTTAAGGTGTGTGATCAAAAATACTTGATCAGCAGTTGGATCACACTGGTATTTCAATTGCTACAAAAAAAATTGATTAAAAATATTAGAGCATGGCAGAATAATTATGACGAATAAAATTTATGAATCTATCACTACAGTGACATGCTTACCGCACGAGCTGCAACGGTCCTATGAGAAGCAGAACCACTTGTATGTGTAGAAAGGTTGCTATCAACCCCACTAGAACGGTTATTTTTTTGAATCTCAGACTTCTTTCGAAATTTTGGGGTTTCCCAAAGCTCAATCCAACTCGAGTATACATCCATGCTAATTCTCTTATCTGGTTGTTCACGTTTTTCCCAAGCAGAATGAGCTATACTACAAAGCTCAGAATACTTCCTCCGAGCATTTGCTAACCAGCCCTGATATATCACGGCATCTGATTGCCTCCATACAAAATATTTCTACAATAATAATAAAAAAAAGTTAGTAAAAAGGTAAGGTTTCATCTGATCAGAACAGTACAACGGAGGATGAATAAACTAATTAAATCATATATCTATACTACGAAATTAGTAAAAATATTACAATCCTAAGAGCAGAAATATAGGACTGAGAATCCTAGCCAAATATGTGTTTTTCAACAATAATGTGTTTTCTTTATTCATTTCTTATTCCATGCAAGTACATCAGAATGTACGTAACATTAGGATGGTAACGAAGAAAAGTGCTAGTATTTATATTAGTGATTGTCCTAAGATAATATGGTCAAACTACAATTGTGGTCATCATAATAATCGAAACTTTGCACCAGTGCACTATGTGCTCTAGCCATATTGTTATTGTCGTCGCCTCTAATACAGTTTAAATAAGTTAAATTTCTAGTATTTTTTCTATATTCATACACAATTTCGTACATATTGATGTAAATTTCAAAGACTAAATTAATCCTAGCCAAATATGTGTTCTCCAATAATAATGTCCAGAAATGTAATCAAAAACAACAAAAATACATATTACGGAAAAATACATATAAATGCAAACTGCAATTATAGCACTAGGGCAGGACCTCATAAACTTATCACTTATTAGATAAACACAATAATGCAATTACCTTAAATTCTTCAAAATAAAAATCTCGAGTCTCTTTTGATATTGTCTTCCAGTTATATCCAGTAGGCTCAAGTTTTTCATACATGATCTGTCTGATCTTAGAAGAACACTCATGTGAAGGTTCCAACCTTAAAAAAAATAAAAAAATACGTAAGGCACTGTTATTCCATTGCATCAATCAGAAAAAAGAACAAGTTTTACAGCTTAAAAAATCATTAAACTCTGAACTTACACTTTCTTGATGACTTCTACTCGAGTCCGTCCATTGTTATCTGTAGAGCCAATGTTCCAATATATATAATTATTGGCAGCTGAAGACGATACATTAGGTGTGCCTTGGCGTGATTGTGATCGAGGAGTGAGCTGCCGTGATTCAAAAGAAATATCCCGAATATATTCATTTGGAACCAGTGATGGATCTTGAGCCTGAAATTATTAGCAATAATTATTAAAATGCAAAATAGTAAGCAGCTAGTAGTAATTTAATAGTAATTATAAAAGTGTCAATCAACTTACATATTGTTTAAACCACATAGCAAAATCACTTTCTAAGCACTGATCAACTTCAACACCAGTAATGCGTAGATTATACTCCCGAAGTTGATTTATGAAAATCCTGATTACATGAAAAAGATAACTAATTAGTTAACATGTCTTTTATTCATAAATGGGACAAATAAGTATGTGATTATGAAAAAATGAACATACTCGATATATGGTGAAACCTCTGGACAGTTGAACAAGATATAGTTGCGAGCTGCCATATATTCTCGATTATCGAGGTAACGAGTACTGACACTACAATGTGAACGTCCAGGATGAGAAAATATAGAAATATTTACCCCAAAACTTTGTCCACCTCCACTAGAATCATTTCTAGGAACTTTTCTATGTTTTGTCTGAACATGTTGCTTAAAGTAGTGTGAGCAAAAAGTGGAAGCTTCTTCAACCAAAAAAGCATTGCATATTGATCCTTCAACTCGAGCTTTATTTTTCACATTATTCTTTAAGTGACGTAAAAACCTTTCGAAAGGATACATCCAACGATACTGTACAGGACCTGCAATGCGTGCTTCATATGGCAAGTGCACTAAAAGATGTTCCATGGAGTCGAACAATGCTGGTGGAAATATGCGCTCTAACTTGCAAAGTATAATAGGAATTTGTTCTTCAAGTCTGTGCATATCACTTATCTTCAAAGTAGCTGAAGTGAGATCTCTGAAGAAAAGGCTTAGTTCTGTCACAACCTCCCAAACATTATTCGGAAGAAATTCCCGAAAAGCAATAGGAAGAAGTCGTTGCATAAACACGTGACAATCGTGACTTTTCATTCCAAATAACTTGTATTTCTTCATGTCAATGCAACGTCCCATATTTGACACATATCCATCTGGAAACTTCATATCTTTCAACCATGCACATACTTTTTCCTTTTGCTTTTTGGCTAAGCTGTAACATGCTTTCGGATACTTTCCTGTTGACTCATCTTTTGCTAACTCGGGTCTCCGGCAAATCATTGCAATATCATCTCTTGCCTTAGAATTATCTTTGGTTTTTCCTTCAATGGCCATGATAGTGTTGAAGATATTTTCAAAGACATTTTTCTCAATATGCATAACATCATGATTATGTCTAATTGATAATGACCTCCAATATGGTAAATCCCAAAAGATACTTCTTTTTTTCCATCCACAATTGTAAGCTTTGATAATTCTAGCATTGTGCTCATCACTTCCCAATTCAGTAACTTTCATCAAACCAAGTGACTCAATTTCTTGAAATACATCTTCACCTATTCGCACTGGTGGGGCAGATTCAGTCACTATCTTTCCCTTGGTAAACCAATTTTTATTCTTTCGAAATGGATGATTGGTAGGTAAGAACTTTCGATGATTATCAAACCATGTAGTCTTTCCACCATGTGAAAGATTATAAGCATCATGATCATGAGCACAATGAGGACAAGCTAAATGACCGGCAGTTTTCCATCCGGACAACATTGAATAAGCAGGAAAGTCACTGATAGTCCACATCAACGCAGCTCGCATACGAAAATTTTGTTTCAAAGAATTATCCCAGGTCTCCACCCCATCTTCCCACAACATTTTTAACTCAGCAATTAACGGCTGGAGGAAAACATCTATCTTCTGTTTTGGATTTTTTTGGCCCAGGCACAAGTACAGACAAAAATAAGTACTGTTCTTTTGAACACATCCACGGGGGTAAATTATATGGAGTCACTATAATTGGCCAAGAAGAATATTGTTTACCCGTTTCACCAAATGGTTGAAACCCATCAGCCGAAAGTCCGAGCCTAACATTTCTTACCTCTGAGGAAAATGAAGGGTGTGCTCTATCAAATTGTTTCCACTCTTCTGAATCTGAACAATGACGCATCACATCTTCTTTTTGATGATGTTCGGCATGCCATCTCATATGGGCTGCAGTAGTCGGTGAAGCATATAGTCTTTGCAATCTCGGTGTCAATGGAAAGTAAATCATCCTTTTAACGGGTACTTTCTTTTTCTCCTTTTTGGATCTGCCAGTTCTTACTTTGTATCTCCCCTGGGAACAAAACTTACACTCCTCCAGGTTGATGTCTTCCCCCCAATATATCATACATCCGTTAACACAACAATCAATTTGCTTAGAAGGAAGCCCCAATTCTTCCATATACTTCTTCGTACTATAAAAACTGTCAAGAAATGTATTATCTTGAGGCAAGATGCCTTTGAAGAATTGAGATGTCTGATCATAACATGCCTCTGACCAATGATGGTCCGATTTCAAACTCAACATCTGTGCCATGGCAAACAACTGAGAAGTTTCACAACCTTCATATAACTCTCTCTCAGATGATTTTAAAGTATCATACAACTTCTGGGTTTCTGCATTAGGCATCTCCGGATCAAAACTTGGACCAGCAGCATCCATCACCATGTTATACATTAGGTTGTCATGGGTATCTGAGTTATGTGTGGAGGATTGTCCACCACTTTGTCCAACAATATATGGCTCTCCATGTCGATTCCATACATAATAATCACTTACGAATCCATTCTTCATTAAGTGCAATTTTACCGTCTCTGCATTCCAAAATCCACCGTGATTCTGACACTTCAAACATGGACATTGAATGTTTGTCCCATTCAAGGATGAAGGCCGAGATATAACATATTGCATAAAATTTTCCAACCCCTTAAGAAAAACCGAATTTAAGTATCCTCTACTACCTTTTCTTTGATACATCCAAGCTCGATCACTATTCATTATTACCTACAAAATTTAAAACATTCACAAAAAAAATATAATATACACCTATAATTGGACTAACTAACATGAGCAAAATATAAATTTGTTTGTTCATATAATTTATATATGAATAAGTACCCCATTATCCTTTTTGATCGATCTAATTATGAAAATGATAAAAACCAACTTCATAGGTACGCGCATCACTACTAATTTTACTAGGAAAAATTAATTATTTAATCATAAAAGGGAGAGAGGTCAGAGTTGAACATTCAGTTTCACACATTGGAGCAAACAAATAACCAATTAATTATAGGTCATAGAATTTGATACTTGCACTTCTAGATAAAACATTGCGCATATATAGGTTCGAATTATGCCTGGGCAAAGTTAACTAAGAGATTTAGACAATATAATCACAAGACAAATCCCATAAAAATAATACAAAATTGAGAATTCTAGAATAAGATCCAAAAAAATCAACACATATATATCATAAAAACAATTTTCATAATTACAGTTAAAAATCACACTCAAAACTATAAGTAGGGGATAGTAAAATTAATTACCTTAATATAGGTGAGTTGTATAGCTTGAATTTTGGAAATTGTTAGTAGTAGAGCAGGAGAAGCTGAGGAGGAAGAGAAGCTGAATTTATTTTTCCAGAAGCTGAATATCTATCTATTTCGTCCAAAAGGAGTGGAAAGTAGTTAGTAAAGTTGTGGATTAAATGAGGGTAGGTGTGATATTAATTGTAACAGTTAAACTACAACGGACTAGTAACGGATTAGTAACAGATATATTTTAACTTGTAACAACTTCGCAACCGAATACAAAGTGACCGATCTAAAACTACCAACAGATTAGTAACGGAAAGAATATGATCATTCCGTTGGCAATCCATTGGCATTTCATAGTTAAAAATGGGCGGCATTTTATCAATAATTTTAGCGCCCATATTTTCCTCGCTTAATTGGGCGGTAGTTTCGGCGCCTAATTCCCGGAACAATTTTCCCAACAGACCAACGGATTAGTAACGGAATTATTTTAAATTGTAACAGATTAGTAACGGAATAAATAATATGACCATTCCGTTGTCAATCCATCGTAGTTAAAAATGGGCGGCATTTTATCAATAATTTTATCGCCCAATTTTTCCTTGCTTAATTGGGCGGCAGCCGCAGCGTCCAAATTTTGGAACATTTTTCCCAATAGAATCCCAACGGAAATGATGTTTGTTAGTAATTTGTTGGATATCCGTTGTTAGAGGGTTGGCCTTTTCAACAGACTTGTGTTCCATTGTCAATCCGTTAGCAATCACTAACGGACATATTTCCGTTGGCAATTTCCGTTGTTAAATCCAGGAATTCTTGAAGTGTACTTCTCTTGATCTTTCAGTTAATAATTTCCAAGGTTTGCTTCCCCGGTCTATTGGAAATTTGTCATCACTTACTAATTTTCGTATTTGGATTAATAAAGTTAATGGTTCCATTCCATTCGGGATGGGCAATCTCACAGAACTTTTGGACTTTATTGTTAAGCTCAAATGAACTAACTGGTTGTCCATCAGAAGCATTTTGTCAGTTGTCAAAGTTAGGAAGGTTGGCTGTCAGTTACAATCAACTAATTGGAAGCATTTAATTGGAAGCATTCCTACATGCATTGAAGAATTATCAAATCTGTACCCTTTGGATCTTCAGTCTAATTCATGGAAGGGTTTTGTATCACAACATCACTTCGTTAACCTCACGATGTTAATGTACTTGTATATTTCTTCAAAGTCTGACTTGGTCTTAAATATTAGTTCCGAATGGGTTCCTCCGTTTCAGCTCGAAGATTTGTTCATGGACTCCATAAAAGTAGGAGCCAAGTTTCCCAAATGGCTACTAACACAGAGAGACATTACATCCGCGAGTTTTTTAACGGAAACATAACGTAATACTTACTTTCAAATCATGTAACCTCAATAGCTAAAAGAAATTAGTTTGTTTGATTGGTAAGTTTCTAAAAACATAAAAAGTTGAGTGATAAAAAAATTGATTTCCCCATTTTAATATCTAAATTCTATCAAAAGTTGAGATTTTGTTTTTTTTTTTTTTGCTCTGAAAATTGCAAAATCATACATATGTTGGTCAATTACAATCATAAAACTACAGTGATAGAATTGGTTTCGCTCTACACATCTCAAAACTCAAATACAACAATTTCTTATACCCTAATAGCGATACTGCTTTGATCCTCGGTGATTTGGTTCAGGGACAGCTTCGCTTGACAATAAAGAACTCTGCATACGCCGGCCGTCAGGTTCTTCATGGAACTTGCTCGAGTGTATGTATGCCTTGATATTCATGGCCACATTGGCGAGTTCTGCTTGTTGCTCAAGTGCAGTAACAAAGTTCTTAGAAACGATGTTAAGTATCTTCTTAAATTGCGATCTATATCTTCTGTATAAAGCAAAGCCTGCCATTTCAAGAAAGGCCTGCAGTGAAACAGCAGTGTATATAAATTGGCTGGGAGCATTCAAAAATCTGGCAATCCAGGCCCAGCCTTCTTCGATTCCATGTGGGTTCTTAACCCCATCAACTTCAGTCTGAACAAGTGCTCCGTATAGCCTCATTCATGACCATACTCGTTCTACATAAGTATCACGATTTTCGAGCTCAGAGTAACTCGTACACTTTGGAACAGTGTATATGCAGACTCTATTTAATTCAACAAGAAGAATGTCCATGGCATGTGGAACCTATGATGTAACAAGAACAACAACTTAAGCACAAGCGTAAACAGATTTCTTGAAGCTTCCAGAAGGATTGACACAATGAGATACTATCTTCTCCGCAAACATTGCTAAACTGGATCGTGGGTTTGTTGAATTGGAGATAAATGTGACGAGTTCTATTGCTTTTCCTCTAACACTTTCAATTGTCCCAATTATCTGTCTGATTCGTCTAGCTATCAGCATTTCATGGCCACGAAGATCCATATTTTTACACAATGCCTCAGTTTCAGCAGCAACTTGTTTGTATATTTGTGATATTTGTTCCTCCAACTTCAAAGCACTTTCTGCACCTTTGAGAAAAGTCCCTGAAAATGCTGCCTTTTTTGCCCCATCAACCCTAGTTCTCACTGTTTGTGCTGTAGCTTCCAGGGGAGTTGCTAATGCAGTAGCCATTTTTGAGTTTTCAACAGCCAACTTCTCCTCGGCTTTATTTGCTGCTCTCTGAGATTCCAGAGCTTCTTGGTCAAAAAACGTGTATTTCAGGACACGCAACCCTGCCTGGAGTTCTACCAGGACCGGCCGACCAGCCCCATGGTCAACACCGGCATGTAAATCATGCTAACCGTGCGGTAAGACCCAGTGGCTGGGCTTCCCAGCGATACGCAAGATACACCACACCCTGTCTTGGTCAAAGTTTCCACTGTCTCTCCAACATGGCTACACGCAGGGGGCGGATGAGGTTCGAACCCGTGACCCTTTGGATCAACGCTAGGCCTCGTTTCCACTGAGGTAGCTCTCACGCTCATTCCAGAGCTTCTTCTGCTCTCTTCATTTCAGCTTCTAGTCTAGCTTTCATCTTTGCTTCTGCTTTAGTCTTCTCTTGCCTCTGCGTTTCTTCTTGACATCTTTTGGCTTCTTCAACAACCGCATAATCTCTTAATCTTCTTTCTTTTATTAGAGATCTGTGTTCATGCCGCCTCTGTACAGCTGTTAAATATATACTTGTTAAGATCTTCTGCAACTGTACGCTGCTAATTACAAATCAAGCTTTTTCTCAATTATCCTGCATGCTTCACTATGTTTCTCTACACGAGCAATTGCAGAAGTAAACTTATCATTTCCATCTGCCAGATTTGCTTTTAGATTTGACATTTGGTTTCTAACTTTCTCCATAACAACAAGACAATGTTCATGGGTTAGCTCAAATAGTTCACCTTCAACTAACCCCACTTTGTCCATCAAATATGGTTGGCCGTCATGCACCAATCCATGCTCATAATCCTCACTGTCACTAATATTATCTGTCATAGCCTCTGTATCAGAAGCCTGGAGAATAACAGTACCATCCTTAGAGACCAAACCAATACTGGTAGAACCGGTCTTAAGAAAAGAAGATGTCTTAAGGCGTTTCTTCATTGGCATCTTGTTATTCGATGTATGTGACGCCCCCAGATCCGGGGTCGGAGATCTAGGCGCTCACGGTCCATTTTCCATTAGTAACATACCTGTTCTTGCACATAATATATATAACACAGCCATCGACCACACAATAAACTCACACCACACTCACACACACAGGTTAGAACCTCAGAAACGTCACACGTTGATTAAACAGTAATAATGTTATCAGAGTTATTACAGACCGAATTAAATAGTATTTATGCTACCAGCAACACTTCGATATGAAGCGAAGTTGGCGGCTTGAAAGTTTGTTACGATACACTGCCTTGCACAGGTCATACTGATAAATAAAACGAACTAACAAAAGCTGCCAACCAATCCGGCTAATGGGGCCTACCGGTGGAATCTCAAGTGGTGGCTCGGGCCTAGTCACCTGCTTTCGAACAGTCTGCCTGGGTCTTGCCATTTCGCTTAGCTGTTGTGTTTGTAAAATTTGAAAACAAGCAAGCGTGAGCAACTATAGCTCAGCAAGAAATATATATATAAGGTAAGCAATATAACATTTCATATGATTGGCAGTTGATATACTTGTTTGTTTCAATCAGTTATAAAATCACTTGTCATAGTTGATAAATCTCGAAGGTGCAACAATATGTGCCCTTGTTTTCAAAATAAACTTGCAGTTCTAGATACTGCATTGAGTCAACATCTTTCTCATCAAAATAGAACACTATCAGCAACTTGGCACAAAAGCCAAAGAAGCAGTGTCAAAGCATTTTTCCAAAATGGAGGAATGGGACTTAAAGAAAACACAAAACCTGACAAGGATTGACAATGATCAGTCGCCACATCCAAGTCTAATCATCCGCGGGTCTTCTCTACCGGTAGAAGGATAGAAACTACATCCGTAACTATCCCTCGGGTGAAAACTACATCCGTAATCACCCTCGATGAAAACTACATCCGTAATCATCCTTCGGCAACACCTGGGCCGGAATAATAAGTGATGGACCGCCTGGCTCACGGCCGCTTACACATCCCGGGAATCGTTCGTCAACGGTTCCCACACCTGCCAGAGTCCGTTTTTCTTTTCTTTTAAAACTTGATTATTGAAAACAGAGTAGTTGAGGTCCGACATCAGTCGACCGATGATTCTTGAAATCATACAAGAAGCAGAATCTGACCGGGGGTTTTCGAAAATGTTTTGAGTTCGAAAGAGTTCGAGTTTTGAAAGAATTAAAAAGTATCTTGGATTAACTTGTTTTTAAATAATGAACAATGATTAATAAATAATATTTTAAGATTTAATATTAATAATTAAATAAATAATTATTCGATGAAATAAACTTTTAATCCAAGATAGGGTTTCGAGTATTTACGAAGATATAACAATAGTTATTTGAGTATACGATACCACCCGAATGACCCTTCGGGTTTTCGCAATCTAGATACGATATAATAATATACCGCTCCCCGGTCAATAGTATATACGGACCGCTACGACCTCTATTGCTAGAGTCGTTGTCCGAAGAAAATGTTTCAATCTATGTTCAAGGGGTAAAAGCATACATGTACTTGTTCAATCTCAATTGCATCAATACTTTGATAAACATAGCATTTGATATAATTTGAAAACTACAAACACAACAGTAAAAGTCCTTGTATATGGATAAGTTTTGAAAAGTAAACTTGCCTTGGTTTGGTTGGGATGGTCGAGCGTGCGGATTCGAACGATCTATACATAAGCAATATTCGTTCGTTAGTACCTTAACAATATCGCTTTAATTATGGGGTTTTAAGGGGGTACAAAATTAACTTAACGACTTCGTCTTATGACTCTCTAACCCCACTATAGGTTCATGTCATCACTCGATTACGCTCGTCACTTAATCGACTTAATTTAGTTACCACTTTCGAATCATGACCACTAACCCTAGAATCATGTTCCACTAATCGACTTTTTCCATTGCGCGAATTTTACTCTAGCATTTTTATAAAATCCAAAAATTCATATTTTAATCCAATTCCTTTTGGGTGGTCTTTACCACTGCATTCCCTACATTCGCAAATTTTTCCATGATCCCACATATATTTTTAGGGGTTTAAACAAGGTTCACAAGGGGGTCACTTAATGCAGTCCATAGTCCAGAAACAAAATTCACTCCTCCGGCCATACCTAAAAATCTACACATCACCTAGCTATGAACCTTACATTTCCAGAAACTACATTCAATTATCTTTCCAACAATATATGGTAGGACATCAGGGGACATCATTTGGGGGTTCAAAATCGTGCTACAATACAGATCAAAGTTCCTGGACAAAACTCAGCAAGCTCAAACTACTTAGATCAACCATTTTTTCATACTTCCATAACATAATCACCACTTAATACACTTAGATCATGGTTCATAACACTCATGGAGATATATATATTAACCATAGTCATAAAAGTCACAATCTCAACATCAAAACTCAAGATCCATGCTACCCAATACATATACATCCAAGATTAGTCCTAAAAAACATGGATTTACTACCATACTATATAAACAATACATAACCAAGGGGGTTTATGATTTGTATACCTTCTTGAGTAGCTAAAGACCTTGGGTGGGCTTTACAACAACTAAGAACACTGGGATGAGCCCTCACAAACCTTAATCCTTCAAGATCTAAAAGATAACAACTTTGGTTAACACTTCTTTAAACCTTCAACAATTTTTATCTCAAGAATCAATGGATGAAATGCTATGAAATTGATACCATACCTCTATTATAATGCAAGGAAGCCCTAGGATTTTTGCTTGAGGTTGTAGGTGAGGAAAAGATGGAGAGAAAATCTCTCTCCTCCTTCTCTTGTAGTTCGGCCGAGAGCTTCTAAGGGGGGGGGAGAGTGTTTTCTTTGTGTTTTGTTTTGAAAGGAATAAAATGATATGTATGGTATGTATTATTGTGGGGATTAGATGTGGTTCACATGTTGCCAAGCTAGGGTCTAGGTTGTCTCCCCATGCCCTATTGTCCCCTAGGTTACAACACCCATCACACATGTCACTATTCACTTCTACTTTATGCTTTCTAGCTTCTTTTCCTAACTAGCTAGTTACATGGCACTTGCATGTAATTTCTTTCCTTGTATTATTATTCTCCCACCAATGCTTGTTATTTAATCTTTACTTCGTATCGTATCTTAATTAATCTCTCGTAATAATATTTTGTCGCGTAGAGATTTCCCCTATAATTCCTTAAGTACTTATTGTGTAAATTCCTCGAATGTCCATAATTCCTTGTCACAATTCTTAATAAATCCTTTAATACTCTAACCATTCTCAAATCCCAAGTTTTGTAAATATTACTAACCATAAGACTCCTGCCTTCACAATCTTCCTTTTTATATTACATAATAAATGCAACAACGCAGTTTCTCAGATAATCAATTCTATTAATCAACAGGGATGACTAGAAAGGTTCCATAATGACAATGTCACAAGATATTAAATAAAAGGAAATATTACCAAAAATTAGGGTTCTTACAATGTAAATCAATAAAGAATCAACAAGTAAATCATAAGCTGTTTGTGAAGAAAAACAAAGATAAAATTGTATTGATCATCATAAAGTTTGTTACAAGAACAACTGAAAAGAATATTTACAGCTTAAGCTAGAGAGAGAGATGATCTGTTTCGTCTAATCTATATATACTATATTCTAAGCTAGCTTCTAGACTATTCTCTATAACTAACTAAGAGTTCGTTATGCCATGCTGGCACTGGCATTGGCGGGAAAACAAACTAGAGACTAACAAAGACTAACAGTGACTAACAGTGACTAATAGTTGAGCTTAACTTAACATTATTGGGCTACTTCTATGACTGGGGCTGCTGCTGTGACTGTTGATCCATAGGACTAGTAGTATATTTAACACCCCCCCCTCAAGTTGGAATGGATAGAAGGATACATTCCTAACTTGGATATAAGAATGTTAAACTGCTGAGAAGGTAGAATCTTGGTAAAAACGTCAGCTAACTGACTTTGAGTAGGAAGATAATTGAGCTGAATAAGTCCCTCAAGAATTTTATCACGAGTGAAATGACAATCAATTTTAATATGCTTAGTTCGTTCGTGAAATACTGGATTTTTAGCTATATATATAGCTGACTGATTATCACAGTGTAAGGTGATTGGCTTTAAATTTGAAACTCCCAGCTCTTCTAACAATCGAATGGTCCAGGTAGCTTCAGATGATGCTGAAGCCATTGCACGATATTCAGATTCAGAGGCAGAACGAGATACAGTGCTTTGTTTCTTAGATTTCCAAGCAATTGGTGAATCACCAAATAACAAGATATATCCAGTGATTGATCTTCTGGATTCTGGACATGAAGCCCAGTCAGAATCAGAGAAAGCCTGTAGGGTGAGATGATCTGCAGACTACAAGAGAATACCTTGACCCATTGAATGAGCAACATACCTGAGTGTATGTTGTAAAGCATGTAAATGAGGTGACCTTGGCTGTTGCATAAACTGGCTAAGAAATTGAACTGCATAAGCTAGGTCAGGTCTTGTATTAGTAAGATATTTCAACTTTCCAACATATGATCTGTAAACATCTGGATTGGAAATAAGATCTCCATCTGTTGAAAGCAATTTAAGATTCAAAGGTAATGGAGTAACAGCCTTAACAGTAAGATCAAAAGGGCAATCTGTAAGTAGTTCCTTTGAAAATTTGTTCTGACTCAAGACAATACCATTGTGCTGGTAACCAACTTCAATTCCTAAAAAATAATTCAGAATGCCAAGATCTTTGATACTAAAAGTATCATCCAGAAACTGCTTAAGGGAGTTAATAGTAGAACTATCGGAGCCAGTAATGATTATATCATCGACATAAACAGCTGAAGGTAGTGTTTTTCGTAAGTTCGTTCACAGGGAAGGACTCTCAATATTGATTCCAAGTAGATTATCTCTTACAATCTAGAAGTGTGTAAATGGGGGGTTTTGAGTTTGGTTAAGGTGTTTTATCAAACACCTTGCATACAATAACTAAATTGCTACAAAAATACAACTAAGTTAATGGCAACTATCCAAATTTACCAACACAACAACACAATGAATAAATTAGCAAGATAAGAGATATTTGACCCAAGGATAATGCAACTCAAGCACTTCAACCCAACAACAAGCAAAATTATATCCAACTCTACCTAACCAAGATAATTGGTGAAGCACACAATCACTTATTTCTCTTCCATTATAAACACTAATTTAGTGAAGCACATAAATTAGCTCTTGTAACACCCCCAGATCCGGGGTCCGGGATCCGGTCGTTACGGTTTCCAATTCTATCCACAACACTTGAACTTTCCTTAACATAAAATAAATTACATCTCTATGACCCAACACAACAATGTAAAACACACCCGTTATAGTCCCAGAGATGAAATCAGAGTAACAATCAAATTTTATTAATCACATTATGAGTTCTTACAATCCAAAAGAATTTCAATATAAATACATACTCTTTGCCATCCATTTACATAAGTCATACTAGACCATATACTTGGTACTGAAAGAATAAATATATCCTACCAATAGCTTCTTCTTCAGCTCTGGTAGTCTCATCGTCCTCGCCCGCGTCGAGTGCGCCTTGTGCGAGTCATCTGGTCTAGCTGTTGTTGTGATATAATAATAATGCAAGGGTGAGCAATAGCCCACCAACAATAATATATAACTGAACGATAATATATAATAGTTCAAAAGTATCTTTCAAACCATATGCCATGCATTTACGGAAATGATGCCAGTATAATATGAACGATGAAGTTACAAGGTAACTTAAAGTATTTGTTTGTAGAAATATCTGCTACATCAAAAGTAAGCGAGATATTCTCATTGTTATTAAGAAGAGGAACTTGCATGAAAAGGTTGCAATTCCAGTTATGAACACTTTTCCAGCTCTGCCAACAGCAATCATGTTACAGGAAATAAATAAGTTTGGATGATGAACCAATGAGGGAGTATTCACCGTGCCCGTTATTCCAATCTTGATGATCAGTCGAGATCGTACAGCTCAAATTAGATTTACTACCGGTAGAAGGAAGAACTGACGGCTTTACTTGTATACCGCCTTACTAGCTCTCCCCGGCCAACGGTTGGGCCAAAGAGGATGGACCGGCGCTACTCGGCCTCTTACACGACTCCTAGTTCAAATAGAATTCATGATTCTGAATGTAACGTTCGTCCCCCTTTCCCCAAGTATAATACTTGTTGATAAGACTCTACAAGGTAGTCGTATCTAGTTGGAAAGGAAAATTCACCAATAAATTCCAAGTTGTGGCTTGGTATCGAATATCAACTTGTTCCAACAATCTTACCTCTCGAAAGATGAGAAGGTAAACAACGACTTAATAAGTCAACAACACCCGAGTTGCGAGTGAAGAGAATACTCTATGACCGAGAAGTCGACAAGATAAATAACATTTTTCCAAGTAAGGTTCCCTTATTATCAGGGAGGTAGACTCAAAGAAGAATGATGTCTGGGAACCTTTCTTGATATAAGATTAATAATAATATGACTCCGAGATATTTTCTGTAATAATCGAAGAAGATAAACCTTATTGAGGTTATTCTAAGTATGAAATAAAAATTCAGAGAATATTTATTGAATTAAAAATATTAAAAGAATATTTAAGAATATTAAAGGATATCTTTAATCAGGGTATTTCTCAAAATAATCCCTGGTGAAACATCAGGAGAATATTTTTTGAATAAATAAATATTTAAATGAATATTCAAAATAATATTCATTAATTAATAGGGCCTGAAAAGAATACTTAAGATAATATTCATAATTAATTAGGAATTTAAATGAATATTCAAATAGTAATATTCATTTAATGAATAATATTCTAAATGAATATCAGGTAATATTCATTTAGTAATCCAAGCCCTAAAGGAATATTCGAGATAATATTCGATAAATAAATTAGGCTTCAGATGAATATTTAAAATAATATTCATCAAGTAATTAATATCTTAAATGAATTTTCAAAAGTAATATTTATTTAATAAAATAATATTCTAAATGAATATCCAAATAATATTCATTTAGTAGTCTCATGTTTAGAAGAATATTCGAAATAATAATCGATAATCAATTCGACTCTGAATGAATATTGAGAAATATTATTCGTCGAATGGTTACGTTCAAATAATTATTTGAAGTAAGGATCGTTAAATAAATAATCTCGAACGAATATTCAAATAATATTCGTCGCCCGAATAAGGGAAAATATTTACTTAAATATTTTCCTTCGAGGTAATCTTAATATATCAAGAAATATTGACTCCCGGTCTATAGTTGATGAATAAGATATATACACCCTTCTCTGAGGGTCTTACAATAACCGGCTTATAATTGATACGTTAGCTGTCTAATTTATAAGCCAATAAATAATCAGGGAATAAGCATAATGATATAACTTGAAAGTAGGCATGCATGCTATGGCATATGTACAACAGAAAACATATATATATATATATATATATATATATATATGTATATATATATATATATATATATATATATATATATATATATATATATTTAATCACAACAACAGCCTAAAAGAAGGGAATTGAAACTTGCCTGGTAGTCGAGTACGGTAAGGGGTAGTGGTAGCGGGTCCCGGGTCAGCTTGGTGATCTATAAATAGCCAAGGCATTTGGGATTAATCACTTAACATATTAAAAGTTAAGTTGTACTTAAATCGAAACACGTTCTCGAGTTATCTCGTTATATCCCTTTTAGTGGATTCTTTTTTATCACTGATCTGACCCGACATTCGTTCGTTAATACGACATGTCACTGTACTTATACTTGGGATATACTTAAGTCATACGAGTTCTAAGGTCGATCGTTACAAATCAATATTATGCTCCGAGTTTTATCGCCCGTTTTCTAAGTGTTTTACCGAAGTTATAATCAAGCGGGTTTTTAGGGGTTCGTTTGCGATTAACTTTGATTCGAACATTTTTATAAAATCGGAAAAAGATCCGTTTCACATGAGGTTTTCTCTCACACCTTCCTTTTTACCTCTAGTATTTAATTACCAAGATTCGCCACTGACTTACGTATTTTACGAGGGGTCAATTTTAATAACGAACTCGTACTTACGGTTTCGAACGTCTTTTAGTGAATCGGCCATAATTCCTAAACCGTAAGTCCGTTTCACATGATCTTTATATCAAAACGAAGCTTATAACATGATCTATCTTGCCATGGCAGAACATGATACTGGACAGTGACTTATGGCTACTGTCAAACATGATTTCTTAAGGTTAACAAAAATCGGGCATTACGACGGCTA
The DNA here is from genome assembly GCA_036435485.1 of Saposhnikovia divaricata. Lineage (NCBI taxonomy): Eukaryota > Viridiplantae > Streptophyta > Magnoliopsida > Apiales > Apiaceae > Saposhnikovia > Saposhnikovia divaricata. The sequence continues at coordinate 61,679,138 of CM071594.1, forward strand.
TAAATCGGACGTTCCAAAAATCACAATCAACAACCCAAGCCACACCGGGCATCTAAACAACTTATAAACATATTAAGCACCTCAACAAGTCCAGAAGCCACTGATTTTAGTATCAAAATCATCATGATAATCAAATCACTAAATCACTAACTAAACATGCTTATAACATGAACATAATCATAACTAAGCTAGATCCATCAAGAACATGCTTAAAACTCAAAGTAGATCTAGGGTTTTCAATTCTTATACCTTCCTTGGAGTATGTAATAGCCTCACAAATCTTGGTATGGTCCTTGGATAGCCTTAAGTTAGCTAGGATCAACCATGAAAACAAGAAAAACAAAGATTAGTTCTTGAAAACACTATTCATCATCATCTTTGATGATTTATTTGAAAATGGAAAAAGATGAATTTGAAGCTGAAATTTCTAGTGGATCTAAGCTATGATATGAAGTACTCACCATAAATATTTCAAGATCAAATGATGGTTGGAAGCCTTACTTCTAGCACCTTGGCAGAATTTTTCAAGGAAGAAAGGAAAATGGAGAGTTCTTTGTGTTTGCTTGGTTGTTTTGATAATAATTCATAAAGTGATGAGCCTTGGATGATATCTCATCTCTTTTTACTTTATTAAAGTGCTTTTGGAATGAATGGTGAGATTTGAAAGCATGTGTAGCACTTGGATTGATTTATGGCTAACTAGAGTTTGATTTGGCTAACTACTAGTTCAATCCTTAACATGCTAGTTACTTAGCCCACTTGGTTGCTAGATATTTATCTAGTAGCTTATGCATGACTCTTGCTTCCACTATTTGTTTCTTTTGTCCGGTTATTGCTCGTTTCGATTGATCGTTCGGGCGAATAACTAAGTAGTTTTACCTCTAGGGTTTACCGGGAAATTTCTCGATATTCATAATACCTTCCCCAATCCTTAATATAATCCTCGTGATGACCATGTAGGATATTTAATCTCGATACGAACTTAATCCGTAATCTAGGATTCGTTCGCTTTATTGATTAATCACGTTATAACGTTTTAGCGGTTTCTAGAACGCTTGTTTCACTGCCTCAGTGGTTTCCTACCTTCATTCTTAAATCAAATATAATAACATCCCAAAATATCAAATCCTCAAAGTTAATATCTCAATTCTTGGATTATAATAATATTTAATCCACTGTCCGGTCAAATATTATACCGAAAAAGAATTTGGAATTTCTGAATTCCGATCGTCTCTGCATTCACTTATTTCCTTCGCCTATTACTAATATGACTTCGAAACATCCATATCACGTCCCGTACATAGGGTGGCGTGAAAAGTTTTCCAACTTACAAAATCACTATTCATCCACCAAATTACTATGCACGTACGGAAAACACTATGCACGTACGGGAAATACTATGCACGTATGGGAAACACTATGCACGTACTCATTTCCCTTCAAGGATCCATTAACTCCTTCCTGGATGGTAGATTATTCTTATCTAGGTCCTCAACCATCGAATTACTCTATTCTGACAATATACCAATGCATCAGGATCATTGTCCAAAGCAATATCCATTCATTACAATCATTGTTCTTTGAAACCACCATTCATTAGAGCTGGTGACCTTGTTGTCGGAATCATTGTTCCTCATTTTATCATTACTTAATAAAAATTTTTAATTATATCCAAAATTTGGGGTTCTTACAGTCTCCCCTCCTTAAAAGGATTCCGTCCCGGAATCAGGTAGGAAGCAAAGAGTCGTTTGCCTGTCGTTCACTTTTTAGCTTCCCGGTCAATTCTTAGTCGTTCTACCCTTCCTCAGCACATCTTCTAGTGCTACAATCCATACTGTATCCTTTTTCCATCAACGTTGCTACTTTTCGTACAACTCACTATCCGGGTTATACTCTTACTCAGTCTTATCCTTATTGATACCTGCAGTAACATTGGTATCACTATCACCCTACGAATTCGGAGGTAACCTCGCTCGTACTGTGCATTTCCTGATTGCTTTAATCTTCGCAATCTCGATCAATATAGAGAAGTGGAAAGATTTATTGAGAGATCACTATGATCAATTGAACATTTGTTATATTGCCTAGTTAGTACAGAAGGGGGCCAGCCTTTAGTACTTGACAAGCAATTAAACAAGTTATGGTATTCCACTTAGACTTCTATCACATAGACAGATAGTCACGTAGCAGTACCTCCCCTCCTAAAACGGTTGTTCTTCTCAATTCATAAAGAAGATGAATAAGAGAGAAGAAGAGAACAGAGTTCTAAAGGATTATAGAAAGCTTTCATGATTGTAGAATATCATACTCAGAATTTACCCTTGAACTATAGAGGTTTATCAAAGAAGAAATTAATCATAATTATATCCAATACTATTTGATCGCAATCTCACGTGACAACATATCTTGCTGCTTTGTCCATTATTCTATGGACAAATACTCTTGTTCAATCTTAGCGATACTCACATTCGGGAAATCCTTCAACCTTTCAGGTTAAATCTTAGATTTCTCACTTGACATCATTATTACTGACATCCCATATCATGTTACTAGCTTTTTCATAACTATAATATTGATACTATCAGGTTGTCATCCTGAGAATTCATTAGAAAACCCATTCATAACATTCCTTGCTTCTCATTCCATAGTTGCTTTCCCAGCCTTTTCTTTATCAATCACATCCTTCTTATTATCTGATTCTTACTCATTTCTATTATTTACTTTTACCTTTACCTCTTTATTGAGACACCTTTTTGCACTTGGTACCTCCTTATCGGTATTCCGTCACATTTATTCTATAATCATCACGTTATTCCAATTTAAACTTTCCGAAATGAATCTGGCCCGATCCCTTTAACTTAGATTCATATAATCTACTTCTGCCAACCTTGTTTCTCATCACTTGTTCTTTTCTATCCGTAGTTTTCCACAAGTTGTCTTTCGTAAGTCAGACCAGGTCGTATATCTACATGCTCGTACTCCTATCATCTGTTGAACATCTGCATTTTACTAGCGTAGCCTTGCCACATGAAAACCTGTTATGACCGTGCTATAAGTTTTGGGGGTAAGGCTGGCTCGAATACCGCCGTCCGAACACTTTAAACTCTCAGGTGGCCCAATTAGTCTCGGGCTCAACCGCCCTTCCCTCCAAGTCTCATTAATTCTTTCCATGGGAATATCTTTAACATCATGAATCATCAACCTCATATTCTCTATCTTGTTTGCGTAGAAGTACACTAACATAAACTTGTTTGTCATTCATCAACATGCCATTTAGTTAATCAATGGCAGCACTTTCTTTTTCTTTACATTGTCATCTACTTTCTTAGAAGAATCACCATCGCTTGTTGTTTACGTAGTGCATTAATAGCTAACCCTACGGGTTTCAAATCCCTTAGGGAGACAAAGTAATCACTATTCCTTATCCATAAGGAACACTTTCTGAACTTGATGTAGATATAACATGAAGTAGATAGAATTGCAGAAGAGTTTCAAGCATCGCAGCTAGGTCCGGTTGATGAAACTATCACTTATGCATCTTCCATAAAAGACTGGAAACTTAACGGTTTACTTCATCAATTTTGTACCATGGTCCTGGTTTGCCTCAAAACGGGACCTTCTAAGGTACGTAATATGCTTAAGACTCCATCAGGAACCGAATCTTTACTTAAACTATTATTACCTTCGATTCTTGCACAATCATCAAAAGGAATGTAACTTCCTCCACTCCAATATGACCTTCAAGGTCTTTCCAAATATCATTTTGTTTCTTCGGTATGAACATTTATAATTATTCCTTTATACTTAGACTGTCGGCCACCTCATTGGCCTTTCCTGATAATAATAATTTCTGGTAATCCTTGTTCTCTGGATATATTCCAATTCAAACATTTCTACCTCATTCCCATCATTGTTGGGTGAAAGCATTCTCCCTTAAGCTCTGCTGATGGAGAAAAATATATTTATCAGTCTTTCTCCATAAGTCATTGCTTCCACCTACCCGTGGGAACTTTATCACGTTTATTCCCAATCCTACTTAGGATACTTCTCTTCTTAGTTCTTTCCTTATCTTAGGATAATCTCAACCTTTATAGGTTCAATCCATACTTCCTCAGGGTTTCACACATGCCTCGTCTGGCATAATTATTTCTATGTCATATATTCCCTACCAAACTTCCATTTTGAACTTCAGAATATTACCTTTTTCCTTGTAAGGTTTCATAGGTCATCCTCATCATTCCTCCTGTATTTTCTGGGTACAGTGTATATCAAAATGTCATTGATCAATACTCTAATAATTCTATCTATGTTCTTTCCAGAACTCTTTTTAATAATCCTTACCGGTCATTGTTGCCTTAGCAATTCCAACTCATATCATCTGAGTTCATAATGTCGTTATTAGGGTTAATGCCATCCTTTGTGCATTCCCCAGGGTTTGTCTTAATTTATGGATATTCTATCCTTAATTCAATTGCCAAGGAATTCTTGCATCCTATACTTGGCAATAAAATCATGTATCCTTAATAAGGGTCTCTTTTAAATCATTCTCATTTGATAATCGATCGGTGGCTTAATGCTAACCTCTTCTTTCAGATAGTTGTCAGCCTATTTGACCTTCCAAAAGACAACGTATGTCTATCTGCTCTCTTACAGAACTTGGTAATGGTAACAAGGATGTTCTGGAAGATATTGATCGAGTTCAACGTGAATCTCTTAGTACTTATCGTTTTTCTCAAAGGTACTTGCCTTAGACAAAATTTCTACAGCATACTGATCCATCTATGACCATTTCTATACTCTCTTCATAAACCTTCATTGTTTACTTCCCTTGGTCATACTATATTCATGGTATTTATAATACCATAACATCATACATCTCAAGTCATTATACTTCTATTTTTACTCGTAATCTTGGGCAATCATATACACATGAATCACTTTAGTACGGGTGACCCCATTCCAAAAAGTCTAGTTAATTCTCAATCCAAACATGGGTTGCAAAGGGTTCAGTAGAAGATTCCTACGATCTCATTAATATTTCCTTTATAACAAAAGCCCTTGCAGTCGGCGCTTACTTAGAAGCAACCCTGCTTTGTCCTTTCATTGCTGGTCTAGTCACTTGATAATCCTTTGTGACTTGGCCTCAACTGACCACACTAAAATAAAAATATATGGTTTTTGGGGTTGGCTAATTAGCATTACTTTTCTAGCAATTGCTGGCATAGTGCCTTCTACTTTGATACCTTTCTACTTTTCCAAAACTTTACTCCATATAGGTCTTAATCGACTTCTCGGCACCGTCTCCGGTTACCTTTCCTCCACTTCTATCTTTTCAACTATTCTTATCAATCCCACGTGCCACGCAAGCTTACCATTCATGGTATAACAGCCTTTTCACTTAAGTCAATCCCGGAGTTTCTCAGTCCGACTGGTTTCTTACTTACATTTCCTGTTTTCGTCCAATCTCACTTCATCATTGTATTTCTACAATCAATCGCGATAACCGGGGTCTATCCACCAACCCATATAGCGGCTACTTTACCCAATTCACGGGGTTCGCCCCAGTTTCTACTCTCTTCCATGATGTTCTCTGATAATCAGAAAGACAAGATTTGCCAAAATTCGATGAATTCCCTTTTTTTTGAATCAGGGAAATTTTGGTCAATCTATTCACCTACTGGTAACATTAAGGAGACCAATTTCGAAACCTGAAGAATAGTTCTATGAACCTCCAAGCAGGTAGAACCATAAGCAGTCATAATTAACGAAATAATCGTCATCAGGTTGGAAGTTTAACCACTGGAGAGGAACCAATTATATACATCCTTTAGAGGGGAATCAACAGTTTCAAACTGAAACCAGTCACAACTTCCTGATACCTATATGTCCTGATATTCAATATTACCAAATGTTAGTCTACCCAACCACTAGTCTCAGCAGGAACCTTACCGTCGGAGTTGGTTGTTCCAAAAAATTTGGCACTACTAAGGCCATCCGAACCTGGTGAACCGTGTTGTCCAAATGCATCCGCCAGTACTTTGTCATGCTGCGCAAGCACACATCCTAATCCTTTATGTGAAGCGTCGTTGGAAGCACAAAGTCTCCTTTTTCCATTAAGCAATGCCAACTCTTGGTCATTACCACTTTCATCTTTTAGCTCCAGGAAGATTTTCTCACATTTTTCCCTTTAACTGCTGATCGTATTACTTGATCCATTATAATTCCGTGTCGGAGTAAACTTAAGGTAACTACTATAATCCATTCAAAGAAAAGAAAGAATTTAATATTCCTCTGAATCACATGCATCTAACGTTTCTGGTTCATCATTTAACTGAGTTGAATTAACTCTATACTCAGTCTCTGACAGTAGTCTAATTACGAGTTCATCTTGACTCACTGTTCTTTACCTCTGGTAGTTTCTGAGATCATCGTCTCGCTTACTACTTTATATAACTTTATCCAATCAGGCCATCACTTTCCACTATCTTTACTTTCGAAGCTGGTTCATTCATAATATGGACATTTCGCTGAATAAAACCACATCAACAATCTCAATTTGGTTTCATAAAATATAACCCATGAAATCTGCCTTCTCATGGCGACTTACCATTGACAATATTCACACTAATCCATTTATCCGATAATATGGCACTTGTTACCTCTATCTCAACTGCTCCTGGGTGCTCCCCGTCCCACATCGACGTCTTTGATAATCATGCATCATTCTAACTCCTTTCTCATTAATCTGAAAGTCTCTAAGGATCTTTATCTATCCCCATATAAGACCTCAAGTAATCCTTCTAATCTGTCTTAATTGCTGGTACTACCTCTCGTAGTCGGCTATAAATCCAACATAAAATTTCAATTCTCTTAATAATATCTCAGTTCTTTGTGCTCACTTCTCTGAGCAATATAATCTTAACTCTCGCTATCCCTCTGTCTACAGCCCTCATTTCCTTGGAGTAAACTCCTCATCCTCAATAGGATTCTCCTCTGCTGGAACCTCTTTCGAGTCCTCAATAGGGTACTCTATCGAATTCACAATCTGATCGTCAGCATATAATAAAACATCATCATGCTGCTGCTCGTACGCCTCAAGGTCTGTCGCCTTACTAGTCGATACGAGAACGAGCTAAGTTACTATCATGATACTTAAGAGTTCCCATAAGGGTTTTATATGTCAATACTACTTGAAGTAGTCCGACTATGAACTTGGCAAGAGTTCTTATTATCTTAGTGAGTTTATTGTTTTAACGTCGCATCATCTCTGGGGTTTATAACGTACGCTCTGATACCACTTCTGTAACACCCCCAGATCCGGGGTCCGGGATCCGGTCGTTACGGTTTCCAATTCTATCCACAACACTTGAACTTTCCTTAACATAAAATAAATTACATCTCTATGACCCAACACAACAATGTAAAACACACCCGTTATAGTCCCAGAGATGAAATCAGAGTAACAATCAAATTTTATTAATCACATTATGAGTTCTTACAATCCAAAAGAATTTCAATATAAATACATACTCTTTGCCATCCATTTACATAAGTCATACTAGACCATATACTTGGTACTGAAAGAATAAATATATCCTACCAATAGCTTCTTCTTCAGCTCTGGTAGTCTCATCGTCCTCGCCCGCGTCGAGTGCGCCTTGTGCGAGTCATCTGGTCTAGCTGTTGTTGTGATATAATAATAATGCAAGGGTGAGCAATAGCCCACCAACAATAATATATAACTGAACGATAATATATAATAGTTCAAAAGTATCTTTCAAACCATATGCCATGCATTTACGGAAATGATGCCAGTATAATATGAACGATGAAGTTACAAGGTAACTTAAAGTATTTGTTTGTAGAAATATCTGCTACATCAAAAGTAAGCGAGATATTGTCATTGTTATTAAGAAGAGGAACTTGCATGAAAAGGTTGCAATTCCAGTTATGAACACTTTTCCAGCTCTGCCAACAGCAATCATGTTGCAGGAAATAAATAAGTTTGGATGATGAACCAATGAGGGAGTATTCACCGCGCCCGCTGTTCCAATCTTGATGATCAGTCGAGATCGTACAGCTCAAATTAGATTTACTACCGGTAGAAGGAAGAACTGACGGCTTTACTTGTATACCGCCTTACTAGCTCTCCCCGGCCAACGGTTGGGCCAAAGAGGATGGACCGGCGCTACTCGGCCTCTTACACGACTCCTAGTTCAAATAGAATTCATGATTCTGAATGTAACGTTCGTCCCCCTTTCCCCAAGTATAATACTTGTTGATAAGACTCTACAAGGTAGTCGTATCTAGTTGGAAAGGAAAATTCACCAATAACTTCCAAGCTGTGGCTTGGTATCGAATATCAACTTGTTCCAACAATCTTACCTCTCGAAAGATGAGAAGGTAAACAACGACTTAATAAGTCAACAGCACCCGAGTTGCGAGTGAAGAGAATACTCTATGACCGGGAAGTCGACAAGATAAATAACATTTTTCCAAGTAAGGTTCCCTTATTATCAGGGAGGTAGACTCAAAGAAGAATGATGTCTGGGAACCTTTCTTGATATAAGATTAATAATAATATGACTCCGAGATATTTTCTGTAATAATCGAAGAAGATAAACCTTATTGAGGTTATTCTAAGTATGAAATAAAAATTCAGAGAATATTTATTGAATTAAAAATATTAAAAGAATATTTAAGAATATTAAAGGATATCTTTAATCAGGGTATTTCTCAAAATAATCCCTGGTGAAACATCAGGAGAATATTTTTTGAATAAATAAATATTTAAATGAATATTCAAAATAATATTCATTAACTAATAGGGCCTGAAAGGAGTACTTAAGATAATATTCATAATTAATTAGGAATTTAAATGAATATTCAAATAGTAATATTCATTTAATGAATAATATTCTAAATGAATATCAGGTAATATTCATTTAGTAATCCAAGCCATAAAGGAATATTCGAGATAATATTCGATAAATAAATCAGGCTTCAGATGAATATTTGAAATAATATTCATCAAGTAATTAATATCTTAAATGAATTTTCAAAAGTAATATTTATTTAATAAAATAATATTCTAAATGAATATCCAAATAATATTCATTTAGTAGTCTCATCTTTAGAAGAATATTCGAAATAATAATTGATAATCAATTCGACTCTGAATGAATATTGAGAAATATTATTCGTCGAATGGTTACGTTCAAATAATTATTTGAAGTAAGGATCGTTAAATAAATAATCTCGAACGAATATTCAAATAATATTCGTCGCCCGAATAATGGAAAATATTTACTTAAATATTTTCCTTCGAGGTAACCTTGATATATCAAGAAATATTGACTCCCGGTCTATAGTTGATGAATAAGATATATACACCCTTCTCTGAGGGTCTTACAATAACCGGCTTATAATTGATATGTTAGCTGTCTAATTTATAAGCCAATAAACAATCAGGGAACAAGCATAATGATATAACTTGAAAGTAGGCATGCATGCTATGGCATATGTACAACAGAAAACATATATATATATATATATATATATATATATATATTCAATCACAACAACAGCCTAAAAGAAGGGAATTGAAACTTGCCTGGTAGTCGAGTACGGTAAGGGGTAGTGGTAGCGGGTCCCGGGTCAGCTTGGTGATCTATAAATAGCCAAGGCATTCGGGATTAATCACTTAACATATTAAAAGTTAAGTTGTACTTAAATCGAAACACGTTCTCGAGTTATCTCGTTATATCCCTTTTAGTGGATTCCTTTTTATCACTGATCCGACCCGACATTCGTTCGTTAATACGACATGTCACTGTACTTATACTTGGGATATACTTAAGTCATACGAGTTCTAAGGTCGATCGTTACAAATCAATATTATGCTCCGAGTTTTATCGCCCGTTTTCTAAGTGTTTTACCGAAGTTATAATCAAGCGGGTTTTTAGGGGTTTGTTTGCGATTAACTTTGATTCGAACATTTTTATAAAATCGGAAAAAGATCCGTTTCACATGAGGTTTTCTCTCACACCTTCCTTTTTACCTCTAGTATTTAATTACCAAGATTCGCCACTGACTTACGTATTTTACGAGGGTTCAATTTTAATAACGAACTCGTACTTACGGTTTCGAACGTCTTTTAGTGAATCGGCCATAATTCCTAAACCGTAAGTCCGTTTCACATGATCTTTATATCAAAACGAAGCTTATAACATGATCTATCTTGCCATGGCAGAACATGATACTGGACAGTGACTTATGGCTACTGTCAAACACGATTTCTTAAGGTTAACAAAAATCGGGCATTACGACGGCTATAAATCGGACGTTCCAAAAATCACAATCAACAACCCAAGCCACACCGGGCATCTAAACAACTTATAAACATATTAAGCACCTCAAAAAGTCCAGAAGCCACTGATATTAGTATCAAAATCATCATGATAATCAAATCACTAAATCACTAACTAAACATGCTTATAACATGAACATAATCATAACTAAGCTAGATCCATCAAGAACATGCTTAAAACTCAAAGTAGATCTAGGGTTTTCAATTCTTATACCTTCCTTGGAGTATGTACTAGCCTCACAAATATTGGTATGGTCCTTGGATAGCCTTAAGTTAGCTAGGATCAACCATGAAAACAAGAAAAACAAAGATTAGTTCTTGAAAACACTATTCATCATCATCTTTGATGATTTATTTGAAAATGGAAAAAGATGAATTTGAAGTTGAAATTTCTAGGGGATCTAAGCTATGATATGAAGTACTCACCATAAATATTTCAAGATCAAATGATGGTTGGAAGCCTTACTTCTAGCACCTTGGCAGAATTTTTCAAGGAAGAAAGGAAAATGGAGAGTTCTTTGTGTTTGCTTGGTTGTTTTGATAATAATTCATAAAGTGATGAGCCTTGGATGATATCTCATCTCTTTTTACTTTATTAAAGTGCTTTTGGAATGAATGGTGAGATTTGAAAGCATGTGTAGCACTTGGATTGATTTATGGCTAACTAGAGTTTGATTTGGCTAACTACTAGTTCAATCCTTAACATGCTAGTTACTTAGCCCACTTGGTTGCTAGATATTTATCTAGTAGCTTATGCATGACTCTTGCTTCCACTATTTGTTTCTTTTGTCCGGTTATTGCTCGTTTCGATTGATCGTTCGGGCGAATAACTAAGTAGTTTTACCTCTAGGGTTTACCGGGAAATTTCTCGATATTCATAATACCTTCCCCAATCCTTAATATAATCCTCGTGATGACCATGTAGGATATTTAATCTCGATACGAACTTAATCCGTAATCTAGGATTCGTTCGCTTTATTGATTAATCACGTTATAACGTTTTAGCGGTTTCTAGAACGCTTGTTTCACTGCCTCGGTGGTTTCCTACCTTCATTCTTAAATCAAATATAATAACATCCCAAAATATCAAATCCTCAAAGTTAATATCTCAATTCTTGGATTATAATAATATTTAATCCACTGTCCGGTCAAATATTATACCGAAAAAGAATTTGGAATTTCTGAATTCCGATCGTCTCTGCATTCACTTATTTCCTTCGCCTATTACTAATATGACTTCGAAACATCCATATCACGTCCCGTACATAGGGTGGCGTGAAAAGTTTTCCAACTTACAAAATCACTATTCATCCACCAAATTAATATGCACGTACAGGAAACACTATGCACGTACGGAAAACACTATGCACGTACGGGAAATACTATGCACGTATGGGAAACACTATGCACGTACTCATTTCCCTTCAAGGATCCATTAGCTCCTTCCTGGATGGTAGATTATTCTTATCTAGGTCCTCAACCATCGAATTACTCTATTCTGACAATATACCAATGCATCAGGATCATTGTCCAAAGCAATATCCATTCATTACAATCATTGTTCTTTGAAACCACCATTCATTAGAGCTGGTGACCTTGTTGTCGGAATCATTGTTCCTCATTTTATCATTACTTAATAAAAAGTTTTAATTATATCCAAAATTTGGGGTTCTTACAGCTCTCTTGACACTAGCAACCAATAATGAAGCACTATCAATTTAACCAAGTCAAGGAATTAAACAAAGAGAGGCTAGGACAAACCCAAGGATGAGAAGCTCAACCTAGGTATTTGCACTTGAATCTTGTGGATTTAGGTACACTAAATCTTGTGCTACTATAATGAATGAACTAACGATTACGTATTAGAACAAGCAATTAGCAATTGAAGATACAAGAAGAGTAAGGTGAAGCAACTTACAAATCTTCAAGCAAAATCATGAGCAATACATCACAAGCATTCAAGATAGAGTTAAATAAATCTTAATTAAATTGAAATGGGTTTTTGTACAAGAATTCCTCCTTGAGCCAAATATATGGAGTTAGTTACTCATAATCAATGTTAGATTATGAGTAATTGATGTATCTCTCTATACTCTACTAACCATAGTTTTTGTTCTTCAAGATGCCAAGAAGATGAAGTAGTGCTAGGTTAGAAGATATGATATATCCTCCATGTGTTTCCCCCAAAATACTATCTAAATAACCAATTTGGAAAGGGGCAAAACAGTCAATTCCCACTCTTTTTGGCACAGCACAAAACTCACACTCAGGTGCACGGCCGTGCACAGGAGTGTGCATATTTCTGCACTAAACTACAAAGAATTCACACCCAACTGCACAGCCGTGAATATTTTCTGCAACCCTTCAGGACCGTGCAAAATGAATGTGCACTTTTGGAACTTCAAAATCTCGCACTTTTAACCTACAACTTCTTGATCATGCATCTCCACTTCTAGCCTTGAAAAATCCTTGCTTTCAATCCCAAAATAAGTCAACATTTCAACAATTAAGCAAGTGACACTACAAATGGAAACAAAGCAAATATAAGTAAAATGCTCATGAAACTAAAATAAAATCAAGATAAAGAAATACAAAAACGTGTATAAAATACAAGTTATCAAATATTCCCCCACTTAAACTTTGCTAGTCCCGAGCAAACTAAATATAACCTAACCATATATTCCTAACTAGTACCACTTTCGTAGGTGATCACGGTTGCATTTGGCATATGCAACAAGCCCTTGGAACCCCTAGGTAGCCCTAGTGGACGAGTGAGGTCTCGTGAGGGTTTATAGATGATATACCCACAAAATCACAAAAATCACCAATAAACAAAAAACTAACAATACCTACTAATTAAGCTAACTACTACACTCACATGTCCGAGCCGTCTACTTGTAACTAAAATCAAACATATAGAGCTATTCACCTTGTCATCCACTAAAACGAGTTAACAACCAATTCAAGAATCAAGATAACACACCTTGTGCAAGATGTAACAAAGACATTAAAGATAGAATGAATGCACTTCAATCGTGAACACTAGACAAGATTATCACAAAGCATACACGGCTTCGCATTAAGAAGATGAAATTGTATGGTGAAAAATCTCACATCTCTCAATTATGCATCACACAAGTATGGGCTAGAGAGTTCACTCAACTCCAAGTCTAAATGCATGTGCTCTACTTGACCTTGCATGTTCACCTAAATTCCGGATTGCACCAAAAACAAGGAATTCATAAAATGGGTTGTAATGGGGCTTTGGTGAAGGTGTGAAAATTTAAGTTCAAGGAAGGTGTAAAAGTCTCGCTAGTTGAGTCAGAATGACGCTTGCTCGCTTCATCCAACAAATTTTCAAACTAAAGAATGTCTTCACTCATTTACAGTTACAAAACACAACCACATTTACCAAGAAATTTGAAACAAAATAAAGTACAAAGATTTATTGCTTTTTTTCTATTTTTTTCCTTTTTTTTACATTTTTTTTTACATCCCCTTTATTATTATTATTATTTTAGCAAAGGGAATGCATAACATAAATAAATACTACAAAGAACTTTGAACCACATCTAGATATACACATCAAACTAGTTCCCACTTACAATAATTAGAATTCTTCCTCTTTACAACTTCTCCAAATTCACATGCTCATCAATCAATTCTTTCCAAGACTCAACTAGCTCAACTAGGTCGAGAGTGAAGTATTTGGCTATGGCTCATGTATAAAAGGGGAGAGTGACGAAGAAAAATATGGATATAAGCTTCAAAGGGGGTAACTAGGGATTATTTTCATGGTTCAGAAGCTAAAAAGGCCAAAAAAAGGTTATCCTAAATAGAATTTCCTTATTATGGTGCATCCATGAATGAAGGTTTAATGCAAGCCCTAGAGCAACAAACATACATAAAGAAGGAGAAACACACAAGCAAAAGAATCATCGTTCAAGGCCTCACAAGGTTTAAGTTGTAATAACATCTTCTCGATTTGATTCCATGCATTCTAAGAGATAATCGTCATGCCCACAATTTAATTACAACAATCTAGACTTTTCATGCCATTTTAATTGTGTGTGTGTGCAAAAGAGGTGCATCAAACTTATAGATTCACATCAAATTGGTAATGCTAGGCACGAAATAGGAGAAAACAAGGCTACAAGCTCACAATGTCTTAAATTTTACAAACAAGTAAACTCGCTCATGACGAAACTTATTTCCCAAATGCAAACAAAATGGACATCAAATGAAACAAAAGGGATTACTAATACTAGCTACACATATTATACAAGGATCAACATAAACAATCCTTCCCCCACTTAAAACATGGCATGTCCTCATGCATGACAATAAAAACGAAGTAGAGATATGAGTGAAAGAGAACTCCCCTAAAAATAAATAACAAGGACCGGGAACACCACTCATATTTGCCAAAATCCAACTCCGAAATTGCACGCCAAGAATTGAACTATCGCCACACACCACAATCAACCCCACGAAAATAACCAACAAGCCAAATCCACACCCTATAAAGCCCTGCAATACACTAATTAAGGAAATAGAAATAATAAAAATATTTATTTTTGTTTTTTTTAAAAATAAAATAAAATAACATAAAATAACTAACCAATTAATAAAATAAAATAAAAATCAAATCAAATAAAAGTCAAATCAAATTTAAAACTGAAATAATAATAAAAGCAAAAAACAAATTAAAAACTAAAACTAAAATAAAATCAAAAATCAAATTTAAAAGTAAAACCAAAATAATATAATTACTTAGTTTAGAAATTAAAAACTAAAATCAAAATTAAAAAGAAATAAATTTTGGTTTTTGATTTTTTGGTTTTTTTTAAAAAAAAATAAAAATAAAATGAAATAAAATAAAATAAATAACTAAACAATTAAAAATAAAATCAAAAATCAAAATAAAATAAATTTAAATTCATTTCTGAATTTATAAAATAAAAAAAAGTAGTTTAGAAAATTAAAAAATTAAAATAAAAATTAAAATGAAAGAAGTAGTGAATAAAAGTAAATAAAACAAAATAAAATAAAATAAAACAAAAAGAACAATTAATAATAAAATCAAAAATAAAATTTAAAGTAAATATCAAATTAATTCTTAAATTTATATAAAATTAAAATTAAAACTAAAATCAAAATTTAAAAAGTGAATAAAAGAAAACAAAATAAAAATAAAACAAAACAAAAAAAACAAAAAAAAAACAAAAACTAAACAATGAAAACAAAAAAAAACAAAAAAAGGGGGGAGGGGGGGAGTCGTGTTTATTAGACACAGGGGGGGAAAGTTTGTGGTTTTGGGGGAGAGTGATGTTGGTGAAGTGCGGGAGGTTAGAAGTGTTGGGTGGCTGGTGAATTTGGGGTTGGTGGTTGATCGAATGGTGGCGGTGCTGGGTACGGGAAGAGAAGAGAGAGAGGATAGGTGAAGGAGGCTGTAGTGTTGTGTTGAAAGGGTGGAGGGGATGTGGTGAGTGGAGGTGCGAACGGCGGTGGGAGAAAAATGGAGGAGAGTGGAGTGGTGATGGTAGAGTTGAATTGGAGGTGTGCAGGTGCGGAGGGTAGTAGTGAAATGGAGAAGATGGCGTGAGGAGTTGTGAATGGTGGAGGAATGGTGGCTGTTGGGCATTGCTGAAGGCGGTGGATGGAAGTGGTTGTTGCAGGTGTGGTGATGAACGGAGGAAATGGAAACTGAAATGGATAGCAGCGGTGTTGGTGATTGAAAGGAAATGGCAGGAGGTGCTGTGAAGGGAGATATGCCAAGAGGAGATGAGGCAAAAGGGCTGAGGATTGTTCTGTTCTGCTATGTAATTTTTTTTTAAGAGCTGTACAGCCCGTGCAGAAAGTGGGTATGGGGTTGAAAATTTCCCTCATTTTGAACTAAAAGCTGGACCGAAGCTTAGAAAAAACTGCACACCCTGTTGCACGGCTTGTTGCACAGTCTGCACCCCGTACAACAGCCCGTGCAGCCCTAAAATTTAACAAAAACTATTTTTTTTTAACAGAAAATTCCCACAAATCCTTGAATGCTTGAATAAAATACTAATTCCTGAAAATATGAACAAACACATCAAGGTACGAGTGGAATAAACATAAAAATTATAAAAAACTATAATTAACGATACTAAATATTATTGAGCGGGGCATTATTATTAATTTTTTTTTGAAAATCTATTATAAAATTCATTAATCACACAACAAAAATACATAATAATTTTTTTTTGGGTTATTTACTTAGAATTAAAATAGATGAAAAATTGAATCCCCACTCACTAATATTTAGATCAATCCTCAAATCCACAATATGCATAACACCCTACATAAATGCAAGCGAGGAACAAAATCTAACACACGCATAAAAATATATAAATACATGCGTACCTTGGGTTGCCTCCCAAAAAGCGCTTTGTTTATTGTCGTTGGCTCGACTTATTTATACAACTATTCTGACTAATGAGGTGAAAAAGCAAATAAATGCACATACCTACGAATTAATAATAAAAACATGGTGTGCAAATATACATTTGATCCATAAAAATATAAAAATATTTTTATGATCTTCAGATGTTCAGGAGACTTTGAAAAAGAAAAGTAGTTAGAGAAATCGTCAGAATAATCATTATAACTACGACTCAAAAATTGTTCCCAAATTGGATCCTTATATACCCAAGCAAAAATTTCAACCTCATCAATCTTAAGCTCAAATTCCTTCTCAATTTCAATTGGACATTCATCAATTTTTATCTCGTCTACCAATTCATTAAGCACAAAAGTATTTTCTAAATTTGGTAGATCCTCAACTAGATCCAATTTATCATTGTCAAGCTTAGGGCAATCGTCAACTAAACAAGCAAATTCATCATGCACAACATTTTCATCAATTACAAAACAAGAATCGTGATTAGTAGGAGGAATGACAATGTAGATGAAGAAGACCCTTGATGGTCTTGGGAATTATATTGCGGATCATAGCATCGATTTTTAAAAGCAAGTTGGAGGTTGTTTGCCGTCATTTGGTTTATCATCTCCTCTAATGATGATAAGGAAGATGAAGAAGACCCTTGATGGTCTTGGAAATTATATTGCGGATCATAACATTGATTTTCACAAGCATATGAATAATCGATGCTAGGAGGGTAAGGAGCATAGCATGAGTTTGTAGAATATAAAGAATTCAGCTGATTTTCAGTGAGATGAAAGTATTGTACACGGTTCATTTGGAAATGTGGATTTCAGGATTGTTTCCAAATTACATTGATCCAATTTTTTTTTAATTTCATGATTAAAAGGTGTTTGTAAAAAAAACCCAAAACATATTCTTAAACGTCCAAGAAGCATGGGAAGTTTTAGATCTAAAAAATAATATATATTTCTTTGAAAATAGCATTATGTTATATTTTGTATTTTTTGTTTTGTTATTTTTTTTGAATAATAATTTTGTTTTGTTGTCATTTCTCAAACAATTCAATTGTTTTAGAGTTTTCTTTTTTTAAAAAAAACAGAATTAAAGCTGTCGTTTTAGTTATCATTCTCTTGGTCTGGAAAAGAATACTAGTAGAACTTTAATTTCCAGTTGTTGAAGACTTGAAGGGCATGCCTTCTGGAACATGGACCTGGAAATCTAAAGCTTTGAACAATTTGAGCGTGTATAAGACGGGATATTTTGGACCTGGAAAATAATACCAAGCTGATTATTCAACTTCAGTTCATGTACCTGATCAGCCTGCTCATTTGTATAAATTGTGATCGAACTATTTAAATGTGTATGCTTTAGCTTTTCTAGCAAGTTTCAAGTTCGGTTGTGGGAGCAAAGTTGGAGGCTTTTGGAACACAAGTTGCATTAATAGTGAGAAACAAGCTTTGTTGCTGCTTAAAAGAAGCCTAGTTGATGAGTTCGATTACTTGTCAACATGGAAAAGAGATAACTGTTGTGCATGGCATGGAATTGATTGTAACAACAGAACCAGCCATATCATCAAACTTGATCTTCGAAATGGCCAACTAAGAGGTAATCGAATACTACCTTCCTCAGTTGATTTGCAATATCTGACTTACCTAGACTTGAGTTCCAACAGTTTCGATAAGATCCAGATTCCAGAATATTTTGGATCATTTAAGGAACTAACATATCTCAACCTCTCTAACTCCAATTTTCAAGGTTTAGTTCCACATCAACTAGGGAATCTTTCACTCTTAGGGCTCCTTGATTTAAATAAATATGATCTATTAAGCATTGATAGTATGGGATGGTTATCTGGGTTCTCTTTGTTGGAGCACTTAGATCTCTCATTTCTTGATCTTTCGAGGGCCAGTGATTGGTTTCCAACCATTAACATGCTTCCTACTTCGTTATTAGTACTTAAACTCCACGGTTGTCAGCTACCCAATAACATGCCTCACCATCTTTCATTTGTGAATTTAACTTTCCTCTTATTTCACTTGATCTTGGCGACAATCAGTTAAACTCCACTTTTCCCTTATGGGTTCTTAACAATCCTTCCCTAACACAACTTATTCTTAGGCCTAACAATTTTAGGGGTCCAATTCCTAAATTTTTTGGAAGTTTGACCTCCCTTTCTGAGCTCGATCTATCAGGAAATGAGTTTGAAGGTTTGGTCCCTGAATCTTGATCTTTTAGCGAATAATTACCAAGGTTTAATTCCCAAATATTTTGGAAATTGACATCACTTCTTTTACTTGATCTTTCGGTCAATAATTTTCATGGTTCACTTCCTGAATCTATTAGAAGTTTGACTTCCCTTCATAAATTAACTTGTTCTATTCGGAAATAAATTCCATGCTTCAATCCCTCACTCTATTGGAAATTTGACATCTCTTTCAAGACTTGATCTTCAACTCAATAATTTTCAAGGCTTGATCCCTGAATCTATGGGAAATTTAACATCGCTTTCTACAATTTATATTTCGGAAAATAAATTAAATGGTTCAATACCACCTGAGATGGGAAATCTCACAGAACCTACATACCACAATATAGGCACAAATGAATTAAGGGGTTCCCTATCGAGAGCATTTTGCCAATTGTTTAACTTAGAAATGTTGTACATCAGTTATAATCAACTGAGTGGAAGCATTCCTAAATGCATCGGAGAGCTATCAAACTTAAAAGAATCGGACCTTTCTTCTAATTTATGGGAGGGTTTTGTATCAGAGAATCACTTCAGTAACCTCACAAGGCTTACTGACTTGTCTATTTCTTCACTGTCAAATTTAGTGTTCAATATTAGTTCTGAGAGGGTTCCCCCGTTTCAACTTTAATATTTGTACATGGAGTCTTTGAAAGTGGGTCCAATCTTTCCTCCATGGCTCCTAACACAGAGAGATACAAGTTATGTTATAATGCCAAAATACGAGCATATGCGATCCATTTTCAACTGAATTTCCTTCATTTCTATGCAGTTTAACGTCCTTGGAGACGTTAGTTCCCTCTAATAATAAGTTTTCAGGAGAGCTTCCCCTGTGCTTAGGAAACTTAACAGAATTGGGATATCTTGATGTGATGAATAATAGTCTCACCGGGGATATTCTTGTTTTTTTGGGTTTTCTAGCAAATCTCAATTATTTGAATTTTCACAACAGCAAGTTTCAAGGGAAAGTCCCTTCGTCCTTCCAAAATTTGAGACAGTTGGTTGCACTTGATGTAACATCCCAAAATTCGGGATACAGATCTGGGGCCACTAACCACAAACAATAATATACAACCCTGGATATAAACAACATATAATAATAAAACCCCTGAACCAAGATCGTATACAGGTTATGGTATGAAACAAACTATCGTATTATAAATTTTATAACCATTCTCAGAATAAACTGCTATAAAAGTGTTATAAATACATAAGATTTCTGTCTATCTAAATGTCCCACCTTGACCAATTCCCAACCACTATCCGATGAGATTTCATAACCCGATCGTCTCCTTTCGCTGCTGGAAAGCAACACCATTGACCATTACTAGGTCCACTAATCCTCTCTATTAACTGAAGAAAACAAACAAGCAAGAGTGAGCCAAAAATGCTCAGCAAGTGCAGTGGTGAACACAATTTCAATAACGATAACAATTCTGATAAACAAAGGGGTTTCATTTCATTCTATGAAAGAATTAGTTATATCCACTTTTAGATTGCCACGAGGGCCAACAATTCACATTAATAAGGTGCATCAGAAACTAGAACTGATAAGAGTTCCGATATCCAAATGTTATTAAAACAGACTTCCAACGAGTCAAGAACTAAACATCTCAATCTCAGAATATAGATTAGAATTGGATTTTTATTTATTTTTTAAAAAAAACAATAAGGTTAGGCTGCTGATCAGTCACGCACTAACCCCGGACAAATGCATACAGTAATGTCCTTAATTGGATCCATGGCACACATTGTCCTTAACTTACGACCATAATATGGTCTCACCCCGAAGGGTTTTACGCCCCAAGGGCCACTTTAAAAAAAAAACATTTCCAATTCTATATCAACCACAATAGGTGTCGGGACAATCGACAACCTTTGCCAACCAATTACTGGAAACTCACGTTCCTGAATAATGACTTATGATTAATAGTCAATGAGGATACAACAATATCTGCTAGTATCAATGAGTTCGATACGATACAGGGGAGTAACCAGATAATCACGATCCTTAACAACTACCGATAAGTTCGGTAATAAGTGGGGTGGAGAATATAATCGACAAGAGTGCATTATTCAGAAAAAGGATATTGGTATGGTCCTTTGAAAAATTTGATGCTTGCTCTGGGTGGGGAGAATTAACTATATAGCGCAAATTGAAAGAGTGCATCACTTTTTAAACATGCTTGACCATTCTATATTATTCAACCAAGAAATTGAGTTGCATCACTTGAAAAATAAGTGACTGGCAATAACACTTGCCTCGATATACGAAGTTCTCGATCCTAACATTGATCCTCGACCCAATTTCACGTCAGCCTTTACTTGCTAGCCTTTTATTTGGCTTTACTTCCACTTCTACTTCGTAACTCACCACTTCCACGTCAATTCACCCGTTGGCTTTAATACTTGTCCTCATGTTCGTCTTTCCATTTTCCCATGCACTGCTCTTGGCTATGTCTCCTATTCAAACATTTACAAGGTCAGATACTATTTCAGTATTAACTTAAGAAAAACCTTATTGTTTGCTCTATTCTACCCATACGCGTCCTATAACGCTTATACACATATCATATATAAACATGTATAATTATATTCACAAAATAGCCTTAGTATAACCAACTAGGTCAAATATACACTTCACATAAACACTTAACACAGATGGCCATCTAGTACTTAAATATTAACCAGTGGCAAACACTTCAAAATAAAACCACAGCTCAATTCTTCACATCAACTAATACATATATACCTAGACCCTTAGAAATCATAACATACTTTCAAATCATCGAAATTAAATAAATTAAATATATTTTAAAGAGATTTGCAGGGGAATTTTAGAAAATTTCGGCATGAAGTATTCGTAAATAGGACTATTCCCCTGTTTTTCAATTCAACCATTTACCAACCAAATTATATGAAAATAGAG
Organism: Saposhnikovia divaricata; assembly: GCA_036435485.1. Taxonomy (NCBI): domain Eukaryota; kingdom Viridiplantae; phylum Streptophyta; class Magnoliopsida; order Apiales; family Apiaceae; genus Saposhnikovia; species Saposhnikovia divaricata. Next base: position 61,701,099 of record CM071594.1, read on the forward strand.
CTACCTCAACTTGTAGCAACATAAAAGTAAACATATAAGAAAAGTTCCCGCTCAGACATGCGGTACATAACACATAAGGAATTCTGCCTCGACATGCAGTAAACACATAATAATTTATATTAGCATTAACTACTACTTACGCTACATCAATGATCGTATTACTCACGCATTTTAATGATACACGTGACAATCAATTATTGATATTCGTAAGCCCTAGGGAACAACCCCTAGCACTAACTATTACTTACGCTATATTAATGATCGTATCACTTGAGCATATTAATTATACTGGTGACAATCAATCATTAATATTCGTAAGCCCGAGGATCTAGTCGAAGAGAATTACACAAGTCCTTAAATACTGACATTTAGAACCTATGATCTCTTTACGACTCCTCGCAATTAAACTGAATAACATATAACATTCATAATTAGTAAAGCCATCAAATACCACGACTCACTTTATACCATTTAGCACATAGACCTTTACAATTTAGCCAACCCTTCTATCTACACTTTATATGAGAACAACAATTTACACTTAGCATTTATCAATTATAATCACTCATCCACATCATTTAATCCATATAAACCAACAAGTAATTTACAATTATACATTCCACAATTACTTATAACTCAGCTTATGGCATTTAGCATATAACCATTTATACATAGTAACACCGTCAAATACTATGACTCAATTTATACCATCTAACATATAAACATTTTACAATTTGTAAAATCGCATAAACTCTACATATCTTCCGGATTACAATTCTAATTATTACACGACAATAATAATTAACCACCGAAATCACAAAAGCATAAAATCGGATTCCCAATTAAATCCACAATTATAACTAAATATAAACTTTCCGAATTAAATTACGGAAATAAAACAATATTCATAATTTACAGTATTAATCTAATTACGAAATTAACAACTAAATCTCACCATCTAAATCTAATTAACTTACAACAATTAAATAATTAAACCACAATTTACAATTAAAATGAAAATTAATAATTACATCGGAAATAAAATAAAATAAACGAAAAGAGACTCTCTCTCTCTCTCTCTCTCTCTCTCTCTCTTGCATATACATACAATACACATACAAACACATCCTTTCCTTCTTCCTCTACTATCTCTCCACGCCACACCACCGCATGACAGCCACCACAGGCCGCCGACGCGGTGGCGCCGCCCCTCCCCACCTCCGCGGTGGTCCCCCAACCACATCTTCACGCTGCACACACCCACGCACACACTTCGCACATATAAACACACACACACAGACGTATATACACACGTATATATGTATATATGTATATATATATATATATAGATTACCCAATTGCTTTCAATCAATCAACCCCCAATTACAAACCCTAACTTAATCCCCAAATTCAATATCTTTCTCCCCTATTTTCTCTTTTCTCTCTCCCCGCTGCTTTCTTTCGGATGTGCATTATCTCCTTATTGGGCCTCGCCCAATCCACTTATACTACCTCTAAGAATTCATTCCGGCCAAAATAAAACACTACTTCTTCGTTTTTAAAACTAATGAACAACTCTTACAAATCGAAATTAAATAGAAAATTATGAAAATTAACTTTTTCATTTTTAAAATAAAATTACGAACACACACATATTTTTAGAATATTTTTAGGATAAAAAATGAATTAAATATGAATTTTTCAAGTTTTGATCCTTTAAATGCAATAAAACTCTTGAAATCATTTTAAAATACTAAAACACCCAAATTAATCCACCCAACAATTTTAAAAACTCAATAAATATATAAAGATAATATTTCAAGAAATTTCATGATTTTTAAGTCCTCCGATAATTTTATAAAATTGACAGAGGATCAAAAATGCATGATTTAGACATATTTAAATCCTCTAAAATACAAATAAAAATACACCGACCTTCACAGCTTACCCAAATCATCATATCATCACATAAATACAATTTCACACACATTCCAATTTTCAACAATAATTACATAATAATATCCATAATTTATATTAAATAAATAATTTTAAATTCGAAATTTTCTAGGACGTTATACTTGATGTGGGAAAGAATAATCTAACTGATATTCTTCGCTTTTGGGTGGAAGAGCCATTACCTCGTCTCAAGTATTTAACACTCCGGTCCAACAATTTTTACGGTCAAATCCCCACACAGCTTTTCCAGAGCTCATTGCTTCAAGTTTTAAAATTGGCAAGTAACCAAATCACAGGAAACATTCCCCCTAGTTTCGGGAATTCAGTGCTATGATTACAGGTGGAAGCAATGACCCAAATCCAGGATTCGCATCACAAAATGGTGAATGATAGTAGATGATGCAAAAGGTTATGAACTAAAATACACCTCTACACTCGAGCTGGCTATCTGTTTTCCATTGATCTATCAAACAACCAAATTAATGGAGAAATTCCAAAAGAATTGATGGATCTCAATGGTTTAACAAATTTGAATTTGGTGGGTAATCGTCTAGCTGGATGGAGACCTGACACAATTGGGAGATTGGAAAAACTAGAATTTCTTGATCTCTCTAGCAATGAACTTCATGGTCTGATTCTACCAAGTCTATTACATCACTTTTTAAGCCACTTGAATCTCTCTTTCAACAATTTATGAGGGAGAATACCCACTGGAAACCCTGTGCTGGTGATACAGAGTCACATAATGCTCAGGACCACAATGAATCTGATTCTGATGAGCGCATGCTGTTTTTTGCTGGGATAGGACCTGGTCTCTTGATTGGCTTTTTGGGATTCTGTGCTTCTTTGCATTTGATCACATTTTGGAGGTATTCTTACCTTCAGTTTGTGGAACAAGTCTTTGAGAGGATTGCAGTTGCAATGTGTTCGTGGTGGAGGAAGTTCCATAACTAACAGGTGAACTCTTGTCCATATAACACATACAGACACTGAGAGGCACATACACAAGTCTTGGCCAGCTTTATTAATGGTTTTTATGTCTATACAGCTGAGTGACTTTCTCGAATTTGCATAACACTATTATTTGTGCTAATGTTATTGGTACAATTTTTTTTGTGGATCCAGGATCTTCATCAAGCTGAATCCTTCGATGAAATGAATGTAAATTCTGCATAACATAAATAAAGAGAGCGCAATAATATATTTCAACAGAGATGCACAGAAGCTTCTGTTCTTTGTTTCAACTTGTTATAATCGGCATGTTCTATTTTTTCTAAATAACCGTTACGGGTTCTTATGTTGTGTTATATACTTTTTACTTTATAATGATTAATACTTTTTTTATTTTTCTGAATTATATAATACATATAAATTTTAATCAAATTTTGATCAATTTGATTAATCAAAAATCAAAGGAACATGGGACGGAGGAAATACTTTGTAAATTTTCTCAAGTGAAGAAACACAAACACAAATCACCATTTATAAAATGCAAGGAGAACCGCAAGGAGAACAGTCCTTCAACTTGCCACATCATGTTATAATAGAGGAGAAAAAAAAAATATTTTTTTAGAAAGTTATTGATTTTTAAAAAAAATTATTAGGGAGGTTTTATTTTTAAATTATCATTTAGGATTTTTTAATTTGGGGCGTCAAAATGGGATCTAAATTTTTATAGAATGTTGATTACATTGAAAATTTTCAAAATTCATGAGTTATCAAATAGTTCTTCAACGCATGACAAGTAAAATTTAAAATATTATAAGTAATTTTTTAAATTTTTTGGAAAGAATTGATTAGTGATAGTTGTATGATTAAATGTTTTAATTATTAACGAACACTTTATAATTACATATAAATATAATGTAGTATTTAGTTGTGATAAAAATATTCAAATCTCTCGTATCAATGTATAAAATATATTATTTTCAATTATTTGTAGATTTTATATTTAAATATACTATTTCATTTATACATAATCTAGTACAATTTGTACCTAATTTGTTATGTAACTAATATATCTCAAATCATTGTCTTGTTCAAAGTATTTTAAATTTATGTTTTAAAAAAAGATAATTTTGAAACTTAAAAGTCAATAAAGGATATACGTTCATATTTTTAAAAAATTTAGAAATTCTACTAATGTTTAGAAAAAGTATTAATATATTCTCCTAGAATCTTAAACCATAATATATCGATATATCAACTTTCACAGATTATACTTTGTGATTATAATATGATGTACATATTTTGTTAATACAAATTTTTTTATTGAATCCGTAGAACAATTTAATATAATGATTTAGACTAAGAAAAATAACATATACATGTAAAATAATTAAACAATTCAAAATGTTAATAAATAGATTTAGCATGGAAAAATAGTTATTATATATTTTTTTAATATAATATTATAAATTTGTGCAAAAGTTGTTAAAAATAAAATGTATATTATTTGTAAAAACATGATAATGGAAGATAGCGGGATAAAAATATTTAAAATGATAAAAAGCCATGGAAGTGGGATTGCATAAAAAAACTATTAATTTTACATAATGTTATCATTACCTCAAATTTTTTCTACACAATAAAGTGATTATAATTATTTCCCACTTTCATGTTTTTTTTTTACTTGGAAATTAATGCTATAGATGTCCCCATTTCTAAATGTGCTTAGAACTATTTTTTACTTTCATGTATTTTTATTACTTGGATATTAATGTCTCATATACCTCCCCATTTCTTATTACAACTATTTGGCATTTTCACATTTTTTTTTACTTGTAAATTAACATTATGGATCTCCATTTTCACACGTGATTACAGCTATTTCCCATTTTCATATATTTTTATTACCTGGACATTAACGTTATGGACCTTCCCATTTTCACACTCACAGCTATATCGCACTTTTATGTATTTTTATTACATAGAAATTAACGTCTTAGAAGTTTATATTCCCATCACCCAAGTACCTTTTCTACCCACCACCACATCCAAAAAGACACCAGTTTCGTCTAAACTCAAAAATCGATTATGGCAGCTTATTCTACTAACAAGAAAATTAAAATTGAATGTAAGTGTGAGGATGAGAGTACGTCCTCTACAAATCCTCCTGGTGAACCGAGTGTACCATCCATGGTACCAAATACTTATGATCAGGATATTAAAGAGGATATCAAGCCCCATCTACAAAATTCTTCTACCGAATCGGAAGGAGTCAGTATATTCATATATATCCATATAATTATGATTTTATGTTTATGAATCTTGCACATTTTTTTTTCTTTTCACGAAAGTTTAATACAAAATTTGAACATTATTTCTGTAATTTTGTGTTTCATAATCTAAAATACATCTAAGTAGTTCATGGTTCTTTTCATGCAAATTTAATATCATATTGAATATCCTTTTTATTATTTTGTTATTGTACATAGTTAAAAGAATTAATAAGGAGATAGTGGGACATATATAAATACTTATAACAATAGTAGAATAATTTTAAAAAAATTTGAAAGTGATTTGTTACCTTTTTTTGCAGGTGAAACGAATCCAAGAATACAAGCAAAGAATTTTGTCCAGGTACGAATGTGATTTATGCTCCACATATAATTTATGCTCTTAATTCGGTCAATGTAAATTACTAAGTGGTGTATTCAATTCAGATTTCAATTTTTTATTTTTTGGATTTAAAAAGTTTAGGTGTATTCAATTTGAATTCTAGAAGCTCCATTAAAATGTGGGTGTACTTGATTATGATTTTTAAGAATTCACTGAAATTTGGTTATTCAATATGGATTTCAAAAGGTATATTAAAATCTTGGTGGATTCGAATTAGATTTTTAGAAATCCATTAAAATCTCGTGATATCTAAAAATTGAGAATTTTGTTCAATATAATAAAATGGTATATTTTTTGATGGATTCGCTAGTTTAATATATACCTTTTGAAATCGTGTCAAATCCATGAGATTTTGAAAATTTCACAAAAACTCTTAACTTTCCCTGATTTCAAGTCAATCATTGTATTATTATTGATCTATTAATATTTACAATAATCTTCTAAAATCCTAGAACTTTTATTAATTCATTAGAATTTTCATTGTATACTCCTTATAAATAATAATTACCTTGTTTTCCAATGAAACGATTATTTTTTCTTTTTTATAATTAGATTTCTCCTGATCATCATAATCATACATATCGCAAACTAGATGGTTGTCACATCATATATTTTGAGTAAATTATTAAGCATTATGTGCATCACGAGGAATTTTGGGGGGACGCGGGGAGCTATCTCCCTAATCAATACAAATATGACTTTATGTAAATTAAAATGTGAATAATAACTAAAGAAATTGAATGCATTTTATAAGGATTTTATTCATTAATTATTTAGTCTAGATGCTAATACAAATCTTTAAATTAGGTTGAAAAAGTCTTGAAATGTTTTGATTTTATTTAGCATATGTACACTGATTTTCAATTTTCATATTGTTACACTCGAAAGTAAAAAAAAAAAAGTATAAGATCAGCAATATAGCATTCATATAGCACAAATTCAACTTAGCCTTGTTTCTTTTGTAGCCTCTTCATAGGGCACTTTACGAGATGAACTACAACAACTTGTTATTACCATCATTTCTGGAAGCTGTCAAGGAAAACACTAGGGCTGGATTTAGAAAGATTATAGTGGAGCCATCTTCAGGAATTATGGCATTTGACATGTTCAGGCCCGAGTAAAATGCTTATTGAAGAGGTACATCTATCTATTCTATTATTCTGAATCTTCGTGTCTGATTTGTAGTTGCTCGTAGTCGTAACGTAGCTTCTATCTTTCCTTACTCTGTTTTTTGATTTTCACAGTTGGAGAATTTTGAAAAATGGGCCCATGAGACCGGAACTAGAATTAGGCGGCCAAATATATTGAAAGAATATGGTGCTATTCTTGATGACGTTGGCCTGAAAACAATGCTTGGCAAATTGATGGAAGATTTCATACTTCCTATGTCTACAAGTAATAAATTTTGTGCTCATAAATTGAAAACAAAATATTATCGCTCTTTTGTCAATAATAGAGCATCATATAATATGCTTTCTTAACACTCTTTCTAATGTGATATGGTATATGTGTGGAGTTTGCAGTTTTTTTCCCTGAAGTTGGTGGAGCCATGCTCGATTCTCATCATTGTTTCATAGTTGAGTTGGCCTTCTTTTATCACTAATATACACCACCTGAGGACAGGAGATAACAGAACGCTGGTTCTCCTTGCTCTACAGGTCTTCTCCTACCACTTGTGGAGGGAAAGAAATTTAAGGACTCATGACAAAGGTGCCTTCAGTCCGCACAAACTACTTGATGATATCAGAGCTGATCTTCGAGCTCGCCTAACAACCATTCCATGGTTTGCAAACTGTAACAGAACTTCTATGTACTCTTCTTGGATTATTTAGGTTAATTCGCATGTATGGGTAATGCCCTAGTTTCTTTCAAGCTTTGAACTGCTTTCTACGAGTAATCCTTATTTACTCGTGGATTGTTCCGTTCTTGTAGTCCCTTTTCTTTTTCTATATAATTACCAGATTAGCAAAAAAAAAAAAAAAAAGAACTCAACACCTTGGTAAGCGATAACTACTATCTTATGATTTAGGTGTTACTTCTTGGTTGAGTTCTAATCTATACTGTTATATAAAAGCCGAAACATTAAAAGTTTGGTTAGTCGGTCGGTCAGTCGGTCGGTTGGTCTGTATCTGTTGATTTTACTTATTTACCCTTACTTAATTACAGATTTCCTAAGTAATCAATTACGTTCTTGAGTTTAAACATATTATCTTTTCTATTTTTCAAGAACTAATTAATTTCCTAAAATACAATAATCTTTTATATTTTATCTAACTAAAATTTCTACTTTATTAATCAATTTCCTTTTTCAGGTTAGACATATTACCTTTTCTACTAACTAATCAATTTCTAACTAATCAATTTCCTTCTTCCGGTTAAACATATTATATTTTCTCTTTTTCAAAAACTAAATAATTTTTTTTTCTGATAAAATATAATATCCCTTTATATTTTATCTAACTAACTAATTTCCTAAAATACAATATCTTTTTATATTTTATTTAACTAAAATTTTTTCATTATTAATCAATTTCCTTTTTCAGGTTTGACATATTACCTTTTCTACTAACTAATAAATTTCCTTCTTGAGGTTAAACATATTATCTTTTCTCTTTTTCAAAAACTAAATAATTTCTTTTTTCTGATAAAATATAATATCCCTTTATATTTTATCTAAATAAAATTTCTCCTTTATTAATCAATTTCCTTTTTAAAGTTAGACATACTCCCTCCGTCCCATTTTTATTGTCCATCAATCAAAATCCACGTTCTATTCAATCAAACTATAATTTCCTAATTTATTATTTAATTTTCAAGAGTTTCCTTTTATTAAAGCCATTTTTATTATCACTTACTTTAGATAAGAGTATCATTTTACCATAAATATGAATGGGCAATTTTTTAAGGACAATGAATAATGGAAATAATGGACAATAAAAACGGGACGGAGGGAGTATTACTTTTTCTATTTTTCAATAACTAAACAATTTCCTTTTTCAATTAAAGTAGAATATCTTTCACATTTTATTTAACTAAAATATCTCTTTTTTTTTAAAATAGTACGAGCAATTTTGTTTAATAAAATAACATAATTATATTATAATTACTATTAACTAATCAATTACCTTTTTCACCCAAAACACGTTACCTTTTCTTTTTTCTTTAATTAACATCTCTCTTTTTCCAATTATATCATGAAGGGTTACCTTTTTCAAACAAAACACGGTACTGTTGTGGAATAAAAAGTAGGGTTATCGAATTGCGGCTAGGATTCGTGAGCTTCGTGCTTTAATGCCTGCGCTTGCGTTATCGTGACCTAATTCGGGTACTCACAAGATGCCTACGTATCTCAGAGTTGAGAATCAAGCCAAAAACGTAGTTCTAGGATGAGGGGTCTGGCCCTTTATAGAGGCTGTGGGAGCCTTAGAATTATAGTAGGTTTTGAAGACTTGGTGGATAAGTCACCGTAATTGAGGAAGGTTCTGACTCCTTCCTTTTAGGAATTAGTTTCCATGTCGAATTAGGTGCCTTGGAGGCTACACAATATCCTGGGGATATTCTAGGACGTTCTTGGTTTCTAGAACGTTCCTGGTTTGTGGATCAGACCCATGTTAGAGATAGGCTTTTACCGGGCGTCCCCGGTTTGGGCCGTTCTTTTGGGCCTGACCATTAATTACGAATTTAGTGCCCAACTAGGGTTTTGGGCCATATTTACGGGCCAATAAATGTCACATTAATTATGCCTTTAAGGGTTATTTTTTACCCATATCAGGTACCTTTTTTTTTCTCTTATTAAAATCTCTCTTTTTCCAACATAGATGTTTCTATTTAATAAAATAAAATAATAATATTATAATACTAATAATTAACCGATTATCTTTTCAGCTAAAACGTATCATCTTTTCTATTTTTTTCTAATTAAACTCCCTTTTTTTTCTAGAAATATCACGGGCAACATTAATTTCTCATTTTCTAAAAATTATGAGCAATTTTATTTAGTAAAATGACATAATTAGATTATAATTATATAAGCTAATCAATTACCTTTTTCACATAAATCATGTCATTTTTTTAATTTTCACGTTACCTTTCTATTTTCTCTAACTAAAATCTCTCTCTTTCCAATTATATCAACGGAGATTTTATTTAATAAAATAAAATAATAATATTTTAATATTAATAATTAATCGATTACCTTTTTCAACTAAAACGTATCATCTTTTCTATATTTTTTTAACTAAAATCCATCTTTTAATAGAAATATCACGGACAATATTAATTTTTCATTTTCTAAAAATAGTTCGTGCAATTGTATTTATTAAATAAGGTAATTAAATTATAATTGCTATAAACTAATCAATTATATTTTTCACCTATAACATGTTTCCTTTTTAATTTTCTCTAACTAAATCCTATCTTTTTCTAATCATATCACATGCATTCTATTTAATAAAAATAATAATTTTATAATTACCAATAATTAATCGATTACCTTTTTCAACTAAAACCTATCATCTTTTCTATATTTTCAAACTAAAATCCTTCCATTTCTAAAAATATCACGGATAACATTTGTATAATTATTATCAAATCATCTCATATAATAATGTAAGCCTCCAAAATTCATCTTTTAAAAAATTAATTTAAATAAATAAAAAAATTTATATAATATTAAAATAAAAAAAATCCGTGCATCGCACGGGCTTTAAGCTAGTATACTTAATTCCTACAGTTAAATATTAATCTATCACTGTTCTGCATACCTAATATTGAACAAATAACTTATCTTTGTATATATGTAAATTATGATTGTAGACTTTCACGTGGATGATTCGGAAGTCACTTTGAACGTGTGCTTGGGTGAGCAATTTTCTGGCGGTGAATTGTTCTTTCGTGGTATACGATGCGTTAAGCATGTGAATGTGGGAAGCGAATCGAAGGTATGAGTACTAATTACAATTTTCTGTTTAATATTTCACGATAAAACTATATCACACAATATTCCTTCATATTATAATATTTTAATGGAGATCATCAATTTTTTTATTAGGAGAATTTTGATTACTCTCAATTGCCTGGACGTGCTATTATGTATCGCGGTCGTCATCGCCATGGTGCTGTATCTACCACATCTGGGCGCAGGGTAAATTTGGTCTTATGGTGCAAAAGGTAACGAAATCCTTAATGAAATACAATTCCCATTTGACTTCTTCGTGTTGGTCATTACAAATTACAACAATACATTTATACTTGAGATGTATGTTCGTATAATTATTTAAAATACAAAAAAAATTGTGACACGTTCAAGAAAAATTACACTAAAACTCCTGAATTTGGGGAACATTTACGGCAAATAGATAAATTTAATAATCTCATGATGTTTCTCTTTTTCCATCATTTTCTGCCTATTTTAAATCTCTTCCAGATATTTTAGAAATCATATTATGAGGATTGAAAAAAAGATGAATACAAGATTTTTTTTCTTTTCAGTATATGTTCGCGCATTACGCGATCTAAATTTTTTACTATAATTTACTTTATTATTTGTGAGTAAATCTTGGATTACACTCCCATTTTAAGAAAATTAAAAATAAAAAATTTAATTATAGAATAATATACTAATCCTATAATTTAGGTAGTGTTTTAGTAGTGTATAAAGGTGTAATCCAAAATTTATTTTATGCCATGCTATCTTTGCCTTGTCTTGTGTCTTGTACCTTTTGTACTTTTTTCTTAGTTGGTTACCCCTTATTTTTGGTTATCCTCATTCACAATCGTTAGATCTTCAATTCAAATAGATCATGACCGTTAGATACAACAATACTAAAAGTTGAAGGTCTAAGGTTCGAATCCCGCCAACAACATTTTAATATAAAATTAATACTAGATTATTTTATATAGAAAGGTTCAAGGTTCGATTCCCACCAACAGCATATTAATTTTGATTTAATACTAAACTAAAAATAATGTTTAAAATATTATATATACTAAACTATAAACAAATTTTAAAAAAAATTAAAAATAACTCCTGCTTTGCACGGGCTATAAGCTAGTATTTATTAATTGAAGTTTTTCATGAAAATGTTGATTAATAAGAGAATTACTATGCTCTCATATATATATATATATATATATATATATATATATATATATATATATATGATAAATTATATTTTGTATATATTTTTTATTTTAAATTTTCATTATTTACTATATTATGTCCACACATATTAAATATGTTTAATGGTTGTGATGTAGCTCGATCTTCAGAGAGATGAATAAGGATGAACAAAATCCCTCAAGTTGGTGTGGTGTATGTCATCGAGAAAAGAATTAGAGAAAGCAACATACTTATGTTGTTACTAAATTCTGCTTATATTTTTTATTGACGATGTAATGGTTCATGGGGATATTTTTCTATACTTTTGCTTTTAAAATTACTTTTATTGGTGATTTAAGGTGTTTTTTTATATTGAACCTATATAGATGTATTGAAATTTAATGTACTGTGATTCCTTTATATTTTGGATAAAGGAAGAAATTTGTTATATCCATATTTTGCAAGATGATTATTTCATTTCTATTTTTCTCGTGAGCATCAATTTTTTCTTTTGTGATGCTGGAATTTTGACAAAACATTGTTGAGTCATTAGAGTTTACTCATGGACATGTAGTAAAATATATATATATATATATATATATATATATATATATATATATATATATATATATATATATATATATATATATATATATATATATATAAGGTTAAATTACCTTTTGTGATTGACTCTAGTTATTTGTTTAGGCGAGCTTAGTATTGTCAATGTTTGTATCTGTTATTATTTGTAATATTTTACTTTGTTTTTGGAATTTTATTAAAATGGAAGTGTATTTTGTGTAATTACAATATAATTTTTAAATAACTAAATTTAATGAAATAGATTATTTTATAAATAGCTTTTAAAAATGTGTTTAAATTATAATATCTTTTTCTAATTAAATTATGTTTGTTTATAAATATGGATATTAAAATAGATCTTAAACTTTAAAGTAAATAAGCCGTAAATAATATGGTGTATGAATAAATAGGTCCGTAAATGTTTAGTAAAAAAGTTTATCTATAAACAATGTTATAGTTAAATATGTTATAGATATGACGGATAATAGTACCGGGTTTTTTTGACAATTTATTATTCTATTTTTTTGTAGAATAAAATTATACATAGTAAATTTTTTACAATTTCCAATGAATTTTTAATGAAAATAAAATTTATTATAATTTAATTATTTTTTTTATAAGTACAATTTTTTATATTTTAAATTGAGTTTTAAATTAATATTGAAAAGTCTTGGCCAATGTACCAAAGATTATATCTAATAAGAACCCTTAAAAAATTATCTTTTCAAATTTATTATAAAATTAAAAAATAGTAAATGTGTTAACCCAACCAAACACAACAATAGAGAGCAGATATAAGATTGTCCTGCCAAAGAAGTCGAAATACAGTTTAGCAAATTGGTATATTATGCAGACGTGCCTGAAGTTATTAATTTTTACTATGTAGGCATCAAATGTGACATTGATAATAAGAATTCAACTTCGAGAGACCAATTTAATTTTGGTAGAGTTGGAGTTAGGAAAAGAAGAAACGTGAATGTGCTCAAGAAGTGAAAGTGACAATGTGATAATCATTATCTCTAATGATATATTTGTAAATATTTTTAAGGAAATATTCTTGCAGAATTATTTTCCAGATATGTTGGTTTAATGGCTAAAAAATATTGAAGTTTTAAAAATAGAATCCTTCTCAGGAATAATAAAAATACATATTTTATTAAATGTGGGAGTCAAGAAAAATTATTGAAAATGACATCAAATGGGTATTAAAAATTAAGGTAGTTTTTATAGACTTCACGAAAAGTGGGAGTTGGATAATTATTTGGAATCAAGTGAGAGATGTTAGTTTGACTATCATTTTAAATACAAATAAAATATTTGACAAAAATCAAGTGGGAAATGTTGTATTTGATTTATTTGTTAAATAAATTAAAATGGTTAAATGGACAAATGATATATTTTTTGGTGTACTAATTGTGTGAGTAAATATGGATTGTGTGGACAAATATTCAAAAGATATTTTGAATATTGTGTATTAATTTGTAAGTTACAAATATGGCATTAAATATATTAATTATTTGAATTATTGGGGCAGTTACATTTGGGATGGAGGTGTATTCATGAAGCCTATAAATTGTGTGGTTTATTCCATAAAATGAATAAGTGTTGAATACTTGTTCTTGATATTACCGGAATCCCGAACCCCTTCCATTTTTCTTCAAATCTTTATCTCTTAATAATATAATATATACACTATTTTTGTAGATTATCTATCACATGGGATGGTTATCTAACCTTTCTATGTTGGATCACTTGGATCTATCCTTTGTTACTCTCTCTGATTGGTTTTCATTGCATGCTTGTCAGATACCAAACCCTCAACATCTCCCCTTTACTAATCTAACATCGCTTGTTTCACTTGATCTTGGTGCCAACAAACTTTTATCATTCCCTTTGTGGATTTTTAATAATAGTGGCCTTGAACATCTCAAACTTGGGTTTAACTATTTTGATGGCCCAATTCCTAAATCTTTTGGCAGTTTAACTGCCCTTTCTGAACTTGATCTACACAGCAATAATTACGAAGGTCTAATTCCTTAATCTATTGCAAATTTGGCATCACTTTCTAGACGTCATCTTTCAGCAAATAAATTAGATGATTCAATTTTGCCTAATATAGGCAATCTCACGAAACATAAATATTTCTCTGCAAGTTCAAATGAATTAAGGTGGTGTCTACCAGAATCGTTTTGTGTAGTGTCAAAGCTAGAATGGTTGGAAGTCAGTAATAATCAACTAAGTGGAAGCATTCCTAAATGCATCGGGAAACTATCAAATCTGCAAGCTTTGATTCTTTTTTCTAATTCATGGAAGGGTTTTGTATCTGAGCATCACTTTTTTAATCTCACCAGGCTAATTGGCTTGCTTATTTCTTTAAAATCGAACTTATGTTGTGTTTGGTTGGGGTGAATGAAATTGGAGGGAATAGAATGGAATTTGAATAAGAATATAGTTAAATGTTTACAATTTTCATTCCTTGCATCATTCCATTCCTAACCACCTAAGCTAAAGTTTAAACACACTATTTCGAAAAAGAATGATCCATTCTACTTCCAACCTATTTTCTTCCCAAATCCTATCATACAAAATTTGCACCCACTCATTTTTTTTAAAATCTTACCTTTCATGTTCATTATGTTCCTTTAATTTCTATTAATTCCATTCCATTCTCCCCAACCAAACACAACCTTAGGTTGTGTTCACTTGGTGGGAATGGAATGTGGATGGAATGGAATGAAATACAAATTTCATGAAGAAAGAAGAATATATGAGTTAAATCATGAATGAATATGAGGGAGTCTACATTTTCCTTGATAAAGATTGTAGGAAAATTGATGTAGAAATGGAATGAGCACTCCTTCCAAAACATGTGGGTTAGAATTCTAGTTCATATAGTTTTGAATGGAATGAAGGAAAGAATGAAAATTTTAAACATTTTCTTCAAACTCACCCAAATAAGAGTTCAAATTTCATTTCATTCCCTCCTCATTCCATTCCATCAAAGTGAACGCAGCCTTAGTGTTGAATGTTAGTCCGGAATGGGTTCCTCCGTTTCAGCTCCGAGCAATATACATGTAGTCTATGAAAGTAGGGCCCAAATTTCCGAATTGGATCCTGACACAAAGACAGATTTATTTAGTAATTTTACCAAATACAAGCATATTTGACACCATCCCAGCAGATTGGGTTGTGGGTCTTCTGTTTTATGTTACTTCTGTTGATCTATCTAACAATAACATCAACATGGAACGACTGTCAACAAATTTAACAGCTCCACTGTTTTGCGAAAATTAAAACTCTCAAGGGTTTTGTACCTCTCCAACTATAACTTTTCAGGAGAACTCATGCCCCTGTGCTTAGGGAACTTGGCAAAATTGAGGGATTTCGATGTGATGAAAAACAATCACTTTGGTAAAATTCCTGTTACTTTGGGTTCTCTGGAATATTGCACTCATTTAAACTTGTTCAACAACAACTTTCATGGGAAACTCCCTCTGTCCTTCCAACATTTGACAAAGCTTGTCATATTTGATGTGGGAAAAAACAACTTGAGCGATATCCTTCCCCTTGGATCATGGAAAAATTACCTCGTTTGAAGTATTTAGTTCTTCGGTCTAAAAATTTCGATGGTGAAATTCCTTCACAACTTTGCTATCACCAATCAATTCAATTTTAAACTCTGCACAAAATCAAATCATGGGTAACATTCCTCCTTGTTTCGGTAATTTAAGTGCCATGATCACAAGTAACAACAGAGACCAGTATTCAGACTTCAAGGCGTACAATGGTGAAATGATAATAGATGCAAACGGATTTGAGCAAATTTACACTTCTCCACTCGAGTTTATAATTTCCATTGATTTATCAAACAACAATATTAGTGGTGAGATTCCGGAAGAGTTGATGCATCTCCGTGCTTTATCGAAATTGAACTTAGCAGGTAATCATCTAGCTGGAAGGATACCTGGCAGGATCGATAATTTGGAAAAATTGGAATTTCTTGATCTCTATACAAATGAGCTGTATGGTCCCACTACAAGAAATCTGGCAATAGACAACACGTATCAGACAACACCCATGGAAAAAAGTGTTGCCCAAAATGATCAGACAACTGTTATTTTCCTACTCGAGAAAGTATTGTGTAATCCAACATTCAGACAATGGGCCAAAACCGTTGTGTGATAAATCTTACCACACAAGCATTTCTTGACCAGGGGTGTTGTGTAAATGCATAAGTATTTTTAAGATTAGACAAGCGTTAGCAAATAAGTGTTGTGTGAATGCCTGCAACACAATATCCCGAAAAACCGTTGTTGTATTTA
This sequence comes from Saposhnikovia divaricata, assembly GCA_036435485.1. Classification (NCBI taxonomy): domain Eukaryota; kingdom Viridiplantae; phylum Streptophyta; class Magnoliopsida; order Apiales; family Apiaceae; genus Saposhnikovia; species Saposhnikovia divaricata. The sequence continues at coordinate 61,717,680 of CM071594.1, forward strand.
GACAAGTGTTTTTAGGTCTGTTGTCTAAGTAGCAATCATACAATATGTTATCCATAGTGTTGTATGATAGTGACCCAACACACAACATTTTTTAGAAATATTATGTGAATGAAGCATAGACAATACTTCGTAAAAAGTATTGTTAGAATGAGACAAGTGGTTTCCAATGTGGTATTGTGTAATGATATTTAACACAAGTTCTTTACATAGTGTTGTATGAACTTAATCCAACACACAACATGTTCTGGCCTATTATGTGTTTCAACTCATACAAGTGTCTTCTGTTTAAAACTGTTGTCTAATGAATTGTACATGAAAAAAAAAATTTAAAAGATGACTAACCTACCAAATTGGCATCCAACAAATCAACAAAGGCCAAACAGAGGAGAACAAACCAACCAACAATCTATCAAGAGTTATAGTTACAAATTAAAGAGCACAAATTAATTTATTACATTACGAAAGTTGTATTAGTTCATCAACATCATCTTGAATGTAACTAGTAGGCATGTCTTCCTCATCAACATCCGGAAAATTGGGCATAAAATAGTCATTCTCAAGTTCTTCTTCTACAGATGCCTCATTTTCATACTCATTGTCTTCATAGTAATTTTTCTCCGGTAACTTCAAGACAACGGACCATGATTTATCAAGAGGATCATCAATGTAACAAACTTGTTTAACATGTTGTGCCAATACAAATGGATCATCTAAAAAGCCCAACCTATTCAACTTTATTAATGTATATCCCAAGTCGTCTACCTTCGTGCCTATGTTCATATTTACCCACTTACAATGAAAAATAGGGACCCTAAGGTAATTATAGTCCAACTCCCATATACTTGTTATAACTCCGTAATATGTATGTGATGTGTGCTCAATGTTTTTATCCTTACCGTGCACAACCATTGTATCGGCTTCTACATACACACCACTGCACTGAACCTGACGCATGTCATCACGTTCCCTGGTACTAAAGGTAACCCCATCCATTCTATATCCGCTGAATGTAGGAACATTTTTGTTGGGTTCGTCTGCGATCCATATTATCTCGTTTGATAACTCTTTTTTGTCTTCCAAATTTGAGGCAATCTAAAAAAAATAAACAAGTTGTAAAATGATTTATGTGAGCTAGGGAGTTGTAAAAAAATCACAAAACTATTATTAAACTCAAATAATACCTTTTCTTTAAACCATTTAGGGAATGTCTCATTTTGCTTGTTCTTTAGCCACATTTCATCATTTTTATGTTCCGGATATTTGGTAATTAAAAATGTCATGTGTTCACTGGAGTCATTAAAAATGACATAAGAAATGCATGCAAATAAAGAAAATAAAGAAATTAAATTCATGGCTTACTTGAAAAATGGTCTAACTGCATTAGTATTCTAGAGAACACACAAATGTGCTACGTGCAAATCAGTCCTACTCGGGGTTATTATGGTTGCACCCGATAATGGCCTGCAAATGGCATCCTTAGTAAGTCTACCAATTTTCGGTACCCCGATAGTTGTTCCTTCGTCATGGTCCACCAAACATTCCACCGCCTCTTCTGCTATATAGGCCTCCGCAATACAACCTTCTGCACGAGCCCGATTCTTTATATATCCCTTGAATGTCTTCATGTATCTCTCAAAAGGATACATCCACCTAAGGAAAATTGGTCCACGGAGCTCAACTTCTCGTACAAGATGTACCGATATATGAAACATTAGATCAAACAAGGAAGGGGGAAGTATTTTTCAAGCTGGCATAAAGTAATTACCAATTCTGATTGTATTTTCTCCAACTTATCAGGCTCAATAACTTTACTACAAATTGCCTTAAAGAAGAGGCAGAACCTGATAATTGTGTTCCTGACTCTTTTTTACAATGACGACCGAATTGCAATTGGGAGCAAATGATGCAATATCATATGGCAGTCATGAGATTTCATTTCAGTAAGTCTAAGAGTTTCCATTGAAACTAGACTGCTAACATTATAACAAAAACCATCAGGCAATTTCATGTTAGGAAAGGAAGATCAGACAACCTTTTTTTCAGAATGAGTCAAATTCCAAGATGCTAATGGTAACTTCTCCTTTTTCCCTGGAGTTTTTGGCCTCAACTCGGTTTTTATTCCCATTTCAGCCATGTCAATATGAACAGATTCTTTGTCTTTTGTTTTCTTTGGTATATTAAGCATGGTGCCAAGTAAAGCTTCGCATATATTTTTCTCAATGTGCATCACATCGAGAACATGTCTAATCGGTAGAAACTTCCAGTACTCAAGCTCAAAGAATATAGATACCTTTTTCCAAATAGGTCGAACATCACCTTTCTTTAATCGAGGTTGGCATTGTGTCTTACCGTAGACATGGCCCTTCAGATGTTGTACTCTTTGGAGCACCTCCTCTCCGGTTAGGGGAATTGGAGCAGTTTCCTTTTCCACGGTGTTATAAAAATCTTGTTTTTGTCGGCGATATGGATGATGACGGGGAAGCCACCTCCGATGCCTCATGACCACACACTTGCGACAATTAACCAGCCTTGTAGCTTTTGTGTTATCAATGCATACAGGACACCCGTTATAACCCTTGATAATGTTTCCCGACAAATTGCCATAGGCTGGATAATCGTTGATTGTCCATAACAATATGCCTCTAAGCAAAAAATACTCCTTGTATGCATCGTACACTTGTTTCCCATGCCACAACTTTTTTAAATCTTCCATGAGTGGTTGAAGGAACACATCGATATCATTGTCGGGCTGAGTTGGTCCAGATATTAACAAACATAGCATAATATATTTCCTCTTCATAGAAAGCCATGGTGGGAGATTGTAAATTGTCAACAAAACTGGCCAACATGAGTAATCAACATTTGTGCTATAGAATAGATTAAATCCATCGGACGATAAAGCTAACCGGAGGTTTCTAGGATCCGAAGAAAACTCATGCCACTTAGCGTCAACTTCCTTCCATGTCTGTGCATCTGCAGGATGTCTCATTTTACCATCCTTCAATCTCTCCGTGTCATGCCAAATCAACTCCTTGGCTGTTTGAGTTGAACTGAAAAAATTCCTCAAATGTGGTATTAACGGAAAATACCAAAGAATCTTGGCAGGAACCCCTTCCAATTCATCCCCATTTTTATTCAACTTCCATCTAGAGGCCTCACAAATGCGGCACCTGGTCGCATCTTCATCTCTATCTCCACGGTATATTAAACAATCATTTGGGTAAATGTGTATTTTTTCATACTCCATTCCCAAAGCACACAAGCTTTTTTTAGCTTCACTGAAAGAAGAAGGGAAGTTGTTGCCTTTTGGAAGCATAGACCCAACCAAAAGAAGAATTTCTGAGAAGCCAGAATCAGAGATTTGATATTTTGCTTTCAAGTTATATAATTTTACTAAAGCCTTCGTCTTTGTAAATCCTTCGCATCCCGGATAGAGGGGTTCATGTTCAGATTGTATATGGTTAAATACAATCGAGGAATCTAGGGAAACATCATCTGCATTGTCATCGGTATCACCAGCATTCTCTGTTTTCATCGGGTTTTGATCTATAGATTGTGAAGAACTACAAGTATCTTCAGCGGCATGCTGACTTTCTCCTGTACTTACCTCCCCGTGCCAAATCCAACACGTGTAGCTCTGATCGATGCCATTCTGGAAAAGATGGCCCCTCATAATTCGAGCTTTCCATGATTTACTATGTGCACATTTTACACAGGGGCAACTGATTTTATTTCCATCATGTCCGTTCTCCAATGCAAACATCAACAATTCGTCCACTCCTCTTTGGAACTCTTTTGTTCTTCTATCAGCATTCATCCAAGACTTGTCCATCTTTTAAAATAAAAAAAACAAATGTAATCAGCACTTAGTAACACTAACAAACACAATTTCAAACTAACACTAACACAATTTACTTGTTAAAATCAACAAACACTAACACATACATTTAGTTTAGCTGGACATTTGAAGTCAGTCCTGTTTAGGGGTTAACGGTCAAACCTACGTTTGACCGTACATTCACCTGGTCAACCGTACCTATTATTTTTTTAATATTTTATATTAACATACCGAACAATGGATCTTTGAGACCGTATGGCCCGGGCTTTGAAATCCCGGTTCGAGAATATGGATATAGTTAAGAGGGTTGTAGTCCTGTTTAGGGGTTAACGGTCAAGCCTGCGTTTGACCGTACATTCACCTGGTCAACCGTACCTGTTTTTTTTTAATATTTTATATTAATATTTTATATTAATAGTTTAGAATATTTTAATATTTTATATTAATATTTTATATCAGCCCACATAAAATATTTGTAATAACCCTAACTTCAGTAATGCTACAGTGGTCACATGAATAGTAAATTTCGAGGATTTAGAGAAATGGTATATAGGTACCCTATAGTGGAAACATAAAATGCATAAACAGAAACCATATTAGTGTTGTACAATGGAAATAAGTGACTCGAAATGACGTTAGATTTCAGAAATTCCTGAAGCATGGATTTTGAGGATTTTGATTTCGAATAAGCTTCTGTTGGACCTTAAGGAGCATGGAAATATTATAAGAATTATATATTGAGGGATTAGTGAATTTAGATTTGAGCCAGGGGATTATTAAGTTAAGAGAATACCAATGGAATTTGGATTGTTAAATGATTTCAAAAACCACTGAGATAATGAGGTTTACTCGAAACGAATTACAATTAGACGAGTATGGAAACCAAATAACCAAGATTAGTAATATAACAAGGACACATACCACATTTTTACTTACCAAGATTATTAACATAATCATTAGAAAAACAAGAAAAGAGATTATGAGGTCATTAGGGTGATGTCACTTTCCACTAACATTTTTAAGGGGTAAATTAGTAACTTTGCAAGGTTTAATCACAAAATATCTTGCCAAGCTTCCAAGGTACTCTAGATTAGTGGATAATTAGATGAAATAAACACAAAAATCTCTCTTCCTCCTCCATTTGCTTACATTCGGCCAAGCTAGAGACCAAGGGGAAAAATTCAACTTCCAAGCCTTCTAAATTCACAAGATTAATTTGGTAAGTCCTATATTTCATGATTAAGATATCCCATGAGTTTAAGCTTGATCCACCATGTCAATCTTTAGATGGAAATTCATGAACAAGATGATGAATAGTAACCTTTAGAGCAAACTTTGTCTTTCTTGATTTCTTTGCATGATATAGACTATACCAAGGTAGTATAAGAGCTTTGTGAGGTTATTCATGTTAGTGTACTCTTTAAAGTTGATGATTTGCTTAAAACCCTAGCTTGAATCATTTGGGATATGATGATTTTTAGTTGGTTTATAAGATAAGTGGCACTAAATCATTTAATCTTATTGTTATAGTTGTTTATATGTGTTTGAATGATTATGGAAATGTGTTGTGGACTTGTAACCATGGCTGGTGAAGCATACCACATGGTGTAGGTGATGATTATGGTGTTTGATAATGGATTTGGAGGAGTTGGATTTATGGAAAGTACGAAATTATAGCCGTTATAATGCCCGATTTTCGTTAGGATGTAAGTTGCCCTGTTTTGGACCCCCTGCATCCGTACGGTACCCTACTGTCCAGGTTCCTATTTAACTATGAAATGATAGAGCTTAGTTCATAGATCGTTTTGATATAAGGTGCGTTAAAATCTGATGAACGGTTTAGGAGAAAAGTCAGTTTTAGTGAAAGCGGTTCAGAAACCGAGAAACCGTAAATGTATCAAACTTGAGGTTACAATTACCATACTTTAACATTGTTAAAAGTCACGAAATTTTGGGATAGTGTAGTAGGGTGGTCAGAGGACCCTTGACAGTTGACCTTGCATTAAAATTCGAAATCCATATTTTCTGAGAATTTTTACAGTTAAGTGTGGTCGTTAAGGAAAATGGTGAAAACCCCTGAAACTTCGATTTAGCTTATAAATGGTTAAGTTCTTGAACCTTTGGGATAATAATAATACGTTAAACATACGTTGAAGTGTAAAGGGTTTTGTTATACAAGAGTGTAGTGAGTAAGAGATGTGGTTCTAATGACGGTCCTTTTGTGTTTATAGAAACTCCGGAAGAGGGACGAGCCATACCGTCAGGATATCGAAACCGAGGCAAGATTTCTTCTATCCCTATTTGTAAAACTACTTATCTTCACAAAGAAACTTGATTTTGTGAAATATATATGTGATGCTATTATTACTATATTGTGAAGAAATTGTCTTTCTTGAGTATTAATATTGAAAAGAAAGATATACGAAGATGTATATGAATATGGATGAGAGTATGAGATGGATATGTATAGAGATGATTATGCATGAATTGAACATGCCTTATGATTAAGAGAATAAGAGAGAATGGTATCAGTTGTTATCGAGGGTTATATGGTTATAATGTTATATTAAAAATGTTCTTATTGAGTATCAGTGGTTTAATAAACATTATTTGATTTCTGAATTTGAAAGAGAGGTCTGAATCATAATCAAAGCCTTATGATATATATATATTTTTTTTTATAGAAGTAATGTGTGAGAATGGAAATGATATGAGAGAATGATATGTGAAAACGAAAGTGAGAAAATGGAAATGTGGAATGATATTTTAAAAAGAGAATAACGATGTGATAAAGAGGGGGATTGCAACAGACTTGCGTAAGTGGCTGTGTCAGGGCTGTGTGCGACACAGTCCAGCATTTATTATTTTTATTACGGCACGAAGATGCCAAGGGAGGATGTTAGCAGGTGGCCTTCCTCCAGGGATGATTTTCATTCCTTCTACCGGTAGTAAAAAGAGAGCAGATACGATTAGGCGACTGATCATCGTCCTAACGTATCAGGCGACAGCAGATATCCCCAAAGTTTTTGAAAAGAAAGTGTAGACAATGGTTTTCAGATTTCTATACTGAAAACAGAATAAGGATATGAGATGATGGAATGATAGTTACAGATGAAGAAAAACTGATATTATATTATTTCAGATTTCTATACTGAAAACAGAATAATGATATGAGATGATGGTATTATGGATACAGATGAAGAAAAACTGATATTATATTAATATAGATTACTTTCTTATAATAGTGAGTGGATGATGTATTATTAAATAAGTGCTTTACTCTCCCTTAAGGATTTTAAATTGTTTCTTGCTATTACATATGCATAGACATATATGTATACTTGTTCACATTTTAAATTTTAGTTACAGAATGATCTTGCTGAGCTATTATAGCTCACCCTTGCTACTTATGTATATAGCAGCTAGGTCCCATGCCGATACTACGTACCACACCCCGCAAGAGGGTAAGGGAAAGGCGACCTTTTGAGCGAGTGCTGGCGACCATCCCCGAGGTAGTGACAAGCGAAGGGGCTTAGTATACTTATGTAACTTAAGTGTGTAAGTTGTAATAAACTTTAGTTGTTGAAGTGCTTCCTGTAGAAGCTTTGTTCAACAATGTACTTAGTAAATTCTGGGCTTGTAATAACTGTTAACTTTAAAACTTTTAAATATTGTGGTTGTTGTTCTATGAGCATATGACTGGTGTGTGTGTGTATTAGTGTGGGGTCAACTGCTTATCTATTTAATTATTTATTTTAAAAAAAAAAAAGATTTCAGGGATATTAATATTGATCGGAAATTGGACTTTGACGGCCCGGATCCTTGACCCCGGATCCCGGGGCGTCACAGATGGTATCAGAGCTAAGAGTCATATGCTCATAAACAAAAGTGATAATAATAAATGTATCAGTTATAATATAAATTGTGAACTTCCATCAAGTTCAGGGGTGGTATATCGCAGGTAGTATTTACTTTAAGCATATATTATAATTTATTAGACTGTTACTAATAGAATTTTATGTTTTATTATAGGGAGCGGAGATGGGTGAGCCGATTCAGGACCCCCAGTGGCTAGGGAGGTCAGAGCAGGAGCTATTAGATCTTCAGCTGGCCGGGGTAGAGGTCCCCGAGTATGCAGTTGAGGACCTCAGGGAGAGACGCCGGGCGGCGGCTAGAGAGCGATTAGAGAGAGATGAGGCAGAGGAGCAGAGACGGAGAGATGCTGTGGCCCTAGTGCCATATATGGGTAGACCTTCTACAGGATCTGACGAGGCAGGTCCTTCCAGAGTGAGATCGGAGATCCCTGAGGAGGAGAGGCCACTGCGTAAGAGGCCTAGGTTGTCAGTTATACCTGAGGAGCCGATTGAGTGGAGGGATATTCAGATGATTCCCACTCCTGTCCGACCCATCCCGGTGCCGTCACCAGTTCCATCCCCTCTACCTAGTCCTGACCCTATAGATGATCCTTTTGAGCAGTTTACCCCTCCAGGGCATTTTGGTTTCTTTGAGGAGGAGGAGGATCCTTCAGAGGATGCTGAGACAGAGTCGGTTCCTCCATCCCCACCCTTTGCACCACCACCACCTCCACCTGTGGATGCACCTCCCCTAGCTGTACCCCCTCAGGAGGCACCCTTACCGGCGGGTGACTCACTTTCAGCTACCTTATTGACCGAGTACTTTGCTCTTCAGGGACAGTTGGAGGAGTCCCGCAGGACTATAGACACCCTTCTACAGAGGTTAGAGAGAGGGAGAGGAGGGGTTATCCCGAATGGGATATCTCTGGGGATGATCAGTATTGAGCTACGAGCATTAGGAGATATTAGGAGGTTGTTGGGTGATAGAGGAGACCCGGCATGGAGGGCCCAGATAGTTGATACGGTTACTACCATGGTGGTCCAGATACGGGATGTTGTCAGGGCAGGGGTGTGAGCCGGGATAGTAGTTCGTCACTAATCAGACTAGTCATCTTGCTGATGTCATTTTGGGGATTAGTTTAGTTGTTCACTGTTTTAATCCCAGTCTGATTAGAGGACAGCTAGTAGTACTTTTGGTGATATCGGATTAGTATGTACGACTATGTTTTGGGTTTCGAACCTTGTATTAGATGATGTATATTATTAGCAGTAAAAGATGTTGTAACCAAATTGTAAAATATTTATGTACATTAATGAAGTTTGTGCATTTCTATCTAAATTTTTGCTGCATATTTTTGTATAATAAATGTTGAGACTCAGAAATATTGATGTATAAAAGGTGATTGACTTAATGAAAAGGCTATCGTGTTAAGGGCGATACACTTACCTACTAAAGTTATGGTATAACTAGATGTAAATCGCATGATAAAGATATTGTGATATGCAAATGAGCTAATTAATGATATAAATGTGTATATAGAAATGATGTATATGGTAACCCAAATTCGGGTAATTAATAAGGACTATTGTTATGTACAGAACTATGCCGCCTAGACGTGACAGTAGAGCGAATGCAAGGGAAAATGAGAGAGACGAAAGAAGTCGAAATATCGAAGGTACTAGACTGAACGAAAATGCTCATAATGAAGAAAATCATGAAGAAGGAGAAGAGGAATCAACTGGCCAACAAAGGAATCCGGGAGGTGATCCCTTTGCCCAATTCATGGACTTGTTAAGGCAGAATTTAGCAAATCCACAGAATCCTCAACCACCACCTGTTCTCCCCAACCAGGCAGCTAGTTCCTTTCGTGCCTTTAAGTAATTAAAGCCCCCAGAATTCGAGGGAACCACTAACCCAGTAGTAGCCAGGGCATGGCTAAAAGAAATGGAGAAAGCTTTCGAACTGAGGATAGAGGAAGATCAGAAAACAGTTTTTGCAGCCTATCTCCTAAAGGGAGAGGCAAATTACTGGTGGGAAGCTAGGAAGAACCTAGAGGAAGCGGGAGTGATAACCTGGGAGCGTTTCACTAGGGTGTTCCTAGAAAAGTATTCTCCTAGGTATCTAGAAAACCAAATGGAATTAAAGTTTCTGGAGTTAAAACAGGATAACCTAACAGTGGCAGAGTATGAAAATAAATTCTCAGAACTGTCGAGGTTTGTTCCCGAGTTTGTGCGTACTGAAGAACAACGTGCAAAAAGGTTTCAACAAGGGTTAAAACCCTGGTTACGAACGAGAGTGGCCCCATTTGAGTTAACTGATTATGCTGCAGTGGTTCAAAAGGCATCAATTATAGAGGCCGAGAGTGAGCAGGCTCAAATAGGTCGAGAGAATAAGAAAAGAAGATTTGAGGGCCCAAAAGGAGGTTCAAGTGAGGGAAGCTACTTTAACAAAGGAGGTAAAGGACAAAAATCTCAATTTGTGGGAAAGTCGGGGGGTAACAAGACTACTAGTGAGACGGTGAGTCAGGGTGGAAAATCTTCGGGAACATTTCAGTCCAATCAATCACGACCACCAGTACCAGATTGTGGGACGTGTGGTAAGAAACATATAGGAGTCTGTAGAGTGCTGGGAGTAACTTGTTTTAAGTGTGGACAAAAAGGACACTACTTTAACCAGTGCCCATCAACTGATGCAAACCCTAAAAGAGATGTTAAGTGTTACCAGTGTGGGAAACTAGGACACTTTGCTAGAGATTGCCGTTCAGGTGCGTCATACGCATCAGGACAGAGTGGGGCTGCTTCAAATAGGCCTACTGCTAGAGTGTACAACATGACCTTAGGGGAAGCGTTGACAAAACCAGATGCGGATACAGGTACTTGCTTTTGCGATTTAAATTTTGTGTGTAAGTCTTTGGTTAAGGATCGACTTAATCAATTAATGGAATAAATAAGTTAATAAAATAGATAAGGAAAATCAGTATCTGTTAAGGGCTAGGAAACGTTATGAAAAGAAAAGTAGGAGTGTTTTGGGAAAACACAAGCTCGTGGAGACGAACAGGAAATATATATTATAGGTAGTATTTTCTTACAATTGTTTTAAAGAATATTATTAGAGCTTATTTTCTGGAAAATTTTACAGAGAGGAGCTATAGGAATATTGAGGAATTAATATTTATGTCATGATAGAGATCAGAAGATGGTCAAACCATAAGTGAGATACACTACCATTCGGAAAAGGGTCAATGTAGTGGCGGATATCTTCGTCAAAAGAGGAAGTAGAGACGAGATAACCTGGAATGACTTGAAACAGGAGGAGATTTGTGAGGAAAAGACAGTAAAAGGACTGCTACTGATAAACTAAATGGCATGTTGATGAATGACAAGGAAGTTATGTTAGTATATTTCTGCGCAAACAAGATAGATATATTATAGAAGGAAAAAGGATAAAGGAAGTAGGGTGGAAGTTAGAAGATGTGAATGAGAAAGACACTTATGGACATTTCCAACATGATTCCGGGACGGAATCCTTTTAAGGGGGGGAGGATGTAATAACCCTAACTTCAGTAATGCTACAGTGGTCACATGAATAGTAAATTTCGAGGATTTAGAGAAATGGTATATTGGTACCCTATAGTGGAAACATAAAATGCATAAACAGAAACCATATTAGTGTTGTACAATGGAAATAAGTGACTCGAAATGACGTTAGATTTCAGAAATTCCTGAAGCATGGATTTTGAGGATTTTGATTTCGAATAAGCTTCTGTTGGACCTTAAGGAGCATGGAAATATTATAAGAATTATATATTGAGGGATTAATGAATTTAGATTTGAGCCAGGGGATTATTAAGTTAAGAGAATACCAATGGAATTTGGATTGTTAAATGATTTCAAAAACCACTGAGATAATGAGGTTTACTCGAAACGAATTACAATTAGACGAGTATGGAAACCAAACAACCAAGATTAGTAATATAACAAGGACACATACCACATTTTTACTTACCAAGATTATTAACATAATCATTAGAAAAACAAGAAAAGAGATTATGAGGTCATTAGGGTGATGTCACTTTCCACTAACATTTTTAAGGGGTAAATTAGTAACTTTGCAAGGTTTAATCACAAAATATCTTGCCAAGCTTCCAAGGTACTCTAGATTAGTGGATAATTAGATGAAATAAACACAAAAATCTCTCTTCCTCCTCCATTTGCTTACATTCGGCCAAGCTAGAGACCAAGGGGAAAAATTCAACTTCCAAGCCTTCTAAATTCACAAGATTAATTTGGTAAGTCCTATATTTCATGATTAAGATATCCCATGAGTTTAAGCTTGATCCACCATGTCAATCTTTAGATGGAAATTCATGAACAAGATGATGAATAGTAACCTTTAGAGCAAACTTTGTCTTTCTTGATTTCTTTGCATGATATAGACTATACCAAGGTAGTATAAGAGCTTTGTGAGGTTATTCATGTTAGTGTACTCTTTAAAGTTGATGATTTGCTTAAAACCCTAGCTTGAATCATTTGGGATATGATGATTTTTAGTTGGTTTATAAGATAAGTGGCACTAAATCATTTAATCTTATTGTTATAGTTGTTTATATGTGTTTGAATGATTATGGAAATGTGTTGTGGACTTGTAACCATGGCTGGTGAAGCATACCACATGGTGTAGGTGATGATTATGGTGTTTGATAATGGATTTGGAGGAGTTGGATTTATGGAAAGTACGAAATTATAGCCGTTATAATGCCCGATTTTCGTTAGGATGTAAGTTGCCCTGTTTTGGACCCCCTGCATCCGTACGGTACCCTACTGTCCAGGTTCCTATTTAACTATGAAATGATAGAGCTTAGTTCATAGATCGTTTTGATATAAGGTGCGTTAAAATCTGATGAACGGTTTAGGAGAAAAGTCAGTTTTAGTGAAAGCGGTTCAGAAACCGAGAAACCGTAAATGTATCAAACTTGAGGTTACAATTACCATACTTTAACATTGTTAAAAGTCACGAAATTTTGGGATAGTGTAGTAGGGTGGTCAGAGGACCCTTGACAGTTGACCTTGCATTAAAATTCGAAATCCATATTTTCTGAGAATTTTTACAGTTAAGTGTGGTCGTTAAGGAAAATGGTGAAAACCCCTGAAACTTCGATTTAGCTTATAAATGGTTAAGTTCTTGAACCTTTGGGATAATAATAATACGTTAAACATACGTTGAAGTGTAAAGGGTTTTGTTATACAAGAGTGTAGTGAGTAAGAGATGTGGTTCTAATGACGGTCCTTTTGTGTTTATAGAAACTCCGGAAGAGGGACGAGCCATACCGTCAGGATATCGAAACCGAGGCAAGATTTCTTCTATCCCTATTTGTAAAACTACTTATCTTCACAAAGAAACTTGATTTTGTGAAATATATATGTGATGCTATTATTACTATATTGTGAAGAAATTGTCTTTCTTGAGTATTAATATTGAAAAGAAAGATATACGAAGATGTATATGAATATGGATGAGAGTATGAGATGGATATGTATAGAGATGATTATGCATGAATTGAACATGCCTTATGATTAAGAGAATAAGAGAGAATGGTATCAGTTGTTATCGAGGGTTATATGGTTATAATGTTATATTAAAAATGTTCTTATTGAGTATCAGTGGTTTAATAAACATTATTTGATTTCTGAATTTGAAAGAGAGGTCTGAATCATAATCAAAGCCTTATGATATATATATATATTTTTTTTATAGAAGTAATGTGTGAGAATGGAAATGATATGAGAGAATGATATGTGAAAACGAAAGTGAGAAAATGGAAATGTGGAATGATATTTTAAAAAGAGAATAACGATGTGATAAAGAGGGGGATTGCAACAGACTTGCGTAAGTGGCTGTGTCAGGGCTGTGTGCGACACAGTCCAGCATTTATTATTTTTATTACGGCACGAAGATGCCAAGGGAGGATGTTAGCAGGTGGCCTTCCTCCAGGGATGATTTTCATTCCTTCTACCGGTAGTAAAAAGAGAGCAGATACGATTAGGCGACTGATCATCGTCCTAACGTATCAGGCGACAGCAGATATCCCCAAAGTTTTTGAAAAGAAAGTGTAGACAATGGTTTTCAGATTTCTATACTGAAAACAGAATAAGGATATGAGATGATGGAATGATAGTTACAGATGAAGAAAAACTGATATTATATTATTTCAGATTTCTATACTGAAAACAGAATAATGATATGAGATGATGGTATTATGGATACAGATGAAGAAAAACTGATATTATATTAATATGGATTACTTTCTTATAATAGTGAGTGGATGATGTATTATTAAATAAGTGCTTTACTCTCCCTTAAGGATTTTAAATTGTTTCTTGCTATTACATATGCATAGACATATATGTATACTTGTTCACATTTTAAATTTTAGTTACAGAATGATCTTGCTGAGCTATTATAGCTCACCCTTGCTACTTATGTATATAGCAGCTAGGTCCCATGCCGATACTACGTACCACACCCCGCAAGAGGGTAAGGGAAAGGCGACCTTTTGAGCGAGTGCTGGCGACCATCCCCGAGGTAGTGACAAGCGAAGGGGCTTAGTATACTTATGTAACTTAAGTGTGTAAGTTGTAATAAACTTTAGTTGTTGAAGTGCTTCCTGTAGAAGCTTTGTTCAACAATGTACTTAGTAAATTCTGGGCTTGTAATAACTGTTAACTTTAAAACTTTTAAATATTGTGGTTGTTGTTCTATGAGCATATGACTGGTGTGTGTGTGTATTAGTGTGGGGTCAACTTCTTATCTATTTAATTATTTATTTTAAAAAAAAAAAAAAAGATTTCAGGGATATTAATATTGATCGGAAATTGGACTTTGACGGCCCGGATCCTTGACCCCGGATCCCGGGGCGTCACAATATTACACATAAATATTTATTTCTAAAATTTACTAATTAAAAATAATAAATATTATATCTGAATATTATACGTTATGATACTTACAAAATCCCACTATCTCCCCTATCGAATTTCATTCCCCCTCTTTTCCCCAATATTTCCCCCCAAATTGACCTAAATTACTCCCCCAGAATCACTCCCCCTAAAATCGAGAGCTCACTTTCCCCCTTTGAGAAATCTCAGTTTCTCGCTTCTCCCTAGCTCCGTAGATCGTCGCTCTCTCTCAGGTATTCCACAACTCATCCCCCATATCCCTCCCTAGATCGTCTCTCTCTCTCTCTCCCCCCCTCTCTTCTACTCTCTCTCTCCATCTCTCTTTCTGTTATATGCTTATGGATACTATGATATATGGTTATGCATGCTCTTAAATCGAACATTTCTGCTACTCTCTCTCTCTCTCTATGGATGGTCATAAATAATTCACTCAACATGTGGTGTTGCAGATTGATCATGAAGCCGAAGAGAAAATCCGCTCCCAAAGCAAATACAACAACCATCATGAAGGCACTACAAAAGAACTCACCGGTTCATTTTACCCCTGCAGTGAAGAAGACTATGGTTCAGTCTAGCCCTGCAGTGAAGAAAATAAAGAAAAAGCCGACGGAGTCATGCCCTGACCTAAAGAATAAGGTGGTGCAGTTTTCCCCTAATCGACCGGTGACACGGGCTATTTCATCATCCCCTGTATCTGTGAAGAAGTCTATTTCTAAGAACCTAAAAACCACTTTATCTAAGAAGAGGAAACGAATGGAGAAACCGCTGGCTACGAAAAAGGAAACAACTAGAATGAAGCTTTTAAAACGCGGACCTGTAATGATGCACAAGATTATTAGGCGTAAGATGTTGAAAATTAAGCCGTTGGTGAGTTTCAATGAAAAGGGTCAGCCTTACGATAAAGCAGGAACGAAAATGGAATCTTACATTAGTGTTCTTGCGAGAAGTAAAGTCCCAATCTGCTATTATTCCTGGCTAATTGTTCCGACTGAAAGGAAAAACAAGATTTGGAAATGTGTGGAGGTAAAACAAATTACATCTTATGAAGTAACTTTTCTTTCTTGACCACCTATTTAGTTAATCCATGTATTCTAATTAAAATACATATTTATGTAGATGGCGTTTGATGTACCACCAAACGCCAAGGAGATGGTTTTGAAATCTGCGGGCAAAAAATGGCGAGAGTTCAAGAGCCGCTTGTCAACCAAATACCTCCTGCCATACTATGATTAGCCTAATTTGCTACAGTTTCCTCCTGCTGACTACACCTTTATTGAGAAGGATCATTGGGAAATGTTTGTTGTTGACCGTCTGTCAAAAAAAATTGGTGTAAGTTTTTTTACCGTATTTGTTTTTGAATTTCTGAGATTACAAAAATATATAGTTGAACAGCTTTGTTAATAACATTTTGATCATTGTTCCTTAAGGTGATCCATGAAGAACTCGCAAAGAGGAGGAAGTTGAGCGAATATCCTCATAACATGTCAAGAAAAGGTTATGCTAACCTAGAACATGAAATGGTTAGTAATCATACATATATCCCTTTCAAACATGCATGATAATTGTGTTTAATTTTACAATGACTTGTATGTTAAACAATACAATAATACTTTGTTTTACAGACTCTCGCTCTTGGTGATCCTGAGGAATTTGACATAGATCGAATGGATACGTGGCTCCGTGCATGGAAGGATGAAAATGGGAATTATAATTCTGTAAAAGTTGCAAAAATTGGAAAAAAGATTGTAAGTTTTTCATTTATTTTATATTTTGTGTTCTTTCACTGTGATATCTATTTTTTTAGTTAACGTACTTATATTTTTCATGTCACTTTTGTAGGAGATAATAAAGAAGAGGGTTAGGGATGGAGAAGTTTCTGTGGAAGGCACAGACGATGTCTTGACCAAGGTTCTCGGTAACCCTGAGAACCGAGGAAGGGTACGTGGACAAGGTACTTATGTCAAGCAGTCTACATACTTTAATTTTCCATGAAAGAAGAAGACCAGCAAGTCAATGGATGAGAGGATTCAGGAGGGCATTAAGAAGTATATGAGAGAGGAATCAGAGAGGATAGTCCGAGAGCGAGATTCCTTTGGTCTGCTGAGATTGAAAAGCTGAAAAGTGCTTTATGTGAATAGAAAATTGATTCTGAAGGTAGTCCAAATATTGGATCTCAGCAAGCAAGTTGTTCCAAGGGTATCAAGGAGTTGGAGTTGGCAGGTGCAAGGAAGAGACTCAATCTCCTCGAAGGTGATTATAATCTTCCTGAAGGGGATCAAGAGAATGGGAAGGTTGATGTGGAAGAAAAGAATGAGAAGGTTGTGGAGGGTGGAGAAAGGACTGAGAAGATTGTTGACGTGGAAAAAATTGAGGAGGCTGTTGAGGGGGTTCATTTGGAGGATGATCAGGAGCTGGTTGTAAATTTATGTATGGAAGCTGACAATGTTACAGAGTAGGGACTGGTAATTAACTCCCCAAATAATATTGTTGCACATGCTGTTGTTGATACAAAGAGTCAGATTCTTCATGGGAAACCTTTGACAAAAGGGTCTCTATCACTCGTGTAATTCAAGGATCTGAAAAAATTCCTTTTCCAATCCAAGATGAGATCATAACTGTGGAGCAAGCTGTTGGGACTTATATTGCATGGCTAAAATATCTCATAACGGAATTGAAGACAACCACTGCCAGACAGAATGGAAGTACAAAGGTTAAATTCGTTGTAATCTATTAAATCATAATTAAAATAAACATATTAGGCAGTTTACTTTAACAAACCTGCTATATTAGGCCGTTTTCATTCATAATTGTTTTTTAATGTCATATTTCAGGGAAGCAAGAAAAATGGACAAAAGAGGTGGAAGAAGATGAAAGATCTAGAATTAGTCCCAGAGGATGTGTTGGACATGGGTCCTGAATTTCCCCTGCCTTGAAGCGTTTATGGCTTTGGGCAAAGGATGCCTTGGCGGACGACCGAGCATCTACTTTTCTGATATCCGAAGAAGCTTTCGGATCAAATGCTAAGAAGCCTCTTTTTTTGTCGGATATTCATGCTTTGTGCTGTGGGGGTGAGATGTCAGGGGCCGTCATTTGCTTATACATTAAGTAAGTATCGACGTTCAAAGATTTATTTGACTTTATCAATAGTTCTTAAATGAAAATGGACTGCTTGTGTAATGACTTTTTTTTATACAGTTTCCTGCAGGAATATTTGAAAAAACACAAGATGACTGATATGATAGCGTTTGTTGATCCTGATACGATTGGTGCCCTCGGTTGTGGTAATCCAGCAAAGAGGTCACGATACCTATCTCTCAGGTTCAAGAATGCTCAGCCTGGCCATTATTTTCTCTTGCCATTTAACTCCGGGTCAGTTCTTTTTTTTTTAACACTTAATTTTATAGGAGTGACCATGTGATCTGATTTATTAATATTCATAATTAGAAGAAAGTGTTATCATATAAATGGTAATATATAAATGATAATATATAAATGGTAATATATAATGTTCCTCATAAAAACTTGCTTAATTTTCTTCTTTATACGGTAATATATAAATGTTCCTCATTTTAATTTTTCGTGCTTATTGTAATTAATTTCATGATATAGTCTAAGAAAATTCATTATGAATTTAGACCCGACACAAGAACAGTCGGGGTATATATAATTGAACACAGTTCGTTTAATTTTTTTTTAGGAACCATTGGACGCTCACCGCTGTAAATCCAGATGCTCAAATCGTTTACCAGATGGATTCTTTGAAGCGCCGAATTACAAGTGAAGAATGGACGGAAGTGGTCGACAAGTGAGTATTTTATATTAACTTAATTTCATTTGAGACCACTTATTAAGTTAAATGTCACAAATTTGATTTACATTATATTTCGTAGTGCCATCAATCTCTATAATGACGATGCGAAGAAGTTTACCAAAAACAAAATTATATGGGAGAACCTGGCGGTATTATCCTTTTCTTAAGTAATTTTTTTTGTATCTCTGAATTTCACAAGGACAATGTAGACATATAATTAATTCTATATGTTCTTTAGGGAATTCCTCTTCAACCTGGGTCCAAGGACTGTGGCGTGTTTGTGATGCGTTATATGAATGAGATATGTCTTGATAAGGAATTGAAATTTGCTATGAAGGTAACAATGCATTTTTTCTGATATCCTTGTGTTTTGTGGTGAAGATATATGACATCCAATACATGTTCCATTTTACAGTGGCGATGCAGAAGCAACTTGAACTATGGCATGGCTGAGCTTAATGATATAAGGACTGACTTGGCGAAGTATATGTTGAAGCACCTGGCTCGTTGAACTCTGTCGCCTTTTATTGAAATTGGTATTTTGAGTTGAATATGTACTTGGTAGTATCGTAAATTAAACTTTTAGTCCGTCTCTTTTGTGGATGTGTTCACCTAAAAATATGACTTATGTATTAGTTGTTTTGGATGTGGATAGACTTTAATTATGTACTTGGTTGGTTGGTTGTGTACGTTTGTTGGCGGTGTTGGCGTTATAAGGTGAAAAATTACTTCTGTAGTTTTGGTTGATGGTATGGTGAATATTGGTCGTAATGGATGGATGGATTGAATTAGTTTCTATTGTTTGTTTCTGGCATTTTCATTTTATAGTGTAGTTTGGTTTTCTTTACATGTCCAGAACCATTGTTTAAGATACTTTTAGCCAATGTCCACCAATGATTAACACTTGTTGTATCATATATCAAGCAATGCTTTTATTAAAATCCCTTATGAGAAAATGACTCACACAACAGGAAAATAAAAACTACTTAATTTTAACAGTTGTAAAAAACCATTTAACAAAGTAATGTAGGAGAAGAATACACACTGCAGGTTAAAACCCACAAAACTGTTGTCTCTTTTAACAAATAACAACATGTTATACTCTGCAAAACCATTGTTTGAAATAATTTCAAACAAGAGTTATATACTAAGAAAGTGTTATCCTTCCTACTGTACAACAACATGCCATATGAGATAACATGTTGTACATCTAACCATAAACCAAATGGTTTTTGCTAAGAAACCATTGTCTGTAGTGACATAAAACAACAGCCCTGATCAAGTAAAAGATTGTATCTTTTGTACTTACATAATAGGCTTTCTTTTAAAAACCATTGTCTTTACTGCTTAATAACAACAATATATTCGTTAAAAAGTGTTGCGTTATTGGAGTTTTGACAAGAGGTTTCCAAAGAAGTGTTGTTGTTTCTGGGTATCAGACAACACTTTTCAGGTGGCTTTTACTTGTCTTTCAACTTTCACACAACAGCTTGCTGTGTGTTGTCTGAGGTGTGTATCAGACGACTTCTCAATAGTCAACAGTTTTTGATATATTCAGACAACACGTTTTGCTTGTTGTCTAAAGCAAAAATCCTTGTAGTGGTCCTATTCCACAAAGTCTGTCGGATTTAAACTTTCTAAGCCACCTGAACGACTCCTTCAATAATTTATCAGAAAAAAAACCCACTGGATACCAAGTCCAGACTCTCAACGATCCCTCCATCTATGCTGGCAACAGTCAGCTCTGTGGTCTACCTATCCTCAATCCCAGCACCATAGACACAGAGCCACATAATGTTCAAGGACTACACTGAAGCTAATTCAGATGATGAGCGTGTGTGGTTATAGGCTGGCATAGGATTGGGAGGAGGAGTGGTCTAGCTGTTCGTGCAGCGAAATTTGATTCGTCCAGATTTTATAAACAGCATCCAAATAAGCTGAACAACAATTACAGGATCGTTCAATCCAGATTCTCTCATTCAGTTATTAACAAATGGGCCCTAAGAACGGAAAATTAATCTTATCACAACTCGAATATGAAATTTTAGCTTTGATTGTAATATCTAGTTTAAATTAATCTTATCCCAACTCGAATATGAAATTAACAACATAAGACTCTATGGAAAGTACTTTAAGTTTTGATCGGTGGAACTACTGTAATATTTTTCTGTAGTTGTTTTGACTTCAATTTGTTTACCTGCTCCCCTCCAATATGCAATTCAATGGTTCCATCAAGCTAGCTGACTTCTAAAATTCGGGCCACAATTATTAAACCGCAGTCCATATTAAGCCCACTTCATCTATTTCCTCTCATGTCCTCGCGCGTATAGTGCATGGGCTAGATGTGGTTTAACAATTTATTTTTAATGTTCATAATGATATTTGCCAGAAAAATCAACTCATGATCAAAAAACATTATCCCCGTGTATTGAGGAGAATTGAAAAGCTGAACAATGAAATAATGAAGAGAATGAGAAGAGAAACTCTTTCAATTCGAGATGGATCATATCATTTTAATTACCAGTCTTTGATTAGCTTGACAAACTCCTGGATATCCCTTGCTTGGAACTCAAGGCACTTTAAGTCGGAACCAGGAACAACAAGTTCTTTGACTGGAATATTTGTTTTATACATTAGGACCAAAACAGAGAAATTACCTTCGTTTTTAGTCACGTTATCTGTGGGAACTAAAGAAAATAAGTACATTAGCCTAAGTGCTAAACTAAGAAGCAAGGACACTGGTGGGAGGGTGCGGGTGCATAGTACGGGGACAACCAGACTCGGAAGGTTTAAAAATATGGGGATACGGGTGCGGGGGACACGTCTTATATAAGTAAAAAATTCATATATATTTCATGTTACATATATTGAAATCATTTGACTGGAAGTAAAAACTGTTTGCAAACTGAATGAAATACAAAATTTATTTATCCAAAACATAAAAGTATAAGTGTAATATTTTCATGTATGCAAAAGAAGAACATGATCATCAATACTTTCGTATTTGCTATAGACATTGATACTTAATTTTGTGAAATTATTTTGTTAACACAAATTTGGAGAATAAAAATGGTGAAAATAAATTTTAAAATTAGGATCGTGAAAGAATCAGTGTGTCCGATACGGGGACACACGGGGATAGGTAGGTTACCAAAATATCCCTGCTACCACGGGTTTATCCTCTGTCGCAGGTAAAGACCTTTGATTTTTGACAAGACCTTTGATTTTTGACTTGTTTAAGGTCCTTGAAAACATAGAACTGGACAACTCAAAGCGACTTGAAGGGTAGAAGTTTGATTACAGTGTATGGTTTGTTCTAGTAGAACTAACTGAATAAATGTAGAATTTAAAAATTGCTTAAGATTTTAAGTTACCTAAAATGAAAAGTTTGAAAATTATGATAAGTATAAAATAATTTTTTTGAAGAGACTTAAGTTATATGAGTTAAAAAAAAAAGAGAATTAAATCATAAGTTGCATACGCAAAAGAAACAGTAAACCTACCTCCTATAATATTTTAAGCTATTTTTTAAAAACTTTTGACAACATTAAATGCAGAAATTGAACTAATCCCGTGAAATCAATATCTAAGAATTAATTACATAATCGGAAATTGATTGTATTATTGATCGAAATTAGTTAAATATTATATTTAATATTTAAATTTGATTTTACATATATGATTATCATAAATTTAGACAAATATGTTTCAAAATATTATATGATCAGAATAATAAAATTTTTAAAATCTAACTTTTGAATTGAATTGGAGGTCAATTTGAAAGTAAAAAAGTTTATAGAGTTCATAATTATTTAGCCATCTAATATTGAAATTATGTATACTATGATAGCCTTTTTTTCTCATTTGTTTAATTTTCACAAAAATGTACAATTTTTTTTTTACATTTGTTTCTCATTTTTAACAATTATATGTCGATTTTGATCTATTAATCCAATTTTTGGTTGATTAGAACGATTCTCAAGAATTTTGAACTAATTTTATTAAAATTTTAACTCAATTTGGGTCAGTTACCATTTTAAATAATCATAAATTGTTAGAATACTGATGATAAACATAATTTTAAATAATAATAGAGTTATTTGAACAACCCCATGTTGGTTTTTCTATCTATGAGATTAAAAGCCTAATTGGATTACCCTTGTTTTGGCCTACAAGGAGATAAACATAAAGGAGCCCTATATATATATATAAATATAGGAGGATTATAATTAAAATAAGATAGAGGAAAAATAGACACAAGAGAGATATAGTGTGAAAAATTCGCAGTAATTTTTCTGGTTGCAAAAACTGCCTTGTTTTTGCGATTCCCGGAGTTCTACTAGTCGGATCGTCCTGATTTTTGGACAGCATCTTCCTTACACCAATATCTAAATTCTGAACGGTGGAGATTGGATTCGGAGGTCCAGAAGGTCAGTTGACGATTCATTCCAAGATTGTGAAGGTGATTGTATTCCTCTAGTTTTATCTAGAGAAGACTTGGTGTATTCCCCTATAATTTGTGATAGTGAATTGTTTGGGTGGACTACGGTCCCGTGGTTTTTACTCATTATCTTTGAGGGGGTTTTCCACGTATAACTTTGGTGTCTTGTTTTTCCATTTATTGTTACTTTACTTGTTTGTTTCATCAAAGGTTCATACGAGTAGGGTTAAGTATTGTCCAACGAAGTTTAATTCCGCACTTAGTTATTACCGTTGTGGTCACTTTTTCCAATCAAATTGGCATCAGAGCTTGGTTCTTATTGAACTTGTTTGAACGATGGAAACGAATACAAGTAGAATGATTAATTTGAATGGTTCTAATTATCATGTTTGGAAGGGGAAGATGGAAGATCTTCTTTATGTGAAGGAATATTATCTACCTGTGTTTACTAAGGAGAAGCCTGCAAATAAAACAGAGGCAGAATGGACTATTTTGCATCGATAGGTTTGTGGGTATATACGGTAATGGGTGGAGGATAACGTGTTGAACCATATTAGTGGGGAGACACATGCACGTACTTTGTGGAACAAGCTTGAGCAACTCTATGCTCGAAAGACTGGAAATAATAAATTGTTTTTGATTAAATAGTTGATGTCTCTAAAATATCAGGATGACACTGCAATTTCTGATCACTTGAATGCATTCCAAGGAATTATGAATCAGCTTGCTGAAATGGGTATCAAATTTGAAGATGAGATACAGGGATTGTGTCTTTTTTGTACTTTACCAAATTCATGGGAGACATTCAGGATGTCTTTGTCGAACTCAGCTCCGGATGGTATTATCAGTATGGAATTATCTAAGAGCAGTATTCTGAATGAAGAGATAAGAAGAAAGTCACAGGGTTCCTCTTCACAGTCAGAAGTCCTAGTCACTGAAAGGAAGGGGAGAGCTCAAAGCAGAGGTCCAACCAACAGAGGTAATCAACGGAGTAGTTCTAGAGGTAAGTATTCTAATGTTGAGTGTTATCATTGTGGTAAAAAGGGGCATACAAAGAAGTTCTGCAGAAAGTTGAAGAGAGAAAATAAAAAGAGTTCTGACAATGATCAGACGAAAACTGATAGTGGTAATGATAATTCTGTGGTGATTGCTACTACCGATAAGCACATGATCTGTTGTGATAGAGATATTGTTAACCTTGCACAAGATGATCTGAGTTGGGCAATTGATAGTGGTGCTTCATGTCATGTTGCGTCACGAAGGGACTTCTTTACATCTTATACTTCTGATGATTTTGGAGATGTTAAGATGGGTAACACTAGCATATCAAAAGTTGTTGGCGTTGGAGATGTGTGTCTGAAATTTGATACAGGCATGGAGTTATTTCTTCGTGATGTTAAGCACGTTCCAGACATGAGAATGAATTTAATTTCTACTGGCCTTCATGATGATGAAGGGTATGTTAGCAACTTTGGTAATGGTCAATGGAAGCTCACTCGGGGTTCTTTAATTGTTGCAAGAGGGAAGAGGTCTCCGATATTGTATATGACACAACCGCAAATCTCTAAGGGCATTGTTAATGTAGTTGAGAATGTTGATTTGATATGATTAATTTATGGCATAAGAGACTTGCTCACATGACTGAAAAAGGAATGAATATGCTGTCGAAGAAAAAGGTATTATCTGGTTTGGCTGATATACAATTGAAAAGGTGTTCACACTGTGTCGCAGGTAAGCAGAATAGAGTTTCTTTTAAGAGTCATCCTCCCTCTCGTAGAGAGCATATACTTGACTTGGTGCATTCCGATGTTTGCGGTCCTATGAAAACCAAAACTAATGGTGGTTCATTATATTTTGTTACATTCATTGATGATCATTTAAGGAAGTTGTGGGTTTATACCTTGAAGATGAAAGACCAAGTGTTAGATGTGTTTAAGCATTTTCAGGCTTTAGTTGAGAGACAGACTGGGAAGAAACTGAAGTGTATCCGGACAAATAATGGAGGGGAGTATACAGGTCCCTTTGATATGTATTGCAGACAGCAGGGTATTCGGCACCAAAGGACTCGACCAAAGACACCTTAGCTTAATGGTTTAACAGAGAGGATGAACAGAACATTGGTGGAGCGAGTCAGATGTTTACTTTCACATGCTAAGTTGCCGATGTCTTTTTGGGGTGCGGCACTAAATACTGCGGTAAATGTGTTAAATCTCTCACCTTGTGTTCCTTTACAGTTTGATATTCCAGATAGAGTTTGGAGTGGTAAAGATGTTTCTTATGATCATTTACGTGTCTTTGGATGTAAGGCTTTTGTGCATATCCCCAAAGATGAGAGGTCTAAACTTGATGTGAAGACTAAAGAGTGTATATTCCTTGGTTATAACCAAGATGAGTTTGGCTATAGGCTCTACGATCCAGTTTCAAAGAAGATTATGAGAAGCCGAGATGTTATCTTTATTGAAGATCAGACTTTGAAAGATATTGGGAAGGCAGAGACAGTTCCTCAATATAATAATGATCTAGTTGATTTGGATCCAGTTCCTCCAAGACATGTGGAGTCACAGTTTGGAAATGATGTTCATAATGATGACCAACATGGTACTAATACTGATACTCTAGAAAATAGTGACATGGATGATGATGCCCATGAGGAGTCACCAGTGCACAATTCTCCACAATTCGTTCCACTCAGGCGGTCTACCTGAGATCGTCATCCTTCCAACAGGTATTCTACTGATGAGTATGTTCTATTAACTGATAGTGGTGAACCTGAATTTTATGTAGAAGCTATGAAAGATGAGCACAAAAAGGAGTGGGTCTATGCTATGCAAGATGAGATGAAATCCTTGTATTAGAATAATACTTTTGAGTTGGTGAAGCTACCTAAGGGAAAACGAGCTTTGAAAAACAGGTGGGTTTACAGAGTGAAGCAAGATCAACATAATTCACAACCACGGTACAAAGCTAGATTAGTCGTCAAGGGATTCAGTCAAAGAAAAGGTATTGATTTTGATGAGATCTTTTCTCCAGATGTTAAGATGACATCAATTCGTGTAGTGCTTGGTTTAGCAGCTAGTCTTGATTTGGAGGTTGAACAAATGGATGTCAAGACGGCTTTTCTACATGGTGACTTGGACAAAGAAATTTACATGGAGCAACCTGAAGGTTTTCAGGTAAAAGGTAAAGAGGATTATGTTTGTAGACTTCTTAATAGTCTATATGGTTTGAAGCAGGCACCTCGGCGATGGTATAAAAAGTTCGAGTCATTTATGAAGGAGCAAGGCTACCATAAGAATATTTCTGACCATTGTGTTTTTATTCAGAAATTTTCAGATGATGATTTTATCATATTATTGCTTTATGTGGATGACATGCTTATTGCTGGCAAAAACGCTGGAGGAATTTCCCAGTTCAAGTAACAGTTGAGTAAGTCCTTTACTATGAAGGACTTGGGGCCATCAAAACAGATTCTTGGCATTCGTATTCATCGAGATATAGCGGCCAAGAAGTTGCATATATCACATGAGTAGTATATTGAGAAGGTGCTTTGCAGGTTCAACATGGATAAATCTAAAGTTGTTAGTTCTCCTCTTACTACCAACTTTAAGTTAACTTAAAAGGATTCTCCTTCTTTAAAGGAAAAAAATTACAAAGATGGATGGTGTTCCATATGCCTCAGCAGTAGGAAGTTTGATGTATGCTATGGTATCTACGAGACCTGATATAGCCTTTGCAGTTGGTATTGTCAGTCGCTATCTATCAAATCTAGGTAAGAAGCATTGGGAAGCAGTTAAGTGGATTATGAGATATCTTAGAGGTACTTCCAAATTGGGTTTGACATTTGGGAATGGTAAACCAGTGCTTGTTGGATATACAGATTCTGACTTGGCAGGTGATAAGGATTCATTGAAATCCATTTCTGGATATTTAATGACTTTTGCAGGGGGAGCGGTCTCATGGCAATCTAGGTTGCAAAAGGGTGTTTCACTTTCTACGGGGGAGGCAGAGTATGTAGCAACAACTGAAGCTTGTAAGGAGTTGTTGTGGTTAAAGCGGTTGATGCAGGAGATTGGCTTCCCGCAACAATGGTATGTGGTTCTTTGTGATAATAAAGCAGCTATTGACATAGCTAAACATCCTACTTTTCATGCAAGAACGAAGCATATCGATATGAGGTATCATTGGATTAGAGACGCTCTTGAAGAAGGGTTGTTTGAAGTGGAAAAGGTATACACCGATGATAATGGTTCCGATATGTTGACAAAGTCTTTAGCTAAAGGGAAGTTGAAGGTATGTTGTTCAATCGCAGGAATGGCGAACTCTTTCTCATAGTTAGAAAGGGGGAGATTTGTTGGTTTTTAGTTTCTATCTATGAGATTAAAAGCCCAATTGGATTACCCTTATTTTGGCCCACAAGGAGATAAAAATAAAGGAGCCCTATATATATAAATATAGGAGGATTATAATTAAAATAAGAGAGAGGAAAAACAGACACAAGAGAGATATAGAGTGAAAAATTCGCAGCAATTTTTCTGGTTGCACAAGCTGCCTTGTTTTTTTCGATTCCCGGAGTTCTACCGGTCGGATCGCCCTGATTTTTGGACAACATCTTTCTTACAATGATATCTAAATTCTGAACGGTGAAGATTGGGTTTGGAGGTCCAGAAGATCAGTTATTAAGGGGTTGAACAGCAGTGTTTGCACCACGGTGAGGCTTAATCTCCCCGCGGTTAGTTTCTCATTGTTGTCTTATTTGATTCCATACTTCTTGACAATTCATTCCAAGAGTGTGAAGGTGATAGTATTCCTCTAGTTTTATCTAGAGAAGACTTGGTGTATTCCCATATAATTTGTGACAGTGAATTGTTTGGGTGGACTACGGTCCAGTGGTTTTTACTCCTTATCTTTGAGGGGGTTTTCCACGTATAACTTTGGTGTCTTGTTTTTCCGTTTATTGTTACTTTACTTGTTTGTTTCATCAAAGGTTCATACGAGTAGGGTTAAGTATTGTCCAACGAAGTTTAATTCCACACTTAATACCGTTGTGGTCACTTTTTCCCATCACCCCAAACATGAAGTTATGTTCCTTTTTTTTGTTATTAATTAATGTCACTCTGGTACGTTGTTATACATTAATTTTGAAGTGAGATGAAAGTATTGTACACAGTTCATTTGGAAATATGGATTTCAGTATTGTTTCAAAATTAAATTGATCCATTTTTTTTAATTTCATGATTAAAAGGTGTTTGTAAAAAAAACCCAAAACATATTCTTAAACGTCCAAGAAGCATGGGAAGTTTTAGATCTAAAAAATAATACATATTTCTTTGACAATAGCATTATGTTATATTTTATATTTTTTGTTTTGTTATTTTATTTTTGAATAACTATTTTGTTTTGTTGTCATTTCTCAATCAATTCAATTGTTTTAGAGTTTTCTTTTTTTTTTTATATAAAAAAAACAGAATTAAAGCTGTCATTTTAGTTATCATTCTCTTGGCCTGGGAAAGAATATGAGTAGAACTTTAATTTCCAATTGTTGAAGACTTAAAGGGCATGCCTTCTGGAACAAGGACCTGGAAATCTAAAGCTTTGAACAATTTGAGCGTGTATGAGACGGGATATTTTGGACCTGGAAAATAATACCAAGCTGATTATTCAACTTCAGTTCATGTACCTGATCAGCCTGCTCATATGTATAAATTGTGATCGAACTATTTAAATGTTCATATATATACAAAGCTTGCAAATAAGTCTATACTAGCTATAATCATCTTAAATTCTAGCAATCATGTTACTTTTTGTGTATGCATTAGCTTTTCTAGCAAGTTTCAAGTTCGGTTGTGGGAGCAAAGTTGGAGGCTTTTGGAACACAAGTTGCATTGAAAGTGAGAAACAAGCTTTGTTGTTGCTTAAAAGAAGCCTAGTTGATGAGTTCGATTACTTGTCAACATGGAAAAGAGATAACTGTTGTGCATGGCATGGAATTGATTTTAATAACAGAACCAGCCATATCATCAAACTTGATCTTCGAAATGGCCAACTAAGAGGTAATCGAATACTACCTTCCTCGCTTGATTTGCAATATTTGACTTACCTAGACTTGAGTATTTTCGATAAGATCCAGATTCCAGAATATTTTGGATCATTTAAGGAACTAACATATCTCAACCTCCCTAACTCCAATTTTCAAGGTTTAGTTCCACATCAACTAGGGAATCTTTCACTCTAAGGGCTCCTTGATTTAAAGAATAATGATCTATTAATCATTGATAGTATGGGATGGTTATCTGGGTTCTCTTTGTTGGAGCACTTAGATCTCTCATTTCTTGATCTTTCTAGGGCCAGTGATTGGTTTCCAACCATTAACATGCTTCCTACTTCATTATTAGTACTTAAACTCCACGGTTGTCAGCTACCCAATAACATGCCTCACCATCCTTCATTTGTGAATTTAACTTTTTTCTTGTTTCACTTGATCTTGGCGACAATCAGTTAAACTCCACTTTTCTCTTATGGGTTCTTAACAATCCTTCCCTAACAAAACTTATTCTTAGGCCTAACAATTTTAGGGGTCCAATTCTTAAATTTTGTGGAAGTTTGACCTCCCTTTCTGAGCTCGATCTATCAGGAAATGAGTTTGAAGGTTTGGTCCCTGAATCTTGATCTTTCAGCGAATAATTACCAAGGTTTAATTCCCAAATCTTTTGGAAATTGACATCACTTTTTTTACTTGATCTTTCTGTCAATAATTTTCATGGTTCACTTCCTGAATCTGTTGGAAGTTTGACTTCCCTTCATAAATTAACTTGTTCTATTTGGAAATAATTTCCATGCTTCAATCCCTCACTCTATTAGAAATTTGACATCTCTTTCAAGACTTGATCTTCAACTCAATAATTTTCAAGGCTTGATCCCTGAATCTATGGGAAATTTAACATCGCTTTCTACAATTTATCTTTCGGAAAATAAGTTAAATGGTTCAATACCACCTGAGATGGGAAATCTCACAGAACTTACATACCTCAATATAGGCACAAATGAATTAAGGGGTTCCCGATCGAGAGCATTTTGCCAATTGTTTAACTTAGAAATGTTGTACATCATGTTAGAAAATTGGAGTTTAGAGCATAAATTAGTTTATGTTCTTGATATTAATTCCGGATTTTAACAATTGTAAAGTGTTCCTTGTTATGGGAACTTAAACTTTGATTTATGGATCTAAGTTATTTATTTAGTGAAATCCATTGAGAAATTAAGTTGAAAGTGTTAGCTTATGAAAGCTTGAAAATGAGAATGTGTTGTTTTTGTCCCACATTGAGATAAATAAAGGAGGCTATTGGCTTTATATTGTATTACACACAAGGGTAGTGTACAACTACTAGAGTGTGTGATGGTGCATGGTGTTACTGTGTGCTATACGCGCGCCGCCGCCGCCGCCGCCCGCCTCGCCACGTCTCGGGTCGGGTCGGGTCGAAGGGCGATTTGGGCGAATGTCTCGGCGTCTCGCGTACGCGAGGCGACCTGGGCGAGGGTTTTATTTATATTTTTAATTAGAATTAATATATATATTTATCAGAGTTGGACTGGTTGTACTGTTGGGCTAGATCACTATTGTAAGTGGGCTATTCGGACTTGCCTGGAACAGATACATTGAACCTGGACATGTAACTGATATATATATATATATATTCTATATTAAAAACGTAATTTAATTGTGAGGATTAAATGGGCTGTTACAATTGATTGGTGCAACAGTTACACTTAGCCTCTCCTATAAATAGAGAGCTAAGCATACACTGAAAATACACCAGACATTCTCTCTAAGCATACACTGAAAATACACCAGACATTCTCTCTTTCTCTCTATTCTCTCTGCTCTCCCTAGTTCTGTTCAGCTGTGGTTTTTCCGGCCAACTGAGGTACCAGTCGCTATTGAGCATCGCCAGTTGCTGTGAACTCTTTGCTCGTTGCTGTTTTATCCTGGGAAAGATATTGCAAGCATCCTAACACACAGTAGGTAAGAGGCAATATACTTTTCAAGAACAGTCAGTGCTTCGTACAAGTGCTGGCGACTCAGCTGTTCGATTATATATTTTCACCACTGTTCTTAGCATCTTCTCCGATTATGTATTCTGTTCGACCTACAGTTTCTGGTACGCATGCTAATCTTCTGTTGTTATTACAGTTTCTAATTTGCATGTGTTTTACCTTCATGATTTGTTTCGCGAATTGTTGCTATGGCCTTGCCTTGTTAAATTTGTTATGTAACTGCCTCGTTATACTTCTTATTTCCAACACATCATTTATAATCAACTGAGTGGAAGCATTCCTAAATGCATCGGAGAGCGATCAAACTTAAAAGAATCGGACCTTTCTTCTAATTCATGGGAGGGTTTTGTATCAGAGAATCACTTCAGTAACCTCACAAGGCTTACTGACTTGTCTATTTCTTCACTGTCAAATTTAGTGTTCAATATTAGTTCTGAGTGGGTTCCCCCGTTTCAACTTGAATATTTGTACATGGAGTCTTTGAAAGTGGGTCCAATCTTTCCTCCATGGCTCCTAACACAGAGAGATACAAGTTATGTTATAATGCCAAAATACGAGCATATCCGATCCATTTCCAACTGAATTTACTGCATTTCTATGCAGTTTAACGTCCTTGGAGACGTTAGTTCTCTCTAATAATAAGTTTTCATGAGAGCTTCCCCTGTGCTTAGGAAACTTAACAGAATTGGGATATCTTGATGTGATGAATAATAGTCTCAATTATTTCTTTGGGTTTTCTAGCAAATCTCAATTATTTGAATTTGCACAACAGCAAGTTTCAAAGGAAAGTCCCTTCGTCCTTCCAAAATTTGAGACAGTTGGTTACACTTAATGTGGGAAAGAATAATCTAACTGATATTCTTCGCTTTTGGGTGGAAGAGCCATTACCTCGTCTCAAGTATTTAATACTCCGGTCCAACAATTTTTACGGTCAAATCCCCACACAGCTTTGCCAGAGCTCATAATTGCTTCAAGTTTTAAAATTGGCAAGTAACCAAATCACAGGAAACATTCCCCCTTGTTTCGGGATTTCAGTGCTATGATTACAGTGGAAGCAATGACCCAAATCCAGGATTTGCATCACAAAATGGTGAATGATAGTAGATGATGCGAAAGGTTATGAACTAAAATACACCTCTACACTCGAGCTGACTATCTGTTTTCCATTGATCTATCAAACAACCAAATTAATAGAGAAATTCCAAAAGAATAGATGGATCTCAATGGTTTAACAAATTTGAATTTGACGGGTAATCGTCTAGCTGGAAGGAGACCTAACACAATTGGGAGATTGAAAAAACTAGAATTTCTTGATCTCTCTAGCAATGAACTTCATGGTCTGATTCTACCAAGTCTATTACATCACTTTTTAAGCCACTAGAATCTATCTTTCAACAATTTAACAGGGAGAATACCCACTGAAACCCTGTGCTGGTGATACAGAGTCACATAATACTCAGGACCACAATGCTGGGATAGGACCTGGTCTCTTGATTGGCTTTTTGGGATTCTGTGCTTCTTTGCATTTGATCACATTTTGGAGGTATTCTTACTTTCAGTTTGTGGAACAAGTCTTTGAAGCACATACACAAGTCTTGGCCAGCTTTATTAATGGTTTTTATGTCTATACCCTGAGTGACTTTCTCGAATTTGCATAACACTATTATTTGTGCTAATGTTATTGGTACATTTTTTTTTGTGGATTTAGGATCTTCATCAAGCTGAATCCTTCGATGAAATGAATGTAAATATTGCATAACATAAATAAAGAGAGCGCAACAGTTATTCAAGTTGTGTCATATATATATATATAATAATATATTTCAATAGAGATGCACTCTTATGTTGTTTCAACTTGTTATAATCGGCATGTTCTATTTTTTTTTTTGGCTAAATAACCTTTAAGGGGTTCTTATGTTGTGTTATATACCTTTTACTTTATAATGATTAATACTTTTTAATGATATATTTTTTTTATTTTTCTGAATTATATAATACATATAAATTTTAATCAAATTTTGATCAATTTGATTAATCAAAAATCAAAGTAACATGGGACGGAGGGAATACTTTGTAAATTTTCTCCGGTAAAGAAAAACAAACACAAATCACCATTTATAAAATGCAAGGAGAACGGTCCTTCAACTTGCCACATCATGTTATAATCAAGAGGAGAAAAAAAAATATTTTTTTAGAAAGTTATTGATTTTTAAAAAAAAATTATTAGGGAGGTTTTATTTTTAAATTATCATTTAGGTTTTTTTAATTTGGTCAAAATGGGATCTAAATTTTTATAGAATGTTGATTACATTGAAATTTTTCAAAATTCATGAGTTATCAAATAGTTCTTCAAGGCATGCCAAGTAAAATTTAAAATATTATAAGTAATTTTATAATTTTTTTGGAAAGAATTGATTAGTGATAGTTGTATGATTAAATGTTTTGCTTATTAACGAATACTTTATAATTACATATAAATATAATGTAGTATTTAGGTGTGATAAAAATATTCAAATCTCTCATATCAATGTATAAAATATATTATTTTCAATAATTTGTAGATTTTATATTTAAATATACTATTTCATTTATACATAATCTAGT
This sequence comes from Saposhnikovia divaricata, assembly GCA_036435485.1. Taxonomy (NCBI): domain Eukaryota; kingdom Viridiplantae; phylum Streptophyta; class Magnoliopsida; order Apiales; family Apiaceae; genus Saposhnikovia; species Saposhnikovia divaricata. The sequence continues at coordinate 61,751,237 of CM071594.1, forward strand.
ACAATTTGTACCTAATTTGTTATGTTACTAATATATCTCAAATCATTGTTTTGTTCAAAGTATTTTAAATTTATGTTTTAAAAAAAGATAATTTTGAAACTTAAAAGTCAATAAAGGATATACATTCATATTTTTGAAAAATTTAGGAATTCTACTAATGTCTAGAAAAAGTATTAATATATTCTCCTAGAATCTTAAACCATAATATATCGATATATCAACTTTCAGAGATTATACTTTGTGATTATAATATGATGTACATATTTTGTTAATACAAATTTTTTTATTGAATCCGTAGAACAATTTAATATAATGCTTTAGACTAAGAAAAATAACATATACATGTAAAATAATTAAACAATTCAAAATGTTAGTAAATAGATTTAGCATGCAAAAATAATTATTATATATTTTTTTAATATAATATTATAAATTTGTGCAAAAGTTGTTAAAAATAAAATGTATATTATTTGTAAAAACATGATAATGAAAGATAGCGGGATAAAAATATTTAAAATGATAAAAAGCCATGGAAGTGGGATTGCATAAAAAAACTATAAATTTTACATAATGTTATCCTTACCTCAAAATTTTTCTACACAATAAAGTCATTATAATTATTACCCACTTTCATGTTTTTTTTTACTTGGAAATTAACGCTATAGATGTCCCCATTTCTAAATGTGATTAGAACTATTTTTTACTTTCATGTATTTTTATTACTTGGATATTAATGTCTCTATACCTCCCCATTTCTGATTACAGCTATTTGGCATTTTCACATTTTTTTTTAACTTGAAAATTAACGTTATGGATCTCCATTTTCACACGTGATTACAGCTATCTCCCATTTTCATATATTTTTATTACCTGGACATTAACATTATGGACCTCCCTATTTTCACACGTGATTACAGCTATCTCCCATTTTCATATATTTTTATTACCTGGACATTAACGTTATGGACCTCCCTATTTTCACACGTGATTACAGCTGTATCGCACTTTTATTTATTTTTATTACATAGAAATTAACGTCCTGAAGTTTATATTCCCATCACCCAAGCACCCTTCCTACCCACCACCACATCCAAAAAGACACCAGTCTCGTCTAAACACAAAAATCGATTATGGCAGCTTATTCTACTAAGAAGAAAATTAAAATTGAGTGTAAATGTGAGGATGAGAGTACGTCCTCTACAAATCCTCCTGGTGAACTGAGTATACCATCCATGGTACCAAATACTTATGATCAGGATATTAAAGAGGATATCAAGCCCCATCTACAAAATTCTTCTACCGAATCGGAAGGAGTCAGTATATTTATATAGATCCATATAATTATGATTTTATGTTTATGAATCTTGCACATTTTTTTTTCTTTTCGTGAAAGTTTAATACTAAATTTGAACATTCTTTCTGTAATTTTGTGTTTCACAATCTAAAATACATCTAAGTAGTTCATGGTTCTTTTCATGCAAATTTAATATCATATTGAATATCATTTTTGTTATTTTGTTATTGTACATAGTTAAAAGAATTAATAAAGAGATAGTGGGACATATATAAACACTTATAACAATAGTAGAATAATTTTAAAATTTTTTGAAAATGATTTGTTGCCTTTTTGCAGGTGAAACGAATCCAAGAATACAAGCAAAGAATTTTGTCTAGTTATCAGGTACGAATGTGATTTATGCTCCACATATAATTTATGCTCTTAATTCGGTCAATGTAAATTACTAAGTGGTGTATTCAATTCGGATTTCAATTTTTTATTTTTTGGATTTAAAAAATTGAGGTGTATTCAATTTGAATTCTAGAAGCTCCATTAAAATGTGGGTGTACTTTATTATGATTTTTAAGAATTCACTGAAATTTGGTTATTCAATATGGATTTCAAAAGGTATATTAAAATCTTGGTGGATTCGAATTAGATTTTTAGAAATCCAATAAAATCTCGTGATATCCAAAAATTGAGAATTTTGTTCAATATAATAAAATGGTATATGTTTTGATGGATTCGCTAGTTTAATATATATCTTTTGAAATCGTGTCAAATCCATGAGATTTTGAAAATTTCACAGAAACTCTTAACTTTCCCAGATTTCAAGTCAACTCCATCAAATCATTGTATTATTATTGATCTATTAATATTTACAATAATCTTCTAAAATCCAAGAACTTTTATTAATTCATTAGAATTTTGATTGTATACTCCTTATAAATAATAATTACCTTGTTTTCCAAAGAAACGATTATTTTTTCTTTTTTATAATTAGATTTCTTACGTATCGCAAACTAGATGGTTGTCACATCATATATTTCGAGTAAATTATTAAGCATTATGTGCATCACGAGGAATTTTGGGGGGACGAGGGGAGCTATCTCCCTAATCAATACAAATATGACTTTATGCAAATTAAAATGTGAATAATAACTAAAAAAATTGAATGCATTTGATAAGGATTTTATTCATTAATTATTTAGTCTAGATGCTAATACAAATCTTTAAATTAGGTTGAAAAAGTCTTGAAATGTTTTGATTTTATTTAGCATATGTACACTGATTTTCAATTATCATATTGTTACACTCGAAAGGAAAAAAAAAATTATAAGATCAGCAATATAGCATTCATATAGCACAAATTCAACTTAGCCTTGTTTCTTTTGTAGCCTCTTCATAGGGCACTTTACCAGATGAACTACAACAACTTGTTACTACCATCATTTCTGGAAGCTGTCCACGAAAACACTAGGGCTGGATTTAGAAAGATTATAGTGGAGTCATCTTCAGGAATTATGGCATTTGATATGTTCAGGCCCGAGAGCTGTAAAATGCTTATTGAAGAGGTACATCTATCTATTCTATTATTCTGAATCTTCATGTCTGATTTGTAGTTGCTCGTAGTCGTAGTGTAGCTTCTATCTTTCCTTACTCTGTTTTTTGATTTTCACAGTTGGAGAATTTTGAAAAATGGGCCCATGAGACCGGAACTAGAATTAGGCGGCCAAATATATTGAATGAATATGGTGCTATTCTTGATGACTTTGGCCTCAAAACAATGCTTGGCAAATTGATGGAAGATTTCATACTTCCTATGTCTACAAGTAATAAATTTTGTGCTCATAAATTGAAAACAAAATATTATCGCTCTTTTGTCAATAATAGAGCATCATATAATATGCTTTCTTAACACTCTTTCTAATGTGATATGGTATATGTGTGGAGTCTGCAGTTTTTTTCCCTGAAGTTGGTGGAGCGATGCTCGATTCTCATCATGGTTTCTTAGTTGAGTATAGGACAGATAGAACTCAACACCTTGGTAAGCGATAACTACTATCTTATGATTTAGGTGTTACTTCTTGGTTGAGTTCTAATATACTTAATTCCTACAATTAAATTTTAATCTATCACTGTTCGTATATATGGCATACCTATTACTGAACAAATAGCTTATCTTTATATATATGTAAATTATGATTGTAGACTTTCACGTGGATGATTCGGAAGTCACTTTGAACGTGTGCTTGGGTGAGCAATTTTCTGGCGGTGAATTGTTCTTTCGTGGTGTACGATGCGTTAAGCATGTGAATGTGGGAAGCGAATCCGAGGTATGAGTACTAATTACAATTTTGTGTTTAATATCACACAATATTCCTTCATATTATAATATTTTAATGGAGATCATCAATTTTTTTATTAGGAGAATTTTGATTACTCTCAATTCCCTGGACGTGCTATTATGTATCGCGGTCGTCATCGCCATGGTGCTGTATCTACCACATCTGGGCGCAGGGTAAATTTGGTCTTATGGTGCAAAAGGTAACGAAATCCTTAATGAAATACAATTCCCATTTGACTTCTTCGTGTTGGTCATTAAAAATTACAACAATACATTTATACTTGAGTTGTATGTTCGTATAATTATTTAAAATACACAAAAAATTGTGACACGTTCAAGAAAAATTACACTAAAACTCCTGAATTTGGGGAACATTTTCGGCAAATAGATAAATCTCTTTTTCCATCATTTTCTGCCTATTTTAAATCTCTTCCAAATATTTTAGAGATCATATTATGAGGATTGAAAAAAAGATGCACAATACAAGATTTTTTTTCTTTTCAGTATTTGTTCGCGCATGGCGCGATCTAATTTTTTTTACTATAATTTACTTTATTATTTGTGAGTAAATCTTTGATTACAACCCCATTTTTAGAAAATTAAAAATAAAAAAATTAATTATAGAATAATATACTAATCTTATAATTTAGGTAGTGTTGTGTAATCCAAAATTTATTTTATGATTTGGCTATTAAAATCACATTATCCCACAACTTAAGTCCTTATAAATGGTGTATGCCATGCTATCTTTGCCTTGTCTTGTGTCTCGTGTCTTTTGTACTTTTTTCTTTTTCTTTTCTTGGGAACTTAATTTTGTATCTCTCTATATATTTATTAATTGAAGTTTTTCGTGAAAATGTCGATTAGTAAGAGAATCACTATGCTCTCATATATTTATGATAAATTATATTTTGTATATATTTTTTACTTTAAATTTTCATTATTTACTATATTATGTCCACACATATTAAATATGTTTAATGGTTGTGATGTAGCTCGATCTTCAGAGAGATGAATAAGGTTGAACAAAATCCCTCAAGTTGGTGTGGTGTATGTCAGCGAGAAAAGAATTAGAGAAAGCAACATACTTATGTTGTTACTAAATTTAGCTTATATTTTTTTTATTGACGATGTAATGGTTCATGGGGATATTTTTCTATACTTTTGCTTTTAAAATTACTTTCATATGGTGATTTAAGGTGTTTTTTTATATTGAACCTATATAGATGTACTGAAATTTAATGTATTGTGATTTCTTTATATTTTGGATCAAGGAAGAAATTTGTTATATCCATATTTCGGAAGATGATTATTTCATTTCTATTTTTCTCGTGGTCATCAATTTTTTCTTTTGTGATGCTGGAATTTTGGCAAAACATTGTTGAGTCATTAGAGTTTACTCATGCACATGTAGTAAAATATGTGCACTTTTCAAGGTTAAATTACCTTTTGTGATTGACTCTCGTTATTTTTTCAGGCGAGCTTAGTATTGTCAATGTTTGTATCTGTTATTATTTGTAATATTTTATTTTGTTTTTGGAATTTTATTAAAATGGAAGTGTATTTTGTGTAATTAGAATATAATTTTTAAATAATTATCATTTTCTTTTAATCATCTAACAAGTCGTCTGCTTATGTAAATGCAATATTAATATCATGTAGACATGAAAGGTTCTCTTGTAAAAATCTAGTCGCATTAGTATTCCGCAGATAGAGATTGGTAGGATTCAATCTGAATCCTTAACGCATGACTTCAATAACTTGTGAACATGGACTAATTAACTCACAGTGATGAGCAAGTAGATATTGAATAAGAGAAAACATCTTTGGCGGGATTATTCTTTTCATACTTATATAAAACATATATTTAGACATTTTCATATTTTTGATCAGACGATATTTATGTTCATAAATACATAGCTCGGCCATATGTTTAATCTGTAGTTATTATTTATTTCTAGCTATGGAACTGCAAAAAAGTATGAGTCTGCTCACTCTGGTTTACGCATTAGGTGTTTTGGCAAGTTTAAGGTTCAGTCATGGGAGGTTAGCTGGAGGAGTGGAAGTTGCATTGAGTGTTATAACGGATATATGATATATGCAGAAGAGAAATAATTTATATTGATCTTGAGGATAAACAGATTACAGATCTCAGATTTTCAGATGCTCCACAATCTTTACATGCATTTCTATTTATAGACACAATATAAGGAGTTAGGTGTGGTAGGTGGTGTTACGTGTTGTAGGTGTAGCCGAAAGTCAAGTACGGCGGCTACAGTGCTGCCGGCGGCGGCTACATAAGTCAAATCCGGCGGCTTCTAGATTTAAGGCATCTATCAAATCTCCACCTTGACTTGAATCCTCTCACAAAAAACAGATAACAAATGTACCAGACGCATCATCATAATGCCAGATGTACCAGATAAAACACTTCACCTTGACTTGAATCCTCTCACAAATAATAGATAACAGATGTACCAGACGCATCATAATAATGCCAGATGTACCAGATAAAACTCTTCACCTTGACTTGAATCCTCTCACAAATAACAGATAACAGATGTACCAGACGCACCATAATAATGCCAGATGTACCAGATGCACCATAATAATGCCAGATGTACCAGAAAAAAAAACTCTTCTGCCTCAGATTTTGCCCTCAAAAGGGCAGTCAACAACTCCGAACATTTAGCAAGTCCAAACAATGTTGAAACTTGCTATGTGGAACAGGCTTGGTAAGCATATCAGCTGGGTTATCAGCAGTACCCACTTTTCTCACCTTAATTTTCGTCTCATTTCTTAGAAAATGATATCTCACATCTATGTGCTTGGTCCACTCATGATGGACTTGATCCTTGGCTAAACAGATTGCACTGAAACTGTCACAAAATACTGTAGCCTGATCATGATGTAGACCCAAATCGCTGACCAATCCTTTCAACCAGATTCCTTCTTTTGCGGCTTTTGTCAATGCCATGTACTCTGCTTCTGTAGTAGACAAAGTCATTGTAGGTTGCAGAGTAGCTTTCCAACTGACAATCGAACCACCTAGAGTGAAAGTATAACCAGTCATAGATCTTCTACTGTCAACATCTCCAGCATAATCAGAGTCTGAAAATCCTGTCACCAAACACTCAATATCACCTCCATAAATGAGACCAACATCAGACGTACCTTTTAAGTACCGAAAAACCCTCTTCACAGCTTGCTAATGCTCCTTGCCTGGATCACCCATGAACCTACTAACAACACTGACAGACTGTGCAAGATCGGGCCTAGTGCAGACCATTGCATACATCAAGCTTCCTACTGCACTAGCATAGGGAACTCGAGACATGTACTCCTTTTCCTCAACAGACTTAGGTGCAAAAGCGACGGACAGATGTATATTTGCAGTACTAGGAGTATCTATGGACTTTGCTGTAGACATGCCAAACCTTGACAAAATCTTCTGAATATATCCCTGCTCCACCTGTTTCTCAACACCACCACTTTCTGTATGAGGTCTACGATTTATCAGATAACATGCTGTACTAACTGCTTCTGCCCAGAATCTTCTAGTTAGTCCAGCATTAGAGAGCATGCACCTAGCTCTCTCCAGAAGTGTCTGATTCATATGCTCTGCTACACCATTATGCTGCGGTGTATCCCTGACTGTATGATACCTAGAAATCCCTTCATTCTTACAGAACTCATCAAACTCAGATGAGCAAAATTCCAGACCATTATCAGTTCGCAGCCTCTTAATCTTCTCCAAGGACGCGACAGCAACAGAACCTGATAACATAGAACCTTAAAGAAGATACAAGGTACCACGTTTAACACCTTTCAAAACCACATTAGAACCCTTGCAGACATGTAGAACTCCACCTTTAACTTGAAAACTGAAACCCTTGCTTTCTAACTTACTCAAAGATATCAGATTCTTTGTCATAAGTGGAACATTCCTAACATCATTCAATGTGCAGAATTTACCATCATGTGTCCGAATTTTAGTCGAGCCTATTCCAACCGTCTCACAAGTAAAACTGTTAGCCATAGAAATCTTGCCACCGTCTACTCACTAGTAGGTTGTAAACCACTCCCTGCGCGGACATATATGATAAGATGCTCCAGAATCAAGAATTCACACATCAGAGTGATGCATGTGATTAGCAGCAACAAGAGCAATATCTTCTTCAGAAGTAGCATCAGCTACAGTAGCAGTATCTTTCAATTTATCCTGTTGCTTCTTTTTCTTGGGACAGTAAGATTTTCAGTGTCCCTTTTCTTTACAGTAATTACAGATATCATTAGGTTTTGGACCCTTAGGAACTGGTTTCTTACCCAAATTTCTATGTCCATTTCTCCCACTGGCTACCAACCCAATAGCATAATTATCTGCACCTATACCAGTCACCTTATGGCGCAGCTCTCTAGAATGAAGAGAAGATCTAACCTTCTTTAGAGAAATAGTATCTTTACCAACAATAAACGATTGCACAAAGTTCTCATACGGTAATGGTAAAGAAACTAACAGAATCAAAGCAGCATCCTCATCTTCAACTTTAACATCAATATTATTCAATTCTAATAAAATTGTGTTTAATTGATCTAAGTGATCTCGAAGAGGCATACCTTCCTGCATTCGCAGACTGAACAGACGTTGCTTCAGAAGCAACTTATTTGTTAAAGACTTTGTCATGTATAGACTTTCAAGCTTTAACCATAAACCAGACACGATATCCTCCTCCACAATTTCAGTAATAATATCATCTGCAAGGCACAACAGAATTGTTGAGTGTGCCTTTTCTTCAAGATTGGTCATCTCAGCGCTTCGAGAAGCAGCCGTTTTTGCGTTCAACGGCGCCCGGAGCCCCTGTTGCTTTAACAAGGCACGCATCTTGATTTGACAAAGACTGAAACTATTTCTTCCAGTAAATTTGTCGACCTTAACATTAATACCACCAGACATCTTTCTCCCAGAATCGTATTTGTGAACAGTGCCGTATACGTGAACAGTACCGTATGAACAGTGCCGTATGAACAGTACAGTATGAACAGTACTGTATGAACAGTTCCTTCTTCTCCGGTGATGAACAGTGCCTTCTTCTCCGGCGATGAACAGTGTCGTCTTCTCCGGTGATGAACAGTAACTTTCGGCGAGCTTGAAAAAAATCCGACAAAAATTTTTGAAAAGAAAGCAGCAGCTTCAACCTAGCTTTGATACCAGTTTGTTATAACGGAAGCAAGAAAGATGATATATGCAGAAGAGAAATAATTTATATTGATCTTGAGGATAAACAGATTACAGATCTCAGATTTTCAGATGCTCCACAATCTTTACATGCATTTCTATTTATAGACACAATCTAAGGGGTTAGGTGTGGTAGGTGGTGTTAGGTGTGGTAGGTGTAGCCGAAAGTCAAGTCCGGCGGCTATAGTGCCGCCGGCGGAAGCTACATAAGTCAAATCCGTTGGCTTATAGATTCAAGGCATCCAACATTGAGAGTGAGAAACAAGCTTTGCTGCTATTTAAAAACAGTCTCCTTGATGACTCAAGTTACATGTCATCATGGGTTGGAGATGACTGTTGTGCATGGCATGGAATTAGTTGCAACAACAATACCGGCCACATCATTCAGGTTGATCTTCAAAATGGTGGTTTAAGAGACGATTATATAAATCCATCCCTGCTTGAATTGAAATATTTGCCTTACTTGGAGTTGAGTTCCAACAATTTCGATTATATCAAATTTCCAGAATTTTTTGGATCCTTTCAGGATCTAACATATCTTAATCTCTCTTTCTCCGGTTTTGAAGGTATAGTTCCTCATCCTCTTGGTAACCGTTCAAGCTTACAGTACCTTGATTTAAACAATTATGATTATGATGATGATATTCTATTGACCATTGACAGCATGAGGTGGTTATCTAAACTTTCTTTATTGAAACATTTGGATCCCTCCAATATTAATCTTTCTAGTGCCTTAGATTGGTTCCCTGCTATTAACATGCTTCTTAATTCACTTTTAGTACTTAAACTGGACCACTGTCACCTAGCCAACAATATCCCTCGTCATCTCACCTCTGTGAATTTAACATCTCTTACTTCACTTGATATTGGTCAAAATCGTCTTAACTCTTCTTTCCCTTTATCGATTTTTAGCAATAGTGGCCTTGTACATCTGATTCTTGGGTCCAACTATTTAAATTGCCCAATTCCAAAGTCTATTGGAAGTCTGACTTCCCTCTCAGAACTTGATATATCATTCAATAATTTCGTAGGTTTGTTTCCTGAATCGATTGGACGTTTGAATGCTCTTTCTAAACTTGATCTTTCAAACAATAATTTTCAGTGTTTGATTCCTAAATCGATTGAAAATTTGACTGCCCTTTTGGAACTTGGTCTATCTGGAAATAATTTCCAAGGTTTATTTCCTTAATCTGTTGGAAACTTGACTAACCTTTCTTCACTTGATCTTCCATTCAATAATTTTCAAGGTTTAATAGTTGAATCTAACATAAGGGCTTTTACATCTCTTACTAATCTTGATCTTTCAGACAATAATTTCCAATGTTTAATTCCTCAATCTACTGGAAATTTTACATCACTTGCTATGCTTTTTCTTGCAAACAATAAATTTAATGATTCAATTCCACCTGAGTTGGGCAATCTCACCGAACTTACATATCTCTCTCTAAGGTCAAATGAACTAAGGGGTTTGTTAAGTAACCAGTCCATCTAAAACCTTAAGGTGTTAGAGGGAGGCCTTATATGGATATTATATTATATTCTAACACTCCCCCTCACTCGAAAGCCCATTTTGGAGCATAATTTGCCTTTCGTGTCCATAATAAATTGTGAGAATATTGGGGGTCGCAGAGAGTAGAACCTAGGACCTCTGCGTGCCTGAGCTCTGATACCATGTTAAGTAACCAACTCATCTAAAACCTTAAGGTGTTAGATGGAGGCCTTATATGGATCTATTATTATATTCTAATAGGGTTGTTTACCGGAAACATTTTTTCAGCTCTCAAAGTTAGAAATATTGAATCTTGGTAAAAATCATTTAAGTGGAAGCATTCCTAAATGCATTGGAGAACTATCAAATCTACAGCATTTGGATCTTTCTTCTTGTTCATGGGAGAGTTTCATGTCAGAGCATCAGTTTGTTAACCTCACAAGGCTAAATGGCGTCTTTATTTCTTCAAATTCCAACTTAGTGTTGAATGTTAGTTCTAAATGGGTTCCTCCATTCCAGCTCCGAAATATATACCTTGAGTCTTTGAAAGTAGGGCCCAAATTTCCCCGTTGGATACTAACGCAGACACATATTAATTATATTTAGATGCAGAATACGAGCATATCAGATACTTTCCCCACTGATTGGTTTGTAAGTGCGCTCTTATCTCAGGCATTGTTTGTCAATCTATCAAACAATGACATCAGAGGAGAACACCTGTCATCAATTTCAGCAGCTCCAAATGGTTTATTTGCATTATCATTCTCAAATAACCGTTTGTCGGGTAAATTTCCTGAATTTTTATGTAATCTAATATCCTTGTCCACTTTAGTTCTCTTGAACAACAAATTTTCAGGGGAGCTCCCCCAGTGCTTAGGAAACATGACCAGCCTGAGGGATTTTGATGTGATGAATAACAGACTTATTGGTGAAATTCCTACTTCTTTGGGTTCTCTAACATATCTCACTTACTTAAATTTCCACAACAACATGTTCCATGGAAAACACCCCTTGTCCTTCCAAAATCTGACAGAGCTGGTCATACTTGATGTGGGAAAGAATATTCTGACCGATATTCTTCCCGTTTGGACAGGAGAGCAATTACCCTTAAGTATTTAATTCTCCGATCCAACAATTTCCACTATGAAATTCCTACAGAGATTTGCCACCATTCATCAATTCAAGTTTTAAATTTGGCAAGGAATAACATCACGGGACACATTCCTCCTTACTTCGGCAGTTTAAATGCCATGATTACAAGTAACAACATTGATTTACATCCGGCTGTAAGTCCAGGAGATAACTTCGGTACACAAGATGTAGATGTTCAAGTGATAATAGATGATGCGAAAGGACATGAGCTAAAATACACCTCTACACTAGGGTTTCTGTATTCCATTGATCTATCAAACAACAATATAAGTGGATAGATTCCAGAAGAGTTAATGGCTCTCCATGGTTTATTGAATTTGAACCTAGCGGGTAATCAGCTATTTGGAAGGATCCCCGACACCATTAGAAAGTTAAAGAAACTAGAATTTCTTGATCTCTCTAGAAATGAACTTAACGGTTCTATCCACAAAGTTTATCAAATTTAAACTTCTTAAACCGCTTGAACCTCTCTTTCAATGATTTATCAGGGAGAATACCCACTAGAAACGAACTCCAGACCCTCGATAGACCCTCTATCTATGTGGGCAATAATCAACTGTGTGGCCAACCTATCCTGAAGCCTTGTGATACAGAGTCACATAATGATAACAAATACAATGAAGACGAATCTCATTCTGATTCAGATGATGAGCGCTGGGATAGGACCTGGTCTCTTGGTTGAATTTTTGGGATTCTGCGCTTCTTTGTATTTTGTCAATTCCTGGAGGAATACTTACTTTCACTTTGTTGAACATGTCTTGGACAAGCTAGTGGGTGCCATCGCTTCATTGTAGAGGAAGTTCCATTAGGAAAAGGTGAACTCTTATCCATCCCATTCCTCTCAACGCACACAATGAATCTATTTAGGAAGTGTCAATAGCTTAGTAAGTTCTTGAGTTTCCAAAATCCTGACATAATACGTATATTTTCTTTCAGTTGATTTTGGTCTTTTTAAAGTGGCAGCCCTGGAGAATGAAGATGTACCAATCTGCGTAATGTAAATAGAGCTTTGTTTTCCAGTTGTGTTATATATTGTAATTTGTAATGGTCAATAAAGATGCCAATAACATCATTTCTATGTCTCGTTTTTCCTTGTTATTGTAGCTTGTATGACCTCTTGTTTTTGTTCTCCATCAATTTATCAGCATGAGATTCCAGAAGAGTTGATGGATCTCTCTGGTTTACTGAATTTGAATTTAATTATCAGGAAATCATCTAGATGGAAGTATTCCTGACAGGATCAGGAAACTAAATAAGCTGGAATCTCTTGATCTATCTAGAAATGAACTTAATGGTCCTATCCCACAGAGCCTGTCACGTTTAAACTTTCTCAGCCACTTGAACCTTTCTGTTAAAGATATAAGTTCCACAGCTCAAGACAAAAAGGTGAAAATAGAAGAGCTTAATTCAAACACCAAACTGGCGCCAAATGCAAAAAAGCAAGGATACACATGTGGCTGCCACATCAGACTGATATAATCACTAGAAGACAAAATAGAATAACCAATTCTGTTACACTCTAGCAAGTTTTAATTCTTGTATAGCTGAATATCTAGAACATTCCATATGGATTCTGTAGAATGTATATAAGGACCTCTCTGTAACAAACTTCAATCAAGTTGAAATGTTATCTTCTTCTTCTTTCTTTTAGCAATGCTCAATTATATTTTTGATCCTTTCTGATACTTTCCTTCAATAATTTATCCGAGGGAATACCCGCTGGAAACCAGCTGCAGACTCTCAATATCTCTCCATCTATGTTGGCAACAATCAACTCTGTGGCCTAACTATCCTAAAACATATATGTATGCACGTCCAAATTAGTCGTCAATAGCAAAGAACATGTAGGAAGAAAAATCAGTAAATTATTATTCTTTACAAGTCACAAATTATGATAGATATGTATATTACAAATTATGACACACAAACTCATAATGTTCCCGACTACAGTGAAGTTGATTTTGATTCTGATTCTAATGATGAGCGTATGTGGAATTATGCTGATTTAGAAATTGGTTTTTCGATTGGCTTTTTGGGATTCTGCGGTTCTTTGCATTTCAGTAGTTTGTGGAGGTATTCTTACTTTCACTTCGTCGAAAAGGTCTTCGATGAAATAGCTATTTCCATTGCTTTGTTTCTGAGGAAGTTCCATAAGATACATATTTCTATCTTGTAAAAAAAACATATTTCTATGTTCCTAGTTTTGCTTCTAACTGTTGTTGTATCTTATGTTTTGTCTCATACTTTGTATTGTTGGCCAGTTCAAATGTAATATTGCTTTACATTACTGAATTTCTTTACTACATAAACGATATTTATGTACATTTTCATATATTTGATCAAACGATGTTTATGTCCATACATACATAGCTTGGCCATATGTTTATTCCGTTGTTATTATTTATTTCTAGCTACGGAACTGCAAAAAAGTATGACTCTGCTCACTCTTGTTTACGCATTAGGTGTTTTGTCAAGTTTAAGGTTCAGTCATGGGAGGTTAGCTGGAGGCTCTTGGAATGGAAGTTGCATTAAGAGTGGGAAACAAGCTTTGCTGCTATTTAAAAACAGTCTTCTTGATGACTCAAGCTACATGTCTTCATGGGTTGGAGATGACTGTTGTGCATGGCATGGAATTGGTTGAAACAACAATACCGGCCACATCATTCAGGTTGATCTTCAAAATGGTGGTTTAAGAGGCGATTAAATAAATCCATCCCTTCTTGAATTGAAAATTTTGACTTACTTGGACTTGAGTTCCAACAATTCGATTATATCCGATTTCCAGAATTTTTTGGATCCTTTCAGGATCTAACATATCTTAATCTCTCTTTCTCCGGTTTTGAAGGTATAGTACCTCATCATTTATTTCGATATGCTAATAAATATAACCAAACACAGAAGATCTGCGGACCGATGAATTCATTCCCTTATTGTTTTAGCAGTTTTACATGTTTCAGCAAAACTGCAGCAGACAAAACTTACTAGTAATTCACAAGCTTCAAGCAGTGCGAATTCCCCGAATCTGCATTATTGCATGGCTACTGAACTTGAAAATTCAGAAGAGAGCAAGAGTCAGGTGAAAGTAGTATGGACGAAATTTTTAACTAAATGTTGCTTCGGGCTAATTTAGTAACAATATAACAGCAATCAAAATGTAACTCTATATTTTCTTGATGATGTAATGATTCAAGCAAATTGAAGAAACCCTCATTTACTTTAAGGTTTCTCAGTTGCATACAGTGGTACTGCAATTCCCATTTATATGCTTGAAAGAGGAACCTGATCTTTCTGAGACATAAAAATCGAGAAAGAAAGAAATCCACAGATTAACAAAATAGCCTAATTATTAGAAGGAATCATCAAGCTTAAATTCCGTCCTCAAAAACCTTGAGCTGACTTTAGAAGATCAATATTTGATTTGGAACAAACATCAAAAGTGTAGATTTGAGCTGCCATTACCAGAGGGAACTAATTACCTATATATGGATGGTCTGTACAAAATCTGCTAACAATTCTGAAGTAATATTCCCAGCAAGGGTTGTGTTGGGCTTGCTTAGCGACCTTAAATCCACATTAGTATGATCTTGTCCGCTTTGGGCTGAGCCCGCACGGATTTATTTTTGGGCAACTCCCAAAAGGCCTCATACTAATGGAGTTAACTGACTCCTTATAAACTAGCTATCTGCCCCTTCCACAAACGATGTGGGACAATTCCTAACAATCTCCCCCTTCACACGTCGGGCCCGACACCTTTCGAATCTGCCTCCTTCTGTGTGATCTGCTCCCCTTGAACCATACTGGAAGTTCTTGGCCATCTGACTCCCCCTAAGTCCATGTATACTGGAAGCCCATCTGCTTCCTATTGAAGCCCATCCTGGGGTAGCTCACCTGCCTCTTCCTTGATTACTCTGGGAGCCCATTCTGAGATTGTTATGGACCGTTACAACCATAGCTCCGATACCACTTGTTGGGCTTGCTTAGCGACCTTAACACCACATTAGTATGATATTGTCTGCTTTGGGCTGAGCCCGCACGGATTTGTTTTTGGGCAACTCCCAAAAGGCCTCATACTAATGGAGTTAACTGGCTCCTTAACTCCACATTATTTTTAACTTCTCATCTATACATCTCATATGTCCCCGTACACACACAAAATCCCCCCACCCCTGCGTGTTACTGTACTACACAAGTCATTATGTAGCTTTTAACGAGTTTTAACCTAATTATTACATTGTCACACTTTTCTTGTCGATTTTTGTGGCTAGTTTATTAAAACCGGAAACCGACAAAATGAAATCTTCTGAAAGCTGCTTGAATCAGTTGCCTTCAGTTAGCATCTTCTATAAGCTACACGTGTTTGTTTCGGTTTTGGTCATAAATTTTGTTAGAATTTGGCCAACACTGAATGTGTGGTCCCCAGGGACGGAGGTAAGGGGTGGCATGCGGAGGCGGCCGCCACCCCAAAATCCCGTATAATCTTTAAATTAGTAGTAAAAGTCATGTAAAAAATTTAAATATTGATATTTTTAATATTAAACTATTCTAATATTTTGTTTTCGCACCCTCAAATTTATATAAATTTTATGAATATAGAAATAAAATTTGTGATATTTATCAAAATTTTGAATTTCAGTACTTGAATTTGAGTATATTTATAAAATTAAAATTTCTTATTAATATTTTTTTATTTTATTTAGTAAAAAAAAAAAAAATTTTTTTGAAGAAAAATGAAATTTCATTCCTTAATCATTCGCATCGTACATCACCGAATCCAACACTGAATGTGGAGGACTCAAAAAATTCACATAGAAATTTAGCTAACAAGGGATTCGAGCCATAGAATGGGCTACCCTATTAGCTAATCTTCTAATATGTCTAACTCTAAAATCGGGAGGTTAATTTTAACCTACAAGCTTCAACAACATGGCCAACTTCCAGTTGATAATCGGCATTACCATTGATTGCTTGTACAGCTAGGAGCGAATCAGACTCGACAACTACATCTTGTACCCCCCTCGACATGATCCATGACAGAGCTTCCTCGATACTTACTGCTTCTGCTTCGATCACAGTCACTTCCCTACTGAACTTCATAGTTCTTCCCTCAAGAAACTCTCCCTCATGATTTCTGAGTACCAATCCTACAGCAAAACTGGATGAGCCTTGAACAATAACTACATCAACATTTACTTTCAACTTCCCATACTCTGGCTTAACCCACTTCGTATTTATGTTTTGATCATTCCTAGCAGGCTTCGAAACATTACTCGTGAGCTTAGAGACTGCAGCCTTCCAATCATGTAACTGCTTTAAACTCCAATCAACAGCAAACTGGGGTGTAACCACTCTGTTCTCCCAAACCCTTTTATTCCGAAAAAACCAGATACCCCATAAAACATAGCTACTTTGACAATTTGATCATAACCATCCAGAGCTAACCTGTCCAACAGCCATTTTGAAGCATCCTCAATCTCCCTCATATTGAATGATAACCCCACCTGCTGCCAACATTGAGAAGCAAATTCACAGTTGAATAAAACGTGTAGAAGATGTTAAACACCAGTGTTACACATAGGACACATAGACGGGATTGCAGAACTTCTACTTTGCAAAACAGCTCGGACTGGAACATTGTTTCTACAGAAACGCCACAAAAAGAACTTTACCTTGGAGGGGATTTGTAGCTTCCATAATTTTTTCCACCCATTAGAACTCTCAGGTTGTTGGATACTACTGCCCTCCTGCCAAACTTGGTACCCGGTCTTAACCGTATAGTGCCCATCCTTACTGTTAACCCATGCTACTCTGTCTCTGGTGTCATGTTGAGGAATTCTTATATTTAGAATAGCCCTAGCATCGCTTGCACTGAACATACACTACAAGAAATCTGGCTATAGACGACACCCCTCAGACAACACCCATGGAAAAAAGTGTTGCCCGAAATGATCAGACAACTAGTATTTTCGTGCTCGAAAAAGTATTGTCTAATCCTACATTCACACAATGGGCCAAAACCAGGGGTGTTGTGTAAATACATAAGTATTTTTAGATTAGACAAGCGTTTTTTAGGTCTGTTGTCTAAGTAGCAGTCATACAATATGTTATCCATAGTGTTGTGTGACAGTTAACCAACACACAACATTTTTAGAAATATTATGTGAATGAAGCATAGACAATACTTCGTAAAAAGTATTGTTAAAATGACAATTTTAGAAAATAAATTTTCTGCATTTTTATAACTAAATTTTGGATTTAAAATAAATAATCAAAATAAAAACAATTATGAAAAGTAAATAAATAATTTACCTTTTTAAATAAAAAGTAATTTAGTAAATAGAAGTAAATAAGTTAAAATGTGAAAAGGTTAAAAACATTTCCTTTTTTACCTTTTTACCAAAACATGATCAAAACAATACTATTCATCACCATCTTAAAGCTTTCATTCCAAGAACACCAAGAACACGAAGAACACTATAATCAATCTCCAATTTCTATATGTTATTGAACTCAAAATCCAACATATGATATATGAAATTGACCAGAAAAACAAGATCTACAACATGGCATCTTCAGATTTCACAGCATACACTTTTTGCAATTTTTTTTTATTTTTAATCATAATAATTTTGAAAATAAATCGAATTTTAGAAAAAAATTGAAATCACCTGCACCACATCTGTTGGCAAAAACACGTAGGGTTCGTTGAGAGCTTCAATTCGACTACAAGAGCGTCAAAATCCGAATTCAATAACGTCTTCGAATTGGACTTTGATCTTCAAGAACAATATTTACCGGAATCTACACTATTACAACATTTTCGTTTTTGTTAAAATCTCGTACAAGCCGTCTTTTTATTTTTTAATTATTTTTTATCAACACTAAAAGGAACATTTATTAACATCCGTACGGTTCGATCGTCGAAGAAATCATTCAAAAAAAAATATTCAGTTAATCTAGATCGTGCCTCGTTATAGGAACCAGCACTTTTACTACCTTTTTTGTTAAAATCTCGTACGACCCGACCTTTTTATTTTTCGATTATTTTTTCCAAACACTAAAATGATTGTTTATTAACTTTCGTATGATTCGATCGTCGAAAAAATCATTCAAAAGATTTATTCAGTGAATCTGGCACGCGCCCTTTTACTTGAATCGGTACTATTATAACATTTTTGTTAAGATGCGGCACGACCGAGGCTTTTTAATTTTTGATTATTTTTTCCCAATACTAGAATAAGTATCTATTAACATCCGTGCGGTCCGATCGTTGATGAAATCATTTAAAAAAATCATTCAGTGAATCTGGATCGTGCCCGTTACAGGAAGCATCACTTTTACTACGTTTTTGTTCAAATCTCGTACAACCCGGCCTTTTTATTTTTTAATTACTTTTTCCCAACATTGAAATGAGTGTATATTAACATTTATACGGTTCGATCGTCAAAAAAATCATTTAAAAAAAATCATTCAATGAATCTGGATCGTGCCCGTTACAGGAAGCATCACTTCTACTACGTTTTTGTTCAAATCTCGTACAACCCGACCTTTTTAGTTTTTAATTTTTTTTCCCAACATTGAAATGAATGTATATTAACTTTCGTACGGTTCGATCGTCGAAGAAATCATTTCAAAAAAATCATTCAGTGAATCTGGATCGTGCCCGTTACAGGAAACATCACTTTTACTACGTTTTTGTTCAAATATCGTACAACCCGACCTTTTTATTTTTTGATTATTTTTTCCAACATTGAAATGAATGTCTATTAACATCCGTACGGTTCGATCGTCGAAGTAATCATTTAAAAAAATCATTCAGTGAATCTGGCACTCGTCCTATTACCGGAATATGTACTATTACAACGTTTTTGTTCAGATGTGGCACGACCGAGACTTTTAATTTTTATTATTTTTTCACAACACTAGAATAAGTATCTATTAACATCCGTATGGTTCGATCGTTAAAGAAATCATTCAGTGAATCTGGCACTTTTACTACGTTTTGTTAAAATCTCATACAACCCGACCTTTAATATTTTTTGATTATTTTTTCCCAACACATATATATCTATTATATTTTTACTCGTGCAACCCGACCTTTTTATTTTTCGATTATTTTTTCCCAACACTAAACCGAGTGTTTATTAGAATAAATCATTCAGAAAATTACCAAACCAAATTAGTTAGAAAATTTAATAATAAAAATAAATTTATAATAACATTTCAAATTAATAATGTTATTAATGATGTTTTAATAATCATTTTTAGTAATAATTAATTAAGAGTAACTAAAAATTGCAAAAATTTCACATTTATCTATTTCGATTGATCTAGTAAAAAAATTCACATATTTCATTTCCCTCTTTTAATTCATTTCCCCCCTTATACATATTTCACTTCCCTCTTTTAATTCATTTCCCCCTTAGAAAATATTTCCCCCCTTTGTCAATATTTCATTTCCCCCCTTTTCCATCTCTCCTTTCACTTATAACCCAGACGGCAGCCGCCCTTTCTCATTTCACGCTCTCTCTGTCTCTTATTTTATCTTTACACACACACACGCTGTTTCATATTTATTTTCACACACAACACCAATGTCCGAATCTGAACCCAAAGAAGAGGAAGAGCAGTGTCGCCGCCGAAGACGAAGACAACGGGGCTAAGTTCGCTCCGATTGTCCGTCTCGAACAAGTCTCCGTCACTACTGTTCTCGATCTGTATGAATCTTCATCTTAATCTATTCTCTTAACATGATTTTGTGTTTTATTTTGTGTTTTGTGTTTTAAGAAAGCAATGCAAAGGGGGGAGAACTGGAGATAAATTCACCGCCGGGGGTTTAGTTGAATGGCAGCTTCAGTTGTTGCTATGTCGAGTAAAGCCCTTATGCGTTCTTCTTCTTGTACTAAACCTCAAAACAGCATCTTCTTCACTCCAAAACTAACTTCAATCCCCACCCTTTTTCGTATGAATACTCTCTCATTTTTCTGTTCCACTTCTCAAAACCCTAAACAACCCATTTCTCATCAAGAACAACAGCCCCCTTCTAAAAAGGTAAACTTTTTATTTACCCTCTTATTTTTTAATTATTTTTATAATGGTTATAGTATATTATGTTGATTTTGTGATATGGGTTGTTGATTTTTCAGGGAATTTTGAAGCCTGGTTTGTATCTTGTTGGAACCCCGATTGTTAATCTTGAAGATATCACTCTTCGGTTAGTGCCAATTACTGCTGCTTAATGTGTTTTACTGTTGTTTTATTTTAGAAAAGCGTATCTTTTTTGCTTCTGGGAGGTTATTAGTGTAGTAGTTTTGTGACTAGAGTTAGTAACTTTTAAGGAATACAATTTATTTGAGGGATGTTTCTTTTGAAATTTTCTATGATTGATTGTTTCACTTTCTTCTCAAATTGTCATAAATTTGCATATGATATGTTTTCTAGGTGGTACAGTTGTTGTTGCTCTTGAATTGTTAAAGAAACGGGGAGTCAATGACAGACAAATTAAATTGGTAAGTAAATGAAATAGAATGTTTACCACTATTTATACTTTTTATATCATATTAGATTAAGAAGCAAAATCTTCATGAGATTTCTGTTCTAATCTTGATTGGTAGTAATATTAGTTTGGAATCTGTTGTCCTTTATGTGTCAAATGGTATTACACACTACGATATATGTGGGAACACAAAGCTTTTAACTCTACTTTGTGGTTTTCTCAATTGGTTGCATAGGTATCTGCTGTTGCTGCCCCGCCAGCTCTTAAAAAGCTCAGTGAGAAGTTCCCAGGGTAATAATTGTATCAATTATTAGCAGGTTAAATCATCAAAGGCCTGTCTCTTATAATTTTTATCATATCTCTTTGTAAATTTACAGGCTACATGTGTATGCTGGTGTCGTCGACTCTGTTGTTAACGAGAAAGGGTAAACACTCTTACAGTTGTAATAAATAAACAGATTGGAGCTACACTATGAGCATTTGTCTCTTGAAGTTTTAGAAAAACAATGTGTAAAATATCCAAATAAATTGAAAATATTTAGAAAAACAATTTGTAAACATTTTCTGCAGTATGTCAATTGCAAAACAGTTTTCTGATCCCAGCTGAACTGTACATAGTGTTTTGTATAGAGTATTGGCTGTTGCAATATAATCTACAATCATATTTATTCTTGAAATACATGGTACACAAAACTCTATCCAAGAAACTAGTTAGTTTGTTCTGTTCTTGTGAGTAATCGCTGAATTGTACATAGTGTTTTGTATGCAGCGAATTGTACATAGTGTTAGTTTGTAAATAGTGTTCTCATAGGGTGAGAACAAAGGGTTTCTAGTGTGCAAAAAGAAGATGGGAACATCACCTGAAGTTCTCTATAACTCGATTCCGGATTCTTTTAAATTATTTGTAGAATTTGTGGTAAACCTCAAATTTGATGAGGAACCTAATTATGCAAAATATATCTCTCTCTTTGATGGGATTATTGCTCCAAATCCAGATGTCAGGCCTATAAATACTGATGGTGCTCAGAAGGTAATCTTAACATTTTTCTTCATCTTTTACTGGGTTCATTGCCCTTGATTTCAGCTTTACTTATTATCCTCAATCTGTGTTTTTTTTGTTTGTAAAGCTGGTACATCAGGTTGGTCATAAGAGAGGTCGACTGACATCGGAAAATGAGGAAGATCAACAGCCTAAGAAAGAGATTCGACTGGGGATGCCTGCAACCCAATGGATAAGCGTGTACAATGCTCGTCGACCTATGAAGCAAAGGTAAATATCTAAGTCTTCTCTGTGGTTATGACCTGGACTTGTTTTTTAAGTAGAAAAATGGATCTTCAGTAAAAACATTGTTCTTACAAGAGAGTTAAATCTTTTTAGAATGATGTGCAAGGATGAAATAATAAGTTTGTGAAAAGTTTTAGAAGATGATTTTGTATAATTTTGCTGTAGGTATCATTACAATGTTGCGGATGTAAGGCTTGCGCCGCATATTGAAAAGGAAATGAAGATGGCCTATTTATCAGTAGCGTAGCATCCTGTCAGAACTTGTGGGCTCTCATCATGGATGCAGGCACTGGGTTCAGTGACCAGGTTTATGAGTTGTCACCGTTTTTTCTTCATAAGGTACTTCTATTACAGCATCATTCATCTGCAGCGATTAAGTTATTGTTTTCATCAGTTTAACATTTTCTCCTGACAATCAGGTTGGCATCAATGTACCAATTCCAGTCCCTCTCCCTTTCTTCTCATTTCTGATATCCTTGTGTTTTGTGGTGAAGATATATGACTTCCAATACATGTTCCATTTTGTAGTGGCGACGCAGAAGCAACTTGACCTATGGCATGGTTGAGCTTAATGATATAAGGACTGACTTGGCGAGTATATGTTGAAGCACCTGGCTCGTTGAACTCTGTTGTCGTTTATTGAAATTGGTATTTTGAGTTTAACATGTACTTGGTAGTAGCGTAAATTAAACTTTTAGTCCGTCTCTTTTGTGGATGTGTTCATCAAAAAATATGTCTTATGTATTAGTTGTTTTGGATGTAGATAGACTTTAATTATGGATGGATGGATTGAATTGGTTTCTATTGTTTGTTTCTTGGCATTTTCATTTTATAGTGTAGTTTGGTTTTCTTTACATGTCTAGAACCATTGTTTAAGATACTTTTAGCCAATGCCCACCAATGATTAACACTTGTTGTATTATATATCAAGCAATGCTTTTATTAAAATCCCTTGTGAGAATGACTCACACAACAGGAAAATAAAAACTACCTAATGTTAACAGTTGTAAAAAATGCAATCAAACAACTTGTACCATTTAACAAAGTAATGTGGGAGAAGAATACACACGGCAGGTTAAAATCCAGAAAACTGTTGTCTCTTTTAACAAATAACAACATGTTATACTCTACAAAACTGTTGTCTCTTTTAACAAATAACAACATGTTATATACTAAGAAAGTGTTATCCTTCCTACTCTACAACAACATGCCATATGAGATAACATGTTGTACATCTAACCATAAAACAACTCGTTTTTGCTAAGAAACCATTGTCTGTAATGACATACAACAACAGCCCTGATCAAGTGAAGGATTGTATCTTTTGCACTTCAACAATAGGCTTTCTTTTAAAAACCATTGTCTTTACTGCTTAAAACAACAATATATTCGTTAAAACATGTTGCATTATTGGAGCTTTGACAACAGGTTTCCAAAGAAAGTGTTGTTGTTTCTGGGTATGAGACAACTCTTTTCAGGTGGCTTTTACTTGTCTTTCAACTTTCACACAACAGTTTGTTGTGTATTGTCTGAGGTGTGTATCAGACGACTTCTCAATAGTCAACAGTTTTTGGTACATTCAGACAATACGTTTTGAGTGTCGTCTAAAGCAAAAATCCTTGTAGTGATATTAGTAACCTTCTCTTCATCCCAGGCACGAGCATCATGAGTGAAAAGTTGTGCCACTTTCATGTCCCTGGCAAATTTATAATCACTTTCAAGCCTATGAAGAAGGAAAAAAAAAAAGTTCACCCCCGCAAACTTCAGTTTCTAGTTCCGTCCCTGGTGGTCCCCTATCCCTTGCGATAAATGTCAAATTAGTAGCGTGAATCAGGATATCTTCTTCCATTGGTTGATTCCAGCATTATTCGTTATCCATATTTTTTCTTTCTACCTGTTCGCCATCTTTTCAAGGAGCCAAGCCAACCCTGAAACTGAAACTATACATCTCCTGAAGACAACCTGCTAAGGGCTATCTCCTGCAAGAAGCTCGCTTAAACAAGCTCCTACCTCGGATGTATTGCCAGAAACTTTGGTCTACATTTCTTTTCACTATTCTGTAATAATTTTCATAAAACCATTTATTTACTTATGCCAGTCCTAGCCCTGATAAACCTCCCTTGAGATCCTCGCAGCAAGTTTTATAATTATGACAATCAAGGTAGAGATTGTTTACTACTTTTTAAAGTACTACTGGCCATTTTAACCCCACCCTCTCAGACAATATTCACGAGATTCACAACAGATACGCATAATTAAGGCTTAGTCACCAGTGGAAAAAAGACCATCTCAAACTTCTGAAATAAGTTTACTGCTCAAAACACGAACTTCTCTGTACTTAAAACGATATAGTCACCTGTGACATCTCATCTATACATCAATTCATCAAATTCTCATTGTCAAAAATTCTTCAATAACCACATCTAAACATAAGCCAATCAAAGTCATTAAAATCAACATTTTCAATTCATCTCAAATTCCCAAATAAGTTGCTACAATCTAAAAACAACATTTTATGAACAAAAAACAGGTACAAAACTCCTTGTACACTGATATACAAACATGCACCAATATTTTTACATCAAAGAAACCTCATCAACAAAGCCAAACATGATAACAAGATTAATAAAAATTAAATTCCACCAAAAGACAGCGTATAAATAAAAGAAGGCATACATATCAACTCTAGAACTAAAAATTGAAATTTTACCATAAAGGGGCAGTAACCATCTTGGTGAGGGACCCAATGCCACCATCTTGAACCAGAACTGAAGTAAAACTCAGAATTAGAAGCAGTGAGGGACCTAATGCCACCATCTTGAACCAGAACTGAAGTAAAACCCAACATTCTGAACCCTAGCCTTATTCAAGAAAATTATACAAATACTGAATAAATATTATAAATGTGTGTTCAATTTTGTTAAGGTAAGGTAAAGCACAGTATATATAGTGAAAACTAGAGCAGGACTTCTCACGAGGAGAGTGACATTCATACTTCCAGCTTAGGCTTTTGTCTTGTCTTTCTACTCTTTAGTATTCGTCATTTTCGGATGTCAACACATTTACACTTCCTTTTTTTTCTTGCTTTTGCTTATTATCTGTTTGTGACGTGTTACCGAAATGAAAAATGCTAAAGGTACTAAATTAGGTACAAAAAATTGCTAAAAATGATGTGACATTGTTTTGATTGGTTATAATTGTAATGGATCATCTAATTAAAACATTCCAAAATGCCAATTAATTATTATCATGTAAAAACATCCTAAAATGCCAAAAAATTTGGTAACAAATTTTGGTAACCAATTGCTAGTCTACTGATATATATCCAACACAAATACAATCACTTGTAACTTGTAACAGTCGGTTTCTAATTATTAAAAGAATATAGAGTACTCCATCCATCTCTGAGCCACTTCTTTTTTAAGTATTTCAATTCATTTGGTTGAGATATTTATTAAAAAAAAAAATTTGATTTTTGATTTTGTATAAAATAGCATTCTATTGAGGTACTTATAAATATTATTTTTTTTTTAATTTTTTTTATGTATAAAATGAAAAAAAGAATATTTATAAATATTTCACTCGAACGTATTGAAATGCGTAAAAACAAGAAAACCACACAAATTAAAACGAGGTAATACAATTTTTTATTTTATTTTTGAGGGATACAAATTTAATGTGTGTATATGAGCAAGGTGGTCATGGACTCATGGTAGACAGATTAATTATGGCCCCACAAGGTCCACATGCAATAATAAAATTTATTTTTTGTGATGGATATGTTCATTGACAGAGGATATGAATTTGAAAATCGAAATTTTTTGTGCAAGTATTTTTGTTGTTTTTCTATTATGACTAGCACAAAAAGTCATGCATGGTATGGATCATTAGCTTAAAATATATTTTTGAATTAAATTGTGCATGATCAATATTATTTGAAATTTAGAATTAATTTTCACAGAATTTTACTTTTTAATGATATATATAGCTATTATATACTTTTTTAAGTATGTTAAAGTTTATACTTTGAAAATTAATAGCTAGTTTTTAGTTTTATTGTGAGTCATATAATAGGATTTGAGTGTTCAATGGATTTCGTCTGATTAAGATGACTTTTGAGTATAATCCTAAATTGTTCTTCCAATTCTTCAAAAAAGATGCATCCATTTAGCTGGATTCAAGATAGAACCTAAATTAACTTCAAGATGTTGCATTTTAACAGTGCATATTTTAGTCATGATTTTAATCAAAAAATTTCGTAAATCTTCTAATACCTTACTCAAGTCTTGTGCTTTCCCTCTTCACTCCTTAAAACTATCTTTCTAACTCTTTCATCTATTTTCTTTGAATCTCTTTATTTTAAGCATTATTTGTCTTTATTTCTCTTTGGCTAAACATCAGATAATTCAGTTTTGAGTAATTGATCGAGTGGATCTGCCGTGTGTAGGCTTTTTACGCTTGAGAAAATTTTTTGTACTTCTATCTCATAAGTTGAAATTGCTCATATGCCTTATGTCCGTTCTTTGACAATGAATTCATCATTTTTTTTTCAAATACAGCTTCATTCAAAGATATTAATTGGAGTGAACAGATAAACCAATGACTTGAATGAGTTAATTGTTTCTCTTTGTGAGTTTTGTATATGCGTGCTTTTTTGAGAAAATCTTATTTAATTATTAAAAATCCGTGCAAATCATGAGCCTCTAGCTTTACTTATTTTCAAAAATTTATTATTCCCTCCGTCCAAATTTATATGAGCAAGCTCGAGAGAGGTACTTGTAAATAATATTTTTTCAATTTTTTTGTTTTGTATAAAAGTTGAAGATTTATATTTTATACAAAACAAAAAAATTCTACAAAAAAAAAAAAACAGAACATATCATTAATTAATTCAGTTTTCATAGAGACACAATCAAGCAATTTGTTGAAAATGATATATGTACTTGTACCTGCTTCACCATAACCAGTTTGAGCTATCGATTGTAATTGTAAGTGCAATCCCATAAAAAAAATTATCACTAAATCAAAACCTTGAAAATTTTGCAAATCTAACATCCCGAAGAGAATAAACAAAATTCAAATAAATTGGGAACAAAATTCATCAAGAACATATTTAATTAAAAAATAAACAATCAAAAAAGACAAAAATCCTTTTTAGAGAAAAGAGTTATTCAAAAAATAAGAACAAACCAAAGAAATTATAATTAAAATCAAAATCAAAATCATGTTGTAAACATCAAAATCCGTTTATTCTAAGATATTAATAGTGAACAAGGTAAATCAAGTATCCTGTCATTGCTATGAACATCCTGTCATCTATGCTTGCACAAACTCCTCCGAACTTTATATTTCACTGGAAATGTAAAGAAATGAAGCTAACTCATTTATTTTATGCTGATGATGTTTTGTTGTTCTCTAATGGTGACATTGCGTCTCTCAAACATCTTATGGACTGTGTTTCTCGATTCTCAAATGCTAGTGGGTTACGTCCAAGTGCTATCAAAAGCACTGTTTTTTTTTGGAAACTGCACGGACGATTTTACTACTTGGTTTGACACTACTTATGGTTTTGCTCATGGAGCATTACCTATCCGTTTTTTAGGAGTCCCTCTAATTTCAACGATGCTGAGACACAACGACTGCATGCCTCTCTTGGAGAAAATTACGGCTAAAATCTCATGTTGGACAGCTTCTCTGCTCTCTTTGGCTGGTCGTGTCCAGCTTCTTAACTCGGTTATCTTCGCCCTGCAAGCATACTGGACTAACCATTTCGTCCTTCCGGCCTCGGTTCATTGTCGCCTGCAAACAATCTTTACCAGGTTTCTGTGGAAAGGAGATGTCAACACTAAGGGGGGTGCAAAGATTAGCTGGGACGCAATCTGTTTGCCTTATAAAGAAGGGGGTCTAGGTTTCAAACAATTGAAAGGGTGGAATCAAGCTCAAATAATTAATCACTTATATAAAGTGGTGTGCAAGATTTCAGCTTTATGGCCTCAATGGGTTAATAACACGATTTAAAGAGGCAACACTTCTGGAATATGAAAATGCCAAATGACTGCTCTTGGATCTTCAGAAATGGTCCCAGACTTCGTCCAGTGGCTAGACAATTTCTTTCTTTTAAAATTGGCAATGGTTTAGGAACTTCTCTGTGGTTTGACCCCTGGTGGCACAGTACTAGCTTGGCTGAAAATAACCATGATCGAATTATTTCTCAAGCAGGTCTCTCGAGTGAGGCTTCTGTGCACTCTCTTCTCACCACTGGTTCCTGGATTCTCCCAAGACCAACCAACAGGCTGCATCATCTTCATCCAGGTTTGGTGCACTGGACTCAAAATTTTGACTACCCTCGCTTCGATCTCACCTCTCCAGACGTCATCTTATGGGACGACCTGCCTCTCCGAAAGATCAAAGCTCGTAACATTTGGAAATCCATTCGAACTCATTCCCCCCAGGTTCCTTGGTCTAAGCTTGTTTGGAATAGGTTGAGGATTCTGAGGTATGCCCATCTTGAATGGATTTTATGCCATGGTCGGCTTCCCACGTTTCGTAGGCTTACTTCGTTTGGTCTTGATGTTTTACAGTTTTGCAACCTATGTGCGGGTGGGATTGAAACAGATTCACACCTCTTCATATCCTGCCCTTACAGCAGCTTCATTCTAGCTAAATTAGCTGGGCTTATTAAATTCGATATTGTACGCTCGACTTGGATGGAGGTCCTTCTCTGCTTAGGAAATATTTCGAACCACATTCATATTTCGAACCACATTCATAGGAACATTGCTCTCATTACTGTTCAGATTTTCTCGTACCACCTTTGGAGGGAAAGAAATGCGAGATTACACGATAAAGGTATCAGGGCCTAATAGACTGATTCAAAGCATCATGGTGGATCTTAAGGCAAAGCTTATTAACACGGAATGGTTCATCAAACATGCTAACTTAGATTTTTATGGGTGGCTTTTTATTTGATTCTGTTTGAGGTTGTTTCTCTCCATTCTTTTTTTGTTAGTTTGGAGTAGGTAGTTTCTCTCTTTGCTTTGTCAAAGAGCAAGGGTAAACCCCTGTGTTTCTTCTTTCTTTTTTAATATAATATAAATTTATCAAAAAAAGTATCCTTGTATCTACAATTTGACTTTTTTCAAACTAAACACTATTCTCAACTAACCTTTTTCTTAATAAGTGTATTTTTTACAAAAGGGACGGAGAGAGTATAAATTTAATCCTCATTAAATTTGTATTTCATATTTTTTTAGGTATATCTACAACTTTCATCATACTGTAATTTTTTTGCCATGATTATTTAAATCATATATAACAAATTTATATGAATAATCAATATTTTTGTTAATGTAGATTACTTCTAAAATTTATTTTATGTATAACATTATATGTGTGGAAAGCATTATATTTTTCGAATATTTTGAATTTAGAAAATTTAACCAAAATAATTGGCATTATGATGATACATATTAGGGAGAGATTCATTACTTGATGGAGGGGTATGGTAAGTATTACAAGTTTATTAAGATGTTTATTTTATATTTGCAATTGAGATTTCTGAGTTTACAATATTTTATCTTCAAATGTGTAATATAGTTTTGTATTAAACATATATTGATTATAAATGATGTTAATACTAATATCAACGATTTTGCATATAGAATTATTTGAAAAAATAATCTTTGACACTAGTCTTTAATTATTTATTCCTTTTTTTATATAACAGTTTACATAAATAATTAAAGTGTTATACTCTAAAAATATTATTTTAGTATAAGTTGAAATATTTTGATTATATAAAAATGTTATTTTAGTTATTATCTTCCCACTTATACTATATTTATAAAATAATTCGAAGAGAACTTAATATTTCATTCTAAAAATATAAAATATAACTAAATATAATCCAAAAAAGAAGTTATGATACATGAGAATTTTTTTTTTTGCCTAACCCAAAAATTAATAGCTATAGAATGTGGAAAATATAAAAACTGTAAATGAAAATCAATTGTTATGAATACAATTTGTAGTCCTTTAAATTATATTTTCTCCAAAACTAATTAATTCAAATTTCAATAAATATATTTGACAAAAGAAAAAAATTCAACGAATATAAAAATTAATTATACTAAATACAATAGTACTAACACATTAATTTTTTGAATAGTATTCAAAAATATATTACTTTCAAACTTATATTCAATCTGTTCAGTTTTTTCACTTTTTTTTTTTTGAACATTTCCCAATATTATTTGGTCCATCATTTAGTTTTTAATTTTTTCCATTATCTTTAAAATTGTGTGGTTCTGGAATAGGGAGAAGCTGGGATCTTACACAGTCAAAAGTGCATATCAAATACTTCAGGATAACATGGCTAACAATACTTCACATGATGATTCCAAGTTTTGGAAGAAGGTATGGAATTTGAAGATTCCGCCAAAAGCCAAGAATTTTCTGTGGAGGGCTCTGACTGATTGTCTTCCTACAAAGGATCATCTTCGAAGCAGAAGGGTTC
Organism: Saposhnikovia divaricata; assembly: GCA_036435485.1. Classification (NCBI taxonomy): domain Eukaryota; kingdom Viridiplantae; phylum Streptophyta; class Magnoliopsida; order Apiales; family Apiaceae; genus Saposhnikovia; species Saposhnikovia divaricata. The sequence goes on from CM071594.1 coordinate 61,782,033, forward strand.
CTGTTAATCCTTTCTGTCCAGTCTGTAATAATGAGCAGGAGACAATCTTGCACTCTCTGGTTTATTGTCAGTTTGCCAGGCTATGCTGGAACTACTCTGGAACTACTCTGGCTACATGGTATCAGGTCAGAATTGTACGAGCTTTTTAGACTGGATGTCTGTAGCTTTTGATATGTATAAGGGGGAGGAACTCATAAATGTTGGAATGATTTGTTGGTCTATCTGGAAACGAGGTGGTGTGGAATCATAAAGGTGAAGAGTTTAATCAAGTTGTAGAATCAGCAAAGCTTATCTTTAACCAATGGCAGATCGCTCAAGACAGGTCATTTGACAATTACCTCGGTTTTATGACCCAGGCAGATGGCAAAGAGCGATGGAAATGTCCAAACGAAGGTACGTTTAAGATCAATACTGATGCTGCATTGTTTCCAGACTCGACTGTTATAGTTTTTCCTTGCTTGCTCGTGATCATATGGGAGATTTGTTAGAAGCTTTCTCAAGTTGCAGACAAGGTAGTATAGATCCTGAGTTAGCAGAGGCCATCGGCATAAGGGAGGCTCTTAGCTGGGTAAAAGGAAAGGCATGGCAGGTGATAACTATGGAAACAGACTGTCTAATGGTTGTTCAGGCAATCCGGTGCTCAACAGTTAATTTGTCTTATCTTGGCCGGGTGATTGATCAATGCAAACTCCTGCTGTCTCAATTACATGAACCTAATATTACGTTAAATTTTGTAAAACGTTCCCCCAACAACGTGGCTCTCGAGACACTCCCGAGCCTATTTGGAGAGGGGTGATGCCCATCCAGATCTTTTTTCTTGATTTGAAAATTTAATAAAATCTTTCTCTTTGTTATGCACAGGTACTATTTAATTTATTACCAACCTTAAAACGTCTTCCAATTTTTACATTTCTCATAAATAGGTAGAAATGACTCATAAATAATTTCAAAAAAAATCGTATTTTTTTAAATAATTTCAAAAAATTACGTAATTTTGTAAATATACTTTATTTTTATTACTGTAACTTTTTTTTTTTATAGTTTACTGTAATTTTCATGTTACAAGATGGACTGTATGGACAACCGTTTTGCCCTTGGAAAGTTTATTTCCGTAATTTATAGTTAACGTGAAGTTTTAATTTAAGAATGTAAACACATCGGTTCCAATAAGAAAAATGTATGAACATTTGCAAATTGAATTTTTGGGTGAAAGTTTTTTTTTTTATATCAAACATGGATTGATATTAAATTTTATTCTCGAAAGAATACAAATTTTAAATTATGCTCTCAAATTTCAATAACTTATATTTTCAACCAAATACATCTTTATATCCTGCCAACTTAGTTTATATTTTAATCTTCAATTTTGCTAAAATATATCATCTAATAATGTTTACATCTATATATATCACACTAATAAAGTCGAAATATTAAAAGTTCAGATCGATCGCTAATTGGACTTTTTAACAAGCTTATTATTAAATCATGTTTAAAATTTATAATCTAAACACATCTTTAAATCCTTTTTTTTTAAAGTTAACAAACCTATTATGACCATTTTAACGGGTTTATTATTAAAGCATATTTAAAAATTATAATTTAAACACATCTTTAAAGTTTAAAAAATTCACAATTTAAACTTATCATTGTAGCTTAAAGTCTTAAGTTTGTTGAGCCATTTTAAAGGACCTTTTATGAGCATTTGAACGACCTATTATTAGTAAGAATGATAAAAAAATAATCTCAAGGTAAGTGTAAAATGAATAGGGGGGACAAACAAAAAAAAATTGGGAAGACACAAAAATTAAAATGAACAAAAAGAAAAACTCTTTTTCTTAATTATTTTTTTGAACTCTTAAATATAAAATTTTACGGTGCTATTCCGATCTTCACGTAATATCTGCTAAAATCCTCCCATAACATTTTGGAATTGCGGTTTTCAAATATAAAATTGGAAACTTTCAATTTCAGTTGCGTACTACTATCGTTCTCTACGTATTTTAAAAGAGGTTGAGACTTGTGATGGAGAATGGAGTGATTTTCAAACGTAGGTTACTGTACGACAATGTGTTGCCTTGTCAACTTCAACTTGACTAAGTTGACTAGGTGCGTAAGAAACTCTATGGTTTTTAAATATATAAGATTTATGCTACTTTTATGTATGTTTTTATAGTTTATACAATACAGTAATAATTTTTTGCATTTTGCACAACTCAATTGCATATACGTGTAATTGGGATCCTGGGAGGGTGGGGGACAAATGTTTCCAAACACTTATGATTTGACCTTTTTCTTATGATTAATATATTATCGATACAACTGTTCTTCTCTTATCAATTTGCTGCGCAACTTTTAACCACAATATCTCATTTTCCAGCCTACTTGAGCTGAGTGTTGAAAAGTAAAAATTGAACTAGCATTTCTTTAATATGGGCTTTGAGTTAACAAGCAACGTTTAACAAGACTAGTACTGCAGTGATCATATTTTTTTTGTTAATTGTGTTTCATAAACACTGTTGCTAGCCGTTTGTTTTCCTATTCTTTATTAGTTGGTAGATGTTGTGTACGAAAACGAAGTCTACACTAGTCATCCTCTTCATTTCCAAACTAAAATAATAATACATTGGCCAACATGTGTTCAGTGTAAGTAAAAGTGTTTGGATACGGCCAGGTGTGTTTTTAAGTTTGGGCAGGAAAAGTTTGCAAATTGCCAGTATCTGTATCACCTGAATTGGTAAGATATTTTAAAGCAGCCTTATTTTTTTTATAAAATATCGTTATAATTACGAATAAGAAAATTATATTCAACACTTAAACTAACCAATTTAGTTCGGGAAACAAATTATTGTACCCAAAACACTTAGACTGTTCTTCTTAATTAATAATCCAATTATGCCAAAAAAGACCACAATAAAACACTCCTAGCAAATTTGGCCACGGCATCCAGTACAAGGTTCTTCTTTCGACTCTCATCCCACGTTAGGATACACTGACAATGGATAATCTTCAGCTTTAGTAACAATTCTTTTATGATTATATATATCCTGCAAGTTAGTATTAATGGTTAATGCAGCAATAATGACCAAGGTATTTACATAAGTTGATTTTTTTTATTTTTTATTTTTTTGCTAAATATACATAAGTTGATTTTAACTCCAAACATGTAACATTATGAACTTATGGTAACCATTTGAGTAGGCAAACCGGTCCTCCACAAGTACACATTTCTCCTTTACCCTGACTCAAAGCTTAGTCCTAGTAACGAGCAAGCCAACATCAACCTCCTCCTCTCTGTATCTTAGTGAATTCAGTTTGTGGCATGTAGATTAAATGCATATTCAGTTTCTTTATTTGATTAACAGTATTCATGCTCGTGGTCCTGTGGGAATGGAGCTAGGGTTTACTAACGGCTCGATGGTATGGCCATGTTACTAATTATCATTGTTGCTTCACTTTTTAGGTTTTGTGCATGATACTTCTTGCACATCTTCATTTTAGTTGAGTTGGAAACTTAGTGCAGCCAGGGTGTTGGTCCCCACTATCACAATTTAAAAGCAAATGGTCTCAATATCACTTCAAAACACATTAGCGTGTACCGTTTTGTATTTTTTATTTTTCTTTTTAAAAAACCCTGAAGCGTCTAGCATTTCGGGGGAAGGTAGCAAAACGATACTTTAAGTGGCGTTGGGGGAGGACACCACTTCAAGTAGCGTTCTAATGCTTATTTTTTTTATTTAAAAACCAAAACACTACTTTGTCTTTGGTTTCTAGCATAAAACGTTTTTTCATCTTTGGTTACAAGCTTGAAACGCCACTTCTTGTGGCGTTTTGGATGTTCTTAATTTTAATTTTTTTTCGTTTTTTTTTCTCCAAAATATATTCTAAATCTAAAATAGAACTGTTGAACCCCAAAAGTTAACTGTTGAAACCCTAAGAGAATACAGATAAAATTTAAAAATTTTAATTAAAAAAATTGCATCCGGCGGCCTGATTTTTAAACGCTAACGCGTTTAAAAATCAGGATAAGTTAGGGTCTAGGGTTTAGGGTTGTATACAACCTTAAACCCTAAGTTCGTATACGGTTTATTCGTCATTCTGAATATTTCTAAAACCCAAAATTGAAATGTTGAACCCCAAAAGTTAATTGTTGAACCCCGAAATTTAATTAAATTATTTTCTTTTAAATTTAAAAATATTGATTAAAAAATTAAATCCGGCGGCCTGAGTTTTAAACGCTACCGCGTTTAAAAATCAGGATTAGTTAGGTGTTGTGGATCAAAAACTAGGTTACGATTTGTAATTAATGCTAGGGTGGTTGAGCTTCGAGCTTTTATGGCTGTTTCTGCGTTCGAGACTTTAATCGGTCCTCACAGAGTGCCTACGTATCTCGTATTGAGAATCAAGCCAACGTAGTTCTGAGAATGAGGGGTCAGGCCCTTATATAGGCTGAGAAGCCTAAGAATTATGGTAGGAATAGGAGACTTGGTGGGCAAGCCACCGCCTCAAGGAAGGTTCTGGATCTATTCCTTTTAGGAATCAGTTTCCATGTTGAGATATGTATCCTAGGGGCTAAGTCAGGCAAGAGTTATATCCTTGTTTGACTCTTATTTGCTGAGCTGTTTATTACCCCTAATATTAATTACGAAATTAATATTATAATTAGGGTTTGGGCCCATCTGGTGGGTCCTACGTTCGGACCATTCTAGGTCTAATTAATGTCACATTAAATGTGTCTTTAGAGCTTACTTTTAGCCCATATCATTTGCCCCCCAACTTCTAGGAAAACTGATCAGGTTTTCGTTGAAGTTTTAACGGCCTTATTCGAGACTTGGGTCAGGGTTTATTGCTCTTACGCGAGTATTTTCAACAATATCATCTTAATGTAAAGCGTGGAGCGACCGACGCATTTACGACGATGTTGAATGAGACTAAACGGTGTTAAACGGCACTTCACAGCGCTATTCAGCCTTAAACAACGTTTAAATAGTGTTAAACGATGTCAAACGGCATAAAACGGCACTATCGGCACTAATCGGTGCTAAACGGTGCTAATATGCACTAAATAATGCTTAAACAGCACTATACAGCGCTTAATCGGCACTAATCGGTGCTTAGTTTTCACTTCCCTTAATTACCAAATCAGAAAAACAAAAAACGAAATTTTGCGAACCCAACTCGAACATCGCTGTCGGTCGGCCGGGCAAAAACCCGTACCGACCATCACTCCCGGTCGGCTGGAGGGTGTTACAAGGGGCCGTTACTGGTTTTTTTCCGGTCGGCCAGTTTTCTTCGGTTGGCCCGGTTTTTTTTTTTATATGAAACAAGAAAAACTCGCATCGATGATCGAAGTCAGTCGGCCGGAGGGTTCCCAGAAGGTCAGTCGGCTGGTGCTTCGATCGGCTGGTGCGAACCCGTACCGATGATCGATACCGGTCGGCCGGAGTGCTCCCGGAGGGCCGGTCGGCTAGGGACCCGGTCGGTTGAAAAATTTCCCCTTTATATATATATATATATATTTTTTGTCGAACCCATACCGACCGTCGACGTCGGTCGGCCGACGTGTGCCCGGAAGGCCGGTCGGCTGGGACACCGGTCGGCCGGTTCAATATCTGTGCCGGCGGTTGATTCCGGTCGGCTGGAGGGCTTCCCGGAGGGCCGGTCGGCCGGGACTTCGATCAGCTACGAAAAATTTTATTCTCCATTTCTTTGGGACAATGGTTGGCTTGATCTCTATCAGTGATTTTGATCTTCACGTACCTACATCAACCATCGACCTGGAATCGACTTGGTTACTGTTAGTGATTTTGAATTTTTGCATACCGGCTACGACCATCGATATGGAATCAATGGTTGGCCATTCATGGCTAGAGTTACTTATTTTCGCATACCGATATCGATCATCGATATGGAATCAATATTGGCCATTCATGGCTCTAGTTAATTACTTTCGCATACCGATATCGATCATCGACATGGAATCAATATTGGCCATTCATGGCTCTATTTGAGGTTTATATAGTACCTTGATTCACATCACTAATCCGGTGCTTAGTATTAATCTTCCCATTAAACTTTTCTTAAGCATACTTAGCTTTCCCAGCTCATCTGACTGCTCTGGTAGAATATTTTGCCGGCTATTCACTTAAATTCTTCGTTTCTCTTCCAAAATATCATAAGTTTTAACGACTCTTTCGGTCCATAACAGATAGCTTTTGCTCCATTTTCGTATTTTAACGATACTTGACCTGTAAACGCGAACCGAGCTGTGTTTGAACCTGAGATTACAGGTCACCTTTTCCTTATAAAAGGAAGGGAGCATCCTTCATTTCTCTTCACTTCTTCACTTCTCAAACTTTCTTAAGTTCTAAAGCTCTTGAGTTCTCTAGTTTCCAAGCTTCCAAGTTCAAGCTTCAAGTTTCAAGATTCAAGGTTCAAGATGGCTGACAAGCAAGCTGCTGCCCCCCAACTCTCCATGGAGGAGGCTTTCAGAAAAAGGAGCATGGCGCGAACAATGAAACGTAAGCTAAAACTCATGCCCCCTAAATATATTGAACGTCGGTTTGAGTCTACGCTAGATTTGCTAAACATTATGGGAGAGTCATTCCCAAACAGCTCCAGCTTAGTTGCTTTTAATAGCCCTTCTAAATTAATAAAGAAGGATGTTGAGAAGATTAGAAACACTTATGGCTTTCCAAGCGCCATCAAAGTATGCCTTACTAATCCAGGAGACAGAACCTGCAACTGGCATCCCGAAAGGATTTGCGTCATGAAAGGAGCATTGGAGGCGGGATTTAGGTTCCCCGTCCACCCATTTATCATCAGGTTCCTGGCAGAACTTCAAGTCCATCCTTGCCAACTTTACCCTAATTCTTGGAGGTTTCTGATCATTTTCTTGTTGAGATGCCACGAGTTGGAAATTCCTTGGAGTACAACCATGTTCAGAAGCATCTTCGCGGTCAAGAACTCTCCTGAGACTAAGCCGGGGTGGATCGGCTTTCAGCTTAGAAGCAAGCTTCCACATATTGTAAACTCTTTCTCCTTCCCTGACTCCCACCATTCCTGGGAGAGGGACTTTGTTGTTTTAGAGTGGGAAGGTGGCAACTGGGGTCACTTCTTCGTTAAGAGATTCGGAATTGTGGAGGATAGTTCACACTTCGTGTGTGATCTTGACCTCAAAGAGTTGGCAGACCGAGATAGGCTACTTGCTGATGACGGTCGCACCCACTATAAAACCATCTTGGCAGAAAAGAAACTCATTGAAGCTGGCTTAAGCTTCCTTTCTTTAGAGGGTAATTTTTCTTTCATTCTACCATTATGAACTATGTTAGTTCTTATTCCAATGTTTTCCCTTCATTTTTCAGCTGCTGAGGAGATAGATAGCCGACCCGAAAATCAACCTCAAGTTACTAGAAGAATGATAAAGAAGGCGACAGAGCAACTGAACCCTCCTGACCGAAGGGTTCCTTCATTCCTAGAGGGATGTTCCAAAGGGGGGAAAAGGTCCCGTAACACTGGTGAGAGCATGAGAGTCCCTTTTGCCCCAGATTGGGGTATCTGCGAGCAAGACTCCATCTTAGGGAGTACCGATTTAGCCGTGTCCTGGTCCAGGCTCTCAATCACCGCCCCTGATCTCCTAACGGTAATGGTAGGGGACAAGGTTGATGAAGCTGAGCGTCTTGGTGCTCAAGCTCTTTATCAGGTACCAACTTTTACATTCGATCTCCTTGTCTGCACTTTTTTAAGAAGATGTTTTGCTAATTTCTCTATTGCAGGCCAATGCTTATCTTCAATCTGCTACTCGTCAAGGCCGAGCCTATAGGGACAGCAATGAGGAACTGAAGAAGGAGCAAGCAACGTTCAAGGAGCAAATCCAAGATCTGAACTCTAGAGTTGTTCGATCTGAGGCCAACAGCTTATCTTATCAAAAGCAACTTCACTCGCTTGGCAGGAAGAAACTTTCTGATGCTAACAAGATAATTGACTCGTATCGCAAGTCGGAGGATTTCATGAATTTTATGGACAAGCATGATGATGAGGTGTGGCCTTTTAACATGTCAGTTGGGTGGAACAAAGCTATTGGCGTTGTGAGCAACAAGTACCCTTCGGTAGTGAATCCAACGGACTTCCCCTGCCCTACCTGGGCTGTTACTAGCGGAAATCAAGACGCGGATCCTGCGTCAGGCTCTGGGGGTAGCCGCCGTCCTTCTGGTATGAGGAAGGCACCCAATGTTGTTAGCTCCAGTTCGACCTCTTCCCGTTCTGCTGGGAAGAAAGCTATGTCAGAGAGGGAAGCAGCTGCAAGGCGAGCTTTTCCCGGCAAGCAACTTCGTGCCAGAGTCAATTCATCAACCGAGACTTCAGAAGAGGAAGGGGACGCGGAAAAGAGAGGGAAGCAGCTGATGGAGACGGAGGCCGAAGAAGCTGAGGAAGATGAGGAGAGCTCCGGGGGAAGAAAGCTCCGAGGAAGAAGAGGGCGAGGAGGTGGTGGAGGAATCCGCCGAAGAGTGAGTGGCCTTTCACGGCCTTGTTGACCGCTTGTGGCTTTATGTTTTTCTACTTTTATTTAAGGTCCTTCGGGACTTAACTTTTATTTGGTGAAGTAATTTAACTTTGACCTTAGCCCCATGGGGGTGTTTATTTATGCACTTGTTTCATTTCCACTTGTGTATCTTTATTTTCGTTACTTGGTCATCTTTGACTTGCACTCATCAGGTGCTTGGCACATAAATAAAATTACACAATCACAAATGGAAAATAAACTTGCATTAATAACTTGAAGCGGGTTCAACCCTTACATAAATACTCTATCTCCTACTGGGAGCAACATGCTCTGCAATGGTTTCATGGAACCTTATTTCTACTTCTCCTAATAGATGGATAAAAGCCAAGTCCTTATTAGGAAGGCTTACACATAATAAATCTTGAGGTTCACTGCATGCCAAGTTCGGGGTACCTCAACCCCATCTAACGTTTCCAGCTGGTATGATCCTCGTCCCAGCACCTTCTTGACTCGATACGGTCCTTCCCAGTTTGGGGCTAGCTTGCCTTTCTGGCCAACTCCTGAGGCTTCTATCTTCCTTAGAACCAAGTCACTTTGTCGAAAGAACCTCTCCTTAACCCTTTGGTTGTAGTGGAAAGATGCCTTCTTTTGATGCTCAGCGTTCCTGGCATTTGCTTCATCCCTGACTTCATCAATTAGATCTAGGGCGAGCCTCATGCCTTCTTCATTGGTCTCTTGTTCATATGCCTCAACCCGAGGTGATGCATGCATGATCTCTAAGGGCACCATTGCCTCGGCTCCGTAAGTGAGTAAAAACGGGGTTGCTCCTGTTGTTACCTTATAAGTGGTGCGATATGCCCAGAGTATAGGCAATAGCTCATCCACCCAAGTGTTCCTTGAGCGTTCAACCCTTTTCTTTAGTCCATCAAGGATAATTCGATTGGCTACCTCGGCTTGTCCATTAGCTTGTGGATGTGCTACTGAAGTAAAGCGAAGCTCAATAGCGTTTTCTTCACAATATTTTTTGAACTCTTCATTGTTGAACTGGGTTCCATTATCCGTTACAAGGATTCGTGGAATTCCATATCTGCAGATGATGTTCTCCCAAAAGAACTGAGCAACTTGTTTGGTGGTTATCTTGGCTAGAGGTTTAGCCTCAATCCATTTAGTGAAATAGTCAATGGCCACTATCAAAAACTTCCTTTGGGCTGACGCCATAGGGAAAGGACCAAGTATGTCCATCCCCCACATGGCGAATGGTATGGGAGAGTTTACTGAGGTTAACATCTCAAGCGGCTGCCTTACAATGGGGGCGTGCTTTTGACATCGATCACACTTCTTGACATAACTTTGCGCATCTGCCAACATCTCAGGCCAATAGTATCCCAGACGAGTGATCTTGTGTGCTAGGGCTCTGCCCCCCAAGTGTTGCCCACAGATACCTTCGTGAACTTCTTCCAAAGCCTCTTTAGCCTCTTGGGGCCTTAAACACTTCAAGTACGGGATAACAAACGATCTCTTGTACAGGAGGCCTTCGATCAGGGCATATCTTGTTGCTCTTACAGACAGTTTTCGTGCCTCCAAGGCATTGTCAGGGAGCCATCCAGTCTCGAGGTGAGCTTTGATAGGATCAATCCAGCAACTTCCTACATCAATAGGTGCCACCAACTTGGAGTTGATAGTCGGGGCATTCAAGACCTGGAAGTAAACACTCCCTACATAATTCTCAATTTCAGAAGAAGCAAATTTAGACAAGGCATCAGCTTTAACGTTCTCTTCTCTCGGGATGTGTTCAACATAGCATTCCTCAAACTGAGTCATAACAGCTTTCACGACTCTCAGGTATTTTGCCATAGTCTCATCCTTGGCCTCAAATTCGCCATTCACTTGCGAAACTACCAGTCTTGAATCTCCACATACTTTGAGGTTCTTGGCCCTCATGACTCTAGCCAAGCCCAATCTGGCTATAAATGCTTCATACTCAGCCTCATTGTTGGTAGTAGGAAAATCCAACTTCAAAGCATACTCAACTGTGAACCCATCGGGGCTTTGCAGAACCAAACCTGCACCACTAGATTTTGTTTTTGATGCTCCATCAAAATAGAGCACCCAATATTCCTTCTGATCAATTACAAGTTCTTCATCTTTATTTCCACTTTCAGAGGTGGTTACTATCTCCTGCCCCCCGACTTCTTGGTTGACAATGGTGCATTCAACCACGAAGTCAGCCAATGCCTGAGCCTTGATGGCTGTCCGAGGTTTATACGTGATATCGAACTCTCCTAACTCAACTGCCCATTTGATTAGCCTTCCACTGGCTTTAGGGCTATGCAATATGTTCCTCAATTGTTGGTCTGTCAAGACTTGAATTTTATGTGCCTGAAAATAAGGTCGTAATTTTCTCGAGGCTGTCAGCAATGCCAAAGCGAATTTCTCTATGGTTGAGTAATTCAATTCAGCCCCGTGCAAAACCTTGCTCACATAATAAATCAGTTTCTGAATCTTTTTCTCTTCTCGCACAAGAACAGCACTCAATGCTTGCTCAGATACCGCCAGGTATAGGTAGAGAGTCTCCCCGGGACTTGGTTTGGCCAACAACGGGGCTTCAGCCATGTACTTCTTCAACTGCTCAAAGGCCTCTTGGCTTTCTGTAGTCCACTCAAAATCTTTCACTTTCTTCAAGGCCTGAAAGAAAGGCAAGCACTTATCACCAGACTTGGAGATGAATCTCCCTAGGGCTGCAACTCGGCCAGTTAGCTTCTGTACATCTCGTATAGAGCGGGGTGGTTCCATGTCCAAAATTGCTTTGATCTTGTCAGGATTAGCCTTTATGCCTCTCTTCGAAACCATCAACCCCAAGAATTTTCCTGATCCAACACCAAAAGCACACTTGGCTGAATTCAACATCATCTTGTGGTGCCTCAGCACTTCGAATGCCTCTCTGAGGTGCTTAATGTGATCTGCTTGGCAAAGGCTCTTTACCAACATGTCATCAACATAGACCTCCATGGTTTTTCCAATTAGGTGGGCAAATATCTTATTTACCAATCGCTGGTAAGTTGCTCCTGCATTCTTTAGACCAAAAGCCATAACGAGATAACAAAAAACTCCAAAGTCGGTTATGAAAGATACCTTAGGGATGTCATCCTTGTGCATCTTAATTTGATTGTAGCCGCTGAACCCATCCATGAAGCTCAACATCTCATGTCCAGCTGTGGCATCTATCAACATGTCTATCCTTGGCAGGGGAAAACAATCCTTTGGACAGGCGTCATTCAGATCGGTAAAATCAATACACATCCTCCACTTTCCATTAGCCTTCTTGACCATCACAGGGTTAGCTAACCATTCGGGAAACTGAATCTCTTCAATGAAACCAGCTTCCAACAACTTATCAACCTCTTGCTTAATGGCCTCTTGCCTTTCAGGAGCAAAATTTCTCTTTTTCTGTTTTATCTTCTTCCGTTCAGGATCAACATTCAACCTATGAGTTATAAGTTGGGGGTCAATCCCCGGCATGTCAGCTGCTGTCCAAGCAAACACGTCGTTGTTCTCTTGCAAGAACGTTGTCAACTCGCCCTTCAGGGGTTCCTTTAGAGATGCTCCTATATAAGTAACTTTCTCAGGATCGCCTAGCTTTAAGGGTATGGGAACCAAATCCTCTGCTGGCTTACCTCGGTGTTCATCATCATCACGGACATCCATGTCTTCAATCGGGAGTACCTGCCCCCCAACTCCATCAGATCTCAGTGCGGACACATAGCAGCTCCTTGCCATTTTCTGGTCACCTTTCTGTTCTCCAACTCCATTCCGGGTTGGAAACTTAATCTTCATGTGATAGGTAGAGGCAACAGCCTTGAACGCATGAAGTCCAGTCCTTCCCAGGATTGCATTGTAGGTAGAGGATGCCTTAATCACCAGAAAATTCAACATCTGAGTAGCCTCTCTAGGTTCTTGCCCAATAGTCATAGGTAACTGGATTGTTCCTTCAACTTTGGACTCAACTCCATTAAATCCATAAATCGGCATGTTGGACGGGGTCAGTTGAGAATCAGTATACCCCATCTTCATAAACGCATCATGAAACAAAATATCAACAGAAGCTCCATTGTCTATCAAAACTCGTTTCACTTCCGAGTTCCCAATCACAGGGGTTATGACCAACGGGTCGTCATGGGGGAACTTCACCCCTTCAAGGTCAGAATCATCAAAACCAATTGCTATTTCGGTTCTAGCACGTTTCGGGGCTTCTCCCACGATGTGCATCACTTCTCTGGCATACGCCTTTCGAGAGTTTCGAGTTGTACCGGCCGCTGTCGGGCCTCCCCAGATCATGTTGATAACTGGCCCTCGAGGCTGTGTGTTACGATCACGATCATTATCCCTTCTATCATTGTTTCTCCTATTGTAATCCCCTCTTTGGGTTCCATGATCTCCACCCTTTGTGAAATTATTCAGTTTTCCTTTACGGATCAAGAATTCGATCTCGTCCTTCAACTGTCTACAATCATCCATGTCATGTCCCACGTCTCGGTGGAACCTACAGTATTGATCCTTGTTTCTCTTTGCGGGGTCACCCCTGAGTGGCTTCGGCCATCGGAAGTCCTTATCCTTCTCGATCTCTAACAAGATTTGACTCCTAGGAGCATTCAACCTTGCATAGTCAGAAAATCTTGGTCCCATACTCTTCTTTGATGATGACTCAGAGTCTTTGCTAGTTCGGGGATACTTGTCCCTAGCATCATACTCGTGGTCTTGCTTTCGTTTCTTGGAGTCGATGTTTCCCTTGCCATTACCTCCCGCAGTTTCTTTCTTCATGCTATCTTCAGCCTTGATATACTTATCAGCCCTTCGCTGGAGCTCAGCTATGTTTTCGGGAGGATGCTTTGCCAATAACCTTTTAAAGAACTCGTCAGTGGTTCCGTGCTCCAGGGCTACCATGGCCACATTATTCTCCAGATCAGTGATGTTCAACGTCTCCTTGGTGAACCTCTTAAGGTAGTCTCTCAGATTTTCATTCTTCCCTTGTACCACATACATGAGGGATGCAGAACTTTTCTCGTGAACTCTTCCGCTGATAAACTGACTAATGAAAGCAGCACTTAACTCCTTAAAGGAGCCAATCGAGTTTGCAGGCAACCGGCTATACCATCTTTGAGCCATACCAGACAGGGTTTGAGGGAACGCCCTACACTTTAAGGCATCGCTTGCGGGCTGTAGCAACAGTGCGTTCGAGAACGTCCTGACGTGGTTTGCGGGATCACCCGTTCCATCATAAGTTTTAATCGTTGGCATCTTGAACTTCTTTGAGATACGAGCGTTCATCACCTCCTCAGTAAACGGGGGTGTGGGATCATCAGGATCGCCAAGTGGCATCAGATCCTTGGGATTACTCTTGGGGGTTTCCACCCTAGTTGTTCTTCCAGTTGGGGCATCAGCCCTTTTCTGCCTTCTTGAAGGCCTCTCCAAATTTATAATTGGAATCCTCTCTGCAGTTGGAGGATGACTACTCTGTTTTTTGCTTGCTGATGGACTTGTTTTAGAGAGGACAGCATCTCCCTTGGCCGTTGGGTGTTTTTGAATCCCGCCAGAAGCATTAGTACAGGTATTCAGATAAAAAAGTTGTTTAAGATTGTATCAGTGGTCAAAATGGTTGTAATTATTGTAATTATAGATGGCTTTTGGTTGTTAAGGCTTGTAATTCCACTTTATAAGTTTATCTGTACATAATGTGATTAAGATGTTTGAAACATTCAACCATTGTGCTTTCCTCCCTTCAATTGTCGAAACTGAGCTTGTATATGAAACTTTTTGCGAGCAGACTTCTATATTTCAAAGTAGAAGCTTGGGCGGAAAGCTGCACTATCACAGTTTGTCACCATAGTGAAGTTTAACCATGGTAGGTGTTGAAGGTCCATTTAGGCCCAAAGCTTTGGACCCGTTCATTGCCTTACCAGACCGGCCCAGGACCAGTCGGCCATTTGTCGAACGACTAAGGCCCAACACTTGATGAAGGCCAAATAAAGAAGGAAATCCAATCTCCATACGTGGCACGTTAGGGTGCACGATCGCCACTCCAGGTGACCACCACGTTCTCTGCACGATAGGGAAGAGGGAAGAACACGGAATAAGTATACAAGTTTAGTCATTTAATCATATTCACTTAATCACTTACACAAAAGATACACAAACTCTCTACGTTCATTTTTACCTTACTACCAACCGATTGACTTACTCTCACACCGGAGGTGAATCGGGGGGCCAAACCCTTGCATTCTTCTTCTACAGGTTCGACCGAATTAGGGCGTGGCATAAATTCAGTCGCAACATTTGGCGCCGTCTGTGCGAACGTAGAAGTACGTTTGTGTTGAGAATTGAAAATCTACCATTAGCTATGACAAACGAGGAAACACTCGAAACTGTTAACCCTACCCTGAATGAAACAAACCGCCGTCCTCCTCCAGTCACTCCAAGGACGTTGACTTTTGATGAAGAAGGAGAGATACCGAGCCCTGAAGAACAGCAGCAGATGCTCCTAAAATGGCGAGAGGAGAAAAAGGCCAAAGGAAAGCAGATCCAGAAAGAGGCAGAAAGGTCGGCCAAGCAGAGGGAGGCCGATCAGTTAAGGTTACAGGCTCTTCGCCTCCAAAGGGAAGAGATTGAAATTCAAGAAAAGGAACTTCGTGAGGCTTTGGAGGCCAAATGGCAGGACTTTGACTCACGGAAGGAGAGGAGGACTCGAGACGATGAAGACGAATCTGGAGATTCCGAATCGTACGCTAAATCGTACTCCAAACATTCTCGATCGAAGGTGGTTTACACCTCCGAGTCGGAGGATGAGGAAGGTCCGCATACGTGTGACAGTATTTGAAGGATTGAGAAAGGAAGGTCAGCCATGAGCCTGTGGTGACTGAAGATATAGAGCAGTTCCGATCGCCTCCTGGAAGACAGTTTCCAAAGATGCATGAGTTTAATGGCAAAGGGGACCCCGAAGACCACTGTGAGAAGTATGAATCACTCATGACTGGTATGGGGCACTGCGACGTGATGCTATACAAGATGTTTAAGACATATCTGAAGGGGCCGGCATCCATGTGGTACCGTTCTCTAAGGCCCAGGTTGATCACCTCGTACGAGCAGATCAAAAAGAAATTCTTGAGGAACTATTCTCACTTGTGCCGAAGAGAGAAGGATACTGAGGCTCTAATCCACTGTAGACAGAGGCCGAACGAAGAGCTTGGCGATTATCTGGCTAGGTTCAAGGAAGAAGCTAGAATGGTGACTAACCTGGACAAAGTCAAGGCTGCTGGATTCCTCTCCGCTGGACTTGATCCCTTAAAAGGTAAGAAACTCCGATCCTCTCTTTATGATATGCCTCCAAAATCTTTAAATGATATATACTTGAGGGGGGAGGCTATTAGAAGGAAAATGGAGTCAATTGGCGGGGTATAAGGATAGTAGAAAGAATGATTCAAACAGGGATGACAGAAGGGATGACCGAAGGGGTCGTGGAGATATTAAGAGTAGGTTAACTGATACCAAGCCTGACAAGGGGGCAGAACGAAGGCGAGATAGAGATAGCACCGTGTTTACACCTTTGAACACCCCTATCTCGAAGATTCTCCATGAGATTAAGGGTAAGCCTGGGTTCATACGACCGACCAGGCTAAAGACCCCTGAACATAAGATGCATGAGAACAAGTACTGTGATTATCACCGGGACAAGGGCCACAACACAAGTGAATGCTACCATCTGAAGAAGTTAATCAAAAGGATGATGAAGGATTGAGAACTGACCTAGTTTGTGGGGGACCTGAGGGACAAGCTCGAGTCTAAGGAGAAAAAGAAAGAGGTCGAAGGTTCAGAGAAGTACTGCGGAGAAGTTAGAACAATTTCAAGAGGGACAGTACTCGATCGGGATAATAAGACAGCAAGGAAGAAGTATGCTAGACGAGTCTATAGTTTAAACCAGTTGAGGTCAGCCAAACAACCATTGCCCATCTCCTTTACAAAAGATGATTATGAAGATGTGATATGGTCGCACGAAGACCCACTTGATATAAACCCAATGATTGGGGAAAACAAGAATTGGAAAGTGCTGGTAGATGAAGGAAGTTCGGTCAACATTTTGTACCACTGAACCTACTCTAAGATGAATTTGGAAGGCGAACAACTGGAGCCATGCCATGAGGCACCATTATACGGCTTCGGTAATCAGCCTGTGCCGATTGAAGGAACCATCACACTATCAGTCGTGCTGGGAAAAGCGCCATATACAGTGGTGAAGGAGGCAAAGTTTTATGTGGTTCGGGTTGACAGCCCGTACAATGGTGGTTTCCTAATTTTCTCTCCCTCACTATGGAGTTGATCATCCATACCCTCATTCTCACTTTGACTATCTAAAGTCAACACTCTTTCTACCTCTCCTTTTGCCTGGTTAGGAGCCAGCCTCTCTGTGTGTGGATCTATATCCATCTTTTCAAGTGTATCACTCAAATTTGGATAAGTGCTCTCATGACCTACAGAAAAATAGGGGTTAGAAGAAGTTTTTATACCTGAACTCACATGGAGAGAGGGTTCCTCATATGGCATGGGGCTTGAGGTTTTCTCCAAGGAGTGAGCTGCTATAGTCTCTGAACCCTTACAAACATCTACTTTCCTTTCAGAAACTACAGGCTCCAGTATACCACTTTCAGGTTTTACACTAGACTCTGATGTCTTCAGTAATACTTCATTAGACACCATAGCTAGTATGTCACCGTCTTTAAGTGTTGGTTGATGAGACACACCCTCAAGGTGGATAGACTCTGAAAGAACAATATTGGTTTGATCTTTAGGAAAATCAATCAAAGTCATTCCTCCCATATCATAGGATCTCTCATTTGCAATTTCAGTCATCATAGAAGACCTTTCAACATCAGCCATAATAGTTCCTGAGTCATCCAACCTCTGACTAGATGGTTCTTGTGTTGCAGTGACTGTGATCTGATCTATTCCACTATTCACCACTGGTGCAATAGTATCTTCTGTTGACTACTTCCCTCTATCAACTACCTCCTCTTGTTCACCTTGAGCTGAAGCATCTTCAACAATGACATCCTTGTCAAATAGATATGCATGAAGTGATTGAAGTGCAACATGCTTAGGAAGTCCAAATTTCTTGTGTAACTCCTTTCTGACTGATACATAGAAATACGTCTTCATTAAATCAAGTCTTTGATGTAACAGTCCATATTCTTCAGGAAATGAAAGTGTGGGAACTCTTTTAATCAAAAAATTTAGAACAGGCCTGGAAAGCTTCACTTTCAGAGAAATAAGTTCCATAGTCAGTTTGTATGTCAATGTAGTTTCCCATGAAGAATCAAGATCCAGATCTCCCTTGCCAGATATTGACATGGATATAGCATTATTTTTAGAGACCTGCATAATGTTAGTTGGACTTGACACTGTGTGTGTAGGTGACAAATGAATCTTTCTCCTTGTTCTCCTAGTATAGTGAGCAACAGATTTGTCTTGAGAAGACTCAAGAGGTGTAGACACAGAAGTGATCTTGGGATGAGATCTTTTTTCAATAGACACAGTCTTTTGAGAGACAGTATCCAGTGACTGTTTTCCCTTTTTAAGAACTACGGCCTTTTGGGAGATTGCAGCCTGGCTGTGACTAGGTGTTCCATCTCTTTGTCCTAGCTTAGAAAGTTGAATTGCAGCCTTCCATTCTACTCTCTCAACAAGAGATATATTATCATCATCTTCACTAGAACTACTACTTGAAATAACAAATCTTCTCTTCCTTACAACTGATGTCTTTTGAGAAACACCAGAGGTTGGCTTCTTTGAAACAATAGGTTGTGGATCAAAATTTAGTTCTAGAATTGTTTCATAGACTATAATGTTTTTGGCTACTTGGGTAGACACAGGGGGGTTCTCCTCCAATTGAGATTCCTGAGTCATTTCACCACCAAAGAAAGAAGAATTATAGATAGTAGGAAGATGAGTTCTTAGAAGTACCTGAACATGATTTGGATAGTGTAATGCAGGTACTTCATCTAGATTCTTTTCACTGTCCTTCTTTGTAATGTCAGAGAAAATTCTCTTTTGCTGTACATAAGAAGAAACATAATATTCTCTGCCAAATCTAGCTTCAACATCAAGAATGAAATGGTTAATAAACAGTTGCATGAATCTGTGATAATAAACCATATTCCTGTCATGATCTCTTGACCCATGTTTAATACACATCTGACTTAAGATAATGTGACCAAAATTAATTACTCTGTTATAAAGCAAGGCATATGCAATATGTGATGTAACAGCAGTAATTTGTTGAAAAGAACTACATTTACCAGTAAAACATTTAGCAATTTGATCAAAGAAGAAAGACCATTCTTTCCTAAGAAAATATCTATTTAACTGGCTCATGTTATCTAGAGGTCCATCATAACCTAATTTAGATAACATAGTTCTCACATCATCATCAGATGGTACATTCTCAAAATTCGTACTAACAGGTAAGCGAAGTACTGAATTAACAACAGATTCAGTAATATCAAATGAGTCTTGTCCTAAGTATAGAACAATCTTACCTGATTGACTCTGAGTAGAATGAATTACATCAGCATTCTCCCAAGCTTGTGAAACAACAACTTGATTAATTTGTGGAGATGCTGTCAAGGCATAGCTTAATGGTCATTTCGCCATAAAGTCCATTATCGGGTGAAAATCAGTTGACACCCCTTCCTTGTTGGTGATAGCTGCAACATGATTATTCATCATAAAATCAAAGTCACCAAACTTGAAAGCTACTGATTTGGGTAGTCTTCTTTGAGTTGCCATTTTGATCTGAAAAGAACTTAAGAAATCTTTGAAATTGATTAGTGATTTTGAGAACTCGAGAGTGTTTTTGCTTTAGAGAATGAAATTGGAGAAAGCAATTACACGATTAGAGTTTCAAATAATTATATTTCAAAAATCCTTCAGACCCATTATCCCACGTTGACACATAGGTTGACAGGTGTCAGTCCCTGAAAAATGCAGTTACCCATGACTTTTGGAAAATAAAATCCAAAAATAACTTCACGTAAATAAATCAAGTTAAAATCAAGATAAAAATCAATACTGATCAGCTTCCTTTTCTTGATGTGATCTTCTCATTAGGATAATCACACGATTCAATGTGATTTCAAAATAAAAAGAATTACTAATCCTGACGTGAACACACTTGTATTCCTGATCAATATCATCCTGATTCCAGAGACTAAATGAAGTTTCCGCATGGCATTTTCTTTTTCTTGTAAAAGAAATAACAAAATCAATTGGTTAAATTCATTCAATATTTCTTGAAAATACAAGAAATATAGTCACACATAATTATGACTGAATGCATTGATATCTCCCAAATGACTGTTCAGCTTCCCACGTCTTTCTATAAAAGAAACCGACGTCTTATGCCATTCTCCAAAACCTTTTCATTCTTTTCCCTTTCCATCATGGCTTTCAACCCAAATCTTCATATGAACCCTAGCTTTTGGTTCATTACCACTGAGAAGTTCTTTACTCTTGATGATCAGGAGCAAGTGAACTATCTCTTAGAAGAGATGACTTTTCTCATCAAGTCAGATATGGTTGATCTTAACCCAGATGATTTCCACGAATCTCCTCTAAAACATCTACCAGTTGGATACAATCCTCCTCTAATCTCTTTACACCTTGAGGATGAAGAATTTGGTGAAGAGTCTGAGGTCGATCTTAATGGAGATGTTATTCATCTTCTTCAATAAGCATGAAGATGAGTCAGCTGCTTTCATTCAAGTTGCCCAGACAAAGAATCCAATCTTGAGATGCTCCTTGTCCTGAAGTTAATCGTTGAGGATTGAAGCAGTAACAACTTTAGACAAGAATAGAATTATCAGTAATTGTTAGACAAAAAGAAGAATTGTATTTCATTTTCATGTATATAATGCTTTTGATTAATGAAAATACAAGTTTTCTTAATATCTACTTGTCTGTCGTTGTTTATTGACTGTCATGAATAATGATATAAATTATCAGTATGCATGTAATAAAACTTGCTAACATAGACTTAACAAAACTCAGAATTGAATCACTAAATAACATGAACTTCAAAATTTGAAACAGTAAGACACACAAATTTAACAATCCTGATACTGACGATACAATCCTGATGTAAATACTGATAGCAATCCTGATGTTTATTAACAAGTATATCATACTATAATTTATCAAAGTGAAGTGTTACAGCTTAAGCATTTAACAATCAAGTATAGATCCTGACAAAAATATCAAGTCTATAAGCTGAAACAACATACCTTGCTACTTGTGCAGATGTTAAAGATCTAAAAATTTAACATTCCTAACTCACTAACAAATCTAATGAATGTGGCCTCATCAAGTGGTTTAGTTAGAATATTTGCAAGCTGTTTTTCAGTAGGAACAAAATGAAGTTCCACAGTACCATTTTCAATATGTTCTCTAATAAAACGATACCTGACATCAATGTGCTTAGTCCTTGAGTGTTGAACTGGATTTTCTGCAATTTTGATAGCACTAGTATTATCACAAAACATAGGAATATTACTAATTGTCATACCATAATCCATCAACTGATTTCTTATCCAAAGGAGTTGAGCACAACAACTGCCTGCTGCAATGTATTCGGCTTCTGCAGTTGAGGTTGAAACTGATTGCTGCTTCTTGCTTGCCCAAGAAATCAATCTGTTTCCCAAGAATTGACATGTACCTGTAGTGCTTTTCCTGTCTATTTTACACCTTGCATAATCAGAGTCTGAATAGCCAATTAGGGAGAAATCAGATTCTCTTGGATACCACAAACCAAGATTTGGAGTTCCCTTGAGATATCTAAAAATTCTCTTCACAGCAATTAAATGAGATTCCTTAGGATCACTTTGGAATCTAGCACATAAACAGGTAGAGAACATTATATCTGGTCTACTTGCAGTTAGATATAACAGTGAACCTGTCATGCCTCTATAGCTAGTGTTATCAACACTCTTTCCCTTAGGATCGGAGTCTAGCTTAGTGGTTGTTGCCATGGGTGTCTTTGCAATTGCACAATTTTGAAAGTCAAACCTTTTTAAAAGATCTTTGATATACTTTGACTGATTAATGAAAATACCAGTCTCAGTCTGTTTGACCTGCAAGCCTAAAAAGTAATTTAGTTCACCCATCATGCTCATTTGATACTTAGACTGCATAAGCTTGCTAAACTTAGCACATAACTTTTCATTAGTAGAACCAAATATAATATCATCAACATAAACTTGAACTAAAAGCAAATCACCTTTTATCTTTCTAAAGAATAGAGTTTTGTCAATTGTACCTCTTGTGAAGCCATTTTCAAGAAGAAATTTAGACAAAGTCTCATACCATGCTCTTGGTGCCTGCTTTAGTCCATAGAGTGCCTTGTCAAGTTTGTAGACATGATTTGGAAACTTTGGATCAACAAAACCAGGTGGTTGTTCCGCATACACTTCCTCATCAAGCTTGCCATTTAGAAAAGCACTCTTTACATCCATCTGGTATACCTTGAATTTTGAGTGAGCTGCAAATACAAGAAACATTATGATTGATTCCCATCTTGCTACAGGTGCAAAGGTTTCATCATAGTCAATTCCTTCTTCCTGAGAATAACCCTTGACCACCAGTCTTGCTTTGTTTCTTACAATCATACCAGATTCATCTAGCTTGTTTCTGAAAACCCATTTAGCACCAACAATAGATCTATCATTAGGTCTAGGTACCAGTTTTCACACTTTGTTCCTCTCAAACTCATTCAATTCTTCCTGCATTGCTATTACCCAATCAGGATCCTGTAAGGCTTCTTCAACCTTCTTAGGTTCATTCTTTGAGAGAAAACAACTGTACAAGCATTCATTTTGAATTGATCTTCTAGTTTGAACACCACTATTTGGATCACCAATAATAAAATCTTCAGTATGATCCCTTGTCCATTTTCTAATAGGTGGTAGATTATTCCTGCTAGACTCTCCCCCTAAGTTAGTGGTATTTCTTGTAGAAGAGAGTTCATTTCCTTCAAAAGCTCCCCCTTGATCAGTAGAATCAGTGGATTCAATACTGCTGCTAGTTTTTGATCTTCCTTCATTAGACTCTGAAGGATCAGTTCGATAAAGTAGACTCTGAAAGACTAGTCTGATCCTGACCAGTACTGTGTTCTCCTTGATTGAATTGCTCCCCCTCAACAGCAGCATTCCTTTGAGAAGCAATAGAGATTTCCTCTGGAGAACCTTCATCATCACTGGAGAGAATCTCAGAATACTTAAGATTTTCAAATTCCAGATTGTCATGGCTTTCATCAGTTTGCAAAATTCTAAACTTCTTATCATCAAATGCAACATGAATTGATTCCATAACAATGTGAGTTCTGAGATTGTATACTTTGAAGGCCTTTGATGCTGAATATCCTAGAAAGATTGCATCATCCGATTTGGCTTCAAAATTCCCAAGTTGTTCTGGATGAACTTTCAGGACATAGCATTTGCATCCAAAGATGTGAAAATATTTCACACTTGGTTTCTTTCCTTTGATCATCTCATGGGGAGTCTTACCATGAGCATTTACCAAGGTACAGTTTTGAGTGAAACATACAGTGTTGATAGCTTCTGCCCAGAAATAGGTTGGAAGCTTTGCATCTGCAAGCATGGTTCTTGCTGCCTCTATGAGAGTTCTGTTCTTTCTTTCTACTACACCATTCTGCTGAGGTGTTCCAGGTGCAGAAAACTATTGAGTAATTCCATTGTCTGCACAATACTCCTCCTTCTTAAATTTTGTACCATTGTCACTCCCGAGCACTTTGACCTTGTACTCAGAGCTATTTTGAATATTCTTGACAAGTTCAATGATTTGTTGAGGAGCTTCATCCTTTTTGTGTAGATAGAATACCCATGTGAACCTTGTGTAATCATCCACTATAACTAGAGCATATCTTTTCTTGTTGATAAACATAATGTTTACTGGACCAAATAAATCAAGATGCAACAAGTGAAATGGTTCAGTAATTGAATTTTCTGCCTTGCTCTTAAAAGTGGTTCTTCTTTGTTTACCAAGCTGACAAGCA
The DNA here is from genome assembly GCA_036435485.1 of Saposhnikovia divaricata. NCBI lineage: Eukaryota > Viridiplantae > Streptophyta > Magnoliopsida > Apiales > Apiaceae > Saposhnikovia > Saposhnikovia divaricata. The sequence continues at coordinate 61,805,645 of CM071594.1, forward strand.
TCACAAAGTCCATCTTGCACATAGTTTGCCTGAGGTAGGCCTCTCACCAGATGATGCTTAACAAGTTGATTAAGCTTCTTGAAGTTGAGATGTGAGAGCTTCTTGTGCCATTTCCAGATTTCATCATTTGATGCCTTGCTGTAAAGACATCTGACAGTTCCTTTAGATGTGTCACTCAAGCTGGCTTCATATATGTTACCATGTCTCTGACCAGTCAGAACAATGTTTCCATTCTTCATATTCAAGATTTTGCATCCTTTACTGTCAAAGATTGATTGGTAACCTTTATCACCCAGTTGACTTATGCTTAAAAGTGTGTGTTTCAAGCCTTCAACCAGTGCTACATTTTCTATGATGACATTCCCCAAAATAATTGAGCCATATCCCAGAGTTTCTCTTTTGTTGCCATCTCCAAAGGATATTACTGGGCCAGCTTTCCTCTCAAACTTTGTAAGCAGGGACTTCTTTCCAGTCATATGTCTAGAGCATCCACTGTCCAAGATAATTGAATGCTTCTTTCCAGTGCCCTGCAAACAAAAAGTAGCTAGTTAGAATTTTTCGGACCCAACTTTGACAACAGGCTTTGAAGATTTTGCTTTTGATTTACCTGTTGCAGAGTCAACCTTAGACTTAGATTTCACAAACTGTTTGTGACTAGGAGTTTCAGATTTCAGAGAATAATAGTCATAATACAGTTCATGATATTCCTTACACATATAAATGGAATGAAGTAAACTACCACAACGATAACAAGGTTCTTGTGGTTGGTATTTAATTCTCTGAGTCTTGGGGAATCTGGACTCAGTTTTCCAAGAAGGTTTTTGATTGCAGTCTAGGGCCAAATGATTATGATTTCCACATTTATAGCATTTCTTCCTAGGTGCATCAGGTACATTCTTGTAATTATTCTCTTTGTTAATACCTTCTTTTCCATTCCTATTTCTTTTGATCTTGATAGACTCTGAAATACTTTCTAGTCTCTGTTTCAACTGAGACTTAGACAGAAAACCTATGTTGACATTCTTAGGTTTTTCTAACACTCTCTCATCTGAATTGCTATTGTTAATTCTTTTGTGAACAACTGGGGTACCTTTAGAATCAACAAATTTAACATGTTTAGGTTCAGAAACTATCTTCTTACCTTCAGACTTAAATGTGCTAGCTTCAGTTTTACTATCATCATTGACAATAGCTACAGTATCTTCTTGCCTAGCCTTATCAAAACCTAAACCATTAACTTTACCAAGAATTTGATTTTCAATGATTTCTTGAGTATTTTTACCAGAATTGTTAATGGTTTTAATCACATCTCTCTCTTCCTCTAGTTCTTTTCTGACATAGTCATAAGCTTCAAGAATAACACCATAATCATGCTTAGCTTTATCAGAACTTAACTTATATTCTTCCATTTGAATTAACTCAGATTCAAGAAAATTATTTCTACTAACTAATTCATCATTCTTAGCCTTAAGTTCATCTTTTTCACTAGTAAGAATTTTGAAATTAGTCATGAGATTCTTAAACTCAACATGAATAGATCTAATATCATCAGAATCTAAGCTATCAAATGAATCAAGAGAGTGAAGTGATACCTTAACAGAAGATGAAGAAGTTTTCTTTGGAGATCCAGGCTTGTCTGAAGCACTTGCCATCAATGCAATGTTGTCATAATCCAATTCATCTTCAGAATCACTGGAGTCTGCCCAATCCTTCTATGTGACCATGAGTGCATTACCCTTCCCTGAATTCCTAGGCTTCTTGCACTCACTAGCAAAGTGTCCAAGCTCACTGCAGTTAAAGCACTTGATATTGGATTTATCAAGCTTGATAATTGTACTTTTGCCTTTGTCACTCTTCTTCTCCTCTTTCTTCTGAAAAGTAAAAAATGCTAAATCTTCTCCTGTTGAATCTTCCTTTCTTGAAAGCTTTAGCAAACATAGAAAAAGAGTTCTTGCATCTCTGATTCAGAATCATTATCTTCAGAGTCTATATCTGTAGTCTCTGACTCAAAACTTTCTTTGCTCTTCTTCTTCCTCAAGCTTATTTGATTCAGATTGAGCAGTGAGTGCAACAGTTTTCATCTTTCCTTCACTCCTGCTCTTTTTCTGCTGCCTGTCAAGTTCATAAGCTCTCAATTTTCCATAAACTGCTTCTAATGATATTTCATCCAGATCATTAGCTTCCTCAATTACAGATATCTTCTCATTATAGAAATTAGGAAGAGCTTTCATGAACTTAGTATTCATATCCTCCAAGTTATAATATTTACCATGCATGGCCATCTCATTGATGAGTTTAGTATATCTATCAAAGGTGTCAGTAAGTGACTCACCAGACTTGGATTCAAAGTACTCACACTGTTGTATGAGAAGTGTCCTCATATTCTTCCTGATAGCTTTTGTTCCTTCACAATGAATCTTTAGATTGTCCCATATCTCCTTAGCAGTTTTACAAGAGAGAACATAGTTAGTGAGAACAGAATCAAGACTGTTGAATAGTATGTTTCTCACTTTAGCATCCTTAAGAACGTTCTCCTTTTCCTTATCTGTCCATTCAGATTTAGGCTTCTCTGCTGTATGTTCTGGAACAACTTTTCCTTCGACAGTTGCTTGAGGAACAAGCCTTGTTGGAACAAAAGGCCCATCTCTGATTCTGTCAAGATAATCAAGATCTGTTGCTTCCAGGTGATGCAACATCTTCACTTCCACAGAGTATATTCATTTCTCTTGAGCATAGGGATCTTAGTATTACCATCCTTGTAACCAGATATGATTGCAGATCTTTATGATTATTCGAAATCAACCTGCTTGATACCAATTGTTAACTCGAATAACTTGTAGAAGGGGGGTTGAATACAAGTTATATAATCGTGTCTGATTTTTGCTTGATTAGATGAACAAGAACAACAAATGAATCAAACTTTGTTTGTATTAAAATAAATCAAATACAAACTCTACCAAAGGTGTACAATACCTTTAGCAGTTGCTGACAATACAAATCTCTCTTTCTGTTTGTTTCGAACTCTCGAATACAAACCTTATAATAGAAGGGCAAATGAGGAATATTAGAATGTCTACAGTATTTCATCAAATTTTCCATATATATCAATCAATACCTTATCTCAATCAATCATATCTGATTCATCCATAACATATATTTTCTTATTTTGATACACTGCTAACAAAATTAAATCGAAAATTAATCAAATCAAATCACAGTTGATGATAGCTTAATCAATATCGACAAACTTATCATCCCAATTTCGTTGCCTCTCAAAATTTTTTATCTAATAAATATGAACAACTCCATATTAATCTTATTTTTATACACTGGTTTATAGAATCTTACGATAAAAAAACAAATAGGGAAGACAACCTAGTATAATCTTCCTTTGACGTTTGTATCAATAAATGGTGTTCTCAGTAATCTACATGTTATTCCATCTGTATGTTGTTATCCAAGACCCAGAACTAGAATCTGAATCCTACAAGGAGAAACCAGATACATCTTCAATCAAAGCGTTAACTTGGCTCGTTCTTTTCAAACTTCTTCCATTGTTTTGTTAGCCATGATTAATAACCTCTTGTGAAATATCAGAGGCATAGGTAACATCAAATCAAGAAGGAGGGTTGGCAAGCTTGTAAAGATGTATATAATATCTGGCTGATTGCTATTCTAAAACCTGAAAGAAAGAGAAGCATATTGAAAATGTATAATCTATTAAATTTATTTATTTTGTTAAAGAAGACCTAATAGAACATTATGACATAGAACTCCGTCATACTTGGCTAAATTCTTTTATGTTTTTCATGTGATTTCCATATTTTCCATATTCATAAATGTTTCTTTAAATAATTTGTGTTGACTTTTCCTAGATTATAAAAGGAAACAATAATTTACGTTATCTTCTATTATAAAAAGGAAAGAATTCAAAACATATTTAATATGACAATACATCATCTTATAAAATGAAACAAATCTAAGTGTAACAATATACCTTCTTATAAAAAATTGAAGTTTATCAAAATAAATTATAATGATACATCTACAATCAAATTTAATTAACAAAATTTTTCTTTGATTTTTAAATTAAAACACTTACAATTACAAAAATATTATTCCCAAATTTTATTTAAAGAGAAGAAAAAAATAACCTTTATAAATAAAATAAGAACTTATTAGGAAACACATATATGAATCCTTATATAATATAAGTTTATAACACAACAACACTTAGCAAATATAAAAAAATAAAGAAAAAATATAAATTTATCAAAATTGCGTGAAACACTTAAGAAAATCTTATCGTGGAAATGACATAAGAATATAATTTTTAATCATTTACAATTTTTTTTTAATTAAACAGTAAAAAGTATCTCTAGTAGAAATAATTTACCTACTTAAGTAAGATATTTTAAATTAATATTATTATTTTAACAAAACATTTAAGAGAATTCATGTAACTTTTTAAAAATAATCTTTCAACACTAAAGAGAATCTTATGCTTTATAAAACAAAGTTTCAAAGTTTTGTTTTTTATATATCAGTCTAATATAAAACTTTGGACAATATATCAATACAACTGAATTTTAAAAAAAAAATAAGCCTTTATAATTATAAATATATTTTTTAAAATTTGATATTTAATAGATTCTCGTTTCGTCGTACAAATGACACAAGAATTAAATTTTCAATCAAATATAATTTTTTTTAGTTAAAAAGTTAAGAATATCTAATAATTTGTCTATAATATTAACATATTGTAAATAATTCTTTAATTTAACAAAACACTTAATAGAATTTATGTAACTTTGCAAAAATAATCTTTCAACATTTAAAAGAATTTTAAAAAGATAGTAAAAATAAATAAATTGATATATTTATTTGAAACACGTAAGAGAATTTTGGTGCTTTTTATAATATTTCTACATGTAACTTAATTTTAAAAGAAATGTATAAATTTTATTTTGAAAAAATAAATATATAGAAATATTATGTAATACACCAAGATTCTCTTAGGCGTTTTTTAGTTTTATTTAGAATTTATTTACTGGGGACACATGTATTACATAATATTTTTATATTTAATTTAATTTTAAAAAAAATTGTGTAATTATATTTTTTTAAAATATATATATATAACTATTGTGTAATACCGAGATTATTTTAAGTGTTTTGTTAATTACTTGAAATCATAATATTACTTTATCAAATATTTATATTAATATTTCGTTTAAATATTTTATTGATCTAAAATAAGTTTCGAATATAGTTATGTACAAATACAACGTTAAAAATAATTCATGGAACATTTAAGAATATTTTTTCGAATTATAATCCAAAAAATTTTATAGCTTTCTTTTAAAATAATTCTCAAAAGAATCTTAAAAGGATAATAAAAGAAGGATAATAAAAAGAAATAAAATGATACATTGAAACATGCAATAGAATCTTGGTATCTTAGATGATATTTTTATATGTAACTTAATTTTAAAAGGTTTTTTTGGTTATTTTTAAAAAATGAAATATATAAAAATATTATGTAATACATCAAGATTTTCTTACGTGTTTTGTTAATTATTTTAAAATTGTAATATAATTTTATTAAATATTTATATTTAGATTCTACTAAATATTTTATTGGTATAAAATAAGTTTGGATATAGTCATAATAGTTATTATCATTTAGCAATTCAAGGCAGGAATAACATCAAGAAGGGATAAAATGCTCTCTCTTACACCCATCGGAAACCAGCTATCTTTTCATCGTTGACCACCCTTTTCTTCACCTCACTCCACTTCACTTCTCTCACGCTTATCGTTTTCTTACTCCCCTTATCCTCCTCTGTCGATTGTCCCTATCAGCATCCTCGATCTGTCCCTCTCATATGGGATCCCAGAACTCGGAGAACTCAGGGTCTATGAACTCCGATGAATTTGTTGCTTTTATTAACCATAATCATGTAGATCTGGCTCCTATTCACCATCTGCAGTTTGAAGCTGATAATGCTTCTTTTGACACCAACTCTGTCATGGGAGAACCCCTCTCCCCGGGAGGCCAAGCTAGAATGAGGGAGCAAATTGATCTGATTCTAAACGACGGATCTATTCAGCCTGTCACTGGTCCATTAAAGGAGGCTTCGTCTAAATCATCTCATGATGGCACAGTTGATAAAGCTGATAAAACTTCACCACCAGAAGTTAATTCCTTGGGTCTAACTGCAGAACTACACACTAGTGGTAATGCTTCTCAACTAAACGTATCTAATACTGCTCAAATAAATCATGATATCCCTAAGAAATCTGTCTCATGGAGTTCTATTGTCTCAAAAAATGTAATTGAGTCGATACCCTGTGCTAATGAGAATGATGAAGTTGATATTACATATAATGAAGATGGCTCTACTTCAGTTCAATTTTCGAGAGCTTATTTGATTCGTGCTCAGAAACAGTGGGAAACTAGCATAATTTGTCACTTCATTGGGGGAAATTTTGCTTTCAAATTTATTAGGGAACAGGCAAACAAACTCTGGCAAAATAAAGGATTAACAGGTGTGTATTATAGCTCCAAAGGCTACTACACATTCAGATTTGATACGATGGAAGCCAAAAACTATGCTCTCAACTTGAATACGGTCCAAATGGGTGGTAAAACGCTGTACTTGTTGCCATGGATGGAGGGTTCGAAATTTAAAAGGAATGTGATTGAGAAAGTTCCATGCTGGATCCGCCTTGTCGATGTTCCCTACTCTCTTTGGTCAAAGGACGACCTTTCTTCGATTGCCAGAGCTGTAGGAAAACCTCTTAAATTTGATGTGACCACATCTAAGTTTGAACCTCTCAAATATGCAAGTGTTCAGGTGGAGTTGGATTACTCGGCTCCGAGGCCGGACTATGTCTGGGTTAATGTCTTGAACATAGAGGGCGTGGAAGAAAAAGAAAAAGTTGAAATTCAATATCCGCAATTGCCTTACTCTTGTAGTTTGTGCAAAGCGTTTGGGCATTCTATTACTCGTTGTATTAACAATCCAGATAGGGTGAACAAAAGGCCTAGAAGAGATGACACTTACACCTCTACTTCAAACACTGCAACAGCAAGCAACGAAACAGATTCAAAGGCAGAGTTTCTGGAAAATATGGAGATGGTGCCCTACGTGGTTGGTCAGTTTTGTGGTTGTGATGTTGTCATGGATGAGGATGTAATTTTGAATGAGATTCAAAAGGACAACTTAGAAGAATTCGATAGAAACCCAATAAGCCAAGCTACACGAAATGATACTATAAGCAATTCGTTTGAGCACACTGTGGTTGAAGATGTATTGCCAATTGCTATGGATAATGGATTCGCAGCACTCGAGGCCTTTACTGAGGAACAGATTGCAGAACAGACCATAGAACACATGCATCTTTCTCCTGGTCAGAAGCGAAAAAAGGATATAGTGCATGCCAAAAATCAACGTTCAGAAGCTTCTATAGTCATTGACTTCAGCTCTCATAAAGGCCCTGGGTCTCAGAAACCACCGAGACCAAACGTTCAGAAAATTGATCACGAGGGTTTTACTATAGTCTCGAACAGAAAAATCCCCAGGTTGGCAGGTGTGTCAACATCTCAACGTTCTTAATGAATCTTGCTGGTTGGAATGTTCGAGGCCTGAATAAGGGCACTCATCAACGTGAACTTATGAACTTCATCTCTGGTCATTCCCTTTCTCTTATCGGTCTAATGGAAACTAAGGTCAAAGAAAGGCGCTCTCTGCGTATCTCAAAGAAGATTAATAGATCTTGGAATTGGTTATTCAATTACGACTATCATTACAATGGTCGTGTGTGGGTGGGATGGAATCCTTATATTTGGCGTGTATCTCTTCACTCTAAGTCAGCTCAACATATCACATGTAATGTCACGTTTCTTGAGAAGGACCTTAACTTCTTGGCAACGTTTGTTTATGGGTCTAATGATGCACACGAACGTGCTCTGTTGTGGAATGACTTGCAATCTCTTACCAGGACTACCTTACCCTGGTGCTGTATAGGGGATTTTAATTGCATCCTTAATCTAAATGAAGTGTGTGGGGGTAGGGAGGTTTGGACTCCTGACATGCAAGCTTTCAAAGACTGCCTGTCAACTGCTGGCCTTGATTCTTTACGAACAGTAGGTGATCCCTTTACTTGGACTAACAAACGTATTCTTGATCCTATTTACAAATGTCTCGACAGAGCTATTGGTAATGGTACTTGGTTAAATACTCATACTGAGGCATATGTTGTGGTACAAAACAGGGGTATCATGGATCATAATCCACTTCTATTAACTGTTCCAATGCATATAGACCGTTTTGCTAAGCCTTTTCAGTTCTACAATTACATGCTTGATATTCCAGATTTCCAGACAATTGTCTCTAACGTTTGGAGATCTACTATTCTTTTTGGAGACCCAATGGTTATCTTATGCAGGAAACTCAAGGCGGTGAAAACTGCACTAGTTGATCTCAATAGAAAGCATGGTAATTTGCACTCAAATGTTCATTTAGCTAGAGATGCTCTAGCTGACACTCAAAATTACTCCTAACAGCTCCTTCAACAGACCTCATTTCGAAAGAATATGAACAAATTCAGAATCTTAACAAGGCTATGGTTGAAGAAGAATCTCTCCTTCTTCAGAAATCAAGGGTTAAATGGCTATCTAAGGGAGATGGAAACAACAAATTCTTTCACAACCAATGTAAATCTAATTGGAATCAAAACAAAGTTTTGGCACTTATGGATCATTCTGGAAACCTAGTTCATGGTCAAAGACAGTGTGCTAAGGTTGCTATGGAGTATTATTCAGAATTTCTTGGGGGACCTATATCCCACGTAGACATGGATAGAAGACTTGAGGGAATTACTTGTCCAATTATTTCTGAAACACAGGCTTGTCACTTGGAAGCTCCGGTCACCTCTGAGCTCATCTACGCCACCTTGAAAAAAATGAAAAGGAATAAAGCCCCGGGGCCAGATGGTTTTACCATCGAGTTCTACTTGGCCACTTGGAACATAATTGGAGAATGCTTCTGTGCGGCTGTGCTTTCGTTATTTAATAACTTAAACATGCACACAGGTATAAACTCTACTTATATTGCTCTAATTCCCAAGGTCAATACTCCTACTCATATGCGTGACTTTAGGCCTATTTCCCTTTGCACTATTGCTTACAAGTGCATATCCAGGATCATAGCAACGAGACTAAAATCTGTTTTGCCTGGTGTCATTGATATTGCCCAATCGGCTTTTATTCCTGGTAGGAATATTTCTGATAACATTCTTTTAGCTCAAGAATTATTCAGGGGTATTGATAGGGAAACTGGGACATCAAGGTGTGCTCTTAAGCTTGACCTTCACAAAGCTTTTGACTCCGTTAGGTGGGATTTTATTTTAGCTGTCTTTCACAAAATGAATTTCCCTCCTCGGTTTGTGCATTGGATTCAGTTATGCATCTGTCAAGCTAAATATTCTGTTAAGCTCAATGGTATAGTTCATGGATACTTCAATGGTACTAAAGGCATTCGTCAAGGTGACCCTATATCTCCTTATATCTTCGTGCTATGTATGAATGTCCTCTCTCAAATGTTGAAGACGAAACCTGAAGGGTTTAAGCATCACTGGAGGTGCAAGGATCTTGATCTCACACACTTATTTTTCGCAGATGATGTGCTCTTCTTTAGCAATGGGGATCAGACCTCCATTACTCACATCATGGATTCTGTGCGTGCCTTTTCTGAAATAAGTGGCCTTGTTCCCAGCGTTCACAAGAGCACTGCCTTCTTTTGTAATTGTTCTCAGTCGCTCATGGCCTGGTTTGATGCTTGTTTTGGAATTCTTAGAGGTGTCCTTCCAGTTCGGTTTTTAGGGGTGCCCCTCATATCCTCTCAGCTATGTATCAATGACTGCATACCACTGATACAACAACTAACCAACAGAATCAATAACTGGACATCTTTGCTTCTAGCTTTCGCGGGAAGGGTGCAACTGATAAGATCCGTTCTTTTTGCCATTCAATCGTTCTGGTCGAACCATTTTCTGCTACCTGCTGCAATTCATGATATAGTTCAATCCTTGCTTACCAAATTCCTTTGGAAAGGCAACATTAACGATAAAGGAGGAGCCAAGGTGAGTTGGAAGACTATATGTTTACCTAAAACTGAAGGAGGATTAGGGTTGAAGGATTCGGCTCAATGGAACAAGGCACAAATCATTATTCATTTGCTTCAAATTATTAAAAATGCTCCTTCTTTGTGGGCAACCTGGGTAAACAAAACAGTGCTCAAACGCAAGCATTTCTGGACTATGGAAATTCCTTCAGACTGCTCTTGGATCTGGAAGAAAGTACTACGCATGCGCCAACTTGCCCTTCGTTTTATCACTTATTCGATAGGTGATGGCTCCACCATATCTCTATGGTTCGTTCCCTGGTGGAACGGTGCGTGTCTTGCAAATTCATTGACAGCTACTATTATATCGCAATGTGGTATGAACAAGGATGCAAAGGTTCACAATCTTATTTTTTCTGGTAACTGGTGCTTACCTCGCCCAAACCAGAGTCTCCATCATGTGGATCACGCTTTGTCTCAATGGGTACTCTCCTTTAACTACCCAAGTTTCAATCTGGATAATCGAGATGCAATTTTATGGGATGGTCTGGACACACGTAAGGTCAAAACTTGGCATGTTTGGGACTCTATTAGGACTCGAAATCAACAGGTGCTGTGGTTTCAAACGGTGTGGCACCAACTCAAAGTGGAAAGGTACGCTCACCACCAGTGGTTACTTAGTCAGGGCCGTCTAAATACCTTTGCCCGTCTGGCAAGGTTTGGTCTTCAGGTGGATCAACATTGCATGCTGTGTGTAGGTAGCCGGGAAACGGACAATCATTTGTTCCTCCACTGCTCGTTCAGTCACCATGTCCTATCATCTTTTCTTCGGTTGTTTAACTTGGGAATAACGGGAACACTCTGAATTTCAACAACATATCCTTCATATTTCGGACGGGGCAAAGAGGAAAATTATTTTACTTTTGGTTCAGGTCTACACTTATTTTATCTGGCGTGAACGAAATTCTAGATTTCACAACAGAGGTATCATGCAACCGAAAACTGTCCTGGCCAACATTCTTGAAGATTCGCGTGCCAAGCTTGAGAGCTCATCTTGATTTTCTAAAATTGTGGAGAGTAGGACTGATTTAGTTTTTTAACCTAGTCTTGTGCTTTGTGGTGCTTCTATTTCAGTTCTATCTATGTTTTCATAGAACATGGGTTAATCCTCTGTAATATTCTTTCTTAATATATATATTAACTTAGCAAAAAAAAAGTTTGGATATAGTTACCATAAGTAGAGTATTATAAATAAATTTATCCAACATTTATGAATATTTAAATAATATTATGACAAATTAGAATTCAATTTGTATAGCAGGTCTTTTAAAACAATTCTTGAATTAATCTAAAAAATAATAAAAGTAAATAAAAGGAATTATTGACACGTTTCTGAAAATCTGTCTAAGATAAATAATATTACAATGATTTATCTAAGATATCCTAGATTCCTTAAAGAGTTTTATCAAAAAAAATATTTTTCAGCATAGTTGATATTTTTCAGATATTTTTTTTTTAAAATGATGCTATTTTTTATAAAGTATGTTTGAAATAAGAATTTTAAATTTTAAATTGAAAATGCATTTCATATAATTTGAGATTCTTCAAGGTGATTTTATTTTAGTCGTTAAATTCTTATAAGTTCTGATTCTAATAAATGTTTCTTATATTCAAAGTACTTTTATTTGCCTGATAAAAAAAAGTATATTTATATTTCTTATATTTCTTTGAATTTATATTTTTGAAAATATATTTATTATAAGTTAAAATTGTTTAAAGTATTTTTTAAATGTCGAAATTTTTATAAGATGAGATTAAGTATTTTCTAAAATATTTATACATCGTATTTTTTAGATATATTTTTTATAAATAACGATGTTTCTTATAAACTATTTTTGAAATAATAATTTTATATTTTAAATTGAAAAAAATATTTTTTATATATTGAGATTCTTCAAAGTGTTTTTTCTTAGTTACGAGATTCTATTAAGTTAAGATTCTTTTTAAATGTTTCCTATAAATTATGATATTTTTTGAAATTTTTATTTTGAATGTACTTGATATTTTTGAGATATATTTCTTATAAACTTATAAAGTATTTTTTAAATAATTATATTTTAAATTAAATTTTTTTTATTTCTTATAAGTTGAGATTCTTCATTTTTTTTTTTTGAATGGTGAGATTCTTCCATTCTTAAGATTCTTTTAAGTGTTTCTTCTAAATTATGATATTTTTAAATTATGATACTTTTGAGATATATTTCTTGTAAATAATGATGGTTATTATTCAGTGTTTTTTAAATAATAATTTTATATTTTAAGTGAAAAATGTATTTCGTGTAAGTTGAGATTTTTCAAAATATTTGCTTTTTTGAATGATGAGATTTCTATATGTTAAAATTCTCTTTATTGATTCTTATAATTAATGATGCTTTTTAGAATATTTATTTTTTATCGTACATGATATTTTTAAGTATATATTTATAAGTTTAGATTCTTTAAGGTATTTTCTTAAATGTTGAAATTCTTATAAGAGGAGATTTCTTAGAGTGTTTTTATAAAACATTTATTTTTTAGCATACATGATATTTTTGCGATTTAATTATTATAAAAAATGATATTTCTTATAAAGTGTTTTTAAAATAAAATTTTAATATTTTAAATTGAGAATATTTTTCTTGTAAATTGAGATTCTTCAAATTGTTTTTATTTTGAGTCGTTAGATGCTTATAGGGTGAGATTCTCTTAAGTGTTTCTTATAAGTAATGATATTTTTAAAGTATTTATTTTTCGAGTGTACATTATTTTTCATAATATGTTTCTGTTAAGTTGAGATTTTTTAAAGTATTTTCTTAAATGTTGAAATTCTTATAAAATGAGATTCCTTATAATATGTTTTTTTCTAACACATGATTTTTTTTGATACATTTCTTATAAATAATGATGTTTTGTATAAAGTGTATTTGAAATAGTAATTTTATAATTTAAATCAAAAAATTATTGGAAAATTTTCAAAAACCTATGTTTACCATCTTTTTCTGGAAAATACAATCAGGTGGTCTTTTTGAAAAAAAAAACAAAATTATTTCTTATAAGTTGTGATTATATAAGTTTTTTTATTTGAGCCGTGAGATTCCTATAAGTTGAGTTTTTTTAAGTATTTCTTATAATTAATGATATTTATTAAAATATTGATCAGAACTTTTGTAGAATACTTATCAGAACTTTGATCAAAATGTTTTTTTTGTATCAGAACTTTGATCAGATTTTACAGGATACACTAGAAAATTGAAACTAAAGAAAACCAATTAACTTTGAAACCAAGACAACATGACAAACTACTACATCACACTGCAAAATTCGAAAACACATGACACTACATCACACTGCAAAATTCTAAAACACATGACCTCCTGGCATGATACTCTTTAGAAGAAATCGAACAACTTCTCATAGTCCTGGAGCTCACCTTCATGCATCACTGGATTTTAATACATCAAATTCTTGGTTAACTCCTTCAAATCCCACGTTTTGAGAATTTTTTTAAAAATTTAGTAACTATAACAATATGAAAAGAGATCACCTAATGGAATCTTAAAATCTTAAGAACAATTTGGCTTGCTCTTACATCACAACACCTGTGACAACCCGGGTCAAATCCCGAGTCTTTCTCGAAAATCGGGTCGAGTCCCGATATCGAATCCGAAATAAACCAAAGCAAATTGGCCTAAATGCAACCAACTTGGGTAGTCTACAAGGCCTCCAAAAGATCATGTAGCCCACCACAGGCCTCCAAAAGATCATGATTTGTTGATGCACTTATTAGTTGTACTTTACCTTATAAACTGAACAGAAGTCCCAAATCTCCTCGATGTGGGACTGGGGTGTTACAAACTCCCCCACTTAAACTCCTGACGTCCTCGTCAGGTCTGAACGGATATCTCATAGGTCCAAGATCGTTCCTCTCTAGCCATTGTAGGATAATACCGGCTGGCTTCGTGTCCCCACCTTCGGACCTCTGTCCATTGTGGGATAATACCACCAGCCTTCGGGTCCCCACCTTCGGTAACTTGACGAATCAAGCTTTCGAGAGTCGTGTTAGTATTGGTGCTCTAGAGTCAATACAATGAATTGTATTTGTGTTTGAGTGATTTTATATATTTGATATATATATTTATTATTGGCTTTATTTACTGCGAAATAAATAAAGTATAATAAATGTCCTTAGAATCTTGATACAAATTATGTAGTTGCAAGTATGTGACTTGAACATGAGATTATATAATGATTGTATCATATTCTTAAATGTCACTAGCCGAGTATTATTATTACTTAGGACAATAATAATACATTAAGGCTAGTATGTTTATTGACAAGATGACCACATCTCATTGGTCATAAGTATGAAGATACTAAAAGCAATGCATAGGTAACTGTACGAGTACAGGGTACTGGACAGACCCACAATGAGATACATCATGGTAAATAATAAATGTGTCATATGTATTCTCACAGTGATAATGGTGTAATGATCCTTAGACCTGAAGTCGTTATAATTCTACATGAGAATTAATATATTTTGAATTCGTCAAAAGTTATCTTTAGCCGGATAATGATAAAGGTGAATATCGGATATATTATGAATCATGTGAGAAATATGAACGTTCTAGATGGGATTTAAATCTCCTGATAAAGGAGTGATATTATCGGCCTTTTGTTTGAGTGAGACTATGAAATGCATGGCCATGCTCAAATGTTGATTTGATTAAATAGTCTACTCATCGATCAAGAAAATGAAGATTAAATTATGAAGAGGATGACATATTACATGCCTCGAGTTTAATCTATAATATCATGATTTAAAGGGATTATATTACATGGAACATTAGTCATAAAAGGTTGATTGAATCGTTGATTTAATTATTGTTTTATTGGGTAGCAATAATGTGTTACTAGACGCCGCTTATTGTTTACAATTTTATTAGAGAATAAAATTGTTGCCAATTAAATAATAACCTACAGGGTCACACACAAAGAATGTTTAAAAGGTATATTAATTTATTTCATGAATTTAAATTAATAATAATTTAAATTATGATTTTAAATTAATAATAAATAATAATTCGAATTTTATAAAATTAATTAAGTGAGACTTGATTAGTTAAAGATAAAATTTGAAGATGTATTTTCTTGACTTATTTGATTAATTAAGTATGACTTAATTAATTTATTTAAATAAATAAGATTTGTTTAAATAAAAATGGCCTAATTGTTTAATGGTCCATTTTTCTTTATTTCTCTTTATAAGCCAAAGGTTGGCTAGTCTTCTTGGAAGAACACAACTGAAAATTTCAGTTTATACACAACTTAGAGACAAGGGAGAAATCAAGCTCAAGCCAAGAACACATCGATTATTTATTTTTGGCTAGTACCTCGTCCCGTGGCGAAATCGTTCGACGATTCAAGCAAGCATTCAAGTGTGGATACTGGTGGAGGAGTTATAATTTTAGCTCTCAAATCAACAAGCTAGGATCTCCATTTGTCATCCATTGGAAAGCTTTAACAAGGTACAATCTTGTTCTTGAGAATTTTTATACCATGATCATCAATTTATACATGGATCCGGGCTTTGGAATTCATTTTTAATTGTTATTTAATTTATTTCCGTTGCGTTATTATGCCCGAATTCCAACAATGGTATCAGAGCTACATGTATAAAAGGATGATTTGGTGTTGTGTTCTTGAAAATGAATCATACATGAATTTTATGAATTTTTTGCCATGCTTCATTTTAACATACAAAAGATTTTATAAATTGTTATGATTGTTTGTATGATGTTATAAATTGTTATAACATGTTTTGGATGATGTACTATATGTTAGATATGGTAAACACATCATTAGAATAATTTTAGAATTGATATAAACTAAAAATTTTCATTCTGCATAGTTTCTGGAGCAATCTGCAGGTTCTGGCATAAACTGTATGTACAGGTGTTGCGCATTCCGGTAATGCGCAACAGGGGTTTACAGATGGGTTGCGCATGTCGGACATGCGCATCACCCGTAGACAGCAGGTGTTGCGCATGTACGACATGCGTATCACAGTTTTCACAGAAACAGTGTGGCGTGCTGTTGCTATTATTAGTTTTATTTAATTCTAATTTTTTTTATTTTAGCTTTTGCTTTTGCTTTTGCTTTAATAATACAATTAGTTGCCATGTTAGACTTATTGGTACTAATCATTAGATTTCTAATGCTTTTAATGATTAAAGTTTTAATAATTGAATATTTAAATCATGGATTTAAAAATTATTATTAATTCAAAATTTTATTAATTAATTTAATTTCGAATTTTAATAATATATTTAAATTATGAATTTGAATATTATTATTAAATTTGAATTTTGATTAATTAATTTTGATTTAATTTTTTTTATTCGGATTAAAATTTTAATTAGTTAATTAAATTAATTCGAATTTAATTTATTAAATTTGATTTATTTTAATTCCTTTTAAATAATTAGGTATTTAAATTAAGGAGTTAAATATTAATCGATATGATCATGATTAATGTGATGTCTATAAATTGTTATAAGAGCATGGTGCATTGGTTATGGCCTAAAGACCCGTAGAATAAATGTTGTAATTTTATTTATGGTTTGTAATAATTAAATACGACTTGCATGTCGTTATTCTTGTAATTATTATTTCTCGAATGCAACTCGAGTTCTTTTGTAATTTGTTTCAAAAGGGAAGCTGAAGGCAATCAATGGAGGCTTGGGAAGCAAAGAAGAATTTTGTAATAATTAGTTATTACAACCATAGATTGACCTTGATCTTTTCATTAGCTCGAAAAGATCGCATAGGATCGGGCCATAACCATCGCACATTTAATTTTGCGTAACTGCACTTTACATATGATGCATGGATATATTAGATATATGTATGGATGCATGGATGTATGGAAATTTTAGAATGTATGTATTAGATACGACACATATGTCATGTTTAAAGAAGATAAAATCTGTAACGATTTAAGATTTAAACAGACGATCAAGATCGTTAAATTTTTCTAAAAATCCCTTAAGAAATATTAAGTTAAACAGATGCTTTCCAACAAATAACACTCATTAAATCCTAGATCATTGAGGAGTGGATTTGCTAAAGCAAGGGCTTCTCTTTTATCGTGGTGAGATGTGATTAAGTAAACAAGCTTACTTAAATTGTTATTGTTGGGTTCAACTTAAATAAGTCGTCATAATAGGATTATGAACTTATAAGCATAGAGTTTAGTGAAATCTATCAGATAGATCGGAGCAATATGTTGTTCACTAAGCTATCCAAGAGTTATATACGATATAATTGACATAACGGTCTACCTAAATAATCATGTTTAAGAGGAAAGCCAAAGCTGACTTAAAATATGATGAAATATGGATCTTGGCTCACTAAGAAAGGTTTTATGGGAACCATTTTCCGAATTGATAGTAAGGGCTATTAATTTGATAAAAATAGTGGGAGGTATATTACGAATATGCTATAAATCAACTTGAACATAATTGGTTTTACGAAACATGCAAACTAACTCATTTTATGCGCTTTTACAAAATTGTAGATAATAAATGGCAAACAACACAAACCACTTTTCGATACGATCAGTCCTAGAAAAGGAAAAACTGACAGGGACAAACTTCCTAGATTGGTTTAGGAACTTGAGGATTGTCCTCAGGCAGGAGCGAAAGCTGTATGCCATTGAAGTTCCTCACCCAAATCCTCTTCCTGCTGGAGCCACACGTGCCGAGCAAAATGCTTATTAGAAGCATTTGGATGACTCAACTGATGTGTCATGCCTTATGCTTGCATGCATGGCTCCTGAAATTCAAAAACAACATGAATTGATGAATGCTTTTGAAATAATTGAGCACCTCAAAAGCATGTTTAAGGGACAAGCTCGCCAGGAGAGATATGATACGAGCAAGGCTTTGTATGCTTGCAAACAGGGAGAGCGAGACCCGGTTGGACCACACGTTCTTAAGATGATTGGGTACATTGAACAACTAAGTACCTTGGGCTTCCCGATTGGTCCGGAGGCTCAAATAGATTTGATCTTACAATCACTTAACAAGAACTTTTCTCAATTCGTTATGAACTACAACATGAATGAGATAGATAAGACACCCACTGAATTGTTGGGCATGTTAAGAACTGCTGAAACCAACATTCAGAAGGAATCTCCTACTCCCATGCTGATGGTGAACAAAGGAGGTGCCAAGGGGAAAAGAAAGTGGAAGGGCAATAAGAAGAGGAATGTGTCCAAATCTGCTTCCAATCCTAATTCTGCTCCCAAGAAGGCTACCAAGCCCAAAGGAGGTGTCGAAAAGGGTGATTGTCACCACTGTGGTAAACCGGGACACTGGAGGAGAAACTGTCATGCATATTTGGAAGAACTTAAGAAGAAGAAGGCTGCTGGCCAGACTTCTGCTTCAGGTATTTATGTAATAGAAGTCAATTTGTCTACTTCTACATCTTAGGTATTGGATACCGGATGTGGTTCTTACATTTGTATAAATGTGCAGGAACTGCAAAGGAGTAGGGAACTGGCTAAGGGAGAGGTAGACCTACGAGTTGGAAATGGAGCAAAGGTTGCTGCTTTGGCTGTAGGGACTTACCATTTATCGTTGCCCACTGGGCTTATATTAGAACTTGAAAACTGTTTGTATGTGCCTTCTATTTGTAGAAACATTATTTCTGTTTCTTGTTTGGACAAGAAAGGTTTTTCATTTACCTTTAAAGACAATGGTTGCTCTTTTGGTTTGAATGACATTACCTATGGTGTTGCACAATTATTTAACGGTTTGTATGTTCTTAATTTAGATACTCCTATCTTGAATGTAAATAACAAACGACTTAAGACTAATGACTCAAATCAAACATACCTTTGGCACTGTCGTCTAGGCCATATAAACGAGAAACGCATTTCCAAGTTACATCAAGATGGTTTCTTGGATCAGTTTTATTTTGAATCATATGATGAATGCGAGGCTTGTTTACTAGGCAGGATGACTAAAGCTCCTTTTACCGGACAGGGTAAGAGGGCCACCGTACGACTAGAACTAATACATAGCGATGTATGTGGTCCTATGAGATCGATGGCAAGGGGTGGCTATTTCTACTTCATTACGTTTACTGATGATTTCAGTAGATATGGATATGTGTATCTTTTGAAGAACAAATCCGAAGCATTTGAAAAGTTCAAAGAGTATAAGGCAGAAGCAGAAAAGCAAACTGGCGAAAGCATAAAAACTCTAAGATCTGATCGAGGAGGTGAATACTTAAGCCATGAGTTTAAGAACTATTTGAGGGAGTGTGGTATTGTATCACAACTAACTCCTCCTGGAACACCACAATGGAATGGGGTTTCTGAAAGGAGGAATCGTACCTTGTTGGACATGGTGCGATCTATGATGAGTCAAGCAGATCTTCCAATTAGTTTCTGGGGTTATGCCCTGGAAACGGCTGCATATACACTAAACCGTGTTCCTACTAAAACGGTTCAACAAACTCCATATGAGATATGGACAGAGAAACGGCAAAGCATGTCCTTTATGAAAGTATGGGGATATGAAGCATTTGTGAAACGCCTAACATCAGACAAGCTTGGACCGAAATCTGAAAAATGTAATTTTGTGGGATACCCAAATGAAACGAAGGGTTATTCTTTCTATAGTCCCTCGGAGAACAAAGTAATTGTTGCTCGAACTGCTGTATTCTTAGAAAGAGAGCTAGTCTCTAGAAAAGACAGTGGGAGGAAAATAGATCTCGATGAAGATCGAGAACCACTTGATAACGTTGAACCAGAGGTGGAGCATGAGCAAGAAATACAAGATAACATTGCTCAAGAAACACAGGTTGTTCGTAGATCTAGTAGGATTCGCCATGAGTCAAAGAGGAATTATGGATTTCTCTTAACTCAAAATGACGAAGTGATGCTCATAGACCAAGATGAGCCTCTCACCTACCAAGATGCTATGAATTCACCAGACTCTGAGAGATGGCAAGAAGCCATGAATTCTGAGATGGATTCCATGTATGAAAACCAAGTATGGACTTTGGTTGATCCACCTGAAGGGGTAAAACCTATAGAGTGCAAATGGATTTTCAAGAAGAAAATCGAATAAAGCTCGACTGGTTGCAAAAGGTTTCAAACAAATTCATGGTATTGACTATGATGAAACCTTTTCACCAGTAGCAATGATAAAATCCATCAGAATTTTGCTTCCAATAGCGGCTTACTATGATTACGAAATATGGCAGATGGATGTCAAAACAGCCTTCCTTAACGGGAGCCTTAAAGAGGATGTGTACATGACACAACCTGAAGGTTTTGGAAATCCAAAGGATGCCGGAAAGGTATGTAAGCTGCATAGATCCATTTATGGATTGAAGCAGGCCTCTCGGAGATGGAACATCCGGTTTGATGAAATAGTCAAAGGTTTTGGCTTTATTCAGAACGTGGATGAACCATGTGTTTACAAAAAGGTTAGTGGGAGCCATGTGGCATTCCTAGTATTATATGTCGATGATATATTATTAATAGGGAATGACATTCCTTCTCTACAGGCTGTAAAGACTTGGTTAGGACAAAGTTTTTCTATGAAAGACTTGGGCGAGGCTACCTATATATTAGGGATCAGGATCTATAGAGATAGATCAAGGAGATTAATCGGCTTAAGCCAGAGTACATATATTGACAAGATTTTGCATCGTTTTGGAATGCAAGATGCAAAAAGGGGATATGTCCCCATATCTCATGGGATAACGATCTCAAAAGAGAATGGTCCTAAATCATTGGATGATAAAGACCGCATGAGTAAGATACCATATGCTTCAGCAATTGGATCTATCATGTATGCAATGATATGTACTCGTCCGGATGTCTCGTATGCTTTGAGCATGACGAGCAGATACCAGTCTAATCCAGGTGAAGGTCACTGGACGGCGGTCAAGAATATTCTTAAGTACTTGAAAAGGACTAAAGATTCATTCTTGGTGTATGGGGGAGATGAGAAGCTAATGGTAAAGGGTCACACGGATGCTAGTTTCCAGACTGACAGAGATGACTCTGTGTCTCAGTCTGGATTTGTGTTTTGCCTAAATGGAGGTGCTGTAAGCTGGAAAAGTTCGAAGCAAGACACAGTAGCTGATTCTACAATGGAATCCGAGTATATTGCGGTATGTGAAGCAGCCAGGGAGGCTGTATGGATACGGAAGTTCATTACAGTACTTGGTGTAGTTCCATCAATCGCAGATCCCATAGATCTTTACTGCGATAATAATGGAGCTATAGCACAAGCCAAGGAGCCGAGAGCTCACAGCAGAACAAAGCATATACTTCGGAGATATCACCTTATTCGAGAGATAAATGATAGAGGAGATATTCACATATGTAAAGTGCATACTGATGATAATATTGCAGACCCGCTGACTAAGGCTCTGTCGCAGCAGAAGCATGAATGTCACACTAGTAGCATGGGTATTCGATACATGGGTGATTGGCTCTAGTGCAAGTGGGAGATTGTTAGTATTGGTGCTCTAGAGTCAATACAATCAATTGTATTTGTGTTTGAGTGATTTTATATATTTGATATATATATTTATTATTGGCTTTATTTACTGCGAAATAAATAAAGTATAATAAATGTCCTTAGAATCTTGATACAAATTATGTAGTTGCAAGTATGTGACTTGAACATGAGATTATATAATGATTGTATCATATTCTTAAATGTCCCTAGCCGAGTATTATTATTACTTAGGACAATAATAATACATTAAGGCTAGTATGTTTATTGACAAGATGACCACATCTCATTGGTCATAAGTATGAAGATACTAAAAGCAATGCATAGGTAACTGTACGAGTACAGGGTACTGGACAGACCCACAATGAGATACATCATGGTAAATAATAAATGTGTCATATGTATTCTCATAGTGATAATGGTGTAATGATCCTTAGACCTGAAGTCGTTATAATTCTACATGAGAATTAATATATTTTGAATTCGTCAAAAGTTATCTTTAGCCGGATAATGATAAAGGTGAATATCGGATATATTATGAATCATGTGAGAAATATGAACGATCTATATGGGATTTAAATCTCCTGATAAAGGAGTGATATTATCGGCCTCTTGTTTGAGTGAGACTATGAAATGCATGGCCATGCTCAAATGTTGATTTGATTAAATAGTCTACTCATCGATCAAGAAAATGAAGATTAAATTATGAAGAGGATGACACATTACATGCCTCGAGTTTAATCTATAATATCATGATTTAAAGGGATTATATTACATGGAACATTAGTCATAAAAGGTTGATTGAATCATTGATTTAATTATTGTTTTATTGGGTAGCAATAATGTGTTACTAGACGCCGCTTATTGTTTACAATTTTATTAGAGAATAAAATTGTTGCCAATTAAATAATAACCTACAGGGTCACACACAAAGAATGTTTAAAAGGGATATTAATTTATTTCATGAATTTAAATTAATAATAATTTAAATTATGATTTTAAATTAATAATAAATAATAATTCGAATTTTATAAAATTAATTAAGTGAGACTTGATTAGTTAAAGATAAAATTTGAAGATGTATTTTCTTGACTTATTTGATTAATTAAGTATGACTTAATTAATTTATTTAAATAAATAAGATTTGTTTAAATAAAAATGGCCTAATTGTTTAATGGTCCATTTTTCTTTATTTCTCTTTATAAGCCAAAGGTTGGCTAGTCTTCTTGGAAGAACACAACTGAAAATTTCAGTTTATACACAACTTAGAGACAAGGGAGAAATCAAGCTCAAGCCAAGAACACATCGATTATTTATTTTTGGCTAGTACCTCGTCCCGTGGCGAAATCGTTCGACGATTCAAGCAAGCATTCAAGTGTGGATACCGGTGGAGGAGTTATAATTTTAGCTCTCAAATCAACAAGCTAGGATCTCCATTTGTCATCCATTGGAAAGCTTTAACAAGGTACAATCTTGTTCTTGAGAATTTTTATACCATGATCATCAATTTATACATGGATCCGGGCTTTGGAATTCGTTTTTAATTGTTATTTAAGTTATTTCCGTTGCGTTATTATGCCCGAATTCCAACAAGTCGGCTCTGATACCATATGTGACAACCCGGGTTAAATCCCGAGTCTTTCTTGAAAATTGGGTCGAGTCCCGATATCTAATACGAAATAAACAAAAGCAAACTGGCCTAAATGCAGCCAACTTGGGTAGTCCACAAGCCCACCACAGGCCCCCAAATGATCATGATTTGTTGGTGCACGTAGTAGCTATACTTTACCTTATAAACTGAACAGAAGTCTCAAATCTCCTCGATGTGGGACTGGGGTGTTACAATACCTTATGAAAATTTTCATTTGTGTTGGATAGCTATAGAAATTTAGGCTATAACTTTAGTTAAAAAGAATAGGATTCATCTTCAATGATACACCTGAATGACAACCTTTATCACCAACTTCTCCACAGTGTTATCATCTTAAACCGTGGCTGCAATCAACAAATTAACACAGTTTTATTAGTTTAGATTATAAGTTATAAGAACTTATACACGATTCTTAAACAAATACGTATATGCTAGACTGCTATTGAACAACACGGATTAAAAGATTTAACTGAATAAAAAATAATGAAAAACATGTAAAATTTCTTCATTGACCTGTTAATAGTTGCAGTTTTCTTTTCCTGAAGATTTGTATTGATATGGATTGATCTACAGTAATTTAATATAGACGTGTGATTGTAAGCCGTTTTAATTTATAATTTGTTTCCATGAATACAAAGATTGTGATTGTATCAATCACGCTAATCAAATCTGTTGCCATACGTTATAGAATCTGTCTGAGATTTGAACTGAATATTACAATATAATTGCCCAAGTTAATAAGAAGAATAACAAGAATGCCCTTATATATTTTTAATTTATTTTTAAAATAATTATTATTATTGAATTGTCAGGATTGAGTTCTCTGGTTCTCTTGATAAGAAGGTTCTCCCTAGAACCTTACCCATATTATATATATATATATATATATATATATATATATATATATATATATATATATATATATATATATATATATATATATATATATGCCAAGGTTTAAGAGAGAACCTTCTTAAAAAGAGAACTGAGAGAAACACTTTAAAACAATAATTTTAAAATCGAAAAAAATTATAAATATTTTTATGTCCCTACCATGATTCCAAAAAGTCAATTACAAACAACAATTTGTTTGTAAATATAAAAAATATGATAATTTTCTAGAATCTGTTTTTGTATTTGTGAATCTATTTTTCAATCTCAGTGAAATTTTTTAGAAATTGTATATAAATCCTTTTCAATATTTAGTTAATGATTCAAATGTTCATTTTAAAAATGAAGTAATGTCGATTAAAATGTTTTAGTACGATTATTTCGTGAAAAAAAATTAAAAAAATATTTAGAATCTAGTTTTGAATCTCAGGTTTTCTGGTTCTCTTTTTAAGTGAGTTCTCCCCGGAACCTTACTCATATATATGTGTGTATATGCTTTATATTATAAATTATAATACTAATTTATAATTATATACTAGAATGTTTTATGTATTATTATATAATGGTCCGGTTTGATCTAACCGGTTTTAATATTTTAGAAACCAAAACCAAACCATTTATGTATAAACTGTCCAGTTAATCAAACTATTAAAAACGGTTTTAACGGTTTCGGTTTTTTATTGGTTCGGATAGTTGTTGTCCGGTCCGGATTCACGGTTTGACATATTTTTGAACACTCCTAACAAAGACCCTTACAAAAAATAGCCCACATTGTGCGGTTAGTTATTAAAATTATTTTATTTTAAATATAATTAATATACATAGTAAAAGTGGAAAGAATGCCCAAAATACCCACTTTTCAGGTACCCACCTCCCAAAATAACCACGCGCGGAGACTGCTACCCAAAATACCCACAAGACACGCCAGCACGTGAGGCGTATCTTGGGACACGCATTTCTGAGCTGCGTATCATTGGTCATGCATGTTGGAGTTGCGTGATGACGTCGTATGACGTCATTCTTCACAGAAGACGCTAGTCGTCTGTCTCGGCTCACAATCGCCGCCACGGTCGCCAGCCTTCGATCTGAGCCATCTCTTAACCATCTCTTTAGCTGAGCACATAAAAACCATCGCCATAGATCACTCTACCTTCTCCCCTATCCGTTTTATTGATGCCTGGCCCCGCAGGGGCGTGTTGAAGGTCGCCGGAGATTTAATCGGAAAATTAGGGTCGAATTTGGGTGTTTTCAATCGTGCATTAGAAGTGTAATAAAAATGGTACAGACGTATATAGCTTGAAACGACGATTCCGGTGCTATATAAAACGTTATGGAAAAACTGAGGGATGGTGTTGAACTCTTGGATGGACGGAATCGTTAAAAAATGGCGAGAATCGCCGCCTTCGTCGCCTCCTCTGCAAAGATGGAGATGTCGTGGGATACGCCAGTTCAGTAGGCGTGTCCATAGACACGCATGTTCATGTGGCGTATTAAACCCTGTTTCCGCCAACACCAACAGCGCCTCCTGAAGATACGCTAGTTCAGTAGGCGTATTGCGTGATGCGCCACACGCCCTGGCGCATCTAGTGGGCATGTTGGGTAGCTGCTCGCGATTCTGGGTATTTTGGACAAGCGGAGCAAAAAAATGGGTATTTTGGGCACTCACCCGTAAAAGTGGTAAAATAAATAAAAAAATAATTTTATATTAAAAATCAAACATATAATTTTTAAACAACAATATTAATACAAATTGAATTAATATAAATATTATCAATTAATCACCAAAATATTTTTATTGTCTTTTAAAAAAAGGTTGCATGTTTCAGTGATATGAGAAATGAACTATTGTGTAGGATCTACGAAACGATAGTAATTATGACATAGGAAACTTTCATATAATCTAATTTGCTATGTATACGTTCAATATCATTTTTACAAATTATTTGTCCTTTTAATAATAAATTAATTTACTATAAAAAATAAATATTATCAACCCATCAAACAAATCCAATACATCGTGTTATTAGAGTAAGATATGACTGTTAGAGTTTATGGAGATTACTTTTAGTTTTTTTGTAATGATAACTTGAAATGTGTATTTTCAGTTTGGGAGTTTGTATATTGGATTTTTAATATTTTCTATTAAAACATGGTATATTAAATTTAGTTTTTTCACTCGTAAAATAAGATATTTGAAAATGAGTATCAACTATCTTTTTCTATTTGACTAACTTGTTAAAACAAAATAATGTCTAAAAAACTAAAATCAAGTGTGTAAACACGTAATCACATTACTATATATATGTTCTTGTAATTTAATTATCGCGCTAAATAACATGAACTTCATTTTCCTTTAATAATGAGTAAATTTTTCCAAAATATATTAAAAAGAACATTATTCCCCTATTTTGTTTTTTGTCTATTTTGTATCCCAAAATTTTCATAGAATTAATTTTTATTTTATTGGACATAAAATTATGTCTATAATTACTTCTTCTACTTCAAAATTTAGTAAATGACATTTCCTCTATTTTAAAATATCTGATATTTGTCTTTTTGACAACTTTGATCACATAGTGTGAATAACATTTATTTTTAACTTTTTTGTGAATAAAAATATTAATAATACGTTTATACTAATTATACTACTAAATATATAGTCATAATGTATATTATTCCTTAGTAATACAAATTATCCCTTAAAGCTATAAAATAGTTACATTACTTGTTATAACATACTACCTCATTCCTATTTATTTTATCCACAATAAATAATTCACTTCTTATTCAATTAGATTGAATGAACTGATAATTACCGAATAGTCGTATAGTTTTTCATAAACATACAAGAAATAACTTGTACAACATCATAAAATTATTTTAAATTTGGAATAACCATCACAGAGACAAATACTATTTTTGAAGATGAAATTTTTCAAAGATAAAACGTTAAATCTTTATTTAAAATATTATTTGTTATAATTATAATTACATTTAAAAAATAATAAGATAATCGTCAAATGCTAATTTTATGCAAGTTTCTTAACTCCTCAACAATAAATAAGAAATAAGTTAATAGTAAAGAAATGAAATTGCAATGCCGGTCCTAACAAAAGTATCTACTGTATCGAGCTGAGAGAGGTTAAAAATGTAATTTCAGAAAAAAAGAAAAAGAAAGAAAGAAAGGACCACAAGCAAGGTGAGTCTAGTGCTATATAATAATATATCCATGTAACATTAACACACCACACTCACTCTTAGTACACACACATATAAACACAAAAGAAATTAAAAGAAGAAAATGTGACGGAGAGTAGCGAAACAAGTCGGAAGCACAATAACAGGCGGCTAAACAGAGGCGACAACGGAGGCGAAGAACAAGTTGTATTTACGTTTTGACGTGAATGAAGCGGTAAATGTATAAATATATATATATGTTGCTTAGTTATTATTGTTTATCTGATTGTGATCCATGAGCTCATGTTTGTATGTTATATATTAATGTTGGAACATATATGAATTATGTTAGGGACCGATATTAAGTACATGATGGTTTGGCGACCGGGATAACGATTGAAGGGGGTGTTTTGTTTGTTTATGATAGATCGGAGAAGGTAGTACAAGCGATGACCGCGGAGAAGGAGAGGAAGAGGAGGATGAAACATGAGGAAGAGATGGTGGAGAGGGGTGAGAGTGCGAGAAGGATGCTCGAAAAGATATATGAGTGTTGGGCTTAAACCCAATACGGTAGTATGGGTATTGGTGATATAAGTCATATATGGGTAAGGTAATAATTGTATGGATACACAATTATTATATATGTTATGTCTTATTCACAAAGTTAGGTAATTAGGTGCCAAGAATTGGAAGGCTTGTATAACAAGTATGGTAAGACTTGTAGAACAAGTATGGCAAGTCTTGGTGGCTAAGTTTTGGGTGGCTATATATACATAGTCATATTATGTTTTGATATACTTGAGTATTGTTTGGCTTGAGTATTGTGTGATTCAACGAGGGTTGTATGCAACTCTTGAAGACAAGAAGCCTGTTGATGTGGAAGATACAAAGTGGGTAGATATGAAGTTACGTGCAGCATCGACAATCCGGTTGGCCCTTGCACCGGAAATCAAGTATGATGTTCTTGAGGAGGATAACCCTAAAAAATTGTGGGAGAAGTTGACGAAGACGTATCACTCAAAGTCTTTGGCAAATAAGTTGTTCCTCAAGAAAGATTTGTTCGGGCTCAAGATGGAGGAAGATGGAGATTTGAGAGATCATCTGAATCGTTTTAATGGCCTGATCAACCAGCTGAATAATTTGGATGAAAAATTGAAGGATGAGGACAAAGCTGTTCTTCTACTTGTGTCTCTACCAAAAAAGTATAGTACCGTGATTACTTCTTTATTGGTTGGGAATATGGAGTTAGCTTTGGATGAGAATATTGTTGTTCTTCTGGAGTCCGAAAGATTGATGAAGCAAGGATTGAGTGACGCATCTGATGGTAGTGCACTCGTGGTGGATCCACGTGACAAGAAAAAGAAGTCCGGTAAGAAACATAACCCTAATATCAAGTGCTTTTATTGTGATGAATTGGGTCATATACAATCTTGGTGTCCAAAGGCAAGAGAAGACTTGAAGGAGTTGAATAAAACTCGAGGAGGGGGTAGTGTTTCGCTTGTGGAAGGTGATGCTCTTTTGGTACAAAAAGATAAGGGATCGGAAGAAGAATGGGTGATTGACTCGGGATGTTCTCATCACATATGTGCTAAGAGGGAGTGGTTCTCATCCTACAAGAAGTGTGATGGAAAGATGGTTGCTTTACCAAACGGTAAAAGGGTAAAGGTTGCTGGTATTGGTGAGGTAATGATGAAACTTCACAATGGTTGTGATCGAAAGTTAACTCAAGTGAGGTACGTACCGGAGTTAAATCGAAATCTAATTTCATTGGGTAAATTAGTTGATTTGGGATATACTGTTATGATGAAGAACGGTATTTTAGAGGTCACTAAAAGGGATTTAGAGATACTCAAAGGATGGAAGGACAAAAGAAATTTTTTTGTGGTAGAAGGAGAGGTTATTGTTCGAGGGGAGGCATTGGCGGATGGACGTCGATGTCTTGATGGTGACCGTTAAATCGGTTGTGCATGGAACCGTATTGGGTTGAAAGGGAGGATTGTTGGGCTTAAACCCAATACGGTAGTATGGGTATTGGTGATATAAGTCATATATGGGTAAGGTAATAATTGTATGGATACACAATTATTATATATGGTATGTCTTATTCACAAAGTTAGGTAATTAGGTGCCAAGAATTGGAAGGCTTGTATAACAAGTATGGTAAGACTTGTAGAACAAGTATGGCAAGTCTTGGTGGCTAAGTTTTGGGTGGCTATATATACATAGTCATATTATGTTTTGATATACTTGAGTATTGTTTGGCTTGAGTATTGTGTGAGTGATACACCGAGTGATTGATGTATTATTGATATTGTTAAGATTAATAATACGAGTTTGGGACGTGGGTTTTCCGCGTCAAATATATTTGTGTGTGTGCTTTGTTTTATTTGTTTGTTTGAATCTCGTTAATTGTGTAGCCCCTAACTTAACAATGAGAAACAAGTGGACGGTGATGAAAAGTTGGAGGAGTTGATGAAAAAGGTGAATGAGTTGGAGAATCAAGTTAAGGAGATGAAGAAGAAGGTTAAGGGAGGAAAGTGATTGAAGTTAATTATGTTGTTATTTGACTAGTACTATTTTTTGACCAGGGATATGAGTAATGGTTGAGTTTGTTTTAACTAGTTACAATGCTTGGTTGATGAATTAAGCCTGATAATATTAAAGGAAATTAATCTCTTTAAGATTAATTAAAGGAAATTATGCTTGGTCAACATGCTTTAAGATTACATACATGTTTATGATAATGGTAATTGTTAGATATTGATTCAAGTGATGATCAGGATCTGGAATACTGATCAGATACTGATGCTGACGTCATCAGTAATGCACCGTCAGTATTAGGCTATCATCAGGATTGGAGGCTAATCAGGATTACACGAGGATATACATCAATCCAGGAATCAAGGGAGATTGATATGTCGGTTCCTGATTTATAGGAACGCAGCTATCATTCAAGATATGTACTAAGAGACGTATGTAATTGATTTGATATATCTTGTAATTGATAGGGCAGCTGTGTATAGTATATAAACACAGTTTAGGTTTTACATTTATGTAATCGCTTACACGAGTTATCTTGTAACCTAGCAGCTCTCAAGAACATAAGGATTTCTTGAGAGAGTTTGCAACAGTTTTATATCAGAGTTAATAAAGCTATTATTTATTCATACTTGTGTTATCATTTCTGTTTAAATCGAAAATCTTATACAATTGTATTCAACCCCCTTCTACAATTGTTCTTTACTGGGTAACAATTGGTATCAGAGCAAACTGATTAATCACAATCAGAAACGATCTTAAGATGTCGACAAGGAAGTATGAAAGTATTAAAATCCCTGTTCTCAAAAAGGCTAAATACCCCACATGGAGGGTAAAGATGTTGATGTATCTGGAGGCAACTGATCCTAACTATCTCGATCGAATATATAATGGTCCATATATCCCTAAGAGACTGGTTGCTAGAACAGATACTGTACCTGAGCACTATGTTCAAAAGACAAAGGCTGAATGGACTCCTGAGGAAAAGGCTGAAGTACTCAGAGATGCAAAGGTGAAACAGAGTGATAGCATGTAAAACAGATGCAAATGGACTCCTGAAGGCTATTCTTCGTAATAGCCTTGATGCTGTCATGTCAAACAGAGTGATAGCATGTAAAACTGCTAAGGAGATCTAGGAAACTTTGGAAACTCAATGCCAGGGTACTGAATCTATCAAAAGGAACAGAAGAGCTCTGTTGATTCAAGAGTATGAACAGTTTGATGCAAAATCTGATGAGAGCCTCACTGTTCTGTATGATAGATTTCTGACATTATTGAATAATCTATCTCTGGTGGGTAAAGAGTATGATCCAGAGGACTCGAACACCAAGTTTCTTAGAGCTTTGCCTGAGGAGTGGGATACTCAAACCTCTATTATTAGGCATCAGTATGATATTAATGCTGTGTCTCTTGATGAAGTCTATGGGATGTTAAGAACCCATGATCTTGAGGTTCAACAAATGAAGAATAAGAAAACCAACAAATCAAAAGCTGTTGCTTTAAATGTTGAATCAAAATCAAAAGAAAAAGCTATGGAGGTTTCAAGGAGGAGAAGTAGAGTAGCTGAGTCCAATACTGATGACTCATCATCAGATCCTGACATCAATCCTGATATTGATACTGATGATGACTCTACTGATTCTGACATGATGGAAATGGTTGCTATGACAGTCAAAGGCTTCAAGAAGATGAAGTTCATAAAGGCTAGAAGACAAGGAAACTCTCAGAAGAAACCGTTCAATACTGACAAGAACAGGTACAAGAAGAATGAAAGCAAAGGCAGCAAGTTTGGCAAGTCAAAAGTCAAATGCTACAACTGTGATGGAATGGGTCACTTTGCAACTGAATGCAAAAAGGCTAAGACCAGAGCTCTCATCTCATCAAGCAAGGATTGGATGGACTCTTCCTCAGACTCTGAAGAGGAAAAGGTAAACTATGCATTAATGGCAAATGTGGATGAGATTGCTGCTCCTGAAAATAAGGTACCTGAAATTGTTTTTTATTTTGATACTGATAATGTTTCTGAGTTAAGATCTTTCTTAAAGTCTCTGCATATTAGCTTTAAAGGTCAATCTCTTGAAAATGCTAGAATAATATCTGAGATGACAGAATTGTCTAAAAGAAATGATCATCTAGAAGCTGAGTTACTCTTTATGCAAGAAGTACAAAATGAATGTGATAAGGTTAAGCACATGAAGCTAGAAATGGAGTTTAAATGTACTGCACTTGAAAAGAAAATTAATGATGCTAATGAGAAACTCAGAACCTGGACACACTCTGGAAAGAAAACACACGATCTTATCACAGATAAGAACTAGAAAGAGGGTCTAGGTTATAAACCAGAGGACAAAAAGAAGAATAAAGGTAAAGTTGTTACTGCTGAAACAACAAAACCAGGAAGAGTTGTTGTGAACGAGTCAACAAATCCAAAAACCTATAGACATGTTATAGACGGAACAAAGACTAAATTAAAACCTGTTAAATATGTGTATCCAGAAAATCCCAAATCTACTTTAGAAAAGGGATCTACTTCTACACAAAATTCTGAGTCTAAAACTGTCAAAAACAAAAATATAGGTCTTTTGTCTAAGAAACAACTGAGAGACAGAATCTGTGAAGTGATGGATAGAGAGAAAACTACTACTGCTAAGAGGAACAGGAATGGTAAAATTGGAATAAACAAAAAGAATAATTATAAGTATATTCCAAATGCACCAAGGAAAGTGTGTTTCAACTGTGGTAACTCTAATCATCTTGCTATTGATTGCAGGATGAGTAAAAAGAAGGCTGCTGTACTTCCTAAGTCTGACATTAGGAATAGATCAGTATTTTATAAACCACAGAATCCTTGTTTTCACTATGGCAGTAAATGGCATTCTATTTATACATGTGAAGAATACCATAGTTTGTACTACAATCATTATGATCCGTTGCCAAAGTTTAATAAAAGTGCAAATTCTGGTAAAACAAAGAGTCTGAATACTAAGCATGCATCTGTTAATTCTGATAATGACAAAGAAAATTCTGATGGATTTAAATCTGACAGAACTGCTTTTGTTAAAAAGACTTCTGCTGCTAAAAATGTTAAATTGCATGCAAAAAGAACCCAACAAGTGTGGGTTCTTAAAAATTCTAACTGATCTCTTTGTGTTTCTGATTGTAGGATAAAAAGAAAAATGTGTTAGTCATGGATAGTGGATGCTCTGTGCACATGACTGGAAACAAAACCTTGCTATCAGAATTTAAGGAGAAAGCTGGCCCAACAGTGTCTTATGGAGATGGCAACATTGGACAAACTTTGGGATATGGCAATATAATCATTGGAAATGTCATCATTAAAAAAGTAGCTCTGGTGAGAAGACTCAAACACAATCTGCTTAGTGTTAGTCAAATCACAAACAGAGGTTATCATGTCAACTTCAATGATACTCACTTTGAAGTGATCAGTAAAACATCTGGAAGGATTGTCTTAACTGGTCAAAAACGTGGTAACATTTATGAAGCCAACGTCTACACCAATACTGATGGTCCCTCAACATGTCTCATCAGTAAAGCAATAGTAGATGAAAGTTGGAATTGGCACAAGAAGCTTTCTCATCTCAACTTCAACAACATCAATGATTTGGTTAAGAAAGATTTGGTGAGAGGATTACCAAAGGCGTTGTATACTCCAGATGGACTCTGTGATGCTTGTCAGAAGGCCAAACAGAGAAGGACATCATTCAAGAGTAAATCTGAATCCTCAATTGATGAACCATATCACATGCTACACCTTGACTTGTTTGGACCAGTCAACATTATGTCCATCAGTAAGAAAAGGTATACTCTAGTCATTGTTGATGAATATACTAGATTTACCTGGGTGTATTTTCTGCACAGAAAAGATGAAACTGCTGAGATACTTTTGGACCATGTGAGACTCATTGAGACTGGCACAAAGTACAAAGTCATGATTGTAAGAAATGATAATGAAACTGAATTCAAGAATTCAGTAATGGAAGAGTTCTGCAAATACAAAGGAATAGTTCAACAATTCTCTGCTCTTGGCACACCCCAGCAAAATGGAGTAGTTGAAAGGAAGAACAGAACTCTTATTGAAGCTGGTAGAACAATGTTGGAGGAAGCTAAACTACCTACATATTTCTGGGCAGAAGCAGTCAACACAGCATGCTATACTCAAAACATTACTTTAATCAACAGACATGGTGTCACCCCTTATCATATGATTAAAGATAAGAAGCTAAGTCTGAAACATTTACATGTGTATGGCTGTAAGTGCTTTGTTCTAAGACCTCATCCTGAACATCTAGGAAAGTTTGAGACTAAAGCTGATGAGGGAATCTTTATTGACTATCCATCAACAAGAGCCTTTAAAGTCTATAACCTAAGAACAAGGACAGTCATGGAATCTATTAATGTTTCTTTTGATGATAAAAAGATAACAGGAATTGCTGAAGACTCACATAACAGTTTGATCTTTGCAAATGAAGCTACCAAGAATTCTAATGAAGTAATGTCAGATAGTGATACTCCATCAGATCCTGACGATCGACCAATGCCTGATGAAACACCAGTTATTGATGATGATTCAAATAATGCAAATGTTGAGGGGGAGCAACAGCAAAATACCATCAGTACTTATACAACTCAAACATCAGGAGGAGATTCATCAGAAACAGATTCAAGTGATAATCCTGACAGCACTTCAGAAGGAGATAGCACTATCTCAGGGGGAGCTTCTAATGATTCCAGTTCTTTTGAAGATAACACCAATCCAGGGGGAGCATCCAACTCAAGAAATGATTTACCATCAGCAAGGAAATGGACCAAAAGCCATACTCCTGATTTAATTATTGGAAATCCTGATGCAGGTGTTAAAACCAGAAGTGCAACACAAAATGAATGCCTCTACAATAACTTTCTGTCAAAGAAGGAGCCTAAGAAAGTTGAAGATGCACTCAAGGATGCTGATTGGGTTACAGCAATGCAAGAAGAACTGAATGAATTTGAAAGAAATGAAGTTTGGAAACTTGTACCAAGGCCAAAGGGTAGATCAATTATTGGTACAAAGTGGGTGTTCAGAAACAAGACAGATTCAGATGGCACTATTGTGAGGAATAAAGCAAGGCCAGTTGCAAAGGGATACTCTCAACAAGAAGGAATAGACTATGATGCAACAGTTCGATTATCAGTAAAATTCGTATAACTCAAGTATTCCCTAATTGTTCTGTTTCCTGATTTAATTGTGGTTATTGTTAATGAATTTGTTACTTATGTGATTACTTTAATTAGTTTTCATGTTTACTTCTCTGATTTAATTCTTTGAAGAACAGTTCGTAAACATAAAAAAATGTAGAACACATTGAATAAGATTAGAGAAACAGGGTTTTTCATTGATAATAAGAAAGAGATTACATGCATATATTACATCTTTTTATTCTCTCTATCTACTAATCTATTCAACAGGAAAATAAAAAGTGAAGTCCAAACCACTCCATTGCTAGCAGCCATCCCAGATCCCATCTTTGCCACTTTGTTTGGGTGGAAGTTGAAAGGGATAAGGTTATTTTTGCTGACATATTCATTAACAATGGTTGGTGGAGTTGGATGAGGATGCCTTAGAGGAAAGCCATTCTAATGTTGTTTCAAGAGCAGCATCGATGTCGATCACTCATGCAGGTCTTTCTCTCTCGATTTCTTCAAGACCAGCATCCATCTACAGCCACAAAGTTTCAAGTTGCCTTTCCCAGTCAAAGGCATCAAACTCTTCATGAGTATAACTGAAGATATCTCTCTTCTCTACGAGATGGAGATTCTTTTCCTTGATGGTATGTTTTGACATTGTTTTAAGGTGTGCTGTGTGAAGGATTTTTGATTTTCAGGAGAGAATGAAGGGTTAAAGGGATAGTGGACAAGTCTCTAGGTGTTAAATAGAGATGGGAGATTAATGAGGTCAAGAAACGCTTCGTATTCTGGTTTTTAACGGTACCAGGTATTTTGAGATAGTGATATTTGATTTTTTAATTAAATATTTTATTGCCATATTTTTAATCATTATCACAAGTGTATTTCTTGAATAATACAAGCACGTGTGTTTTGTTCATTGATACATATAGATACACATCGTAAGTCGTGTCGCTTGTAGTTATCACCACTCTCTCACGTAATTTGGTCCATTATTTATTTTTGCACAAATCGATTACTGACACCTGTCTTTGAGACATCATTAGTTTGTCTAAAATCAATTTAATTTTCTAAATTGATTCATTATTCTCAAAACTATCAGTATTGCCTTTTCTCTGTATCACTGTGCGAACATAAACCCTAATTGCTCAAAATTTCAATCTCTCTCCGTCACAACAAAAATGGAGAATTCATAGTTTGTAAACAATAAGGTTGTTATCAATGGAATCACTTTTGCTCCTAACAACTATGTTGCTGTTCTTGACCATCAGGAACTGTCGAATGAATTTCACATCATTCAGGATTTCTTGGCGTCTAGTCCGATTAAGTGTGCTTTAACGGCACCTGCCAAAGTTTCTTTCAAGTGTGTAATGCAGGTTTGGAATACCGTTGTCTTTGGTGTATGTGAACCCTCAGGATGGCCTAACTTGTCCTTTACATACAATGGAGTTACACATCATGTCACTCCAGAAGTGGTTGTTGAAGCTCTACAATTACCTTCTCTCAATGGTATGACCCCAGCAACAATTACTGATGCTTCTTTGTTGGCGTTTGCTACGAGTCTGGGCTATAATGGACAACCAAGAAAGTTTGGGGAGTTATAGAGAACCAAACTTAAGAAGGAATGTAATTTCTTCTTTGATACCATCAGTAGGTGCTTCTTGAACAAAGTCTTTAACTTTGATGTACTACCAACAGCTTCGGTTCAAATTGGGTACTCTCTAATCTATGACACTTTATTTGATTATAGAGTGTTTATCTTGAAGGCATTAAGTGCGAGAAAAACAGATAAATGTGGTTATGTCTATTTTATTAGATTTTTTCAATTGATATTTTCTCACTTATGTCCAAATGCTAATTTTGAAGATGATACAGTTTTGCCTATCTTTAAGATTTTTGAAAATAATATCAAATCCTTTGTTAAATCGGATAAAGCAAATGGTTTTAAGGGAAATCCTTACATTCCTGATGAGGTCTGGCTTCTCTTGAAAAAGAGATTGCCTGTACTTTATGGCCCAGCCACAAGTGCTATGGGACAGGACCAAACACATCCTGTTCCTGACACAAGCATATACCACAAACAGTTACCTAAACAGTCAACCACCTCTGGTGTCTCTCAAAAGACATCAGTTATAAAAGAAAAGAAGTCAGCTAGATCTGATGTGTCTGGAAGGCAATCAGGATCAAAGCACTTCTCCACTACAATCCTCACTCAAAAGAAGTCACAAGGAGGTGAACAAGGGGTTCTGATTTTGGAGAAACAGATTGATGAGTCTTTGATTAAGTCTGGAGAATATAAAGAAACAGGTGAGAAAAGAAAGTTTTTGCAACAGGATTCTGATTATGATAGTGATGATGATAAGACCATATCAATAATTATAAAGAAAAAGGAAGTTGTTGCTCCTGCTACTGATAAATTGGCTGAGCCAGTAAAGCCAAAGAAAAGAAGAAAGATAATCAACAAGAGCAAGTATTACATTCCTGAAGAAATGCAGAATCTTAATGATGATATCAATCTTGATGAATCATCAGTTCCTGACACATCTATCATTCCTGATATCTCTACTCCTGATACATCACCTGTGAAAACTGTTGAGATTTCTGATTCTCCAACGCCTACATCTCCAAAGAGAAGAATAATTGAAATGTCTGTTGAAATATGTTCTTTATTTGCTCAAGAATAAAAGTGTCAGTGCTAAAGAAAGAGAAGTCTACAACAATTGGTCTTCAATGATTCACACAACTATCAGACGAAGATTTCTGGATGGAGGAACAAGGTATGATGGCAAATATACTCCCATGTATTTAAATAAAAGAGGTGAAGAAGTTGAAATGGTGAAAGGTACTGCTATTAAAGAAGAGTATATAGGTTTGGAACAATTATCTCTTAATCCAGATGGGGATGAGTTTGCTTATATATTGCTAGGTGACTTAGATCTTCCTAGAAGCTCAATTCAAAATCTCAAGACAGCTATTTATCAGATTAATGAGGAAGATGAAGAACTCAACAATCTGAAGAAGAAATTGATTCTAATTCTTGAGAGCAAGGAAGAAGATTTATTGACTAACTTCTTGAAGACGAATCTTTTCTATCAAAGACTTTCTGAAACTGTTCCTGACGATTTCTAGGAGGTATTTTGTTTTGAGTTTTTGACGTCACTGAATCAAGGAATTTGTGCTTTATTTCACAAAGTACAAATTGGGGGAGATTGTTAGATATTGATTCAAGTGATGATCAGGATCTGGACTACTGATCAAATACTGATGCTGACATCATCAGTAATGCACCGTCAGTATTAGGCTATCATCAGGATTGGAGGCTGATCAGGATTACACGAGGATATACATCAGTCCAGGAATCAAGGGAGATTGATATGTCGGTTCCTGATTTATAGGAACGCAGCTATCATTCAAGATATGTACTAAGAGACGTATGTAATTGATTTGATATATCTTGTAATTGATAGGGCAGCTGTGTATAGTATATAAACACAGTTTAGGTTTTACATTTATGTAATCGCTTACACGAGTTATCTTGTAACCTAGCAGCTCTCAAGAACATAAGAATTTCTTAAGAGAGTTTGTAACAGTTTTATATCGGAGTTAATAAAGCTGTTATTTATTCATACTTGTGTTATCATTTCTGTTTAAGTCGAAAATCTTATACAATTGTATTCAACCCCCCTTCTACAATTGTTCTTTACTGGGTAACAGTAATGGTACTATTTCTTTTGTGATTCCCTACTCAAGTAATATAACCTTTTGTGTCCATTTTTATTCAGTAAAATTTTTGTGTCATCTTGGTTGATAATGTTGATGGTAATATTTTTGTGTCCAATTAATTCAGAAGCAGATTATAATCAGATGCATTATCAAATCTGAATGTCATAATTAATATAATATTTTGAATGGTACGATCTGTTTCAAGGAATTGCAATCGATGAAGGTTTAAAATTGAAAACTAATGAGTTCAATTGATAAATGTATATCTCATTAAAATTGAAAGTCTGCATCCATGAATTTGAATAATGTTTCGAAAGTTATTTTTTAATTTGATTGATCATTTTTAAAATTCTTAATTAACACTTTTAATTTTTTTCATTGTTTACTTAGTTCATGATGTAATAATTATAATATACTTAATTAATCAAATTGAAATTTTTAAAACTAAAATTTAATGTTACTATATAACAATAGTAATAATATTATAATACAATAATTATATTTTGTTTATATACAATGACAATATTCAATGCACGTGCATGGAATGCGGGCAAACAAATACTAATAATTCAATTAATTACACATATAATTTCGAACAAATATTAAAGATCACATATATTATATTGTGATGATAATTAAATTGTAATTTTCAAGTATACCACTTGATATGGGCTAAAAATAAGCCCTAAAGACACATTTAGTGTTACATTAATTAGACCCGGTATGGTCCGAACGTGGGGCCCACCAACAGGGTCCAAAGTCCTATTTTTAATATTAATTTCGTAATTAATATTAGGGGTAATAAACAGCTCAGCAATAAGTGTCAGATAAGGACATTATCTCTACAAGACTTAGCCTCCAAGGCATCCAATTCGATATGGCAACAGACTCCTACAAGGAAGGAGTCTAGAACTTTCCTCAAGGAGGTGACTTATCTATTAAGTCTCCAACTCCTACCTTAATTCTAAGGCTTCTCAGCCTATATAAAGGGTCTGACCCCTCATTCTCAGAACTACGTTGACTTGATTCTCTAGCAATACAGAGATACGTAGGCATCTTGTGAGGACCGATCAGTCTCGAACGCAAGAACAGCCATTAAAGCTCGAAGCTCACCATCCCTTGTATTTAATACATACAAACCCTCGTTTTTATTCCACAACATTTGGCGCCGTCTGTGGGAAGACAACATCAACCATGGTTCAAACACGAAGAACAACACCAGTTGTAACTGAGGCCGTGCCAATTAGCTCTGCCCCACCTCTCACCGAGCAGACTCCCCCAGCATCAGGGACGATCATTCAACAGGCTCCCCCAGCATCAGCTGTCATTATCCACTCTCAAGTTTCTCAGCAACCAGGGGTGATCGCCCATGCTGAGAGTACGTTGCCTCTGTCCAATCAGGCAGGACAAGCGACCAACTCTCTCCAGATTGTTGATCCGAACAACCCGCCACCAGGGGTACAGATCCATACTACGGATCTCCCCTTGTACACTAATCCCAGGCACGGTCTGCCCAACTACCCCCCGATGACTCAAGGTTCAGGACCAAGTGGTCATGCCTTACAAATCCGGGACCGAGATTATGATGACTACTCCGGCCCTTATACTGATGATTCATCGTCTGAGGATGATGATCGTGATGAAGCCCCGAGGAGGCAACGTGCTAGAAGAGAGCCTCAAGGAAGGACTCAAGGGATCCATGATGGACCTCCACCAACGGCTGAGGAGGGGATTAAGGCTCACGAGGCTGAGATCCAAAGGCTGAAGGATGACATAGCAATGGAGCAAGCAAGACAGAATCAAACTCGACCTCCTCCAACCTCAGGAACGATTCCCATCATTGTTTTGGAGAGGTCTTCAAGGAGACAAAGAAGGGCTGATGCCTCATTCGGAAGAACAACCACAAGGATGGAAATTCCCAAGGGAAACCCCAAAGATCTGATGCCTCTCGGAGATCCTGATGATCCAACACCCCCGTTCACCGAGGAAGTGATGAATGCTCACATCTCTAGGAAGTTTAAGATGCCTACAATAAAGGCTTATGATGGAATGGGTGATCCCGCAAACCATGTGAGAACATTCTCGAATGCACTGCTGTTGCAGCCTGCTAGTGACGCTCTCAAGTGTAGGGCATTCCCTCAAACCCTGTCGGGTATGGCTCAAAGGTGGTACAGCCGTTTGCCTTCAAATTCGATTGGATCTTTTAAGGAATTGAGCACTGCTTTTATCAGCCAATTCATTAGTGGAAGAGTTCATGAGAAGAGCTCTGCGTCTCTTATGTATGTGGTGCAAGGAAAGAATGAAAATCTGAGGGATTACCTCAAGCGATTCACTAAGGAGACCCTGAATATCACTGATTTGGAAAATAAGGTGGCAATGGTAGCCCTGGAGCACGGAACCACTGACCTCTTCTTCAAGAGATCATTGGCGAAGCATCCCCTTGAGAACATGGCTGAGCTCCAACGAAGGGCTGATAAGTATATTAAAGCTGAGGATGGCTTGAAGAAAGAAACCACCGTAGGTGGAGGAGGTAACAATGACTCCAAGAAGCGAAAGCAAGACCAGGACTATGATGATCAAGAGTATGATGCTAGGGACAAGTATCCCCGAACTAGCGAGGACTCCGACTCTGCCCCTAAGAAGAACCAAGGGTCAAGGTTCACTGAGTATGCAAGGTTGAATACTCCTAGGAGTCGAATCTTGTTGGACATTGAGAATGATAAGGATTTCAGATGGCCGAAGCCACTCAGGGGTGATCCCGCAAAGAGAAACCAGAATCAGTATTGCAGATTCCATAGAGACGTGGGGCATGACACTGACGATTGTAAGCAACTCAAAGATGAGATTGAGTTTTTGATCCGTAGAGGGAAGCTGAGGCACTTCACTAAGGGTGAAGACCGTGCTAATCAGAGAAGAGACTATAATAGAAGGGATGACGATCAAGATCGTAACCCACAGCCCCAAGGGCCAGTAATCAACATGATCTCAGGAGGCCCAACTGCGGCCGGGACAACTAGGAACTCTCGAAAGGCTTATGCCCGAGAGGTGTTGCACATTGTGGGAGAGGCCCCGAAGCTTGCAAAAACTGAGGTAGCGATTAGTTTTGATGACTCAGACTTGGAAGGGGTAAAGTTCCCCCATGACGACCCGTTGGTCATAACTCCTGTGATTGGAAACTCGGAGGTGAAGCGAGTCTTGATAGACAATGGAGCTTCCGTTGACATTCTGTTTCATGATGCGTTTGTGAAGATGGGATACACTGATTCTCAGTTGACCCCCAATAACATGCCTATATACGGATTTAATGGAGTAAAATCCAAAGTTGAAGGGACAATTCAGCTGCCTGTAACTATTGGGCAAGAGCCCAAGGAGGCCACTCAGATGTTGAACTTCCTGGTAATCAAGGCGGATTCAACGTACAACGCTATCCTTGGAAGGACTGGACTTCATGCATTCAAGGCTGTTGCCTCAACCTATCATGTGAAGATCAAGTTCCCTACCAAGAATGGTGTTGGAGAACATAAAGGTGATCAGAAGATGGCACGAAGCTGTTATGTAGCCTCGTTAAGGCCTGATGGAGTCGGGGGGCAGGTCCTTCCGGTTGAAGACATGGAAGTCCACAGTGGTAAGGAACACAAAGAAAGGTCAGCAGAGGACATCACACAGAAGCCTCGGACAGCCATTGAGGCTAAGGCGTTAACTGACTTTGTGGTTGAGTGTACCATTGGCAACCAAGAAGTCGGGGGGCAGGAGGTAGTACCCCAAGCAGGAAGTGAACTTCATAATAAGAATGAGGAGACCAGAAGGAGTGGTGGGTGCCCTATTTTGATGGAGCACCAAAAACAAAATCAAGTGGTGCTGACCTAGTCTTGCAAAGGCTCGATTGGGCTTAAGTTATCCTAGTAGGACTTAGCTTCATATTTATATAGTAGAAGTAGAAATAAGGTTCATTAAAACCATTGCAGAGCATGTTGCTCCGAGTAGGACAGTAGTACTCTATGTAAGGGTTGAACCCATTTCCAAGTTATTAATGCAAGTTTGTTTTCCATTCATTGATTGTGTATGTGCCAAGCACCTGATGTGTGAGTCAAAGATGACTAAGTACCGAAAATAAATTAATACACGAATGGAAACAAACAAATGCATACCCCGAAGGGTAGAATTAGGTTACAGCAGATAAGATTTTAAGTCCTTGAAGGACCCTGGATAAAGACAAACGTTGAAGTCCTGATGGAACACCCGCTGAAGAAACATATTGCATATCCCGAAAGCCAATGGGAGGCTCATCAAGTGGCAATCAAACTAGGAAAATTTGATGTTAAGTACAAGCATAGGACGACCATCAAAACCCAGGCTCTAGCTGACTTCGTGGTTGAATATACCATTGACAACCAAGAAGTCGGGGGGTAGGAGGTAATAGACCAGGAAAGTCAGCAAGGTGAGAAACCCCTGGACGAGAAGAAGGAGTATTGGATTCTCTATTTTGATGGGGCATCAAAAACAAAAAGCTCTATTTTCATGGAGCATCAAAAACAAAAACCAGTGGTGCAGGTTAAGTTCTGCAAAGCCCCGATGGGTTCACACTCGAGTATGCCTTGAAGTTGGACTTCCAAACAACCTACAACGAGGCGGAGTATGAAGCTCTGATGGACAGCCTTGGATTGACGAGAGCCCTGAGGGTGAAGAACCTGAAAGTTTGTGGAGACTCAAATCTGGTAGTCTCACAAGTCAATGGAGAGTTTGAGGCTAGAGAAAAGAATATGGCCAAACACTTGAGGATTGTGAAAGCCGTGATAGCCCCGCTCGATAAATGCCATGTTGAGTATATCCCAAGAGAGAAAAGAACATTAAGGCCGAAGCCCAGTCTAAGTATGGCCCAAACTCATGATTTGTTGGGAGAGAAACGAAGAATTTTTGGCAAAATATTCTACCAGGGCAGTCAGATGAGCTTTGAAAGCTAAGTATGCTTAAGAAAAGTTTAATGGGAAGATTAATACTAAGCACTGGATTAGTGATGAGATTCAAGGTACTATATAAAACCTCAAACAGAGCCCTGAATGGCCAACGCTGATTCCATATCGATGATCGATATCGGTATGCGAAAGTAAGTAACTCTAGCCATGAATGGCCAATATTGATTCCATATCGATGATCGATATCGGTATGCGAAAGTAAGTAACTCTAGCCATGAATGGCCACATTGATTCCATATCGATGGTCGAAGCCGG
This sequence comes from Saposhnikovia divaricata, assembly GCA_036435485.1. Lineage (NCBI taxonomy): Eukaryota > Viridiplantae > Streptophyta > Magnoliopsida > Apiales > Apiaceae > Saposhnikovia > Saposhnikovia divaricata. Next base: position 61,849,752 of record CM071594.1, read on the forward strand.
TATGCAAAAATTGAAAATCACTAATAGTGACCAAGTTGGTTCCAGGTCGATGGTTGATCAAAATCACTGATAGAGATCGAGCCAACCACTGTAACAAAGAAACAAAAAATTTTCGTAGCCGACCGAAGTCCCGGCCGACCGGCCTTCCGGGAAGCCCTCCAGCCGACCGGAATCGACCGCCGGCACGGATATGAAACCGGCCGACCGGTGTCCCAGCCGACTGGCCTTCCGGGCACACTCCAGCCGATCGACGTCGACGGTCGGTATGGGTTCGAAAAAAAAAATAAATAAATAAATAAAATAATATAGAGGGATGAAATTTTTCAGCCGAGCAAGGTACCAGCCGACCGGCCCTCCGGGAGCATTCCGGCCGACCGGTGTCGACCACCGATACGGGTTCGCACCAGCCGACTAGCCCTCCGGGAACCATCCAGCCGACTGACTTCGATCATCGGTACGAGTTTTTCTTGTTTCGTTTAAAAAAAAAATGAAAAAACCGGCCAACCGAAAAAAACCGGCCGACGGGAAAAAAAACTAGCCGACCGGGGCTCCGGCCGACCGGCCCCTTACAACACCCTCCAGCCGACCGGGAGTGATGGTCGGTACGGGTTTTTGCCCGGCCGACCGACAGCTCGACCCCAGCCAGGGGCTCTGCCCCTTGGACCCCGCCAGGGGCTGCCGCCCCTTGGACCCCGCCCGGGGGCTGCTGCCCCCGGACCCCCGCTAGTGCCGTTTAGCGCCGTTTAGAATCGCTTAACATTGTTTAAGTGTCGTTCAAGGCTTGTTAGTGCCGATAAGCACCGATTAAGTGCCGATTAGCACCGATTAAGTGCCGATAGCACCGTTAGTGCCGATAAGCACCGATTAAGTACCGATTAGCACCGTTAGTGCCGATAGCACCGTTAGTGCCGATAAGCACCGATTAAGTGCCGATTAACACCGTTAGTGCCGATAAGCACCGTTCAGTGTCGTTTAATGCCGGTTGGCGTCACTTAAACGTTGTTTAAGTGTCGTTTAAGGCTAGTTAGTACCGTTTAGTGCCGTTTTATGCCGTTCAACGTCGTTTAAACATTGTTTAAATGTTGTTAAGGCTGATTAGTGCCGATTAGCATCGAATTAACATTGTCGTAAATGCGTCGGTCGCTCCACGCTTTACATAAAGACAATACTCGTGAAACACTAGTGTATAAAGATGAACCCTGACCCGAGTCTTGGAAAGGACCGTTAAAACTTCAAGGAAAACCTGATCAGTTTTCCTAGAAGTTGGGGGGCAAATGATATGGGCTAAAAATAAGCCCTAAAGACACATTTAGTGTTGCTTTAATTACACCCGGTATGGTCCGAACGTGGGGCCCACCAACAGGGTCCAAAGTCCTATTTTTAATATTAATTTCGTAATTAATATTAGGGGTAATAAACAGCTCAGCAATAAGTGTCAGATAAGGACATTATCTCTACAAGACTTAGCCTCCAAGGCATCCAATTCGATATGGCAACAGACTCCTACAAGGAAGGAGTCTAGAACTTTCCTCAAGGAGGTGACTTATCTATTAAGTCTCCAACTCCTACCTTAATTCTAAGGCTTCTCAGCCTATATAAAGGGTCTGACCCCTCATTCTCAAAACTACGTTGGCTTGATTCTCTAGCAATACAGAGATACGTAGGCATCTTGTGAGGACCGATCAGTCTCGAATGCAAGAACAGCCATTAAAGCTCGAAGCTCACCATCCCTTGTATTTAATACATACAAACCCTCGTTTTTATTCCACAACACCACTAGAAATAAAAATCCAAAACTGAAATCCCTAATACATGTATTTATCCATTTTCTCAAAATATTAAAAATCTTTATTTTGACCAACACAAAGTCCAATTAATATTACACAGGAAAAACTTCCCCAAATTATTCTCCAAAAAAAATTTCATTTTCTTGGAAAATATCTATACTGATACTTCAATACTTTAGAATAGGGAAAGCTATTTTGCCCTTGATTACCAACTAGTTTACTTAATTTAAGAAAACAGTCAATCCCAATAATCGAAAATAGTCAATCTCAATTTTAAAAAAGATTATTTATCAAAAATAATCCATTTTTATATTTAATAATTTTTATGTCAAAAATTGTATAATAATTTGATCAAAATTCTATGAAAAAATATCTAATTTTATATGAAAGATATTATATACATTAATAAGATATATTTGAAGGTATTAAAATTTTTAAAAATAAGTGAATAATTAACCGAAATATCCTAACCGGATTCAATCTGATCGGAATGTGATACATCTCATTATTATTACTTTGAGTCTTTATAAGTTATAACAGTGAAGTACGTCTTCGTAAGTATCATTACCATTTCTAAAACCTAATTGAAACGACCGGCCTAATTGAGTAAAGTAAGTATCAAAATCAATCAATGGGATTTTTGATTGCGATTGCTCTTTTTATCATTGCAATCATTGTTGTATGGTGTTGTAGTAAGGCTTACAATTTCATTAGGGGAGTTTTGACACCATAAACATCTACATCTACTTCAATGACATCGTCAGAGTTTCATCCAACCATAGACATCGACGACATTGAAGCTTTCGGCATCGGGAGCGGGGGCGTCGACTGTTCCGGTAGCATCGACTGTTCCGGTGGCATCGACGTCGACATCTACTTCAATGATATCACCATATACTCAGATGACTCGGATGAATCACCACGAGCACCAGAACTACAACCACGAGCAGCAGCACCACGAGCACCAACACCACAACCAGTACCACGTATGCTGATCCCTGTATATTTCAGCAATATGAGCGAGCGATACTCTGTAGTGCAAAATCTACTTGACAATTGTAGTTTTAACGAAGAAATTTTTGATTTGATTCTTATTATGTATTCGTTAAGTTTTGATTATATTTTTAAATGTCGTATGACTTATTATCAATGAATTCTTTTATCTTTAAAAAAAAGCATATGTTATCCAAATGTATGTTAATTACATAATCACACCTTTTTTTGTATATAATCTTTATTTTTGTTCTAATTTATGGCGAGATTTGAAATTAATTACAAAATCTTTCTATTCAATATTTATTAATATAGTAATATTAGAAATGCAAGTAACACTTAAGTATTAATTTGAATTGATGAATTTTTATGAAATCAGTTGTAATCTTGTGTACATGATATTTCAAAAGAAAAATTACAAATAAACATGTTACATAACTGTATGTTTTTCTTTTTCAAGGATGAACAATGTGTATATGCACTATAATAATAATAATAATAATAATAATAATAATAATAATAATAATAATAATAATAATAATAATAATAATAATAATTGTTATTAATATTATTATTGGTAAATCTATTATTATTTTTATTATTATTACTACAAATTCGTTTCTTTAGGTGCTTATAATTTTGATTTTACTTCAAACATTTTGCGTAGTTGGTGATAACTTTCTAATCCTGGTTGTTGTTGATAAAAATTTGGTTTATATGTTGCATCAATGTGACTAATGGTTAAAGTATTGAACTATTGTTTTTTTAATGATGAACAATTCACGGTTAGTATATTTTAATATCATCACATCAATTTCTTCTCAACATGTAATTTATATATAGGTCATACATAGAACTGAATTCAACCCTTTTTATCACCCCCTTCCGTCTTATCTCTTACGCGACCACACAATGGCAAATCTTCCCCCAGATCAGAATCTTCCTCGACCCACCCGTGTTTAATGAACCTTTAGTCGAATATCCATTCGCAGATCTCAATGACTTCACCAATCATCAACTTTTCACCACTCTCAATGAATTTTTGGACGGGGAGATTTCCGGTCAACCAATTAGACCTTTGGATTTCACCAAGTACATAATTGCTGACCTATGAATTCATTATAGCACTAACATTAGTGGTTTCAGGCCCTTGTATTTCTTTCATCATTGGATGGGGCATCCACAAAAGTGGAGCAAATACCTGAGTCACAGAATAGCCTACTCTACTTTTCAACGAACCATGTGGAAGAGACAAGGAAACGAATATGAATTTGATGACGGTCCGGCAGGCAGTGGTGTTTACGGGGGTTGGAGACTCAAATATCGATTGTCCGAAGCTGTGGGAGATCGACGCCAAGACGACTGGTTAGTGTACAAAATGTATGAATACAAGTTGCATGAGCACCAATATCTTCATCTTCAGATACCACCACCAGAAAATCCCCACCAGAGGTTGAGTAACTGGTCGCTTGTTAGGTCCCAAAGTATCATAGAAGGAAGGGTTGAATACGATACTACCAAAAAAAAAATAATTCCGAGAATATATCTTTATTGGTAATAAACTCGAAGGGGTGTTAGAACTTCTAATCCAATGGATTAGCTTCAAAACTAGAACACTCCTAAGGATAGTTTAGGCACGAGGACCTTCTACCCGATACTTCCTGAAAGCGGGCTAAGCCGGCTTCCCTATTAGATGGACTGTCTAGCAGCTTACACAGAGAAGATATAAGAGAGAGAAAAGAAAGTTGTGTGTTGAGGTGTGTTTTGAAATGAAATACAACAGGCCTATTTATAGGTTTTAGAAAGTCACTATGTTGTACTATTCCATTGGGCCCCACCTGCATAGTAACACTATTCCACCAACCAAACCGCGTTTGCTAAAAATTTTCATTTCACGTGGGCCCCACCAGCCACTATTTGCACAGTACCAGCCACTATTTGCACAGTACCACTATTTGCACAGTACTACTATTTTCACAGTACCATTATTTGCACAGTACCACTATTTGCAAAGTACTACTATTTGCACAGTATCACTATTTGTACAGTAACCGTGCATAGTAATCGTGCATAGTAACCTTACATAGTAATTGTGCATAGTAACTTTGCATAGTATTACTATTTTTGGCTGCTTCTTTTGGGCTTCTCACTTCTTGAAATATTATGTTTGTCCTTGATCGTCAATCTGCTTTATCAATTTTCTTTCTGAATAAATGTGTTGATCCTTCTCGTATGTGCTAACACTTAGTGCACTGGTCTGGTTCACAAGTGACTAGCACTGATCTTGATCTTCACACCTTCATTACATTCCAATTGACTAGCCTGCAGCAGTATCTTCAAATAATATAAATACATGGAATCTTTTGGCCCTTCAACTGAATCATCTGTATATCTTATTCTGTCATTGAGGCTTGATTATGTTAATGAACTTCTTTCAGCGACTTGATCCTTGTTGATGCCTGTTCTTCAAATTTCACGATCCATGTACAGAGTAAATATTATTTATCTTTTATCTTAGTTAAGTTATATATGTCCTCTATTATATATTACATTACATTATGCTTTACAATCTCCCCCTATTTGATTTTTAGGGTTTGACAAGCAAATTCCTAGAGGATAACTCAACTGATACAACAACAAAAAAATAAAGTTCAAAGATAAATAATATTAAAGTGCATTCTGGATCATATATATACATTTTTCAGATTTCTAAAATTAACCAAGTGCAAGACAATTGCTCCTTTAGACTGAACAAATCTTCAAGTTTGCCTTTGCTTTGTTTCTACATAGCACTAATACTCCCATTAGCTTTTCCTTTCCCAAACTAAATTTAATTACATGTCAACAACCTTTTCCTTGCCCTTACGCCTAGTAGATTTTTCTTGGTCATCCACCTTCTCCCCCTCAGTTAGGTTATCCTCCAGAGTAGTAGGATGTGGAGTTGGTAATTTAGACGAAGATGGCTTTACCAAGGAGTTGATTGCATCATTTAACTGGGTTGCCATGGTATTCAATTGAACCTGAACTACATCATGTTGAATAAGTTGCAAATTTTTGATTTCTGCAATGGACTTACAGATATTTGGCAACTCTTTCTCCATTGTTTTGACCCGTGTAAGGAGTCTGTTGTATTCCTTTCTGGTTACAGGTGCATGTGGTTGAGTAGGTTGCTCACTCATACGTTCTGCAGGTGTTTCACTCAACACTCTATATTCACTCGATTTAGTGGTTTGGGTTACACTTACATGTTCTGTTCGTGTTTCCTTCAACTCTTCTCCAGAGCTTCCACTGATATGTGTACCTGCAAATGAAATCATCCTAGCCCATTTTTCAGATGTCACGGATGGTGCAATGAAAGTTCGTGAGCTTCCATCCTCGCGTGAAGCGAGTTGCCGACCACTGGTAAAGAGTGGTAAAGCTCGAAAGAAATCCAGAGATTTTCCCTCTGGGAGGTTAAACTTGAATCGATTAAATGGTACAAAACCCAAGTTTCCCTCGACTGTCTGTGAAGACACTTGGTTCATAAAAGAACCACCTACCGATGGATCTTTCCGTAAAATGGAAGATTCACCAACAGTTATTGAGGAAGGTAATTCCACCTCGGATGCCTGTGAAGGCATTTGATCTTTAGAAATATCATCAACCACTCTTATGTTCCGTGAAATGGAACTCAAGATAGTTGCTCCCATCAATTTAACCTTATTTACATTTTCACTCATTTGACAAGGAAGAATTGTTTCAATAATAGTTGCAGTTACCTCAGGTTCATTTGGTTTACTTCTTTTAGAATGAGGTAGAGCTGCTGATGTAACTAACTCCTTATGTGGTGCTACTGAGGAAATATCTCCCTCAAAAGTGTTGATGGCTGATCGTTTAAGTGACAATTGAGGTGTAGGAGTTTGTTGTATTTGTGTTTGCATTTGTAGAATGGGCTCTTCAACCTGTGTTAGAGTCAGTGGGATTTCCTGCTCTTGGTCGGGTATGATGGCCACTAGGGGCTGTAGAAACTGTATTTCCTGTGACACAACAGGGAATACAGAGGTTGGAATAGCAAGGATTGAAATATTACCTTGTCGTATACCTGCTCTCACTGGTCTTGGTAACAATGGAAGTGAGACAGTCTTTAGATATTCAGTTAGGACTGTAGGCACATCCGTATAGTTCTTTTTGCTTATATAATTAATTACATTCGTCTTCATGTAAGAACATTCCACCTTTCGACCATTTTCCAAGCGTACCCTGTCTTTATCATTCAAAAAATCATTTAATATTAGCTGTAGAAACCTTGGATATAGACATTTGACATTTTGAGTCCGAACATCTCTTCTTCCCAAGTGTTTCATCTTTAAAATGATTTGACCAAGCACTATTTTTCCAAAATTAATCCTCAAATTATTGGCGACCGCATACCCTATTTTTTGAATAAATTCAGGTATTCGATCTTGATTTGTTCTATCTGAGGAAAAACATGGTTAAGAGTGTGAAAGAAGAAATTCCAGTACTGGGTTAAAAACGTTCTAGAAAGATTACCAGTATTGAAATTTCCATCTTGGTACCTTATAAAACGAAAGAACATTTCAATCTGTTCAGGTGTAGGATCAGAAACAAGATTTTCCATAGGAAAATGAAGAATTCGATTAACATCTCGTTTAGTGACCCGAATCGACCTACCAAACAGTCGATATGTGATTGCACACCCGTCCTGTCCAGAAGTGTTAACCGCACTGCAATATAATTCACGCAATGCATCATGGTTAAGCTGCACTGGTGTAACTAAAGCATAGCGAATTAATGAATGTTCATTCAGAAATTGTGTCCAAGCCCGAAATTGCTCATCCAGAATGGTTTCGATTTGCTGAATGGAAATAGGATTAACTTTAGCAATTAAAAAGCTTCCCTCCAATGCCATTTTCAAAACTTTGAGGAAATTCAAAAACAAGGGTTAGTTTTTATAAAGGATAATGTATAAAGCAAGAATATGAAATCCGATCTAAAAACCACCAGCTAGATTGAAAGATCTTTTCGATCAAAGCTCGAAATATTCAGCAATTGTGTGTATATGCTCTGTATGTATATCTGAAAAATGATGATGTTAAACACAAACAAAAACTCATCATTTATAAGGTTTCAAGGATTAGTGGGTTAGGTGTGATAGTGACAGGTTATGTTGAAAAAATAACACCGCTCAATAATTTCTCACCTAACAACCTAATTAGCCGAAAAACATCTTATCACCGAAACCTGTCAGCCGAAAAACATCTTATCACCGAAACCTATCAGCCTATACACATATACACATATTTAACACTTCTAATTATTATGGATTTAAAAATAATCACGTAGTAAATCAAGAATTAATCCACAATAATCAGATAAACTCACAATTAAATAGACATAAAATTAACAAAATATCATTAATTGATATATGTCAATAAAATATTTATTTAATTATGCTACAATTTATTTTAATAATCAAGTATCAGAATAGGTGAGATCCAATCTTGAATTGCTTCAGTCATGATATCAATTATTAAAATAAATATCGAGTACACAAGTATTAAACAAAGATATAGCATGCAAACATGTTAATACTCAAGTATCGCTTCATTCGATATCTCCAGGAAAAATCATGCAGATAAGCAAATAAAACAAACAGAATCTAGAGAATGAAATTCACTGACTGCAACTAATTGTACACACATTTTAAAAGATCATGAGAAATTTAACATACCAAGCTCACTTACCAACCTTGAAAAGGTTGCTTCATCCAAAGCTTTAGTAAAAATGTCTGCCAACTGTTTTTCACTAGGAACAAAATGCAGTTCCACAATGCCTTCAATCACATGCTCCCTGATGAAATGGTATCTGATGTCTATATGCTTGATTCTAGAATGCTGCACTGGATTCTGTGATATTGCAATTGCACTAGTGTTGTCACAGAAAATTAGGATCTTTTCAACTTTAACTCCATAGTCAAGTAGTTGATTTCTCATCTATAGAATTTGTGCACAACAACTCCCAGCTGCTATGTATTCAGCCTCTGCAGTTGAGGTAGATACTGAGTTCTGCTTCTTACTGAACCATGAGACAAGCTTATTTCCCAAGAATTGACAAGTTCCTGTGGTACTTTTTCTATTCATTTTGCAACCTACATAATCTGCATCTGAGTAACCAGTTAGATCAAAACCAGAATCTCTAGGGTACCAAATGCCAAGGTTTGGTGTTCCCTTGAGATATCTGAAAATCCTTTTAATAACTACTAGGTGAGATTCCCTGGGATCAGCTTGAAATCTAGCACATAAACATGTACCAAACATAATATCAGGTCTACTAGCTGTTAAGTATAAAAGAGATCCAACCATGCCCCTATAGCTTGTTATGTCCACCTTCTTTTCCTTAGTATTCAGTTCAAGCTTGGTGGAAGTGACCATGGGTGTTTTTGCAGAAGAGCAAGCTGCTAAATCAAACCTTTTTAAAAGATCATAAATGTATTTTGTTTGACTTATAAAAATTCCCTCATTCACTTGTTTAACTTGTAAACCAAGAAAATAAGTTAATTCACCCATCATACTCATTTCATATCTACTTTGCATGAGTTTGGCAAATCTCTTACAAAGTTTCTCATCTGTAGACCCAAATATTATATCATCTACATAAATTTGGACAAGTTTCATAGAGCCATTGACATTTCTATAAAAGAGAGTTTTATCAACAGTACCTCGAATGAAGTGATTCTCTATAAGGAACTGTGAGAGTGTGTCATACCAGGCTCTAGGTGCTTGCTTCAGGCCATAGAGTGCTTTTAGTAGAAAGAACACATATTCTGGAAATTCTGGATCTTCAAAACCAGGCGGTTGACTAACATACACCTTCTCCTCCAGAATACCATTCAGAATTGCACTCTTGACATCCATTTGATAGACTTTGAAATTGGCATGCGCTGCATAGGCCAGGAAGATCCTTATTGCTTCTAACCTTGCCACTGGTGCAAAGGTTCTTCAAAGTCAATTCCTTCCTCTTGACAGTAGCCTTTAGCCACTAATCTAGCTTTATTCCTTGTGACTATGTCATTCTCATCCATCTTGTTCTTGAATACCCACTTAGTGCCAATCACTGATTTCTTTAAATTTGGGTACAAGTTTCCATACTTCATTTCTTTCAAACTGGTTTAGCTCTTCTTGCATTGCTAAAACCCAGTCTGGATCCAGAAGAGCATCTTCAACTCTCTTAGGTTCCTCTTTGGATAGAAAATTGCTATACAAGCATTCTTCTTGAGTTGCTCTTCTGGTTTGGACCTTTGTATTAGGATCTCCAATGATAAGCTCAAATGGATGATCCCTGGTCAATTTTCTTTGTGGTGGTAAGTTTGACCTTGATGAAGTGGCTTCATTTTCTCTGTGTTGATCATTGTGACTTGTTGTTGAGTTTTGACTGTGAGAAACTCCCCCTGAGTGTATGGCCCTCGAGATTGATGGAGTTCTTGCAGATTCATCAACAGATGCTTCTCTTTGATTTTATACAGATGCTTCAAATTGATTTCCAACTAATGGTGCAAGTTGCTCTTCAACAGGTGGTTCATTCAGCACTTCAACTGATGATCCTTGTCTGTTTTTCACTCCATTTGATCTCCATTCTTCATCATCATCTTCACTTTCTTCACCACTTCTCTCATTCTCAAATGAGAGAGACTCATGAAAACCCTCATCTACTAGACCAGATATTTTCTTGTCATCAAAGACAACATGTATGGACTCTATTACAATGTTTAGTCTTAGGTTGTAGATTCTATAGGATTTTCCAGCTGAGTATCCAACAAAGATAGCTTCATCTGCCTTTGAATCAAATTTTCCAAGATGCTCACCATGATTTTTCAGTACAAAGCATTTGCATCCAAAGACATACAGAAAGTTGATTATTGGTTTCTTGCCTTTGAAAAGTTGATAAGGTGTCATGCCTTTTGCTTGATTGACCAAAGAAATATTCTGAGTGTAGCATGCAGTGTTTATAGCTTCTGCCCAGAAGTATGTTGGTAGCATAGACTCTTCAAGCATTGTTCTTGCAGCTTCAATTAGAGTTCTGTTCTTTCTTTCCACTACACCATTTTGTTGAGGAGTTCTTGGATAAGAGAATTCTTGGATAATTCCTTCTTCTTCACAAAACTCTCTTATTACATAATTCTTGAACTCAGTTCCATTGTCACTTTTGATTCTCCTTACTTTGAGTAAAGGATTGTTGTTGACTATCTTGATGTGATTTATAATGACTTCACCTGCCTCATCCTTAGAGTGCAGAAAGAATGTCAAAGAGAATTTTGAGAAATCATCAATAATGACAAGATAGTATTTCTTCTTTGAGATTGACAACACATTGACTGGTCCAAAGAGATCCATGTGAAGTAGTTGCAAGGGTTAATCAATTGATGACATTGATTTGAAAGAGGCCTTCTTCTGCTTCCCTTTCTGGCATGCATCACACAATCCATCCTTGGAGTACTCCAATTTTGGAATACCTCTAACCAAATCCTTCTTTACCAACTCATTCATTGCTTTAAAACTCAAGTGTGACAATCTTTTGTGCCAAAGCCAACCTTCATCTACACTTGCCTTGCTGAGAAGACATGTAGTCATGTTTGCATTTGTTGAATTGAAGTCAGCAATGTACACATTTCCTCTTCTATTGTAATAACCCAAATTTCTGTACTTGAGAAAAAATTTCATTTTATGGATGAATAGTGATTTACATGGATGAATAGTAAAATTATGGATGAATAGTGATTTTTGAGGATTAAGAAATTTTTAATGTCACTCTATGTATGGGATATGAAATGGATATTTCGAAGTTATATTAGTGATCTACGATGTAAATGAGTGTATGTAAACGCGATCGGAATTCAGAAATTCCAAACTTTATTTTTATGAAAAATTTGACCGAGCAGTAAAGAGCATATCAATGCGAACAAGACAAGTGAATTATTATATCAAGGATTCAAGGATTAAATTTTTATTAATTATGATTTGAGGATTTAAAATGAAAACCTTCGAGTTAGAATAACGAACGTTCTAGGAATCACTAGAACTTTATAACGATATTAAGCGATAAAGCGAACGCGAAACAAATTATGGATTAAATACGTAACGAGATTGGAAACCATACATTAGCATCTAGGATTTATTATTAAGAGAATTGGTGGAAAGAAATCAAGAAAAGAAAAAGAAAAAGAAGTGATGAGGTGTGTGAACAAGAGAGAGAGACAACAAGGCAACACATCACCACCATTCTAACAAACCACACAAGCATTAAAAGTGTATTAAGAGAGTGTTAATAGCTGCTATGTATCACAAATAACAAACAAAATCATTTACCAACTAGTCAAAGAAGATTAAAAGAGAGAAATGATCAAGAACACCACAAAACACAAAACCTGTCCAGTTTCTTTCCTGCAGGAAAAACGGGTTCAAAACCATAGCTACCAAGATTAAAATTTGATGTTCTATAGCTTAAAACAAAGCTTATGAAGAGCCCAAGGTGTGGTAAAAATTTGAGAACCAAACTCTTATTTTTCGATTTTATATGAATTTTACAAGATGTGAATGAATACTGATGAATGGTAACTTTCATTGTTTTCTTGTTTTGTTCTTAAGGTTTAAGTTGTATAAAGGCTATCTAAGGCTTGTTAAGTGCTTATAAACACTTGATAGTGTTTCTAGAGCTTCCAAGAAAGTAAAACCCTAACCCACCTTTGAGTTTTATATGAGTTTTTGGTGTAGTTTTGATGTTATAAAAAGATTAGTTCATGTTAGTCGATTTGGTGAATGTTTGGCTTTGTTTTGGTGTGTATAATGATGGGTGCTGGATTTGAGTCTCACCACTGGACTTAGAGTAGTATAATGGATGTTTGTTGATGTTGAGAATGTATGGGTTGCTTGGATGGTTTGTTTGGTGTGTTCGTGAAATGGAAATGTTCGATTTATATCCGCCGTAATGGTGAAATTTCTTTAGGTCATAGAAACAGTTATACCCGAGACCTTAAAATAATTTCTGGACTTACCACTGCCTATGGTTGTAAGGATATGGTTGTCTAGTTTATTTTTCCGCAAGAATCGCATTAAAAGAGTTTACGGTTTATGAGATATGACCATTTTAGTGAAAGTTGTTCGAGGGATGGAACTACAAAAATGTACCTACTATTGAGGCTATGATTGAGACCCTTAATAGTCGATACATAATATGAAATTTTGAGGATAAATACTAAGTTTAGTTAGAAAGGTTTTTGTGAAGGTTTCGAGTTAAAAACATTATTTTCCGATTTTATAAAAATGCGTCGGCCGAGATTGCGCGAGTGAAAAGCCCTTAAAGGAATAACACTATTCACTAAGTCAACCACTGCCCTGTTTTGTAAAATTCCGAAAAATAGGTCTTCTGACTAGAGCCAAATCTTGAGTAGGTTACCTTCTAGACATGTCTAGATCGTGCACGTGAAAACGATGCGTCATTTGAGTTAACGGTTATCGAGTTATGAAGGTTTTAGTAAAAGCGGTGCAAATAGTAAAAATCCGCAGTGGACTCAACTTTGAAAATACATTTTACCCATCTAGACCCGTTTTTTCGAATCAATATTTTTATGATAAATATTAAAAATACCAAAGATGATTTTAGGAGTGGTTTCGTATTTAAATACGTTTCCAGTGATTTATAAAAAGTGTTGGAGTGCGAGTCAAGGAATAGTAATTTTCAGGAAAGTCAACTCTAGAGGTGCTACTTTGACCATCCGTTTTGGCTAAGTTAAAAGAGGAATTTCGAGATGACTAAAACACGAGACTTGCTAAGAACTATCAAGGCAACATATTGGTGTAAAGAACGAGGTTATAAATGGTTAAGTATAACTTGAATTTGAGGAACGCTTTCGGACTAAACTTGTGACTTAAGTGTTTATCGATTAACATGGACTTAGTACGAGTCTAGAGGGACCCCTTAGTGCCTTGTTTGTGATTGACTTAAGTGTCTGAGTATTGAGTTATAAGTGGATCGTATAGGGGATTAATCACGTGTTTTCTTGACTTTGTTTAGATTGTCGGATTCTACTACGAGCCTCTGCTACATCCAGCGTACCAGGCAAGTTTACTAATTCATACTCTATTCAGAGTATTTATATATTTAAATGCATAAGTATGCTAATTAAGTTTTCGATCCATAAATTACAAGTATTCTATCTAGTTGTCAAATTCCGATATTGATGAATTAAACGCATATATTTTATTTATTATTCAAACTGTTCATCCGGTAATACAGATGATAGTCGTATATCTTAGGGTGAGGAGGCGTACTGTCACAAGTAATATAGATAAAATCGAGTTCGTTCCGCAGAGATCTGGTATAGGTTTTAATTCAGTAGATGTACTTATGCAACAATGTATGGTTTTAACTCACTGCTAAGACAATTAACTAATTAGGATTTTTTATTATCTAATTTAAACTAAGATGCAAATTATCAAACTAAAAATTAATTAACTAAAGTGATTTAAACTGATTTATATATATGAGAATAAACATGGGATCCTAACTTCATTATCTACTTCACTTAGAGTCGACGCCTTTAATCAATGCATGTGATGGTTTTGATATCTGATCAGACAACACGAAACAAGTATAAGCTACATCTCGGTATACTAACACCAAACTACGCATACATCCACAAAATAGATAGAAGATGAATAGACAGCAATTATGTTTAGACCCTATATCTCTATAAGATTTGAAAACATAACGGTTGAAAAACAAATTGTCTATTAAGATCACATAGGGCAGCATAATATCTCTATTTACGCCACAAATCATGATGTTAAAACATCAACCTATCCTATGCTAGCATGGCAAGTTCTAAATCTCAAGATCCACTCTCGTTTCGCAAGAGATTAACAATTCAATTTAAATGTTAGCTACACATCTAAAAGCATTAAGATTAACCATACGAGGATATCAAGAATTCACCATATATAAATCTTTAAAGCAATCAAACTACTAAGCTACATAGATAAATCCGTTAGAATCCCATGACAACGATTAGTTCATAATCGAACCGTTCGTCACCATGGGATTTGATGAAGACATGGTATTAAAGAAGATATGAATAAAAGAAGTAATATTAAATAAACGTAGAGTTAAGAAAATAAATCTAAAATCCAGAATACGCCTAAGAAAAGAATACAAAAGATGAAGTAGATCATGATCCGTTGCTTGTCACGAGCGTTGAATCCTTCTCTCCTTTTCTCTCTTGCAATTCTATGTTATGCTATGTAATTTATATGTAATGATACAAATTACAATGGTAGGATGTGTTTAAATAGGCTCTAGAAGTCTTGCCCAGCAAGAAATTCCCCAAAATAGAGTTAAAATAGAATTTCTGCAGAATACGTTTCCTAAACTGATTCTGTTTTGAAGGAAAATTCGTAGCTGACTTTTCTTCATTATTTCTGGACCGTTCCAGTTGTAATTAGACATCTGGACCACTTTAGAATGATAGAGAATCTCATTAGCTTCGCGTGGACTGTAAGATCGTCCAAAACGGACTTGTAGAACTCAAGATATGGCCAAAACAGTGAAAAGGGGCAAATCAGTAATTTTTCAGCATCGCGCGCGCACAGCCTGCGCGCCACAGGCGCAGCCTGCGCCTCCTCCTACTGCATTCCGCGCAGGCCTCGCCCGTCTCGCCGTTTTCTGCACCGTTTCTTCATCTTTTCCTTCCGTTCTTTTTGCAAATGTTTCCGTCTTCAATTCCCTAGCCTTGAAATCCTCATGATAACTCACAACATGACTCCACTCTTCATTCTTGAGCTCAAATTCAACTCCAAAATCGACGGAAACATCAACCCTAATTGACATTCTTGAAAACCTGCACACTTAAGCAAAACACATCAAAACTACAACAAACTTGAGACCAAGTCAATCAATTTAAGCCGTATTGAAGCGATCCAAGTGGATATGAAATCCACTTATCAAACCCCCAAACTTAAACCGAAGCTTGTCCTCAAGCATAAACAAATAAACTGTATACAACTAACTAGTACCACTTCCGTAGGTGATCACGGTTGCATTTGGCATATGAAACAAGCCCTTTAAACCCCTAGGCAGCCCTAGTGGACGAGTGAGGTCTCGTGAGGGCCTATAGCGAATGTACCCGCAAAATCCATCTAACTAAACAATGCAAAAACAATGCAATGCATGAATGCAACTAGTATGAAAATGCAACGATCCCCTACAAACTCACCAAAACCAACTAGCAAGCAAATATCTTAGAGAATGCAACTAAATCCAAACAGAGCTCGACTAAGTCCCCGTATACTAACATTACATGAACAGAAACGTGCGTGTATGCGATGCTCAT
This sequence comes from Saposhnikovia divaricata, assembly GCA_036435485.1. Classification (NCBI taxonomy): domain Eukaryota; kingdom Viridiplantae; phylum Streptophyta; class Magnoliopsida; order Apiales; family Apiaceae; genus Saposhnikovia; species Saposhnikovia divaricata. Next base: position 61,865,913 of record CM071594.1, read on the forward strand.
CAGATATACTCCTAAAACTAGATCAAAACCATACTCATTCTTCGCCAAGACAATCACAGGTTTATAAATAGAATAGACGGTAAACACTTCATAACCTATAAACACCTCCATCATCATTCACGTTAGACAGGAATTCATGCTTTATTATTAACAACAACTACGACACATAATATACAAGCATGCTTATTTAACCGTGCAATGGATGAGACCCCAAAAGGCTTATACAATAATACCCACGTAGTGAGCGTTAGGTTAGTGGATCCCAGACTTTAAAAGCCTTAGGTCACTAGGCACAAAGTCCCCTAGAACTTAATTGCTCGAGTATTAAAGAGCTCACCCTGGTTAATTTTGCATATAAACATTCACATATATTTTTTCTTTCTTTTTTTTCCTTTTTTTTCTTTTTTTTTTATATACACAATCTGGAATGAGAATTCTCAATTCCAACCCTAGACTACTCATATAAATATGAGCCGGCTACTAGCCATTTGACACCTAACTTTTATTGACAACTAGCATGAAATCCCTGGTTTCCCCCAAACTTATACTTAAGTGTCCCTACGCCATCAAGGGAATAACGAAAATTCTAAATATAAACAAGTGATTAAATCTCAAAACAACCAAACAAGCATGACCTCAACCTAGCCCAAAAGCAAACGATGAGACTGTGTAAAAATTTTGTTTCTGTAACATGCAAGCCAATTTCATAGGAACTATAAATCAACCCTTTGATTCATCATTACCACACTCAATAAGACATCTACCTTCCAATCAAAATTAGCTCATCTTAAGGGATCATGAAACATGCATGCCATGAAATGCAACTAATATGAACTCACATACAATACAAAAAATAAAAACAGAATGTCCTATATGAAACAAACGTAGATAACACGAACAAAACATGAATGAACTACCACTAACATGCAAAATATGACATCTATATGAACACAATGATACATAATCACAAATAACTACATATACACTACTCATCCCCCAAACCACCCCTAAACTTGAAAGATTCAATGTCCGCATTGAATGGAGTAAATACGAGGAATAATAGAACATACCTACTCATCGGAATCACATGGGTTGCCTCCCACGAAGCGCTGTCGTTAACATCATTTAGCCGAACAAATATGATTCAAATCATGGTGGCTCGAAGATCGCATTCGACTGGTCCTTATCAGAAGGACCATTCACCCATTGGTTGACAACCTTCTTGCTATCTTCCCACATCTTTTCTAAATCTAACTTTACCTTGACTCTTCCTCCAATCGATTTTTTCTTTTTCTTCTTCACACCTCTAAGGTGTTTATGCATCACAGTTGATTGATAAGAACCCTCTTCTACCTCATCATCCATGATCCACCTTCTTAACACATTATCTTGACACACTTTAAAAATCACTAATTCATCATCCAAAAGTACATACTTCAAGTGTGGTGGAATTTTCCCAAGCTTCACATTCAAGAGATTTGCAGTAGAAGAATTTTCAGCTATACTTTTCTCAAGCATCTTGGCTGATTTAGAACTCTTGAAGGAATTTAAGTCACAATCCACTTCTTGGACAGACAACTCAAGGGGAACACTAGTGCAATGCTCAAGCGTGTGCGTAATCAATTCATCGGCAAAAGATTTCACACTAAAACAACTTTCTGGATCAGCTGACAACTTCATAGGAGAAAACACATTAAAAGTTACCTGATCATCTTGCACTTGCATGGTTAGCTCTCCCTTTTCAACATCAATAAGGGTCCTTCCTGTGGCTAAGAATGGTCTTCCAAATAGTAGAGGAATATCCTTGTCTTCCTCTATATCAAGCACAATGAAATCCGTAGGAAAGATAAATTTACCAACCTTCACAAGAACATTCTCTACAATTCCCCTTGGATAAACATATGTTTTGTCTGCAAGTTGTAACTTCACCGAAGTAGGCTTTACCTCTCCAACTCCAAGCTTCATAAAAATAGACAGAGGCATCAAATTAATGCTGGCTCCCAAATCACACAATGCTCTCCCAAAATTTTATGTACCAATAGTGCACGGGATAGTGAAGCTTCCAGGATCCTTAAGCTTTGGCGGTAGCTTCTTCTGCAGAATAGCGCTACATTCTTCAGTCAATGCCACTGTTTCGAATTCCTCCAAGCTTCTATTTCTCAAAAGAATGTCCTTCATAAACTTGACATAGCTCGGCATCTGCTCCAATGCTTCAGCAAAAGGAATATTAATGGACAACTTCTTGAAGACCTCCAAAAACTTCAGAAATTGCTTTTCTTGACTTTTCTACAAGCGACGAGGAAATGGAGGAGGTGGATAAATATGTTTTTCTGGTGTCGGTGCTTTAACTGGTTCATCTTTTCTGGATTCTTCATGCACCAACTCTTGAGGCTTTTCATTAGACTCAGATTCCTTGATAACCTCTTCATCAGCTTTCCTTAAGTTCCCCTCAATCTCTTTACCACTTCTTAACGTTACTGCCTTACAAGTCTCCTTTCGCTCATTCTTTGGATTTGGCTCGGTGTCACTAGGGAGAGTACCTTGTGGCCTGTACAATAAAGCATTAGCAAGCTGGCCAATCTGGTTCTCCAACGTCTTGAGAGATACTGCCTGGCTTTTAACCATCAACCTCAACTCATCCAATTCAGAATTTTCGTTAAAAGATTGAACAGCATTCCCTTGAAATTGTAGCTGCTAAAATCCCGGAGGTTGGAATGGTTGCCTTGGAGCATACTGCTGCTAATAGCCTTGATTGAATGGCCCCGCTCCATATTGCTGATAAGGCTGTTGAGGTTGTTGAGCACCTTGATTGTTGCCCCAGCTGAAATTAGGATGGTTCCTGTTGTTCGGATGATAGGTGGTTGGAACTGGTGCAGTAGGTCTCTGAAAATTACTCACAAACTGTGCTAATTCAGAAGAGATAGCACACTGATTTGTCTCATGTGCGCCCGCACATAGCTCACAAACACTAGCCACCTACTGTACTCCATAATTGGTTAAAGAATCCACCTTCATAGTCAAAGCTTTCAACTGAGCTACTATAGCCGTAGCTGCATCAACTTCAAGAATTCCTGCTACCTTGCCTTGTGACAGTCTCTGAGTTGGATTTTGATATTCATTAGCAGCCATCATCTCAATTAGATCATAAGCTTCCTCGTAGCTCTTAGCCCACAGAGCTCCACCTGATGCTGCATCTAGAAAAGGTCTTGACTGTGCTCCTAACCCATTGTAAAAACCGTTGATAACCATCCAATCAGGCATGCCATGATGAGGACACCTTCGAAGCATCTCCTTGTAGCGTTCCCAAGCTTCACACAAAGACTCTCCAGATTGCTGCTAAAATTGAGTTAGCTGGTTCCTTATTGCTGCTGTCTTAGCCATGGGAAAGAATTTGGTGAGAAACTTCTGAGCTAGATCCTCCCATGTAGTAATAGAGCCTGCTGTAAAGAGTGCAACCAGCCCTTAGCTTTATCCCGCAGAGAGAATGGGAAAAGCCTCAATTTGATCGCACCATCCGGCACACCATTAAACTTGAAAGTGTCGTAGATCTCAATGAAGTCCCTGATATGCATGTTAGGACCCTCCGTAGGAGCACCCCCAAACTGAACTGAGTTCTGCACCATCTGAATCGTGCCCGACTTGATTTCGAAAGTATTAGCTGCAATAGCTGGTCTGATAATGCTAGATTGAATGTCATTGATCTTAGGCAAAGAATAATCCTTCAAAGCCTTAGCTGCTGCCGGTAAATCTGCCATCTCTTTTGCTGCTGCAAGTTCTTCTTCTGCCAGTTTACGAGTTTGCAAACGTGTTCGCATACACGTTCAAGTACCTGAAACACTAAGAAACAACAAACTAAGTAAGAAAATCCGAGTCAGTGAATGCTAACGACCACTGATGGCAAGCACATAAAATAAAAACAAAACACCGATGATCTCCGGCAGCGGTGTCAAAAACTTGTTAACATAATATCACGCAAGTATACGTGGTCACAAGTAATATAGATAAAATCGAGTTCGTTCCGCAGAGATCTGGTATAGGTTTTAATTCAGTAGATGTACTTATGCAACAATGTATGGTTTTAACTCACTGCTAAGACAATTAACTTGTTAACTAGCAGCAGTATTTGAGCATGACTGGCTAGATGCATTCATTAAATTCACAAAAGTTTGCATGATGTTAAAAGTGCATGGCATACAATTAGGATGACCACACTGTGCACGATTCTGATGCAGATTATTCATTGTATGTGTGGCAGGCATGGCATGTGCAACAGGAACATTTATGTTAGCTTTACATGCATAAGAAAGATGTTCAGTAGATTTACAGTGATAACATGCTTTCTTTATTCGTTCAGCCTTAACCTCTTTTATGCCTTTTTCTTTCTTACCTTGTTGTTTAACAGCCTTAGCTCCTAATCCTGCTCTAGATTCATCTCTAGGGCAATTGATTTTAACTTGTTTGATAGGAGTTATAGGTTGTGCTTTCTGGAGATCTTCCATCTCAATCTCATATCTAGCTATTAATTCAGTCTCTTCTTCTAATCGAGGAACAAGGTGTTTGAAGATAGGTTTGACAGCTGATTTAAGAGTGCTAGGAATTTCCTTTTTAAGGTCATTGGAACTAGTGTCGATAGGTCTCTTTCCTTCTTTCTTAGATAAGTTAGAATAGTCAAGTCCTATACCTATTCCAGTTATATTCTTAAATGTGCCGTTATCTACATACACTTTACTAGCAGCTAGTTTGTAAGCTTCGCATTTAGTTTCTAACTCAGCTAGGTCGTTCCTAAGACATGCTTCTATTTCTCCCTTAAGGATGAGCTTGTGTTCCAAAGATTTAATAAAGTCTCTTAGGGAAGTATCTACAGTGCAAGCAGCCTCTAACTCTTCCACTTTTGCCTCAAGCATTCTGCTTTTGGTGACAAGTGTTTTCTGTTCCTTTTGAGAAGTGTCTAGGCTTTTGCACAACATATAGATCTCTTCACTAAGAGCCCCGTTCCGTTCCTTATACTCATCAATGGACATTTCTACTTTAAGGGTTAGAACTGGTACCTCTGGTTCCTCTGATGTCTCAGCCATGAGGGCAAAGTTTGCTACATGAGTAACATCTTCCTCATATGAATCATCCCAAGCTCTTCCTTCTGTTACTAATAAAGCTCTTTTTCCGTGTCTTTCCTTCACCAGCGATTCATACTTGCTTTTGAGGGCTTCATATGTCTCTTTTGGATAAGTATGTTTAGGCTTTTTGCAGTCCGTAGAAAAATGTCCAGCTTCACCACAGTTATAGCGTTTGAACTTCATTTTGAAATCCAAAGGAGATTTGTAGCTGGTACTCTTGCCTTTACCTTTGTAGCCTGACGAACTACCACCACCACTAGCAACCCGCTAGTAAGATGAAGAATTTCTCTGAGGTCGGTTGCTCTTTCTGAATCTCATGTTGCTGAACTTCCTTGCCATGTATGCCACGACACTATCGTCCATGTTGTCCAGCTCCTCTTGGGTGAAGTAGTCATCATCACTGTTAGATGTGCACTCGTCATCATTATTATCTTGATGTGGTGCAGGTGATGATTTAGACTTTTCTGCAACTATTGCCTTCTTAGACTCCTCCTCATCAGCAACTAATCCTGATGCAGTTTCTTTTCCTTTTGAATCATTGTCCCATGCTTGATCTTGAAGTGTCTCCAGCTCATAGGTCTTTAGTATTCCATAATATTCTTCCAGAGAAGTTGTATGCAAATCTCTGGTTTCTCTTACAGCGTAGACCCTATGTTCAATGCTCTTTGGCTGGTTCCTCAGATATCTCGTATTGGTCTCAACCATGGGGAGAGTTACACCTCTCAGATTCAAATCCAATACCAACTGACTGAATCTTAGATAGACGTCTGTTATGCCTTCTCCTTTTCTTATCCTGAAGGTGTCATACTCCATATTGAGTATGAGTGTCTTGTTGCTTCTAACCTCTGCAGATCCTTCCATGACAACTTCTATCTTGTCCCAAATCTTCTTTGCTGTAGTCAGACCTTTCACTATGTTGAACATTTCATGATCAAGGGATTCCATCAAGGTTTGTCGTACGGAAGTATCATAAGCTATTTGCTCCTTGTCAGCATCTGAAAAGTCCGATGCCTTTTTAGGCTCAGACCGAGGTGGTATAACCTCCTTTCCTTCCGTATGCTCAGGAATAATCACCATTGGAACAAATTTACCCTTGTCAAGGACTTCTAGATATTCAGGGTTAACTGTCTCTAAGTAGAGTCTCATTCTGAAAACCCATTCTTCATAGTGATCTCGGTTGAACATTGGGATCTTAAATGCATTTTTAGGAGCCATTTCAATTCTGGTCACCAAAAGTTTCTAAGTACCCAAGACTCGGCTATGTAGAATATATATGTAGAACTTCTGCCTAAGTCGAAATTTCTCTAAGTAGAAATTTTTGTTCAAGTCGAACTTCACCAAGTAGAAAATATCCAAGTCGAATTTCTATGTAGAAAATCTCAAGTAGAAACTCTATGTAGAACTTTTGTCCTTGGAATAACTTTGCTGCAGATCACTTTAATATTGAATAAACAATATTATCTCTTTAACACCTTTTTGACTTTTGAGGCTTTACTCACCTAAATTACCTAACCCACGTGCTAGGTACTGAGTATGTTCTGCTATGCTTTCTGCCGTGAATAATGCACATCAAAAGTCCAAAAACACTTTTTTTTTTACTTTTTATCTTTTTGAGAAGGAAATCAAAAAGTTGTTGGGTTGTCTTCTTTAATAAGAACAAATGATGAACACTCAAGAACACCAAATATCAAAGTACCCAGATTAATTCACAAAAATTAATTAAAATACACCCAAGCTAAATAATAACACCTGGAGTATTTAAATAATTTTTTTTCGGATGAGTTTTCCCTACAAACGAATTAAAGCTCACTTTTCTAGAATTTTAGAAAAGTAGATCTAGAAAATGAAAACTCACGATTCTTCTACCAAACACAAGGATCTATGTTTTGTGTGTTAAACATATAGCTCTGATACCAATTGTTAGGTCCAAATGTGTTGTAGAGGGGGGTGAATACAACTTTTCGAATTTGATAAGTAATAAATACGATGCAATAAATGAACACACAGATTCAAGGAATATATGTCTTATATATAACTTGAAGTGGTTGCTACAACATTCATTACAAAGTATAACAGAAGTTCAGAGAGTAGTGAATGATACTAAGCTCTGTGAATACACTCTCTCTCTTTTACATGTGTTTCTCTCAAGAATTTCTCTAATAAAACATTACACAAGTACTTCTACTTATACTACATGTAATCTATGTCCTGTAGTCTTCAAAGACTAAGATATACGTGGCCCAATGATGTCCACATAAATCTTGTCTTATCTTGAAAGCTTGGAAATCTGCCAATCAGAAGATGCCATGTGTCATGTTGAAACTGCACTCTAAGTAGAACTTCTACTTGAGAATTTCTACTTAGCCATCTCGAATTTCTAAGTAGAACTTCTACTTAGAAATATTCTACTTGGTCATCTAGAATATTTAGTACTTAGAAAATATTCTGGTCTTCAACTTGAAACTTCAATGCACATCTTGAACTTGTGATATCTTCATGTCTTCTTTATTCTTCACCAAGCTCTTGAACATGGATCTTTATTACTGACATAAACTTGCTATCAATGTCCTGACACTTGATGCACTGGTCTGGTTCATAAGTGACTAGTCTTGATAGTGTTTTTGCTTCTTGAATAAATTACCATATTCAATTAGTAATGTGGCTTTCCAATATTAGCTTTCCTTCTTGTTCACTTGAAATCAATTTGTCTTATTGATACTGATAGTTATGATCTTGATTCTTGGCTTTTCAAATCACTGAGGCATGAACAACTTTGACTTGAACTTCTCTCAATGATTTCTTCTTGGCTTGATCATAGTTAACATGTTGAATTGTATCAATTACCTTGTCTTCATTTAGTGTTGATTTCTTTGTGGCTTCTTGTTCTAGATTGTCTTCTGGTTAAGTATCTTTTCCTTTAGTTGAGTTACATTAGTTATAGTGTTACAAGTTTACACACTCTGCCTTTCAATCTCCCCCTATTTGACTATCTAACAATGACATTCAAATTAATGAAGGATAACTCAACTAAACAATGAGACGAGAAAAGATAACTAACATTAAAGTCTTGAATAATTTACAATTGAAATGTACTTGGAAAACAATACAAAGAACTTAAACTAGAAACAGAATTCGAACTTCGAATTAAAGATCATTTGAGTAATTCCTATCACCTGGATTATTTCATACCTTTTAGTCAAACTTATATCACCTTATTGGATCCACTCTGAGGTGAATTTTCCTCAAGTGAGTTAAAGCAACCGAAAGACATGAAGTTTTTCTAACTTCAAGTTCACACCACTCTGACCTTTAATCCTAATTCCGTTTCCTCTTCCTAGCTTCAGCAGCTTGGCGCTTCTCCTCTTTCTGCTCTCTGCGCTTCTCTTTTTGCCGCTGTTCTTTCTTATATAATGGATCATGAAGCTGCTTCCACCTAGCATTCAATAAACTTACTGCTTCCATTTCTAGAGGATTCTTTGGCTCTGGATAAGGATGTTTGAAAAGCCTTCTGAGTTTGTCCACTTCCTGAGTAGTCCTGATCTTTGGAATGTCCTCAAAGTTCTTCATTATGAGCTGAGGTTTCTAATGTGCTTTATCAGCTTTAAACTGACAATAGATCATATTGGGGTAGCCCTTGACATGGTTAGTATTGTGGACACTAGCCGCATCTCGCTCCATCCGCTTCTTTTCCACCACTACCTCAGACAAGTAACTCATGAGTCTCTGTTTTTCTTCCACATACTCATTCTCCACTTCGTTCCATTTGAACACATATAAAACTCTCTCCAGAAATGCAGCATCTTGAGTCTGTAACAGCCATGTTCTACTCATATGCAAGAGTGTTTGATTCTGGTCTGCGTCTATGAATGCCAAGGCATCAGCTGTGTCATCGACATATGCGTGTGTCCAGTATACACTATCTCTTCCTGGAACACCAACTGCCTCCCTTATCTCTCCTTGTTCCAGTGTTCCAGACAGAAGAGTCAGAGCTTCATCTACATTTTTCATTGCTTGAAGAATATTCCATTTCTTCTCCATTAGCTCCGGCTCAACCTTCACATTATCTAGAGGGTTTGGAGCAATAATATCACACTTCCATATTTCATTGCTCTTCTTGAATATGATTCTTTCAATGACCTTCACCGATGTTTCTTTAATTTCAGAGTAAAACCCCTTACTCATCATTTGTCTACAGACAGCTTTTGAGAGATTCCACTGAAAGATCCATTAATCATTTTCTTCCATACTTACCCTCTTCATCTTCCCATCTACTACCATTCGGACAACATCAGGATATGCTGAGAATTCTGGACCCTTGTCCTCTGCTAGCTGCATTAACCGATCCCTATACAGAATGCTGAGCTCCTCAGATTGAGAGTATTGAATTTTTGTTGCTAGCAAGAACAACTCTGACGCAGATCTTCTCGCGATGAATTGATCATCCACATACAGGAAAGACGTCGGGATTCCTTCTACTAAAGACAAGATAACCTGCCACTCCTTAAGCATCGCATTGTATCCAACCCTGACTTTCAAAATTATGCTCTTCAACACACTTATGTAGTTCACAGTCAGTGGATTCTGCATGTTCAAGTTATAGAACAAGTCATCTGCCTCCTTGTTGTTAACTCCTTTCGCACAATGTCCCATCAAAATCTTCCTTGCATCATCCCACTTTTGTCCAATCCTTCTCTTGTCCAAATCAACTTGAGGATCAGCTAGCCTTGCAAGCTCATGATCATACTGCTTCCCTTTGAGCTCTACTTTCTTTTCAAGGAACGCAGCATGTTCTTGCATCAACTTCATTTTATGGAACTGAGCTTGTTCCAAGGCTAACTGTTGAGATTTCAGAGTCTCCTCATCAACAGGAATTTCTTCAGGATTTCCGGAAGACATCCCAGCACCTCCACCTTGTTCCTTCAAAGATCTATTTATTACATGTGCTAAAGATACGTCCTCCATGTCAGAGTCTGAATCAAGTACCTCATGTACTTTTTCTTGATGATGACTCAGGTCAATGAATGGTTCATCTTGCTCAACCATCCTCGCCTTACCCTTTCTCTTCCCCAAAGCCTCTTCATGACCAACCAGCTCACTTTCTTTTTCTTTGACAAGATCAGCCTGTTCTTCAATTTCTTCGATTTGAACTCCCTGCTGTCTCGTCTCCTTTCCACTCTCCCCCTTAGGTGAGTTATCCTGAACACCACCTTGCTCTCCAAAGCCACCAGCAGCATAGGAACCACCAAAACCAGAACCGGAGGCTCCAGCTCCACCAGCACCACCAGCACCATCACTGGGGGGAGGTTGATTGTATTGCGACTCGAAACACTCTGGGAGCACAAAACTCCTGAATGCAAACATCATTTTACTGATTGTATGCATTGTAGACTCCATTGCTCCCATTCTTTCATTCAGAGTGCTTCCCAAGACACCACCAGCATGGCCTAAGTCATTGACCTTGTTTGTCAAGACATCGAATGCTGTAGCTTGACTTGCCATTCGTGCTGCGTAGTCATCAAGAGCCCTTTGATTATCTCCAATATTGATCCCTAACTGCCCCATCGATTGCCCGAACTGCCTCATTTGATCTTCCATTGATGTCATACGTGTGTCAAGATTTTGAATATTAAGGGACGGTGTTTGGCTTAGATGACCTCGCTCTAATACTGGTTCTGATAGTATTTGGCGCTCGGTTTCGGGCCTTAAAAATGAAGGTCCCTCTCTCCCTAAACGCTCACACACACTCCCTGTCTCACGCTCGTGTATGTCTTCAATAATAGATCCAAAATAAGAAGTAGTACCTGCAGAAACTGGATAAGAAAAATAATTTGCAGTTATGGGATCTGTTCCTGTTGTTTCCTGAGTTGGAATCTCAGGCTGAGAGGCTGCAAAGTGTTCTTGTACAACATCAGAACCGACCATCTTTGCAGCATCAGTACGTACCGGTGAAGGTACTACTGAAGTTCGTAAAGCGTCATGTCCTTTTGAAGCAACAGTATCTTCAAAAGGTACAAATTCCTCACCAAAATCCCTATGTGCAGACTGTGCAAGGGGAGAACCACTCACGTGAGTTGGAGTGGTTGAGTGCGACACACTAGGTTTGGACTGGGCTTTTGAAGTGGCAGCATGAAAAATTTTGGCTTTCTTCCGAATAAGTGGCTGCACTTGGGGTCACTCTCAGAATCATTTCCTAAATCTACAGGTGCTGGCCTTTTAGCTTCCGGCAACAGAGGTGAAAGTGAATAAGACTGTGTGTCAGACTCAGAAATATAGCTCTCACCCTGGGATAGATCCTGCGGGCTAGCAGTCTTTTGGGTCACGGAATCAGATATATAGGAAGAGGTTTGAGTAGTATGCAGAGAGAGATTACCTTCTTCATTACCTTGTTCATCATCACTTTGCTCATCAGGAATCCCTTCAAATGCTTCAGCATGAGCAGACGGATTCTAAGCATATGACGATACTTGCGATGGTTCCGCCAAAGTAGTAACTCCTGCATCATACGTAAGCCACAGTTGAATGTTGTCAGGAATTGACATCGCTTTACCTTGATGTTTATCCTGATTGGCAATTGTAGTAAGTGACTTAGTGCCCATCCCTAGCGGTGCAGATGTTGGACTTCTGGCAAATCCCTGTCGAACAGCAAGAGCATCCCTCGGTACTAAATGATTAATAAGCATTTGTAAGAAACGAGGATACCAGCATACAACATCAGTTGTAGTAAGGTCTCTGCTTGCAGGAGATCCCATTGTAGCCACTATCTCGGAGAGAACTATGCATCCATAATTGATATCCAGTTCTCGTGCTAGGGCAACTCCAAAGATTTGCATGGGAATTGGAATCTGATGATAATCTCTTTCGCGTGCCCGAAAACATCTTGTGATGGCCTCGAAAAAGTAATTCCATTCCACATGAAACAATTGTTTCTGGACATTTCCAGTGATCCGGCCAGTCGGAGGATAACATCCTATTTCTTCAAAGAATGTGAGGCGTTCTGCCGCTGTAGGTTCGGGATCATAAACAGCTTTGACCGGGAATTTCAGAACCCTGTTGAAAATTTCCTCTGTCTCCTCATATTCTTGACCCGCCAAGGTAAACATGAAACCATAGGGGGTAGATTTGCTCCCAAAGGTAACCGCACTAGTCCATAATTGCTATAAAGCATCATGTACCAGTGTGGGTTTAGCAGTAAAAGCGAAGCTAGCCTTGGAGTACAAATTAAGAAATCGTACCCAAAACTTAAAGCGCGGGAGTTGATCACCAATTTCCGTAGAGATGTTCCAAAAATTATTTTTGGCAAGTGAAAATTGGTGAGCCATTTTAATTAAATGTTTTTCCTTAATAAATGTGATATTTTTTGTTTTTGAAAAACAAGCAATTAAAGAATCCAAAGTTATAGCCCTTTTAATTTATCGAGAAGACCAAAAGTCACTCTGAGAAATTAAACTACGGGATATAAACAATAGCCAATTACTAAATCTGTAATAGTCAATGGAGATGTATATGCGTGTGTGTATATCAGTGAAATCGTGTGTGTATATATATAGAGAATAGGGAAATCGTGTGTATGAACAGTTACACAAACACACAAACACTTGATGTTCGTGTGTATATATATTCGTGTGTATATGACAGACACACAAACATAGAGATTAATGATCACACACAGATAATAGTAGTCTAAAATTGGCAGTAATTCGTGGTCTGTATGAGTTTAATCACAAAAACAACGAATAGTGGTTTGTAATTTTGAAATCGCCTTGTTTTTGTGTGGAGGCTGCTGTAAAAGTGAAATTAGGTAAAAGTGAAAGAATCATCGAGTTAGAGATGTATATATAGACATGATTGTGAAATGACAAAAGTGACCCTAAAAAGAGTGAAACACTAAGTACATACAGGGAAGACCTAAGTCGAACATTATCTCGAACATTAAGTAGAACTTCGAGATGAAGTTCGAGATAGATGCTAACTCGAACAAACACACTTGAACCATGTAAGCAGCAAAAACTACCAGGGAAACCTATCTCGAACTTCAAGTCGAAATTCGAAATAAGTTTCGAGTTAGGAGTTAACTCGAAAAATCCCTGTAACCAACTGAGAATTCTATCTCGAACATCAAGTCGAAATTCTTAGAATTGGATCTTTTCAAAATATCCCCTCAAGTGGAACCTCATCTCAAACTTCGAGATAGACCTTATCTCGAATATTTTGAAGATGGAACTAGGCATACTGGTAACTCGAACCCGAAGTCGAGTTTCGAGATGAAGTTCGAGATAGACACTAACTCGAAAATCTTCCCAGACTTAGAATTTTCAAAACTTCACTCCGGAAGCTCAAATCGAAATCCAAGTCGAATTTCTAGATGAGTTTCGAGATAGAAACTAACTCGAAATTTTGAAGATACTTAGATTTCTCAACAATTAAATTTCCAAATTAATATAAATATCAATTCAAGGATTTTTAATAAGTGACATAATTAAAACATTCCTTGATAATTCTAAGGCCTCTAATTACATGAAAAACATAGGTAAATTCATCAAAAAATCATGCAAAATTTAGAATATTATGAATTTAACTCCCCCTATGATCATGCAATCTAACAAGCATAAATTCAAAGATTTGTACTATTAAATACACTTAAAACACAATGAATTCATGTAAAATAACACTATATGCAACCTATAACAATCATTAATTAGGCATTTTAAAGTCTAAGCACATAATGATTAAATAGCTTGCACATAAAAAAAATCTGGATTTTACAGATAGGAAGCTTTACTAACTTGTGTTAAGCATTCCCAATTCACCAACCAATCTATTGAATGTTACTTCATCAAGAGGTTTGGTGAATATATCTGCAATTTGTTGCATTGTGGGCACAAAATGTAGCTCCACATTCCCCTCCTCGACATGTTCTCTTATGAAGTGATACCTGATGTCGATGTGCTTGGTTCTTGAGTGATCTACAGGATTGTTGGTTATGGCAATGGCACTTGTGTTGTCACACATAATTGGAATTTTCTTGTGCTCCATGCCATAATCCTTCAATTGGTTCCTCATCCACAGTATTTGAGCTACACAGCTTCCAGCAGCAATGTACTCAGCTTCAGCAGTAGAAGTAGATACTGTATGTTGCTTTTTACTTTGCCAGGACACCAATCTTCTGCCAAGAAATTGACAAGCACCAGATGTGCTTTTCCTATCAATCCTGCAACCTGCATAGTCTGAATCCGAATAGCCAATTAGATTAAAACCTGTATCTCTTGGGTACCAAATCCCTAGATTTGGTGTGCCCTTGAGATACCTAAAAATTCTTTTGACGGCTACGAGATGTGATTCTCTAGGATCCGCTTGGAACCTTGCACATAAACAAGTTGCGAACATTATATCGGGTCTACTTGCAGTTAAATAGAGAAGTGAGCCAATCATACCTCGATAGCTTGTGATGTCAACTGATTTACCTGATTTGTCTTCATCAAGCTTCGTGGCTGTTGCCATGGGAGTCTTAGCTGCTGATGCATCTTCTAGATTGTACTTCTTGAGTAAATCTCTAACGTACTTGGATTGACAGATAAAGATACCATATTTTCTCTGACTGATCTGTAATCCAAGGAAGAAGGACAGCTCTCCCATCATGCTCATCTCATATTTTTCCTGCATTAGCTTAGCAAATTTCTCGCACAAGCGCTCATTAGATGACCCAAAAATAATATCGTCCACATAGACTTGAACAAGTATTAAATCATTCTTTACATTTTTATAGAACAATGTTTTATCAATTACTCCCCTAGTAAAACCATTTTCAATTAAGAATAAAGATAGGGTTTCATACCATCGCCTTGGGGATTGCTTGAGGCCATAGACAGATTTGAAGAGAAGATACACAAAATCTACAAGTTCTGGATCGATGAAGCCATGCGGCTGTTCCAGATACACTTCTTCTTCTAACTCTCCGTTCAGGAAGGCACTTTTCACATCCATCTGAAAAACCTTGAAGTTCTTATGTGCTGCAAATGCCAAGAACATCCTGACTGCCTCAAGTCTTGCAACCGGTGCATAGGTCTCATCATAATCAATTCCTTCTCGCTGAGAATAACCTTTTGCAACCAAACGAGCCTTGTTTCGTGTTACAAGTCCGTTTTCATCCAGTTTATTTCTGAATACCCACCTAGCTCCAATTACTGATATGTTCTTTGGTCGGGGTACCAGTTTCCAAACTTTTTGCCTTTCAAACTGATTGAGTTCCTCTAGCATTGCAATCACCCAATCAGCATCACCAAGAGCTTCTTCTATTTCTTTAGGTTCAAGCTTGGATAAGAACCCAGAATATAAGCAAATATTAGCCAGGTCAGCTCTTGCAGTTCTTCTAGTAGTCACACCAGCATCTGGATCACCAATAATTAATTCAAACGGATGGTCTCTATTCCATATCCGTTCTCTTGGAAATTTTCTTGATGATTCGGCTTGACTTTCTGAGTTGTGGTGTTGACTACTTTGATTATTTTCACTAACTCCCCCTGAGTAAGTGCTAGCTCCTACAGAACTAGTGTCAACTCGTCTCGAGCCTTGAACAGTTGTCCTTGAGCTGCTATTTACTCCCCCTGAGTTGTTGCCGGTTCGTACTGAAGAAGTCTCTTCTGATCTTGTAGAATTAGATTGTTCACTAGACTCAGGTTCTTCACATACACTTGGGACATTTAATGGGACAACTAACTCAGGTTCATCTTCAAGTTCATCTAAGTCCAGATTCTGAAATTTTAGGGACTCAGGTTCACTAGAATCTCTAGAAATTGATGGGAGTTTGGTATCGTCGAATCTGACGTTGTAGCTTTTAGTCACTTTTCGATCATTCACTAAGAACACCCTATAAGCTGCCACCACATCTGTGGAGTAACCAACAAAGATTCCTTCACGAGCTTTTGCTGCAAATTTTCCTAGATTTTCATCATCTATAAGTACATAGCATTTTGCTCCAAAGACATGAAAGTATTTGATTGTTGGTCTTCTGTTGTTCATTAGCTCACATGGTGTCTTTTCTTTATCTTTTATGATCAAGGTTCTATTTTGAGTGTAACACGCGGTACTCACTGCTTCGGCCCAGAAGTATAGAGGAAGTTTCGAATCATACAACAAAGTTCTTGCTGCTTCAACCAAAGTTCTATTCTTCCTTTCAACTACTCCATTTTGATGTGGAGTTCTCGGGGCTGAATACTGACGACGTATTCCCTTAGATACATAGAAGTCATTCAGCACTGCGTTTTTGAATTCAGTGCCATTGTCTGATCTAATCGTCTTCACAGTAAGTGTTGAAACATTCTCAATTTGAGTGATGTGATCAATGATTAGGAAAGGTACTTCGTCTTTCGTCATTGTGAACAATACCCATGTATACTTGGAGAAGTCATCCACGATTACCAATGCATATCTTTTCCTAGACAAAGATAAGACATTCACTGGGCCAAACAAATCCATATGAAGAAGTTGCAGAGGCTCAGTAATACTAGAAATTTCTTTGCTTTTATGCGATGCTCGCTTCGACTTTCCCATTTCACAAGCTTCACAGAGTCTTTTCGAAGCGAACTCCATTTGAGGTAGATCTCTCAGCAATTCTCGTCTCGCGAGAGCATTCATCGTTTTGAAGTTTAAGTGAGATAGCTTTTTGTGCCATAACCAGCTTTCACATCCGAAGCTTTGCTGTAGAAACAGGTGACCTCATTCTGATTTGCTGAATCCATGTCCGCAACAAAAAGATCTGCCTTTCGAACTCCTCTCAAAGCCAATGAGCCTTCCTTGATGTGAGTAATTGATACACCTTTCTTGTTGAAGACAATTTCGTAACCTTTGTCACAGAATTGACTGATACTCAACAGATTGTGCTTCAGTCCCTCAACATAGGAAATATCTTCAATGATGACATTACCCGTCTTCAGTTTGCCATATCCCTTTGTCACACCTATGCTGTCATCTCCAAAGGTAACATAAGGGCTAGCCTTCATAACCAACTCTGTAAGCAGGGACTTATTTCCAGTCATATGCCTCGATGCTCCACTGTCTAGCACCCATATAACTTTATTTCTATTCTGCTTAATGCCCTGCATTGACAGATTGATTAGACGTTCTTCGGAACCCAGCTTTGATTGGGCCCGGCTTTTCTATAAGATCGAGAATCAACAGATTTAACAACAGGAGATGCACTTTTCTTAACATTACTAGAGCTTTCGACTTTCTCCTTTCCTTTCTCAGACTTGACAGATTTGTCAGTCTTAGGAGAAGGTTTATCACTCCTAACTTTAGGAGGACTGACAGTCTTGGCTCTCACATGCTTCTTTTTGATGTTTGAACTAGCAGCAGTATTTGAGCATGACTGGCTAGATGCATTTATTAAATTCACAAAAGTTTGCATGATGTTAAAAGTGCATGGCATACAATTAGGTTGACCACACTGTGCATGATTCTGATGCAGATTATTCATTGTATGTGTGGCAGGCATGGCATGTGCAGCAGGAACATTTATGTTAGCTTTACATGCATAAGAAAGATGTTCAGTAGATTTACAGTGATAACATGCTTTCTTTATTCGTTCAGCCTTAACCTCTTTTATGCCTTTTTCTTTCTTACCTTGTTGTTTAACAGCCTTAGCTCCTAATCCTGCTCTAGATTCATCTCTAGGGCAATTGATTTTAACTTGTTTGATAGGAGTTATAGGTTGTGCTTTCTGGAGATCTTCCATCTCAATCTCATATCTAGCTATTAATTCAGTCTCTTCTTCTAATCGAGGAACAAGGTGTTTGAAGATAGGTTTGACAGCTGATTTAAGAGTGCTAGGAATTTCCTTTTTAAGGTCACTAGAACTAGTGTTGATAGGTCTCTTTCCTTCTTTCTTAGATAAGTTAGAATAGTCAAGTCCTATACCTATTCCAGTTATATTCTTAAATGTGCCGTTATCTACATACACTTTACTAGCAGCTAGTTTGTAAGCTTCGCATTTAGTTTCTAACTCAGCTAGGTCGTTCCTAAGACATGCTTCTATTTCTCCCTTAAGGATGAGCTTGTGTTCCAAAGATTTAATAAAGTCTCTTAGGGAAGTATCTACAGTACAAGCAGCCTCTAACTCTTCCACTTTTGCCTCAAGCATTCTGCTTTTGGCGACAAGTGTTTTCTGTTCCTTTTGAGAAGTGTCTAGGCTTTTGCACAACATATAGATCTCTTCACTAAGAGCCCCGTTCCGTTCCTTATACTCATCAATGGACATTTCTACTTTAAGGGTTAGAACTGGTACCTCTGGTTCCTCTGATGTCTCAGCCATGAGGGCAAAGTTTGCTATATGAGTAACATCTGAATCATCCCAAGCTCTTCCTTCTGTTACTAATAAAGCTCTTTTTCCATGTCTTTCCTTCATCAGCGATTCATACTTGCTTTTGAGGGCTTCATATGTCTCTTTTGGATAAGTTTGTTTAGGCTTTTTGCAGTCCGTAGCAAAATGTCCAGCTTCACCACAGTTATAGCGTTTGAACTTCATTTTGAAATCCAAAGGAGATTTGTAGCTGGTACTCTTGCCTTTACCTTTGTAGCCTGACGAACTACCACCACCACTAGCAACCCGATAGTAAGATGAAGAATTTCTCTGAGGTCGGTTGCTCTTTCTGAATCTCATGTTGCTGAACTTCCTTGCCATGTATGACACGACACTATCGTCCATGTTGTCCAGCTCCTCTTGGGTGAAGTAGTCATCATCACTGTTAGATGTGCACTCGTCATCATTATTAACTTGATGTGGTGTAGGTGATGATTTAGACTTTTCTGCAACTATTGCCTTCTTAGACTCTTCCTCATCAGCAACTAATCCTGATGCAGTTTCTTTTCCTTTTGAATCATTGTCCCATGCTTGATCTTGAAGTGTCTCCAGCTCATAGGCCTTTAGTATTCCATAATATTCTTCCAGAGAAGTTGTATGCAAATCTCTGGTTTCTCTTACAGCGTAGACCCTATGTTCAATGCTCTTTGGCTGGTTCCTCAGATATCTCGTATTGGTCTCAACCATGGGGAGAGTTACACCTCTCAGATTCAAATCCAATACCAACTGACTGAATCTTAGATAGACGTCTGTTATGCCTTCTCTTTTTCTTATTCTGAAGGTGTCATACTCCATCTTGAGTATGAGTGTCTTGTTGCTTCTAACCTCTGCAGATCCTTCGATGACAACTTCTATCTTGTCCCAAATCTTCTTTGCTGTAGTCAGACCTTTGACTATGTTGAACATTTCATGATCAAGGGATTCCATCAAGGTTTGTCGTACGGAAGTATCATAAGCTATTTGCTCCTTGTCAGCATCTGAAAAGTCCGATGCCTTTTTAGGCTCAGACCGAGGTGGTATAACCTCCTTTCCTTCCGTATGCTCAGGAATAATCACCATTGGAACAAATTTACCCTTGTCAAGGACTTCTAGATATTCAGGGTTAACTGTCTCTAAGTAGAGTCTCATTATGAAAACCCATTCTTCATAGTGATCTCGGTTGAACATTGGGATCTTGAATGCATTTTTAGGAGCCATTTCAATTCTGGTCACCAAAAGTTTCTAAGTACCCAAGACTCGGCTATGTAGAATATATATGTAGAACTTCTGCCTAAGTCGAAATTTCTCTAAGTAGAAATTTTTGTTCAAGTCGAACTTCACCAAGTAGAAAATATCCAAGTCGAATTTCTATGTAGAAAATCTCAAGTAGAAACTCTATGTAGAACTTTTGTCCTTGGAATAACTTTGCTGCAGATCACTTTAATATTGAATAAACAATATTATCTCTTTAACACCTTTTTGACTTTTGAGGCTTTACTCACCTAAATTACCTAACCCACGTGCTAGGTACTGAGTATGTTCTGCTATGCTTTCTGCCGTGAATAATGCACATCAAAAGTCCAAAAACACTTTTTTTTTTACTTTTTATCTTTTTGAGAAGGAAATCAAAAAGTTGTTGGGTTGTCTTCTTTAATAAGAACAAATGATGAACACTCAAGAACACCAAATATCAAAGTACCCAGATTAATTCACAGAAATTAATTAAAATACACCCAAGCTAAATAATAACACCTGGAGTATTTAAATAATTTTTTTTCGGATGAGTTTTCCCTACAAACGAATTAAAGCTCACTTTTCTAGAATTTTAGAAAAGTAGATCTAGAAAATGAAAACTCACGATTCTTCTACCAAACACAAGGATCTATGTTTTGTGTGTTAAACATATAGCTCTGATACCAATTGTTAGGTCCAAATGTGTTGTAGAGGGGGGGTGAATACAACTTTTCGAATTTGATAAGCAATAAATACGATGCAATAAATGAACACACAGATTCAAGGAATATATGTCTTATATATAACTTGAAGTGGTTGCTACAACATTCATTACAAAGTATAACAGAAGTTCAGAGAGTAGTGAATGATACTAAGCTCTGTGAATACACACTCTCTCTTTTACATGTGTTTCTCTCAAGAATTGCTCTAATAAAACATTACACAAGTACTTCTACTTATACTACATGTAATCTATGTCCTGTAGTCTTCAAAGACTAAGATATACGTGGCCCAATGATGTCCACATAAATCTTGTCTTATCTTGAAAGCCAGAATACGCCTAAGAAAAGAATACAAAAGATGAAGTAGATCTTGATCCGTTGCTTGTCACGAGCGTTGAATCCTTCTCTCTTTTTCTCTCTTGCAATTCTATGTTATGCTATGTAATTGATATGTAATGATATGTAATGATACAAATTACAATGGTAGGATGTGTTTAAATAGGCTCTAGAAGTCTTGCCCAGCAAGAAATTCCCCAAAATAGAGTTAAAATAGAATTTTTGCAGAATACGTTTCCTAAACTGATTCTGTTTTGAAGGAAAATTCGTAGCTGACTTTTCTTCATTATTTCTGGACCGTTCCAGTTGTAATTAGACATCTGTACCACTTTATAATGATAGAGAATCTCGTTTGCTTCGCGTGGACTGTAAGATCGTCCAAAACGGACTTGTAGAACTCAAGATATGGCCAAAACAGTGAAAAAGGGCAAATCAGTAATTTTTCAGCATCACCGTTTTCTGCACCGTTTCTTCTTTTCTTCGTCTTTTCCTTCCGTTCTTTTTGCAAATGCTTTCGTCTTCAATTCTCTAGCCTTGAAATCTTCATGATAACTCACAACATGACTCCACTCTTCATTCTTGAGCTCAAATTCAACTCCAAAATCGACGGAAACATCAACCCTAATTGACATTCTTGCAAACGTGCACACTTAAGCAAAACACATCAAAACTACAACAAACTTGAGACCAAGTCAATCAATTTAAGCCGTATTGAAATGATCCAAGTGGATATGAAATCCACTTATCAGTGTACTCATCCTCTACCAGTATATCTTAGGGTGAGGAGGTGTACTCATCCTCTACCAGTATATCTTAGGGTGAGGAGGCGTACTCATCCTCTACCAGTATATCTTAGGGTGAGGAGGGGTACTCATCCTCTACCAGTATATCTTAGGGTGAGGAGGCGTACTCATCCTCTACCAGTATATCTTAAGGTGAGGAGGTGTACTCATCCTCTACCAGTATATCTTAAGGTGAGGAGGTGTACTCATCCTCTACCAGTATATCTTAGGGTGAGGAGGTGTACTCATCCTCTACCAGTATATCTTAGGGTGAGGAGGCGTACTCATCTACTACCGGTAGCAAACAACAGCTTTAATAGGACTGATCATCCTTTACAGATAGATGACGAGGGAAATCTCCTAACTAGGGTCCATCAGTAGTAATAGAAGTATATAACCGCCCAATGTATATGGGTAATATTCAGTATGGCGGAGAATCCAAGGGTTCATTTCTTAAGAAGTATTGATGTGTATATATATATATATATATATATATATATATATATATATATATATATATATATAAGTAGTATTCAAGAAGGGCGGAGAACATAGGAGTGCATTATGCTACCTGCATATGCAAATAGCAGAATTTTTCTTTCTAAAAAGCATCTTTTGGAAATTATGTTGTTGGTAATCAAAATATACCTTATATATTTATATATTCTGGTGATATAAAACTTGCTGGGCATTTTGGCTCATTCTTGCTATTTTAAATATTCTAAAACAGCGGCGTCCGGAGCTGGCGCTAGTGTGGCGAACCGAGATAAAGGGAAGGGGAAAGGCAACTAACTCAGCACGTTAGCCTTACAGTATCGGAGGAGGGTGCGAGCTGGAAAGTAGTTGTTTAATGCTTTATTATCTAGTATTTTGAGGAGGAGGGTGCGAGCTGCAACCAGACATTCTAGCCTTTATCACACAGTTGAATGACACTTAGCAAGTTATGCTTAAGTCCATCAACCAGTGCTACTTCTTCAATGACAACATTCCCTTGTGAAATCAAGCCATATTCTCTAGTATATCCTTTGTTGTTGTCTCCAAAGGTAATGCTAGGGCCAGCTCTCTCCTCAAGCTTAGTGAGTAGGGTAGAATCTCCAATCATATGCCTAGAACAACCACTGTCTACCAAAGATTCTTTCTATTTCCCTGCACACATCAAAACAAAATCAAGTTGATTTTGGTACCAAAGTTTTCTTGGGTCCTGCCTTGTTAGACAATTTCTTATCCTTCAAATCCCTTTTAACCGAAAGTTTAGATTGAGTTAAATTTTGACTTTAGGTTTGGGCCTTTGAGAGACAGAATTTGATACTTGCTCATATTTGTTATAGTTAATAGCATTTTTAGGCATAGTCTGTGCAAACATGTTATTCATCATCCATGGCATCTGTGGCATATTGAAAGCATTGTAGTATGGATTATGCATGAATGGCATGTTAGCATATTGACTAGATGCATGAGTAGAGGGAGCATACATATTTGGTATAACATTCACAGCAGGCACAAGCATAGGCATGTTAGGCATCAAAGGATTTTTCATAGCTTTGCAGTTGGTAGATAAATGATTAATACTTCCACACTTTACACATTCTTTCCTAGGAGCATATTTATCAGGTGTGTAATTGTTGTGTTTGTTAATCCCTACCTTACCATTTCTGTTCTTTTTCTTGTCCTTAACACCTGACTTAACATTTTCTAGCTTGTCCTTCAATTGCTTGTGGGACAAGTTGCCTATGTTTCTTTTCTCAACTGATTTAGTATTGCTACATTCTCCATTAAAAAAGTTCTTGTTGACAGGCCCGTACATCAAGAACATTCTTTTTCGACTAAATCACTGTCTGAAGTAACTTCCCTATCAACATCTAACTTAGCTTCTGCTAATTTGTAGAAAGAATCAATTCCTTGAACATTATAAATTTCCTCAGTTACAACTGTTGATCCTTTCCACTTAGCAATCAGATTCCGTTCCTCTACTAACTATTTCTTTAAAACTTCCTCTATATTTATAGCCTCAATCATTTCATTTTTAGCATCCAAGCAATCTCTTCTCATAGTTTCAAACTCAATTAACTGTGTTTCTATTAAAGCATTCCTATCAATTAACTTTTCATTAAGGTCTTTAATCCTCTTGTTCTCTCCGTTAAGTGATTTCAAGGTAACATGCATGTTGTACAATTCAATAGACATTTCATCAATTATGCTAGCACATTCAGCTTTAGAAAGATCAGTTAAGACTGTAGAGAATACCTGGTTGCTTGCTGAGCTAGCTTCTTCATCAATTTTGTTTGCCATGAGTGCAAGATTGACAAACTCCTCTTCTGCATCTGAGCCACCTCCAGCAGCCCAGTCACTATCTTTTGACACGAATGCTCTCCCTTGTTGCATGAGAAGATCAAAATATTTCTTCTTGTAATCAACAGCTTCAAACTGCTTCTTCTATTTCTCAGCGTGAGATTTCCTGCATTCATTGGCAAAGTGACCAGTAATTCCACAACTAAAGCACTTGATCTTCGATCTCTCAACCACATCTTTGGAGGGTTGATAGTTCTTTCTGAGTTGCCTTGCTGCTGATGGATTCTTCTTGAATCTGAGCTTTGAGAATCTTTTTGACAAAAATGCCAAATATTCATCAAGATCAGTAGACTCGTCTCCACTGGATGCATCAAGTTCTTCAATCATCTTGTCCTTGCCCTTGCTAGCTTTAGCTTCACCTTCACAAGTTTTTGAACTTAGTGTGTCTTCTACACTCTTCATTCTTCCACCACCTTGGATTGTTGGATTGTTGGCCATCAAGGCTATAGCTCCACTCTTCTTCTGGCTCTTTTCTACTTCTCATCTTGCTACATTTCAAGCTCATATGTTTTTAGGATGCCATACAGTCTCTCAAGTATAAAACTTTTGTAGTCTTGGGAGTTTCTCAACGAGACTGTAACTGGCTTCCATTCCTTAGGAAGAGATCTTAGAAATTTTAAGTTGGAGTCTTTGACTTCATATGTTCTCCCATGCAACTTAAGGCCATTCAGTAGTTTCTGAAATCTACTGAATATATCTATTAAATTTTCACCAGAATTATGGTGGAAGTGTTCATACTGTTTTATGAGGAGTTGCATCTTGTTCTCTCTGACCTGCTCAGTTCCTTCACAGATGGTTTGGATAATGTCCCACACTTGCTTAGCAGTGGTGCAGTTAATGACATTATCAAACATATCTTGATCGATTCCATTGAACAAAATGTTCATGGTCTTCCTATCTTTGTGAATCTCCTCCAAGTCTTCATCTGTGTACTCAGCTTGATTCTTTAGAATAGGCCTTCCAGCAACTACAGTGCCAGCATCTTGACCAATCCCAGAGTTGGCCTTCATTGGAACATGAGGTCCTTTCGGAAATATAACGTCCCTAGCAATCTTTTTTTAGTGTGTTTTCCGTACTAGATATCAGATGCCAAAATCTTCATAAATTCTATTTTTGTTAAAATGAATATTTGAATCTTCCAAATATTAGAAGTATCTCTTATATTAACCTTCGGTTACTTGCTTGATATATCACTATCTTATTGCAATGTAGAATGATTTTTGTTAAAAAAAAAAATTGATTAAGTCATCCCGAAATAAGGTGAATCATATGAAATTGTTTTAAAGGGCATTACTTCCAACTAATTCAAAAGCAGATTATAATAAAAACACTAGCTTAAACGCCCATGCGAGGCATGGGCACTGAAGTAATTTTTCGCTTGAAAATATATATTAAGATAATTTTGTAACTAAAAATACGATAAATGATAAGGTTTTGATTTTATCTTATGTTCTTATAGTTATTTTGTAATATTGTATACAAAATTCATATACCGAATATTTTATAATTTAATTAGATTTCATAAAATTTATATCAATACGATAGTAATCACATGTTTTTTGCTGAAATATTAATTTAGTGTTTAAAATGGCGTGAAATCAGCTTTATCAAAGTGAATATTTGAGTAAAATAAAAAAATTTACATTAGTAAAATTGTCCATAAATAACATAGAAGTATGTAAATTCATGTGATTTTAACGTAGGCAGAAACATATTACAAAATCTCTTAATATTATGTAAAACTCATTTTTGTGCTTCATATATACATACATATTTGTACACATTTAAATTCCAATGTTTTGTTTTAGTGTAATGCTTAGTACACAATATCGAAATTCTGTTTTAGAAATTAGGTAGTTTGAAAAAAAATATATTATAATTTTGAATTATCTTTTTAACTCAACTTTGATTATTTTCAAAAATTTAAATTGAAGTGAAATATGATTAAACGACCTTAATAACTTGTACATCTATATGATATGTGAGATCAACTTTTTTGGTTACATCTATAGTAATATATGTTACAACTCTACCATTATATATTATATTGATCAATTTATCATATTATATGAAAATTCATATAACCATACTTTATAGTCGAGTTATAATATAATCGATGATTGTTTATAATTATTGCAGTTTTGTAATAATTATGACTCAAACTCATATCTTCTTTCATTCAATATTGAAATTAGTTATGTTATATATATATATATATATATATATATATATATATATATATATATATATAACATATATTCATTTTTAGAGTTCTCATCTTTTTAACATAAATTCAATTAATTTTCATGTTTTTTTTTAAATATTTATGTTTTTACACCAATCATACATTTAAATTGCCGAAAGTCTAGATAGTATGTCAACCAAAAATCTATAATATGACTCATATATTTAAAATTTTATATACCTAACAATTTTGTGATGCAATTATTAATTATGTCTGATTTGATAAATAAGGTTTACATATTTAAATTTTATTTTTTATTTTAATAATTTACTATTTACTTGGAGACGAATGTAAATATATACATTGTTTTCCCGAACTCGGTCATATTTTTGTATAATCTAAAATTTGATTTTTAATTTCAATCATCTAAAATGTAGAGCGCGATTAGATAGCCCAAGTGGTAAAGGGTGCATCCTCTGTTGTCCCATGTCATGGGTTCGATTCTCGCTCACCCCGAGAATTATCTTAGAATAGATACTAAAATTGTAAGGCATACAACTCTTCATAGTCAAAAAAAATCATCTAAAATGTAAAAAGAAAATCGTAGAATATACTCAATAAATTAAAATGTTTTTCGTGATTATATTCTTAGCAATGTTCTAAAAATAACAAAATAACAAATTAACAAAAATCAATATCTTATTTAGCATAATAGTTACGATAACTCAAATGATAAGAGAGTTCGATTTTCGATTTTGAGAACAAATAAGTGTCACAAGAAATTAAAATCCAAAACTTAAATTCCTAATACAAGTCCATTTCTTAAAAAACTTAAAAATGCCCCTAAATTTGACCAACATAAAAACCACTTAATACTACTCACACAAAAAAACTTCCCCCAAATAATTCTCGAGCAAACATTTCTTTTTCTTTTCATTTCTCCAAGTAAATTACATTTTAGATCTAAAATTGCTACCAACACATATACACACCTATACATACACCATCAGCTCGATAAAACAAACAATCCTCTGTAAATTCAATTAATCAATCAATTCAATTAGGGCTATGTTTCGTGGTGCTTCGATCGCAAAACGGCGTCGTTAATCGCTCTTGTTCGCTCCGGTCACAGCCAAAAATCTAGGGTTTTTGCTATGGCCGATGCTCTATCCGCTATTCCCGCTTTTGTTCTTCGCAATCTCGCCGATAAATTGTACGAAAAACGCAAAAATGCTGCTCTCGAGGTATAATTTCGTGTTTTTTTGGTTTTATTGTGTGTGATTTTGGTTGATTTTGTGTAAAGTTTGGATCTTGATGTGTTTGGGAATGATTTGATAAGTGAAATGAGATGTTTAGTGTGTAATTGTTTGTAATTTTGGATAAAATTTTGATCTTGATGTGGTTATGATAGGTGGAAGGAGTTGTAAAGCAGTTGACAGCTGTAGGCGATCACGATAAGATTAATGCGGTGATTAATTTGTTGACTAATGAGTTTACATACTCGTCTCAGGCGAATCATCGGAAAGTTAGTTGATTTTTTGGGTTTTTTTTGTTGGAATTTGTGTTTTTGTAGTGGAAAATTGGAATTTTTGTTGATTTTGTGAATGTGGTTTTTGTTAGGGAGGGCTGATTGGATTGGCTGCTGTTACGGTAGGTTTGGCGAGTGAAGCTTCGCAGCATCTCGAGGTAGGTGTAATTGTTGTTTTATTTGTTAATGTGTGTATTGGTAGTTTTAG
Organism: Saposhnikovia divaricata; assembly: GCA_036435485.1. Lineage (NCBI taxonomy): Eukaryota > Viridiplantae > Streptophyta > Magnoliopsida > Apiales > Apiaceae > Saposhnikovia > Saposhnikovia divaricata. The sequence goes on from CM071594.1 coordinate 61,893,703, forward strand.
TAAATTTACGAGAATTTTTTGGTGTGTGGTAAATTGGGATGTGTGAGAAAGTTATTGCGGTGCAATACAGTTCAGTGCAGGTTGTTTGTATTTATTAGTTGTTAAGAAAGTTATTGTAATAAATGCATGTTAACTAATAAGATAGTATTTACTTCTAAACTGAAGTCTTTTTACTAGTATAATCTGTTTTCTCATTTCTGTTGGCAGTTATTGCACAGAATGTGATAGGCTAAATAATGTGTTACTGTATGTACTTATGTTTTTCTTTTATGGACATTAAATTGTAGGTACTCCCGAGATTGAATACTTATTTTTCAAATCTTGTATATGATTGACAATATTGTTTCTCACAAGCTTTTTACATTGAGAACTGGTTTGAATTTTTAGTAGGATTGTGTCAATCTGTTTGGGATTGCTGTTGTTAAAAATTGCTGGTAAAAAAAGTGTTGTAAAAAGCGAAGACTGTTTGGTAATATTTTTGATATGTGCATGTTTTGATGTAAAAATATATAAAAAATAATGTTTTTGATGAGGTTTGATGTTGAAATTAGCTACTGCTTTCCGCAAAAGCTGAAAAGCAGTTTTTTTTTCAAAAGCATGGGGGGACCTGCTTTCTCTAAAAGCAGCTTTTAGGCCAAAAGCACTTTTCAAAAAAGCAGCTTTTAAATTTTACCAAACACCTTTTCAACCGCTTTTCAGAAATAAGCTGCTGTTGCTGTCTGCAACAGCAATCCCAAACACACCTGTACTTTCTTCAAATTGGATGAAGTTAATCCAGATTTTTTTTAAAGTTTCACCTGGATCTCTATCTGAATAAAAGGAGTTGGTTGTTGAAAATTTGTGTATCTTCTGGTTGGATTACGGGCGAGCATCTATTAGACTAATGGAATTACTTTCTGTTCACACTATTGATTTCAGAGATTAGGGTTTCAGTCTCTCTGGATTTTAGGTTTTATTTATTTATTAATTAACTTTTTTTAGAATTTTTTTTTGTTACACGATTCCATCACATTCTTTAGAGATCTTTAATTTAAAGAAGGAAAGTGTATATGTGCAAACAATGCAGCTACTTTAGGAGTAAATATAAATGAAGCAACTTTTCCAGCAAACTCAATAATCATTTCAAACTGGAAAGATAAAGAAAAGCTAGGAAAACATGACTCTCCTTTTGTTTTATGAATATCAGTGTGGTAAGTTTTGCATGTAAATGAGTACAAGTGTAATAAGGCTTCATTAATTGCCTAAAAGTCCTCGTTAATGTCACCAAAAAAATATTTGTTTGAACCATATTACCAGTCTACTATCATTTTGAAGGAATTAATTTTAGTCCATTTCTTTTAAAATAGTTCTTTATAATCTGCAATTCCAAAGAATTCCAGATGCCAAAAGTCACTACCATGTTCTCTGTTGGCAGAATCTATCCGCAATTTGTGTTTTGTTTCTGACTGTCCTTCCTGAACGGCTGATACACATCTACTTACCAGAGAATGTAGAAGATATATTAACGTAAGATTTAGATCTACTGCCAAGATGGCTTCTCTGGCCAAGTTTCATACTCCCTTATTAAGCTTATAAAATTGTTCTTTTCCCACACATCCTTTTCCTGTTTCTGGAGGTGCTTTTGGCAACATATGCCACCCTGTTTTGGGATATATTTTCGGTTTTTTGAAGATCTTGTTTTTCTTATCGGCTTAAACAGTTGCTTGGTTTCTGTTTGCATATCCCTGCACCCATATAAGATTGTGAGGGGTTTAATATATTATGAAAATCAAATGCCTTTACATGTAATTTTTTTTTAAAAAAATTATCTCGTGTTTGTTGGAAAGATGACAAATATAATTGAAATTGACTCAGAATTGCCAAAATTACCATATTTTGGTAAGGCGACCATCTTTACCCATTTGGATCCATTATTCAGTAGTGTGTATCGTGCTCCCATTCATTTTCCTATACAGCGTGTATGTGCTTTGTACTGAAACACGCCAAACACACCTCATTCCTTTCCCTAAGGTTTTAATGTTGAAAAGGAGAGAATACCCAATCATGAAACTCATGGCAACATGATATAGTCAATATAACTAATCCTGATGAGAAAGTGGTCTTCCAATATCATGATTATGATGAATATGTACGTATCAATTGTGAGAGGAAGAACCTAAATAATGCGTGAAGTCAAGAAGATTAAGACATGGGATAGCCAGATGGTACATGCATATTCGGTGACATACCCCACCTATACATGTGATTCTCATTTTAGGAAATAATTGTTTGAAGATACTCCACATGAACATGTGTATCCCATCTTTATTATAAATGTCTTGTTTTTTATTGCTCCGTTCAAACATGCACATCTTTTTCAAAAATTATTGCATTCTTATAATACACTAAAGAGACATCAGTGGTACCTTAATGCATATTGTGTTCAGTAGTGCTGGCCACAAGTTTCAAACTAGTTATTTTTGTTATACTTACATGAAGAACTGGCGAATATGACCTTCACCCTCTTTTTTTGGTATGCAAACTCCTCTTTATACATTTTTATTCGCATATCTGCTTCATTTCCTCTAGCATGTTGTACAGAACCTTTATTTGTATATAGGAATAAATGTTAGTAGACCTGCTCATATGAAGAGGCTATCACTCACTGATAATTCAGTTCAGTCGCTCTCCTGTCTTGTAACTTTCGTTATTATTTTTAGTTTTTTCTCAATGTGGGAAGAGTTTCCAACCTCCAGTTGATGTGTGAAAGAATTGCCTAGTACTTACTTTTCAGAAGGTTTTGGAAACACTATTCGTTAGTTATTTTGATGTGTTGGTAGTTTATCATCAGCAATGTTTGTGTCCATTACTGTTTTCTGACAGTCAACTCGAAAAAAATTTCTATTCCTATAAGAAGTTCTTCTGCTTGCATATGTAAAATTATATCTACAAAGTGCTTGCTTCTTTCTCTTTTGTACTTGTGAACTAAATCTGAATGTGGTCTTTCAGCAAATTGTACCACCGGTGATTAATTCTTTCTCTGACCAAGATAGTAGAGTTCGCTATTATGCGTGTGAAGCTCTATATAACATTGCCAAGGTAACTGATAATGATTAATGTGTTGCCTCTTTCTCTCTTGCTATGTTTTCCTTACCTTACCATTCTTTGCAGGTAGTGAGAGGCGACTTCATTGTGTTCTTCAATCAGATCTTTGACGCTTTATGTAAACTTTCGGCAGACTCGGATCCCAATGTGCAGAGTGCTGCTCATCTCTTAGATAGGCTTGTTAAGGTAATGCATCCTTTTCTTTTACGTTGATAGTGGATAATGTTGTCTCTTTTTTTTTTTTTTTTGAGTTTTACAAAATTATTTTTTTACAATTTAACTTTTCTTGGAAGCAGGACATTGTCACAGAGAGTGATCAATTCAGGTTTGCTGTTTCACTAAACTTGCTATATTTGATTCTTTTGGTAAATGATTAGTATTGCAATTTTGTAACATTATATCTTGTCGTTTTTGGGGTTTTTGATCAGCATCGAAGAATTTATACCATTATTGCGGGAGCGTATGAATGTCCTTAATCCTTATGTCCGCCAGTTTTTGGTCGGATGGATCACTGTATTGGACAGTGTTCCAGATATTGATATGCTGGGTTTTCTTCCTGATTTTCTTGATGGTAAATTGTCATGATTTTATTTTTGATAGATTCCATCTTACTAGGGTGACTTTTGTTTACTACCTTCTTATGTTTGATTTGATGAAATTTCAGGCCTATTTAATATGTTAAGTGATTCTAGCCATGAGATTCGACAACAAGCTGATTCTGCATTATCCGAATTTCTTCAGGAGATAAAAAATTCTCCGGTAAGTGTCTTATTTTAGGACAGGATATGTTAACGTCATTACACATAATCTGCTGCCTAAATAATTTAATTCTCCAACTCCCCCCCTCCCCACACAGATCTTATACTGCTTCTCATACACTGTGCTTTTGGAAGCACTCCCTTCTAATGTTAGTTTGTATAATACTCCATCACCTGTCCCCTCACTTTCACGTAGAGTGCTGCTATTTTTTTTATGTGCCATTTTTTGATTGCTCTTCCTTTAGGCTATTAAGTAGCCGTTCATGAGCATATTTGAGCTATTGGTATTTTGATTACATTAATTGCATTTTATATATATAATTACCATTTACCAGTTAATGTTACATAAAACAAATTCTCATTTATTTTTGCAAATCTCTGACTCAACAAGTGCTACTTTTGAAGTCAGTAGATTATGGACGCATGGCTGAAATACTTGTTCAGAGGGCAGCTTCCCCAGATGAATTTACGCGATTGACTGCTCTTACTTGGGTATGGATATTCAGACAAATATCGAATTTCTTTCATATTGGCTTAATTACTTTTATCCTTTTCCACCTTCTCTTACCTAATTTTTTCAGCAAATAAAATGACAATTTAGCTAATTTCATTCATTTTTCTCAATGCAATGGTTTGTCTTCAGATAAATGAGTTTGTGAAACTTGGTGGGGACCAGCTTGTTCCATACTATGCCGATATTTTAGGTGCCATTTTGCCATGTATAGCCGATAAAGAAGAAAAAATACGAGTTGTAAGTCAATTGGGATTAAGAAGCTTTTTTACTTGCTTTTTTCAGAAGTAATTATTTTTCATTATTTGGGTTCTCCTCAGTGTCCACTTGCGCTTACAACACTTTTATTGTTACATCTGTTGGTACTAATTATTGTTTTACTCATCACCATCAGGTTGCTTGTGAAACTAATGAAGAACTTCGCAGTATGGAGGCAGATCCAGCTGAAGGATTTGATGTAGGAGCAATTCTCTCCATTGCAAGGAGGTATATTTGATAAAAAAAAAATATATGTATAAATACTGAAGGGCTGCTTTTGAAATCTCAAAGTTGATTTTACTATATCTGTTGTTCATGAACCGAGTTGTGCCGAACTAACCTTTTATTGTTTCATTTATTAGCCAGTTGTCTAGTGAATGGGAGGCTACTCGTATTGAAGCATTACACTGGATGTCGGCTCTGTTAAATAGACATCGTGAAGAGGTAATACTACTTTTGTTTTGTCTTTCTATCACACTCCTTACTGTTCTGTATCCTGTTGTGCTACATGGCAGAAGTTTGGGGGGATGGGGGGAGAGAGATGTACAATTTGATCAGGTTAGGATAATGAGAGAGAATTGATAATAAATGTCATCTCTTTTTTTGTTTGTTTAAGGTGGAGTGAGTTATCTATGTATTGACATAGAGGGTAAAGTCAAATTTGCTGGAGTTATCTTACATCGATATATATATATATATATATATATATATATATATATATATATATATATATATATATATATATATATCATCTGTCTATATTTCTGTGACATATCATAGCTTTTTAATTGCCTCACTTTGTTCTACATTTGAAACAGGTTCTGAATTTCCTGAATGATGTTTTTGACACACTTCTGAAGGCACTATCAGACCCCTCTGATGAGGTTATATATCTTTCTGCTGCTTTATGTCCTGCAGATTACTTGCTTGTTTCTTTAAGTTGTCAGTTCAATTTCATTTTTGGTCATTTATCACATGTGGTATACTGTTATGAAACATTATTTTTTCTGTTATCAAACATTATTTTGGTCATGAAACATTTTTTTTTATATGTTCTTTGATAATAAACAATAAATATTTAATCAGATGATTCCAATTATCAATTATGTCACGTTTTAGGTGCGTTCTGTTGAGCATATAGTGCCTGATAGGGTTAAATTTGTTTAAAATTCAAATATTGAACTTCATCTAGTTTTGAAGTTTTAATATGCAATTGTTGTGGGTTCTTTCTCATGCATATAAACATCAGGGCCTATCTAATTATTTAGCCTATATTGAAGAAGCAGACTTGATTCCTCTTGTTCATACTCTTATGAGTAAATTTTGGGATCTTTTTTCAGGTAGTGCTCCTGGTGCTTGAGGTGCACGCAGGCATAGCAAGAGACTCGATGCATTTCCGGCATCTTGTTGTCTTTCTGGTCCATAATTTTCGTATCGACAACTCTCTGCTAGAGAAGTGAGTTCTCTCCCTGTCAGCAGTATTTAAGGAGGCGCTATCCTTTTACTCTTTTTTTGGTCTGTCATATTCTGTTTCTATTCTCAGACGCGGTGCTTTGATCATTCGCCGACTTTGTGTACTTTTGGATGCTGAAAGAGTTTACCGTGAGCTTTCCACTATACTCGAGGGTGAATCCGACCTGGAATTTGCATCTGTTATGGTTCAGGTTGGAGAATTACATAGCGACTTATATGTTGTGATATACGTTTTTCAGAGTTATAAATCTCTAGTCTAATTCCTTTAGTTGGTGTATATAGTACATTCCATATGAAGTTACTTATCCAGAAAAACTGAAGACCCTATTTGCACTATATTGTGTTAAATTACCTATCAGCCAAAACCAAAACCACCCAGTACTTGTACTACTTATTAATTGTCTCAATGTCATTTAAACTGCTTTAGAATTTTTTTTTCTATGATGCCTAGGTGACACAGTTTTGCATTTTCGAATTGTGTTACAGGCTTTGAATTTAATTTTGCTTACTTCGTCTGAGTTGTCTGACCTTCGAGATCTACTCAGAAAATCTTTGGTGAATTCGGCTGGAACAGACTTATTTCTTGCCTTGTATGCTTCATGGTGCCATTCACCCATGGCAATAATTAGTCTTTGTTTATTATCTCAGGCAAGAGCTGAGAACTTTTAGCATTCTATATTTCCTGTTTATGTAGTTATGTGTGTCACTGTTCTGATCATTTAATATTCATGGTACTGATGCTCTGTGGTTGGCATTTATCTACAGGCTTATCAACATGTAAGTTCTGTCATCCAGTCTCTGGCTGAAGAGGATGTCAGTGTCAAGTTCTTGGTTCAGCTGGACAAATTAGTAAATCTGATGGAGACTCCAATATTTGCATATCTTAGGTTGCAGGTGCTTTGGCTTTACTTATTCTTCAAATTTCTGAATGAAATTGACTGGCTTTACTACTTCTGTGGTCTTTCTCTAACTTTTTCTTTATTCTATCTTATTTACATTGCTTAATTTTCTGGCATTATGAGCGACTGATGATTATACAAAATACTCACGTGTGTACTGTGGGCCATCAAAACTTCATTTGTAATATGCTCGGCATATTTTTTAACAAGCCAAAGTTTACATATTCTGTACTAGTGATCTGAGTACTCAACTCTCCATTGACATCAACTTGCTTACTAGTATTATCAAGCATACCTCACGTTTAGACTTTTATTATACTCATTCAGCCCTGAACCCCCCCCCCCCCCAAATTTATCACAGTCGTGACTGGTGTGTCATTTTCAGTATTACTGGCTTAAGATTCAGCAAGTGTTGGGATATATTCGTTCACAGTCTTTAGTAGCCGCTTCTTACGAATGCTGCAAAAATTTGCTTTGCAGCCAGCTACTTTGTTGAGGCTATAGTTGCTCCAACTGACCAGCTATACTCTTTATCTGAAATAACATGTGATGTTTGGTGATATTTACTTGTTTTCATGCATCATTCATATTCAGAGACTAGTCTTTGTTATATTAAAGAAATCTTTCTCTCTTGATTTCAGCTGCTGGAACCTGGAAGACATGTATGGCTGTTAAAAGCCTTGTACAGTCTTCTTATGCTATTGCCTCAGGTATTTTATTGTTTCTCTAAATTTGCTTTGGGTTTTACTTGAACCAAGTATATTATTTGTTAGGTGCAGTAAATGTTACTCTGCATCTGGAAGCTATAATATATGCCAAATGATCAATTCAACATATTTGTCGAGTTAAAATAAATGTTATCAGTTACATTATACACTAGTTAGAGAACTTCAAAATTTATGTGTTGCTCCTAATTAATACATCACTAATAAGTAAAAGAGGGTGTTTATAGATTTTTATGAACTGCATATGGATAAGTTAACAAGTATTGATATGGTCAAAGTTATGTATTTGATTTATAACATCTGTGTTCTATGCTAATTGTGCCAATGGTACTCAGGAATAAAAATATGGGAGAGCATTTGTTGACTTTTATACTAAGATTTATTAAATAATCTTAGCTGTTTATTTCTGCATTCTCCCTTTTTTATTTAATTTACTTATGTATATCAGGGTCAAATATTTTTACTTATAGAAGGTAGTTAAGCCTCTTGTGTCTGGTATTCTACCTTATTGAGTATTGCAATATATGTATATGGAAATTGTAAACTCTTATTCTCTATCTCACTGATCTAGTTTTTAATGCAGCAAAGTGCAGCTTTCAAAATTCTACGGACTCGATTGAAAACAGTGCCACCGTACTCCTTCGGTGGGGAGAAAATAAAACGATCATCGTCAGGAAATCCTTACTCACAAAAATATTACATTACCAGCGAAGATCGTTTATTTGAGGATGGTGACATGGATGAAGATGCACTTAATATGCACAGTGGAGTGAATTTTTCATCCAGGTTGCAGCAGTTTAAGCAAATGCAGGATCAGCATCGCATGAATTCAAAATCTCAAGCACAAGCCCGCTACAGCTCCATGTTGTCATCCAAGGTTCGATAAACTTTTTAAGTCGCTTTAGCAAAAAAAATAAAAAAATTTCAAATCGCTTCACTGTATCTCTTATATGACTATCCTCTTGTGAAGCCTACTTGCTGCTATATTAGGAATTTGTATTCAGTAGGCGGTGGTACTATGAAGATTTATGCATGTTATTAGATGGTGAGATGGCTCATATTATTGAAGTGTTAAATATCAATCTCAGCTTGTATCATCATTACTTACTAGCATATTACCCCTACAAGGCATGGGCGAAAACCCTATTTAGAAAAAAACATATTAATAAACTGATATTTTATTTAAAAATATTATAATTATATCCTTCAAGAATATAATAAAGATGCACAAAAGATTTAGAGAATAGGGAACCTGAGTCCTGAGATACATCTCAGGTAAGTTTCCTGAGATGGTGAGTAAATTTACTTCATATCATAAATGATTTTGCATATCGAAATAATATTTAAGAAGATAATGCCTATCAAAAGATTGGATGCATTAAAACACAGTGGTTTTACTCAATATCTCAGGAAAGTTACCTGAGATACATCTCTAAGTTCCTTTTTCTAATAATTCTATTTATATATAAATATTTATGAAGTCATGAATAATAGTTTTGAGAATATGAATATAAAAGGGCGAGAGGGTTAAAATATCTGGGAATAACCAACCAGAATACCTCTTTTTTGAATGTTTTTGCCCAAAATACCTAATGTGGAAAAGGGGTGCCCTCTTTACCTACTGAATCCGCATATATAGTATGCGTATTCATCTGTTTCCAAAACTCCTTCCCAGCACAGTGGTAAAGGCGTGGGATTTTAATTGGAATGGCAGGGGTTCAAACCCGGTGTATCCTTGTAAGTCAGTAAGTTGCTGTCACTCCTTTATGCTGTATACTAAAGTAGGTTCACCCCCACACATGTCTGTCATGCGTGTACGACATTCACAATAAAGAGAAAAAATTAGAATGCACATCTCAAACATGTGTGTGCTGTTATTGGGCCTAGCTATTTGGCCTGAATACGCTTTCTTATAATGCGTTTTTTTATCCAAATATTTTTTAAGAAAGAAAATATAATAAGAGGCTATGCATGTACATGCGTGCACTAGTATACACATACCTAATATGCGTACACATCAGGCATTTTAGTCACTTGTTTTTCTAGAAAAGGTAGTAACCGATTTCACCCAGTATCTGGTACAATGTGTGGTTATTTAAATTTCTGTAATTAACCATTACTACAAATTATTATGAACAAATATAGTCAGAATGAATCGAAATAGTACTTCATAATTATACGGATAAGTATTAAGTAGTAGATTATAGATATTAATATATAAGAGAAATATTTAGTATTATAATTATAGACATGCTTATTTATATTATAATGGCAGAAACCGAAGAAATTTATTTTTCTTTAAAAGTGGTGACAGAAGGAGAATTTAGTTTTGAAAGCAAAAGTCGTGATTGGTTTATCTTCTTTTTAGCTTTCTCACGCTGTCGCTAGTGGGGACAGCAAATTTGGTATTTGTTACACTTAATTTACTAAGGAAATATATAGAACAATAAAAATATACTTGAATTTGCATAATTGAATAGGACGTGTAAAAATTAGGATGGTGGCCCTAATTACCTGTTTTCCATCCACAAGTGACTGAAATACAGATTCTCAGAAATCGGGCCCTTTTTGCCTTTTGTATGTGAATAACACATATGCATGATGCATACGCATTTCACATCTGCATGGTGTGTGAATACGGATATTTATTATGCGTCTGTATCAGTCTGATGTAGGTACACGCATGTATGTGGTGCATATAGTCTTTAATTGAATCAGCGTTCTTTTTGCTCAGTTCGTAATCTCTTTCTAACGATGAAACTAATAGTTAAGGATGGTAGGTATGATTCTCCTCCACAAAACAACACATCTACCATGCCAGCTTATATGCAGAGCACAGACTTTGAAGATGAGGTGATTGAGTACATATATGATGAATAGATGAAGTAGATGCGTACAAAATTACAAGCAGATGGTTACAAATAGGTAGCATATACGATATTAAGATTGGGGGTAGATTTTCTGATTTGGGAGTGGGGATTCGTAGAACAATGAGAATACATGAAAGAGGACAGTGACGGTGGTTGAGTTTTATTGGAGTTGGTGTTTATGTATAAAGAGAAATACGCATCAAAACAAAGTGAAATCCCGAAAAAAGGTGATTCGGGCCACCTACCCTGAATAATAGGCATTGAGGGCATTCTTCCTGAAAATTAAATATATAAATGAACTTACAAAATCAAATAGGATTTTAAAAGGAAATTGTGATTGTAGTAAGATTATTATTTTAATATTGTTAGATCTTAATATAAAGTACAATATTGTAGAATGGTAACCAATAATTGTACTACATCCCATTGAAACAGCTTTTAGCTATTAGTTAAGTGTTACTCCAGTAAGATCTGTGAAAATTAATAAATAAATCGATAGTGGAACTCATACAACTTTTAATAGATTTTGCTGAAGTGGAAGAAAATCAATCCTCAGTGGTTTTGCAAAAAGAAATCCTTCTTCTTTTGCAGACCAGCTTCCTAGGCTTATTTGAGCTTTGACTGTTGATTCCTATCATTACTACCATTTTGCCTTTTTTGGTTTCAAATCTTATGTTACCTAGACTCGGGATCGGCTCTCTGGTGGATTTTTTTTTTTTTTTTGAAAATTGAGCATCTTTTTGGCCCAACATAAAATGTCTGAGTACAAACCAATGTCCGAACTTCGAGTATCCAACACAGGCACTTGAGAAATGAATAGATCGTATAGCATAGTAAACCCTCACTTGTTTTTTCTTCCCGCCAGTGGTAGTGTACTAAAAGAGTTCTCGTAGGATAAAGGTACTCTTCTGTAGCAAACGTTTGCAAAAATATTCAATAAAACCCTGATTCTTTGACTGTGTAGTTGTAAGTACTCCCTCCGTCCCAAGGAGTTGTTTACATTTGCTTTTTGCACGGAAACCAAGATAGTGGGTATAATATTGTTAAAATAAGTGAGTTAGTGGGTGTAATAGTAATTTTATTGTTAAAATAAGTGAGTTAGTGGGTGTAATAGTGTAAAGTGTTGAAAAAGTGGAGTGAAGTAGTGGATGTAATAAAGTATTTTATTGTTAAAAGTTACTATTTTAGGAAACGTAAAGAATTGGTTGGGACATCCCAAAAAGGAAAGTGTAAAGAAATGGATGGGACAGAGGGAGTAAGTGTTTAACTGTTTATTGTTGTTTGCACCTCCCCCTCTAAAGTGTATTGCTGTCAAATGATTGTACAGGATGTACAAAGACCAGAAGAATCTATACAATCTTCTACGGTGACAGAAATTAATAAACCTTCAAGGCCAGCTCGCAGAGGTCCAGGGCAGCGACAGCTTTGACAGTTATTTTCCTTGTCATGAAATGAAGCTACTTCTGTAAGGCTGCTGATGCAGTATCAATGTTCCAGACGTGGATGAGCATAGTTCTGGTATAAAGTGTAAATTGTATATCATAGTAGTGTTCTTAGTTATACTTCCTACAAAGGTCAGGATAAAGGGTCAATGATTTTGATTAAGCTTTTGGGTGGTCTTCAGCTACCCCCTCCCCCACGCGAACAAGGTATATGCTCATATGGTTCTGTTATTTTTATTGGAAAACCATATGAGCCAGAGGTAGATATTTAATTTAGAAAAATGCACAGTTTGTTTTAAATATTAATGTGTGAAGCAAGTGCCTGCCGTGTTCTTGGAAATTTCTATAAAACTGTCATCTTCACCTGCTGTGTACCCGAACATTCTCCAAATCCCCTCCACCGGCTTGGATCAGGGCTGGCCAGAATGGCAAGGATGTTTAATATTGAAGTGACGGCTCTAAGTTTCTAACTTGAAACTGTTCTGTGAAAGTTCTGATATTTTATATGCATAATCGAACCTAAATTTTAGTGAAATTGTAGACGTGCATTAGAATGGAAAATCATTTAAAGTAGTTGGGCGGAAAAGGAAAGGAAAAAGCGAATTAGCCATTAATGGTTACTTGTATTACCTGTCCATATTGGTAGTAATGTTCAAAACAATATAAATGTTGAAAAGATAATAATCTAAGATGTCACAAATTTGTAAAATTACACCATTTTACTGAAAAGTATATGCATTTTAACAAGGAGAATAGATACAGGAGATACCTAGCACGTGTTAAATAAAAATTCAACCATTGGAGCTTTGATTGAACAGATACGGCGTATCTGATACGTACTCTAGTATAAAACCAAATCAAACCAAACATACCCATTATATCCCGCTTAGAGCAGGGTCTGGGGAGGGTAGGTTGTACGCAGACCATACCCCCACTTTAGTATGCCGCAATGAAATGTTCCCCACCCAAGATATAGGATATAGTACGAGTGAGCTGTATCATAAGAATTTGATACACATTCTCTTTATACGAATAACTAAGCAGCACTTCTTATGATACACATTCTCTTTATACGAGTAACTAAGCAGCACTTTCATTTGTTATATATGACACTTTTTTCTGAAAATTTGCGATAAAAGGTGCTCTTTCTGAAATTTAAGACTGGCTTTGATTTTTAAATTAAACAGGAAAAACCTTGTTAAGATAGAATCAATAGGCTAAAAGTGATTATCACTATTGTTTAAACATCCTTCTAACAAGGCCTCAAACGGCTCAACATCGTGGTGCATCACATTAGAAAAAGCTTTTACAATTTGCATTTACAACATCTACAGTACTTGTTTCCCATTAGAAAGAACATAAGCAAACTATAAAGGGATGTTTCAGCTGAACTTTAAGTTACTTACAAAACATTTAAGTACTTCCTTTTTTTATGACTTACTAGTTTAAATTAAGTCAAGCCACACAGACGCCAAGTCTTGCTAGTTGGAAGCATCGAATCATTAGAAACCAATGCTTTTCCCTGTTAAATCTAGAAGCACTCTTTTCTTGTTATCTAAGCACTCCATAACTTCTAGAGTAATGATGTTTGGACATAAATTCGAGTCCTTGTGAATGGCAGCAAAGGCTATGGCAATTTGCAATGCAGTTATAAAGCATACACCCTGTCATGATCAGACTCATCATCATAATCTGAGATATTTGCTGAATATGCAGACCAAGAAAACGATTTACTTCCGCTAGCCCTTTTGATTCGCCGTGGAGAATCATTTCCAAAACATCCAAAGTGTTGCCGAAAAACACAGTAGCATAAACTAACGAGCGTACCAAGCAGTATAGGAACTCCTACTACAGTAATTGTAATAGCCATCCATGAGCTACCCTTGCCAACAACCACAAATGCTATAGACAGAAATGCCCCGCAAGTGCTAATGCAGGCAGCCCACATTAGCTTGTTTACAACTGAAACAATCTGTCGCTGTGCTCTGGTGTCCCACGCAATTAAAGTGATTTGGACTACAACAACGGCCAACGATATAAAGAGGGAAGTAGCGTTCAAAAGGCAGAACAGTCTAAATGCAGTACTGCCTGATATATAAGCTTTTCCTGTTTCTGGTCCATCAGTTAAGTATTGACCAGGCAAGTTAAATATAGCCAAGAAGGCTATGGAGGCAAATAGAACAGCAACAACTGTTACGGAATTTATTGTATTTTGTACAGCTTCCCTGTGAATTTTCTTGAGTTCCTTTGCGATACCTGAAACCCGTCTTTGGGTCTTTTCATTTTGTATGAGCTGAGAGTAAACCTCGTGCTTTATATCGCTCACTGTCCTTTTGAGTTCCATGGCCTCATCAAGTCGGCCAACATGCCTCGCATACTTGGCACCAGCCTCTGTTAAAGCCTCCACAATTTGCAAAGCAGATTCTCCATATTGGAGCTTATCAGCCAAATCCATTGCAGTTTCCTGATTATTGTTAATGGCATTGACATTGACAGATGTATAGCTCAGCAAAAGGCTTACAATCTGACAGAAAACAGATGGAAAATTAGTTTAGAACCAAACTAAACACAAAAATAAACTTGAATATAAATATTTCACAAAATGAAAATGTGTCTGTGATCTGTTAGGATGCAAAATGTAATGATAGTTTAAAAATCATATAACTGTAAGTATATAATATCGCTCCCCACAGCAATAGCAAAATAGTCACCCTGGAATTGAGGCAAAACTAAACAGATAAACTGTAACTAGAAGTGAGTGTCAGAAGTATGTAAACCAAGAGCAAGCAACGCTTAAGACGAGAGAGCATCATATCAAAAAATTAAGCAGATTATAAAAGTTTATATCTAGAAGAAAAGAGTTTTTCTGCTCTACAAAAAAGTATGTCAGCATAGTTATACCTGCGGACGGCATTTCCTTGTGGCAATGTGCACAGCTGTATTACCCTTCTTGTCACGTTCATTTAATATGGTATGATCGGCCATTAGTATCTCCTCTATTACGGAAGTATCTTGACCTTTTACGGCCATATGAAGTGCAGTCTGACCTTTCTTATCTTTAATGGAAACAATCTCGGGATCTCTGTCTAAAAGCGCTTTTACCACACCAAGGCGGCCATATCTTCCAGCATTATGCAGTGCAGTTTTTCCATTATTTCTTACTATCCTTATCGAGCTCACATCAGCATCTAATATGGCATTTACTACCTCCAAATGATTTTTTTCAGCAGCTGAATACAGAGGACTAGTGTTTGAGGCATTGCATGATTTACAAAGCTCAGGCCACAATCCCAAGAGTTCGTTCACAATCCCTAGATATAAAAAGAAAAACCACAAATTACTTTAACTGACAGTGGTTGAAATGTCATATATACCTCTACTGTTAAATCTTCTACACCGACATGGATCTGCTGCCACAAGGAAACCCCTACAATCATAGTTTAGTACAATGAAATGTACACCTTTAGACATCTCTGTGCGAAATCCCATTTATGCCTAAAATAAAAATCTGTTTTGTTTATGACACTAGCGAGTTCAATTTACTTGGTTATCCTGAAATATGTAGTATACAAGGAAATTGAAGATATATCTAATGTGTTTAACAGTGCTAGATGCTGATATATAATCATTAATCAGATAAAATGTTTCGTAATTGTTAGTTCATAAACTTGTGGACCTAGATGACTACTACGAATTAAGAAAATTTATACACCAACTTGTTACTGACACATATAAATGCTAAGATGTATGTGCCTGCATATCACACATGTGCCAGTTTCAACTCTTGGCCTAATTCCCAAAACCTACCAAACATCAAAGAGTTACATGTAGGACTACATATATTTTCTATTATTGTATCTTACACACTAAGAAGTGATATGTTATGCACACTGTTTGAGTTTAAATATAACTTTTATATCATACATAGGGGTTCGAAAAGCCACATTTGCATCTTCAACCAGAGAAAAAGAGAAAGACGAGTTGAGCAGAGCTGCAGAGGCATATGCATTCCCATCGTACTTGGCGGTTCCGTATGTTAGCCTAAACCTATGTTCAACCTCTGCTTATTTCATATGCCACCCTCGAGCCAAACTACAGAATTCCCCAACTTTGAACTAAGCTCAATACAAAGGAAGCTTAATAATAGAACAGAGGATCTTAAAGGACTACTTACATAGTAGCATCTTTTGTTTAAATTGAATCTAAATATTATTAAAGTCTTATTCATCACATCTAAATTAAGCTCAAACCGATCCACTAAGAAAAATAAAAAAAAATTAGGCTTAAATTAAAGTTATTATTTATTAAGAGAGGAGATTAACCATCCTTAATATTTTACACAATTATTAATAATTTGCAGTAATAATCGACAGACCTTAGCAACAAAAATGGTAATCATAAAGACAACAACAAACAGAACATTAAATTAAAAACATAAGTATGAACACAATCAAACAACTTAAGCAACAAACACACTCACACACACATAGTTTGAGAGAGAAAGAAGTGAGTACCTAAATGCCCATGTTTAGCAGCAACATGAAAAGCATCCAAACCAGAAGCCTTAGACTTAATCTTAACAATCTTCAAATCACAAAACTGCAGCAAATAAATAAAAATTTTCTCATGATTCTTCTCAGCAGCTATATACAGAGCAGTTTCACCCTTATCACTCTGTAGCTCCATTAGACTAGAAACAACTGAAGCATCAAGTGCATGATCTGAATCCAACCCTTCATTTCTAATGATTTCTTTAAGTGATTTCAAGTCGCCTGATTGAACTGCACTGAAAAATAATTGGTGGGTTATGAATCTCACTGACATGATTTCTTGATTTTTGCTCTGTTTTTTTTTTTGTTGCCTTTTTTCAAGAAGTCAGAACTGAAAGTGTTGTGTAAAGTCTTCTTCACCTTTGTAACATTTTTTCCTCTGTAAAGAGATAAAAACATATACATACATACAAATATGATTCTATAGGTTAAAAGATTGGAAGAGAAAGCAAGAAACCAGGTTGGAAAGAGACATGGAGTTGAGGTAGGCTAATGAATTTTTTTTCTTCATTTTATGACCTGAAGATTCCAATTTTCACTATAATTATTTTATTATTTTTTTTGTTTTTAATTCAAGAAAGAAATGATTAAGGTTGACTTAGAGAGTGAGATATGGTTATTAATTCATTATTAAAAAATAATACTCCCTGAACCTCTTTACTTTTTGGGACGTCCAAAAAAAATTGAATATAAGATACTTACTATTTTTAAATACTATTTTTCACTATTACACCCACTACTTCTATACTTTTTTATTAAATAAACACTATTACACCCACTATTTTCCTCCACTATCTCAAATCTATTATTAAATAATGATAGGTCCTACAACTTTACTCACTTTTCAACTAACTTTACTCTTTTTCTACTATAATTTTTTAATCTTCGTGAAGAACAAAATGGTTCATACAAATCGGGACGGAGGGAGTATGATGTATCACAAGAATTATGTAAAAATAATTCAATGAATCAATTATTTGCCACTACGGCACTACCTACCTAAATTTTGTTTTCTTCTTAATTAGTCAATTTGTGTTTTGTGGTTTGTCTCCCCCCTTGTTCCCTTTTCTTAAATTTATTTTGTGTGTATTTATTTCTCAAAGAATTGCAAGTCTTTTCTCTGTTTCAGGTAAAGAGTGTGATGGGAGGCTTTGTTATTAGGGTCCAGGATTGTGGGACGATTTATCCAACAATTAGTTTCTTGATCATTGGATTAACAATCCAACAATTAGGATTTTAAAAAAAAATCATCCATTCCATGCAAATTTTTCGCGGAATACTATTCATCCACGAATATTTTCCACGGAACCCTTTCTCAACTATTTTCCACGGCTTTCTCAACTGACCATTACAGTGGGCCTGTTTGGGGAGGACTTAAAATAAGTCTTTATCGACTTATATTCGGGTAAAAATTTTATATTTTAATAATTTTTTTATATAAGTATTTAATATATGTTTGAGATTCTATAAGTTGTAAAAAAATTTAACTTTTTTAAAAAAAAAGTTAGGAATCTCTAACTTTGTCTTAAAATAAGTTGACTTATTCTGGAAAAAAAAGTTTTCCCAAACACCACCACTATTATAAGCCCGACTTTTCTTTTGTAACAACATGCCGAGGGTCTTCACGGAAACAGCCTCCCCGCTCTAAAAGCGGGGGTATGGTCTGCGTACAACCTACCCTCCCCAGACCCTGCTCTGAGCGGGATATAGTGGGTATGTTTGGTTTGGTTTTCTTTTAGCCAACAACATGTTGGTGCAGTGGTTGAGCCACTGGCCTCCTTTGAAAGAGGTCAGGGGTTCGACTCCTGCGTGTGCGTGAGTTTCTTAGTTTGTATTAGGTTTCCTTTCTATATTTGTATTTCTGTATTTGTAATGGCCGGGGGTCCTTCGAAAACAGCTTTGAGTGGTATCATAACTGAGTAAGCTAAGTTTTTTTTTTTGGTTTGGTTTTCTTTTGTAACAACCTAGCAACTAGCAACCACGCGCTGTCCACTCAACAAAACAACCAAATGACCTGCCTTTTCATTTTACAAATCTAATCAATAGAGATTAAATGCTTTTTAATCCGCACGACTTATAATTTTTAATTAATAAATAATTAATTTTATTCATAAATTATAAAAATAAATATTTAATATTATTAGATATTTATAAATATAATTTTTAAATTAAATATAATATTTATTAATATATATAAATCCTTAATATCTAAGTTACGGTCTCCTGAGGGTATGAAACCGGACTCCTTTTGTTTAGCAAAAAATATATCAATTCCAATCGGGGTTCCAGCTGATTGCTTAGCAAAAGGAGTCCGGTTCTAGACCCTTAGGAGATCGCAGCTTAGATATTAAGGATTTATTTATATTAATAAATATTATATTTAATTTGAAAATTATATTTATAAATATCTAATAATATTAGATATTTATTTTTATAATTTCTGAATTAAATTAATTATTTATCAATTAAATATTATAAATCGTGCTGATTAAAAAGCATTTATACGGAGCCTCTGTTAATTCAGATTTGTAAAATGAAAATGCAGGTCATTTGGTTGTTTTATTGATTAGTTTCCTAGTTAAAAGAAAAGTGAGGAGGGTTATAAAACTGTAATAGTTGAGAATAGCGTTCCGCGGTAATTTTTTGTGGATCGAGAAAGAATAGTGTTTCGCGGAAAATTTGCGCGGAATGAACAATTTTTTTTTAAAATCTTAGCTGTTGGACAATTCTTTTTTTTAAATCCTGGCTATTGGACTAGGAAACTGATTGTTGGATAAATCGTCCCTGATAATAGATTGTCAAGAACCTGGACCCATGTTTTTTTTTTTGAACAGTGGACCCATGTTATTAATATTCACTTGTGTTGTATAGATGTATTGGTTTGACTGGTGAGTTTTGCTGTAGGTACCATGGTCTTCAATTAGTATAATATAAAAAGGGATGTTTACAAAAATATCTACTTTTTGATTTATTTATTTTTTTAAAAAAAATTACCTAAAATTGTAAATGAGGTTGCAATGCTGACATCGCATGTGAAAATCGGTTACAAATGAGCTTGCAAATGTTGCAAATGGGATTGCAAACCCGATTGCAAATGTTGCAACCGTATTTTTGAAAAAAAAATTGCAGCTTGGATATTTTTGAAAAAAATCCTATTTTATAAAATGTTTTTTCTTTGTTACAACAGCAGGTCTGCTTAAACTGGTCCATTTCTATTATGGGTGAAAAATCAAACTACCCACATTTCCATTCCATCTGCCCAAAATACCTGTTTCCATTTCCGTCCGCCCTTTTTACCCACGGACCACGCATCACACACATGCGTGGTCTGTATACGCATCTTTGTCTTGCGTGGTCACTGTGTACGTATCTTTGTACTGCGTGGCCTTTGTAAAATACACTTCTGGACTCGGTGAACAGTGACACTGGTTACGCATGTTAAACATGCGTTTCTGTAGACACGCATGTCCAACATGCGTGTTGGTCACTGTTCATCGCCTCTTTCGAAAGCCATCGGAGTCGTTTTCCGTTCAATATTTCGATCACATCGTTTACACCTTTCCAGACATCTTTGGCATACATACCATACACCAAATTGATCATCGTCTCCCCCTCTATAAGCCTATACCATTCAATTGTCATTTGTTTTGCCGGAATTAAAATCCCCATTCGAACTCATTTATCTCTGATCTGTTTTCCGATATGTTCTTACACGCCCCTGCGGGGCCAAACACCAACAAATCGAATGCTCAAAATGAAGTGGAAGCTCTGGGCTTCGTTTTGATACCAAAACCAATACTAGACGTTGTCGGAATGTCATGGACGAGAGTGATGAACCGGAGAGACGAATTTTCGCCTCAGAGCGCCTCAGATAGACGCCGACCAGCTAGTTGAAGAAATGACGAATGATGACGTCATTGCGCATCTGTGGAATGCGTGATCACAGATGCGCATTCCCTCAATGCGTATTTCAATGTACGCATGATATACATGCGTACACCGTGGGTATTTAGGGCGGACTTTTCAGAAACGGGTATTTTGGGCAGTGGGTAGGGGAAAAGTGGGTATTTTGGGCAATTTCTCTTCTATTATTAGCATTTTTAAGAATCTGCTAGTTAAAGATTTTTATTCTCTTTTCTTGTTTATAATATTTTCATCTTTCATTTAGCAAAAAAAAATAAAAAATCTGGTGCACTGTCAGCTATCCCACAGTATCCCCATATTTATCCCCTATATGAATAATCTGGCATCTCTTGTTTAACTTGATCACAGAAACCACAAACTTCAGATTCTGCATGTGGTTCTAACTTACTGACCGTGCTTTTTGTAATCTTGGTGAAGTTTTTATGGTTGGATTCTTTATTCGGTTGAAAGTTTGAGATATCATTCTGTACTTCATCTCTAAAATGATAATTTCCATAATCCAATTCCAGAGTCTATCTGATGCAACTTAAACCTGTCATCCAACAATTTACCAGGAAGATTATCTACCAGACATAAACAAAGACCCTTGATAATCCCTCCACCTATGAACTATGTAGGCAACAATTAACTTTTATATGGCCACTGGTCAACCAATCCTGAAGATCTGCTCTGATGATAGACAATCAGCTAATGCTTGTCAGCATAACTAAGGTGAATATGGTTCTGATGCTATTGATGATGCCGATGATGATCACTTGTGATTAATGTTGGGACTGGACTTGCTATCTTGGCTGGCTCTTGGGCTAAATGCAGTTCTCCGCACTTCATCAAGTTCTAAACATATGCTTATTTTTTTCACTTCCTTGAACAAGTCTTAGTGGTTGTGATTGTAGTGAAGGTTGCTCAGGATGAATTTTCAATATATAAAGGTAAACTCTTATCTAGCTCACACCCGGACATTTTAAATTTTATACATACATTTACCTCTAGGCTGAGGCTCTATCGCTTTCTCACTTGAAGTGTCATATTAGTGATCCAGATTTTGAATTATCTCTGAATGATTTTAGCACCAGTAGCTCAGTTACTTTCTTGAATTTGTAAGTTTCACTATAGCCATCATCTCGGTCATTTTTACATTAGTTGTATTGCTCCACCTTGAATGGATTTTGTTTCTTTATAAAGCAGAAGTCTTAGAGATAAAAGGAACTTTGACACTTCTGTACATCATGAAACTTGATGATAGGTATCACCGAAGGCACACTGATACAGTTTTATACATGGCTTCTTTCAGAGAACATTGTTCTTTTGACAAGGTAAGAAAAAGGAGTCCTCATTTGCAGTGTAATCTTCTGTAGAAGATAATTTGAGAAATCTTTTTTAGCTTAAATACCTGTACTTCCACTTTCTATGTAGACTAACACTTATCTAATACAGACTGCAGATTACAAATGTAGGCTGTGAGCTTAACAAAAGAAGAGGATGTGACAGATCTCTGAACTAACTGGAACCCTTATAACAACTACCCTCTACAACAAACTGCAAAACCAGTTCCATTTTCTTGCGAAAAGTGTTAGCTTAATTCTTGAACTTCCTTCTCATCTTTTTCTCCTTTCAGTTTCTAGAAAAGGGATTATAAACTACTATCAGAGGAATACCAGTGTAATCCACCACCTTTATTTGCATTCACTGAATTTCTGTCTTTATCATACTTAAGGAACATGTATAGAAAGACAATGGTCTGCTTAAATTTTTATAGATGATGATGAATGTAATAAACAAATCTCCTGCTTTAGCCCTAAAGATAATCAGGTAGCAGAAAATATTCGAGCAAAAGGAGGGATCTTCTAAACCAAATCAAATTACGTGTATAGCATTAATATCAGTACATCAATAAGATTTGCCAACATTTGAAGCTTAACTCAATCTGTTTTTCCTGAGAGCATCTATCTATATAATAAATCCTCTTGCCTCTTTTGAACAGTACCGCCTACTTTTAGAAATTTACCCTTCCTTTACAACAATATTATGGCAAATGCCATTGCTTTTTGTTGATATACTGCTTTTTGTTCATATATCCAATTTGATATGCATTTTGATTTATTGGCAGCTGCTTCTTGCTTTTGTACTTTGCCCACGTGCAAAGTATTCAGTTAAAGCTATTGTCTTCCGGTTTCTTCCTCTTCGACGACTGTGAAGCTTGATTTTGGATTTCAAAATTCAATACCACCGTACACAAATTAAATGCCTATTCTCTTACTACACCAGATAAGTAGATATAACAATTTTTTTGAATTGATAATAGGCTTCTTTTGTCTTCTTTTTTTCTTTGTTCAAAGAACGATGTTTGAGGTATGCAGATTTTCAAGCTCAATTTTGAATTTAATTAAATCCAATTCTTATCAATTTCATCGTATCAGGGTAATGGAGAAGCTACACCTTGGCATCTTTTTACTTCGGAAGATTTGAATCATGGTTTTTCTACTTCTCATCTTCCAAAATTATGGTTATTCTACTTCTCATATCGTTAATCTATGTACATGGTTCTGCAGGTTTAAAACGCAAGAAGCCCCGGAAAAGGAGGCAGGATTCTTCTAAAGAGAACATATCATTAACTCCTCATAGTAGTGTATTGAATTCTGCTATTTGTGGAAACAGTTTAAATTGTAAGAGTTGTAATCAATTTTTCAAATCTGCATTTAATGCTTGCATAAGTTTTTTCATTTATGATGCCTATAATCTGTTAACCTGGTAATAATTAGTTTTGTCTCATTGTCATTATATTACTTCTTATAGTTAATTGTTTGTTTATATTTTTTTGTTCAAAGCCCTAAACAAGTCCAATTCAAGTTTGAGTAGACAAGGATGCGAAAGTTTTCCCCTCTCTGATATTACTAATGTAGGAAGCAGTTCTAAAGTTTCAAAATTAAGATCGAAAAGGAAGTCGTTCAAAGCTGGTGAAACATGTTCAAATTTATTTGGAGATAATTGTAATGTTCTTGGTGATGGAGCGAATTATGAAGAAGCCGGTGAAAATGGTAGCCCTTTTCAACCATACTTTTTTAGACTGCTACATGTTAACAAACTGTAACTGAAATTTATGAAATTTCCTTTGTTTTAGACACTGCTGCCGGTCAGAATTGTCCCTCTAGCGATGATGACTTCCTTTATGATACTGCAGATGGTTAGTTTTTCTTATCTTGAGCCAATTGTAACTTTTGATAAAGGGCAGAGTTTGTTAACTTATTTCTCAACAGAAGAAGAGGATGATATTGACAATATACGTAAACATGGTCTTCAAGAAGTAGAAAACATGCACTTGGATGACGAATTTGTAAATGGTGATGTTCGTTAGTACTTGAAACACAATTTACGCTTCATTATTTACATAGATTGATTTGTTAATTTAATGTGTTTTTTAATTAGAATTTGGGATTAATGCAGGCACATTGGCACATTCTATTTTTCATCGAGTTCAGCGAAGCACACGTGGTATAAGAGTTGTTCCAGAACAATATGCCACATAGGTGCCCCATCTGTTAAGTGTTCCAAGTGCAATGCTCGGATGTGGAAAGAAGAAAGAGTGAACAAAAAAAGCGTTAAAGGCACACCTATTTTTTCATTGTGTTGTCAAAAAGGTTCAGTGAAATTGCCTGATTCCCTGCCAACTCCACCATATCTAATGGGACTATATAATGATCCTGAAAAAGGTCCTGCTTTTCAGAAACGAATACGTATGTATAATGCTATGTTTTCGTTCACTTCGTGCGGTGGAAGTATTGATCATTCCATCAATTCTGGAAGAGGTCCCTACATCTATAGATTGAATGGGCAGAATTACCATATATTTGGATCATTGATCCCAGATGATGGTAATACTCCAAAGTTTTGTCAGCTTTACGTTTACGACACAGGTAATGAGGTTAATAACAGATTGCGTTGGGTGAATGTTCGTGATCAAGAGGATGTTGATGTTGAAGTTGTTCAAGGTCTTATTATGATGTTGGATGAGACGAATGAATTGGTTAAAAAATTTAGGCAGGCACGCGATAGATTTGAAAATAATGATTTACTTGATTTGGAAGTAAAGCTGAAAGTATCTCGATCTCAGAGTGGTCGAGAGAATCATATGCATGCTTCCGATGAAGTAGCTGGCATAATGGTTGGTGATACGGATGAGACATGTGGTAAACGTGACATAATTATACATGACAAAATAGAAGGTTTGCAGCGTGTTTCTTTTGTGCATCCGAAGTTAATGGCTCTTCAATATCCCATTCTCTTTCCGAGGGGTGAAGATGGTTTCTATACTAATATACCATATGAAAACACAGATCCAAGTTCAACCAATACCCGTGATAAAGTATCAATGATGGATTATTACGCGTATAAATTTCAAATTCGAGAGAATGAAGGTTAGTTTTGTAGTATTTTAAATAGAAATGTATACTTTTCTTTGTATTTTTATATCAGAAATTAATATTCTAACATGTTTTTTGTAGGAATTTCTGTGCGTTTAGGCGGTAGGCTGTTTCAACAGTATATGGTTGATGCGTTTTCATGTATTGAACATACTCGAATGTTCTGGTTTCGTACTCATCAGACCATATTAAGAAATGAGTTATACAGTCATATTTGTGATAATGTTCGTAATGGTGATGCTGACACGCCCAATGTCGGAAAAGGTATCATATTACCTGCTGGCTTTGTTGGTTCAAAACGTTACATGCAACAAAATTTCCAAGATGCTTTGGCCGTTTGCCGTTATGTCGGTCACCCGGACATTTTTCTAACCATGACGTGTAATCCAATGTGGGATGAGATTGGGAAAATGATGGAATATGTTCCTGGTTGTAAGTCTGCCAATTGTCCAGACATTATATCACGTGTTTTTAAATTGAAGCATGATCAACTATTGATTGATATAAAAAAGAAAGCATATTTTGGAGTATGTGTTGGAGGTAACTTTATATGTGTTAACATTTGTCATTGTGATGTGTTTTTATTAATAATCTTGAGTACTTTGTATCTTTATTAATTAACTAACAAATAACCTAATTTTGCAGTTATGTACGTTATTGAATTTCAGAAGAGAGGTCTTCCGCATGTGCACATGTTGATATGGCTTGATAGTGCTTCAAAGAAAGCATTGAAATCGAATGTTGACAAATTTGTTTCAGCTGAAATACCTGATCCACTTTTAGATCCAGTTGGTTATGCTGCTGTTAAAGAATTCATGATCCATGGTCCTTGTGGTTTGCAAAATATGAAATCACCTTGCATGAAGGATGGTAAATGTATTCGGCATTTTCCCAAGAAGTAAGAAAAGATTTTATCTATAATTTCAATTGTCGTTATGGGTTTTATTTGGATGTACTGAGTTTTTTGATATGTTTACTTCAAGGTACTGGCCGCGCACTACTTTTGATGAAAGCGATTTTCCTCTATATAAGCGTCGTCGGAAGGATGTTACTGTCCATGTACGAGGTGCTGAATTGGATAGTCAATGGGTTGTCCCGTACAATAGGGATTTATTGGTTAAATACCACTGTCACATGAATGTTGAGATATGTTGTCATGCCCGAAGTCTTAAATACCTCTTCAAATACTGTCTTAAAGGGCATGATCGAGCTACGATTCAAGTCAATGCTAGGAGGAGAACAGTCAATCAAATTCCGGCCGACGAGCCTGTTGACAAAATCAAAGCTTATTTCGATGGTCGATATCTTTGTGGTTCTGAAGCAGCCTGGAGAATATTTGGTTTTCCTATTCATCACCGTACTTTGTCCGTTGAGCGTCTTCCATTTCATTTGCCAAATCAAAGAAGCTGTACTTTTCGTGCTAATGCACCTTTAGCCACTGTTGTTGAAAGAGAGAAAGAAAAAGCAAGCAAGTTAGAAGCTTTTTTTATTTTGAATTCTTCTGATCCTAATGCCCGCCAATACACCTATGACGAAATTCCTCAACATTACGTTTGGAACGATGGTGAAAAAAGATGGAATGTGAGGAAAAGGGGTATACATATCGGTCGTTTGTCTTATGTTCATTATAGCAGTGGTGAATCATGGTTTTTACGTTTGTTACTTACCAAAGTACGTGGTCCAACTTCTTTTGAGAGTCTCCGAACTGTCAATGGTGTTGTTTTTCCAACATTTAGAGATGCATGTAACGAATATGGTTTGATGGATGATGATAATGGCACGAAGTAATTAGTCAATGTTGTGCAGGAGGTTTACCTCCGCAGATACGCCAACTGTTTGTACACATTATAGTTAATTGTAAAGTAACTGATTTGGCAAAATTGTGGAGTTGTCATTGGGAACATATGGTGGAGGACATTTTACTGAAGAGGCGTAATATGAGTTCAAACCCCACCTTGATTCTGAACGAGAAACAACTCCAATTTTATGCTCTTGCTGGTAAGTACTAAATGTAATTTTTAAGACTACCTAATTATGTAACTAATTTACTTTAGACATCAATTTGCTAATTTGTTTCAATTTACCAATATTGTGCAGAAATTAATGACTTGCTGAAGTCTATTGGTTAATCTTTGAAAAATTGTCCGCAATTACCCCAACCTCCAAACAGTTATTTGAATAATGGATTGAATAACTTGATTATTGAGGAGACGAGTTACCACATTGTTGAAATGGAGTTGGAACACAAGAAATTGTTGGAAAATTGCAATCCCGAACAGCTAAATGTGTACAATGCAGTGCTGGAGTCGATACGTATGAAGAAAGGTGGTCTTTTCTTCGTTTATGGCAGTGGGGGTTGTGGGAAGACATACTTGTGGAGAACTCTCATCTGCAAATTAAGGACCAATGGAGATATTGTTTTGCCAGTTGCTTCTTCTGGCATTGCCGCTACTTTATTACCAGGTGGTCGAATGTTAGGAATATGTTGTACTTGATGATAACTTCACAACCAATCAAATTGTATAAGGTTTTGTAGCTGTCAACGGATGAGGATTTATAACTCTATCCGTTGACAGGTAGCTCATCAACAGATAAGGTTTTGTAGCATACTGCAGTATCTCTATGTTATCAGTTGATAGTGTTTTTATCCACAGTCATGTTGACTATCAACGGATAGACAGAATAGGGTAGCCAATTGTAAATAAGTTATGCTATGTAATTCTGTCTAAGTGAAAGTGTATCAACAGATGAAGACAAAACTCTATCAACGGATACAACTCAAATCCACTCTATCAACGAATACAGCTCAAGTCTCAATATCAACGGATACCGCTCAATACATCATCAACGGATGTCAGTGTACAATATCAACGGATAATCATTGACAATGTCTTCTATGATTAGCTGGGGATTAGCAGTTGATAAGGACATGTTTGACTGACAGATCACATGGGTTGATAGTAGATACAAAAACCAGTATGGCAGCCATACTTTGGAAACACAGAAAAAAGAAGCATTCCATTTACACTATGAATACAAGAAAGGTGCAGGAGACATGTCTGAACACAAGGACAACCTTTCGGCTACATGTGTATTTGGAGTGTAGTAGCAAGTCAACTAGAATTAGATTAATATTATCTTATTCCAGTAGTACTTGTAAAACTTGGGATTTATAACCAAGTGTAGCAACTCTTTGTAGGTTAAGAAAACAGATACATTTTGCTTAGGGTTTCCATTGAATATTCTTAGAAAGCAAAGAGTTGTAAAACAGAAGCTGTGTACTTTTGTATCACAGAGTTTTCTTCGAATAAAAGCTTCAGGTGGTGCATTTAACCACCTGATTTTTTATGTGTTTGTGCATTAATCTTTGTACAAGCAATTATCTAAGTATAGATTTCTGGAGTTCTTATCAGAAATTTATAAATATCAAGAATTGTATTCAACCCCCCCTTCTACAATTATACAAGTGTGTAATCTGGGAATAACAATTGGTATTAGAGCAAGCTTCTAACATATTTGAAGTTTAAAGATCAACACACTTCCAACATGTCTAAGAAGGATTATGGAGTAAAGATTCCAGTTCTTGATAGAGAAAATTACTTTCACTGGAAAGTAAAAATGCGTCTACATCTCTCGTCTATTGATGAGGGCTTTGTGGATTGCATTGACAAGGGTCCTCACGTTCCAATGAAGACAGCAACAAGAGTTGGCCTGGCTGAAGATGTGCCTGACACTCTCATTCCCAAACCTATTTCTGAGTGGAGTCTTGAAGATATTGCAGAAGTCCACAAAGACAAAAAGACCATGAATATTCTGTTCAATGGTCTAGAAACAGACATGGTTGACAATGTTATTAACTGTACTACCGCCAAGGAAGTATGGGAAACTGTTCAAACCCTGTGTGAAGGAACAGAACAGGTAAGGGAAAACAAGATGCAACTACTAATCCAACAGTATGAACATTTTCACTTTAAGAGTGGAGAAACATTGAATGATACATTTAGTAGATTTCAAAAGCTACTAAATGGTTTGAAACTGTATGGAAGAATCTATCAAGTTAAAGATTCTAATCTCAAATTTCTGAGATCACTGCCCAAGGAATGGAAGCCAATGACTGTTTCTCTAAGAAACACTCAAGAGTACAAGACATTTACTCTTGAAAGGCTCTATGGAACTTTAAAGACCTATGAGCTGGAAATGGAGCAGGATGAAGAGATTGAGAAGTCTCAAAAGAAAAGTGGGTCAGTTGCACTTGTTGCCAACTTGGAGCAAAAGGAGGAAAGGACAGAAACTGCTAGTTCTACACCAAACAGGGAGGTTTGTAAAGGTAGAGCAGAATCAAGCAGGAGCAAGGAAAAGGTGTCTGAGGAATTGAATGCTCTTCAGCAGGATGAATTTGATGAGATAGATGAGCACTTAGCTTTTCTATCTAGGAGATTCTCTAAGCTGAAATTCAAGAGAAACTCTGGGGTGGCCAAGCCATTTAACAAGGATTTTTCCACAAGCAACTATGTGGATAAATCCAAAATTAAATGCTACAATTGTGGAATTGCTGGTCACATGATAAGTGAATGCAGGAAACCTAGATCTGAGAACAAGGGAAAGTCAACTGAGGCTGTTGACTATAAGAAGAAATATTTTGATCTTCTCAGGCAGAAAGGAAAGGCATTCTTGACCCAAGAGTATGACTGGGCTGTTGATGACAATCATTCTGATGATGATGTTGAGTTAGTCAACCTTGCTTTAATGGCTGATTCTGGAGAGCAGGAAGCAAGTTCAGCTAGCAATCAGGTATTTTCTACTAATCTCTCTGAGCTCACCAAAGAGGAATGCAATAGTGTTATAGATGAAATGTCTACTGAACTATATCACTTAAGTGTTACTCTTAAATCACTTACTAAAGAGAACAATAGGATTAAAGAGTCTAATCTATTTTTAAGTGATAGAAATGCTGCTCTAGAAACTCAATTTCTAGAATTTGAGAAAATGAGAGTTGATTGCAATAATGCTAAAAGTGAACTTGAAGCTGTGTTAAAAAGAGAACTGATTTTAAAAGACCAGCTTGAAAAAGAACAAGGGATAATTGCTAAATTTCAAAGTTGTAGGAATATTTCTCAAAACATAATAGAAGTTCAGGGAATAGAATCGTTTGTGAAGGATACCTGGACTCAAAAGAAAAAGGAGCTAGAACCTGGCCTTGAGGATCTAGAGACTATTTGTGAATCAACGGATAGTGATCATCCGTTGACAGATGAACCGTCAACGGATGAGAGGTATCCGTCGACTAACAAAAAGTTTGTTAGTAAGAAGGAACTTAGGAAACTGGATATCAATTATGGTCCAGTCAACAAGAATTTTGTTAGTGGTGAGTGCAGCAAAACCAAATCCAGTGGGAAGGCTAAGGCAGGTGATTTACACAACAAAAAGGCTGTTGATAAATCAGATAATGAAAAGGTAGAAATTGAGGATAAAAAGAAAAAGAACAGAAATGGTAAGATAGGCATCAACAAGAAAAACAATTACTCTCCTGACAAGTTTGCTCCTAGGAAAACTTGTAGTAATTGTAATAGTGTCAATCATCTATCTTCTAATTGCAAGATTGTCAACAAGGCTCCTGTTCATGTACCTCAACCAATGCCATGTATGCCTGCAATGCCTGTTATGCCTGGTTTGTATCAAAATGCTAGTTTTTCAAATCCATATGTGAACATGCCATATGTGTCTAATCCTTATTTTCAATCTGTGAATGTGCCACAAATGTCATGGAGCATTCCTAGCATGAATAATATGTATGCCAATTTTCCACAAATGCATGCATCAAATATTCATGCAAATGAGCATTTGCCAAACCCCATCACTCAAGCATCTACACCTAAGTTGAAGAATGCTAAGAGTGCAAAGTCAAAGGCTAACAAGAAAGGACCCAAGGAAGCTTGGGTACCAAAATCAACTTGATTTGTTTTTGAAATGTGTGCAGGGAAACAGAAGGAATCTATGGTACCTAGACGGTGGATGCTCTAGGCACATGACAGGAGATTCAACCCTGCTCACAGAGTTCAAGGAAGGAGCTGGCCCTAGAATTACCTTTGGAGATGACAGCAAAGGATATACTAAGGGATATGGCCTGATTTCAAAAGACAATGTCATCATTGAAGAAGTGGCTTTAGTTGAAGGTTTGAAGCACAATTTGCTGAGTGTCAGTCAGATTTGTGACAAAGACTATGAAGTAAAGTTCACAAAAGAAGTCTGTGTTGTTTCTGCCAAGGAAGACAACAATGTGGTATTGACAGGCTTTAGAAAAGGAAATGTTTACATAGCTGACTTCAATTCAGCATGCTCAGAATCCATTACTTGTCTCTTCAGCAAAGCAAGTAAGGATGAGAGTTGGCTATGGCATAAGAAGCTGTCACATTTGAATTTTAAAGTTATGAATGATTTGGTAAGAAAGGATCTTGCTAGAGGAATCCCTCAATTGGAGTTTGTCAGAGATGGGCTGTGTGATGCCTGCCAATTAGGGAAACAAAAGAAATCATCCTTCAAAAGCAAGACAGAGTCATCCATTGTTAAGCCTCTTCAATTGCTGCATATGGACTTATTTGGTCCAGTAAATGTCGTGTCTATTTCAAAGAAGAAATACTGTCTGGTGATTGTAGATGATTTTTATAAGTTCACATGGACTTTCTTCCTGCACTCCAAGGATTGTGCAAGTGAAATCATCATCAATCACCTCAGAATACTAAACAATGGTTCTGAAGACAGAGTACAAAGAATCAGGAGTGACAATGGTACTGAATTCAAGAATTCCACAATGAAGATTTTCTATGAAGAGAATGGAATTGTACATGAGTTTTCTGCTGCCAGAACACCTCAACAAAATGGGGTTGTTGAAAGAAAAAATAGAACTCTCATTGAAGCAGCTTGAACAATGTTAAGTCAATCAAGGTTACCAACATATTTCTGGGCTGAACCTGTCAACATTGCATGCTTTACTCAGAATATTTCCTTGGTCAATCAAGCTAGAGGAATGACTCCTTATCAGTTATTAACCAACAAGAAACCAACTTTAGCTTTCCTACATGTCTTTGGATGTAAGTGTTTTGTGCTAAGGAATCATGGAGATAACTTGGGCAAATTTGAAGCAAAGGCAGATGAAGCTATTTTCGTTGGATATGCAGCAGGGAAAGCCTACAAGGTCTACAATCTAAGGACCAACATTGTTATGGAATCTGTACATGTTGTGTTTGATGATCAAAAGATTCTAGGCCTAAATGATGAAGGTTACCATGAAAAGTTGGAATTTGAGAATGAAGGTGAAGGAAGAATGTACTATGATGATGATGAGGAAAATGAAGATCATGACCACAGAGATCCACCTAGAGCTGTTATACCAACTAGAAGTGATGCTTACACTGAAAATGAAGTATCCGTTGACAGTCATTCTGCAACATCCGTTGACAGTCATTCTGCAACATCCGTTGACACTATTAGAGATGCATCCGTCGACAGGCAAAATGATGCATCCATTGACAGTCAACTTCATAATTCAGCAAGGACAACAAACTCAGGGGGAGTTTCTCAAGGTCAAAATTCAATGCTAAATCAACATGATCATGCTCATGGAAATGAAGCAACCTCATCAAGATCAAACCTTCCACCTGCAAGAAAATGGACTAGAAATCATCCTTTTGAGTTAATCATTGGTGAATCAAATTCAAGAGTCCAAACTAGAAGGGCCACTCAAGCAGAATGTCTATACAGTAGCTTCCTGTCTCAAGAGGAACCTAAGAAAGTGGAAGATGCCCTTCTAGATCCAGATTGGGTGTTAGCAATGCAAGAAGAGCTAAACCAATTTGAAAGAAATAAATTATGGAAACTTGTGCCCAAACTTGATGATAGAAGTGTCATAGGTACTAAATGGGTTCTCAAGAATAAGACAGATGAAAATGGCATAATTGTGAGGAATAAAGCTAGATTAGTGGCAAAGGGCTACTCTCAAGAAGAAGGAATAGATTTTGATGAAACTTTTGCTCCAGTGGCAAGACTTGAGGCAATAAGAATCTTTCTAGCCTATGGAGCACATGCCAATTTCAAAGTCTATCAGATGGATGTCAAAAGTGCCTTTCTAAATGGGGAACTGGAAGAAGAGGTCTATGTCCATCAACCTCCTGGCTTTGAGGATCCAGAATTTCCAGGATATGTATATCTTCTCATGAAAGCACTTTATGGTTTGAAGCAAGCACCAAGAGCCTGGTATGACACTTTATCTCAATTTCTTTTGGAGAACCACTTCACTAGAGGTACAGTAGATAAAACCTTATTTCATAGGAATATTAATGGCTCTTCAATACTTGTTCAAATCTATGTAGATGATATTATTTTTGGGTCTACAGATGAGAAGCTTTGCAAAAAGTTTGCCAAACTTATGCAAAGTAGGTATGAAATGAGCATGGTGGGTGAATTAACTTACTTTCTTGGCCTACAAGTAAAGCAAGTTAATGAGGGCATTTTCATAAGTCAAACAAAATATATTTATGATCTCTTAAAGAAATTTGACTTAATGGATTGTACATCTTCTAAAACACCTATGGCCACTGCAACCAAGCTTGAGTTGAATACTAAGGAAAAGTCTGTGGACATCTCAAGCTATAGAGGCATGGTAGGTTCACTTCTATACCTAACAGCTAGTAGACCTGATATAATGTTTTCTACTTGTCTTTGTGCTAGATTTCAAGCTGACCCTAGAGAGTCTCACTTAATAGATATTAAAAGAATTTTCAGGTATCTCAAGGGAACACCAAACCTTGGCATTTGGTACCCAAGAGAATCTGGTTTTGATCTAACTGGCTATTCAGATGCAGATTATGCAGGTTGCAGAGTTGATAGGAAAAGTACTACAGGTTCCTGTCAATTTCGAACAGGCTTGTTTCATGGTTCAGTAAGAAACAAAACTCAGTCTCCACTTCTACAGCTGAAGCTGAGTACATTGTTGCTGGAAGCTGTTGTGCACAGATTCTATGGATGAGAAACCAACTCATTGACTATGGTCTAAAAGTTGAGAAGATTCCAATTTTCTATGACAACACAAGTGCTATTGCCATCATAGGGAATCCAGTGCAACATTTGAGAACCAAGCACATTGACATCAAATACCACTTCATTAGAGAACATGTGATGAATGGTACAGTAGAAATGCACTTTGTGCCAAGTGAAATGCAGCTTGCAGATATCTTCACCAAGCCTCTTGATGAATCCACATTCACAAGATTGGTAGGTGAGCTAGGTATGCTTAACTTGTCATAATTCCTAGTGATATTTGATTTCACTGCATTGAAGCTAGAAATGTGTTTTGATTTACTTGAAAGTTAAAACTTTCAGAAAAATTTTCTGCAGAAATTTTGTCTAAGGCAAAATTAGCTTATCAATGGATATCCTTTTATCTGTTGATAGTATAAACACATTACTAGATTTTCGCATGTCAACGGGTAACAGGCTATCCACGTCATCAACGGATAAACTGTATCTCAACCGTTCATTCTATATCCGTTGATATACATTTTTTTAGCCGTTGGTAACCGTGTATATCTAATCATGGCTGTACTTATTTTCTTTTCATTTATTATCTGACAGTTACTTTTGACCAATGGAGTAATTACTTTTAATTATTTCATTTTTAATTCTTGAAAAATATAAAAGGCTGACTTGTACTCTCACATCTCACTTTTATTCATTTTCAAGCATATCAAAAGTTAACTGCATCTTCTTCTCTAAAACTCTCTGTAACCAAAGTTCAAACACTTCAATGGCGCCCATTGTTAAGATGATGTCCTCCACTGGGTTTACCTATGAGAAGAACAATTTCGCGGCCTTTGTTGACACAGTGAATGCTCCAGAAGCTTACCACACTTTGATGAGTTTCGTGAAGAAATGCAAACTGTCATATGCTATGACTGCCACCACTCCATTAATCCACGAGGTAATTAAAGAAATGTGGACATCTGCTGAGTACAATAGCACAGACGGTACAATTGCTTTTTCTTTAAAGGGTAAAAACTATGTAGTTAATTCTGATGTAATAACTGCTTGTTTAAAATTGCCTGAGAATAACTGTCTGAAAGTACCCACTGATGCTGAAATTTTTGCCATGCTTAATTCTATTAATTATGCCCTTAGTACTGAAAACTTAGGGAAAATTGTTAGGAAAGGAATGGTTAAAGAATGGAGCTATTTCTGTGATGCCTTCATTAAAACTTTTTCAGGCAAAATTAGTAATTTTGATGCTGTTACCCAGTCCATGCTAACTATGATGTGTATGCTCTTAAATGATAAATTCTATGATTTTGGCACATTAGTTATGTATGAGATAGCTGCAAAGTTAGGTAAAAAGGAAACTAGGAGGAAGAATATCTACTTTGCTGGATTTTTAATGCTCTTAGCACTGCATGTATCTGAGAATGAGCTATCCATTGCTAACCCGGATAGCAAGTTCCAATGTTTTGTTCAGGAGAAGAGAGTCTTAAGTGACCTAATTCGAATGAACCTCAATGCAGGAGTACAATTGGTATATCTACCAATTGTTCAGGTAACTATTTCTAACTCTGAAACCCCTATCTCCAACCCCCAAATTTCTTTGCCTTCTAGTGTCACAATGGAGTCTGTAGTTGTGACCAAACAGGCTCCTACCAAAGTGACCAAATCCAGAGTTCCAAAATCACATTCTAGTAAGCAAACCTCAAGTGTCTCTCAAAAGACACCTGTTGTAAAATCTACCAAAACTCTTGAGGGGAGTGTGAAGGTGGTAGTTAGTGGTGAGGGACAGGGTGAACATCAAAGAAGCCCTAAGGATAAGGAAGGAGAGATGAGTGCAACCACCATTTCAGTCTCTCAAAAGACTGTTAATGTCACTACAAGCCAAATTCTAGTTACACTCTCTCAACAGAGTGTTACTACTGAATCAAGTTCCCCACAAGGAACACTGCACAAGAGGGTTAGAGACACAAATAGCCCACTCTCCAAGACCTATGGAAGAAGAGTGAAATCTAAAACCATAGGGGAATCACAGGGTGCACACACAGTACAGGAAACTTTACCTTCTCAAACTCAGTTTGATGTGGCTTCAATAAATGTGGAGTCACAGCCCCTTGATCTTAACCTTCAAATCGACACACATTACAATCCACCATCACCAACTCCATCTCTGGATGTGGATATGATATCTACATCAATTCCTGATTCTCCATCTTTAAGATTCTTGGAGAAGCCCCACTCTGCAATTGGTGGTCATCATCTTTTAGAAATCACTGCTTATATACCCGGTATTGGCCATAATTCACAAGAACATTCTGTAGTCTTAGTAAGAGGGGGAAGGGTTAAGGATTTACCCGGTGTGAGATATCACATTGTTCGAGGAACCCTAGATGCTGTCGGAGTAAAGGATCGTCAACAAGGGCGTTCTAGTGCGTTGTAGATTCTTATCCAAGACTTGTATCATTTGATGATGCCATGTGAATCGCTAGAAACATGTGAAGTGTATGGCTAACCCAACTGTGGCCTCGAACTTAAAATCAATCTCCACAGATTCAGTGTTGGTTTTCCCTTCAACGGATAAAATTATTCCTTCCTCAACGGATATCCTTCATCCGTTGACAAGTGTTTCTCCATCAACGGATGCGCCTCTGTCTAGCCATCCGTTGACAGCTATAACTACTCCATCAACGGTCTTACATCCATTCATAATACTTGACTTGAGTCCACAATAAATAAATCACATGCTGTGACCCCACAATAATATCCACTCACACGCACAACAGTTATAGTCCCAAAGATGAAATTGAAATAAGTCTTACATTAAAGGGTTACGAATAAACGTTATTACAATCCCAAAAGGATAACATCATAAGTTTAACAGTTTTGCCGTTGATTACATTAATTATACATATAGTTAAACAGGAAACAAAAGCTGTCTAACTAAGCTACCTCAGCAATGGCGGCTAGCATCTCAGCGGGGAGTCCGGTGGGTCGGGTAACCCGCTTGCGTCGAGTGCGCCTGATGCGAGCCATCTGTCCTAGCTGTTGTTGTGACATAATATGAACAAAGCAAGGGTGAGCGAAAGCCCACCAACAATAATATAACTGAACAGTGATACATATATACAGCAGTTCAAAATATCCTTTGAAACCATATGCCATGCATTAATGAGGTTATTGCCAGTATAATAGATGAAGTTACCAGGTAACTCAAAGTATTTGTTTGTAGAAATATCTGCTACATCAAAAGTAAGCGAGATATTCTCATTGTCATTAGAAAGAGGAACTTGCATGAAAAGATTGCAATTCCAGTTATGAACACTTTTCCAGCTCTGCCAACAATAATCATGTTGCAGGAAATAAATAAGTTTGGATGATGAACCAATGATGGAGTATTCACCGCGCCCGCTGTTCCAATCTTGATGATCAGTCGAGATCGTACAGCTCAAATTAGATTTACTACCGGTAGAAGGAAGAACTGACGGCTTTACTTGTCTACCGCCTTGCTAGCTCTCCCCGGCCAACGGTTGGGCCAAAGGGGATGGACCGGCGCTACTCGGCCTCTTACACGACTCCTAGTTCAAATAGAATTCATGATTCTGAATGTAACGTTCGTCCCCCTTTCCCCAAGTATAATACTTGTTGATAAGACTCCACAAAGTAGTCGTATCTAGTTGGAAAGGAAAATTCACCAATAACTTCCAAGCTACTGCTTGGTAACGAATCTCAACTTGTTCCAACAATCTTACCCCTCGAAAGATGAGAAGGTAAACAACGACTTAATAAGTCAATAGCACCCGAGTTGAGAGTGAAGAGAATACTTTATGACCGGGAAGTCGACAAGATAATTAACATTTTCCAAGTAAGGTTCCCTTATTATTAGGGAGATAGACTCAAAGAAGAATGATGTCTGAGAACCTTTCTTGATATATGATTAATAATAATATGACTCCGAAATATTTTTTGTAATAATCGAAGAAGATAAACCTTATCGAGGTTATTCTAAGTATGGAATAAATATTAAGAGAATATTTATTGAATTAAAATATTTTACAGAATATTTAGGAATATGAAAGAATATCTTTAATCAGAGTATTTCTCAAATAATCCTTGAAGAAATATCGAGAGAATATTTATTGCATAATTAAATATTCAAATGAATATTCAAAATAATATTCATTAATTAATAAGACTTGAAAGGAATATTTAAAATATTTAAAATACTATTCGATGATTAAATAGAACCCTGGATGAATATTCAAAATAATATTCATAATTAATTAGGAATTTAAATGTTTATTAAAAAAGTAATATTCATTTAATGAATATTATTCTAAATGAATATCAAGTAATATTCATTTAGTAATCCAAGCTTTAAAGGAATATTCGAGATAAGACTCGATAAATAAATCAAGCTTCAGATGAACATTAAAATAATATTCATCAGGTAATTACTATCTTAAATGAATATTCAAAAGTAATATTCATTTAATGAATAATATTCTAAATGAATATCCAAATAATATTCATTTAGTAGTCAAACCTTTAGAAGAATATTCGAAATAATAATCGATAAATAATTCGACTCTGAATGAATATTAAAAAAAATATTATTCGTCGAATAGTTACGTTCAAATAATTATTTGAAGTAAGGATCGTTAAATAAATAATCTCGAACGAATATTCAAATAATATTCGTCGCCCGAATAATGGGAAATATTTACTTAGATATTTTCTTTCGAGGTAATCTCGATATGTCCAGAAATATTGACTCCCGGTCTATATTTGATGAATAAGATGGATACGCCCTTCTATGAGGGTCTTACAATAACCGGCTTATAATTGATACGTTAGCTATCTAATTTATAAGCCAATAAACAACCAGGGAACAAGCATAACGATATAACTTGAAAGTAGGCATGCATGCTATGGCATATGTATAACAGAAAACATATATATATATATATATATATTCAATCACAACAACAGCCTAAAAGAAGGGAATTGAAACTTGCCTGGTAGTCGAGTACGGTAAGGGGTAGTGGTAGCGGGTCCCGGGTCATCTTGGTGATCTATAAATAGCCAAGTCATTCGGGATTAATCACTTAACATTTTAAAAGTTAAGTTATACTTAAATCGAAACACGTTCTCGAGTTATCTCGTTATACCCCTTTTTGTGGATTCCCTTTATCATTGATCCGACCCGACATTCGTTCGTAAATACGACATGTCACTGTACTTACACTTGGGACATACTTAAGTCATACAAGTTCTAAGGTCGATCGTTACGAACCAATATTATACTCCGAGTTTTATCGCCCGTTTTCTAAGTGTTTTACCAAAGTTATAAATAGAGTCATCTTTTAGGGGTTCGTTCGCGTTTAACCTCGACTCGAATATTTTTAATATATCGAAAACTGATCCTTTTGACATACGGTTTTCTTTCACACCTTCCTTTTTACCTCTAGTATTTATTTACCAAGATTCGTCATGGCTTTACATATTTTACGAGGGTCCAATTTCAGTTACGAACTTTCGTTTACGGATTCGAACTACTTTTAGTAAATCGGTCATAAATCCTAAACCGTAAGTCTGTTTGATTCGATTATTTTTCCAAAATGATCTACGACTCAAGATCTACAAGGGTATTTTATATAATTAACCAGATCAGTGAATTATAGCTACTGCCATGCACGAGTTTCAAGGTGTAACGAAATTCCAGCATTATAACGGCTATAAATCGAGCGTTCCAAAAATTATAACATCAAAACCAAGCCACACCGGGCATAATACACATCTTATATACATGATTCTCATCCAAATCTGTCTAAGATCATATCACTTCATCCTTATAATCATCATATGTTTCAACCACTACAAGATCATGCTAATCAAGCTTATAACCATGCTAATATCATAACTATACTAAAACTCATCAAGATCATGCATATACTTAAAGTAAAACCTAGGGTTTTGTTAGGTCCAAATGTGTTGTAGAGGGGGGGTGAATACAACTTTTCGAATATGAGAGGCAATAAAAACGATGCAATAAATGAACACACAGATTCAAGGAATATATTTCTTTATATATAACTTGAAAGGGTTGCTACAACATTCATTACAAAGTATAACAGAAGTTGAGAGAGAAGTGAATGATACTAAGCTCTGTGAATGCACTCTCTCTTTTTCTCTTGTGTTTTTCTCTGGAATTGCTCACTAACTAAGACATTACACAAGTACTTCTATTTATACTACATGTAATCTATGTCCTGTAGACTTCAAAGACTAAGATGTACGTGGCCCAATGATGTCCACATAATTCTTGCCTTATCTTGAAAGCTTGGAAATCTGCCAATCAGAAGATGCCATGTGTCATGTTGAAGCTGCACCTAAGTAGAACTTCTACTTGAGAATTTCTACTTGGCTATCTCGAAATTCCTAAGTGGAACTTCTACTTGGCTATCTCGAAATTCCTAAGTAGAACTTCTACTTGAGAATTTCTACTTAGCCATCCAGAACATTTAGTACTTAGAAAATATTCTGGTCTTCAACTTGAAACTTCAATGCACATCTTGAACTTGTGATATCTTCATGTCTTCTTTATTCTTCAACAAACTCTTGAACATGGTTCTTTATTACTGACATAAACTTGCTATCAATGTCCTGACACTTGATGCATTGGTCTGGTTCATAAGTGACTAGTCTTGATAGTGTTTCTGCTTCTTGAATAAATTACCATATTCACTGAATAACTTGGCTTTCCAATATTTGCTTTCCTTCTTCTTCACTTGAAATCAATTGGTCTTGTTGATACTGATAGTTATGATCTTGATTCTTGATTTATCAAATCACTGAGGCATGAACAACTTTAACTTGAACTTCTCTCAATGATTTCTTCTTGGCTTGATCATAGTTAGCATGTTTAATTGTATCAATTACCTTGTCTTCATTTAGTGTTGATTTCTTGTGACTTCCTGTTCTTGATTGTCTTCTGGTTAAGTATCTTTTCCTTTAGTTTGAGTTACATTAGTTATAGTGTTACAAGTTTATACACTCTGCCTTTCAATCTCCCCCAATTTGATTGTCTAACAATGACATTCAAATTAATGAAGGATAACTCAACTAAACAATGAGACGAGAAAAGATAATTAACATTACATTCTTGAATAATATACAATTGAAAAGAACTTGAAAACAATACAATGAACATAAAAACTAGAAACAGAATTCGAACCTCGAATTAAAGATCATTTGAGTGATTCCCATCACCTGGATTATTTCATACCTTTTGGTCAAGCTTGTATCACCTTATTGGATTCACTCTAAGGTGAATTTTCCTCAAGTGAGTTAAAGCAACCGAAAGACATGAAGTTTTTCCAACTTCAAGTTCACACCACTCTGACCTTTAACCCTAATTCCGTTTCCTCTTTCTAGCTTCAGCAGCTTGGTCTCTTTCTTCTTTCTGCCTTTTGAGCTTCTCCTTCTGCTGCTTTTCTTTCTTGTATACTGGATCTTTAAGCTGCTTCCACCTAGCATTCAACAAACTTACAGCTTCCATTTCTAGAGGGTTCTTGGGCTCTGGATAAGGATGTTTGAAAAGCCTTCTGAGTTTGTCCACCTCCTGAGTAGTCCTGATCTTTGGAATATCCTCAAAGTTCTTCATGATGAGCTGAGATTTCCAATGAGTTTTATCAGCTTTAAACTGACAATAGATCATCTTGGGGTAGCCCTTGACACGGTTAGTATTGTGGACACTAGCCGCATCTCGCTCCATTTGCTTCTTCTCCACAATTACTTCAGACAGGTAACTCACGAGTCTCTGCTTTTCTTCAACAAACTTGTCTTCCACTTCGCCCCATTTGAACACATATAACACTTTCTCTAGAAATGCAGCATCTTGAGTCTGTAGCAGCCATTGTCTACTCATATGCAAGAGTGTTTGTTTCTGGTCTGCATCTATGTATGCTAAGGCATCAGCTGTATCATCAGCATAAGAGTGTATCCAGTATACACTATCTTTCCCTGGAACGCCAACTGCCTCCCTTATTTCTCCTTGTTCCAGTTCTCCAGAAGGAAGAGTCAAAGCTTCATCTACATTCTTCATTGCTTGAAGAATATTCCATTTCTTTTCTATCAGCTCCGGCTCAATCTTCACGTTGTCGAGAGGGTTTGGAGCAATGACATCACACTTCCACACCTCATTGCTCTTCAAGAATATGACTCTTTCAATGATCCTCACGGATTTATCTTTAAGCTCAGAGGCGAATCCCTTACCCATCATTTGTCTACATACAGCTTTAAGAGATTCCACTGAAAGTTCCATTAAGTCCTTTTCCTCCATGCTCACCCTCTTCATCTTTCCTTGAACCACCATCCGGACAAAATTTGGATAAGCTGAGAATTCTGGACCCTTGTCCTCTGCTAGCTGCATTAACTGATCCCTGTACAGAATGCTTAGCTCCTCAGATTGAGAGTACTGAATTTTAGTCGCTAGCAAGAACAACTCTGACGCAGATCTTCTCATTATGAATTGGTCATCCACAAATAGGAAAGATGTTGGGACTCCTTCTACCAAAGACAAGATAACCTGCCACTCCTTAAGATTTGCATTGTATCCAACCCTGACTTTAGAAATTAATCTCTTCAAAGCATTTATATAGTCCCCAGTCATTGGATTCTGCAAATTCAAGTTGTAGAACAGATCATCTGCATCCTTGTTATGAACTCCTTTTGCACATGGTCCCATCATTATCTTCCTTGCTTCATCCCATTTCTGCCCTATCCTTCTTTTGTCCAGATCAACTTGAGGATTAGCTAGCCTTGCAAGCTCATACTCATACTGCTTCCCTTGTAGCTCCACCTTCTGTTCTAGGAACGCAGCATGTTCTTGCATCATCTTCATTTTATGGAACTGAGCTTGTTCCAAGGCTAACTGT
This sequence comes from Saposhnikovia divaricata, assembly GCA_036435485.1. NCBI lineage: Eukaryota > Viridiplantae > Streptophyta > Magnoliopsida > Apiales > Apiaceae > Saposhnikovia > Saposhnikovia divaricata. Next base: position 61,936,575 of record CM071594.1, read on the forward strand.
TGAGACTGCAGGGTTTCTTCATCAACAGGATCTTCTTCAGGCATTCCGAAAGACATACCAGCACCTCCACCTTGTTCCTTCAAAGATCGCTTTACAGCATGTGCGAAAGGTACGTCTTCCATATCAGAATCTGAGTCTAGTATCTCCTGTACTGTGTCCTGATGACTCAGGTCAATAACTGGTTCATCTTCTTCAACCATTATTGCCTTACCCTTTCTCCTCCTCAGAGCCTCTTCAGCAACAGCAGGCTCAATTTCTGGTTCCTTAACAAGATCAGCGGGTTCTTCAATTTCTTCGATGTGAACTGCCTGCTGTCTCGTCTCCTTTCCACTCTCCCCCTTAGGTGAGTTATCCTGAGCTCCACCATGGTCTTCAGATCCACCAGCTGCATAGGAACCTCCAAAACCAGAACCAGAGGCTCCCGCTCCACTAGCACCACCTGCACCACCTGCTCCAGCATCGGGGGGAGGTTGTTCCGACTCGAAGCACTCCGGGGGCACAAAACTCCTGACTGCGAACATCATTCTACTGATCTCCACAATCATTGTATGCATTGTAGACTCCAATGCCCCCATCCTCTCATTGAGAGTGCTTCCCAAGACACCACCAGCATGGCCCAAGTCATTGACCTTATTTGTCAAATCATTAAAAGCTGTAGCTTGACTTGCCATTCTTGCTGCGTAGTCGTCTAGAGCCCTTTGGTTGTTTCCAATATTGATCCCGAACTGCCCCATTGTCTGCCCGAACTGCCTCATCTGATTTTCCATTGAAGTCATACGAGTATCAAAATTTTCAGTATTAAGGGACGGTGTTTGGTTTAGGTGACCTCGCTCTAATACGCATTCTGTTGGTATTTGGCGCTCGGTTTCGGGCCTTAAAAATGAAGGTCCCTCTCTCCCTAACCTCTCACACACACTCCCTGTCTCACACTCGTGTATGTCTTCAATGATTGATCCAAATAGTGAAGCAGTACCTGCAGAAAATTGATAAGAAATGTTGTTGACAGTTATAGGATCAAATTCTGTTTGTTCCTGAGTTGGAATCTCAGTCTGAGAGGCTGCAAAGTGTCCTTGTACGACATCAGAACCGATCCTCTTTGCAGCATCAGTACGTACCGGTGAAGGTACGACTGAAGTTCTTAAGACTTCATGTCCTCTTGAAGCAACAGTATCATCAAGAGGCACATCATCCTGACCAAAATCAAAGTCCCTATGTGCAGAATGTTCAAGGGGTGAACCACTCGCGTGAGGTGGAGTGGTTGCGTGTGACACGCTAGGGTTTGACTGTGGTTGTGAAGTAGCAGCGTGGAAAAGTTTGGCTTTCTTGCGAATAAGTTGCTGCTCTTCGGGTTCATTCTCCTCATCATCTTGTATAAATATACGTGCTGGTTTTCTGACTTCCGTTAACAGGGGTGATAAAGAATAGGAATGTGTATCAGACTCAGAGTCAGAAATATGGCTCTTACCCTGGGATAGATCCTGCGGGTTAGCAGGCTCATGGGTCGCGGAATCAGAAACGTAGGAGGAGGAATGAATAGTATGCAGAGAGAGATTACCTGATTGATTACCTTGTGCATCATCGCTTTCCTCATCCGGAATCTCATCAAATGCCTCAGCATGAACAGATGGATTTTGAGCATGTGATGAGACTTGTGATGATGCCTCCAAATTGGTAACTCCTGCATCATATCTAAGCCACATTTGAATATTTTCAGGAGTAGACATAGGTTTACCTTGATGTTTGTCCTGATTAGCAATGGTTGCAAGTGACTTAGTGCCCATCCCTAGTGATTCAGATGTGGGGCTTCTGGCAAATCCCTGTCGAATAGCAAGAGCATCCCTCGGTATTAAGTCGTTGATTAGCATTTGAAGAAACCGAGGAAACCAACAGACGACATCAGTGGTAGAGAGGTCTCTGCTTGCAAGGGATCCCATTGAGGCCACTATCTCAGAGAGAACTATGCGTCCATAGTTTATATCCAGTTCTCTTGCTAGGGCTACTGCAAAGGTTTGCATGGGAATCGGAATTTGATGAAAGTCTTTTTCGCGTGCCCGAAAACATCTTGTGATGGCCTCGAAAAAGTAATTCCATTCCGCATGGAAGAATTGCTTTTGGATATTTCCCGTGATTGGGCCTTTTGTAGGATAACATCCAATTTCTTCAAAGAATCTGAGGCGTTCTGCAGCAGTAGGTTCTGGATCATAGGCATCTTTAATGGGGAATCCTAGAACTCTGTTGACAATTTGTTCTGTCACCTCATATTCCTGACCCGCTAAGGTAAACCTGAAACCGTAGGGGGTTGATTTACTCCCAAAAGTAACCGCACTAGTCCATAATTGCTGTAAAGCATCATGTACTAGTGTAGGTTTAGCAGTAAAAGCTTGGCTAGCTTTGGAATACAAATTGAGAAATCGTATCCAAAACTTAAACCGCGGGAGTTGATCACCAATTTCCGTAGAAATATTGTAAAAATTGTTTTTAGCAAGGGAAAATTGGTGAGCCATTTTGATTAAATGTTTTTCTTTAAGAAGATGTGAATTTTAATTTTAATTTTCGAAAAACAATTAATTAAGGAATTATCAGTTATATCCCTTTTAATTTAACAAAAAGACCAAAAGTCACTCTTGAAAAATTAAACTACGGGTTATAGATAATTATAACTGTGAGAGGCGAAAATCAACAACCAATTAACAGAATCTGATACCAGTGAAATCGGTGAAGTTATGTGTGTACACACCAGTGAAATCGTGTGTATATGACTGTGAAGCGGTGTGTGTATATACGTATGTATATATGTCGAGAAAGAAGAACAAATTCACAAACACACAAACTCAGATATTACTGGTCACTCAGATAATGGCAGTCAAAAATCGGGCAGTAATTCGTTGTCCGTATGAGATTAGTCACAAAGATTACGAATCAGTGGTTGTAAGTCAAAAATCGCCTGTATGTATTTGGGGCGGCTGTAAAACTCAATTAGGTAAAAGTGAAAGAATAGATCGAGTTAGAGAAGTATATATAGACATTAATGTGGAATGACAAAAATGTCCCTGTTAAAAAAATGTGAAAAGTACTAAGTCCATATAGGGGACATCTAAGTCGAACTCTATCTCGAACATCTCTATCTCGAACATCAAGTCGAACTTCGAGATAAAGTTCGAGATAGAAGTTAACTCGAGTAATTATGCACAAAGAAGCACTTAAACCAAAATTACAGCAGAAACTATAGGGAAATACTATCTTGAACATTATTGATTTGTATTAAACTTGGAAAAACAGAAAATTCAAGATACTTTTCGAGTTAGAGTCTATCTCGAACATCAAGTCGAAATTCGAGTTGAGTTTCGAGATAGACTAAGAACTCTATCTCGAACATCAAGTCGAACTTCGAGATAAAGTTCGAGATAGACTAACTCGAAGTTAACCTCAAATTCTTTCCAAAATACTTCCTTGAATCGAAAAGTCCAGGGTAATTCAAGATATGTTTCGAGTTAGGAGTGTAACTCGAAAAATTCCCTTTAGCTTAACTGAGAACTCTATCTCGAACACCAAGTCGAAATTCGAGTTGAGTTTCGAGATAGACTAAGAACTCTATCTCGAACATCAAGTCGAACTTCGAGATAAAGTTCGAGATAGACTAAGTCGAAGTTAATTCTCAGTTCTTTTCAAAATATTCCCTTAATGGAAACTTCATCTCAACCTTAGAGATAAAATTCGAGATAGACTTTATCTCGAATATTTTGAAGATAGAACTAGGCACACTGGTAACTCGAACTCGAACTCTAAGTCGAATTTCGAGATGAATTTCGAGATAGGTACTAACTCGAAATTCTTCCCAGACTTAGAATTTTCAAAACTTCACCCTGGAAGCTCAAGTCGAAATTCAAGTCGAATTTCTACATGAGTTTCGAGATAGAGACTAACTCGAAATTTTGAAGATACTTAGAATAATTTGACAATTTTTCTTTGAAAAACTCAACAATTAATTTTGCCAAATTAATATAAATATCAATTCAAGGATTTTAATATATGACATAATTAAAACATTCCTTGATAATTCTAAGGCCTCTAATTACATGAAAAACACAGGTAAATTCATCTAAAAATCATGCAATATTTAGACTATTATGAATTTAACTCCCCCTATGATCATGCAATCTAACAAGCATAAATTCACAGATTTGTGCTATAAAAGACACTTAAAACACAATGAATTCATGCAAAATCACACTATATGCAACCTATAACAATCATTAATTAGGCATTTTAAAGTCTAAGCACATAATGATTGATTAGCTTGCACATACAAACATAAACATGGATTTTACAGATAGAAGGCTGTACTAACTTGTGTTAAGCATTCCCAATTCACCAACCAACCTATTGAATGTTACTTCATCAAGAGGTTTGGTGAATATATCTGCAATTTGTTGCATTGTGGGCACAAAATGTAGCTCCACAGTCCCCTCCTCGACATGTTCTCTTATGAAATGATACCTGATGTCAATATGCTTGGTTCTTGAGTGATCTACAGGATTGTTGGTTATGGCAATGGCACTTGTGTTGTCACACATGATTGGAATTTTCTTGTGCTCCATGCCATAATCCTTCAATTGGTTCCTCATCCACAGTATTTGAGCTACACAGCTTCCAGCAGCAATGTACTCAGCTTCAGCAGTAGAAGTAGATACTGTATGTTGCTTTTTACTTTGCCAGGACACCAATCTTCTGCCAAGAAATTGGCAAGCACCAGATGTGCTTTTCCTATCAATCCTGCAACCTGCATAGTCTGAATCCGAATAGCCAATAAGATTAAAACCTGTATCTCTTGGGTACCAAATCCCTAGATTTGGTGTGCCCTTGAGATACCTAAAAATTCTTTTGACGGCTACGAGATGTGATTCTCTAGGATCCGCTTGGAACCTTGCACATAAACAAGTTGCGAACATTATATCTGGTCTACTTGCGGTTAAATAGAGGAGTGAGCCAATCATACCTCGATAGCTTGTGATGTCAACTGATTTACCTGATTTGTCTTCATCAAGCTTCGTGGCTGTTGCCATGGGAGTCTTAGCTGCTGATGCATCTTCTAGATTATACTTCTTGAGTAAATCTCTGACGTACTTGGATTGACAGATAAAGATACCATCTTTTCTCTGACTGATCTGTAATCCAAGGAAGAAGGATAGCTCTCCCATCATGCTCATCTCATATTTTTCCTGCATTAGCTTGGCAAATTTCTCGCACAAGCGCTCATTTGATGATCGAAAAATAATATCGTCCACATATACTTGAACAAGTATTAAGTCATTTCTCACAACTTTATAGAACAATGTTTTATCAATTACTCCCCTAACAAAACCATTTTCAATTAAGAATAGAGATAGGGTTTCATACCATCGCCTTGGGGATTGCCTGAGGCCATAGACAGATTTGAAGAGTAGATACACAAAATCTGCATGTTCTGGATCAACGAAGCCAGGCGGCTGTTCCAGATACACTTCTTCTTCTAACTCTCCGTTCAGGAAGGCACTTTTCACGTCCATCTGGAAAACTTTGAAGTTCTTATGTGCTGCAAATGCCAAGAACATCCTGACTGCCTCAAGTCTTGCAACTGGTGCATAGGTTTCATCATAATCAATTCCTTCTCGCTGAGAATAACCTTTTGCAACCAAACGAGCCTTGTTTCGTGTTACAAGTCCGTTTTCATCCAGTTTATTTCTGAATACCCACCTAGCTCCAATTACAGATTTGTTCTTTGGTCGGGGTACCAGTTTCCAAACTTTCTGCCTTTCAAACTGATTGAGTTCCTCTTGCATTGCAATCACCCAATCAGCATCGCCAAGAGCTTCTTCTATTTCTTTAGGTTCAAGCTTGGATAAGAACCCAGAATATAAGGAGATATTAGCCATGTCAGCTCTTGCAGTTCTTCTAGTAGTCACACCAGCATCTGGATCACCAATAATTAACTCAAACGGATGGTCTCTATTCCATACTCGTTCACCTGGAAATTGTCTTGATGATTCAGCTTGACTTTCTGAGATGGGGTGCTGACTACTTTGATTATCTTCACTAACTCCCCCTGAGTTAGTGCCAGCTCCTACAGAACTAGAGTCAACTCGACTCGAGCCTTGAACAGTAGTCCTTGAGCTGCTATTTACTCCCCCTGAGTTGTTGCCGGTTGGTACTGAAGAAGTCTCTCCTGATCTTGTAGAATTAGCTTGTTCACTAGACTCAGGTTCTTCACGTACACTTGGAACATTTAATGGAACAACCAACTCAGGTTCATCTTCAAGATCTTCTAAGTCCAGATTCTGAAATTTTAGGGACTCAGGTTCACTAGAATCTCTTGAAATTGATGAGAGTTTGGTATCGTCGAATCTGACGTTGTAACTTTCAGTCACTTTTCGATCATTCACCAAGAACACTCTATAAGCTGCCACCACGTCTGTAGAGTAACCAACAAAGATTCCTTCACGAGCTTTTGCTGCAAACTTGCCTAGATTTTCATCATCTATAAGCACATAGCATTTTGCTCCGAAGACATGAAAGTATTTGATTGTTGGTCTTCTGTTGTTCATTAGCTCACATGGTGTCTTTTCTTTATCTTTTATGATCAAGGTTCTATTTTGAGTGTAACAAGCGGTACTCACTGCTTCGGCCCAGAAATACAAAGGAAGTTTTGAATCATACAACAAAGTTCTTGCTGCTTCAACCAAAGTTCTATTCTTCCTTTCAACTACTCCATTTTGCTGTGGAGTTCTCGGGGCTGAATACTGACGACGTATTCCCTTAGATACACAGAAGTCATTTAGCACTGCGTTTTTGAATTCAGTGCCATTGTCTGATCTAATCGTCTTCACAGTAAGTGTTGAAACATTCTCAATTTGAGTGATGTGATCAATGATTAAGAAAGGTACTTCGTCTTTCGTCATTGCGAACAATACCCATGTATACTTGGAGAAGTCATCCACGATTACCAAAGCATATCTTTTCCTAGACAAAGATAGGACATTCACTGGGCCAAACAAATCCATATGAAGAAGTTGTAGAGGCTCAGTAATACTAGAAATTTCTTTGCTTTTATGCGATGCTCGCTTCGACTTTCCCATTTCACAAGCTTCACAGAGTCCTTTCGGAGCAAACTCCATTTGAGGTAGATCTCTCACCAATTCTCGCCTCGCGAGAGCATTCATCGTTTTGAAGTTTAAGTGAGATAGCTTTTTGTGCCATAACCAGCTTTCATCATCCGAGGCTTTGCTGTAGAAACAGGTAACCTCATCCTGATTTGCTGAATCCATATCTGCAACAAAAAGATCTGCCTTTCGAACTCCTCTTAAAGCTAGTGAGCCTTCCTTGATGTGAGTGATTGAGACACCTTTCTTGTTGAAGACAATTTCGTAACCTTTGTCACAGAATTGACTTATACTCAACAGATTGTGCTTTAGTCCCTCAACATAGGAAATATCTTCAATGATGACATTGCCAGTTTTCAGTTTGCCATATCCCTTAGTCACACCTATGCTGTCATCTCCAAAGGTAACATAAGGGCCAGCCTTCATAACCAACTCTGTAAGCAGGGACTTGTTTCCAGTCATATGCCTCGATGCTCCACTGTCTAGCACCCATATAACTTTATTTCTATTCTGCTTAATGCCCTGCAATGACAGATTGGTTAGACATTCTTCGGAACCCAACTTTGATTGGGCCCGGCTTTTCGATAAGATCGAGAATCAACAGATTTAACAACAGGAGATGCACTTTTCTTCACATTACTAGAGCTTTCGACTATCTCCTTTCCTTTCTCAGACTTGACAGATTTGTCAGTCTTAGGAGAAGGTTTGTCACTCCTAACTTTAGGAGGACTGACAGTCTTGGCTCTACCATACTTTTTCTTGATATTTGAACTAGCAACAGTATTTGAGCATGACTGGCTAGATGCATTCATTAAATGCACAAAAGTTTGCATGATATTAAAAGTGCATGGCATACAGTTAGGTTGACCACACTGTGCATGATTCTGATGCAGATTATTCATTGTATGTGTGGTAGGCATGGCATGTGCAGCAGGAACATTCATGTTAGCTTTGCATGCATAAGAAAGATGTTCAGTAGATTTACAATGATAACATGCTTTCTTTATTCGTTCAGCCTTAACCTCTTTTATGCCTTTTTCTTTCTTTCCTTGTTGTTTAACAGCCTTAGCTCCTAATCCCAGTCTAGATTCATCTCTAGGGAAATTGATTTTCACTTGTTTAATAGGAGTTACAGGTTGTTCTTTCTGGCGATCTTCCATCTCAATCTCATATCTAGCTATCAATTCAGTCTCTTCTTCTTCTATTCTAGGAACAAGATGTTTGTAGATAGGTTTGACAGCCGATTTAAGAATTCTAGGTGTTTCCTGTTTAAGGTCACTGGAACTAGGGTCAATAGGTCTCTTTCCTTCTTTCTTAGGAAGGTCAGAATAATCAAGCCCTATACCTACTCCAGTTATCTTCTTAAATGTGTCATTATCTACATACACTTTACTAGCAGCTAGTTTGTAAGCTTCGCATTTTGTTTCTAACTCAGCTAGATTGTTCCTAAGACATGCTTCTACTTCTTCCTTAAGGACGAGCTTGTGTTCCAGAGATTTAATAAAGTCTCTTAGAGAAGTATCTACAGTGCAAGCAGCCTCTAGCTCTTCCACTTTTGCCTCAAGCATTCTGCATTTGGCAACAAGTGTTTTCTGTTCCTTTTGAGAAGAGTCTAGGCTTTTGCACAACATATAGATCTCTTCACTAAGAGCCCCGTTCTGTTCTTTATAATCATCAATAGACATTTCCACTTTAAGAGTCAGAACTGGTACCTCTGGTTCCTCTGATGTCTCAGCCATGAGCGCAAAGTTTGCTACTTGAGTAACATCTTCCTCATCTGAATCATCCCAAGCTCTTCCTTCTGTCACCAATAAAGCTCGTTTTCCATGTCTTTCCTTCAACAGTGCTTCATAGTTGCTTTTGAGAGCTTCAAATGTTTCTTTTGGATAAGTCTGTTTAGGCTTTTTGCAGTCCGAGGCAAAGTGTCCAGCTTCACCACAATTGTAGCATTTGAATTTCATTTTGAAATCCAAGGGAGATTTGTAGCTGGTATTCTTGCCTTTTCCTTTGTAGCCTGACGAACTACCACCACCCTTAGCAGCCCGATAATAAGATGAAGATTTTCTCTGTGGTCGGTTGCTCTTTCTAAATCTCATGTTGCTGAACTTCCTTGCCATGTATGCCACGACACTATCGTCCATGTTGTCCAGCTCTTCTTGGGTGTAGTAGTCATCATCACTGTCAGATGCGCACTCGTCATCATTATCAACTTGATGTGGTGCAAGTGATGATTTAGGCTTTGCTGCAACCATTGCCTTCTTAGACTCTTCCTCATCAGCAACTAATCCTGATGCACTTTCTTTTGACTTTGAATCATTGTCCCATGCTTGATCTTGAAGCGTTTCCAGCTCATAGGTCTTTAATATTCCATAATACTCTTCCAGAGAAGTTGTATGCAAATCTCTGGTTTCTCTGATTGCGTAGACCCTATGCTCAATGCTTTTTGGCTGGTTCCTCAGATATCTTGTATTTGTTTCAACCATGGGGAGAGTCACACCTCTCAGATTCAAATCCAATACCAACTGACTGAATCGTAGGTAGACATCTGTTATGCCTTCTCCTTTCCTTATTCTAAAGGTGTCATACTCCATCTTGAGTATGAGTGTTTTGTTGCTTCTGACCTCTGCAGATCCTTCCATGACAACTTCTATCTTGTCCCAAATCTTCTTTGCTGTAGTCAGACCTTTGACTATGTTGAACATTTCATGATCAAGAGATTCCATCAAGGTTTGTCGTACGGCAGTATCCAAAGCTATTTGCTCTTTATCAGCATCAGAAAAGTCCGCTGCCTTTTTGGGCTCAGACCGGGGTGGTATAACCACTCCTCCTTCCGTATGTGAAGGAATAACTGCCATTGGGACAAATTTACCCTTGTCAAGGACTTCCAGATATTCAGGGTTAACAGTCTCTAGATATAGTCTCATTCTGAAAACCCATTCTTCATAGTGATCTTTGTTGAACATTGGGATCTTGAATGCATTTTTAGGAGCCATCTCAATTCTGGTCACTAAAAGTTTCTAAGTACCCAAGACTAGGCTATGTAGAATATTTATGTAGAACTTTTGCCTAAGTCGAAATTTCTCTAAGTAGAAATTTTGCTCAAGTCGAAATCACTAAGTAGAAATTGTCCAAGTCGAAATTCTATGTAGAAATTCTCAAGTAGAAATTCTATGTAGAACTTTTTGCCTTAGAATAATTTTTCTGCAGATTTCTTTAAATATTGAATAAACAATATTATCACTTTAGCACTTTTTGACTTTGAATGCTTTACTCACCAAACCCACCTAACTCACATGCTAGGTACTGAGTATGTCTTTTACTTTCGGCCGAATAAAATAAATCAACAAGTCCAAAAACCACCTTTTTATTCTTTTACTATTGAAAAGGAGATCAAAAAGTTGTTGGGTTGTATTCTTTGATAAGAACAGATGATGAACACTCAAGAACACCAAATATGAACTAACCCAGATAAATTCACAAAAATTAATTAAAATACACCCAAGCTAAATAATCACACCTGGAGTATTTAAATAATTTTTCAGATGAGTTTTCACTACCAACGAATTAAAACACACTTTTCGAGAAAATGAAAAATAGATCTGAAAAATGAAAACTCACGATTCTTCTACTCAACACAAGGATCTATGTTTTGTATGTTAAACATATAGCTCTGATACCAATTGTTAGGTCCAAATGTGTTGTAGAGGGGGGGTGAATACAACTTTTCGAATATGAGAGGCAATAAAAACGATGCAATAAATGAACACACAGATTCAAGGAATATATTTCTTTATATATAACTTGAAAGGGTTGCTACAACATTCATTACAAAGTATAACAGAAGTTGAGAGAGAAGTGAATGATACTAAGCTCTGTGAATGCACTCTCTCTTTTTCTCTTGTGTTTTTCTCTGGAATTGCTCACTAACTAAGACATTACACAAGTACTTCTATTTATACTACATGTAATCTATGTCCTGTAGACTTCAAAGACTAAGATGTACGTGGCCCAATGATGTCCACATAATTCTTGCCTTATCTTGAAAGCTTGGAAATCTGCCAATCAGAAGATGCCATGTGTCATGTTGAAGCTGCACCTAAGTAGAACTTCTACTTGAGAATTTCTACTTGGCTATCTCGAAATTCCTAAGTGGAACTTCTACTTGGCTATCTCGAAATTCCTAAGTAGAACTTCTACTTGAGAATTTCTACTTAGCCATCCAGAACATTTAGTACTTAGAAAATATTCTGGTCTTCAACTTGAAACTTCAATGCACATCTTGAACTTGTGATATCTTCATGTCTTCTTTATTCTTCAACAAACTCTTGAACATGGTTCTTTATTACTGACATAAACTTGCTATCAATGTCCTGACACTTGATGCATTGGTCTGGTTCATAAGTGACTAGTCTTGATAGTGTTTCTGCTTCTTGAATAAATTACCATATTCACTGAATAACTTGGCTTTCCAATATTTGCTTTCCTTCTTCTTCACTTGAAATCAATTGGTCTTGTTGATACTGATAGTTATGATCTTGATTCTTGATTTATCAAATCACTGAGGCATGAACAACTTTAACTTGAACTTCTCTCAATGATTTCTTCTTGGCTTGATCATAGTTAGCATGTTTAATTGTATCAATTACCTTGTCTTCATTTAGTGTTGATTTCTTGTGACTTCCTGTTCTTGATTGTCTTCTGGTTAAGTATCTTTTCCTTTAGTTTGAGTTACATTAGTTATAGTGTTACAAGTTTATACACTCTGCCTTTCAGGTTTCAAGAGAGTTATACCTTCCTTGGTGTGTCTAGGAGTCTAGCAAGCCTTGATCTAGTCCTTGGATCACCTTAATATAGCTTAGAGCAACAAAGAAAACCAAGAAAACAAAGTTAGTTTCTAAGGGTTACTATTCATCATCACTTTTGTAAAAATCATAGAAAATAGAAAACTAAGAGTTTGTCTCTCAAATTTTTACCACATCTTGGCCTCTTCATAAGCTTTGTTTTGAGTCCTAGATCATCAGATTTGAAGCTTCCTAGCTAGGGTTTTGAGCCCCCTTTCTCCTCTAGACAGAAACTGTCAAGCACAGATCAGTTTGGCTTCTTCAACTTTGAGCATGGATTTGACAAGGCTATACTACTTTGTTGGACATGAAATTTTGAGCGAATATTACCCATGGAGTGGAGAGGCTATGGTTAAAATTTGGTGATTTTATCATGGATAGTGGAGATATGAATTTGTCTTTGGAGAATGTTTCTGCTGGACAATTTGAGAGAATGAGAGGAATGGAGTTTGTTTTGCTTGCTTTGATCTCATCCTTGTCCAAAATACATTATTGATGATAATATCTAGCATAAAGCTACTTTATTAAAGTGCTTTGATCATATATGATGCAATCCAAGGGACAAGTGTTGTGATTTTGTGGTGGAAAGGTGTCATGCAAGCTAACTAAGTGATTTGGTTTCTAAAGATGCTAGTTACTTTGTAACTACTTAGTTACTTGATCTTATCTATTTGCACATGCATGTATCTTGGATCTCTGCTTGTCTCTTTGTCCGGTTATTACTTAATTTGATTGATCGTTCGGAGGAATAACTCATTCGTTTCTAGTTAGGGTTTTACCGGAAACCGTCTTAATATTTATACTATCATCCTCCATTCTCTTTAATAATTCTTGAACCTATTTTCCTTAAATCCCTTCAATAATTCCTTAAGTCTTTTAGTGTCCAGGGAAATCTCGGGGAAAATAAAAGTGCTATTTTTCAGAATCCGACAGCTTTTACATACACTCTTTTTCCCCCTGGATCACTAATACGAACTCAGAATTTCGTTCCGGGTACTTCTATATAGCGTCGTCTAATAATATTCCTACATCCACCAAAATCACTATTCATCACTTATTCTTTACTTATTCTTTTAGGGTTATATAAATGTCCCGGTTCTCTTTCAATCGTTCCTTAACCCTTTTACGGAACCACTGGACTGATAACAGATCTCGATTTGGATGACATAAGAATAACCTTCCCCCTTGGAATGATCAAATCTTAATTTCCTAGGAGATAGATAATTCTTATCTAGATTGTCAACCAATAGCATTCTTCATGACATATAAGCATTTGAATCCAAATCTACTCCTTTCATTCATTATCTCAATCGTTACATCGTAATCGTAATCACTATTCACCATTACCTCAGTACATAATAAAAAGTTTTTAATTATATCCAAAATTTGGGGTTCTTACAGTCTCCCCTCCTTAAAAGGATTCCGTCCCGGAATCAGGTAGGAAGCAAAGAGTCGTTTGTCTGTCGTTTACTTTTTAGCTTCCCGGTCAATTCTTAGTCGTTCTACCCTTTCTCAGCACATCTTCTAGTGCTACAATCCATACTTTATCCTTTTTCCATCAACTTTGCTACTTTTCGTACAACACACTATCCGGGTTATGATCTTACTCAGTCTTATCCTTATTGATACCTGCAGTGACATTGGTATCACTATCCCACTGCGAATTTGGAGGTAACCTCGCTCGCACTATGCATTTCCTGATCGCTTTAATCTTCGCAATCTCGATCAATATAGAGAAGTGGAAAGATTTATTGAGAGATCACTATGATCAATTGAACATTTGTTATATTGCATAGCTAGTACAGAAGGGGGCCAGCCTTTAGTACTTGACAAGCAATTAAACAAGTTATGGTATTCCACTTAGACTTCTATCACATAGACAGATAGTCACGTAGCAGTACCTCCCCTCCTTAAAGGGTTGTTCTTCCCAATTCATAAAGAAGATGAATAAGAGAGAAGAAAAGAAAAGAATTCTAAAGGATTATAGAAAGTTTTCATGATTGTAAAATATCATACTCAGAATTTACCTCTGAACTATAGAGGTTCATTAAGGAAGAAATTAATCATAATTATATCCAATACTATTTGATCGTAACCTCACGTGTCAACATATCTTGCTGCTTTGTCCACTATTCTCTGGACATGTACCCTGGTTCAACCTTAGCAACACTTACTTTTGGAAAATCTTTGAACCTCTCAGGTTAAATCTTAGTTTCTCGCTTGACACCATTGTTACTGACATTCCATGTTACGCTACTAGCTTTTTCATATCCATAATATTAACACTATCAGGTTGTCATCCCGAGAATTCATCGGAAAACCCATTTATTAATCCATTCCTAACATTCCTTGCTTCATATTTCGTAGTTGCTTTCCCCGTCTTTTCTTTATCAATCACATCCTTCTCATTATCTGATTCTTATTTACTTCTGTTATTTACTTTCACCTTCATCTCTTTATTGAGGCATCTTTTGCACTTGGCACCTCCTTATTGGTATCCCGTCACATTTACTCTATAATCATCACATTATTTCAAATTTAAAACCTCCGAAATGAATCTGGCCAATTTCTTTAGCTTAGATCCAATATAATCTACTTCTGTCAACTTGTTTCTCATCACTTATTCTTTTCTACCCGCGGTTTTTCACAGGTTGTCGTTCGTAAGTCAGACCAGGTCGTACACCTACCTGCTCGCACTCTTATCATCTGTTGAGCATCTGCATTTTACTGGTGTAGCTTTGGCACATGAAACACGTTACTACCCTGTTATAAGCTTTGGGGGTAAAACTGGCTCGAATGCCACCTTCCGAACACTTTTAAACTCTCAGGTGGCCTAATAAGTCTCGGGCTCAACTGCCCTTCTCTCTAAGTCTCATTAATTTTTTTCCACGGGAATACATTTAGCATCATGAATCATCAACCTCATATTCTCTATCTTGTTTGCGTAGAAGTACACTAACACAAACTTGCTTGTCATTCATCAACATGCCATTTAGCTTATCAATAGCAGCACTTTTTTTATCTTTACGTTGTCATCTACTTTCTTAGAAGAATCACCATCGCTTATTGTTTACGTAGTGCCTTAATAGCTAACCGTACGGGTTTCAATCCTTTAGGGAGACAAAGTAATCACTATTCCTTATCCATAAACAACACTTCCTGAACTCGATGTAGATATTACATGAAGTAGATAAAATTGCAGAAGAGTTTCAAGCATCGCAGCTAAGTCAGGTTGATGAAACTATCACTCATGCATCTTCCATAAAAGACTGGAAACTTAATGGTTTACTTCGTCAATTTTTGTATCATGGTCCTGGTTTGCCTCAAAACTGGACCTTCTAAGGTATGTAATATGCTTAAGACCCATCAGGAATCGAATCTTTACTTAAACTACTATTACCGTCGATTCTTGCACAATCATCAGAAGGAATGTAAATTCCTCCATTCCGATATGACCTTCAAGGTCCTTCCAAATATCATTCTGTTTCTTCGGTATGAACATTTGTAATCATTCCTTTATACTTAGACTGTCGGCCACCTCATTGGCCTTTCCTAATAATAATAATTTCTGGTAATCCTTGTTCTTTGGATACATTTCAATTCAATTTTTTTTTTACCTCATTCTCATCACTGTTGGGTGAAAGCATTCTCCCTTAAGCTCTGCTGAAGGAGAAAAATATATCTATCAGTCTTTTTCCATAAGTCATTGCTTCCACCTACCCGTGGGAACTTTATCACATTTATTCCCAATCCTACTTAGGATACTTCTTTTCTTAGTTCTTTCCTTATCTTAGGATAATCTCAACCTTTATAGGTTCAATCCATACTCCCTCAGGGTTTCATACATGCATCATCTGGTGGTATATTGTTATTGTGTCTTACATTCTCTTCCAAACTTCCAGTTGGAAACTCAGAATATTAGCTTTTCCTTGTAAGGTTTCTTAGGTCGTCCTCATCATTCCTCATGTATTTTCTAGGTACAGGGTATATCAAAACGTCTTTGATCAATACTCTAATAATTCTATCTCTGTTCTTTCCAGAACTCTTTTTAATAATCTGTACAGGTCATTGTTGCCTTAGCAAATCCAACTCATATCATCTGAATTCACAATGTCTTTATTAGGGTTAGTGCCATCCCTTGTCCATTCCTCAGGGTTTGCCTTACTTTATGGATATCTTATCCTTAATTCAACTGCCAAGGAATTCCTGCATCCTATAATTGGCAATCAAATCATGTATCCTTAATAAGGGTCTCTTTTCAATCATTCTTATTTGATAATCGATCGGTAGCTTACTGCTAATTTCTTCTTTCAGATAGTGGTCAACCTATTTGACCTTCCAAAAGACAACGTATGTCTAACTGCTCTCTTACAGAACTTGTTAATGGTAGCAAGGATGTTCTGAAAGATATTGGTCGAGTTCAACGTGAATTTCCTAGTGCTTATCGTTCTTCGCAAAGGTACTTGCCTCAGAGAAAATTCTTACAGCATATTGTTCAATTTCTGACCATTTCTATACTCTCTTCATATACCTTCATTGTTTACTTTCCTCCGTCATAATATATTCATGGTATTCACGATACCCTAACATCATACATCTCAAGTCACTATACTTCCATTTTACTCTTAATCTTGGACAACCATATACACATGAGTCACTTTAGTACGGGTGACCCCATCCCAAAAAGGTCTAGTGAATTCCCAATCAAAACATGGGCTGTTCAGCAGAAGATTCCTATGATCTCATTAATGTTTCCTTTATATCAGAAGGCCTTGCAGTCGGTGCTTTCTTAGAAGCAACCCTGTTTCGTCCTTTCATTGCTGGTCTAGTCACTTGATAATCCTTTGTGACTTGGCCTCAACTGGCCACAAAAAATATATATATATGATTTTAGGGGTTGGCTAATAGCATTACTTTTCTAGCAATTGCCGGCATAGTGCCTTCTTTGATACCTTTCTACCTTTCTAAAACTTTACTTCATATAAGTCTTAATCGACTATTCGGCACCGTCTCTGGTCACCTTTCCTCTATTTTTATCTTTTCAACTATTCTTATCACTACCATGTGCCACGCAAACTTACCATTCCTGGCATAACAGCCTTTTCACTTAAGTCAATCTCGGAGTTTCTCAGTCCGGCTGGTTTCTTACTTACATTTCCTGTTTTCGTCCAATCTCACTTCATCATTGTATTTATACAATCAATCGCGATAACCGGGGTCTATCCACCAAGCCATGTAGCGGCTACCTTACCCAATTCACGGGGTTTGCCCCAGTTTCTACTCTCTTCCATGATGTTCTCTGATAATCAGAAAGACAAGGTTTGCCAAAATTCGTTGAAGTTCTTCCCAGAATTAGGGAAATTTTGGTCAATCTATCCATCGACTGGTAACACTAAGGAGACCAGTTTCGAAACCTGAAGAATAGTTCTATGAACCTCCTAGTAGGTAGAACCGTAAGCAGTCATAATTAACGAAATAATTGTCATCGGGTTGGAAATTTAATCCCTGGAGAGGAACCAATTATATACATCCCTTAGAAGGGAATTAACAGTTTTAAACTGAAACTTGTCACAGCGTCCTGATACCTATACGTCCTGATATTCAATATCACCAAATGTCAGTCTACCTGACTACCAATCTCAGAAGGAACATTACCGTCGGAGTTGGTTGTTCCACAAAAATTGGCACTACTAAGGCCATCCGAACCTGGTGAACCATGCTGTCCGAATGCATCCGCAAGTACTTTGTCGTGCTGCGCAAGCACACATCCTAATCTTTTATGCGAAACGTCGTTGGAAGCAAAAAGTCTCCCTTTTTCCATTAAACAATGCCAACTCTTGCTCATTACCAATTTCATCTTTTAGCTCCAGGAAGATTTTCTCACATTTTTCTCTTTAACTGCTGATCGTATTACTTGATCCGTTATACTTCCGCGTCAGAGTAAACTTAAGGTAACTACTATAATCCATTCAAAGAAAAGAAAGAATTTAATATTCCTCTGAGTCACATGCATCTAACGTTTCTGGTTCATCACTTCAATGAGTTAAACTAACCCTATACTTAGTCTCTGACAATAGTCTCATTACGAGTTCATCTTGACTCACTGGTCTTATCTTCCGGTAGGTTCTGAGATCATTGTCTTGCTTACTACTTCCTTATATAACTTTATCCAATCATGCTGTCACTTCCCAATGTTTTCACTTTCTAACTGATTCATTCATAAAATGGACACTTTCCTAAATAAAACAACTTCATCAACCTCAATTTGGTTCCATAAATTACAACCTATGACATCTACCTTCTCATGGCGAATTATTACTGACAATATTAATACTTATTCATTTATCAAATGATATGGCACTTACTGCCTCTTCTCAACTATTCCTAGGGACTCTGCTCCTCACCTTATATCGATGCCTTTGATAATCATACATCCTTCTAGCACTCTTTTCGTTAATATGAAAGTCTCTAAAGATTCTCTTCTATTCCCGTATAAGATCTCAAGTAATTCTTCCAATCCGTCTTACTTGCTGGTACTACCTCCAGTAGTCCAGCCACGAATCCAACATGAATCTTCAGTTCTCTTGCTAATAGCTTAGTTCTTTATGCCCACTTTTCTGAGCTCTATACCTTAATCATCTCAGTCTTTCTGGCTACAGCCCTCATTCCTCGAGGGTAAGCCCCTTATCCTAACAAGATTTTCCTTATCTACTGGAACCTCTTCCGGGTCTCCAGTAAGGTACTCTATTGAATTTACCCGCTGATCTTCAGCATATAATAAAGCATCATCGCGCTGCTGCTCGTATGCCTCAAGGTCTGTTGCCTTACTTGTCGATTCGATATCGAGCTAAGTTACTATCATGATACTTAATAGTTCCCATAAGAGTTTTATAGGTCATCACTACATTAAGTAGTCCGACTATGAACTTGGCAAGAGTTCTTATTATCTTAGTGAATTTATTGTTTTAACGTCGCCTCATCTCTGGGGTTTATAACGTACGCTCTGATACCACTTCTGTAACACCCCCAGATCCGGGGTCAGGGATCTGGTGGTTACGGTCTTACATCCATTCATAATACTTGACTTGAGTCCACAATAAATAAATCACATGCTGTGACCCCACAATAATATCCACTCACACGCACAACAGTTATAGTCCTAGAGATGAAATTGAAATAAGTCTTACATTAAAGGGTTACGAATAAACGTTATTACAATCCCAAAAGGATAACATCATAAGTTTAACAGTTTTACCGTTGATTACATTAATTATACATATAGTTAAACAGGAAACAAAAGCTGTCTAACTAAGCTACCTCAGCAATGGCGGCTAGCATCTCAGCGGGAAGTCCGGTGGGTCGGGTAACCCGCTTGCGCCGAGTGCGCCTGATGCGAGCCATCTGTCCTAGCTGTTGTTGTGACATAATATGAACAAAGCAAGGGTGTGTGAAAGCCCACCAACAATAATATAACTGAACAGTGATACATATATACAGCAGTTCAAAATATCCTTTGAAACCATATGCCATGCATTAATGAGGTTATTGCCAGTATAATATAAAGGATGAAGTTACCAGGTAACTCAAAGTATTTGTTTGTAGAAATATCTGCTACATCAAAAGTAAGCGAGATATTCTCATTGCCATTAGAAAGAGGAACTTGCATGAAAAGATTGCAATTCCAGTTATGAACACTTTTCCAGCTCTGCCAACAATAATCATGTTGCAGGAAATAAATAAGTTTGGATTATGAACCAATGATGGAGTATTCACCGCGCCCGCTGTTCCAATCTTGATGATCAGTCGAGATCGTACAGCTCAAATTAGATTTACTACCGGTAGAAGGAAGAACTGACGGCTTTACATATCTACCGCCTTGCTAGCTCTCCCCGGCCAACGGTTGGGCCAAAGGGAATGGACCAGCACTACTCGGCCTCTTACACGACTCCTAGTTCAAATAGAATTCATGATTCTGAATGTAACGTTCGTCCCCCTTTCCCCAAGTATAATACTTGTTGATAAGACTCCACAAAGTAGTCGTATCTAGTTGGAAAGAAAAATTCACCAATAACTTCCAAGCTACTGCTTGGTAACGAATCTCAACTTGTTCCAACAATCTTACCCCTCGAAAGATGAGAAGGTAAACAACGACTTAATAAGTCAATAGAACCCGAGTTGAGAGTGAAGAGAATACTTTATGACCGGGAAGTCGACAAGATAATTAACATTTTCCAAGTAAGGTTCCCTTATTATTAGGGAGATAGACTCAAAGAAGAATGATGTCTGAGAACCTTTCTTGATATATGATTAATAATAATATGACTCCGAAATATTTTCTGTAATAATCGAAGAAGATAAACCTTATCGAGGTTATTCTAAGTATGGAATAAATATTAAGAGAATATTTATTGAATTAAAATATTTTACAGAATATTTAGGAATATGAAAGAATATCTTTAATCAGAGTATTTCTCAAATAATCCTTGAAGAAATATCGAGAGAATATTTATTGCATAATTAAATATTCAAATGAATATTCAAAATAATATTCATTAATTAATAAGACCTGAAAGGAATATTTAAAATATTTAAAATACTATTCGATGATTAAATAGAACCCTGGATGAATATTCAAAATAATATTCATAATTAATTAGAAATTTAAATGTTTATTGAAAAAGTAATATTCATTTAATGAATATTATTCTAAATGAATATCAAGTAATATTCATTTAGTAATCCAAGCTTTAAAGGAATATTCGAGATAAGACTCGATAAATAAATCAAGCTTCAGATGAACATTAAAATAATATTCATCAGGTAATTACTATCTTAAATGAATATTCAAAAGTAATATTCATTTAATGAATAATATTCTAAATGAATATCCAAATAATATTCATTTAGTAGTCCAACCTTTAGAAGAATATTCGAAATAATAATCGATAAATAATTCGACTCTGAATGAATATTAAAAAAAATATTATTCGTCGAATAGTTACGTTCAAATAATTATTTGAAGTAGGGATCGTTAAATAAATAATCTCGAACGAATATTCAAATAATATTCTTCGCCCGAATAATGGGAAATATTTACTTAGATATTTTTTTTCGAGGTAATCTCGATATGTCCAGAAATATTAACTCCTGATCTATATTTGATGAATAAGATGGATACGCCCTTTTATGAGGGTCTTACAATAACCGGCTTATAATTGATACGTTAGCTATCTAATTTATAAGCCAATAAACAATCAGGGAACAAGCATAACGATATAACTTGAAAGTAGGCATGCATGCTATGGCATATGTATAACAGAAAACATATATATATATATATTCAATCACAACAACAGCCTAAAAGAAGGGAATTGAAACTTGCCTGGTAGTCGAGTACGGTAAGGGGTAGTGGTAGCGGGTCCCGGGTCAGCTTGGTGATCTATAAATAGCCAAGTCATTCGGGATTAATCACTTAAAATTTTAAAAGTTAAGTTATACTTAAATCAAAACACGTTCTCGAGTTATCTCGTTATACCCCTTTTTGTGGATTCCCTTTATCATTGATCCGACCCGACATTCGTTCGTTAATACGACATGTCAGTGTACTTACACTTGGGACATACTTAAGTCATACAAGTTCAAAGGTCGATCGTTACGAACCAATATTATACTCCGAGTTTTATCGCCCGTTTTCTAAGTGTTTTACCAAAGTTATAAATAGAGTCGTCTTTTAGGGGTTCGTTCGCATTTAACCTCGACTCGAATATTTTTAATAAATCGAAAAATGATCCTTTTGACATACGGTTTTCTTTCACACCTTCCTTTTTACCTCTAGTATTTATTACCAAGATTCGTCATGACTTTACATATTTTACGAGGGTCCAATTTCAGTTACGAACTTTCGTTCACGGATTCGAACTACTTTTAGTAAATCGGTCATAAATCCTAAACCGTAAGTCTGTTTGATTCGATTATTTTTCCAAAATGATCTACGACTCAAGATCTACAAGGGTATGTTATATAATTAACCAGATCAGTGAATTATAGCTACTGCCATGCACGAGTTTCAAGGTGTAACGAAATTCCGGCATTATAACGGCTATAAATCGAGCGTTCCAAAAATTATAACATCAAAACCAAGCCACACCGGGCATAATACACATCTTATATACATGATTCTCATCCAAATATGTCCAAGATCATATCACTTCATCCTTATAATCATCATATGTTTCAACCACTACAAGATCATGCTAATCAAGCTTATAACCATGCTAATATCATAACTATACTAAAACTCATCAAGATCATGCATATACTTAAAGTAAAACCTAGGGTTTCAAGAGAGTTATACCTTCCTTGGTGTGTCTAGGAGTCTAACAAGCCTTGATCTAGTCCTTGGATCACCTTAATATAGCTTAGAGCAACAAAGAAAACCAAGAAAACAAAGTTAGTTTCTAAGGGTTACTATTCATCATCACTTTTGTAAAAATCATAGAAAATAGAAAACTAAGAGTTTGTCTCTAAAATTTTTACCACATCTTGGCCTCTTCATAAGCTTTGTTTTGAGTCCTAGATCATCAGATTTGAAGCTTCCTAGCTAGGGTTTTGAGCCCCCTTTCTCCTCTGGACAGAAACTGTCAAGCACAGATCAGTTTGGCTTCTTCAACTTTGAGCATGGATTTGACAAGGCTATACTACTTTGTTGGACATGAAATTTTGAGCGAATATTACCCATGGAGTGGAGAGGCTATGGTTAAAATTTGGTGATTTTATCATGGATAGTGGAGATATGAATTTGTCTTTGGAGAATGTTTCTGCTGGACAGTTTGAGAGAATGAGAGGAATGGAGTTTGTTTTGCTTGCTTTGATCTCATCCTTGTCCAAAATACATTATTGATGATAATATCTAGCATAAAGCTACTTTATTAAAGTGCTTTGATCATATATGATGCAATCCAAGGGACAAGTGTTGTGATTTTGTGGTGGAAAGGTGTCATGCAAGCTAACTAAGTGATTTGGTTTCTAATGATGCTAGTTACTTTGTAACTACTTAGTTACTTGATCTTATCTATTTGCACATGCATGTATCTTGGCTCTCTGCTTGTCTCTTTGTCCGGTTATTACTTAATTTGATTGATCGTTCGGAGGAATAACTCATTCGTTTCTAGTTAGGGTTTTACCGGAAACCGTCTTAATATTTATACTATCATCCTCCATTCTCTTTAATAATTCTTGAACCTATTTTCCTTAAATCCCTTCAATAATTCCTTAAGTCTTTCAGTGTCCAGGGAAATCTCGGGGAAAATAAAAGTGCTATTTTTCAGAATCCGACAGCTTTTACATACACTCTTTTTCCCCCTGGATCACTAATACGAACTCAGAATTTCGTTCCGGGTACTTCTATATAGCGTCGTCTAATAATATTCCTACGTCCACCAAAATCACTATTCATCACTTATTCTTTACTTATTCTTTTAGGGTTATATAAATGTCCCGGTTCTCTTTCAATCGTTCCTTAACCCTTTTACGGAACCACTGGACTGATAACAGATCTCGATTTGGATGACATAAGAATAACCTTCCCCCTTGGAATGATCAAATCTTAATTTCCTAGGAGATAGATAATTCTTATCTAGATTGTCAACCAATAGCATTCTTCATGACATATAAGCATTTGAATCCAAATCTACTCCTTTCATTCATTATCTCAATCGTTACATCGTAATCGTAATCACTATTCACCATTACCTCAGTACATAATAAAAAGTTTTTAATTATATCCAAAATTTGGGGTTCTTACAATAACTCACTCTACCACTGCTATATCTGACATTCCTGTGTCAAGTGTAGAGGAGTTCTCAGTAGTTGAAACACTTTTAGGATTGAGGGAAGGGAGTGAGAGGCTGCCTTGTGAGCAGGCAAAAGGAGAGCTAAATAATGAGAGGCTGGCCATTTCTTCCGGTCAGGAAAAAGGAGAGACTGAGAGTTCCACCTTAGTAGGTGAAGGTGAGGGTGTGAGAGGTGTGAGCCAAGGGGAGCCCTTGATGCAAGAAAAGAGAGATGAGAGGAGAGAAGGGACTACAGGAGAAATAAGGATGGAAGAAGCAGCCATTGCTAGTGAGTCAATGGAGGTTGAGGATGCAGCCAAGGAAATGGAATTTCAAAGAGAATATCAGTCCATGATTGACTCCATTTCTTTGGATGCTGAAACCTTTACTCACCCTGTTCCTGCCTATCAAATTCTGGCACAACAGGGCAATGTGGAAGCAGAGGAGGCAATGCACCTAGTGCACACCTCACAGTCTCTACTTAGAGGTAAGGAATGTTTAGAAGCTCTGCCAACCACTGCTGAGAGTGAAGAATTTGAAGAATCTGAAGATGAAGACAGCCAGAGCCCTGAAGATGAAGGTGGTAGCAGTATTCATGATTGGAAATTTGCTCACAACTACACCTATCATCAACTTGATGTGGAAATCATAAGGCAATATAAATCTGCCCTGGCTGAGCACCAAGAAGCAGATCCACAGAGAAAGGTTGTTCTTCAACAGGCAATTGACTCCCTTAAGTTACAAAAGATGCAAATGGTGATTCAGAGAACCAACTTAGAGGAGATCAAACAAGAAATCAAGGATGTGAAGATCTCTGTGGATTCCAAGTTAGAGCAACTAGCTCCTATAGCCACTCAGAGGGTGTTGCAACAAAGGTTCATCAAAGAAGATAACCTGGCTAAGTCTGTGCAACTACTCAACTCAAGAGTGGAAAAGATGGAATCCCAGATGGAGCAATTTCTTCACCATCAGAAACTGCAAACCCAACTGCTAGAAAAGTTAGTTGCAGCCCCAACTTCTAGTCAAACCCTTGATGCTAACAAAAAGGGGGAGAAAGTGGAAGAGGCTGTGGCAACTACAAGTCAAATCTTAATTTCTGAAAGAAGGGAAGCAGCAAGTGAGGGGGAGCAGCAGCCTACCATAGTGGTCAATCCACAGGACTTCATTGTCACAGCTTCCCCCAGCAAATCCAAACCTGTACAAGTAGCTCCATCTAAAGAGTTTGATTTCTCAAACTTGACAGAAGAGGAAAAGCTAGCCAAGATTGAAGCCCTGAAAAGGAAGAAAGAGGAGAACAATGAAAGAATAATGAGGACAGAAAGATTGATCAATGCATCTATTGTATCAAATCTGTTCTCTAGCCAAACCTCAGCTCCAACAATATCTACCACAATTCTGAAGGTGCTCACTCCAGCAATTGTGGATCCTACATTCTATGATGTTGAGCCTTCTCATGTTAAAGAATTTGAACCCTACATCAAAGCAAGACCCTACTCACCACCAAAAGCAAATGGGAAGAACAAGTTACAACTGGACTTTCCATTTCCCAAGGATGATGAAGAGAAGCTGATGGGTAAGCAAATTAAAGAATTCAAGGAGAAGACTAACAGTTGTGTAAGAGAATGGATGACTGTAATCATAAGGAATGGAAAAGTTCTAAACATATCCAACAGCCATCCTAGATTTGTTGAAGCCAAGAGAGAAGAGACTTCAAGGCTGCTAAGAGAATCTCAACCAAGCACTGAAAATCAATATGAAAACTCAGATGAGAAGCAAGTAAGGCTGGCTCAAGAGTTAATGGATGAGGTAGAGGATGAAATGAGGGAACCTGAGGAAGTCCCCAAATCCAAAAGGAAAGGGAAATCAGTCCCCAAATCCAAATCTAAGAGAATGAAATCAAAGGCAAGGAGGCCTGTCTCTCCAGAAATTGAAAACAAGGAGACAGTTGGCTCATCACAACCTATTTCTGTAAAAGTATTCAACCCAGCTGTGAATTTCCATGGTGATCCTATAGTACCTAAAGAGGAACCAATGAATCTTGACTCCATTGAGGTTCCTTCATTCTTGCTAAAGCCTCAACAGAAGCCTATACAGAAGAAAAAGATACCAAGGAAGCAACCTTCAAAGGAACCAATTCAAGTTGCTAGGGTACCTGCTATTGTCAGGCAACTAATCTTGGAAAACAAGGATGATTTTATCTATCAGGCAGATATTGAAGAATACTTTGGCATGAATCTTTATCTGGATGAATTGTCAGAAGTAAGAGGAATTGACAAATATAAACATTTGCCTGAGAGATTGGTCTTTGTATACAAGGGAGGAAAGGAAAGGACATGGCCACTACAGAGGGTTCTTGGAGAAAATTATCTGACCTTAACCAAAGTGTTCTCTGCAATCAAGAGATACACAGGGTTCTCCAAGATAGCAAAAGGGGAGATACTGGACAGAATAGAACAGATAAGGAGGGAATGGAACTCACCATCAAGTCTACCAAGGAAGATGAAGATCCCATACAATGGACAGAAAATCCACCTTCAACCCTTCTGGATGATGGAGTTCAGGGATGAAGATGGTAACAGGAGATTCTTCAGGTTAGAAGACCAACTACCAAAGGCTAGTTCTCAATACCTGAGATGGTTACAACAAAAGCTAAATCCAAAGGTAGATAAAGAAGATGCCTTCTATAGACAACTCCAAATACAGATTGAGTCCAACTCTGCCAAAGAAGGAAAATCAAGAGTGATGCCAACAAGAGAAAAGAAACAGTCTTAATCTACTCAGTCTAGAGGAGCACTTCTCTGTAAATTTCTCAAACTTTCAGTTTTTAATTTTTGTAGCTTAATACAATTTTTGCATTGTTCTTTATATATCTTTAGGAATGTTTTGTTATCATCAACGTCCTGAATTTATGCTTTATTGCCATCAAGTATAAATTGGGGGAGATTGTTAGGAATATGTTGTACTTGATGATAACTTCACAACCAATCAAATTGTATAAGGTTTTGTAGCTGTCAACGGATGAGGATTTATAACTCTATCCGTTGACAGGTAGCTCATCAACGGATGAGGTTTTGTAGCATACTGCAGTATCTCTATGTTATCAGTTGATAGTGTTTTTATCCACAGTCATGTTGACTATCAACGGATAGGCAGAATAGGGTAGCCAATTGTAAATAAGTTATGCTATGTAATTCTGTCTAAGTGAAAGTGTATCAATAGATGAAGACAAAACTCTATCAACGGATACAACTCAAATCCACTCTATCAACGGATACAGCTCAAGTCTCAATATCAACGGATACCGCTCAATACATCATCAACGGATGTCAGTGTACAATATCAACGGATAATCATTGACACTGTCTTCTATGATTAGCTGGGGATTAGCAGTTGATAAGGACATGTTTGACTGACAGATCACATGGGTTGATAGTAGATACAAAAACCAGTATGGCAGCCATACTTTGGAAACACAGAAGAAAGAAGCATTCCATTTACACTATGAATACAAGAAAGGTGCAGGAGACATGTCTGAACACAAGGACAACCTTTCGGCTACATGTGTATTTGGAGTGTAGTAGCAAGTCAACTAGAATTAGATTAATATTATCTTATTCCAGTAGTACTTGTAAAACTTGGGATTTATAACCAAGTGTAGCAACTCTTTGTAGGTTAAGAAAACAGATACATTTTGCTTAGGGTTTCTATTGAATATTCTTAGAAAGCAAAGAGTTGTAAAACAGAAGCTGTGTACTTTTGTATCACAGAGTTTTCTTCGAATAAAAGCTTCAGGTGGTGCATTTAACCACCTGATTTTTTATGTGTTTGTGCATTAATCTTTTTACAAGCAATTATCTAAGTATAGATTTCTGGAGTTCTTATCAGAAATTTATAAATATCAATAATTGTATTCAACCCCCCCCTTCTACAATTATACAAGTGTGTAATCTGGGAATAACATCGAACTGCACACTCAAGGTTTAAGATTCCTATTGTTCTTGATGAGTTTTCTCTTTGCAATATTGCTCACAATTCGGACATTGCTGAACTAATAAAACAAACAAAACTGATTATTTGGGACGAAGCTCCAATGCAACATCGTTACACATTTGAATGTTTGGATCGATCTTTAAGAGATATCATGAAATCTGTCAACCCAGCCTGCTTCCACATGCCTTTTGGAGGAATTACTGTCTTGCTTGGTGGCGATTTTAGGCAAATTTTACCTGTTATTCCGAATGTTGAACGAGCTGATGTTGTAGCTGCTTGCATCACTCGATACCGTCTCTGGCAAATTTGCAAAGTTTTCATTCTTTGCCAGAACATGAGACTTGATAAAGGTAGGTTAGATGAGGAGATAGAAGAGTTGAAGGAATTTGCGATGTGGGTCCTTGACATTGGGAATGGTAACATAGTGCCTCCAATTTCTGAAAGTGATCAATATGGTGAGGATGATATAGTCATTCCACCAGAATTTTGTGATTTGAATCAAGATAATTCGGTTGATAACATGATTATCAGTACATATCCGGATTTCATTCAGAATGGTCACGATTCGAAGTACTTGAGTGAAAGAGATATATTAACTCCCACTAATCAAACTGTGGGTTATTTAAATTCCGTGATCGTGGAGAAGCTGCCTGGTGAATCTTTTTCATATTATAGTGCTGATAGTGCTGAAGATTTTGGTGGTACTGAAGAAGATTTAAATTCTGCTTTCCCTATGGAGTATCTAAATTCTGTGAACATTCCAGGTATGCCTTCTCACGAATTGAAGCTCAAAGTTGGTGTTGTAGTAATGTTAATGAGGAATTTGAATCAGACATTGGGTCTGTGCAATGGAATGAGGATGATTGTTACAAAATGTTTAAAATTTTGTGTTGAATGTGAAGTCATTTGTGGATCTTTTGTTGGTAGTCGTCATTTTATCCCACGTATGGAGTTATGTCCCAGTGATACGAGAATGCCTTTCAAATTGATCCGTAAGCAAATACCTCTACAGATTTGCTACGCTATGACAATAAACAAATCCCAGGGCCAGTCACTTAAAACAGTTGGTTTATATTTGCCGAAGTCTGTGATCTCCCATGGTCAATGTTATGTGGCTGTTAGTAGAGTAACTTCTCCTCAAGGCCTAAATTTTTTTGTTGATGATGAAAGTGGTTCTCCTACGAACATAACGCAGAACGTGGTCTACAAAGAAGTGTTTTACAATTTACCAAAACCATAGGTTGTCCAGCATTCACTTTTTGCTTATGTTGTATGCAGTACAACCTTGACAATTTTTTGATGTAAGTTGAATTTGAATTTGTATCCAATTTATAAATCATTTTGTTTCACGAATACATCATATTTTAGAGGCTAACACATATTGATAATAACAAAAGGGACAACACAAGATTACAAAGACAACAATTAAATGAAACTGCTGATAAACCGACCAACTTAGAATTTTGTTATATTTAACTGAAATCAAATTCATTCGAAACTAAAAACACAGTAGTACCAGCAGAGTTCCAAATTCAACCCAAACATCATAAAAGATTCAAACTTAGTTCACAAAAGTCATCAAAGCAGACAATTTAGAGTCACCTATATTTGATCAGACATATGTTACTTCAAATGAGGTGTTTCCACGATAGTTGAAAAATAATTTTCGTCCAATTTCAAATTTGTTGTCTCCTGTAAAAGTGTCCCATCCAAGCCCAAAGCGGCACATTTTCTTCTTCTTGAGTGGTGCAACTTCCCACTGTCTTTCACGATAGATCAACAAAACAATTGTAAACTTGGTCCATTTTTGGTAAACAGTCATCATATGCCTTGGAAAATACTGCAGTTGGATTACCAAAAGTATTAAACACAATCACCTAAGAAATGTATAGTTAAATCTAAATTGTAACTGTAATATCCGTAAATATTTTTTTTTTATTTCTAATCTACTCGATATTTTTTTTATTTAAAAATATTTTAGAAAAGATGCACCAGTATATTTTTAGTACGTTTTATAAATTTTTTTTATAAAATATTCGTACTATATTTATTAATTATTAATGTTTATTAATATTTAGGAAAGTAAGATTTTTATTTTTATTTTGGGTCGTATTTATTTTAGAAAACGTAATGAAAATCTCGTTTTAATTGGCCAGCACAAAGAGGAGACAGCATTACAGATTTTACGGAGCACGCCATCAACTTTTCATGATTATACTCCCATTATTCTGTTACCTTTTTATTTTTTTAGAGACAAAATCCAACCTTTATATTTACAAAATGACACAAAGCAAACACACACACAGACTTTTTCTTTCTTCCCTCTGCAAAACCGAGTACAACACAGAGCATATAGCATAAAAACACAGGTAGTTTATATATTTTTGAGTATTTTCTGTTTCATTTTTTTTTTTACCGATTGGTTTTAATATTTGATTGGGTGTGTTGAATCGGTAAAGGGGGAATATTAATTGGGTTGTGGATGAAGTTTGTTGTTGTTGGAAGAAGAGAGATGAGAGGCGGAGGAGAGATTTACGGGGGGGGGAAGAGTAGAGGAACAGAGAGATGTTTGTGGGTGTTGTAATGTTGAATTAAAGATTGTTGTGGTGTTGATTGGTGGCGGTGGGTTGATGAGGGAGTACGGGCGAAAGAGAGATGAGGGAGGAAATGAGACGGAGTGGTCGGAGAGAGTGGCGGAGAGATTGAGAGTGATGAACGAGATAGAGGGAGACGGGGGAGGTCGGTGTTTGGGTTGGAATGAAGGCGGCGATGGTGTTGATCGGAGACGGAGAGAACGGCGGCGAGAGGGAGAGGGGGAGAGAGAGAGAGAGAGGGAGAGAGAGAGAGAGAGAGAGAGAGAGAGAGAGAGAGAAAGATGCGAGGAGGAGAGAGAGATGAGAGAACAGGGAGGAGATGGGAGAGAGATTTCCAGGGGAGGGGCGGTGGACGGCGGTGGTGGCGCGTGGGCCCCACGCGCCGTCGGGAAAAAAAGAGAAATATTGTTACTGTTTATACAGGAATAAAAATAAATAAATATGTAATAATATTTATTTGTGTATATATATAATAAATAAAAAGATATTAATAAAAGGAGTTGTAAAATTGTAATATTATTATAAGAGATAAATAGTTTAATAAAAATGGATTAATTATTAATTATTTTTTAAAAAGGAATTATTTTGTGATTTATGGACAAAAAAATTAGAGATTTATGAATTTGATAATAAAAGAGGGTTTTAATTATTAATTTGGAATAATTTATAGTTAGATTATTATTATGTGATTATTTACCATAATTTAGAGATTTATTGTTTTATTATTTAAAAGAGGATTAATTGAGAATAAATAGGATTAAAGAGCGATATATTTTTTTAAGATTTTTATATTTATTTATTTCCAAATTATTTTATTAATCAGATAAGATCAGATTTATTTAAAGACTAAAAAGGGTTTAATATTATTTTAATTGAGATTTAAAGGGAATATTAATTAGTGGGATTATTATTAATATTTATGGATTTAAATTGAATAAAATAGATTCTTGAATAATTTTGGTTTTGAGATTTATATTAATTAAATTAGGGATTTTTCTGAGAATTTAGAAGAGATAATTAGAAGTGCAATTTGGTTATTTAATCGGTAACAATCGTTTAAGAGATAATTAGTGATTTTTCTGTTCGTGATTTATAGATTTATTAATTCGTTAATAAAAAGAGAGATTTTTGGGAATAGATAGAATTAAATACAGTATTATTTTAGAGGATGATATTTATTATTGAATTATTTAATTAGTCAGATTGGGCTTTTTACCGGGATTAGTACGAAATAGCTGAACCAGGTTGTTAAAAGGTGAAATGTCGGGCTAATAAAGTGAGTTTTATTTGGTTATAGAGAATCAGAGACGTGGAGCCAGGTGAATTATCGTACCGCAGAGCACAGGCAAGTTTACTAATTCGTACTCCATTGTCCGGAGTATTTATATTTTTAAAAATTCAAAATTATGCTGATTAAGTTTTCGATTATCAAAATCAAGTATTCTTTCGAGCGATTTATACAAGATTTTTATTCATGCAATTTACATTCATATATATTATTGCTGAGCTGTTATCCAGACATATTATGTAATGAGGTGTTCAATTTGATTTCATGAGTTGTTCCATATTTGTTGGTACGTTTATTGAGATACGTCATTCGAGTTTATGTTTTAAAGTGGGGGATATATATAAAGTAAGTTATGTATACTGATATGGGTCACTTCATTTCGACTCCATAATCAGAACAGTTTTTCATAATATTTCCTCTAATCGTTCGAGAGGGAAACTATATTATTGGTGTCTATTGTTCATTGCTTATGAAGGCAAAAGTGACCGGAGTAACGCACCGGCCCAACTGAGTAGTATTTAGGGTGTGATCGAAACTTCGGCACATCCTTCTATCGATAGAAAACGAGTAGTGATAATGGATTGATCATCCATTACTTGAGTAGGCGTTCTGAGCAGAAATCCAATTGACATCCTATCAGTTAATAGATGCCTTTGTGGTTCTATTAACTAGGGTGTTGATCTGAGCAGTTGTTATATTATATTACCAAGGGAGTAGTTTTGAGAAGTTTTTGATTTATTTTTCGAGTAGTATTTTGAGAAGTTGTTGAGATATATTGGAGTCGTATTTCGAGATTTATAAGAATTTCTGAGTTGATCTTTTTTCAAAGGTAATTATATTTATAACTCTTAAAGAGTAGTAAAAACATATTTTGAGTGAGTTGTGGTTGTATTATATGATATTTGTATATACTTGCTGGGCATTCTTTGGCTCATTCTTGCTATTTAAATATTATTGATCAGCGGCATCTAAAGACGACTCTAGCATGGCTGACTGTGGCAAAGGGAAGTGGAAGGGCTATTAAATTCAATCCAGTAGCCTTATAGTATCGAAGGAGGTTGCAAGATGGAACGAAATTCTTAATGCTTTATTATTGTGTGTTTGGTGTGCTGTAATAATACTTCAGAGATTCTGGGAGATGAGTTTGTATTGTAATAACTTTTATATTTTGAGTGCTTGTTCTAAGACTATAACCTGTGGAATAAAAGATGAAGTTGTTAAGAATATTGTTGTAGATTATATTATGAGCAGGTGTTCGAGTATTCCGCAAGAGTTGTGACGACCTGGATTCCTGTAAGGAATTTGGGGGCGTTACAGTAATGGTATCAGAGCAGTAGGTTATAAACCTTAGAACGAGAATAGAGAGGAGTTATAGTTATATAAGAGAGAGTTTAGAAGCCAAGGAATCGATAGGAATATAAATAGTAGGATCTCAAGGAATAGTTAGGGTAGAGGCATGACGGCCAATACCGATAGTAGAATCATTTGGAACAAGAAAAGCGCATTTCCATGATTTATTTATTGGGTTTATAATGAGTATATAGAAGTATGTATACGTAAGTATATATATATATATGGATGCATACATATCTATGTATATATACGCATGTGTACCGATATATACTGCTTTGTTTTCATAATAAACATCTCATGGATATGCAGTTTTATTGAACGAAATGAATTTTTTTTTTATTTTTAGAAAATGCCGCCAAGGAGAAACGGAGCTAACTCCAGAGAAGGTGAGGCTTCTACCGGAGGGAATAACAACCAAAACAATCAAGGACTTAACCAACTCGTAGATTTGTTGAGGCAAACCCTAGACCGTGGACATCAGGATCCTATACCCCATGTAGGGAACCAAACCGCAGCAGCTTTTAAGGCTTTTAAGTCAATTCATCCACCTGAGTTTAAAGGGTTTGGGGAACCAGTCGAGGCTAGATCGTGGCTGAAAGAGATGGAGAAATCATTTAAGATTATAGGAGTAGAAGAGGGGCAGAAGACGATCTTTGCCACCTACTTGTTGAAAGAAGAGGCGAATTATTGGTGGGAGTCTAAGGAAGCAATGGAACCTGCAGGAATAGTAACCTGGGAAAGGTTTACTGAGTTGTTTTTGGAGAAGTATTTTCCGGAGCATATGGAGAGTAAGATGGAGATAAAGTTCTTGGAACTAAGGCAGAATAATAGGACTGTTGCTGAGTATGAGAAGGAGTTTACTGAACTATCTAGGTTTGTACCACATTTCGTAGATACTGATAAGAAGAAGGCGAGGAGGTTTCAACATGGACTGAGACCATGGATACAAACTAGGGTGGCCGCTTTTGAGCTTACTGAGTATGTTAAAGTAGTGAATAAGGCGGAAGTAATAGAAGCAGGAAGTAATTTTGATCCGAAGGGAAATGAAGGGAAGAAAAGAAAAGCAGAGAGTTGGGGAGGATATCCGTCTAGTGGAACATTTAAGAACCAAAATGGTAGGAGGCCCGGGTTTCAGTCTACAAGATTTGGAGGATCCAACCGAGCAGAAAGTGCGGGTAGTGTACAAGTAGGACAGCAGGGAAACGAGAGCCAGTTTAGGCAACCAAGACCACCACTGCAAGATTGTGAAGTGTGTGGAAAGAAGCATCCAGGGGCATGTGCAAAATCAGAAGGTAGGTGTCATAACTGTGGTCAAGAGGGGCATATTCGGGCGAATTGTCCCAGGAAGGGAGTAGTCTGCTACAAATGTGGAAAGGAGGGACATATATCTAGAGATTGTAAAGTGTCAGCAACGGGACCCGCAACATCACGACAAAGCAGTGGAGTTATTAGCAACCAATCAACCGCCAGGGTCTTTAATATGACGTTGGCCGATGGCATGAAAGAGATGGACGAAATAGCAGGTACGCGGTTATTTAGAATATCGTAAATACGTATATAAATGATGAGCCGGTATTAAAATAGAGGTATGATAAAATGAGATCTTAGATGGGATCGACAGTCTAGCATGAGAGTTACAATCGAAATGGGAGAGCATAAAACAGGGATAAGGGGATATTGGAAAGTAGAGTATAAGATAAGCAGCCTTAGCTATTGCCTACGTTGATTCCGAGGACGGAATCCTTTTAAGGAGGGAAGACTGTAATATCCGTAAATATTTTTTTTTTATTTCTAATCTACTCGATATTTTTTTTATTTAAAAATATTTTAGAAAAGATGCACCAGTATATTTTTAGTACGTTTTATAAATTATTTTATAAAATATTCGTACTATATTTATTAATTATTAATGTTTATTAATATTTAGGAAAGTAAGATTTTTATTTTTATTTTGGGTCGTATTTATTTTAGAAAACGTAATGAAAATCTCGTTTTAATTGGCCAGCACAAAGAGGAGACAGCATTACAGATTTTACGGAGCACGCCATCAACTTTTCATGATTATACTCCCATTATTCTGTTACCTTTTTATTTTTTTAGAGACAAAATCCAACCTTTATATTTACAAAATGACACAAAGCAAACACACACACAGACTTTTTCTTTCTTCCCTCTGCAAAACCGAGTACAACACAGAGCATATAGCATAAAAACACAGGTAGTTTATATATTTTTGAGTATTTTCTGTTTCATTTTTTTTTTTTACCGATTGGTTTTAATATTTGATTGGGTGTGTTGAATCGGTAAAGGGGGAATATTAATTGGGTTGTGGATGAAGTTTGTTGTTGTTGGAAGAAGAGAGATGAGAGGCGGAGGAGAGATTTACGGGGGGGAAGAGTAGAGGAACAGAGAGATGTTTGTGGGTGTTGTAATGTTGAATTAAAGATTGTTGTGGTGTTGATTGGTGGCGGTGGGTTGATGAGGGAGTACGGGCGAAAGAGAGATGAGGGAGGAAATGAGACGGAGTGGTCGGAGAGAGTGGCGGAGAGATTGAGAGTGATGAACGAGTAGAGCTGGCAATTCGTGTCGTGTCGTGTACTTTCGTGTCGTGTACTTTCGTGTTTCGTGTACCAAGTGGCCAAAACGAAAACGAAACGAAATAAATTCGTGTACTCAAATTCTGAACCGAACACGAAACGAAACATTTCGTGTAAACACGAAACGAAACGAAAAGTACACGAAATATTTCCGTTTACACGAAAATGAAACGAAAACCGTGTACTTTTCGTGTACTTTCGTGTACTTTTCGTGTACTTTCGTGTACTTTTCGTGTACTTTTCGTGTATTTTCTATTTATTTTGTAAAAAAGTTAAATATGTAATATTTGTTTATAATATATATTTATAAAATTTAAAATATTTATTTAAATATTTATTTATTTCGTGTATTTTCGTTTCGTGTCGTGTACCTAATGGTAAATCCGAAACCGACACTAAATTCTCTCGTGTACTTTCGTGTTCGTGTATTTTCTTGTTCGTGTACCGAAAAGGTCAACCCAAACCCGTAAGTTTCGTGTCGTTTTCGTGTCGTGTTTTCGTGTCGTGTCCAAAATTGCCGGCTCTATGAACGAGATAGAGGGAGACGGGGGAGGTCGGTGTTTGGGTTGGAATGAAGGCGGCGATGGTGTTGATCGGAGACGGAGAGAACGGCGGCGAGAGGGAGAGGGGGAGAGAGAGAGAGAGAGAGAGAGAGAGAGAGAGAGAGAGAGAGAAAGATGTGAGGAGGAGAGAGAGATGAGAGAACAGGGAGGAGATGGGAGAGAGATTTCCAGGGGAGGGGCGGTGGACGGCGGTGGTGGCGCGTGGGCCCCACGCGCCGTCGGGAAAAAAAAGAGAAATATTGTTACTGTTTATACAGGAATAAAAATAAATAAATATGTAATAATATTTATTTGTGTATATATATAATAAATAAAAAGATATTAATAAAAGGAGTTGTAAAATTGTAATATTATTATAAGAGATAAATAGTTTAATAAAAATGGATTAATTATTAATTATTTTTTAAAAAGGAATTATTTTGTGATTTATGGACAAAAAAATTAGAGATTTATGAATTTGATAATAAAAGAGGGTTTTAATTATTAATTTGGAATAATTTATAGTTAGATTATTATTATGTGATTATTTACCATAATTTAGAGATTTATTGTTTTATTATTTAAAAGAGGATTAATTGAGAATAAATAGGATTAAAGAGCGATATATTTTTTTAAGATTTTTATATTTATTTATTTCCAAATTATTTTATTAATCAGATAAGATCAGATTTATTTAAAGACTAAAAAGGGTTTAATATTATTTTAATTGAGATTTAAAGGGAATATTAATTAGTGGGATTATTATTAATATTTATGGATTTAAATTGAATAAAATAGATTCTTGAATAATTTTGGTTTTGAGATTTATATTAATTAAATTAGGGATTTTTCTGAGAATTTAGAAGAGATAATTAGAAGTACAATTTGGTTATTTAATCGGTAACAATCGTTTAAGAGATAATTAGTGATTTTTCTGTTCGTGATTTATAGATTTATTAATTCGTTAATAAAAAGAGAGATTTTTGGGAATAGATAGAATTAAATACAGTATTATTTTAGAGGATGATATTTATTATTGAATTATTTAATTAGTCAGATTGGGCTTTTTACCGGGATTAGTACGAAATAGCTGAACCAGGTTGTTAAAAGGTGAAATGTCGGGCTAATAAAGTGAGTTTTATTTGGTTATAGAGAATCAGAGACGTGGAGCCAGGTGAATTATCGTACCGCAGAGCACAGGCAAGTTTACTAATTCGTACTCCATTGTCCGGAGTATTTATATTTTTAAAAATTCAAAATTATGCTGATTAAGTTTTCGATTATCAAAATCAAGTATTCTTTCGAGCGATTTATACAAGATTTTTATTCATGCAATTTACATTCATATATATTATTGCCGAGCTGTTATCCAGACATATTATGTAATGAGGTGTTCAATTTGATTTCATGAGTTGTTCCATATTTGTTGGTACGTTTATTGAGATACGTCATTCGAGTTTATGTTTTAAAGTGGGGGATATATATAAAGTAAGTTATGTATACTGATATGGGTCACTTCATTTCGACTCCATAATCAGAACAGTTTTTCATAATATTTCCTCTAATCGTTCGAGAGGGAAACTATATTATTGGTGTCTATTGTTCATTGCTTATGAAGGCAAAAGTGACCGGAGTAACGCACCGGCCCAACTGAGTAGTATTTAGGGTGTGATCGAAACTTCGGCACATCCTTCTATCGATAGAAAACGAGTAGTGATAATGGATTGATCATCCATTACTTGAGTAGGCGTTCTGAGCAGAAATCCAATTGACATCCTATCAGTTAATAGATGCCTTTGTGGTTCTATTAACTAGGGTGTTGATCTGAGCAGTTGTTATATTATATTACCAAGGGAGTAGTTTTGAGAAGTTTTTGATTTATTTTTCGAGTAGTATTTTGAGAAGTTGTTGAGATATATTGGAGTCGTATTTCGAGATTTATAAGAATTTCTGAGTTGATCTTTTTTCAAAGGTAATTATATTTATAACTCTTAAAGAGTAGTAAAAACATATTTTGAGTGAGTTGTGGTTGTATTATATGATATTTGTATATACTTGCTGGGCATTCTTTGGCTCATTCTTGCTATTTAAATATTATTGATCAGCGGCATCTAAAGACGACTCTAGCATGGCTGACTGTGGCAAAGGGAAGTGGAAGGGCTATTAAATTCAATCCAGTAGCCTTATAGTATCGAAGGAGGTTGCAAGATGGAACGAAATTGTTAATGCTTTATTATTGTGTGTTTGGTGTGCTGTAATAATACTTCAGAGATTCTGGGAGATGAGTTTGTATTGTAATAACTTTTATATTTTGAGTGCTTGTTCTAAGACTATAACCTGTGGAATAAAAGATGAAGTTGTTAAGAATATTGTTGTAGATTATATTATGAGCAGGTGTTCGAGTATTCCGCAAGAGTTGTGACGACCTGGATTCCTGTAAGGAATTTGGGGGCGTTACAGTAACAATAGTTAACATCACATAATACCACTCCATGCCCCTTTTGATCCACGTGAGACTTTTGTAATATGACTGTGAATGAAAAAATATTTGTAGCATCATCAATATTTCCTTCGTGCATTTCGTAATCATTGTCATTGTTTTGCACTAATCAGTAGAGGGAACGAAATATGATTAGTCGATTTAATTGTATTCTAATAGAAAAAAAATAGAATGTGGGAAACTTTATTTACCTTCCACTGCATGTTGTTCGTTTCGCACCATTTTTGACACAGTACTTGCTTGCTCCATTGGATCTAAAATAGGCTCTTCAATATCGTCTTCCATTTTTGGAATGATAATTGTTTCTTCAGTACGACCAATTACATCAGACAACATCAATTTTGTAGTCCTATGATTACATATATCAAAACACTAAGGACTAAAAATGGATAGGTAAAAATGTGAATTTCCCAGATAATCAAAGAACAGAATATAATTCTGTTTTATTGAATATTTCTTCACAACTTTCTTCAAATTGTATAGTAATTTCTTCGATCTACAGTATTTCACACAATACTTTCTCCCATCAGCAATAAACGAATTAACTTCTTCTCTTAATTTGTTGCCATGCTTAAGCACAAACAGTTTTGGTACATCCTGTTATATGTGTAAACAGTTAAAAACAACATTTTCAAAATATATTAGTATCAACACCAACAACTGACTACTACGCTATTTTACCAGATCAAAACTTTGCGACATTGTATCATCCACAACTTTATAAAACTTCATTATTGACTTCCCCTGATGCAGTCCTGCTAACAATTATTTCCCAAAAATAAACTAGGTGCAACCATCAAGATATTCAATAAAACAATGATGATAGTAAACATACCTGCAGTATTGCACTTCAAAGCAATGTTTTTTTCAAAAACTGCAATTCGGAATTTCTTATAATGTTCCGTATAGGAAAACACTAAAGTATCTCCTTCACATAACATAGCTTCCTCTATAAACTGGTGCCAGCTATTGTCGAACAATACTTTCCCATCTATCCATTTCAAATTTACTCTCCAATAATAATCCTTAAGACGCAACTCCATCCAATCCATTGGTTCTTCCAAACCCACTTTATCCGCATCCTTTTCTCCAAGAATCTAAAAAGAAACATATACCAATTCCTGAATCACTGAACAAAACATTTTAAAAAAGGAAAGATGTTCAAATCTTGAAGAAAAATACCATGTATTCTTCTGCATTTTCTAAATGAGCTTTCTCAATCACCATTTCGTAAACCTCGCGAGATTTATGCAATGCATTAAAAAACAGATTCGCATAAAGTTTATCCACTTTAACACCTGTAAGTTCAATTTTAAATGTTTCTCCACTAGCACCTTTAATTTCCTCATGCTCCATTGTTTTTTTTTCTTTCCAATGGATAAGCAATCTCAACAGCATAAGGATTAAAAATCTCTAATTCGAAATCAGCTCCTCCAATATAATGAATTAGGATTAAATAGAAAGGTTTAACAGAGTAATATTTCATCATTTCTTCCAAATTTTCGATTGAAGTACTCTTCTTAACATAAGAACCACGCCAAACATATCCATTTGGCATGTGCACGTAGACTTTATTAGGTAATTCATCTCCATAATCAATTATAAACGGTGGTGGCAGCAGCTGTACAACCAAAAAATAACATTTCAATTATAACGTAATTAAAACAAAGTTTTAACCTTAAAATTAGATAATGTGATTGATAAATTACCACTTTCCCAAACTTATACGTTCCTGGGTAGTTAGCACAAAAGTAACTTCATTTAAAAGCCATATTTCTGTTACTGCCAAATTAAGTATCAATACGTTTCTGTTAGGGACAAATGCATATACATAAATAATCCAAGAAGAAGAATATTAAAATCATAGAAATGGTAGATATACATAATAAGAATATATAGACGCAATAAGAAGAAATTGAAAAAAGACGCAATAAGAAGAAATTACAAAAAAAACTGTTAACAATCCTGAAAACTGGAAAGCAATGAG
Organism: Saposhnikovia divaricata; assembly: GCA_036435485.1. NCBI lineage: Eukaryota > Viridiplantae > Streptophyta > Magnoliopsida > Apiales > Apiaceae > Saposhnikovia > Saposhnikovia divaricata. Next base: position 61,977,234 of record CM071594.1, read on the forward strand.
AAGAATCATGATAGAACAGGTAAACAGTGAGATCGTACCTTAATATGAAAAAGTAGATTGGAAGAGGTAGTTTCTGCAAAACACCCCCGTGAACTACTTGACCAAATGCTTCTTTTGTAAGTATAGGGTAATGGCTCCCAAAGAAGTACAAGAAGTTTAATGTTTGTAGACTGCAGAGAGGTCAGAGTTCAATTTTGTTGGGCTCTAAGTAATACAGTAAACAGACATAAATTCAACTACCCACTTCAGTTTCTTTGTGAATAGTTCTATTTAAAATTTATGTTACAATTTTATTTTTCAACCAATGTTTGTAGACTACAGAGAGGTCAGAATTCAGTTTTGTTGGGCTCTAAGTAATATAGTAAACATACATAAATTCAACTACCCACTTCAGTTTTGTTGTGAATAGTTCTATTTAAAAATTATGTTACCATTTTATTATTCAACCACTCTTACTATCAAACACTTAGGAACGAAACATAAGCAAAGTTCTCAATAGTATGACCATAACTTAATATTCATGATCTTTTAAGAGTGAACTCATTTATCATGCAACCAGTTTTACTTACAAACATTTATGAACGAAACACAATGAAAACATCTCAATATACCTCTCAATGAAAACCACTACGAAACATCTCAATGAGAACAATAAGTTGCACCTTTTCGCCAGCCTTATACGTGGGTTATAACTAAGACAGGCTGTAAACCACTTATTCTAAACAATACAAAAGCAAGTACTTCTACACAAACTTCATTTTTCAAGATCTGAAGCAAGAAGAACAGTTTGGTAAACTTATTAATCTCTCAGATACTTCATATTTATTAGGTTCATCAATTAAACTAACTTCCTACATTTATTGTTCACAGGTTTTAGGGGATATGGAGCTTTACAAGTACGACAATTTAATGAGCTTAGACAGTTCGAGTTATAACTGGAACTGTCGTGTTAGAGCACAAGCTGTTTGGAGTGCAATGAATAAAGACACCAAAGAGATTTGGGGCATCAATATGATTCTGATTGATGACTGCGTAAGTAATTATCCATTTGACCTATATCACAATATTCTATTTGGCAAATCTCTTTGGTAATTTGATTTTTTGTTGAACTTATATTCCATCATGTAGAAGAATCGCATTCATGCTTTTGCCAGTGCTAAATATTGCCAAGAATTTCAGAAAGATTTAACTGAAGGTGGAATATATGTTATATCGAACTTTAAAGTTAAGGACTACTTAGGAGATGAAACAAATAGACCTGTTCGAAATGGAAAACATATATTTTTTACTGCAAAGACGCAAATCAAAAAAGACGAAGAAGGATGGTTGCAAATCGAGAAGTATGCTTTTGATCTATTTCACATGATGGATATTGAAAGACTAGCCAATGACAATCGTTTCTTGATAGGTACATAAAATTTTAAAATTGGACATTGTTCTATAAATTTAGCACATTATGTTCACTACATGTTAATTCTGTTGTCCATTTGTAGACATGGTTGGAATTGTTGATAATCTTCGCGATATAGTTACTACTATTAAAAATGAAGTTGAAACCAAACGTTTGAAGTTCGATCTGACTGATGGAAGGTTCTTTCCTACCTTAGCAATAACTCACTAATTTCATGTCATTCAATAAATTTTACTTTATTTACTACTCACCAACATTTAACTTTGAGAAATTTGGTCAGGGATACTGTTAAAGTTACACTATTCGGAGACTTTGGTATACAATGTGAACAAGAATTACTGAACAGCAGAGAGCGTCCTTTAGTAATTATATTGGCTTGTGCAAAAGTTAATCGCCATGAAGGTAAGCAATGATGCTTTAACTAAACTATTCCTTTCGTACAATGTAGTGTTTAATATACATTCAATTTATCCTCACATTTGTAGGAAAGTGCAATTTAACAAATTACCCAGCGACAAGAATGTATATAAATCCAGATCACTACAGCGTTGATATTTTGAAGAAAAAGTAAGATACAATAATATTTTCCATATTTCGTTGCCATCTTTAGCATCATAATAACCAAAAATTTCCCAATTTAATAAGCATGACGCAATGTTAACTCTGGAACTTGCTAATCTGGAAGAGGAAGAAAAGATTGAATTAATGACTATTGCTAAAATTAAGGGATTGACTTCTGAATATGTTCAGGTTTTTTACCCATTGTCAAATTATCTTATTTAATCGCATTTGTTAAACAACTTTCAGATTACTAATAATGAATAAAATATATTAGAAAAATGTTATTTGCGAAGTGACTGTGAACAAATTAGATGAACAAGGAAAATGGTACTCAAACATATGTCTCAAATGCAAAGCTGAAGTTAACCGTGAAGGGAAAATCTTTAAGTGTCAACAATGTAAAAGGATTATTCCATATCCGGAGAGGAGGTAATTAATTTTTTTAAATTCCATTTCTGTGATCGATCAAAAATTTTGATTTGATGAAAATCATAATAGTATTATTTTGAATTTTGCAGATTTGAAGTTTATACATTGTGCTCAGATACAACAGGAACTATAGCCATAGTTTTTCCAGATGTAGTTATGTCTCGAATTATTGGAAAAACTGTTTATGATATCCAAGCCAAGTATCCTCAGGTACCACTGTCAAATTTTCTTTACAGTCTATAAATGATAAGCAATTAACAAATTATAAGCCCATTTTTCAAATTGAAGGATATGAAAGATGAACCCTTCCCGGACATTCTTAATCAGCTGATAAACCAGAAATTCACGCTTTCTATTCTTCTTGAGAAAGCTAATATCTTGAAAGGGTCAACTGTGTACAAAGCAACTGAGATTCTTGAAGAAGCTGAAGCTTTTGATACATATACACCAGGAAAACAAGACAAGATGGTAATCGAACCGTCTTCTATTAACAAGGCAAGAAAAACATTACACGTAGATTCAAATACAAATACTAAAATATATTGCTGACAACATTATGTGTTTCAGGCATTAGAAGATTCGGAGAAAAGTGATGTAACGATGGCAGCGCAAAATTCTTCAACAAAATCAAGAGCTCGCAAAACCATTGAACCTGTTCCTTACGATGATGGAAATGAGACTTTAAACGAAATGAAAAATTTGCCGTTCAATGTGTAAGTCCTCTTATTTTTTGTTATTCCTGTAAATAGAAATTTACATATTTGATATATAATACCAGAAATCAAATTTTATGCAGGAAAAAAACAATTAGAAGATGAAAGCATTTGGATGACAAGAGAATCACCAATTTTCTGGGATTATGTCAAATTTATTCCCAAAACATTTTCTGTATTTCAATTATTCTAAGACTCTAACTGAAGTAATGGCATGTAATTTAAACCGACTGTTATGTTATTTAATGCGTACTATGTTATTAATGAAAATTTCATGTACAAGTTAACATGTTATAAATATCCACAACTACTCTGTACTCTTTCAAAACAGTTTAAAACTACTTACATATTGGAAGAAAACAAATAACTCTACCACTTACATCCAAAATGTCCTCAAACAAGTATGATGAAATCTCAAAGTTAAGAAAAGGAAGATTTGACTGGAGGATCAAAGTAAGAGTAATTCGGCTATGGGGAGCCGCAACTAAAACTGGAGAAGAATTCAGAGGTTTCAACATGATCTTACTAGACAAGGTATTATTTCTCAAACTATGAACATTGACTTTCAATTATTTTTAATATTATTTTCAACTTACTTTTCCATTCAAATGCAGAATAATGCCATCCATGCTTTTGTGCCTGTATTCTGTGCTGGACTACATGAGAGAAATTTATCTGTTGGCACAGTTTGCATCATAACCAACTTCACAGTTCAGCAGTATAAAGTCGATGACAGGTTTAGGCCTGTCCGAAATGATCAACAATTGATATTTGGAGCAGAAACAAAAATCCAAGGAATAGAAGATCGAACCAATCAAATCCCACAGAGTTTCTTTGATTTCTACGACTTTAGCGAACTACCAAATATAGCAAAAGAAACCACTTACTTAACAGGTATTTTTTTTACTTTCAAGTTTCTTGTGCAATACATTTATTCCAATAACTAATCTCTTTAAATGAAACATTGTAGATGTCATCGGAATTATGAAAGACCGAGAGCCGTATGCACCAATAAAGAACAGATTGGGACAAACCCAATTTCAGAGCAAGTTTGTACTTACCAATGGAAGGTTAGCATTATAGTCCTTTCATAATTGAAGATAATCTGTTTCATATACTCCAATAATGTTCTAATATTCCTATTTTAAAAGTATTGAAGTGAAGGTGACATTTTGGGATGCATATGCTGAAAAGTTTGATAAAGCAATGTTAAGTGTCTTAGAAACTCCAGTCATCATTATTCTTGCAAGTGTTAGAGTTGGATGGTGGAATGGTAAAAGTCTACAATTTTTACTACATTTCCTATCTTCCCCAGAATATTACTAATAACAAGTCATTCTCCAAATTATATTACAGATGCAGTAGTTCTGTCAAATGTAGCAACAACTCACTACTACTTCAATTATGCACACCACAGTGTAATGGAACTAAGAAAAATGTACATTCCTCATCTTTATATTTTCCCTTCAAATTTTTTCACAACAAATCTTTTACAAAATCTGAAATTCATTTGCTTTTGTACAAACCATTAATTCACAGGTTACAAGAACCAGATTTCGGAAAAAACATCTTTGGAAAATAGACGAAGAAAAAAGCAGAGCTAATCACAGCGGCTGAGATTAAGAGATTAGGAAAAGAATACATTGACGTAAATTGCAAATTTATTTTTCTTCCTTACAAAAATAAAAAATGCACTCTTATTCTTAATTAAAGTCGACTTTAATCCTGTAACCTTTGGCAGAGCGAAGTAATAGCACATGTCAAAATCAATTCTATACAAGACAAAGGTCATTGGTATTTCAATGAATGCCCAAGTTGCAAAACTAAGGTGGATGAGCATGACAATTTTTTCATGTGCTCCAAATGTAACCGAGTTGTTCCATACCCAGATAAGAAGTATGCTACTTTCATTAAAAAAAAAAAAAAAGGCTCACCTCCCAGCATGTTGCATAACCATTGATTTTTGTTATTTTATGTCAACACAGATTTTACCTCTCAACTTTTGCTTCGGATCAAACAGGAGAGCTGGAAATCATTATGAATGATCAGCAAGTACGAATAGTTCTTAGCAAAACAGTAGACCACTTCATTAAAGAGGTAAATATTCAGTTCGTTGCAATTTGAGCAAATATTGTAGTTACTACAGATTAATCAAACTTTTAACAGGGAGCAGAGACAAGTTCAGTACCTAAGGACTTGAACAACATGTCAAAAAAGGAGTACACTATAAAGTTACAAATCAAAGAAGTGAACATCCTTAATAATGCACAAATGTACTGGGCTACTAACATATGCAAAGGATTCCAGATTCCGAACGAAGAACTTATTGAAGACTCTTCCACTATGCAACCTTCTGCTGGAGAGGTGGAAATTCTAACACAATTCAATTCTCCATAATAATTTCTTGCACAAAATTCTTCTTTTGACATGTATTTCTTAAACAGACTTCCACATCAACATACCACTTGGATGGCATGTCTCAACTGAATTTCAAGTCACCCGAGGCAAAGAAGAAAACAAGTTAAAAGTATTCAAGTTGAGAAAATGAAATTGTAGTTTTCAAGTTATAATTTCATTTCATCTGTGACCATTTTTACATTTTGTGTATGGCTGAATTCACAAGGACATGTAATATTACTTTCTATTATTGCATTAATTTACATTCCGTTAAGATCAAAATCAAAATTTACTACTTTAGATTTTGGAAGGTCTTGCTAGTTGCAATCGTACGAAATCAATTTCCCAACATGTACAAGAAATCGCAATTCATGTAGAACTTCTAATACTACTTTTTATTCCATTTGTTCCATTTGGCTTATCGTATTTTTTTTAAAAAAAAAACAAACTTATTCGAGAAACAAATTTTAAAATATGTACTTTATAATTAAAGAAAAAAGTTATTTTTGAAAACAAAAAAATGTAACTTATAAGTTTATTAATAAAATTTTAATTTTTTTTTCATCTTACTAAAGTATGTTATAAAAAAATTATTTTATGTAGTCTGTAAGTTGGGTTATGTGCTTCTTTGAACAATGATTCCTCTAGGTTATCGGTAATGTTTTAGTCTTAAAGAACTTTGTTTGAATTCGGGGTATCTCTTTTGCTTATGTTTAACGTTGATGGAAAAGCACTTTCCATGTTCGTTCAAGATGAAAAATTCGGTTTCTTTGTGTTACTTTTTCTAAGTTCATTACGATAAGAGTGATGTTTGATCTGTTGCTTTGTCTGCTAGAGTGTTTGAACATTTCCACATGTAAAAATAAATAATTTACCAAACCATATGTTAATTTTTAAAAACAAAAAAGAAAAATCTAAAATAAACATTTTTATTAGTACATTCTTTTATAAAAATAGATAAATGTCGTAAACAATATTAGGTCACCTTTGTTTTTCAGAATAAATGGTCACTACGAATATGAAGAAAATTTTGTTTTCAAAATTGTTCTTTACAAATTTATTGTGTTGCAAAGTCCAGCATCGCGGGCATAAATACTAGTTTCTTATGTTTTCTGGAGTGTCAGTAAAAGCAGCAAGTACAAACCCAGTTATGTTGCGACTCAATAATCAACCACATAACCATACAAATCCAGGATATGGAGGTGATAGTAACTCCAAGAAAAACCATATTCATGCAAAAAGGTAACAGTAAACACTATATTGTTCAGTCATGATGATTGATATAGAAAAAGAATGAGGAAAGAATAAAATGAAAATGTATGTACAATTTTCAAGAAGAAATAAAAGATGTAAAGCAAGAGTAATGCTAGGAAACCAAACAAAATCTCCAAAAAGGTTCGAAAATGACGTGGCAGTACTGAGTCGGGCAAAATGAAAAATTTTAATTAGTGGGGTTCATATGAATGCACGCGACCACGCGAGGTCCATATCATTAATTACACTATCAACCAATAGCAAGAAAACACATGACATTTGGGAAACATTTTTGGAGATTTGGTTTGCTTCCCTGACATTTTTCAGAAAGCAAAGAGTAAACACAATTTGTTAAAAACTGATTAGGAAGGTGGATAGAAATTTCATTCTGAGTTTGCGTTAATTAGATTGTTGTTATTAACTGAATGAAAAACAAAAATTTACGAAAATTATAAAGTTATGCAAACTCCATTTATCCTCCATGAATTATATTCCTCTTAATCAAACTCAAAACTAGAACAGGGATTGAGAAAATACATAAATCCATTTGAACAATAATGCCTGATTCAGCTGCAGTTCAAAATGACAGATTGAAAATGAAATTTCTAGACTCTTTGATTTTCCATGCTAAATCATGCATTTCTCATGCCTTTATTAAACCTGCATGGGTTGCGACTCACAGCGTCCTTTTGCTATGCTTAATTAGCAAAAAGTCTATGCATAATTTTTTAAAATTACAACGGCTAACATAAACAGATCACAAGGAATATATTCTTAACATTCTCATACAACTGTTAATTAAGTTGATTCTTCTTTGCAATGACATCTTTGCATAGTTCGCGTGTCCGATTAGCCAGGTGCATTTTATTTAAATGCGTAATAGCTTCTTCAAATAAATATTCAGGAAGTCTCCGTTGACACATATGAGTAGTTTTCCTGGATACTACTTTTGCTAGTTATTCACAGAGATGCACAAAAAGCCCATCGGGCCGGGCTTTGACCGGGCTTTGAAAACCCCGGGCTTTTTGGTCAAAGTCCGGTCAGGGCTTTGACTTTGACCGGGCCGGGCTTCTGTGAAAAATGTGAGCCCGTTTAGGCCCTCGAAGCGGGTCGCGATGGGCTTTTTTCCGGGCCTGAAGCGGGCCGGGTCGGATCGGGCTTTTTCTGAGATCAAATCGGATCGAGATTTTATGTTATATAAGAATGTTTTTTATGTAATAATGGCAGACATGTGTTAAACAATCTATATTGACGATACAAATATTACATTTATCGATTTACTTTTTGATTTGATGATATATTAATTGATTACACGTGTACTTAACTTGTTTTCGTTCATGTATCGTAATATATGCATATAAATAATCTTATTATTAATAATGAATATGTAAATATATATGTACTTAAATTATTTTTATATTTGTAGTAAGTGTAAATACATAAATATTTATGTATGTATACTAGAATAATCGAATTTTACCCGGGTTTTTTCGGGCCGAACCGGGCTTTTAATCGGGCCGGACCGAAGACCGGGCTTTTTAAAAGACCGGGCTAAGACCGGGCTTTTGCCGGGCCGGGCTTTGACCGGGCTTTACCGGATCGGGCCGGCCCAGATTTTCAGGCTCGGGCTTTTTGTGCATCTCTAGTTGTTCATGACTTTACTTCATGTAACCGATCATACATATATAATGTACAAATATTGGTCTCTATAACTGTATTCAATAAACTAGATTTAAGCTCATCATATATGTATAGCTTGCAAACAATTTTATTCTGTCATTTTAAAAAAAATTAAGATATGGAAATACAAAAATATATGTGCTTTATAGTTCTTGTTTATGCATTAGGTGTTCTAGCAAGTTCAAAGTTTGGCTGTGGGAGCATGTCTGGAGGCTTCTCGGATAGAAGCTGCATTGAGAGTGAAAAACAAGCTTTGTTGGTCCTTAAAGTCAGTCTCATCGACAACTGGAATTACTTATCGTCTTGGTTTGGAGATGATTGTTGTGCATGGCATGGAATCACTTGCAACAATAAAACCGGCCACGTCATTCAACTTGATCTTCGAAATGGCTATTTAAGAGGTACTCAGATAAACTCTTCCTTAGCTGATTTGAAATATTTGACGTACTTGGACTTGAGTAACAACAGTTTTGATTACACCCAAATTCCAGAATTTTTTGGATCCTTCAAGTATCTAACATACCTCAACCTCTCTTACTGCAATTTTGAACGTTTAGTTCCCTATCATTTAGGGAACCTTTCAAGTTTGCGGTACCTTGATTTAAGGTCTAATCTTTTATTAGACATTGATAGCATGAGTTGGTTATCTAAGCTTTCTTTGTTGGAATACTTGGATCTCTCCGGTTTAGAACTTTATAGCGCTATAGAATCATATCCGGTTATTAACATGCTCCCTAATTCAATTATGGTACTTAAACTGTATTTGTGTGAGATACCCAATATCCCTGGTCATCTCCCATTTATGAACCTAACATCTCTTATTTCACTTGATCTTGGTTCCAACCAAATTAACTCTTCTTTTCCTTCATGGATTCTTAATAATACTGCGCTTGAATGTCTCAGGCTCTCAGATAATTACTTTGATGGCCCAATTCCTATATCTATCAAAAGGTTGACAGCCCTTTCTGTACTCGATCTATCAAACAATAAGTTTCAAGGTATTATACCCGGTTGTATAGGGGCTTTGACATCGCTTACTAAACTTGATCTTTCATGGAATAAATTACAAGGTTTAATTCCTCAATCTATAGGAAATTTGACATCAATTACTGTACTCGATCTTTCATTCAATAGCTTCCAAGGTTCAATTCCACAATCTATGGGAAAGTTGGCATCACTTTCAACCCTTGTCATTTCAGTCAATAAATTAAATGATTCGATTCCACCTGAGATAGGCAATCTCACGAAACTTGCATACATTGATATAACCTCAAATCAGTTAAGTGGTTTTCTACCAGAATCATTGTGTGAATTGTCAAACTTAAAAATATTTTACGCCCAGAATAATCAACTTACTGGAACTATTCCCAAGTGCATTGGACAGCTGTCGAATTTGGAATACTTGATGCTCACTTCTAATTCATGGGATGGTATTTTATCGGAGCATCACTTTGCTAACCTCACGAGATTGACAGACTTGGGCATTTCTTCAAAGTCTAACCTAGTGCTAAATTTTAGTTCTAAGTGGGTTCCTCCGTTTCAGCTACAGAGTTTATACTTGGGGTCCTTGAAAGCGGGGCCAAAATTTCCCCATTGGCTCTCAACACAGAGGCAGCTTACGACTATTAGTATGCAAAACATGAGCATATCTGACACCTTCCCAGTTGATTGGTTTGTTAGTGTACTCTCTGAGGCCGATAGTATCAACTTGTCTAACAATGATTTCATTGGAAAACATTTTTCATCGATTTTAGCAGCTCCAAATGGTTTGACTCAATTGACCCTCTCTAATAACCAGTTGTCGGGTGAAATTCCTTCATTTTTATGCAATCTAACATCCTTAGAAGTTTTAGTTCTCTCCAATAATAACTTTTCGGGAAAGCTCCCCCAGTGCTTAGGAAACTTGACAGCATTGAGGGATCTTGATGTGATGAACAACACTCTCTCTGGTGATATTCCTATTTCATTGGGTTTTTTAGGAAATCTCACTTACTTAAACTTGCACAACAACGAGTTTCAAGGAAAACTCCCAATGTCCTTCCAGAATTTGGAAGAACTGGTCGCACTTGATGTGGGAAAAAATAACTTGAGAGACATGCTCCCCTCTTGGACTGCAGAGCAATTACCTCATCTCACGTACTTAATACTATTGTCCAACAATTTCTATGGTGATATCCCCACACAGTTTTGCCAGTACTCATCTATTCAAGTTTTAGACTTGGCACGTAATCAAATCAAGGGAAACATACCTCCTTGTTTCGGAAATTTTAGTGCCATGATTACAACTGACAACAATGATCAATATCCAACCTTCATTCTGGATGGTGGTGGAATAATCATGGATGATACAAAAGGATATGAGCAAAAATACACCTTTACGCTCAGGTTCCTCTTTTCTATTGATCTATCAAACAACAACCTGAGTGGAGAGATTCCAGAAGAAATGACGGATCTTCGTGGTCTATTGAATTTGAATTTAGCAGGCAATCATCTAACTGGTCGGATCCCTGACAGGATTGGGAAAATGGAAAAGTTGGAATTTCTTGATCTCTCTAGAAATGAACTTTCTGGTCCTATTCCACAAAGTCTGTCTGATTTGAACTTTTTAAGCCACTTGAACCTCTCCTTCAATGATTTATCAGGTAGAGTACCAACCGGAAACCAACTCCAAACCCTCGATGATGATCCATCCATCTATGCTGGCAACAATCAGCTTTGTGGCCGACCGGAGCCTTGCCAAGTTGACACGGAATCACCTAATGTTCACGAAAACAATAAAAGTGATTCTAATTCTGATGACGAGCGCCAGTGGTTTTATGCTGGCATAGGACCAGGTCTGTTGGTTGGCCTTCTGGGATTCTGCGCTTCTTTGCATTTCATCAATTCTTGGAGGCATTCCTACTTTCACTATGTCGAGAAAGTCTTGGACAAGATAGCGCTTGCCATTGCTTTGTTGTGGAGGAAGTTTCGTAACTAACAGGTGAACTCTTATCTAGCTCCCTCGCACACGCAAACACAATGAAACTCTTATGAAACTGTCTTCTTAGTCTGGTAAATCTTCTTTTGTGTATGCAGGTTCTTCATCAAGCGACAGCTTGGAGGTGGAGGTGGCAGGTGTTGTTAAGTTCTACAACATATAAACAGAGAATTAAAAATGTGTACTTCAGGTTGTATTGTATGTAGTTAATGTTAACAAATACTTCTCGTTCCAATTTGACTGTTTCTACTTGCTATCATTGTGTTCTTGCACTCTGGTAAGCTAGCTGTTAAGTCGAAATCCGACTATCTTCCTATTCAAAACATTTAAACCATTTCTGAATGAAATTTGTCTGTACCTTGGTTCTAATTCCGACTAGAATATCTTCCAGCTAAAAATCCAAAATTTATATAGATTCAGATTTCTTTACAAAAGAACAATAAACACATTAAACAAAGAGAAACAAATTTTAGTATGAATTTGAACCGGATCAAATTTTATTAAATACCTATAATATACATCGAAGACTTGAATATATTTCGCATTTTGTTAATTATGTCAGCTACTTCCTACTGATTCAAAGTCCAAATTGTTAAAAAATAACTTCAAGCATAATGGGTTAATACTAGATACTTTCTTGAAACTTTCATGTACTTGTATATATATTCCATCAAAGTATTACTAATGTTAGTGTTAAGATTCTCAAACAATTGTTTAGTAAGTTTGATTCTTCTTTCACGGCAACGACATCTTCGCATAATTCACGTGTCTGACTAATTAACAGGATGACTTCTCCAAATTAGTACTCAGCTAGTTGTTCTGAACAACTTGTTGTTCATGACTACAGTTCATGTACCTGATCATTTATATATAAGTTCATATATGTGTAGCTCACGAACAAGTCTATTGTGTAATTAGTATCGAATTTTGAGCTATATATGGCAATACAAAAACATGTGTGTTTAATAGTTCTTGTTTTTGCCTCAGGTGTTCTGTTAGGTTCATATTTTGGCAATGGGAGCATATTTGGAAGCTGCATTGATTGTGAGAAACAAGCTTTGTTGCTACTTAATGGAAGTCTCCCCATTTCGTCGTGGATTGGAAATGATTGTTGTGCATGGCATGGAATTACTTACAACAATGAAACCGGCCAAGTCATTCATCTTGATCTTCAAAATGGCTATTTGAGAGGTGATCAGAGACATCCTTTCTTACTTAATTTCATACATTTGATCTATCGAGTTATAACAGTTTTGTTTATTCCTCCCAACTTGAAATAGTACATATCAAAATTCTAATGGATGGCTAATATGTGTTTGTGTGGTAAAATGGGCTGCGGAGAGGACAGTGTGGACTGATGCGATTGCGAGTAGGAGGTTTTTAGGTTATGTAAAAGGCGAAAATGGTTATGGCTACTTTAGTTGGGTAGTTGCTTCGTTTTACAATCGAAGTAGGGAAAAAATTATAAGTCTTTTAGAGAGGCTACAATCCAACAAACTACAGACTCAAGAACAAGAAGTCAAGAATTCCAAGAAGCAAGCCCCGCACTGGATGTTTCTCTACATACTTTTAGCTTTGTTGTTTGCTATTGTTCATTGTAATAAGAACTGAGAGCACAAGAATGTCATGTGATCGGTGTGATATATTCCTAGCCTCCTGTAATTTACAGTACCAATGTTTTATGAATTAGGAAAGTATTTTTATAATATTAAAGTACAAAAATGTTCGTATATATTTAATAATTATGGTTATGTATAATATTATATTGATGATTTAAAATATAATAATAATCATTTCGAAAAAATATAAACATCACTTATACAATAATCTTTATAAAATTAGATTTATGTTTTTTAAAATAAAATCTTTTTTTTTTTTGCTAAATAATCTCGAAATAATCTCTCTTTTTCATTTAATAAAGAAAAAAGAAAACACATCATGAGGCTAAGACCAAACCAAACCCCCACAAAACACAATTCAAGACAACCTTAATCCAATCAAACATCCCCAACCTAATCACCAAAATGCCTATCTTAATAGGCTCAACACCAACCAAAACAATTTTCATGGCAACCCAATTTCTTACAAAATCAACCAAACCCTCAATAACCCACTTCAGACACTTCACTTGCACTGCTTCTACAACATCTTCGTACCCCCAACGTTTGGAACCAAACCCACCTGACCTAATCAACTGGGTTAAAAAACAAGGGGGGTTTGTGCACCCTTCTGTTAGAATAGCTGAAAATGGTCAGTTTGGTCTTGGGTTAGTTGCTAGTGATGATATAGCAAGTGGGTCTGAGCTTATTGGCCTTCCTGCGCATGTTCCGTTGCGGTTCGGGTTAAGTGATGGTGATGGTGGGGATAATGGGGATTCTGTTTTGGTCAATGTGGCTCGAAAAGTACCTGGTATTGTTTACATTTATGTGTTCATTTTGTAAACTGAGTGTTATTTGTTTACATTTATGTGGTAAATTTATAAATTTTGTGTTATTTAGGGTAGTTTTGCATAATTGTTACTTATAATTATTCGAGAAATTGCCCAAAATACACAATTTTTGGGAACCAACTGCCCAAAATATCGTTTGGCGCTAACATCCGCCCTTTTTGACCACGGATTACGCATCATGAGAATGCGCGGCCTGGGATACGCATTCCAGGAATGCGTATCTCAAGTCACGCATTCCAATGACGTCATATGACGTCATTGTTTCACATTCAGCTCCGGAGCTCAGGTGAGAGAAAAATCGCGATCGAAATCGCCACTACCCGTTATGACATAACAAGCCACTTCCAGTCAGTTTGAGGACATAATAATGATTACCAGACCGTGCTCTACATTTTTCCCGATTCATTTGTCGAGATTTGGCCCCGCAGGGGCGTGTTTAGGCTTGCCGGAGAGCTAATCGGAAAACGAGGCTTGGTTTTGGGGGTTTCGATTTCGGCAAAAGAAACAAAAAACTAAGAACATAGGTGTGTAGAGGAGAGTAAGGCGATCTTTTTGGTGTATAGGATGCAATTGATATATGCTTGAAAAGGACGGAAGTTGTGGTCAAAAGTTCGTCGTGAATCGCCTCCGTTGCTGCTGTAGGAGACGATGAACAGTAACCTCGTATACGCATGTTTGACATGCGTATCGTCTAACACGCATGTCCAACATGCGTATACGGGGTTACTGTTCACAAATGCATAAATGAAGTTTGCACACTGCACGCCATTACCACATGCGTATACAGAAACCACGCAATACAAGAATGCGTAGCCCCTGTACGCATTTGTGTGTTGCGTGGTCGGTGGGTATTTTGGGCGGACGTTTGCAGCGCTGGGTATTTTGGGCACCCTGAATTAAAATGTGGGTATTCTGGTTTTTCACCCTAATTATTCTGTAGTGTGTGAAATAAAAAATATGTGTTTCATAGTTTTATAGATGATTCCATAACGTATAACTTATTAAGGGGTCAGGTTTTAATGGTAACTGATTGTGAATATAATATGTTGCACTTTTGAAGCAAAAGAGTATATCAACAAAAATGAAAGTACAGAAAATTTGGATCTCGGATTCTCATAGTTACCGGAATGTACTAAATTAATTAGAAATTGGTTTATGGTAACGAACTTAAAATATTGTATAATATAGAAGCAGGGTTCATGAGTACCTCCATAGTAGCACAAACCAAGTTAAAAAATAAAAATTAAAAAGAATGATATATTGCACTTTCTTTTTGCCGTGAATTGAGATTAATATGCTTTCTATAACAAAATTCCTGGTTAATTTATGGTTAAAACAATCATGCAAGTCATTAAGATCTTTTCTCGAAAACAATCATGCAAGTCATTTATTTTTGAAAACCAGCACATCAGAATGTAGGTTTCTCCTTTGCATCATAGGTTAGTAACTCTACTTTTGAAAATTAGGATCTATTGACATTTGAATATACGGAGTAAATTGGACATTTGGAGCATTTGGCAGAGGAGCTGTGGGCAATGCGGCTGGGACTAAAGCTTCTCCAAGAAAGGGCAAAAGTTGGTTCGTTCTGGTGGCCATACATCAGCAATCTCCCAGAAACATACACTGTGCCAATTTTCTTTCCTGGAGAAGATATCAAGAATCTGCAGTATGCTCCTCTTCTTTATCAGGTATATGACTATATGCATAATGCAGCACAGATATTTTTCTGTTGCCTACGTTGATTACTATTGTTAAAGTGGTGAACTTTCCTGACAACACTTCAGACTTTGACCTCTACGTAGACTTTGAGTTTTAGTTATATCAATTCTTTCTGAATTTAGTGGAATCTTGATAAGTTTCCAGCACGCCTTACATTACTAACTTTTTTCTGCTTCTTAGTAGTCTTTCGATCAGTATAAACTTACCGTACCTCTATGAAGATTTGACTACAGACTAGTGTCATTATCATACAGGTGAACAAGAGATGTCGCTTTCTACTTGATTTTGAGAAAGAGCTGGAACGTGTACTTGGACATCTGGATTCAAATGATCATCCGTTTGAAAGCCAGGACGTTGATGCATCTTCCCTTGGATGGGCCATGTCAGCGGTTTCATCTCGAGCATTTCGCTTGTATGGGAAAAAGCATCAAGATGGGACCCACAGCAATACCCCAATGATGCTTCCACTCATTGATATGTGCAACCACAGCTTTAATCCAAATGCTGAAATAGTTCAGGAACAAGGCGATGTGAATGCCAAGATGCTAGTAAAGGCATGCTTATACTTCCATTGGTATCTTGATTTAGTTATAGGCCTTTGTTGCAGAAGAAGAAATTAACCACCTGTTTTAGAGTGTTTTTTTTTTCAATAGTTTTAATATGTCGCCTTTATGACAACAGGTGGTTGCTGGAACTGATATTAAACAAGATGATCCCTTGGTACTTAATTATGGTTGTCTGAACAATGATCTTTTTCTTCTAGATTATGGGTTCGTGATACCCTCAAATCCCTATGATTGTATAGAACTTAAATATGACGGAGCTCTTCTGGATGCTGCAAGCATGGCTGCTGGAGTTTCATCCCCCAATTTTTCTACACCAGCTCCTTGGCAACAAGATATATTATTGAAGCTAGATCTAGATGGAGAAAGTCCTCTTCTTAAGGTTACATTCTTTACTTTATATCAATTACAATCGACTTTGGATTGAATGACTCTTGTTATATGCACACCCTATGGTGAAAGCAAAGTTCCTCCGGATTCCCAGTTGGTTTTACATACAACATACCAGTAATTTATTTAATTATATTGAATATTATGTGTGGACAGACTGTTGACATGCATTTTCTCAGTTTATCTATTATAAGCTTTAAGAGCCTATGCTTGACAACACTTAAAACGTTGAGCTTACGTTACCCTTCAAATGCTGCAAGCTAATAAAATTTGTGGCGTAACAGATAGCTTGATTAATCTTTAACTGGCTAGTTGTTGCCCTCATGCATATCTCCTATTTTAATTGTAGAACTAACATATCCATATTTTTTTCTCTGTAAAGGTAAGCTTGGGAGGCCCAGAACTAGTGGAGGGCCGATTGTTGGCTGCCCTTAGAGTTCTACTTGAAAGGGATGTGGAAAAAGTACAAAATCATGATCTGGATACGCTCAAGTCATTATCAGTTGAGGCGCCACTGGGAATACCAAATGAAGTTGCTGTTCTTCGCACTTGTATTGCACTGTGTGTAATTGCACTGGAACACTTCCCAACAAAGTTGATGGAGGATGAATCTTTATTAAAGAAAGACATTTCTGCTACAGCTGAGTTGGCTATTCAGTTTAGAATCCAAAAGAAGTCCTTAATTATAGATGTAATGAGAGATCTCACAAGGCGGGTGAAATTGCTGTCTTCCCAGGAGTCTGTTGTCTCTTAAGTTTGGGTAATGTTTGTACCCGTAAGTGGACACGGATACGCAAGGAGAAATAAAAGCGGAGGTCACATAGCTCTTACCCTCTTTAATAGCTTCCTTTGGGTGCATACGTTCATCTTATTGTAATTTCTTGGCAAATCATAGCATTGTCCAGTAAATGTTAGCTTTTGAGGTTGCTTGTTTTCTGTAGTGTTGTTTAGGAGTTTCGACTTCAAAGGTGTAATTTGAGATTTTCAAAGCTCAAATGATCAATGAGTTGATGCCTGATGGAGAGTATTTAATCCTTTCTTCATGGAATTTAATTCGAGAAATCCAGGTTTTTAGGGGAAACAAAAACTCATTTCAATATTTTTTTATTATCAATTTTTTAATTATTCTCGCAAGAAGCAGATTTGAACAGTTAGTCTCTTACTCTTTATACCGTGTGTTTCTGTGTATGAATGTTCATGCATTGCATCTAGATCACACCGAAGACAACAAGATTGACACTATATCAGCTGAGGCACCGATATTCCAACATGTCCAATCCTGTGAGAGTGCAAGGCCATAGTTCTGAATCAGTTTACCTTTACCACAACATTAAAACCCATCTAATTTTCACATATTACAAGTAAAATGTGTACGAAAGTCTAATTCTGTAGAGCCTACATTTGAACATTTCAATTAACCTTAACAAGTTTGGAATATGAAATGATCCGGACTTGCAAAAAGAGACAATTGTTAAGTGGATTTTCAAGATTCAAGAAGTCGCAAGTTTACTATTTTTTTCGCGGGGAACTTTCCTTTTTAATATAAAATTAGATATATATATATATTTTTTTTTTGACAAGACTAACTTTCACGTTCATAAATTGTACCAAGATACAATGATCGAAATAAAGGAGTATCCTTCGTTCCAGAAAGTTCATTATCTAACCGAAAGACACGCATGTTGCCCCCGGACATTTAGACAATAATACCATCAAGTCTGAAAGGATGCACCCACAAAAAAGAGCCTCGTTAAAACCCCACATGAGCAAAACCCTATGGGAAAAAACTCAAGGGGGAAAAAGAGTGCCCTCAAAAACAAGAATACATCTTATACAAAGTGATTACTAAAAAAAGACTAGAACTTCTTTTTGCTTTTGTGAGTCTCCATTGCTATCAGTTCAATCCCATTCCCGACTTCAACTATCTCCTTTTACTTTCTTCAACTATCTCTTTTTCCATCCAAGTAAATCTGAATGGTCACCAAAACCATATACAAATCAAGAAAACTAAATTAATACAAATACATAAGTTTGAGCTAAAACAAAAAATATATAATATTATAATTTTTAATAATAAATCCTATACGGTGATAAGATATTAATAAAAAAATAAGTATAAATATAATCTAACCAAAGGGGTCCCTTTGGTTAGACCTCTATTTAAAATATAAATTAAAAATTTGTAAAATAAGAAAAGATTCATTATTATTACATTTAGATAAAATAATAAAATAATTAAAATTGAATAGATTGTAATACTTTTTTGAAAACAAAAATTAATAAATATACTTCTTCTAGTTGCATATAAAGTACATTGAAAAATTTATATTCTGATCGAATTTAAAGAGCATGTAAATGAATTGGAGATTTTTAAAAATATATATTTCAGTTACAAGTACATCCTAAAAATTCATCTATCTTGAAATGCAACCTCTACAAAATCCTTTATGTGTAACATCTTGTTATAAATCATTAAGTGATCAACTATCTGAAAAAAAAATAATATATAAATAGATTATACATTTATTAGCAGGGGTGTTCACAGTTTGGCCAACCCGACCAATCCGATCCAAACGGGGCACATTTCGGCAGATTCAAACCGATTTTTTCCAATCCGATGTATACTCGGATTGGAAAAACGTCAACCCGATTTTAATGGGTTGGATATGGGTTTCGGATTTTAAAATTCAATCTAATCCAACCCGATCCGATTAAAAATAAGATAATTAAAATATATAAGCTCAACCCATTAGACATTAGTATTAGTCCAGTCCAGTCCATTAGTCCACTATAGTCTGATTCCGGAGTCCGGTCCATTACAATTTACCCTATCAAAGTATCACGTATTACAAATACACTAATTTGTATGATTGATTCATCTATGTTATGATTCAGTTCAAATTTAAAGATTATGTCTAGTATTTAATCAATTTCTTTTTATGTGTTAAAATTCAGAATTTCAGATATCTAAGACCTATGCTATTTGTGTTGCATGAATGATTGTAATATTTTGTTGAACTATTTCCGATTTGTTTTGAACTCTCATTTTCAGTTTTATTTTTTTTGATAAAAAATTATTTATATATTTACTAACCCAATCAAACCGATCCAAACCGAAATACATTAAATGGGTTGGTTTACAAATTCTATTTTTATGGGTTGGGTTAAAAATTTCTAAACCGATTAAATTTGGTTGGGTCATAAAATCTTCTCAAGCCGCTCAACACGATCCGAGAACATCCCTATTTATTATTAAACTATTACTTATACATTAGGACATTGTAAGTAATTTTTTTTTTCTTATAACATATATATTGTAGGGTGTCGGTCTATGGTACCTGGTTGCCAAACTACTGTTTGGCAACATACGATTTTATAATCATTAGATGGTTGATCTAACGGTTCTGATTTAAAAAAAAAATTGTATAGTACCGCATAAACTTTCTGCGGTACGGAGAAATTACCAAAATGCCCCTGCCTCTGGTGTGAAAATAGGAGGCATTTTGGTAATTTCACCGTACCGCAGAAAGTTTATGCAATATGGTGAACAGTAGATTTTTGGTGTGAAAATATGGGGGCATTTTGATAATTACTCCGTACCGCAGAAATTTTCTGCAATATGGTATAATTTTTTTTTAAATTAGGATCGTTGGATCAATCATTTTTATGATTATAAAACCATATGTTACAAGACAATAGTTTGGCAAGCCGGTCCTAAAGACCGGCTACCTATATATTGTATAGGCCAAAACCCAAAAGGGTATCTAAAGTCTAGGCAAGTGTGCAACAAAAATGGATGTGAACTTGTAAATTAAAAAAGCTAGGAGCTTCAAAAAAAAATTTTAAAAAAAAGGGAAAGCAAAGAGGAATGAAACGAAATTTCAGGTAGCAGAGAGGTGTTGAGTTGTCATCCACAGTCTAACATACCAAGTAGGAGGTGGAAGCATTTCTCTCTTCCCATCTCACGCCCCCTCTTTCTCTCTCAATACATCATCATCGTCTCTCTCTCTCTCTCTCTCTCTCTCTCTCTCAATATATATCTTTTTATTTTAATAGATATATAGTATCTCTACACTTTGTTCTTGGTTGCAGCAAGAAAATGGGTCCAGAAGAATCAACTGTTGTCGGTGAGCTTCATTAACTTTACCCTTTTAGCTCAATCTTCCTTTTTTTACTTGTAATTTCATGTTTCTTGATTTTGTTTTAATTTCATATTTGTTACATTGCAATTGGGTTTAGTAAAGTTGAGTTCTTTATAGCTTTTTGTGCTTTTTCTTGATTAGGGTAAGACATATTTCAACAATATGTTGTGTTTGAATTAATTTTTCAGGCATGTTTTATGTGTCTGGTTTTTATTTGATTTTGATCTTTGTTACATTGCAATTGGGTTTAGTAAAGTTAGGGCTTTTATATGTTTCTTGGGTTTTTTCTTGATTAGGGTAAGTGAAAGTTTAACTCTTTGTTAAAGTTTGAATTTTGTTGTGTTTGAATTAATTTAAGGCATATTAAATGTTTATTGTTTTGTATTATTTTGATCTTAATTACATTGCAATTGAGTTTAGTAAAGTTAGGGTTTTTATAAGTATTCTTAGGTTTTTTCTTGATTAGGGTAAGAGGAATTTCAACAATTTGTTGAAGTTTGGATTTTGTTGTGTTGGAGTTATTTCAAGGCATGAAGTATTGTCCATTTTACATGCTTCTTTTTGGGTGTTGATGGTTGTAGTTCAAGATTGCTTGTTGTTGCTAAAGCTGTAGCTTTTTTCCACAATTGGAAATAAAGTTTTAATCTTTAGCATTGGGGGCAGTGAAAATAATGTTTTGATCTTTAGCATAGAGGGTTCAAGTTTAAAGGTTTCGGTTATGCTATAACTGTGAATCTTGATATCTGTGAATTACACAAACATGAGAGTAGCGGATGCTGCTTGTAAAGTTAGATCTTAGGGTGTTGCTATGTTTGGATTTGCTTGTAAATATCTCTGTGTCTTTAAATTGTTTTCTATGGAAATGTTTCCAGATGTTGATTTACATGGAATTGATTAAAAGTGAGGTGAACCAGCTTAATTAGATATGTTTGTGTTCTGTTTATTGTTGTACAAAATTTCGAGGTTGGATTCTAAATAAATTTATGGACTGTAAAGTTAATATGAATAAAAGAACCTTCACCATTATTTATGTAAATCTTATTTTAATTTAAATCATAAGTAATTGTTTATGTATTTTTTATTTTGTTTTGCCTTTATACACAAATGTACAAATCTGTGGAAACCTTTGAATTTCTTTCTTGTTGATGATTTTGAAAAAAATCTAGCTATTGCCAGGGGCCCTTGGCTTCTTAGGTTTTATTCAAATATTATTAATTATGGTACAAAATGCAAGCATTTGGTTAAAGCTAATCTGGTAATTCAAATTTCATGACTACACTAATAAGTAAGCTATGATCGTAAGCTAATGTGTACATTGCACTCTTAAAAAGAATTCCACAAGAATATCTTCATTCATGCACACATGCATAATGCATGGTGCTTCGGATTGGTATATAAACGTGTTTCATAAATAGTAATGGAAGGCATTGGCTAGTAGGAGAGTTCCGTTGATTCCCTTGTCCAAACCTAAAATTGGAAAATATTATACGTAGAAGTTCGTGTAGTCATTTACTATATGTAATCTAAAATCAGCAATGCATATTAACTGTTTACGTAATCAGAACGTATGTATGCATGTGTGTTGCTCACTTTAATGATAACCTTTTTTTCTAGATTTGTCAGGACTTGGGGTAGACTTGAGCTTGGAAGTGCAAAACGTATATAAATATAATGCGCAGATAGAAAAAATTATAAAGATACGTAAACTAATGATAAATCATGAAATGGAAATATATTTAAAGAAAAGTCTGTGAGATGTTAATTGGAAAACTTCCTCAAGTGAATAATGAAGCCTTAGAGCCAAAATATTAATTTATGTACGGTCAAGAGAATTTACGTGGGCGAGCCAATGAGTGACGATGTTGGCCATTTGTTTTTTAGTTCGTCACTGGTTCCAGCTTGGCCCTAATCTCTCTATTATTATTATTCATGTTTTGCATGCATGCACACTGCACACACATGCTGAAAGTTTGGCATCTTAATAATAATATTTTAGGTTGCTTTACTACATGCAAATAATAACCATAAATTGTTATCCATGAGAATTAAAATTTAGATTTCAAAAAAGGAAGAGGCCGTGGAACGCTAGTGAATATACAATATAACTGTTTATGCCTCGGAAATGAATAATTTATATAAAAGGCCGTTCTTTATGAAGCCGTAAATGGAAGTTCTCTTCTAAGGCTTTTACAGCTGTTGGGATTTTGTATGTACACTTGAATGGCATAGAATGGTTTCCTGCATATTTCTGGTTGGTGATCCCCAGGTAGAAGGGCTAAATTGATTGCATCCTTATTATATTATACTCATTTCTCCTTATCTTGAATTTACGCACTTGTCAAATTTCATTGGATTTAAAGGAATTAATTTTGTAGCTCTCTTGAGTCTTGGTAGTCATGTTGTAATATCTATATTGTTGCTGTAAAACTGGCCACAGAGGTGGTAAATATTAAAGGACTATATTGGATCACATTTTATGGGACTAGGTTATGTTGTTGGCATGCTTCCTATTGAATCATTTGTCAACTTATGCCATATTTTCATAAACTTTATAAGTAGGTGTTTATCAGAATCATCCACATAACATAGTCCTGGATAGTTGACTGAACCTATTCAATTTCAGTGCCTCGGAGCTTCAGGTTACTGGAAGAACTAGAGAGAGGAGAAAAGGGAATCGGGGATGGAACTGTCAGCTATGGAATGGACGATGCTGATGACATATACATGCAGTCATGGACTGGGACCATAATTGGTCCTCCTAATGTTAGTTTTCTTCTTCATACTACCAACATTTTGCTTACAGACCTGGACATGAACTGTGTTACTTTTGAGATTTAAATATATACCAGGCAATCTAAAAGAAATTGCTCATCTTCAGTAACGGAAAGAAAGCCTGTTTATAATACCTAATAATTGAGCATTAACATACAGTGTTTGGAACCTTCTATGAACTGGTGTTAAAATGATCTTAGGATTGAAAATTACATATCCACATGCTTTGCTTGTAATAGATGAAATACATGTTAAAGGAACTAGTAAGTTGAGAAATAGTCCTGTTTCTTATTACCGGTCTACTGTGATTATATTAATCTGTAAGAGTCTTTACAACCTGTATCAACAGTTACTGCACAGGTATCCTGTTTTTTATAAATCCCTTACCCTAAGCACGTTAAAAACAGTAGCCTGCACAGAGCTCTTGCTCTGTTGCCTTGTATGTTTTTCGTCTTTTGTGTTCATGAATATTTTATGGAGTCTCTGTATAGAGTTATGCTAACATAAACACCTTGTACATTTTATATGCATTTCTGCATTTTATTCCCACTAATTAAAAATGCTGATGTGTGAAGGTAATGTCATACGCATTTGTAAGGATTTACACGGTTGCACCGAACTACCAAAGGCTTTTATTCATAGACCAATCTGTTTACAGTCTTAATAAATAACTCAAAATCGAACTTTCATAGTAAGAATGACAAAAACTAAGTAACAGACCGTATGTTCTTTTAATTTAACTTCTTCATGTTAAATCCTTCTCTTTTTTATTATCATCAAGAGCACATATTTCAATTAAGAATGCAACGTAAAATAGGTAAGTTGATGTTATAATGTTAATTTATGCATGTCAGACTGTTCATGAGGGGCGTATCTACCAGTTGAAGTTTTTCTGTGGCCTGGAATATCCTGATAAGCCACCACTTGTAAGGTTTGAGACTCAGATAAACATGAGTGTTGTTAACTACGAGACCGGTGAGGTAGGTGCTGCATCTCTATACCCTATTTACATTATTTGCCATCCTAAGTTGCAAGATGAGCTTACTTGACTCCAACTTACAGGTTGAACCTAAACTGTTTCCCATGCTTGCTGATTGGCAAAGGGAGTACACAATGGAAGACATTCTAATGGAGCTGAAGAGAGAGATGATGTCTTCGCGAAATCGAAGACTTGCTCAACCTTCAGAAGGTATTTACCTTTTACTTGTAGCTTCTGGCAAAGTAGTGTGTATGGGTGTCAGGTGTGAGCGTAGTCCGGATATGTGTGTTCCATTGTTTATGTGTGCTTGCCTTTGTTTTTACTTATGATATATGATTCGAACTCTTATTTCTTGTTAATTATCCATTTGGGTGTAACCTTTTGGCATCACGTCTTGATTGGGTTAACTTAAGTGATACTAGTGTGTTCAAGAGATGTGGCATAGGATTAGTGATAGGACCACTGGATGTGCAAAGGTAAATGGATTGACCTCTTTTAGATGGATGTGCTCAATGAAGATAAGATGGAATAATTAGTTGAAAGGCAATAGGGTGTAGCTTATAATTTAAAAGCAACTGTACTCTGGATGTTTGTCCTTGTAGCAAGGCCTTGTTAGTTAATTATTTTAAGTATCCAAGGATGTGGTACATGAGCGGTGCTTGGTGAGAGTTGATAAAATATGGTGTCCAAAAAGGGTGTGAAAAAACTTTAGGCTGCTTTGCTGTATATTGGCCTTCTAAATTAAATATAATATTTGAGGGAGCGAGTTACAGAGCAAGGTTGCCCCCCTCACGTAGGCTTTACTAGACTAAAGAGGGGTTACTAAACCTTCGTATGCCCACTAGGGGCAAAAATATGAACCCTTGATGAGCAATGCCAATGGTCAGTGGAGCTAGAAGCCACTTGTGCATTCTGATTTATCTTTACTAGGTTTTTATAAATGCCTAAATGGTGCATGATGCGTGTTGCTACTGAATCATAGTGTATGTCGCGTCGGTTTAATCAAATTGATCATAATATACCATTCAAGCGTTTCATTTACACCAGTGCTTGCTATTTACTTTCTATGTGAGATCTCTAACTATAAAATTCTGTTGCTATTTGACAGGCAATGACGAGGAGGGAAGGATGGACCCCAAAGGGGTAATGAAATGTTGTATCATGTAAGTGGGAGAGAAGTTACAAACTGAAGATGTATATAAAGTACATGCACTAGACAGTTGCAGCTGCAGCTGCAGGGCATATTATCTTTCGATTATACATGTTTGTAATTTGATATAATAACTTAATCAGACAGATGCTTTCTCGTTCTATTATAATAAATTGGTCTTTGGATGAAATCTGGCAGCGTGACTTTGATGCACTGCTCAAATGTGTATCATTTATAGGTTAGAAGTTTACACACTTCTACATTTGGAAAGAGTGTTTTGGCAAAAAATAAATTTTTTTGCCTCTTACGCTGTTCCGCACTCTTTGCGTAAAAGCATAATTGCCAGTGGTTATTGAAGTTTACCTCTCAAGTCTTGTCATTCTACTCAAAATGACTAGACATTTAAAATAGATTTGTTATAGAATTGTTATGCCAGTAATTTGCTCAAGTTGCAGAACTGTAGTAGGTTAGACAAACTCATCAACCTGAAATCAAGGTCTTGGTGTAAATTGCCTCGAAGATCAATTGCATATTTTGGGTTTATGTTATCAAACATAGTATCGTTAACTATTATTATAAATGCTAGTTTATAATCCGTGCAACGGTTTTTTTTTAATATCTATAATTATATTAATTTTTTTAATTTATATGTTATTAATTTATATATCAAATTATTGTTAAAAAATTGATATATATAAGATTTTACACATTCGATTTAATATTTATACTCTATCTTGAATTATTAAAATTCGATTTGAACGATTTTACAACCCACGTGAAATTATTATTTTCAAATTAAACTTACGCAGAAACAAGAGAGAGAAGAAATTTAAGATTTTTTACGTTGAAAATTCTATTTGATTTATGAATTTCACTTATAATTCGTTTTGATTATCTTATGGGGTGATGGCCCAAAATGCCTCATTTCCATACATCATGGCCCTCCCTACCCCAATTCAAAAATGTGGCCCTAAATACCCCGTGATACGCTATTTCGTATAGCAAAACAGCTGGTGCACAGTTCCTGATAGTATTTTGTCCTAAACCCAATCATGTGTGATGGGTTAGGAAACACTTTCATGTAATCTTATTTGATTTTATTTATATTAATAAAAGACTTGTTGTTTTTATTACGGGCTTTATCTATTTAAAGTGTTTAAATAAGAAATTCCATAGTTTAGAGTAAAGCTTCTAGAATTATAATGAGATTATAATAATGAGATCTAGAAGATGATAACACTAAACTTAAATAGTTCCCGATCGTAGGATAACTAATTGGGAGTTAGCCAATCCGTAAAGATCGGTACATACTATGCTTGCTTCCTCGGAAGGATGTCTGTTCTCATAGACATTCGTGTGGTGACACTATAGCTAGTATGTAGGTGCTTATTGGAGAATAAGTTCACTGAACATGACTTGATCAAATGAACGACTAATGGAGTTTACTCACGTGTTAATAGTTGTTCATAAGTTGATGGTGGTACAAGTGTCCTTAGACTTGAGACCGTTAAAGTAATCTTATATACAATGAACTATGTTTTGGTTTAGTTCTAAGTCCTCAAGGGACAATCATTAGTTCTATTCCGGGTATAGGAATTTGTATATGAAGATAGTTAACGATCGATAAAGAATCTACCCCTTTCAGTAAAAGAAAGTGAATATCCTATGATGTTCTTACTATGTTAGTTCTGGAATCTCTGGCCAGAGTAATTGAAGTTAGAAAGAGTTTCTAATTCAAATGAACTAGACATAATGTATAAGAAATTATATGATTAAATTAAATAGGCTTGACACGCGATCCATGCCTTGTATTTAATCGGGATATTGTCGGTTAGAAGGAATTGATTGTACGGTAACCATTTGCTGAATAGGTTTTATATATTCTAAGCAATGAATTCATATTATCCGGATAGTCGCGATATATTCAAAAGTATCACTCACGATGTAGAATAAATATTAATTACTTATGTAATTATATTTAACGAATTAATTAGTAATTCGTATAAGTAATAATAAATAGTTTATTATTATTTATTTCTACTACCGGCTTAATATTGAACCTAAAGGGTCACACCATAAAAAGGTTAAATATTTATAGATGATGAGAATAATTAATAATGGCTATGAATTATTTATTTATTGAATAAATAATTAATTAGCAATTATTTATAATTTATTAAATGAGATTTAATAGATTATAAATAAATTAAGAAAAGTTCTTAATAATTATTAATTACAAAATTTAGTTTGAGAAATTAAATTTTATGAGAGAATTATTTTCATAATGGGATTAATAATTAAAAGGGTTTTAATTATTAAATGATTATTTAATTAGATAAAGTAAAGACTTTATTTCTTTAAATATCAAACATATCCAAGAGTTGGAAACACATCACAAACACATAACACAAAACATCCCAGGAGGTTTAGAAGATCATGGAGAGCTTTTGAAGTTCATCAAAATCATTCCAAACCATTTAATTAATTTTCTCAATTGTTCTTAATCTACTATATGATATTTGATCTTGGTGGATACCATTAGAGCACTCCACACTTGAGGGGTGATTGCTGGAAATCATAGACACATTCATAACAATCCCAGGAAAGCTATCAAGGTATTTTTCTTGTGTTCATACAATTTTTAAATCTATACACATGATTAATTAGGTTTTTATGCAAGTAAATGTGATTTACACTTCCGCTACGGTCATAAATTCCTTCAATGGTATCAGAGCATAGGTTGCATGTATATAGATCCCAGAAAAAGTTTCGGAATTTTTCAAGCTTGTATGAATTAGTTATGAATTTTTGAAGTTCTAGGAGGCTATAATCAAATTAATTACGAATTAATTAATAAATTATTTTTTAAAATAATTTTGATCACTGATATATTTTCTACAAGTGTTGTAGAAGTCCTAGAAAAAGTTTCATAATTTTCCCATGGATAGATTATTTATTATTGATTTTTAAAGAGTTTAGAAATTAATAAATAATAATCTGTTTTATAAATATATATTATATTTATAAAATATCTTGATGGGCAGTTAAAGTATGGGGGCCCAAAATATGTATTATTGGGCTGGTGGGCTGGAAGGATAAAATCAGGCCGACAGAAGATTTATAAATATATATATATATATATATTAAATATATTCTGTCGACTGGAAAAAGGACAGCACTGCGCGCGTCTCGACCCGCGCGTGGGCGGCACGCGCTGGCGGCTCACGCGCCGCGCGTGCAGCGCACGCGCCGGGTCGGGTCGAAAATCGGGTCGGGTCGGGTCACGGGTCGAATGCTGACGTCAGCATGACGTCAGCATGACCCTGAATGCGTTACAGAGAAAAAAAAAGATTTTTTTGGCCTGTAACGCATTCTGGTAATGCGTTACAGTGTCTGTATGTGACAGAAATGACCCTGATTCGTATTTTGATTTTTTCCGTTGATCCGTAACTCCGTTTGAGGCGTATAATATATCGTTGGATTCGTTTTTTCGAGACGGATCTAATGGAGTGGTCAAATAAATTTTAAAAATTAATTTTAAAATGGTTATAGCTTCCGGAAGTGTTTTAAAGCCCGTTTTAATTATGTTAAAATGCTTTAAAATACTAATATTGTTTCATATAGATGTTTAACAATGTTTAACATGATATAACATGTTTGCCTATATATATGTGTGCATAGAAATGCCATGAGATAATATATATAGTTTTATATATCGTATATAAAATGCATGTTTGACTTTAGGTTTTAACGAAAACGTTTCGTAACCTAAATAATATAAAATCCCTCGTTATTTAATATCAAGTAATAAAATGGCCAATGTCACAACGGGCTTGTGTCGGTCATAGCCTTCCAACATGGTAGAAAGTGATTCTTAGTTTTGAGCTTTGTCGTTTCGTGCTACAGCCGAGGGCTTCGTTTTCAAAAATAGGAATTACTTGTCTATTACATGAGATGCGTATAATTAATTAGAATCCAATTGTCGTTACGTGTTACAGCCGTGGGCTATTGAGATCTTATTAATTTAACGAGATGTTGGGTCTCACTTGACTTAGAATATTGAATTTAGACGTGCTACAGCCGTGATTCAATGATTCAAGAGGCTAAATGGAATTAGGGAATAACATGAGATGTAATTGATAAAGAGTTATCTACCTATGGAACATTACATAGCGTTTCGTGCTACAGCCGAGGTTATATAATGGAAAGTAGGATCCCTATTCTCACATGCATTGAGAATGCTTAAGTTATATATTTGAGGGTTGTATAATTTTAATAAAACTGTGGGAGCCACCTATGAATAAAGACCCGATTCATAAGGTGTTATAATAAAATTGGATATCTACTAATGTTGTTATGTGTTCACAAATTTCAGATTTATAGATCATGTCTTCTGCTCTATCACTCCGTAGCATACTTGATGCGAACAAATTGACTGGTCCCAATTATGCTGATTGGCTTCGAAACCTGAGAATCGTTCTCAGGGCTGAGAAGAAGGATTATGTGCTTGACTCGCCTTTACCTGTACCTCCTTCTGATGATGCACTTTTCCATGAACGAGAAGTGTATGATGAATGGTTAGATGCTGCTAATGTTGCTCAATGTGTCATGCTAGCATCCATGACACCTGAGTTACAGAAGCAACATGAGAAAATGGATGCTCCTACCATTCTGATACATCTACAGGAGCTTTATGATGTACAAGGGAGAACCGCTCGATATGATATATCGAAAGAGCTATTCCAATGTAGAATGGCTGAAGGGTCGTCTGTGAATGACCATGTGCTTAAGATGATCAATCTGATTGAGCATCTTGGGCAGTTAGGTTTTGTCATGGATGGGGAGTTATGCCAAGATTTAGTCTTGCAGTCACTCCCGGATTCGTTCTCGCAGTTCGTTATGAACTTTCACATGAACAAGCTGGATGCCAGCTTAGCTGAGCTCCACAACATGCTGAAAACTGCTGAGGCGAATTTTCCCTCCAAAAGGGGTTCTGTTCTTATGATCGGTGCCAGTACCTCTACTAAGAGGAAGAGGAACTGGAAACCGAAGAATAAGAAAAAGGGTGAGAATAAGCCTGTTCCACCAAAGGCTGACCCGAAAAGCAAAGGAGTTTGCTTCCACTGTAACAAGGTGGGACACTGGAAGAGGAACTGCAAGGTTTACCTTGCAGAGTTAAAGAATAAGAAGGGCAATGAGATTACCGCTTCAGATTCAGGTATGTTCATGATTGAACTAAATATGTCTTTAAGTCAGATTTCTACTTGGGTATTTGATACTGCTTGTGGGTCTCATATTTGCAATTCGTTGCAGGGACTAAAGCAAAGTAGATCTCTGGGGGAAGATGAAGTGATTCTATTGATGGGCAATGGAGCAAGAGTTGCTGCTGCAGCTGTAGGATCATTTCCTTTGCATATGCCTACGGGCAAAACTATCGTGTTGAATAAATGTTATTATGTACCATCTATTGTAAGAAATATTGTTTCTATTCCTGTACTTGATTCGGATGGTTTTACATTTATTGTTGAGAATAATAAATGTTTAATTAAGAGAAATAATATTACTTATGGATACGGTACATTACATAATGGTTTGTATATATGTGACTTAGAACATAATTTGTTTCAAATTGAACAACCTAATAATAAAAGAAAAAGAGATAATAAAAATCCAACT
Organism: Saposhnikovia divaricata; assembly: GCA_036435485.1. Classification (NCBI taxonomy): domain Eukaryota; kingdom Viridiplantae; phylum Streptophyta; class Magnoliopsida; order Apiales; family Apiaceae; genus Saposhnikovia; species Saposhnikovia divaricata. The sequence continues at coordinate 62,008,496 of CM071594.1, forward strand.
TATTTATGGCACTGCAGACTAGGTCATATTAGTGAGAACAGACTTCGCACATTACATAAGGATAAGTTACTAGAACATTTTGATTTTGAATCATATCCTACATGCGAGTCTTGTCTCATGGGTAAAATGACTAAATCTCCATTTACTGGACATGGAGAGAGAGCTGCGGGGTTGTTAGACTTGGTACACACAGATGTATGTGGACCAATGTCAACAAGTGCTAGAGGAGGATTTTCATACTTCATTACTTTTACGGATGATCGATCCAGGTTAGGATATGTATATCTTATGAAATACAAATCCGAAGCTTTTGAAAAGTTCAAGGAATATAGAAATGAAGTAGAAAAACAAACCGCACGTAGTATAAAAGTTCTTCGATCAGATCGAGGAGGTGAGTACTTAAGCGGAGAGTTTTTAGGTTATCTTAAAGAAAATGGTATAGTTTCTCAATGGACCCCTCCCTATACTCCACAATTAAATGGAGTATCTGAGAGAAGGAATCGTACTCTATTAGATATGGTGAGGTCCATGATGAGCTTTACTGATCTTCCAGTATCACTATGGGGTTATGCTTTAGAGACGTCAGCGTATTTACTGAACAAGGTGCCTTCTAAATCGGTTCTCACGACCCCACATGAGATGTGGAGTGGGAAGAAACCAGGTCTTAAACATGTTAAGGTTTGGGGGTGTCCAGCTTATGTCAAGAAAGTTGAACATGATAAGTTGGAACCTAGATCCGTGAAATGCAGTTTTGTGGGATATCCTAAAGAAGGTCATGGATATTATTTCTATGATCCTTCTGATCAAAGGATATTTGTTTCTAGACACGCACACTTCTTAGAGGAACAGTTCCTCCTTGATAGAAATAGTGGGAGAAATATTGAACTTGATGAAGTTCAAGAACCACAAAATGCAACGATTAGAGAAGAAGTACCTGTTCAGAAAGAACAACCTTCTGTAGAACAACCTTTACGTAGGTCAGAGAGAGTGTCCCGCCCAATCGAAAGATATTACGGGCTTGTCATTGAAAATGATGATGATTTGTCATTTGTTGATGATGAGGACCCTATGACTTATGAAGAGGCTGTGAGTTGTAATGACTCAGAGAAATGGCAGGATGCCATGAAATCCGAAATGGACTCGATGTATATAAACCAAGTGTGGACTTTGGTTGAGGCACCTGAAGGAGTTAAACCCATTGGGTGCAAATGGATATACAAACGAAAGTTAGGAGCAGATGGCCAGGTGGAGACCTATAAGGCCAGGCTTGTGGCAAAAGGATTCAAACAAAGACAAGGGATTGACTTTGATGAAACCTTTTCGCCTGTAGCCTTGCTCAAATCCATTAGGATTTTGCTTGCGATTGCAGCCTACTATGATTACGAGATCTGGCAAATGGACGTAAAGACGGCCTTCCTCAATGGGAAACTTGAAGAGGAAGTGTATATGACACAGCCAGAGGGTTTTGTTTCCAGTGGAAACGAAAATCTAATATGTAGACTGCTTCGATCCATATATGGTTTGAAGCAAGCTTCTCGAAGATGGAACATCCGTTTTGATGAGACAATCAAAGAGTTTGATTTTATCAAAAACTTAGATGAACCATGTGTTTACAAGAAGGTTAGTGGGAGCGCGGTAACATTTCTTATATTGTATGTGGATGACATACTTATAATAGGAAATGATATACCGATGTTACAATCAGTCAAGGTCTGGCTATCAAAGAACTTCACTATGAAGGACTTGGGAGAGGCATCCTATATTTTAGGGATGAAGATCTATAGAGATAGATCTAATCGAACGATTGGCCTATCCCAAGGTACATACATCGATAAAGTGCTAAAACGGTTTAGCATGGAGAACTCGAAAAGAGGTCTCATTCCTATTAGTCATGGGATTACTCTTTCCGAGAAGATGTCTCCAAAGACATATGAGGAAAGGGTGCGCATGAGTAGGATTCCTTATGCCTCGGCAATAGGATCCATCATGTATGCGATGTTATGTACTAGAGCTGATGTTGCTCATTCACTTAGTGTGACGAGCAGATATCAGTCTAACCCAGGTAGGGCTGTAAACGAACCGAGCTCTTAACGAACAAGCTCGAGCTCGGCTCGTTAAGAGCTCGTTAGGCTCGGTTCGTTTACTAAACTAGCTCGAGCTCGAACACAATTTTCTGCTCGTTAAGCAAACTAGCTCGAGCCGAGCTTTTGCCTTGTGCGGCTCGAGCTCGGCTCGAGCTCGACTCGAGATCGTTCGGCTCGAGCTCGGCTCGTTAAGCTCGAAAAATTTTCAAATTTTACAATATTTTCTATAATATAAATTATATAATAAGTAAGGAACATTTTTAATTTAAAAGTTACAATAAATAAGTCAATAACCATAATTCAAGGTACCGGACTACTGGGCAGTGGGAACTGGGCACATAATATCATAATCTTAAATAATAAATCTATTACAAATTCTTTCAAAAATTACATCTTAAAACTTTAAATTTAAAAGGTTCAAACTTCAAAGGTTCTACTTTCTAGAGTTTCCAACTTCCCATCCTGCCCCATCCATATCCGACAGGACCGACATGTTCAATAAAATGCAAAATGCAAACGTTGATCCACCATTCCACCTGTTCAATAAAATGCAAAATGTTCAGTTCTGAAAAAAAAAAGCAATTGCATTGCAGTGACCTTAACCACATTCCACAAGTCCACAATGCATATCAAGGCTGGTTATCAAAATAGCAAAATGCATCAGAAATTTAGATGGAAAAAAATTCCTGGGATTTTAATCGGAAACTGTGTTACTGACTTACTGGTATAAGCATTGCTTGGTATGAATGCAAATGCAAATGGAGCATGTTTAAATCTAGCTGCCTATGATGTATGAATGTACATATAAGTATACAGTTAGAACACGTAGACACGAGAGCATTTACAGAGTACATCAAATGCCAAGTAGATAGTTAGAACAATCAACTGATTTTAAAATCAAATGCCAACAAGAAAGGCCACTACAGAGTACATGAATGACTGATTATTGGACAACAGGACAAGTATGTATGTAAATTCATATAATTTTTCAATCAACAACAAATAGAACACAATTTGGTTGCTCGAAAACAGAAACAATTACCCTTTTAGTTGTATTTCTGTTAATGATTTGTATGGGTTATGCAAACTTTAAAGGTCTAGGAAAAAGGAACCGAGAGGTCAATAAGCAAGTCATACCAAGAATTGCTACCAGGACTGTGGTCAAGAAATTAGCCAACATCAGTAGCATATCTATAAGAACATATAAAAAAAACTAGCAAATGGATATGTTAAACAATTAGCAAATGGATCTGTTAAACAAACATCAACCAACATCTAAAAACTTTTGAACAGCAAAATTAATTTCTACGTTGCATAAGGTATTTAATTTTAAGCACTGCTCCCTTGTATGTTGATTTTTTGTACGTATCAGCAAGAATATGAATAAGATAAAACATGTAGAAGTCACAAAAAATAGCTAAAACATGCATCTTGCAAAAAGCTAGTAAGCACGGAAGTTGGAAGAATATGGTTTCTAGCAAAGTTACCAATTAGTTCAAAGTGACTCTTTCACTATGAGGCAAAAGTCTGGTACATTCCAGGAACCTTGATACATTCCAAACAAAAACAAGTTAAAACAATGAGTAGTTTGTAATACCCAATTAAAAAAACAACTTTTCTAGTACTAAAATACCAAGAAATGACATACAAATTAAACCAAATACATTCTCACAGAAACATACACACAGATAAAATTATATAAATAAAAATCAATGGCTTCATGTTGTCAAAAATTAAGACTTACATTGCAAATAGAAAAATGATGGTCAAAATCAACTTCTTGACGGATTCACCTGCATACACATACATACATACAGATTAAAAAAAAAAGAACACTGATTAACACCAAATATTCAATCACAAACACATACAGATCATCAAGAAAGAACGAAGAGCCAAACTACACAGCACACAAGTTAACCGTTTAAAGAGCCAAATACCAGGGGGAAAACAAGAGAAGACATGCCTCTAAACAAGACAAGGTTACAAAACAGCTGGACTAAAATATACAGAAAGAGGAGGGACTAGGGAGAGAGATGACACCATTAATCGAGAAGACTATTTGTTTGACTCCATTAATCCTGCAAGAAAATACTCAAAATCAACCGTTGGTGTTAGGGTTTTACAAGCAAATGTAATTGACATAGTGTATATATATATATATATATATATATATATATATATATACCTGTCGAATTTCGAGTTGTATCAATCGTTTTATGATGAAAAACGATGATAATTAACTTCGAATTCTGTTGATTTAACCAATCACAGCTTAAAATAGTATCAATTTAGTCGATTGATAGATACATGGACTGAATTTAGTGTGTATTCGCCGAGGAGATTCATAGAATTAGGGTTTTTGATCAAGAATCAAGAGAAGCGGTGAGAGAGAGTTGAGAGAGATTTTAGGTTTGGAAAGGTGCTGCGTACACTACACAGTACTGAAAGCACATATAATTGTGTGCATATATTTTCTAAAATAGAGGGCTTATCCATCTTATAGATCAATGGCTAGGATTTTAGGGTTTATAATTATATGGACTGAGTATTGAAATTGGGCTGGGCCAACTAAATTAGAGCTGGATTGTACTTGTTTGACTGGGTCGATTTTGACCAAAATAATCGGAAAATACTTAAATTTATATGAAAAATATCTCCAACCAAATTTTTTTTTTTTTTTTTTTTTGAAAATTTGGGAATATCACTAAATTAAATATATCTTGACATCTATACGGTTGGATCGTCGAGAAATACTTTTTAAAAATAGAAACAACAATCCGTGATAAAGTACTAGTTACTAGTACTAGTTAGAATAATAGTGACCTACTAAGATCTCCAACAAAATTAATTTTTTATTTTTTGAAAATTTGGTAATATCATTAAATTAGATATATCTCGACATCCGTACGGTTGGATCGTCGAAAAATATTTTTAAGAAAATAGAAACAACAATTCGTGACAAAGCACTAGTTGCTAGTACTAGTTATAATAGTAGTGATTTATTAAGATCTCGAATCAAATTAATTTTTTATTTTTTGAAAATTTGGGAATATCACTAAATTATATATATCTTGACATCCGTACGGTTGGATCGTCGAAAAATATTTTTAAGAAAATAGAAACAACAATTCGTGACAAAGCACTAGTTGCTAGTACTAGTTAGAATAGTAGTGATTTATTAAGATCTCGAATCAAATTAATTTTTTATTTTTTGAAAATTTGGGAATATCACTAAATTATATATATCTTGACATCCGTACGGTTGGAACGTCGAGAAATATTTTTTAAAAAATAAAAACAACAATTCGTGACAAAGCACTAGTTGCTAGTACTAGTTAGAATAGTAGTGATTTATTAAGATCTCGAATCAAATTAATTTTTTATTTTATGAAAATTTGGGAATATCACTAAATTATATATATCTTGACATCCGTACGGTTGGAACGTCGAGAAATATTTTTTAAAAAATAAAAACAACAATTCGTGACAAAGCACTAGTTACTAGTATTAGTTAGAGTAGTAGTGGTCTATTAAAATCTCTAACCAAATTAAATTATTATTTTTTGAAAATTTGGGAATATCACTAAATTAGGTATATCTTGACATCCGTACGGTTGGATCGTCGAGAAATATTTTTTTCAAAATAGAAACAACAATCCGTGACAAAGCAATAGTTACTAGTACATCTCAGAATAGTAGTGATCTACTAAGATCTCCAACCAAATTAATTGTTCGTGAACAGCTCGAGCTCGGATCGAGCTCGGCTCGGCTCGAGGCTGTTCGTGAACAACTCGAGTTCGGCTCGGTTCGGCCAAAGCTCGGCTCGGTTCATTAAGAAATTAGCTCGGTTCGTTAAGATCAAAGCTCGACTCGGTTCGTTAAGATTAAAGCTCGGCTCGATTCGGTCAAAGCTCGGCTCGGCTCGGTTCGTTTACAGCCCTAAACCCAGGTGAAGAACACTGGAAAGCAGTGAAGAACATATTGAAGTACTTGAGAAGGACTAAAGATGTTTTTCTTGTTTTTGGTGGATCTGAATTGAAAATTGAGGGTTATACTGACTCTAGTTTTCAATCAGAAGGCGATGGTAGCAGATCCCAGTCAGGGTATGTATTTACTCTAAATGGGGGAGCGATTAGTTGGAAGAGTTCCAAACAGCCTACAACGGCTGACTCCACAGCGGAAGCGGAATATATAGCTGCATGTGAAGCTGCAAAGGAAGCTGTCTGGATGAGGAAATTTGTTTCTGATTTGGGAGTAGTTCCTAGCATTGAGGATCCTATAGTGTTGTATTGTGATAACAACGCAGCGATAGCTCAAGCTAAGGAACCAAGATCCCATAAGAATTCCAAACACGTGTTGCGGCGCTTTCATCTGATTCGAGAGATCATAGAAAGAGGGGATGTCAACATCGTAAGGATTGACACACATAACAACATAGCGAACCCATTTACTAAGGCATTGTCTCAGGCTCACTTTGATCGACATAGAGAGAAGATGGGTATAAGATACCAGAGTGATTGGCTTTAGTACAAGTGGGAGTTTGATAGTATTTTGTCCTAAACCCAATCATGTGTGATGGGTTAGGAAACACTTTCATGTAATCTTATTTGATTTTATTTATATTAATAAAAGACTTGTTGTTTTTATTACGGGCTTTATCTATTTAAAGTGTTTAAATAAGAAGTTCCATAGTTTAGAGTAAAGCTTCTAGAATTATAATGAGATTATAATAATGAGATCTAGAAGATGATAACACTAAACTTAAATAGTTCCCGATCGTAGGATAACTAATTGGGAGTTAGTCAATCCGTAAAGATCGGTACATACTATGCTTGCTTCCTCGGAAGGATGTCTGTTCTCATAGACATTCGTGTGGTGACACTATAGCTAGTATGTAGGTGCTTATTGGAGAATAAGTTCACTGAACGTGACTTGATCAAATGAACGACTAATGGAGTTTACTCACGTGTTAATAGTTGTTCATAAGTTGATGGTGGTACAAGTGTCCTTAGACTTGAGACCGTTAAAGTAATCTTATATACAATGAACTATGTTTTGGTTTAGTTCTAAGTCCTCAAGGGACAATCATTAGTTCTATTCCGGGTATAGGAATTTGTATATGAAGATAGTTAACGATCGATAAAGAATCTACCCCTTTCAGTAAAAGAAAGTGAATATCCTATGATGTTCTTACTATGTTAGTTCTGGAATCTCTGGCCAGAGTAATTGAAGTTAGAAAGAGTTTCTAATTCAAATGAACTAGACATAATGTATAAGAAATTATATGATTAAATTAAATAGGCTTGACACGCGATCCATGCCTTGTATTTAATCGGGATATTGTCGGTTAGAAGGAATTGATTGTACGGTAACCATTTGCTGAATAGGTTTTATATATTCTAAGCAATGAATTCATATTATCCGGATAGTCGCGATATATTCAAAAGTATCACTCACGATGTAGAATAAATATTAATTACTTATGTAATTATATTTAACGAATTAATTAGTAATTCGTATAAGTAATAATAAATAGTTTATTATTATTTATTTCTACTACCGGCTTAATATTGAACCTAAAGGGTCACACCATAAAAAGGTTAAATATTTATAGATGATGAGAATAATTAATAATGGCTATGAATTATTTATTTATTGAATAAATAATTAATTAGCAATTATTTATAATTTATTAAATGAGATTTAATAGATTATAAATAAATTAAGAAAAGTTCTTAATAATTATTAATTACAAAATTTAGTTTGAGAAATTAAATTTTATGAGAGAATTATTTTCAGAATGGGATTAATAATTAAAAGGGTTTTAATTATTAAATGATTATTTAATTAGATAAAGTAAAGACTTTATTTCTTTAAATATCAAACATATCCAAGAGTTGGAAACACATCACAAACACATAACACAAAACATCCCAGGAGGTTTAGAAGATCATGGAGAGCTTTTGAAGTTCATCAAAATCATTCCAAACCATTTAATTAATTTTCTCAATTGTTCTTAATCTACTATATGATATTTGATCTTGGTGGATACCATTAGAGCACTCCACACTTGAGGGGTGATTGCTGGAAATCATAGACACATTCATAACAATCCCAGGAAAGCTATCAAGGTATTTTTCTTGTGTTCATACAATTTTTAAATCTATATACATGATTAATTAGGTTTTTATGCAAGTAAATGTGATTTACACTTCCGCTACGGTCATAAATTCCTTCAGTTCCGTCCACCGCAACAACCCCAAATGCGTTATTTCGTCTCCCGCATAAGGCTTGATACAGCAGACGGTACAGCAACACAAGCACTGATACAGCAGACGGTAAGGCGAAACATGCAATTTTTTTGAAAAAAAAGACACGGACCACGATTTGCCGTATCTGGTGGGTAGTAGAGGGGCCAGGGACTTGAAAATGGGGCATTTTGGTTATTATCTCTTATGAATATACCCTTTCGATTATTTGAAGATTGTTCGACAAACAACCAAATACAATTATATCTTTATATATAATAAGTTTAAGAGAGATCTTATCCACTACTTTGGTTTGGTCACTGTACCGTCAAAATAATCTCAACCGTCGAATATATTATTTTTAAAAATAGACGATCAAGATTAGATCATATTAAAAAAATTATAATCTAAAAAAGTTATAATTAAAAAGGTTTTATTAGAATTGAATTTTAAAAATAAGTTATAATCTGAAAAGGATATAAAAGATTGTATTAGAACCAAATTTTATTTATTTATTAATATTAAAAAAAGGTTCATATTTACTATTTAGGCTCTATCTCGTGATATAGAAATCAGATTTGGATGATTTTACAATCCACACGAAACTCATAAAATTATCTTTAATTTGGTGATGATTTCACAATTATATCCAAATGAAAATACTCAAAATCTCAAGAGCAAAATATAATTACGAATTTTTACAATAATCCTATTTAGTGTAGAATACCTACATTAATAATCCTATTCAATATAGAAAGCCTAATTATATATTATTTAAATTATTGACAATCATTGACAAGCACTCTTTCGTATTTCAATATAAATACACTTTTTAGTTTACATGTCAAAATATTAAATATTTTTTATGCTAGATCCAACGTTTTTTATCTATTTATTTTAAGATCTAACCCTTCTTATTTATTTTATCCTACTGAGGACCAGACTACCAACTACCAAAGTTTTGGACAAAATCCCTCCTACACTTAGTATTAAAACTGTATTTGATTGTTAGTACAACTATCTTCAAATAATAAGAAGGTTGTTTTGATAATCAAAACAGAATATAAAGTAGATTTCCTAAATATAATAGAATTTTCAATATAAAAAATCGTCATCATCTCTCTTTTGTTTCTTGGTAGTTTTAATGGGAGAAAATTGTTAAATCATCACTAAATTAAAAGTTATTTTGTTAAATTGGACCAGACTACCAACTACCAAAGTTTTGGACAAAATCCCTCATACACTTATTATTCAAACTTTATTTGATTGTTAGTACAACAATCTTCAAATAATAAGAAGATTATTTTGATAATCAAAACAAAATATTAGTAGATTTCCTAAATAGAATAGAATTTTCAATATAAAAAATCATCAATTTCATCTCTCTTTTGTTTCTTGGTAGTTTTAATTGGAGAAAATTGTTAAATAATTACTAAATTAAAAATTATTTTGTTAATTTCACGTAGGCTGTAAAATCATCCAAATAAACTTTTAAGAATTCAAGATAAAACACATGACGTGTACAATCTTATATATATATATATATATATATATATATATATATATATATAAATTTCATAACAACAATTAGATTTGTAAACTAATAACAAATAAATAATTAAAAAAAGAATATAATAAATATTAGAAAAAGAGTCGTGCAACGCACGGGTTATCAGCTAGTTTTAATAATAAGCGTAGGAGAGATTTTAACCAAAACTTTGATAATCGGTACGCTGGACCTCCATACGACAAAATAAATAAGAACCGTCATATCTTAAAATAAATAGATGAAAACTGTTGAATATAACATAAAAAATATTTAATATTTTAATATGTTATAAACTAAAAAGTGTATTTATATTAAAATACAAAAAGGTGTATGTCAATAATTTAAATCATATAAAATTAGGTTTTCTACATTTTTTTTGTCAGGGGTATCTATTTCATAGATGAATTGCATCGAGTACAGTATTCGTAAAAAGGAGTTTCTTTCATTCAAGAAAGTTTATCATCTAACTGAAAGGCACGCATGTTGCCTCTGGACGCTTAGACAATAGAACTTTAATGTCTTAGAAGATGCCATATGTCTTCTACATTAAATAGGATTAATGCAAAAATTCTTAATTATATTTTCGCTTAAGATTCTGAGTGTTTCCGAATAATAATTATTAAATCATCACTAAATTAAAGATAATTTTATGAGTTTCTTAATAATAAGTGCATGAGAGATTTTATCCAAAACTTTGATAATCGGTAGTCAAGTCCTCCGTACGTACGATAAAATAAATAAGAACCGTTAGATCTTAAAATAAATAGATAAAAACTTTTGGATCTAACATAAAAAAAAATATTTAATATTTTAATATGTTATAAACTAAAAAGTGTATTTATATTGAAATACGAAAAGGTATATGTCAATGATTTAAATCATATATAATCTGGTTTTATACACAGAATAGATCAATGTAAGTCTTCTACATTGAATAGGATTAATGCAAAAATTCGTAATTATATTTTCTCTTGAGATTCTGAGTATTTTTATTTGAATAATAATTATTAAATCCTCACGAAATTAAATAAAATTTAATGAGTTTCGCATGGATTGTATGATTATCCAAATCTGATTTCTAGATCTCAAGATAAAACCCAAACAGTAAATATGAATTTTTTTAATACTAATAAAAAAAATTCATTTCTAATACAACCTTTTTTAATAAAATTTAATTCTAATACAATCTTTTTTAATTATATCCTTTTTAATTATAATTTTCTTTCTAAAATTCACTTCTAATGAAACTTTTTTAATTATATTCATTTTAGATTATAATTTTATCTTTTAATATAATATAATCTTGATAGTCAATTTTTAAAAATATTAGATAAATATTAAATTTGACGATTAAAATTATTTTTGTAGTACAGTAACGAAAATTATGAATATAATCCCTTTTAGGTTTATTATATATAAGAATATAATTTTTAAATTGTCGGTTTTGAATTCTAGACTTGATTTATGGGTTTAGGTGTGTAACTGGTTCATGTCTTATCGTTTAAGTAGTGGGTGTAATAGTGTATATTCCCTCCGTTCCAATCATTTCTTTACATATTTTCAGCATTGTTTGGCTCGCATTTTAAGGTATATATAAAGTATAGTTCCATAACTTATTTTTAAAATTTTCTTTTTTAAATAAAAATTTAAACATTAAATTTTTATTCAGAAGAAAAAAAATTTAAAAATAGATTATGGAACTATACTTTATAATAGCCTTGAAATGCGTGCCGAGCTCCTCTGTCCCAAAAACAATTCGTTGAGGCAGCAGGAGTATTTAATAAAAAAGTGAAGAAATAATGAGTATAACAATGAAAAATAGTGTTAAAAAATAATAAGTATAATAGGTTATTATTTTTGGAACGTCCAAAAAAGAATAAGGATCCTATAAAATTGGACGAGGCAATACTTGTTTACACTATTGTCCATTGACTTTTGTTATGTTGGGCAGATGCTTTACGTAAGTATGCTTTATAGTTTCTACATCAGACAAGATCAAGAAGACAAGATCAAGAACCTTAGATTTTAGGTATATTCATTTCTTTATGAAAATAATCTTAATCTAGTTTGAGATGATATACTTGGTTTGGATGTGTTCATCTCTGTAATGACAAAATTCGTATTATGCATCCAGCATACGTATCCATCCTTTGTATATTTTCCATTTGATCGTTTATCACAGTTAAGAGTTACTCTGATATGATGTTAAGGAACGAGACGATCTAAAATCATAAGGTGTTAGAATAAGGTTCCAACTGAATCATATATTATACTCTAACAATTTGTACATATTTTGCAATCATCATTTCAACAGAGAAGTTAAATAATGAAACCAGGTGTGAAACCAAACTATTACAAAGCTGCTAGTGCTACATTTGATTCCTTTCGCGCACTAATGCCTGAGAATATTTCATCCTGACATTTGTCGTATACGTACTTCTTAAGCACATATTGAGAGACAAAGATAAAAAGCGAACATTTCTTGATCTTTTTTAGCATAAAGTTGTTTTGGTCACAAGCCGAACAATCCTTAACACACGTATTAGATACTTATTATCTAGCTTTTATAGTCTAATCGACCTCTTTTAATATCAAGATGTCTTTGTCACAAGTCGGGCATTCCTTAATATTCATTTTAGTTTGTGCTTTACAATAAAGATTAAAAAAAAAAACATGAGCCCCCGGTCCGTTTCTAAGATCACGTCTCATATATGTTGATAAACAGAGAGATTGTTCTAAAGTTATCCTTCAGTTTAACATTCACCTTGTTCTTCTTCCCTCTCATTCATTCTCTCTTTCTATCAAACTTTCTACAGTTTCTTCCTTAATTTTACTCCTATCATTTCAGCTGAAAATTCGTAAATGGCTTCAACCCATTTTACTGGTAAGGTTCCTGCAAACGACAATCAGAACGAAGGTAATGCTTATTGATTAGTACCTCTTGACATATAGATGGATAGAATACAGGTTGCTTAATTAACTTGCATGCAGGAATGAGTATGAATGATCAGAACATACTTCAAAAGCATGTCGCTTTCTTTGATCAGAATAATGATGGAGTCGTCTACCCCTGGGAGACGTTTAAAGGTCTCTAACCATTTCTTTAGTTCCATACTTTTGATTGTTACATTTTTTCAGGGTATAATTTGTATATTTTTGAACATTTTCTACTACATTTAGGAGCCGTCCCATTTTAGTTCAATTTTATGGTGCCAAATTTCCAGTCTAACTTTGCCTATGCATGAACAGGTTTTCGGGAAATTGGATGTGGTGTTCTCTTGTCCTCAGCTGCTGCTGTTTTCATCAACACTGGCCTCAGTGGCAAAACCCGTCCTGTAAATTCTCTTTTCTTATTGAACTGTCAATTAGTATATATTTCATTTTTTCTCCAAATATACCAAATTTTATCCGGTGATTCCCATGTCGGTCCGGCTACCAAATTAAGTTTGTGTCGAACTTTAAACTTCCATTTAACAAAAAACATAACTCTTGTATTCGAGAATTTAATTGTTTGCACACAATATGCATTAGACTGTAGACATGACTTGAAAGGTAAAACTCTCTGGTGCGGTAGAGATCTATTACTGTTGATGCAATTTTGTTTTCTGTTATCGAAAAGTGCCTTTGCACTGTTGATGTTAATATAGATGTTCATTGTGCAATCGGAAGAAAACAAAACGTGTAATTTCGAAACTGGAATTGTAACAACATAAGTTTTGGACATGAGAAATGTGATTGCTTACCTTGTCAGATATGTTCACTGCATTATGGGAAAACCCTTGATAAATTTTGGTGACGGATGTAAAGTAGAGAATATCTAAGTAGAGTAAATTGTAAGCAACTAATTTTTGTGGTGTAGGGAAAATGTCCTTCCCTGCTCTTCCCAATTGAGATAAAGAACATTCAAAAAGCCAAGCATGGAAGCGATACTGGAGTCTATGACTCGGACGGAAGGTATTCCTTATGCATTTTAATGTCATAAACTTAATATATCTGCCTTATATATTAGAAGAAGGAATAAATAAGTTTCGAGAATAATTAGTTCCGAGAATATATCTGCTTTACATTTCTGAAAGAGTGTCTGCATTCTTTATAAGAAAAATATATTTTTTCTTCCTAAATTTAAAAATTATGATTTAAAGAGTCTTTTTCTTCCTAAATTGTTATGATCTTGTTTTGAAGATCATAAAAATATATCTGCTTTACATTTCTGAAAGAGTGTCTGACACACATTTTAAGGTGCATATAAAATATAGTTCCGTAACTTATTTTTACAATTTTATGATTTTGAATACAAGTAGAATGTTTATATTTTTATTCAAAAAAAGAAAATTTTAAAAATAAGTTATAGAACTATACTTTATATGCATCTTAAAATGCGTGCCGTACACTTTCTCAAAAACGTAAACAATTGGTTGGGACTGAGGGAGTACATATTTGAGAATCGCACCAAATCAATCATCTGATGCTCTACTCTTTAAATTTAAACTTAATGTTTAGTGAAAAGCGCAGTAACAGATGTGTTTGATGTACATAAGAGTTAGATTTAAACATGCTTAAATAATTTTAGATTAGTTGCTAATTCTGGGGTAATGTATAAAAAGGTTTATAGCATCACGGTTTGAGGAGCTATTCAGGAAGCATGCACGCTCAAATCCAGGTTACTTGACATCAGATGAATTGATGGGGATGCTTAAGGAAAACAGAGACCCCAAAGACTATGTTGGATGGTTTGTTTCTTACTTTCGACTTATCGCTGCATTGTTTGTATCATACTAGTATAGTAACAATAACTTGCATTTCTCCGAAAGATTAAATTTTATTTAGTTGAAGTCGAATCGAATGGAAATTATAGGGTGGCGAGTTACTCGGAGTGGAAGATACTATATATGCTATGCAAGGATAACAATGGTGTTTTAACAAAAGATACTGTTAGAGCTGTTTATGATGGAAGCTTGTTTGAGCAGATGGCCAAGGACAAAGCAGCAGCTTCTTCTGGAAAAAGAGCCTGATTTGAATTATTGTATAAAACTAATATCATCAGTTGTGCTTTTTAATACTTTTAAGTTAGATATTTTAATATCTGCAAATAAGTAGGGAGTTATGTTGCTCCTGTGCAGTAAAGCTTGGGAAGAAAAGCTTGAGCAGATAGTTATTATGGTTAACTTTATTTCTAATTTTCTAAATGAAATATTTAAAGTTGAAACATTATGTTAAAAATTGTAAAATTTCAACTAAATTCTAAATGTTATAATATGAATGAGATGTATGATTGTCAAAAGTGTTCTAGATTTTTACAAAGCTCATGTGGTAAAATTGAGAGTCAACAATTGCAGGGAATAATTAAAGTTGCACCTAACATCTGTACTAGTATTCACACCAATGAGGCAATGTACATTTTACTATAAATAGGACCGAAGTGAATTAAGGAAAAACCTAGAAGAAAGCAATAACATATCTTTACATATATTCTCTCTACTTATTCCTCTCTCTCGTGAAATCTAATCGTGAAATCTAATTTAGATTCTTTTCATTATTTGTTAACATATATAAGTTTCATATATTACTTATTTATAACACGTTATCAGCACGAGTCTCTGCCCGAGTAAGTTTTGTTGAAGTAAGGAGGTACTGCCCAAATAAGTTTTATTAACGAAGGAGGTACGCTCTATTTTTACTTATAAATATTGTTATAATTTCTTGTTTAAATTACTCTTTAATATATTAAAATTGTTGCACTACAAATATTATTATAAAGTTTCTGGCTGGCTATGCCGTCGTAACTTTTAAATAAACTGGCTGGCTATGCCGTCGTAATTTTTGAATAAACTGGCTGGCTATGCCGTCGTAACTTTTAACTGGCTGGCTATGCCGTCGTAACTTTTAAATAAATTACATGTCATAATTATAATTGTATGTATGTGTTTAATTGTTTATGTTTAACATGCCATATTGTTATACCATGTTTTAAATATTTATTTTGCATTCAGAATGGCGAATCTTGCAAAATTAGATTTTGTTGCTTTGGATGTGTCTGGGGATAATTATCTGTCTTGGGTACTCGATGCGGAATTACACCTTAGTGCTAACGGGCTAAAGGATACCATAGAAACAGGAAAAACCACAACTGTTGAAAAAAATGCCAAAGCAATTATTTTTCTTAGGCACCACATTCATGAAAACTTAAAATCTGAATACCTCACAGTCAAAAATCCACTCACCCTTTGGACCAATCTCAAAGATAGATTTGACCACCAAAAACTTGTCCATTCTCCACATGCCCGTTATGACTGGATCAATTTAAGGTTACAAGATTTTAAATCTATTGCTGAATATAATTCTGCATTGTTTAAAATAAGCTCAAAGTTAATCCTGTGTGGTGAGAAAGTTACTGATGCTGAGATGATTGAAAAGACCCTTTCGACCTTTCATCCCAACACTATAATCTTGGCACAACAATACAGGGAACGCAATTTCCAGAAATATAGTGAGCTGATATCTCTCCTTCTTGTAGCTGAGAAAAATAATGAGTTGTTGCTGAAAAATCATCAGATACGTCTCACAGGCTCTGCCCAGTTACCTGAAGTACATAACACGTCATTCCGGAAGAATGAACGTGGGAAAGGGCATAGAGGAGGACGAGATTATGGGCGACATCGTGGACGTGGAAATTTTCGTGGTCGATTTCGAAATAAGTATAACTCTGGCCACCTGAAGTGGCAACGTGATGGTTACAACAACTCTAGTTACCAGAAGTGGAAAAATGAGGTGTCAAATAAAAGGAAGGCACCACAGGAAGGGGATACTAGAGATATATGTTTTAAATGTGGGGCTCATGGGCATTGGACTCGTAATTGTCACACACCCAGACATCTTGTTGATCTTTACGAGTCATCTAAAAAGCAGAATAGGCAAAAGGTGTAAACAAATTTGGCTAGTTTTAATGATGAACCAATCAACAAGACCTCAAATGAACTAGACATTGGCGCTAACCTTTATTATGGCTTAGATGACTAGTCTTCATATGTATTTCTTTGAATTCATGTTCCTTATGTATCTGCTTCAATTTCATGTTTTTATATACTTGTTTTATGTTCTTGCTTTAAGTACATGTTTTGTTTTAATAAAATTATTGTTCACTGATATACACAGCATAAAATATGGGAGATTTATGCATTGCTGATTGCGCCACCACTCACACAATTCTACAAAATCAGAAATACTTCTCACAGTTTTCTAAAACCAGCTCACATGTTTGGACGATTTCGGGTACATCAGATATAATAGAGGGTTTTGGGAAAGCTAGTTTTATCCTACCAAATGAGACACAAATTCAAGTGCATAATGCTCTTTATTCTAGTAAATCCACTAGAAATCTTTTAAGTTTTAAAGACATCTGTATTAATGGTTTCCACGTAGAAACTACTAGTGAGAATGAAAAAGAATATCTCCTTATCACTTCAATTACCTCAGGCCATAAGAAGATCTTAGAAAGATTACAATCAATATCTTCGGCATTATATGCTACAAATATTAGAGTTATTGAGTCTCACAATATCGTCATTCCAAAAATCATAGACCCACAATCACTAACCCTTTGGCATGAAAGACTTGGTCATCCAGGAGTATCTATGATGCGTCGTATAATAGAAAATTCTATAGGACATCCTCTTAAGAATCAAAAGGTCATACCTCAATATGAACTTCCCTGTTCAGCATGTTCATTAGGAAAACTAATTGTCCGACCATCTCCAGTTAAACTTCAAACCGAGTCTCCAAGTTTCTTAGAAAGAATTCAAGGTGACATTTGTGGTCCTATTCATCCATCATCCGGCCCATTCAGATATTTCATGGTTCTAATCGATGCATCAACTAGATGGTCTCATGTCTGTCTGCTCTCTACACGGAGTACAGCCTTTGCCAAACTACTTGCTCAAATAATCAAATTACGAGCTCAATTTCCTGACCATCCCATTAAATCAATTCGACTAGACAATGCTGCTGAATTTACATCTGCAAGTTTCAGTGATTATTGTATGTCAGTAGGAATCTCAGTCGAACACCCTGTAGCTCACGTGCATACACAAAATGGCTTAGCAGAATCTCTAATTAAAAGGCTTCAACTTATTGCATGTCCCTTACTTCTAAGAGCAAAGTTACCTACATCTGTTTGGGGTCACGCAATACTTCATGCTGCAAGTATAATTAGGATAAGACCATCTTCTTACCACAAACAATCACCTCAACAGTTAGCTTTTGGACAAATTCCTAATATCTCACACTTTAAGGTGTTTGGTAGTGCTGTATATGTTCCCATTGCACCTCCACAGAGATCCAAAATGGGTCCACAAAGAAGAGTAGGCATATATGTTGGTTTTGACTCACCATCTATCATAAGATATCTTGAACCATTAACTGGTGATGTGTTTACTGCTCGTTATGCTGATTGTCATTTTGAGGAGTCTGTGTTCCCTCCATTAGGGGGAGACAATGTTTTGCATAAATTAAATTCTGAACTATCATGGAATGCATCAGGATTAAAAGCTATTGATCCACGTACTAAACAATGTGAATATGAGGTTTTAAGGATCATTCATATGCAAAACATTGCTAATCAAATGCCGGGTGCTTTTAATGATTCTAGACTTATTGTAAAATCGCATATACCCGCTGTTAAAGCTCCGGCCAGGGTTGAAATCCCTATCCATAAATCAATTCCTGAAGAATTGGTTGGTGATTCAAAACCACGCCAGAAGCGTGGTAGACCTATTGGTGCGAAAGATGTTGTACCACGAAAATGGAAATTGAATGGACCTGCCCTTGAAGTGGTAAATGTTCCTGAAATAACTACATCAAAAACCCCAGAAGTGGTATCACCTCCTGAAGAGGTTCAAGCCCTTGAAGTGGCTGTGACAAAACCACCCGAAGTGGTATTACCTCCAGAAGAGGATATTGCCCCTAAAGTGGCACATGCTTCCATAGAAGCAAAGGTACCTGAAAATTATGAGATCTCAATAAGTTATGTACATAACGGAAAATTATTGGATCGTGGGAGTAGTGAGGTTGATGATGTATATGCTTTTTCCGTGGCATGTGATATTATTATGAACTCCGATCCTGAACCACAAAGTGTGGAAGAATGTCGACAAAGAGATGATTGGCCAAAATGGAAAATTGCAATTCAGGAAGAATTGCAATCCTTGCGCAAAAGAAATTTATTTGGACCAGCAGTCCGAACACCAGCTGGTGTGGTTCCCATTGGAAATAGATGGGTGTTTGTACGAAAACGAAATGAGAGAAATGAAATTGTGAGATATAAGGCACGGCTGGTAGCCCAGGGATTCTCTCAAATGCCTGGATTTGATTACCAGGAAACTTACTCTCCTGTGATGGATGGAGTTACTTTTCGTTTTCTTATGGGTGTGGCTTGTATGGAAAAATTGGAAACACGTCTGATGGACGTTGTGACAGCCTACCTTTATGGATCACTTGATAGTGATATTTATATGAAAATCCCTGAAGGATTAAAGTTAGAGGAAACTAAGCCTCAACATTTATACTCAGTTAAACTACAACGATCATTATATGGCTTGTATGGAAAAATTGGAAACACGTCTGATGGACGTTGTGACAACCTACCTTTATGGATCACTTGATAGTGATATTTATATGAAAATCCCTGAAGGATTAAAGTTAGAGGAAACTAAGCCTCAACATTTATACTCAGTTAAACTACAACGATCATTATATGGCTTGAAACAATCTGGTCGTATGTGGTACAACAGACTTAGTGAATATTTATTGAATGATGGGTATATAAATAATCAAGTGTGTCCATGTGTGTTTATCAAAAGGTCACAATCCGGTTTTGTTATTATTGCAGTATATGTGGATGATTTAAATATTGTAGGTACTTCTGAAGATATTACTAATGCTGCTAACTATTTGAAAAATGAGTTTGAAATGAAAGATCTTAGAAAGACAAGATTTTGTTTAGGTATACAGGTGGAGTACTTATCTTCAGGCATATTTGTTCATCAGTCAACCTACACAGAAAAGGTTCTTGATCGATTCTACATGGACAAAGCTCATCCACTAACTACACCGATGATTGTTCGATCGCTAGAAGTTGAGAAGGATCATTTCCGTCCTAGGAAAGAAGATGAAGATGCACTTGGGCCTGAAGTTCCATATCTTAGTGCAATTGGAGCTCTTATGTATCTTGCAAATAACACACGACCTGATATTGCATTTGCTGTGAACCTGTTGGCAAGATTCAGTTCTGATCCAACTAAAAGGCATTGGGATGGGATCAAACATATATTCAGATATCTTCGTGTGACAATTGATCTTGGACTATTCTTCCCAAACAGTTCAAAATCGCAACTAATTGGATATGCAGATGCGGGGTACATGTCAGACCCTCATTTTGGGCGATCTCAGACAGCTTATCTATTTACATATTGTGGTACTGCTATATCTTGGAAGTCTACAAAACAGACTATGGTGGCAACTTCATCAAATCATGCAGAGTTACTGGCAATTCATGAAGCAAGCAGAGAGTGTATTTGGTTACGATCTATCATTCAACATATTCGAGAATCATGTGGTTTATCAGGTATTTCGGACAATCCTACAGTTATGTTCGAAGACAACTCAGCTTGCATTAAACAATTAAAAGAAGGCTATATCAAAGGGGATCGAACAAAACATATCTTGCCAAAATTCTTCTACACTCATGAACTACAAGAGAATGGTGACATTGATGTACAACAAGTTCGCTCATGTGATAATCTGACAGATTTACTCACAAAGTCTCTTCCCACTTGAACATTTGAAAAGCTGCGAAATAATACTGGTATGCGAAGATTGAGGAACTTGATACATCAAGATGTCAAATTGTGAGACGTTTTATTTAGGGGGAGACTGTACTCTTTTTCCTTCGTCAAAGTTTTTATCCCACAGGGTTTTTCCTTACAAGGTTTTAACGAGACAGTCAATCTTTGTAATAACTCACATTTGACAATCAGGGGGAGTGTTATAATATGAATGAGATGTATGATTGTCAAAAGTGTTATAGACTTTTACAAAGCCCATGTGGTAAAATTGAGAGTCAAGAATTTCAGGGAATAATTAAAGTTGCACCTAACATTTGTACTAGTATTCACACCAATGAGGCGGTGTACATTTTACTATAAATAGGACCGAAGTGTATTGACACAATTAAGGAAAAACCTAGAAGAAAACAATAACATATCTTTACATATATTCTCTCTACTTATTCCTCTCTCTCTCGTGAAATCTAATTTAGATTCTTTTCATTATTTGTTAACATATATAAGTTTCATATATTACTTATTTATAACACTAAAGCAATAATAATTTAATAATAGAACAATAATTATTTTCCACCAAAATTATAAATTATTATGTTTGGAGAAGATTGAGCTCAGACATGTGAGAACTGAGAACAGAGTGTGGACCAAATTTCTAACCGAACCAAAGTCATCAAAGTGCAACTTTTTTCAAAGTGTTGCCGAATAGTGGGCCCTGGTGATGAGTTATGTGGGCCTGTCTGTTTTTGCACGGGACCTTACACGTTTTGCTATCAGAAGAGTGACAATATAAGACAATGCCACGTAGCACTCGATAAATAATGGTTTTTCAGTTTTTTGCAGTGTTACAAAAAGCCGGGATCGACATTAGTGGATGAAGGTACTCTTCAGAATTAATCGGATAATCGAGAATTAATCAGAATGATTAATTGAATTACTAATCGAAATTAATGAAATATTATTATTTTTATATAATTATTTATATATAAAGTAGAGACTTATGTAACAAAAAATAATGCATATTTTCATCAAATTCTCTGATTGTATCATTAATATATGTTTATTTTATTTTCATTATCATCATTATACCGATTAAATTTTTCGAACACTCGTTATACACATATATTCATTATATATTTAAATTATAATATAATTGTAATAATTTAGAGTGCGTAAATATTAACTTTAGTCTTTATACTTTTTTTTTGAAACTTAGTCTTTATACTTTTATAATTGTAATGTTTTATCATTTTCACTTTTTTATAAAAAAATTAAATTTCAAAAAAAAAATGTGACCGATTTTTGACCGAATTGGCAATTTTTGACCAATTTTTTCAAAAAACGATTTTTAACCCGATTTTGTGAAAATAAATGCGGTAAGCTACCGAACAGCGATTAGTCAATTATTAATCCCGACTAATCATCAACTTTTACGACACTGATTCTTTGTAATAAAATGCGATTACGTACTTATATTATTTAGTCTCCAAAAAAAACTCTGCCACTGCAAACCATGATATTTGTATGCCAGTTTATTTTTGGTGAACGTTTTTTTTGATCAATTTTTTTTAATTTTTTTATTTTTTGTGAATGTTGCTTTAATATTTGTTTTCAGGATAATAAACTAGCTTTTACGATAATTTTTTTAAATTTAATATATTCAAATATTAGTTAGTCTACGACAATTGATTTTACATTTTTCATTTCGAAGATTAATTTTATAGTCTATACTTTAAAAAATAAACAATTATCATTCTATACTTTGGTAGTCTATAACTTTTTTTTATTATAATTTTGTACTTCGTAGGCTATAGTTTTAAGAAAAACAAATAAAACAAAAATCTTGTTTAGCATACATTAGTTCCTTTTCACGAGTATTACCCAGCTTGCCATTATTTGTGCCGTGCCCTTCATGCCTTGCTATTGCTTCTACGTGTACTCGTTAATGAATCTTAAAAAAAATCTGATTTTGTGTAGGAATAAAATTATTGAATAATCGATAGGACATTAATAAAGGCCAAATTTTATGCCAATATATAACAAAATTTTTTAGAAAAAAGATCACTGTTTAAATAATTGTACAAATAAATTATAACTAAATTCATATTTTTCTATTTGTATGCTTTTAGATTAAATCAGTTTTGTAAATATTTATTTATATTTACTTCTCCAACAATCAAAGATTCTTTTCTAATTGCATTACTTTTACCGCAATTGAAGATTGCTTCTAGTCCGCCGGCTGCTCTTTTGAGCGCTCCCTTCGTCTCATAATTCTTTTCTTATTTTAATATTTTACATTATTCAGATTGACTATTAATTTATACATAATTTATAAGACAAAATATAATTATGAATTATTTTGTTTGATTCATATTTATGATCAGTACTTTAATACAATAAAGTTTTTATATTTAATACTAATACGAAATTAAAAATATTAACAATTAAAAATGTGTGGTGGCAAACGTGTTTTTTTTTTTTTTTTGAAACTAAAGACATTTTAAAACAAAGAGGACAAATTGTCCATGGATACATAATGGGAAACCTCACAAGGACAATGGTTTTCCCAGATTTGTTCATAGCCAAAAGGGACTATTCTAGCAAGATAATGGGCAACTGAGTTTCCATCTCTTTTTACATGAGATCACCTGATAGAATCAAAGAAAGGTCTCAGGGATAGAACGTCATCTAATATGGAGTCAAGATCAGAGCAATATGTGAGGACATTTTCGAGTCGTGTTATGATGGTTTGGCTGTCAGATTCCACAATAATATTTCTGAGGCCATGCCTTTGAGCAAGACTAACTGCAAAGTGGATTGCTTTGCATTCTGCGATTTTAGGGGATAGGCAACCTCGAACCCTTCTAGTGCCTGCAACCAACACCTCTCCAGAATTGTTTCTTGCTATACTGCCCATGCCGATCCACCCGTTCTCATTGAGAGATGCATCATAGTTTATCTTGATGCAATTAATCAGAGGAGGTTTCCAATAATTAATACTCTGGCTTCGAGGGTTAAAGTGGGTTCCATAAATCTTTCTGTTATAAGCATTATAATCTGCAACCATGCGATTTGCTTTTTCTAGAACCAACTGGAAAAGAATTTCCTTGTTATTGAAAACCTTGTCATTTCTTCTCATCCAGATTTCCACATTAGGTTAGCAGTTATTTGGCATCTTTCCTTGTCGAAGTTCTTCCATGATTCTATGAGATCTAAAGGGCTTGACTCGCCAAGACAACAGCCAAGCTCCTCACAACCTGCTCCACTCCACATATTTCTAACAGTCTGGCACTCGAACAAAGCATGCCGCATAGATTCTGGGGTATTGACACACCACAGGCAGTTGTCGATCTTAATCATGTGTCTCCATTTTAAGGATTCTCTTACTAGTAGAGTACCTGTACAAATGCGCCACAAAAAGTGTTTAACTTTTGGGATAATTTCCATCCTCCAGATTTGAGCCCAAGCTTGGTGAACATTCTCAAAGTTACATGACTTCCCAAGCATGTACGCTGATTTAACCGTGTATATTCCATCCTTCGAAAATGCCCAGGATAAGCAGTCAATTGGAGCGCGAACATTGATTAGAATTGCCATAATGCAGTTCAAGTCTCTCTCGTTAAAGATTGAGGAAATTAGATCGAAGTTCCATTCCCTCTTTTCCATATCTATAAGTTCTTGCACCAAGGATATTGTGTTTGATTTAGGAGTAAGAATGAATCTCCCTTTTTCATCCAGCACCCAAGGATCTGACCATATGTCAATGTTAGCCCCATTACCTACCCTCCATCTTACGCCTTCTTTCACCAAAGACTTTGATCCCCATATACTTCTTCAAGAGAAACTATTCGAGAACCCCCAAAGAAGATCTCAGGAAGTCACACTTGGGGTAGTACTTGCTGCAAAAGACCTTGCTGAATAACGTTCCTGGAGCAGAGATTAGTCTCCAAGCTTGCCGTCCCAAAAGGGCATCATTGAAGACTCTCATGTCTCTGAATCCCATACCATCCAGACATTTTGAAGCACACAGATAGTCCCAACTTTTCCAGTGAATCGACTTCTTCGAACTTGAATTTGCCTACCAGAATTTTGTCATCATTGCGTGGATTTCTAGAATGACGCTCTCTGGGATCTTATATACTCCCATTATGTAAGTTGGAATAGACTGGACCACTGATTTGATGAGAGTCTCTTTCCTCGCCCTAGCTAGGAGCTTCTCTTTCCAGTTTTGGAGCTTTTTCCAGATTCTATCTTTTAGAGTTGCAAAGATGCTTCTGTTTGATCTACCAATAATGGTTGGAATGCCCAGGTACTTCCCATGTTCACTAACAAGCCTCATGTTTAATAACTCGACCAGCTCGTTTTGCATTGACATACATACTCCTTTGCTAAAAGAAACCTCCAATTTTTCATAGTTAATTTTCTGGCCAGAAGCTGCTTCATACACGTTGAGTAAATCAACAATAACTGAGCATTCTCTTCGGTTGGCTCTTGCAAATAAAAGACTGTTATCCGCAAAAAAGAGGTGAGAGATTAACGGGCCACTTCAACTTGCTCTTGCTCTGTGAATCATTTTGTTTTCACCTGCATTTTTAATTAGACTTGAGAATCCATCAACGATCATAATAAACAGGTATGGAGAAAGGGGGTCTCCCTGACGGATTCCCCGTGAAGGTTTAACAGAGCCACAAACGTTTCCATTTATGACGAAAGAGTAGTTCACTGTTGAAACGCAAGTCATGATCACCTTGACCCAGCGATCAGCGAAACCCAATTTGAGTAAAAGATTTTCCAGGAAGATCCACTCTACTCTGTCATAGGCCTTGCTCATATCTAGTTTTAGAGCGATCATCCCTTTACGGCCCTTTTTCCTTCTTTTTTTTCATAGAATGGAATAATTCTAGGGCTATAAGAGCATTGTTAGTTATTAATCGACCAGGGACAAAGGCGCTTTTATTCTCAGAAATTGCACCAGGGAGGATAGTTTTGAGTCTCATCACAATAGCTTTTGAGGCAATTTTGTAGATGACGTTGCAGAGAGCTATAGGGTGAAACTCGGACATTGAGGTGGGGGATTTGACCTTAGGAATCAGGACCACATTCGTGTTGTTAATTTTCTAAGGGAAGGGGTCTCCATTTAGAATACTACACACCTGATTTGTCACATCATCTCCTATTATGTGCCAGAATTTTTGATAGAAAATGGCGTGCATGCCATCTGGGCCCGGGGCCTTGCAAGGATGCATTTGTCTAATAGCTGTAAGAATTTCTTCTTTCTTGAAAGGTTGTAGGAGATAATCATTATCAGCCTTGGAAATTACCGGATCAACTATTTTTAGGACCTCCGAGAAAGCATCAAGAGAGGGACCTGCTGAAGAAAATAGATTTCCATAGTAATTTTCTACTATTTCTTCAATGTCTTCATCTTCAGTACACCAATTACCATTACTGTTGAACAACCCCTGAATTTCATTTTTTTTCTTTCTCTGAGAAGCTTTGTGGTGGAAATATTTTGTGTTCCGATCCCCGTCTCTGATCTCCGCAGCTCGGGACCTGATGTACCAGTAGGCTTCTTGTCTTTCAAATAAATCATCTAGTTTCTTATCTAGATGAACACAAAGACGATGCCTCTGTCACCTCAGAATCTTGAGCTACTTTAAGGGCTTTTTCTGTTTCGTCAATCTGTTTATCCAGCTCCTTAAACTTTTTCCCGCTCCAATTTTTGAGGTCACATGCCATGTTTTCCAGTCTATCCGGAACTTCTCCTCCTTGTGAGTTGTTCCATGAATTTCTTACGACTTCGGTACATGAATCATCAAGCAGCAAACAAGTTTCGAATTTGAAGGATTTTTACCGCGATTTCTCCTTCTTTTTGGTCTTTTCATTCTCAAGAAAATTGGGGTGTGATCTGATTTGAATCTTACTAAGTGTTCCACATTAGCATCAGGGAATAAAGAGTCCCACGCAGTGTTACCTACAAAACGGTCCAGCCGTTCCCTGATAACAGTATCAATAGTGCGCCCTCTTTCCCATGTGTACCACTGGCCCTTGAAGCCTAAGTCTCGAAGGTTGCAATAGCTTAGTGTTTCGCGAAATTCTGAGATTGCTCTCCTTTCAACATCAGCCCCTCCCTCTTTTTCTTCATTGCTTAGAATCTCATTAAAGTCTCCTCCCACTAGTAAGGGGTCATGAAAGTTCTCGCATAACTCCCTCAAAAGATGCCAAGTTTTGTGTTTATTTCCAGTTTCAGGCCAACCATAAATTCCCACAAACCTCCATCTCAAATCGTTTACTAACACGTCACCACAAATGTGATTTTGAGAACAAGATACAAGATTAAAAGAAATAGAATCACTCTTCCAATAAATACATAGACCTCCAGACAAACCAATACTTCTAATTCCAATAGCAGAATCATAACCCAATTTGGATTTCAAGTTCTCAGAAACACATTTATTAATTTTAGTCTCCGACAAAAAAACCAAATAGGGGGCAAGAGAAGCACACCATTTACAAAGTGTGTTTACTGTACGAGGGTTGCCAATTCCTCGACAGTTCCAACACAGGGTATTCATGGCTGTTCACGGGGTTGGTTAAACCCAAACACCCGCTACTAATATAGACTCAACATTATAAATAGAAGGCTCGCTTACCCTTATTTTCTTGTCGCAGTCCAACATTTTTACATCTCCATCACCATCAGCGTTTTCGTACACCCTGTTGATTCTCCTCTTTTTTTCAACTGGCCCCTTTGGCACTTCATTTAGGACAGTTGTGCCATTAGTATCCTCTCCCTTGCTTACTCCTTTATCTAGTTTTTTCCATTTCAAAGCTTTGCTCTCATTTCTATTAGTTATGTTTTCGATACTGGGTTGGGGATTGCCCTCTGGTTGGTCTGTAGGCAGCATCGTTTGCTCTTCATTATTGCTCCCCCTCTCTGATGTTGGTTTAGCTCCTATCTCCACTGGCCTCAAGGTCATAGCTTGAACGGGATCAGTTCTAGTAATTACTGGTGAGTTCTTCATCAGTGCTTGCTCCAGTATTTCCATCTCAGAACGTGTTCCCGTTTCCACCGACACTTCATTTCATTCTGGCTGATATTCGCGAGATCCGAACACCATTTTACTACCTTCGTATTGGGGGCCTAATTTTTTGACACCCTGGTCACTGGAAGTTGGGAGACTGTACTTCTTGCTCTCAGTATCTAATTCCTTTCCTTGATTCAATGATTTTCCATCAGATTTATTAACTGCACTAGTTTCACCATGGTTCTCCCGCTCCTCTGCTAATCCGGCATCAGTAACTGGTTCTTTATAAGGTTCTGAGAAAGGAAACTTACTTGTCACTCTATTTGTCTCCCCTCCCCCCCCACTTCTCTACATACCTCCTTTCAGCAATGTTTTGTTTGGATATCTCTATTTCAACTTGACTAACGTCCATTCCTGCTTCTTTTGTTATAAAAAGTAGTCACCTGCTGCTAGTAATCTGGTTGATTTCTTCCAGGTTTTTCGTGTAACCTTTACGCGGTGATGCTCTGAGATACAGACCCCAACCGAGGCTTGTCTTTCTCTCCTCCTCCGACAGTTGGTGTATACTGAAAATATTTATTTAAAGTATATACATTTATTTCTGGCCCAGTTTTATTGAGAATCATTTAAATGTTTACATGCTGTCTAATATTATATGTTGTGGACAATCTAGTATCAAATGGGATACAGAATATTAGATTGTTAAATACGGTTTATATAATATAATAAGGTTCACAGCACAGGTGGTATTGGACAATCCACTGGTATGGTTGTAGTATTATTTAGAATAGTTTATATTGACTATTAAATAATACTAGTATACTTTGTGTATATTGAACAGGATCAAATTTAGAATTGTTCCCTTATACTGATTAAGAAGGTGAACTAAGATTCTATGTTATTATTAATGCTTAGGTTCTTAATCCAGATATAGTAATTGACACGTGTATATTATTTACATGCTTTGATTTATATATGAGATAATTCTTTTGAATTATATCATTATATTTTGGGTGATGGAATTATATACATAGTGAATATTATTTATTGAAGGAATCCATGTCCTGGTAATATTCGGGTTAATGATATCCCCTTGAAAGCTCAAAAAGATTTAATTATGTGAAACCATGCAGGTGTATTTATTCCGGCATAATTAAATAAATGTTGAGTGGATGATCAAGGATAAAAGATATTAATTAAATTAATTATCAGTAATTTATTTAATTAATGGACATGCGATATTTTAAACATGGGGAATTTAATAAGCAAATAATATTGGAACCGAATTAATTAATTAAATTACGGTATTAGGATAGGTAGTGCAAATATTAATTCTTTAGTGGATTGAATTAATATTTAATGACGTTGGGCTGGGCTCGGAATGTCATTGGGAGACCTAACCTAATTATCCATGATCCCTATTGTAGCCCTATATATATTCTTATTCTCTTCTTGCGACGGTTGGTTAAAAAAAAAAAAGAAATTTTGTAGCCACCCAGGAGCAAGAAGAGATGTTAACTTGAGAAGACGAAGACCACACTTCGCTCAAGTGAATTTGGGAATAAAATAGAAGAACGTGGAATCAACCGTTAACAAGGCGACTTTTCTATTCGTACTCGTTAATTTATTGTATCAAAAATCGCAGGGCAACGATCTGATTGTCCCAACAATTGGCATCAAGAGCCTGGTTCTATGGTTCTGCGATTTTTGATACGATGTCCATGTCGTAATTATATATGCATGTATATAGTGGTAGGCTTGTATATTCTGTTTTGCAGGTTGTTATCCACTATTATGGCCATGTATATTTTAATTATGTGTTTGGATCCCACGTGGTTTAATCGTGGTTAATTTATGTTTGGTTTCCACGTGGTTTATCGTGGTTGTAAATCACGAGGGTTGATCGTGTTAGAATAGATATTACAAAATTAGATTTATATTAGATCTATTTTTTATGTAATTGTTTGATGGATTTTGTAAAAATCCGGGTATCTTGTAACAATTACGTGCGATCGGAAATCAAAACGGAGTAAAATATTAATTCCGCTGTGTAGTTGATTGAAGGTAGGGTAGAGCATGGGCCGGTTCGGTCCGGTTTTAGGGTAAAACCGGAACCGGAACCATACATCTCCGGTTTCTAAAATCGAAAACCGCAACCACCGGTTCTGGTTCGGTTTCGGTTTCAAAAACCCCGGTTCGGTTTGTAACGGTTCCGTTTCGGTTTTAAAACCGGATGAAAATATGTAAACATGCGCCACATGTTTTAGTTGCTGGTGAAACCAGTGCTCACAGTGTATAGGTTGAAGGCAACTTCTGTTTATATATCTATTCAAAGTGCTCTACTATCCGCCGAGTCAGTAAAATGTTCCTTTAGGATTGCACATTGTTCTCTGAAATCTGAAGAGGGACATATTGGTGACATAGACTTCCTAATTCAGAGCATTGGAAGGGATATTCCAGTTATACAACCTGATAGCACAGGATGCACATCTAGTAACAGGAATTCACATGTTGCATTACAAGAGCAGAAGGAAATCTTTATACTTCTTACTATTCAGATATCAAACTTATTGCAATCAGAGGTTGAAGTATTTTTGAGTGATAAAGGTAAATTAAACAAACATACTTGGCAAAAAAAAATGTGATGCAAAACTACTACTGCTGTATTCTGGTACTATTTGTTGTTGTACTAACTTCTTATATCTTGTTGTAGATTCCCAGAACACTATAAGCCGTGACAAGATTGGCAAGTTCTCAGTTGTTCCATGCAAATCTACTTCTAATTTATATGCCAACCCTGCCACGATCTATTTCACTTTTATATGCCAGAAATCTGATGTTAATAGTCTGGACATTGAATTCCATGCTCAAGCTTTCAGTGCAGGCTGTAGAACATGTCGCACAGACAATAAATTCACATCCATAGTCAGATGTATAAGCCAGTGAGTCTAGTTTATATCTTCCTAACAAATTGAAACTTAATTATAATTCAAGATATATTATATTTATTAATTTAATAATACATAACATAAATTTATATAAATTTTATATTTATTTTAATAATCGGTTCGGTTTTATCCAGTTCGGTTTTAATCTATAACCGGAACCGGAACCGAAAGTCTCGGTTTTTAAAAATCAAAAACCGCAACCGCCGGTTCGGTTACGGTTTCGGTTTTTTCGGTTCGGTTTTGGCCGATTTCGGTTCGGTTTCGGTTTTAATTCGGTTTTTTGCTCACCCATAATTGAAGGGCCTGCTATGGCTGTTAATCGATTAAGCATCAGCAATTCAGAAGCAAAGCAGGCGGCGCCAAAAGAAACAGGAAAGGGTGTCACGCATGTATGGCATATGCAGCAGGTTGGCGGACAGGAAAAGTGTGTCACGCATGTGTGACATGCGCAACAGGTTGACCGCGGCACAAAAAGGATGTAACGCATTTTTTGCATGCGCAACACCAGGATTTGTGGATGACGCTGACTTTTCCTCCTATGGCTGTTGTTTCAAAGTGCCTTGCTAATATTCGATTACAAGGGCTACAACAATTGATTATTGGGGCCATAATAGTGGATTTAATTATTGTTTTAATTTTTAATTTCACTATTTAATTTTTTAATTATTGATTTAATTAATTAATTATGTGTGTTGTTAATTATGTGTGTAATTATTTTTTAATTGCATGTTTAACATAATTAGGACGACATGGACATAGTATATATTTATTATGCTTTAATCATGAATAGCATGCTGTTGTGTTATGTGTTTTGTGTATTTTGATACATGTGGACTGCGATTAAATAACATAAGGCGATGCATGCTAGATAAAATTCCTCAATTTTAAATAAAAATTCTAAGTGGGTGAGGGAATTAATTAGGAATTAAATCCCACGGTCTCCATTATTTTGTATGTAATATAATCTTTTAAATAATGTAGATGGTATATATGATCACCTAACGTGGCGTACTATTTACGGTATTTTAAAAGGTTGTAGAAATTACTAGAACAAAATTATTAAATTAAATTACGAATATTGAAAGGTATACAGATCACCCTAACGTGACGTACCAAGTTTCATAGAATTCGTTACGAAAATTGAATACTATTTTGATGTTGACTATGGAGAATTCTGTCTAGGAATTGGGTATTAAGCGAGGCCGTTGTGACTCCTCCGAGACCTGGGAATTATCCATTAATATATCAAACAGATGTATTTGGTTTAAGTAATTTAAGATTTAATAATGGTATACACTTAGCTATGAAAAATAATATATAGTCCACCCTAACGTGGCGTATTATTTAGTAATAGGACCGAAGTAATATTTAAACGAATTTAAGTGGTATATATGTCACCCATCGTGGCGTACCAGATACTTATGATGTTAAAATATTAGTGCATTAATTTTAATTAATTGTTAGAGGAAACCAATAGGTTTTAAGATTTGTGCAACCCTCTGATTATGTGTTACATGTATGATTCTCAGGATTAGATCATTATGGGCTCTAATCCACTATTCACCATACTTAAGGATAACAAACTTACTAGACCGAACTATATTGCATGGAAACGTAATTTGGACATAGTGTTGACTGCTGAGGAGTACAAATTTTGTACTTATGAACCCAAGCCAGATCAGCCTGCTGAAGATGCTCCTGAAAGTGAGAAGGAGTATTATAAGCGGTGGGTTAAGGCCGATGAGATGTCACGATGTTACATTCTGGCCGCAATGTCGGGTGTTTTGCAGCATCAGCATCAGGCTATGGCCACTGCTTCAGATATGCTCTTTAATCTCAAGGAACTTTTTGGGGAACAGAATAGGGCTGCTAGGCAAGTAGCAATGAAGGCTTTAATGAACACTCAGATGGTTGAAGGAACACCAAGGAACACCTGTAAGGGATCATGTTCTCAGAATGATGTCTCATCTGAATGAGATGGAGATCCTTGGTGTTGATATTGAAGGGGAAACTCAGATCGATATCATCCTTATGAGCTTGCCCAAAAGTTTTGAGCAGTTCCGCTTGAATTACACCATGAAAAAGAGGATGTATAGTCTCGCGGAACTTATGACAGAACTTCAGGCAGCTGAAGGACTCTTTAAACAGAATGTTCAAGTGAATGTGGCTGAGAAAGCTTCTTCATCTAAGCTGAAAGGTAAGAAGAAGAAAAAGACTCAGACACAGAAAGCTGGAAAGGTTGCTAATGCAGTGGGAGTTCAAGGTGGTGTGAAAAAGCCTAAGGGCAAGTGCTTCAAGTGCAAGCAGTCAGGTCACTGGAAACAGGATTGTCCTCTTCCTAAGAAGACAAACAATACTGGTTTGTCTCTTTCTCTAGTTACGGAAACATATATAGCGGCTATATCTACGAGCACTTGGTGTGTAGATACAGGAGCCACTGACCATGTTTGTAACTCTATGCAGGGGTTCCAGCAATCCAGAATGCTTAGAGATGGCGAGATATATGTGTTCATGGGAGATGCTACGAAAGTAGCAGTAGTTGCAGTTGGAATAATTACTTTATCTTTTGGAGATGATAGGATTTTGGTTTTGAATAATTGTCTTTATGTACCTTCGTTTAGAAGAAATTTGATTTCGGTTTCTAAACTTGCTATGGATGGTTATAATGTTTGTTTGGATCGTAATGTTTCTATTATGATGAATAAACGAGTTATATGTTCTCGTACATTACAAGACAATTTATATATAATTAATCCTAGTCAACCAACATTGCAACATAAAGAAACTAATAACTTTCTTTCTAGCTCAAATAAAAGAAAGAAACCTTCTGAATTAAACCAAACATATCTTTGGTACTTAAGATTAGGTCATATTAACTTAAGGAGGATTCAAAGACTGGTAGTAGATGGGCCATTAGGCTCGTTGGCAGTGGAGCCATTTCCAGTTTGTGAATCCTGCTTGGAAGGTAAGATGACTAATAGGCCTTTTAAAGCAAAGGGGAATAGAGCCAAATAAGTGTTAGAATTGGTTCATACTGATTTATGTGGACCTATGAGTATCCAAGCAAAAGGAGGTTATGAGTATTTTGTCAATTTCATTGACGATTATTCTATATATGAGTACATTTATTTGTTGCGCCGTAAGTCTGAGTGCTTTGAAAAATTCAAAGAGTACAAAGCAAGTGCGGAGAAGCGACATCTTGGAAAATGTATCAAGTCACTACGATCAGATCGTGGTGGCGAATACTTGCTTGGAGAATTTAGGGAATATTTATCAGAAAATGGGATCACATCCCAGTTGTCTGCACCTGGCACACCTCAGCAGAATGGTGTAGGAGAGAGAAGGAATCGGACTCTTTTAGAGAGTGTTAGATCGATGATGAGTTATTCAGATTTACCCAAGTCGTTTTGGGGATATGATATAGAAACAGCGGCTTACCTTCTAAACTTGGTACCTTCTAAGTCGGTTCCCAAGACTCCAATAGAATTGTGGACTGGTAGCAAACCATGTCTAAGATATATTCGGATTTGGGGTTGTCCAGCACATGTGCTGAACAAGAACGCGACCAAGTTAGAATCTCATACAGAAATAAGGTTGTTTGTAGGCTATCCCATGGGAACGAAAGGTTATTCATTTTATAGTCCTAGGGATCGAGATATCATTGTTAGCACCAATGCTAGATTCTTAGAAGAAGACAATATAATGAACCATAAACCCATAAATAGTATCGTTTTAGAGGAACTAGTGGGAGGGACAGAAAATCCCCAAGTGCCAGTAGTACAAGTAGAACAGCCACAAGAAAATGCACAACTTAACACTAATACTGCACCAGTGCCTCGTCGTAGTGGGAGGGTTGTTCAACAACCAGATAGATTCATGTTTTTGGGAGAGTCCTCGGACTTGGTCTCTGGTGAACATGATGAGGATCCCAGTGTTGGTGTATACTGAAAATATTTATTTAAAGTATATACATTTATTTCTGGCCCAGTTTTATTGAGAATCATTTAAATGTTTACATGCTGTCTAATATTATATATTGTGGACAATCTAGTATCAAATGGGATACAGAATATTAGATTGTTAAATACGGTTTATATAATATAATAAGGTTCACAGCACAGGTGGTATTGGACAATCCACTGGTATGGCTGTAGTATTATTTAGAATAGTTTATATAGACTATTAAATAATACTAGTATACTTTGTGTGTATTGAGCAGGATCAAATTTAGAATTGTTCCCTTATACTGATTAAGAAGGTGAACTAAGATTCTATGTTATTATTAATGCTTAGGTTCTTAATCCGGATATAATAATTGACACGTGTATATTATTAACATGCCTTGATTTATATATGAAATAATTCTTATGAATTAAATCATTATATTTTTGGTGATGGAATAATATATATGGTGGATATTATTTATTGAAGGAATCCATGTCCTGATAATATTCGGGTTAATGATGTCCCCTTGAAAGCTCAAAAAGATTTAATTATGTGAAACCCTGCAGGTGGATTTATTCCGGCATAATTAAATAAAGGTTGAGTGGATGATCAAGGATAAAAGATATTAATTAAATGAATTATCAGTAATTTATTTAATTAATGGACATGCGATATTTAAAACATGGGGAATTTTATAAGCAAATAATATTGGAACCGAATTAATTAATTAAATTATGGTATTAAGAAAGGTAGTGCAAATATTAATTCTTTAGTGGATTGAATTAATATTAAATGATATTGGGCTGGGCTCGGAATGTCATTGGGAGGCCTAACCTAATTATCCATGATCCCTATTGTAGCCATATATATATATTCTTATTCTCTTCTTGCTAGGGTTGGTCGAAAAAATTTTGTAGCCACCCAGGAGCAAGAAGAGAGGTTAACTTGAGAAGACGAAGGTCACACTTCGCTCAAGGGAATTTGGGAATACAATAGAAGAGCGTGGAATCAACCG
The DNA here is from genome assembly GCA_036435485.1 of Saposhnikovia divaricata. NCBI lineage: Eukaryota > Viridiplantae > Streptophyta > Magnoliopsida > Apiales > Apiaceae > Saposhnikovia > Saposhnikovia divaricata. Next base: position 62,044,151 of record CM071594.1, read on the forward strand.
TTAACAAGGTGACTTTTCTATTCGTACTCGTTAATTATTGTATCAAAAATCGCAGGGCCATGATCTTATTGTCCCAACAATTGGCATCAAGAGCTAGGTTCAATGGTTCTGCGATTTTTGATACAATGTCCATGTCGTAATTATATATTGATGTATATACTGGTAGGCTTGTATAATTCTTTTTTGCAGGTTGTTATCCACTATTATGGCCATGTATATTTTAATTATGTGTTTGGATCCCACCTGGTTTTATCGTGGTTAATTTTTGTTTGGTTTCCACGTGGTTTATCGTTGTTGTAAACACGAGGGTTGATCGTGTTAGAATAGATTTTACAAAATTAGTATAATATTAGATCTATTTTTTATGTAACTGTTTGATGGATTTTGTAAAAATCCGGGTATTTTGTAACAATTACGTGCGATCGGAAATCAAAACGGAGAAAAGAATTTGTTCTACTGCGAAACTTTTGATGGAGCTGCTGTTGTTGTCATCGAAGAGTCGAAGAAGAAGCAGAACAGCGGCTGATTAAACAAAAGAAACAGAGCAGGAGATGCGCAACAGTTCCTGCATATGTTACGCATTACCCTCCTGCGCAACAGGTTTTCGGAGTCTGGAAGGGCAGTAACGCAGGATCTACCTGCGCAACAGACGAACCAGACGCGTGGCCCTGTAACGTGTATTCAGCCTGCACAACAGCAATTCACTGGATCAAATTGTCAGCTTAGTTTCGACGAACAGGGCTGCTGGAAAATAATTTTGGGGCCATAATTATGGAATTTTTTTTTTAATTTTTTCCGCTAATTTTTAGTTATTGCTTTAATTAATTATTATGTGTGTTGTTAATTATGTGTGTAATTTTTAATTGCATGTTAACATAATTAGGACGACATGGACATATGTTTTTATTTATTGCTTTAATTAAATGTTTTATGTTGTTAAATTATGTGTGTATTTTGAATGCATATTAGACATAATTGTAACGACATATGCCCCATTTAATTTTAAAATTCCTCAAATTTTAAATAAAAATTCTAAGTGGGTGAGGGAATTAATTAGAAATTAAATCCCACGGTCTCCATTATTTTGTATGTAATATAACCTTTTAAATAATGTAGATGGTATATATGATCACATAACGTGGCGTACTATTTACGGTATTTTAAAAGGTTGTAGAAATTACTAGAACAAAATTCTTAAATTAAATTACGAATATTGAAAGGTATATAGATCACCCTAACGTGACGTACCAAGTTTCATAGAATTCGTAACGAAAATTGAATACTCTTTTGATGTTGACTATGGAAAATTTTGTCTAGGAATCGGGTATTAAGCGAGGTCGTTGTGACTCCTCCGAGACCTGGGAATTATCCATTAATATATCAAACGGATGTATTCGGTTTAAGTAATTTAAGATTTGATAATGCTATACACTTAGCTATGAAAAATAATATATAGTCCACCGTAACGTGGCGTATTATTTAGTAATAGGACCGAAGTAATATTTAAACGAATTTAAGTGGTATATATGTCACCCATCATGGCGTACCAGATTCTTATGGTGTTTAAATATTAGTGCATTAATTTTAATTAATTGTTAGAGGAAACCAATAGGTTTTAAGATTTGTGCAACTCTCTGATTATGTGTTACATGTATGATTCTCAGGATTAGATCATTATGGGCTTTAATCCACTATTCACCATACTTAAGGATAACAAACTTACTGGACCGAACTATATTGAATGGAAACGTAATTTAGACCTAGTGTTGACTGCTGAGGAGTAAAAATTTTGTACTTATGAACCCAAGCCAGATCAGCCTGCTGAAGATGCTCCTGAAAGTGAGAAGGAGTATTATAAGCGGTGGGTTAAGGCCGATGAGATGTCACGATGTTACATTCTGGCCGCAATGTCGGGTGTTTTGCAGCATCAGCATCAGGCTATGGCCACTGCTTCAGATATGCTCTTTAATCTCAAGGAACTTTTTGGGGAACAGAATAGGGCTGCTAGGCAAGTAGCAATGAAGGCTTTAATGAACACTCAGATGGTTGAAGGAACACCAAGGAACACCTGTAATGGATCATGTTCTCAGGATGATGTCTCATCTGAATGAGATGGAGATCCTTGGTGCTGATATTGATGGGGAAACCCAGATCGATATCATCCTTATGAGTCTGCCCAAAAGTTTTGAGCAGTTCCGCTTGAATTACACCATGAACAAAAGGATGTATAGTCTCACGGAACTTCTGACAGAACATCAGGCAGCTGAAGGACTCTATAAGCAGAATGTTCAAGTGAATGTGGCTGAGAAAGCTTCTTCCTCTCAGCCGAAAGGCAAGAAGAAGAAAAAGGTTCAGACACATAAAGCTGGAAAGGTTGCTAATGCAGTGGGAGTTCAAGGTGCTGTGAAAAAGCCTAAGGGCAAGTGCTTCAGGTGCAAGCAGTCAGGTCACTGGAAACAGGATTGTCCTCTTCCTAAGAAGACAAACAATACTGGTATGTCTCTTTCTCTGGTTACAGAAACATATATAGCGGCTATATCTACGAGCACTTGGTGTGTAGATACAGGAGCCACTGACCATGTTTGTAACTCTATGCAGGGGTTCTAGCAATCCAGAATGCTTAGAGATGGCGAGATATATGTGTTCATGGGAGATGCTACGAAAGTAGCAGTAGTTGCAGTTGGAATAATTACTTTATCTTTTGGAGATGATAGGATTTTGGTTTTGAATAATTGTCTTTATGTACCTTCGTTTATAAGAAATTTGATTTCGGTTTCTAAACTTGCTATAGATGGTTATAATGTTTGTTTGGATCGTAATGTTTCTATTATGATGAATAAACGAGTTATATGTTCTGGTACATTACAAGACTATTTATATATAATTAATCCTAGTCAACCAACATTGCAACATAAAGAAACTAATAACATTCTTTCTATCTCAAATAAAAGAAAGAAACCTTCTGAATTGAACCAAACATATCTTTGGCACTTAAGATTAGGTCATATTAACTTAAGGAGGATTCAAAGACTGGTAGTAGATGGGCCATTAGGCTCGTTGGCAGTGGAGCCACTTCCAGTTTGTGAATCCTGCTTGGAAGGTAAGATGATTAATAGGCCTTTTAAAGCAAAGGGGAATAGAGCCAAAGAAGTGTTAGAATTGGTTCATACTGATTTATGTGGACCTATGAGTATCCAAGCAAAAGGAGGTTATGAGTATTTTGTCACTTTCATTGACGATTATTCTAGATATGAGTACATTTATTTGTTGCGCCGTAAGTCTGAGTGCTTTGAAAAATTCAAAGAGTACAAAGCAAGTGCGGAGAAGCGACATCTTGGAAAATGTATCAAGTCACTACGATCAGATCGTGGTGGCGAATACTTGCTTGGAGAATTTAGGGAATATTTATCTGAAAATGGGATCACATCCCAGTTGACTGCACCTGGCATACCTCAGCAGAATGGTGTAGCCGAGAGAAGGAATCGGACTCTTTTAGAGAGTGTTAGATCGATGATGAGTTATTCAGATTTACCCAAGTCATTTTGGGGATATGCTATAGAAACAGCGGCTTACCTTCTAAACTTGGTACCTTCTAAGTCGGTTCCCAAGACTCCAATAGAATTGTGGACTGGTAGCAAACCAAGTCTAAGACATATTCGGATTTGGGGTTGTCCAGCACATGTGCTGAACAAGAACGCGACCAAGTTAGAATCTCGTACAGAAGTAAGGTTGTTTGTAGGCTATCCCATGGGAACGAAAGGTTATTCATTTTATTGTCCTAGGGATCGAGATATCATTGTTAGCACCAATGCTAGATTCTTAGAAGAAGTCTATATAATGAACCATAAACCCATGAGTAGTATCGTTTTAGAGGAACTAGTGGGAGGGACAGATCTCATACAGAAATAAGGCTGTTTGTAGGCTATCCCATGGGAACGAAAGGTTATTCATTTTATAGTCCTAGGGATCGAGATATCATTGTTAGTACCAATGCTTGATTCTTAGAAGAAGACTATATAATGAACCATAAACCCATGAATAGTATCGCTTTAGAGGAACTAGTGGGAGGGACAGAAAATCCCGAAGTGCCAGTAGTACAAGTAGAACAGCCACAAGAAAATGCACAACTTAACACTAATACTGCACCAGTGCCTCGTCGTAGTGGGAGGGTTGTTCAACAACCACATAGATTCATATTTTTGGGAGAGTCCTCGGACTTGGTCTCTGGCGAACATGATGAGGATCTCAGGACATACGAAGAGGTAATTCTAGATAAAGATGCAGATCTATGGAAAAAGGCAATGGAATCTGAGATGGAATCTATGTATTCCAATCAAGTTTGGGAGCTCGTGGAACCACCCAAAGGTGTAAAACCCATTGGATGTATGTGGATCTACAAGAAGAAAAGAGGATCTGACAAAAAGGTGAAAGCCTGGAAAGCACGACTTGTTGCGAAAGGGTATACTCAGAAAGAAGGGATCGATTATGAGGAAACTTTTTCGCCGGTTGTTATGCTTAAGTCGATCCGGATTCTTTTATCTATAGCAGCTCATCTCGATTATGATATTTGGCAAATGGATGTCAAGACAACTTTCCTTAATGGAAGTCTTGAGGAAACCATCTATATGCAACAACCAAAAGGATTCATTAAGGAAGGCCAAGAGCATCTTGTTTGTAAGCTTAAGAGGTCTATTTATGGACTAAAACAAGCTTCTAGGGACTGGAATATTCGTTTTGATCAGGCAGTCCAGTCATATGGATTTGATCAAAGTCCAAGCGAATCATGTGTGCATAAGAGAAGTGAGGGTAATGCAGTGGTTTTTCTAGTATTGCATGTAGATGACATTTTACTCATTGGAAACAATGTTAAGATGTTGTCAGCAGTAAAGGCATGGTTGTTCAAACAATTTGAAATGAAGGACTTAGGTGAAGCGGCATACATCCTTGGGATCAAAGTAATAAGGGATCGCAAGAAAAGGATGTTGGCTTTATCTCAAGAGCCCTACATTGATGAAGTATTAGCTCGTTTTAACATGCAGAACTCTAAGAAAGGTTTTCTACCTTTTAAGCATGGAGTGGCTCTATCCAAGGAGTAATGTCCTTCGACAGTTCCTTATGCTTCGGCATGTGGAAGCTTAATGTATGATATGTTATGTACGAGGCCTGACATCTGCTTTGCTGTAGGCATGGTTAGTAGATATCAGTCGAACCCAGGTCAGGAACATTGGAGTGCAGTAAAAACTATACTCAAGTACCTGAGAAGGACTAAGGAGTATATGTTAATTTACAAGGCCTCAGATCTATTTCCTTTGGGATATACTGATTCAGATTTTCAATCAGATAGGGATAAGAGGAAATCAACCTCGGGATATGTTTTTACTTTGGGAGGTGGAGCCGTTATATGGAGGAGTGTAAAGCAGAAATGCATTGCAGACTCTACCATGGAAGCCGAGTACATGGCGGCCTCTGAGGCTGCAAAGGAGGCTGTATGGTTCAGGAACTTCCTTTTGGACTTGGATGTGGTACCTAATTTGCCTAGGAGCTTGACAGTGTATTGTGATAACACTGGTGCTGTGGAAAATTCGAAGGAACCGCGAGATCACAAAGCAGCTAAACATATTGAACGTAAGTATCATCTCATACGAGGAATCGTAAAGCGAGGAGATATAGTTGTGGCTCACATATCATCAGAAGACAACCGGGCAGATCCTTTCACAAAGAGCTTGCCAGCCAAAGTTTTTGACAGGCATGTGGAAGCGATAGGATTCAGATGGATAGACACATAGTTTTTTTTGTGTAATAGTGGATTAAATAAACACTGATATACTCATAGAATATTTTGAGTATAAGTGGGAGATTGTTGGTGTATACTGAAATTATTTATTTAAAGTATATACATTTATTTCTGGCCCAGTTTTATTGAGAATCATTTAAATGTTTACATGCTGTCTAATATTATATATTGTGGACAATCTAGTATCAAATGGGATACAGAATATTAGATTGTTAAATACGGTTTATATAATATAATAAGGTTCACAGCACTGGTGGTATTGGACAATCCACTGGTATGGCTGTAGTATTATTTAGAATAGTTTATATTGACTATTAAATAATACTAGTATACTTTGTGTATTAAACAGGATCAAATTTAGAATTGTTCCCTTATACTGATTAAGAAGGTGAACTAAGATTCTATGTTATTATTAATGCTTAGGTTCTTAATCCGGATATAATAATTGACATGTGTATATTATTTACATGCCTTGATTTATATATGAAATAATTCTTATGAATTAAATCATTATATTTTTGGTGATGGAATAATATATATGGTGGATATTATTTATTGAAGGAATCCATGTCCTAATAATATTCGGGTTAATGATGTCCCCTTGAAAGCTCAAAAAGATTTAATTATGTGAAACCCTGCAGGTGGATTTATTCCGGCATAATTAAATAAAGGTCGAGTGGATGATCAAGGATAAAAGATATTAATTAAATGAATTATCAATAATTTATTTAATTAATGGACATGCGATATTTTAAACATGGGGAATTTAATAAAACCGAATTAATTAATTAAATTACGGTATTAAGAAAGGTAGTGCAAATATTAATTCTTTAGTGGATTGAATTAATATTAAATGACATTGGGCTGGGCTCGGAATGTCATTGGGAGGTCTAACCTAATTATCCATGATCCCTATTGTAGGCCTATATATATTCTTGTTCTCTTCTTGCTAGGGTTGGTCGAAAAAATTTTGTAGCCACCCAGGAGCAAGAAGAGAGGTTAACTTGAGAAGACGAAGGCCACACTTCGATCAAGGGAATTTGGGAATACAATAGAAGAGCATGGAATCAACCGTTAACAAGGTGACTTTTCTATTCGTACTCGTTAATTTATTGTATCAAAAATCACAGTGCCAAGATCTGATTGTCCCAACACCCAGGACATACGAAGAGGCAATTGTAGATAAAGATGCAGATCTATGGCAAAAGGCAATGGAATTTGAGATGGAATCTATGTATTCTAATCAAGTTTGGGAGCTCGTGGAACCACCCAAAGGTATAAAACCCATTGGATGTATGTGGATCTACAAGAAGAAAAGAGGATCTGACAAAAAGGTGAAAGCCTGGAAAGCACGACTTATTGCGAAAGGGTATACTCAGAAAGAAGGGATCGATTATGAGGAAACCTTTTCGCCGGTTGTTATGCTTAAGTCGATCCGAATTCTTTTATCTATAGCAGCTCATCTCGATTATGAGATTTGGCAAATGGATGTCAAGACAACTTTCCTTAATGGAAGTCTTGAGGAAACCATCTATATGCAACAACCAAAAGGATTCATTAAGGAAGGCCAAGAGCATCTTGTTTGTAAGCTTAAGAGGTCTATTTATGGACTAAAACAAGCTTCTAGGGACTGGAATATTCATTTTGATCAGGCAGTCCAGTCATATGGATTTGATCAAAGTCCAAGCGAATCATGTGTGCATAAGATAAGTGAGGGTAATGCAGTGGTTTTTCTAGTATTGTATGTAGATGACATTTTACTCATTGGAAACAATGTTAAGATGTTGTCATCAGTAAAGGCATGGTTGTTCAAACAATTTGAAATGAAGGACTTTGGTGAAGCGGCATACATCCTTGGGATCAAAGTAATAAGGGATCGCAAGAAAAGGATGTTGGCTTTATCTTAAGAGGCCTACATTGATGAAGTATTAGCTCGTTTTAACATGCAGAACTCTAAGAAAGGTTTTCTACCTTTTAAGCATGGAATGGCTCTATCCAAGGAGTAGTGTCCTTCGACACCTAAGGATATAGAGAGCATGAAAGCAGTTCCTTATGCTTCGGCATGTGGAAGCTTAATGTATGCTATGTTATGTATGAGGCCTGACATCTGCTTTGCTGTAGGCATGGTTAGTAGATATCAGTCGAACCCAGGTAAGGGACATTGGAGTGCAGTAAAAACTATACTCAAGTACCTGAGAAGGACTAAGGAGTATATGTTAATTTACAAGGCCTCAGATCTATTTCTGATTCAGATTTCCAATCAGATAGGGATAAGAGGAAATCAACCTCGGGATATGTTTTTACTTTGGGAGGTGGAGCCGTTATATGGAGGAGTGTAAAGCAGAAATGCATTGCAGACTCCACCATGGAAGCCGAGTACGTGGCGGCCTCTGAGGCTGCAAATGAGGCTGTATGGTTCAGGAACTTTCTTTTGGACTTGGATGTGGTACCTAATTTGCCTAGGAGTTTGACAGTGTATTGTGATAACACTGGTGCTGTGGCAAATTCGAAGGAACCGCGAGTTCACAAAGCAGCTAAACATATTGAACGTAAGTATCATCTCATACGAGGAATCGTAAAGCGAGGAGATATAGTTATGGCTCACATATCATCAGAAGACAACCGGGTAGATCCTTTCACAAAGAGCTTGCCAGCCAAGGTTTTTGACAGGCATGTGGAAGCGATAGGAGTCAGATGGATGGACACATAGTTTTTTTTGAAATAGTAGATTAAATAAACAATGATATACTCATAGAATATTTTGAGTATAAGTGGGAAATTGTTGGTGTATACTGAAAATATTTATTTAAAGTATATACATTTATTTCTGGCCCAGTTTTATTGAGAATCATTTAAATGTTTACATGCTGTCTAATATTATATATTGTGGACAATCTAGTATCAAATGGGATACAGAATATTAGATTGTTAAATACGGTTTATATAATATAATAAGGTTCACAGCACAGGTGGTATTGGACAATCCACTGGTATGGCTGTAGTATTATTTAGAATAGTTTATATTGACTATTAAATAATACTAGTATACTTTGTGTATATTGAACAGGATCAAATTTAGAATTGTTCGCTTATACTGATTAAGAAGGTGAACTAAGATTCTATATTATTATTAATGTTTAGGTTCTTAATCCAGATATAGTAATTGACACGTGTATATTATTTACATGCTTTGATTTATATATGAGATAATTCTTTTGAATTATATCATTATAATTTGGGTGATGGAATTATATACATAGTGAATATTATCTTTTGAAGGAATTCATGTCCTGATAATATTCAGGTTAATGATGTCCCCTTGAAAGCTCAAAAAGATTTAATTATATGAAACCCTGCAGGTGGATTTATTCCGGCATAATTAAATAAAGGTTGAGTGGATGATCAAGGATAAAAGATATTAATTAAATGAATTATCAGTAATTTATTTAATTAATGGACATGCGATATTTTAAACATGGGGAATTTAATAAGCAAATAATATTGGAAGCGAATTAATTAATTAAATTACAGTATTAGAAAAGGTAGTGCAAATATTAATTCTTTAGTGGATTGAATTAATATTTAATGACGTTGGGCTGGGCTCGGAATGTCATTAGAAGGCCTAACCTAATTATCCATGATCCCTATTGTAGCCCTATATATATTCTTATTCTCTTCTTGCGACGGTTGGTTAAAAAAAAAAGAAATTTTGTAACCACCCAGGAGCAAGAAGAGAGGTTAACTTGAGAAGACAAAGACCACACTTCGCTCAAGGGAATTTAGGAATACAATAGAAGAGCGTGGAAGCAACCGTTAACAAGGTGACTTTTCTATTCGTACTCGTTAATTTATTGTATCAAAAATCGCAGGGCAACGATCTGATTGTCCCAACACCGACACCATGGTACAGTCCCTCTCAGAATGGCCAATCACACCACAAGCCTGACAAAAGAATGGGAGCCTTTCATACTTGTATTCCAGTCTGACTTTGTCCCCCTTTTTTGTCTCTGATCCACTGAAATCTTCGTAGCGGTTTCCTGATGTCTAACATGATTCTAACTTTTCGGAATCTTTCCAGTCCAAGAATGTCTTCTTCAATTTCCATATAATCGCCTAAGTTCGAAGTTATTGCTTTAATGTCATCATTCGTGCTGCAATTAAATGGCAATTTCTATACTCTAATCCAAAAAGGGGAGTGCATTAGCTTGATTTTTTCCGGTTGTTCATCTCCTTCAACCTCTTTGATAACTATTAGATGATTCTCGAAGCACCATGGTCGACCAATAATAACTTTCTCTTTGTGCACCCAGTGAAAGAATTGAAAAGCAAAAAGATTAGGGCCAATTACCTTAATCACCATATTGTGTAGAGGATTCCATACTTTCTTCATCGTCCGCTTGAATGCTTCGATGTTGAAAGGGTGCTCAGTAATTAGTCGTCCTATGAGGAGTAGTTTCAGTTTTTCGTCTGATTCTTTGTCCCTTATATCTCCTAGATCAATGATATCTCCTTCTTCTTCTACCAGATTAAGTGCTGAGCACTTAGATATAATCTCCTCGACCATCTGATCGGAGAAGCGCACGCCCTATTTTTCAAGGAAGCTCAGAAGCCCTATCTTTCGAGGGAGAGCTACTGTAGCTAGATCCGATCTAGTTATTGTAGCAGAGAGAAAGGAGACAGGGTACTTTCTAGTTTCTTGTTGGAAAACGTGTCTACATTATTCAGATTACTACTAATTTACACATAATTTAAGACAAAATGTAGTTATGAGTTATTTTGTTTGATTCATATTTGTGATCAGTACTTTAATACAATAAAGTTTTTATATTTAATACTAATTCGAAATTAAAGATATTAACGATTGAAAATGTATGTTGGCAAATGTGTCTAGCTCAAACAGAAAAAGTTTTTAGAAACGTAGAGAGTAACATTTAGGTAGTATATATCTCCAACCTTTTGTTCCACTTATCATTTAGGATTTTTATATATTTTAATAATTTAATATAAATATATAAGTGAAAGTACTTCATGTATCAATAAAACAATTCAAGGTTTCATTTATTGAGATTTTAAATAACGCAGTCTTTCTTGACAAAAAAGAATAACATAGTCTTTTTTATAATACTTAAATATTTAATGAATAATACATTAATATGAATAGTGTTTTAAAACAATTTATTTAAAACAATTAAACAATTTCTTTGTCATAAATAGTTAAAAGTTGGGAAAACAATGCTTAAAAATATGTATCTTTGATTCTAAGCGAATACAGAAAATACATAAATTGAGGAATAAATAGACAGTGATTGTATCTGGCAGTTGGCACCCTCTTCTCTGTTGCACTGCGCGCTCTCTCTCTCTCTCTCTCTCTCTCTCTCTCTCTCTCTCTCGTTTATCTCTTTATTCTCTCTCTCTTTTCTTTCCATTCCCTCACTTTACACATATATTTGTGTATTTGCCTGATTAATCTTAATAGATAAACACTTGTTCATGGCTTCATCACAGGTTATTGATTCAGAAGCTTCTACAAATGGTATATGTAACATGTGTTTGTGCTTGTGTTACGTATATTGTGTGTGTATGATTTTCTTGATATGTCAGTAATTATATATGTTTCTAACACCGTGTCAAAAAAAAAAAATATATATATGTTTCTAACATAAAACATAAGTTGGTAACCGAAATATGCTAGCTGTATATATTTTTTTTATCATTTTATGTTAAATTGCAGAGTTTGTGTGTATGGAAGGGAACGTTCTACAAAAGCATGTTAGCTTCTTTGATCAGAATAAAGATGGAATTGTATATCCTTGGGAAACCTTCAAAGGTCTTCTTCTTACTTTAATGTTTTGTAGACTGTATTTATTTTTAATTTAATTGAACTTTTTGATTTAAATTTCGAGGATGAATTTGTTGACACAGGTTTTCGACAAATAGGATGTGGTCTAGCCTTGTCTTCCGTAGCTGCCGTTTTTATCAATATGGGTCTCAGTTCCAAGACTCGCCCTGTAATTTTCTGTCCCCCTCCCATTTTTCTATTTATTTTAATCTTTAAGTGTTAGAGCTTGCAGTTAGGATGTTTGCAATACGAACTATCTTAGTCTGAATCACACATGAGCATATATATTATGGTGAAATTTATTTCTCTACTAGTGAATCGAGTGAATTGTGAGCGATATTGTTGGATCCGACACGTATCATGTTTGACACTTCGAGCAGAGTCCGGTTAAAAATAATTTTAGTAAAACTTGCATATACTATATGATTTGTAAAATTGCGGAGGTTTGTAGAGTCTGTAGCCAAGATGGTATACATGTTTACACTAGTGGGTGGAGTGGTCGGAGCATTGGGGGTTGGGGTGAGAAGATTTGAGATAGTATGAATGTATGAGGCTATGAGTGCTTGAGCAGTGGAGAACTTAATACAGTAGATATTACCAAAGTCCTAACAACAGGGAATGCGTTAATTAATCATTTTTAAGTGGCATCAAAGGAAGATTGGTTTTGACTTATTATATGACTATTGTCCCTTAAATCTTACCGACATGCATCTTGGAGTTATTATCTTAATGACTTGTTAATTTTATAATCTAGAGTAAGCTTTTCAAACGCCTTTGTAATACAAATCTTTACACTATCCAGTAAGTTCATTGGATGGTGTTCCACCTGGTGGCAGAACTGAGTGAACGGAACTTGGTGTGAAGCAATAACCATATAAATATATAGCTTCGTGATCGTAGATGATGATGAATCTCAATTACAGAACTCACCCTCTAATTCCCCCAGTCCTTTCTCTTATTTACTTCTCTAATCTGCCTATTCGTACCTCTAACATACTCCAGCAAATTGGCAATGAATCGTATATTTGTATAATAAAAATTATATATTTTTATGTATGTTCTTTTTTATTGTTATTTATATTTAGCGAATCTTGAATATTTATTTAGTGAATTTTAAAGATTCGTTGAGTTTGCGCTTTGCATACTAAAATGATTTATAGAGGAACTTGACCATGTTTGGGTGTACGCAGTGTGATAGGTTAAAACTTATAAGTGACAAGATACATGGATTACCAAAAAGGGTGCAAAGATGGAGAAAAAATATAAATGAAGTATGAATAGTGGGGGGCTTGGGGATTGGCAACTTAGTACAGTAGATTGGTTCCCAACAATTTGCTGAGTGCTATATTTAATCTGATTTTGGTGGCTTCCCAGAAAGACTTTTTTTTTGACTTACTACACAATTTTTGTCTGTTAAATGTTCCTAACACATGTACCTTGTCTTCATCATTTACTTAATCAGTCCATAATTTTGGTAATCTGCAGTATCTGTTCCATGTATGTGTCCTGTAATGTAATTGTAGGATAAAACAATAATTTATTTGTATGATTAATCAAACAATGTTCTAATACTGAATTGTCCTACTATACTTATTTGATTGTGAGGCTTGAATTTTGTTTTTGGTCCAGGGGAAATTTCCTTCCCTGCTCTTCCCGATTGAGATACAGAACATCCATAAGGGAAAACATGGGAGTGACACTGATGTTTATGACCCTGAAGGAAGGTATATAGTGCTTCACACTCTTTTATTTGTCCATAAAATTGATAACACAAGTCTAAAAAACAATCCATTTAATAGTAAAAGCAACTCCAACCATTGATCTCAAATGTAATTTCGATTTATCAAATTGTAGAAATAATACAATCCATTAGATTGTAGAAGTAATGCAATTAATTAGTCTGTGCAAGTAATACCAATCCGTCCAGTCCTCTTTACATTCATATTCATAAAGTGATTCCCTTGGTCCGAATGAATTAATGACAATATGGCTATAGAATATAATTGTTCATTGCAATTGATTTCAGTTTATTACAATTGTTTCCTTGTGAACGTAATTAAATACACTAATTCTAATTGATAGAGTTCTGTAGCTACTAGTTACCGTCCTTTATAGAGTTTGGCTTAAATCAGTTACAATTTCTAATAAACATTCCTGCTAAACAAAAATAAGCCAGGTGTGTGACAAGTTCTGTTGGTGCTGTACTCAATAAATCAAGAATTGACTAAGCAAGACTTTACATGTATTACGATGTTGTAGATATGAGCATTAATCATAATATAGTAATAATGTTCATAACATCGTATTCCATGAACTTGTTTATTATAACTTTTCCAAGATGTCTTTAATCTTTTTGTTCAAATTTTAATGTGAAGGTTTGTTCCTAAAAAGTTCGAAGAGATTTTCAGTAAGCATGCGAATGCAAATAAAAGTGCCTTAACATCAGACGAGCTGATGGCAATGGTCAAAGGAAATAGGGAACCCAAGAACTACTCTGGATGGTTTGTTAATCCCCCTTCCTAAATCCTATTGTTAAATTACATACATGATTTACTTTTTCTCTGCAGAACTCTATATATGTGTGGTAAATGGATTTCAGGCTTGCTAGTTATGTCGAATGGAAGATCTTGTATGTTCTCTGCAAGGATAAGGATGGTTTATTGCATAGAGATACAATTAAAGCTGTCTACGACGGAAGCTTGTTTGAGCAGATGGCCAAGGACAAAGCCACTTCTGATGAGAAATAGTATGGTTTTACCTTTATAATCAGCGACTGAAGTATATTCTCTACATTATTGCTTAATGTACTTGTAGTATCATGTCCCTATGTCCCGGTCACTTGTGGTCATTTATTGTTTGATTCAGTTTCAAAAGAAGTATGCTATATATTATTGCTTCAAAATGAGTACTTAAGAATTGACCACAAAATTATGATGAAAGAAATGAAATCAGAGTTCCACTCTATCCTTTCTTCTCTCTTTCATACTCAGGCTTTCTACAGTAGACCCAACAAACTCCATCGACTTGTGTGTGGCACCAGAGACTGAAATTCACCAATAATTTACAAATTAAATCCTTGGCAAGCAATTTAAGTAGTCCGGCATTTCACCGTTTATAACAAATATCAAAGTTGGAGGCACGTTTGGCAAAAGTTTTCTTGTTCCCAGTACAAAACCAGCATCAGTATGACAGTATTACCTCTACCTGTCACACACTGACCGAAGTCAACCGCTGTACATCATCAGTACATGTCACATGTGTGAGAATCTCTTCCTAGCAACACCTCCCCAGGCCTGCAGTGATCTTCTTGAGCAAGAGCAAGAACCGGGCCAAACATCATGGGTCATCAAGGCATCAACATTAACCGAAAATTTTCAATGCCAGAGCTACTTGCTTGCCAAGGATTTGATTTTACAAATTATTGGTGAAATTTCAGTCTCTGGTGCATCATACAACTCTGATGGAATTTGTTGGGTCTACTGTAGAAAGCTTGAGTATGAAAGGGAGCAGAAAGGATTAGAGGGGAACTCTGATTCTATTTCATTCATGATGATTTTGCATTACACCCATACTCTGTTTATATAATAAAACTGAACCCTAACAAACTTAACAATTAACACACATAATCTCATATCTGTTACTCCTTCCTTCTTTTTGAGTTTTTTCACGCATTTCAATGTATTCGGTTGAGGTACTTATAAATATTTTTGTATAAAAATATAGGATCTATAATTTAATAAAAAAATTTATTAACAAGTATCTCAACCGAGCACATTGAAATGCGTCAGAGGATCATTCTTTTTGGGACGGAGGTAGTATATTAATTACTACTCTTTAAGTTACTCCTTCATTTTCATGTATGTATTTTAATCCAATTTATTCTCCAATATGTACTTGTATAGAAACTATGTAGTATCACACAAGTACATTCGCGAGAATGAAGGATAATTGGCAATACATCTTCAGACCCTGTTTTTAAACCAACATGTACAGAGACAAACCTAACACTGCAAGTAACAGTACTAATATATGTTTATTCAACGCTCCACTCCACATCCATAATACGTCTATTGATCCAATTGATAAATAGCTAACAGTTTTCTTAAACATGCATTTCCTCGAAGATGTCCAATGTATGACTTGTATGAAATGTTTTTGTTTCTGGTTGTTTCTTAGTTGGGCACCAATGTTTAGTTGACATAGTTTAAAGAATGTTTACATATGTAAATCACAATTTATATATGATGACCAATTGACCATGGTAAGCCGTTGTTCCACCACCACGGTCACATCTTGTGGTCAGTGGCGGAACCAGGATCGATTTGCAGGGGGCTGAAAATGTGTTGGCTCTCACGCGAAGCGCGAAAAAAAAAAAATTGTACTTCGGATCCCGCGCGAAGCGCAAAATTTTTTTTATAGTTCGAAATCATTGCTTCATCTTGACTTATATCAAAAAGAATAAGAAAAAATAATTAAAGAACTATTTTTATAAAGTGGTGAATCTCTTATTCTATGAATTTGGATGAGATTGTGTGAAGTTATTGGCTTGGTCAAGGCTTGGAATTCTAAATTTCAAAATTTAACCTAGGCTATTAAAAAATATATATAATCATTTTCAAAATTAACCCCGGACTAAAAAAAAATTTTACTTAATTTTTTCGATTCGATCCGGGCTAGCGTCCGGACTAGCCCCTAGTTCAGCCCCTGCTTGTGGTTGGTGGTTTGTGACTTTTGGTTATGTGTTTGTAATGTCATGATCAAGAACATGCTTGTATGTGTAAAAAGCAAAGCATTAACTAGAGTTCTTAATTAGCCGGGTGCGCTTTGTAAAAATCCTATCTAGGAGAACAAATGACAATGTTTTGATCATGGTGTTGATCTAGGTACAAGTTACTATTGAGCTTCCGCGATCACATCAAATCAAGAAAGAAAATACTGTATAAAGCTCAATATACAGGGTGTGTAAGACACCCTTCAATCTTGCTTCCCGTCAATTATTAATCATTTTTTGGTTTAAATGTGATGAAATTTGTTAAATTACGGGCTCTCTTAAATTTAAAGACATTTGTATACTTCTTCAAATCTTAAGAAACATAAGTCCGGACTCGGGTAGCTTGCTTCTCCACGACATTCTTCTCTGAACATCAACAATATCATGAACTACCGATTCTACATGTTGTTAAGTAACCAACTCATCTAAAATCTTAAGGTTCTATCACTCTCCCTCAATCGAAAGCTCATTTATGGATTGAAGAGTGGATTATGGACGCCCATCTTTGGAGCGTAAATTTGCCTTCATGTACATAAGGAACGTAAATTTGCCTTCGTGTACATAAGGAATTGTGAGAATATTGTGGATTCTACGTGCCTGAGTTATGATACCATGTTAAGTAACCAACTCATCTAAAACCTTAAGGTGTTAAAGAGATGTCTTATATGGATCTTATATTATACTAGTTGATAACTCGTGCGAAGCACGGGCACGGATTGAACACACGAATCGAGATAAGAAATATTAATATTAATACACTAAATAAATTTTTATAGTTATGTAGTTGCAAGAAATTGAACTCGAGGTGAAGCTAAAAAAATTTAAAGTAAATAGATCTTTATAATTATGTAGTTGTAAAGAATCGAATCCCGAATTTAGTGATAATCAAATTTGGTATTTTGATACTTTGGTACTATTATGTACTATTAAAACATGATTTTTCACATTAATAAAAAGCATAGGTTCTAACAATGTAAAATGTCACCCAATAAGGGAAAAGGTTTTTCAAAATATATTGCACCAGTCTGCACCTTCGAGATTTTGCATTAATGCATGTTGTTGAAACACTGCCGATAAGATCCTACTATATTTGAATTATATTTGACCAAGAGTAGTGCTAGGTGCACAAAAAATATGTACAAAAAATGTACAGAATAAGTTGGATTTCACTTATCAATATTTTTATTGGTTGATATTAATGTGAATGCAGAGGGTCCATTGAATTATAACCAATCAAATTGAGACGTTTACCGTTTTGTGAAACTTTATGTAACTCTAGCATTTTCCTTTGAGCAATGCTAGAGGACCAAAAAGGTCTCCTCAATTCTTCTCCAAAATGATGTGGCACAACACATGGAATGTTTTAATTGGATGATGTATGTGAATACAAGGGGGCCCATTTCATTATTATTTTCACAACCAATTAAAGTCAAACATGCATGTGGCATTTGGGAAAGTTTTTGGTAAAAAAAAATTTGGTTCATCAGCATTTTTCATTATATTTACACACAATGTCGCAATTTTCTATTTCTTCCTTCCTAATTATAATTTGACTTTGACTGTTAATAAAAAATAAGAGTAATATTTTAACTCGTAATCATTGAATGAAAATTGCATTGATATGATACCTACTAATATATAATCCTAGAAGATAACCTAATCCTAACTAAAACAATTGCATATCATGTGATCATGGTATATTCCATATATGCTAAGCAATCACCTTACTTGTTCAGCTTCAACTTGTTTCTTTTAATGCTAATTTGAGTGTTCAATTGGGATTTAGTACGTATACGGTATATCTAAACCTTTGTTTTGGTTGGCTCGGAACTCACGATATGTACATAAGCATAAACTTAAACCAAATATGTCCGAGGCATTGGTGCCAATAATTGTTTCCAAACAATGGTAGTAAGTGTTTAGGTTCTAAAAGCTATATTTACTTTCAGAAAATAAAATAATTATAGTTACGATGAAATTCGACTCGATTCTATTTGTTAACATCACAATTCACTAGACATGGGAAGACAGCGTCATTTCTGTTATACCGGTCAAGTCAAAATCTTAGATGAAGCTTTCATATTTTCTATTGCTAGTTAACCAAACTGAATTTTCAAAAAATTTATCAAAATATGATGCGTCTTCTTGTTATTAATTGATAATGATTTGAATCTCGTTTACATTTATATGAATTTCACCAATTATCGTTACCAGTGATGGAATAGATAGTACTCTGGACCAGATATGGTAATATTTTTCTATTTGGTCGAAGACTCGAAGTCATTGTTTGTAAAATGAGTACCTGCATAATTTTTATGCAACTGCAATGAAGGATCGTTTCATTAGACACTAGCAATACTTATTGAGATTAATCCTTTTTCTTTAACCAACATGAACGGAGACAAACCTACCACTGCAAGCAACACTATTATATTTGTTCATTCAACGCTCCACTCCACATTAATTCACATTACCTCTATATTTGTTCCTCATTACGTCAATATTTGATCATAATTAGTAACGGTTTGTCTTAAACATTTCCTCGAAGGTGCCCAAGGTATGACTTAAGAGAATTGTTATAGTTTCCAAACTTGTTTGTGATTTAGTTACTCTTGTTTAGTTGACATAAATTAACCAATTAACACACATAGAAATTACGAATCCAAAATAAAATGGGGTTAAGTATCACTTTGTAATAAAATGGTTATAATTTTCCAATTTATATTTCGAGTTTGACATAATTTAATTACTAGACATGTCTAGCTCACGAATTAAAAATAAAAATGTGATTAAAGATAATTTTTAGATTTTATTATAAAATCTCTCAAGTTGCTCATAATTTCAATTATATACTATCATTACAAGAAAACCAAGCTAAATATGACCACACAAACATGATCGCGTCTAAAGTCGACCGTTTTTGGTCGATCGCATTCCGCCCCGACTAAATTCGACTGCTTTAATTCGATCGCGACTAAATTCGACCGAATTTAACTGACAATTGCTGGGGTGCTGGTCTATTTTGGGTTAATAAATTCGACCTTTTTTGGTTAATTTTTTAAGTGGTTTTGGTCGAATTTAATGTGTGACAAAAAACAGTCATATTTAATTTTCAACCACAAAAGGTCAAATTCACTTTCGACCGTAAACGGTCGAATTTAAGATTTAACCACAAACAGTCGAATTTTATTTTTGACCACGCAAAGTCGAATTAAATTTCCACTAAAAAGGTCATATTTAAATTTTGACAGTAAACGATCGAATTTGTAAGTCGATTATAAACGGCCAAGTACACAAAATCAACTATAAACAGTCAAATTTGTAAATTCGACCATAAACGGATGAATTTAGTACTTTGGACGGACTTTTCAAAATTTTCAAAATGGATTACTAAATTCGACTAAAGTTAGTCTAAAAAAATCAGTCGAATTTAATTGGTCGAATATGTTCGATCGAATTTAAGCGGTCAATTTACCTAAATTCGATCGAATTACTAAATTTGACCAGCATAAATATGACCAGGCATAATTCGGTCGAATTTAGTTAAATTCGACCGAAAACGGTCGAATTTAACCATTTTTCCTGTAGTGTATAATCGACTTAAAGATTTACTTTCATGTACAATATTTAAATTTAAATATACGAAATTGTCCAACTCTTATATCTTTTTTGTGTATCTTTTGAAAGCTTACACTACAACTGACCATGGTCCATATTATAATCGAGTTTACTAACTGACCTACGTTGATTTTTTATTTTTTATAATTTCATGTACGGATTAGTTTTAGCACGTTCGTATCCACCGAAATACGTTGATTCTTTACCAAGAAAAATAAAACAAGAAGAACCTCTCAAATTTCCTCTCCAATGCAACACATATACAATAACACACTCAAGTTATAGGGCCTTCATAACACAACATGTCTATTCAACCGCTTTCTTTTTCTCTTCTAAGTGCATACTTTCTCGCACTCATTTTTTTTGCAAAACCATCAATTTCTGCCGTTGATAACTTCATCTATGGCGGTTGTTCTCAGATTAAATACGCTCCGGGAACTCCGTACGAATACAACGTAAACTCAGTACTCTCCTCCCTAGTGAACTCAGCTTCCTCCACAGGCTACAACAACTTCAAAATCTCCCTCCCTGGCTCTACAAAATCCGATATCGTTTACGGACTCTACCAATGCAGAGGTGACCTGATCAACTCAGACTGTCGAGCCTGCGTTACACAAGCGGTTAGTCGAGTAGGTGTCGTATGTCCGGGAGCATCAGGTGCTGCGTTACAGTTTGATGGTTGTTTTATTCGGTACGATAATGTTACATTTTTTGGCGTGGAGGACAAGTCTGTTTTGATGAGGAAATGTGGACAGGCGGTTGGGTATGATTCGGATGGCTTGACTCGACGCGATTCGTTGTTGGGATATTTAACGAGCGAGGGACAGTATTTTCGGGTTGGGGGATCAGGGAATGTTCAGGGTGTGGCACAGTGTGTGCAGGACTTAAGTATGAGTCAGTGTCAAGATTGTCTAGCTGAGGCAACTGGTCAGCTGAAAAGTGCTTGTGGATCAGCTGCGTGGGGAGATATGTTCTTGGGCAAGTGCTATGCCCGATATTCGGACCACGGGGATCGCTCGAGGAGTCGTGGTAAGCCGTTGTTCCACCACCACCACCACGGACTCCTCCGTGGATGGTGGTTTGTGACTTTTGGTTATGTGTTTGTTTCGTCACTATTTTAAACTCATTTCATTTTACTTGAAGAGGTAGTGTGTTGAGCTTCATTATGGACGTGACTTTGAAGTAATAGTCAATTCGGTAATTCGTTCAACTCGAAAAGATTTGCCGAATCTTTTGCTTAATACATAAATATAATGCATGCCGTGTGTAGATTTTATTAGTATATAGTTTTGTTGTGAGCTACGCATGATCTAATGTGGATCAAACCTGCGACTTAAATTTTTATTGCTAGTACAGAACATTTATAACAAGGAACAACGAATTGTTTAACGAAACTTATATTCCGGAAAAAAGTACGTATCCTTTCATAACAGCTGGGATTCGAAAATAATCAAAAGGGGGTCATAGATTTGTTTATATGCAGAAGAAGTGATCAAGTTCTCTGTGGACCTCCGTTTTCTGATTTTCGTAGAAACACTGAATTTAACCATATAAAGATCATCGTGGCATTTGGCCCCTCGTAAAAGTTGATATGTTCAATTACTAGCATACTATACGACCCGCTTTATATAAAAAGAAGGGGTTATGAAAGCTTTCATTAGTCAATTGTAGTACCTTTTGTTACCTTTAGTTTGTCTCAAAGTACCTACTTCCAATCAGCACTTTAACACTATGTAGGATCCAATGCCAATAGGCTCAATTTTTCTTTTACACCACCAAATTTCTGAGAATTGAGGATGAAATTACGGTTTAACGCTAATGTACAAACCCCAAATCAAAGCATAGCCGAACGATAACTGCAGGTCCTCGGAGGGTCCTCGTTTCTGAAATTCGAGAAATTTGAATGTAAATAAACTTGTCCTACCATGCTGAGAACATGTTTTAACTCTCCAAAAAATTTAAGGTGTTTCACAAAGTACTTGATATGCATGCTTAGCTTCCTTCACTCCAAAAACTTTTTTGCATTCACGGTTTTAAATGAATTGATAGCTTAATAATTTATATCAATAAAACACCATAAATCAATTGAGTTTTCTTTTCAATTATTACAAGGTAATCCCGTAAGATGATTATTTTTTAAGGTAATGCTATTCTATGTTGAGATGGAAGACTAATGGGAGACAGAGAATTGTACAGAAAAATCGTAAAAGGACTTTAGCATAAGATCAGTGTCCGCTACCGGCTGAAACTGCATCATGGCTAAGATGATTGATCCACATTTAGATTAATTTTCAATTTAAATTTTAGTGTCAAGAGCTTATACTATAGTTACTAGGAGTATTGCTATTGCTTAAATATAAATGTTTGCAGATTCCAGTGAAAAGAAAAAGGATGATGACATGCAAAGGACATTGGCAATTCTCATCGCAATTATAGCTATTGTAGCATTGGTGGTTGTTTGTTTCGCCAAATTTTGTCACCGCAAAGGTACACATGGCTCTTCTACAACTCTTCTTAATTTCGATTTTTATGGTACATCGGGACCTTCCATGAATCTGGTGATTCGAGATCTTACGATATTGTTATTTTGCCTGATAATTGTCACTAATCCTGACTTTATTTCAATTTGACTACATTGCAGATAATTGTGAAAAATAAAGTTGCGACCTTTTGAAGGAAATATTCTCTGAAAAATTCATCTTCCACTTGGTACAAGCTCTTTTATTTCTAATTCTTTCTGGCTTTAGAGAAGTTTGCTTTTGTATTTAGAAGACCCTCCCTCCCTCCATCTTTTAAAGTTGAGATGGAGGGAGACAGATACATTGAAGCAAGAGAAAGGAAATAGTAGGAAAAACAGATGAAAGCTTCAAAGATAGCACCCCACAAACTCTCTTTTTTCTTTCCTTTTCATCCTACAAGATGTTTGTAAATAAATAATCAAGGCCTATAATGTTCTTCTTTTGTGTAAGTGCATTCTTTATCAGACAGTACTGATAATGAGTGCCATTGTTTATTGTTTGTACATTTAGGTTGTTAATGATTTATCAAGTTGTCAACTTTTTATACTTCATGTTGTTAGAATTTTTATAATCTTAAATTCACTACTTTGCAATTCAATCTAATTAGGCTTGTTCGGCTTTTAACATAGGTGTGTAATTTTTCACTTGCAGTTGAACAGACGTGTAATCTGAACTTCGAAAGAATGCAAAGGGAAGTAATATATATATTTTTTTAAAAAAAAATTGTTAAAGTTCTCAGTTGTGATCGAGTAATGGTTAAATTTTCAATTGCTATCGAACTAATTTGGTAGCGACAATCTGTTGCTGATAATTTTTCTTGCACTGATTTTTGCATTTATTATTCAAATAAAATACATACAAAATGAGCTGAAATAAAAATGTAAACTTTGGAAATAGTTGTCTGATACTTGAGGATCCATTGTTAAGTGGACCACATAACCTTTGGATTAGCCTTGTGGAAAGTGGATTGGACCGGTATCTGGGCCTAGTCTATTTCTAACACCCAAGGAAAATGAGCTGAAATCATTTGGCAGAGAGAAAGAGCAGAAATTAGAAATGTGAACTTTGGAAACTGTTTTCTGATATTTGAGGATCCATAGTTGAGTGGACCACACAAGCTTTGAAGGATCCTGGTCCAAACAATCTCAGGATAATTTACACAATAATCGGTTTTGACTTTTGAAATTATTGGATTAAGAATTCAACGACAATAATTAAAAAAAAAAAATATTAGATTGTTTGCTATAATTTTTTGTGAATGGATTCACTGTGTGTTATAATTTTTCACGAAAAAATTGCCTATCCTCTATAGTTTTTCGTGGAGCAAAAATTTTTCATAAAAAATAACACAAATACCTTAAAAATACTGTTAATTTTTAACATTTTTTCAAAACTGGAGAAATATATCATCTCCATTACTTTAAACACTAATAAATAAACCCCATTCTTAATTGGGTTTGCTAAATTTCAAAAATTTGATTACAAACGAATGGAAATGGATGATTACCTAGTAGTAGATCACAATGAATGTTAAAACTAATATGAGTGTAGGACTCGTCTGAATCATCAAGAGTTTGCCAGAATTGGCACAAATAATTGGGGGTAAAGTATTTATCGGGGAGATAAACAAGGAGATCGCATCAATGATTTTTTTGGCCGAGCTTATTTTGGTTATTGGGCCACTTCGCAAAAATTATACTTGATAGTCAGTATATTCGCGAAAAGTTATAGCGAACAACTTTATTTTTTATTTTTTAATTTTAACCATTGAATTCTTGATCCAACATTTCGGAAGCTGATTGTTGTGCAAATGATTCGTGACAATCATCTTTGAATTAGGGACAAGTGGATTGAAACTCTTCAATGAACATTTTCTTTACGAAATGTTCGGATTCAAATTTTTAGCACTCGAGTCTCCTTTTTTTTTTTTTTTTTTTTACAGCCAACTTTGTGTTTCTCATGTTTCGACTTAAAAAATACAACCAGTTCCTACTATTTTCCTGTTCAACAGCTTTGATTGCATGCTTTTGGTGGTACTTGCCAGTTGCCTCATACAGTCATACGTGTAAAACCTAACAAAAGGAGAGCTCTATTACTTTGAAAATGTCACTCCCTAATCTTCCATATTGCCAATGATGCAACTTTATATACGCAAGCTTAGCATATCACATGCTTTACAAAGAAACTTCTTTTTCTCCTTTCGAAACAATCTTTCACATCTTGCACATAATATGTAAAGTATGAACCATGAGCCATACTCTTAGAAGTTAGTGATAAATTGATAAGTTCATCGATTAAATGACTCATGTAAAGCTCCTATACCGACAATTAAGGAGTGTCTGAGCAATAGCAAATTTGCTACTGGTGCTTGAAAATGTCAATGATTTGTTTTCTATATTTGATTTCTCATATTCCTAAACCTATATTACCATGTTCACTTCTAAAAGAAGAAATCAATATCAAGAAATAACCAGTGCTAGCAAATGAATGATCTTACTGAAATATTATTAAAAAATATTTCATTAACCTTCAGAATAGTTGTAATTTGCCACTAGAACTCGAAGGATTGAATCTTAGAACCTTGTTGTATGTATAATTATCAAACAAATTAAGGGAGCAACAAAAAAGGAAGAAATATAGTTAAGACAGATGAAATATTACATACATAAATAAAAAGAATAATCTGCACCTTGATTATCTATGTGGACGTGTTGTTCCTTCGGTTGGTGTACAGAGACAGATGGAGAAACATCAACTCATCCTCATCTTTTTTCTTGCCTTCTGTTCTGTCTCTAAAATTGTTTGATAATGATCAAAAACATTATGTGCGCCAAGTATTCTTTCCACCATACTTTTCCAACTTGGAACCTTGTATCTTTTTCCTACATACTTTTCCAACTTGTCCATGACTTCCAATCCATGTAGCTGCTCATTCATATTCAATCCAACTGTATAAATATTCCTACCTCACAAGTCATTCTATTCCACAAATATTAACTACAACTAGCTATGGCAACGCACAAACATATGAGTTTCCTCATTCTTTTTTATGCATTGTTAAGTGTTCTGTCAAGTTCAAATTTTGGTTGTGGGAGCACAGTTGGAGACTATCATAATAGAAGTTGTGTCGAAAGTGAGAAACAAGCTTTGCTTCTCTTTAAACAAAGTCTTGTTGATGACTTAAATTATTTGTCATCATGGATTGGAGATGACTGTTGTGTATGGCGTGGAATTGGTTGCAACACCAAAACCGGGCATGTCATTCAACTTATTTTTTTTTATTTTATAAAAAAAATAAAAAAAATTCTATTACAATTATAATTCTTTTATTACAATTTAATCAAAAAAATACTACGAATATGATCTACGGTAACATGCTTATCTATAACAAACGAAATACATTTTTAATGGTACTTCGGTAGAAAATTTGGTTCCACCCTAAGATTCCTCTTATAATAATAAAATACATTAAATAATAAAATTGTTAATACTATTATAATTGTAATTTTATCATAACTCTATTCAGTTCACAAATAACGTATTTATCATAGTCATGTACATTTTTACGTATATATCAGAATCATTTAGTTTTTTTTTCTCGATTTTCTTAAATAAACTTAAATAAATAATATATAAAATGACCTTTATTAATAAGCAAATTCTTTGTAAATAATTAATTTTTTACAATAAATTAATGATCAATTTAATTAAATTTTCTCGGGCCCTTATCATCTAATATCTTATTAATAAGTGAAATCCCATTTTAATGGTACTTCCTAGAATTATTGGAATTTTGATGTAATTACAATTATTTTATTATAAATTATTGAGTTGCATAAATAATGTAGTTTTTTTGTTCATTTTTTAAAGTATTTTTCAATGATAAATAAAATAATTCTTATAAAAATTTAACTCGATCAATTTTAATAAATTATCTCGACCAACACGAATTATCATATAGTATCATAAAGAATCAAAATAATATAAATATACACATACTGTATACTGTTTTGAAAAAATGTGAACTCAGAGGCCTTTTACAGTGTGACATTTAGCACATGCGAAAATTTTACTCCTCTTTTTACCAGAAGAACTTTGCCAATAAGTTAGAAAGTTAGACAGTTTGAATGTGGATAAAAATCAAATGAGTGGAAAAAATCCTAAATGCATCCAAGAACTTTCAAAACTCAAATCTAAAAGTTGCTTAGGAAACTTAAACAAATTGAGATCCTGTGATATATCATGGAATCTTTTGTGATATGAGCCATACTCTTAGAACTAAGTTAGTGATAAATTGATAGTGTTCATCGATTAACTCATGTAAAGCTCCTATACGACAATTAAGGAGTGTCCGAGCAATAGCAAATTTTTTGTTACTGGTGCTTGAAAATGTAAATAATGTGTTCTCTATCTTTCATTTCTCATATTCCTAAACCTATATTTCCATATTTACTTTTAAACGAAGAAATCGATATCAAGACATAACCGGTACTAGCACATGAATGATTTTACTGAAATCTTATTAAATAGTTGTAATTTACCACTAGAACTCGAAGGATTGAATCATAGAACCTTGTTGTATGTATAATTATCAAACAAATCAAGGGAGTAACAAAAAAGGAAGAGATATGGCTAAGACAAATGAAATATTACATACATAAATTAAAAGAATAATCTGCACCTTGATTATCTATGTGGACGTGGTGTTCCTTCGGTTGGTGTACACAGACAGATGGAGAAACATCAACTCATCCTCATCTTTTTTCTTGCCATCTGTCTCTAAAACTGTTTGATTATGATTAAAAACATTATGTGCGCCAAGTATTTTTTCCATCATACTTTTCCAACTTGGGACCTAGTATTGTTTCCAGCATATTTTTCCAACTTGTCCATGACTTCCAATCCATGTAGCTGCTCATTCATATTCAATCCAACTATATAAATATTCCTACATATGAAGCTCACAAGTCATTCTATTCCACAAATATTAACTGCGTACTAGCTATGGCAACGCATAAACATATGAGCTTCCTCATCCTTTTTTATGCATTGTTAAGTGTTCTGTCAAGTTCAAATTTTGGTTGTGGGAGCACAATTAGAGACTATCATAATAGAAGTTGTGTTGAAAGTGAGAAACAAGCTTTGCTTCTCTTTAAACAAAGTCTTGTTGATGACTTAAATTATTTGTCATCATGGATTGGAGATGACTGTTGTGTATGGCGTGGAATTGGTTGCAACACCAAAACCGGGAATGTCATTCGACTTGATGTTCGAGACGGTCTTTTAGAAGGTGATCACTTGTATCCTTCCTTGCTTAATTTGAAGTATTTGACCTACTTAGACTTGAGTAACAACAGTTTCAGCGAGATGAAAATTCCCCAATTTCTTGGGTCATTCAAAGATCTTACATATCTCAATCTTTCTTACTCCAATTTTGAAGGTTTAGTTCCCCATCATCTTGGAAACCTTTCTAAATTACAGTACCTTGATTTAAGTAATTATAATTACTATTTTAATTATTATAATTATTTAAGAATTGATAGCATGAGATGGTTATCTGGGCTTTCTATGTTGAAACACTTGCACCTCTCCTCTGTTAATCTTTCCAGGGCCACTGACTGGTTTTCTTCAATTAATATGCTTTCGAACTCAATTTCAGTACTTGGATTGTTCAGTTGTCACTTATCCAACAATATTCCACACCATCTTCCCTTGATAAACCTGACATCTCTCGTTTCACTTGATCTTGGAGACAACCAATTAAACTCTTCTTTTCCTTTATGGGTTCTCAACAACAGTGGCCTTTCACATCTCTATCTTGGGAATAACCATTTCAATGGCTCAATTCCTGATTCTATTGGAACTTTGACGTCTCTTGTAGAACTCGATCTCTCCGAGAACAATTTCAAAGGTTCGGTTCCAGAGTCTATTGGAAGGTTGAAATCTCTTTCTTCACTTGATGTTTCAAGTAATGAATTTCAAGGTCCTCTTCCAGAGTCTATGGGAAGCTTGACATCCCTCACTGTTCTTCATCTCCGTTCTAATGAATTTGAAGGTTCGATTCCTAAATGGATCGGAAATTTAACTGCTCTTTCGGGACTCCAGCTATATGGCAATAAGTTTAAAGGTTTGATCCCTGACTCCATAGGGCATTTGACATCTCTAACTTATCTTGATTTTTCAGTGAATAATTTCCAAGGTTTGATTCCCCAATCTATTGGAAATTTGACATCACTTGATGTACTCGTATTTTCCTATAATGAATTAAGTGGTCCAATTCCACATGAGATTGGCAATCTCACGGAACTTACGGACCTCACTGTGACATCAAATGAATTAACGGGTGGTCTACCAGAAGAAGTTTGCCGACTGTCAAAGTTAGAATATTTGGAAGTGGATGAAAATCAATTGAGTGGAAGTATTCCTGAATGCATCGGAGAACTATCAAATCTAAAATGGTTGTATCTTGGTTCTAATTCATGGGAGGGTTTTGTAACAGAGCGTCACTTTGTTAACCTCACCATGCTGACTGAGTTGCATATTTCTTCAAACTCTAACTTAGCGTTGAATGTTAGTAATAATTGGGTCCCTCCATTTCAGCTCCAATTTATATACTTTGACTCCCTGAAAGTGGGGCCCAAATTTCCCAGTTGGCTCTTAACACAGAGACAAATCGCTGGTATTATAATGAAAAATACGAGCATATCAGATAAGATCCCAGCAGATTGGTTTGCGAGTCTCTTATCTCAGGCCTCCACTGTTGATCTATCTAGCAATGACATTAACGTGGAACAACTATCATCAATTTCAGCAGTTCCAAATGATTTACGTAGATTAGCACTCTCAAATAACAGTTTTTCCGGTGAATTTCCATCATTTTTATGCAATAAAAATAACAGTTTTTCCTTGGTGACTTTAGTTATCTCCAGCAATAATTTTTCAGGAGAGCTCCCCCATTGCTTGGGAAACTTAACCCACTTGGAATATCTTGACGTGATGGATAACAGTTTCTCCGGTGTTATTCCAGTTTCTTTGGGTTCTCTTGTAGAACTTAGGTACTTAAACTTGAACGATAATAAGTTTCAAGGGAAACTCCCTATTTCCTTTCAAAATTTGAAAGAGCTGGTCACACTTGATGTGGGAAAGAATAATTTGATTGACATCCTTCCCCCTTGGTCTGGAGAACAATTACCTCAACTCAAGTATCTAATATTACGCTCCAACAATTTCTTTGGTGAAATTCCAACACAGCTTTGCCACTACTCATCAATTCAAATTTTAAACCTGGCAAAAAATAAAATTAGAGGAAGCATTCCTCCTTGTTTCGGCAATTTTAGTGCCATGATTAGAGGTGACAACAATGATTTGGATCCAGGCTTCGAACCGTTTTATGGAGAAATGGTAATAGATGATATAAAAGGATATGAGCTGGAATACACCACTACCCTTGGGTTTGCATATTCCATTGATTTGTCAAACAACAATATTAGTGGAGAGATTCCAGAAGAGTTGATGGATCTCCATGGTTTAAAGAGTTTGAACTTGGCGGGTAATCATCTGGCAGGAAGGATCCCTGATAAAATTGGGAATTTGAAAAGTCTTGAGTTTCTTAATCTCTCTAGAAATGAACTTTATGGTCATATTCCGAAAAGCCTATCAGATCTATACTCCTTAAGCCGGTTAGACCTCTCATTCAATGACTTATCAGGGAGAATACCCACTGGATACCAACTCCAGACCCTTGACGATCCCTCCAACTACGCCGGCAACAATCAGCTCTGTGGCCGACCTATCTTGAAGCCCTGCGTTGGTGACACAGAATCAAATGATGTTCCTGACAACAATGAAGGTGATTCATATTCAGATGATGATCGTGTGTGGTTTTATGCTGGGATAGGACCTGGTCTCTTAGTTGGTTTTTTGGGATTCTGCGCATCTCTGCATTTCATCAAGTCTTGGAGGTATTTTTACTTTCACTTGATTGATCAAGTCTTTTACAAGATAGCGGTTTCCTTTGCCTTATTGCGGAGAAAGTTCCAAAACTAACAGGTGCACTCTTCTATCTACCTCCCTCAAAACACACACACACACATACACACAGTGAAATTCTTATGGAAAGGTCTGTTGATTTTTTAATTTGTTTTGTTTTCCTATAGATTTTAGCATCCATATTTGTATAGTAACTTTCATATACGCTGATATTATTGGTATATTCTTCAAACTTCAGTGGATTCAGGTTGGTCATCAAGTGTTGCGGCAGACAGCAAAATCCCCGGAAGAAGAGGATGTTGCGAAATTCTGAAACTTCTGTGTTGTAAAAGGAATAGTATTTCCAGTTTTCTTGTGAACATCATTATGTGTCACAATATACGTTCTGTTTTTAGTTGTTATAGCCTAAAAGAAAAGGTTACAGGAGGGTTACATATCCTGTAACTTTGTCATATACAGTTTTACAATTATAATTTTGTACTTCATTTTACCGGTTGATGTTATGAAAAGTTTCAAAAAAGCAAATGTTACATATTCAAATTGCACCCCGAAGGAGCGGCTGCCGGCAGATTTGGTATGTGAGAAATTACATAACTGAGTGAGTTGATAAGCACTTTTCATAAGTAGATGGTAATGAATCGATGATCCTACTAATTAATCATCTAACATTTAAGGCTATGTTCACTTCACTTGAATGGAATGGGGGAAGAATGGAATGAAATTTATACTCTTATTTGGGGAATATTGGAAAAAATGTTTAAATTTTCATTCCTTACTTCATTCCTTTCCACACAATTTAAACTAAAGTTCTAACCCACATGTTTTGGAAGGAATGCTCCATTCCCAATCATCATCATTTTACTTGCAATTTTCATCATAAGAAATTTCTTCACCCTCATATTTGTTCATTATTTCCCCTAACATCCCTTCTTTTGTCATAAATTTTGTTTACAATTTTCATTCCATTCCTACCTCATTCCATTCTCCCCAAGTGAACACAACCTTAGGATTGTGTCTACCCCATCTTTTAATTAAATTTACTTCTGAAGATTTTATTGGTGACTATATCATTCTTATCATTGTTATTATACTCGAAACTCGTTTCTGAATTTTTCCAAATTTTCCGCTCTTCATCTTTAAGTCATCAAAAAGAATCCCGCTTGTGGTATAGGGATGAAAGGCTGCCACGCCACGCATTTGCCTCAGCAATTTAGTAACGTAATGCTTTAGCTCTGACCATAATCCCATTAGATATTATGTTTTTCTTCTTCTTTTATTTACAGTTTGTTTTGTTAATTTCCTGCTACTTGACTACTTTCCTCGAAATTCTATACACGCAGGTGCTTCATCTTCTGATTCTTTGTTTGTGCAATCTGAAGATCTACATCATAATGGATGGGAACATGCCTTGATTGCCACTCTTATAAGCAACATTTCTGCAGTTTACTACTGCTACACAAAATAATCGAAATTGTAAAAATAGACGATATAATCTAAAAGCATATAATTTAAAAAGGTTGTATTAGAATTGAATTTAAAAAAAAATTATAATCTAAAAAAGAATATTATGATCTAAAAAGAATATAATTAAAAAAGGTTATATTTAAATTGAAATTTATTTATTTATTAATATTAAAGAAAATTCGTATTTACAATTTGGGCTCTATCTTAAGATTTAGAAATTAGATTTGGATGATTTTATAGTCCACGCGAACCTCATTAAATTATCTTTAGTTTAGTGATGCTTTAATAATTATTATCCAAATGAAAACACTCAAAATCTCTAGAGAAAATACAATAACGAATTGCATTAATCCTTTTCAATGTAGAAGATCTACATTGTTAATCCTATTCAATTTAGAAAACATAATTATATATGATTCAAATCATTGACATACACTTTTTCATATTTCATTATACATACATTTTTTAGTTTACATATTAAAATATAAAATATTTTTTATGCGAGATCCAACAGTTTTCATCTATTTATTTAAGATTTAACGGTTCTTATTTATTTTATCGTAAGGCAGACTATCGATTACCAAAATTTTGAACAAAAACTCTCTTACGTTTATTATTAAAACTATATTTTATTGTTAGTGGAACTATCTTTAAATAATTTAAAAAAGGGTGTTTTGAAAATCAAAATGAAATCTAAGTAAATTTCATAAGTTGAAGGGTGGTCAACAAGTAATGCATACATTTGGACAAATCTATACTCTATATTAAAAGCAGAACCCCTTTTAATGGTATGTCATGTATACCGCGATATGTCACTAAATATTAAATTAATTTAATTAATTAAAATCATAATATTATATAATAATTTAATTAATTAAAATTATAATATTATATTAATTTAATTTAATAATGAAGTTATATACTAGAAGTCTATTAACTAAATATTGAAGTAAAAATCGAGAATATATAATAAATACAATTAATAATATAGCTACTCTTATATTACCAGAGTGAAGTTATATAAATTTAATTAATTAAAATAATAATATTAAACATTTATTTAATTTAATAGTGAACTTATATACTAGAAGTCTATTAACTAATAATCCAAATAAAAATCGAGAATATTGTATTATATACAACTTGGGGTTCTAAGATTTTATTTTATATTGATCAGGGTCAAAGTTGCCCAAAAACAAAATATATATAATTTAGAGACAATTCATATTTGATTTACAGTTATAATCATATACCAATATCAATCACAAAATCCCCCATTAACATCATAAAAATTTTCCAATAATGTTATCAACATTTTTGAAAATACTCAATTTATGGTATAAATAAAATATATGAGATTAAATGTTTAACAACAAAATATTCAAATAAAAGTAATTTCACTTGCACAACTTTAGAATTCATGTGCTTAACTTCAAAATTCGGATGCATATTTTTAAGTTCAGTTGTAGAACATTAAAATTATGGTATAAATATAATATGAGATGATAATGTTCATCAGCAGAATATTGTTAAAAAGTTAGTTCACTTGTAGAATTTTGTAAAAAAAAACAAGTTCAGTTGTAATACTTTTAACCTCATGTGCACAACTTTGAAATCCAGTGGCAAAATATTGTAATTTTACTAGAAACAAAATAGCTTCCCTATTATTTTGGGGATTTTTTTTTGTAAAATAAGTTTAATAAATAAATTAAAAATTTTGAAGGAAGAAGATTGGAAAAATGAAAAAAATTAGCCAAAAGTTATGTGAGATCAAAAATATTAATAAAAATAAAAGATTTTAATAAATGAGCCATTAATTAAATTTCCTCATTTCAATTAAGTGAATAATAGTGTAGTTTTTATTTCCAACAATATTCTTACAAAAATTATTTAAAAATGAACTGAATATAGCCAATTGATTTAAAAGTAATATAATGACTAATAATGATTTTTCAGTTCTATTTTAGTGTTTGGTTCACTTTTGATCCAGACCCTATAAATATTATTGATAATTAAATTATGGATAACAGAAACATGATTTTTTTTTTAAAATGTTAGTATCAAAGTAAGTAAATGTCATCAAATTATTTAATTAAATAATATGATAAACTATTTATTTAAAAAAATAAAAATTAGAAATTTAAGATATTTGATCACGATCCGTGCTTCGCATGGGTTATCGGCTAGTATAACCTTATTCTTGATTAGCAAAAAAATAAAATATAACCTTCTATGCTACAAATATAGTTTTTACCATAATAATAACAATAAAGGTCTTTCTAGTATGTGTTCATGTACACATTCTAATAATTATTTTTTTGGGATATTTATAAAAATACCTAATTTTTTGAAATTTTCAAAAATACTATGAAATTACAAATGAGATCGCAGGTGAAAATTGGTTACAAATATTGCAAATAGGGTTGCAAATCAGATTGCAAATGTTGCTACCGTATTTTTAAAAAAAAATTTGCAACTTCGGTATTTTTGAAAAAACCCTAATCTTTTTATGAGTTGATTAATTTTAAGGGAATTTACCAAAAATACTACATTTGAAGTTTCTATTTGCAAAAATACCATCTTCTTTAATTAATTGCAATTTTACTACATTAAGTTTCAAAATTGTAAAAAATACTACCAATTAGGTCAACCCCTCCCGTCTTTGACCCAGCCGACTTCAACAATTTCAACACTTACTTTTTTTCTTTTTTTAAGGTGGGGTGATATTTTGGTTGCAACCGAATGCAACCACATTCAACCACATTCAATTCTTTTTTTTAAGGTGGGGTGATATTTTGGTTCCAACTGTATGCAACCACATGCAACCACATTCAACTCTTTTTTTTTTAAAGTTGGGAGATTTTGGTGGATTTGGGTTGCATGGCCCCGCCAGGGGCAACTTTTTTTTTAAGGTGGTGAGATTTTGGTGGATTTGTGTTGCAAGGCCCCGCCAGGGGCAACATTCCACATTCAACTGATTTCATGTGGTTGAAATATATATATATATATATATATATATATATATAGTCCAAAAAAGAGGTCGAAAATGACAACTGAAAAATGGAACTTGAAATCAGAAATTTAGTTGCATGTGATTGCATTCAGTTGAATGTGGTTGCATTCAGTTGAATATGCCCCTGCGGGGCCTTGGAACCCAAAATCAACCCACCTTAAAAAAAAGTTGCATGTGGTTGCATTCAATTACTGATTTTAAGTTCCATTTTTCAGTTGTCATTTTCGACCTCTTTTTTGGACTATATATATATATATATATATATATATATATATATATATATATATATATATATATATATATATATATAGTCTATAGTCCAAAAAAGAGGTCGAAAATGACAACTGAAAAATAGAACTTGAAATCAGAAATTTAGTTGCATGTGGTTGCATTCAGTTGAATGTGGTTGCATTTAGTTGAATATGCCCTTGCGGGGCCTTGGAACCCAAATAGCACCCACCTTAAAAAAAAAGGGGGAGTTGAATGTGGTTGAACGGTTGGGCAGGCTAGGCAGCTGGGCAGGGTTGGCCTAAAAGGTAGTATTTTTGCAATTTTGAAACTTAGGTTAGTAAAATTGTAAATAGCTTTTCTTAACAAAAGTAAAATTGCAAAAATTTACTTTTTTATATATATTTATGAAAAAAGCCCTAATTTTAATTGGATGGATTTTTTGTGCATATAAAGGGCCATTATTAATAAAAATAAAATTAATTAAAAAATACCAAGTAAGCTACTAAGCTCTTATTATGTGCATATCTATACATCTATATCTATACGTACATACATCTATATAAAGGAAAATCTCGGGAGGCTGACGTGGCTTCTCCAGAATCTGAGTCCAGATCCTCTATCCCCTTCTCCATGCCCCCTTCTGTGTCCCCTATATTAAAAATTGCCCATGGCGGGGCCCTTTTTAAGAAAAAATATTTTTATTTCCATTTTTCTTAAAATGGGCCCCGCCAGGGGCACCCTTTTTGTACAGGAGACACAGAAGGAGGCATGAAGAAGAGGACAGAGGATCCTCACTCCCAGAATCTCCCCTTCTCTGTTTCTATTTTCTCTAATTTCCTACAATTTCCCCCATTTCTATGACAATTATTCATTCATATCTATCTATAATAATTCGCTTGTGGAGTAAATTTTATGAAAAGAATCCGGACAGTCTCACCGGTTACACAATTTGGTAATGAAAAACCCTTTAGCTGCTGGGAGCGGAAAACCCTTTGGCTGCTCATCTATACATCTCTACTCACCTATACATCTATATAAATATTCACCCCCCAATGACAATGCTCAAGTTGATATTTTTACCCCATACATATGTGTAGATTTTGTTGTTCATGTTTATTGTTTGTTCTAGCTATATATGAGTTCATTTCCGAAATTTTGGTTAATTGGTTTAATGATTCATGTCAATTTTGGTATTCGCGTGTTTACATGGTGGTTAGAGCTTTCCTCGTAATATAGGCTGCTTAGGCCTGCCAAATTGGGAATTTTGATTGATTAGTTTGTTATTTTTTATCTATTTTGATGGTTATTCATTGAAAATTGTGCTTATCTTAGCGAAAGAAGGTGCTAAGAAAAGAAAATTGTATTTTGGACATCCACCTTTTGCCAATCACATACCTCATTTGTATTTTATTCAATGATTTGGTTAGTGTTTGAGATTGTTTATTTAAGTAAGACATGAAACAGTCTAATTTTCCGGAGCTGGTAATCATATTTGTGGGGAATTCAGCTGAATAGCAGACATATGTTTAAAGGATTTGAAAATATAGGCAAAATTTTAGAAGTGCAGCTCGATCACATGTTTGATAGATATATTAAGTGACATGCAATTTAAGACCATGGATATATATTGTGACAATCCGAATTTTCAAAATAAATTATTATTATTATTATTATTATTTAATTATGTTAATTAGTATTTAAAGGATGGAATTGGATTTGAGAGTATCGTTGTGGAGTTCAACGATATTTAGTATCGAGTTTATATGAGTATATTTGGATTTATGTGTGCCAAGGTGTGCCCCAATTTTATTATGTGTATATTAGTG
This sequence comes from Saposhnikovia divaricata, assembly GCA_036435485.1. Classification (NCBI taxonomy): domain Eukaryota; kingdom Viridiplantae; phylum Streptophyta; class Magnoliopsida; order Apiales; family Apiaceae; genus Saposhnikovia; species Saposhnikovia divaricata. The sequence continues at coordinate 62,081,215 of CM071594.1, forward strand.
ATTTAAAAATATTTAAATCAAGTATTATTGATCTTCAAAAATCTTTATTAAATTATTAGAGTTGGATAAAATCACGAAATCTTTTGTGATATTATCTTTATGATATTATTTAGTTTTTAAAATTTATTGGAGAATTATTTTGGGTGTTTAAGTATTTTAGAATGATTTTAAGAGCTTTATTGTATTTAAAGGATCAAAACTTTGAAAATTCGTATTTAATTCAATTTTGACCCTAAAAATATTTTAAAAATATGTGGGTGTTCATAATTTTACACTCTTTGTTTTAAAAATGAAAATCTTAATTTTCCACCAATTTTCTATTGGATTTCAATTTTTAAAAGTGTGTAGTATTTAATTGTTTTACTTTTAAATTGGATTGGGCCCAAGGCCCATTAGGTTTCTAATCACTAACACAGCTCATAGACATTCCTCAGTACATCACAGCAGCCGCACAAAACACAATCGGGGAGAGAGAAATCAAATAAAGAGAGAAAGAGGAGAAGAAAAGGAGAGAAAAGAGAAGAGAGATTGGGGTTATACATACATATATATATACATACTTATACAGATATATACATGGGTGTGTGTATCGTGTGTGTGTGTGTATAGTCGCGTGTGTGTGTTGTAGAGGAGCAGCCGCGCGGGAAGATGGAAGCAGGGAGGTCGCTGGTGCCGGCGCCGCCGCGACTGGTGGCCGGCGGGGGTGACTCCGGCGAAGCCACGTGGTGGCGCGTCTGGGCAGCTGGAGAGAGAGAGAGAGAGAGAGAGAGAGAGAGAGAGAGAGAGAGAGAGAGAGAGGGAGAGAGAGAGAGAGGAGAGAGATTGTTTGGGGAGCTTGAAAATCGAAGAGGTATAATTCGTTTCGTGTTTTAATTATGTAATCTTCGTATTAAATTCGTAGTAAATTTGAGTTTGATTATGTAATTGTTGTGATTGAATTAGTTTAATTGTGAGATTATCGTTGTAATTGTATTGATTTAAATTGCGAGTTAATTAATAATTTCGTAATTAGATTAATGTGGTAAGTTAAGAATATTAGTTGAATTCGGTATTTAATTCGGAGGAGTATAATTGCTATTTATAATTGTGGTGATTTAATTGGAGATAAATTGTGAGTTTAATGTGTTAATTGTAGTAGTTTAATTATTAAATTAGTATTGTTGCAATTTAATTAGTTGTAGAATTGCGAGTATTGTTTAATTGTCGAAATTGTAATTAGATATAAATTGTGAGTTAATTGTTAATTTTTACAAGTAGATTAATATTTTAAATTATGGATATTGTTTAATTTCCATAAGTTAATTTGGAGAGTTAAGTTGCTAATTATAATTGTGGAGGACTAATTGCAAGTCCGAGTAAATGTTAAGTGCTAATTGCTAATTGTTAGTTTTCAATTGTAATTGTTAACTGTAAATGCTATATGCTAAATGTTATAAATCGAGTCATAGTATTCGTTGAATATATAATTGTCAACTGCTTGGTGTGATTTGTAAGTGGTTGGTTAATAGTCAGTTATTAGTAACAAGTACTTGGTGTTGGATTATATATGGTTAAATGGTTATCGGTCATGTATATCGGTTTTACTTATGTAAGTCGAATTATGGATATTGGTGGATTGGTAATGTTGGTATTATTTGTGGAGTAATATGAGTTGACTAAATGGTAAGTATGGGAATACGTGATACATGTTAAATGTTAGAATTTTATAATAATTAGAATTGTGCTAGGGGTTATGAGAAGATCACAAGTTTTTAAATGTCAATATTTAAAGATTTGTGTAATTCTTTTCGACTAATCCCTAGGGCTTACGAATATCCATGATTAACTATCACGGGTATAATTCATATACTTATGTGGTGTGATCATCGATATAGCGTAAGTAATAGTTAGTGCTAGGGGTTGTTCCCTAGGGCTTACGAACATCAATAATTGGTTGTCACGTGTATCATTAAAATGCGTGAGAAATACGATCATTGGTGTAGCGTAAGTAGTAGTGTTAATCATTATGTGCTATGTGCCGCATGTCAGGGCGGATACTTTCTTATGTGTTTATTTTATGTTGCTGCAAGTTGAGGCAGCTTATTTTTTTTTTGCTAAAACAGGGTTGTATTGTAATTGAGGGGCTGTGCCCATAGTCCGATAAACGAATAGGTCATGCTGAAATTTTCTGAAAATCTCCTGCATTTAAATTTATTTAACTTATTTGACTTTAATGGTCTAAAGGCATGTTTTGGGGTGCTAAATGTTTATGTATATGTGTGTAGGAATTCATTTCGAGGATTAATTGTGTCTTGGGGTTTAATTTGTCTATTTATGTATTAATTTGAGGATAATGGTTGTCTTGAGAATTTATGTGCTCTGTTGAAGATTAATTGTGGTTTGAGGATTATCTATTAATTATTTTGGGTCATAGAATGTCAATGGCATTATAGTTGTATATGTTAAGTGGGGTTGATTAAGTGTTATAATTGTTTGAGGTGATTAACACCAGGAATGTCCACTTTATAAAGGGGACCCTTCCATTTTGTTTTCTTTACTAAATGTGTTATGTGTACTAAGTGATAATAGAATAGTCAACTATAGGGAGGACACCTATAGTTTGACTTTATATGATTTAGTGACAATTCCAAGTTGTGTTTACTCGAGATACGAGGTAGGACTGACACGTACTCGTAACTATTTCAGTACCATTAGGGTATAATCAAGTTGGAACGACGTGCATCAAAGAGGAAAGATCGAGGCTTCGTATGAAGAAAGGCAAGTTACCTCCATGGAATCGCTTGGACAAGGTGTGAAGGATTTATTCGCGGTTTTCTGCTTTATGCTCAGGACCAGAGGCAAGTTTATCTATGCATACTCTATCGTTCAGAGTATTCGTATTTTGAAATATATGAAATGTGCGAACTAGATTTAAATCCATAATTGCAAATTATTTACTTTATGCTCTATTGTTCAGAGTATATTTTATATCGAAAGTATGATGCATGTATTGCAAGTTACAAACCCGTACTCCATCGTTTGGAGTATTTATATTGTTATCTATATATAGCATGCTGATTAAGTTTCCGATATTCAAAAGCAAATATTCTTTCTAGTGGTTTATACCAGATTTTATCCATGCAATTTACATGCATATATATTATTGTCGAGCTATTATTACACGAGATGTTTGCAATTTATTTTATAAGTTGGTTTATACTGTTGAGACGTTTATCGAAATACTTCATTTGTATTCGTGGAAGAGATGATAAAGATATATTTAATAATATTTTCATACTACAGAATATTTATATTTAAAGGTGGGATTATATATATATATATATATATATATATATATATAAAGTAAGTTGTGATTATTGCTTCTAAAAGCAAAAGTGACCGGAGTAACGCACCGGCCCAAACTGTTGCATATAAAGGGTGAAGGGCCGAGAAAGACGGCTCATCCTTCTGAGAAGTTTTATTTGGGTGGTTCGAGACGTCGACCATCCTTTCTATCGATAGAAAATGAGATGTGGCAATGGACTGATCATCCATTACTTGAGAAGGCGTTTCGAGAAGAGGTCCAATCTTAGATACCTTAGACTGTTAGCGGATGCCTTTGTGGTTCTGTTAATAGTAGAGGGTGTTGATCCGAGAAGTTATTAAATTATATTCGAGCAGTATTTTGAGAAGTTATTGATTTATCTTTGAGCAGTATTTTGAGAAGTTATTGAGTTATCTTTGAGCAGTATTTTGAGAAGTTATTGATTTATTTTCGAGTAGTATTTTGAGAAGTTATTGAGATTTACTGGAGTAGTATTTCGAGATTTATAAGAATTTCTGAGTTGATCTCTTTTCAAAAGTAATTATATTTATAAGTCGTATGGAGTAGTAAAAATATATTTTGAGTGAGTTGTGGTAGTATTTTAGTATACTCTATTATATACTTGCTGAGCGCCTCTTTCGCTCATTCTTGCTTTTGTTTAAATCTTATTTTACAGAGATAGATAGTGAATGCAGTTGACTTAGTTTAGCTCGAAGCAGGGCAAGTCATGGATCAAGTTGATGTTCGGCTCAGAGTGATTCTGTATTTTGAGTTTGTCTACCAGAGGTTTAGTTAGACTGGTATGGTATTCATATTCCTGAGTTGTAATATTTGTTGTATTAGAATATTGTGGTTGTTGTATACCTTATGTCAAGGTGATACTAACAACATAAGACTGTATAAGAGATTGTTGTACCAAGAGTTGTAAGTTAATTAAAGTAGTTATTATAAGTGTTTTCGGATTTCTTGTTTCCAAGTCTATAACCTGAAAAGATTCTTGGTAGTTAGGGGTCGGATGTCATGTTTTAGTTTCTTTATTGGCAGTTGATTGTTTGGTTGTTAAGGTTTTTCCGCTGTAGCGACCCATATCCCTGTCCCCGGATTTGGGGGCGTTACATATATATTCTTGATATGGCTCGGATCACCCCAGACTTTAATTGGCTTTTGGGTGTTTCTCTTTTTTTTTTTCTTTTTTTTTGTTAGGTTTGGGTGTTTCTCTTTAATTGGCTTTTGGGTGTTTCTCTTTTTTGGTTCTATCACAGCAGAACAGAACAGCTGTTTCAATCTCTCGGTGTGACATGCAAATTGTTGTCAAGCGACTCAATCTGTTTCGGCTTGGACCATTTACTTCTGTATGGTAAAGAGTTGTACTTAAACTTAAAGTTAGAAACACTGAAATAGATGATCCTTGCAGTTTTGTCGTATTGATTTACAACATCTGATTTTACTATTCCAGTCATTTAAGGTATTTGTACTACATTCAATGTAATGCTTATTCTTAACAAAAAGAACTTAATCACATATTGTTAAAGAATAATATTTTAAAGAATAATGACATAAATCTATTAGTAATTATAACGTTGCTGGCGGCTACATTCGTATACAAATTTGAGTTCTGTATGCCCGTACTTTATTCACAATATAAGCTATAGATTTCTTACAAATTTAACCTTATATGCTTAGACCAAAGCATTGGCGGTTTTGGGTTCCAGGAAAGGATGTGTTGTGGAATAAAAACTAGGTTACGATTTGTAATTAATGCTAGGGTGGTTGAGCTTTGAGCTTTAATGGCTGTTTTCGTGTTACGAGACTGATCGGTCCTCACAGAGTGCCTACGTATCTCGTTATTGAGAATCAAGCCAGGACGTAGTTCTAGGTGATGGTGCCCTCGAGGCTATGGCGGCGAGAGCTCACCTAGGACGCAGTGGCTTGTATGTCCTTATTCGAGGATTAGGCCAAAAACGTAAGTGACGTATTGAGCTCTGCCCAAAAACGTAACTCTGAGATGAGGGGTTAGACCCTTTATATAGGCTGAGAAGCCCTAGAATTATGGTAGGAGTCAGAGACTTGGTGGACAAGTCTTCCTTGAGGAAGGTTCTAGATCTCTTCCTTATAGGAATCAGTTTCCATGTTGAAATATGTATCTTGGAGGCTAAGTCAGGCAAGAGTAATATCCTTGTTTGACTCTTATTTGCTGAGCTGTTTATTACCCTTAATATTAATTACGAAATTAATATTATAAATAGGGTTTGGGCCCATCTGGTGGGCCCCACGTTTTGACCATTCCGGATCTAATTAATGCCACATTAAATGTGTCTTTAGGGCTTACTTTTAGCCCATATCATTTGCCCCCCAACTTCTAGGAAAACTGATCAGGTTTTCCTTGAAGTTTTAACGGTCCTTTCCAAGACTCGGGTCAGGGTTCATCTTTATACACTAGTGTTTCACGAGTATTGTCTTTATGTAAAGCGTGGAGCGACCGACGCATTTACGATAATGTTAATTCGATGCTAATCGGCACTAATCAGCCTTAACGACATTTAAACAATGTTTAAACGACGTTGAACGGCATAAAACGGCGCTAAACGGTACTAACTAGCCTTAAACGACACTTAAACAACGTTTAAGTGACGCCAACCGGCATTAAACGACACTGAATGGTGCTAGAAGACACTGTCGGTGCTAATGACATTACTGGTGATATCGGCACTAACGGTGCTTATCGGTACTTATTCGGTGCTTATCGGCACTAACGGTGCTATCGGCATTAACGGTGCTAATCGGCACTTAATCGGTGCTTATTGGCACTGACGGTGCTATCGGCACTAACGGTGCTAATCGGCACTTAATCGGTGCTTATCGGCACGAACGGTGCTATCGGTACTAACGGTGCTAATCGACACTTAATCGGTGCTTATCGGCACTAACGGTGCTATCGGCACTAACGGTGCTAATCGGCACTTAATCGGTGCTTATCGGCACTAACGGTGCTATCGGCACTAACGGTGCTAATCGGAGGAGATTCGGGACAACTGCAGCCTCTTCCGGGCAGCTAGTCAGCCGACAAGGGTCCTGGCCAGCTGCCAGGTGCTCCTGGTCGGCTACCAAGAGATCCTGGTCGGCTGCCAAGAGATCCTGGTCGGCTGCCAAGAGATCCTGGTCGGCCAGACCCCCTCTGTGGCACCTGGTAGGCTGCCAGGAGATCCTGGTTGCCTGCCAGGTGCTTCTGGTTGCCTGCCAGGTGCTTCTTGATCGCCGGCAGATTGACGGGAGATCCAGGTTGACTTTAATGATTTCACATGATGCTTAAACGACGTTTCAATGTTTGTGTAAACGACGTTAAATGACATAAAACGGCACTATATGGTGCTAATTCGAAGGTTGATGTTTGTCACGGAAAGTGAGAAACCTTCAATAGAACCATCAAACGATCCAACCAACCGAAGGGAGGTGCCAAGATGGGTGTCAGGGAGTCAACTGGAGCCCCTCCGTGGCACCTGGTTGGCTGCCAGGTGCTCCTGGTCGGCTGCCAGGTGCTCCTGGTCGGCTGCCAAGTGATCCTGGTCGGCTACCAGGAGATCCTGGTCGGCCAGGGGGTGCTCCTTGTCAGCTGGAACCTTCCAAGGTTGTAGAAAACTCTGTGACCTTCGCGTGGGCTGTAAGATCGCCCAAATCTGATACCCGGAGCTCAAGATATGGCCCAAACAGCGTGAGGTCGGCTGACAAGAGAGCTTCTGGTCGGCCAGACCCCTTCCTGGGCAGCTGGTTGGCTGCTAGGAGCTCCTGGTCGGCTGGGGACCTTCCAAGGTTGTAGAAAACTCCATGACCTTCGCGTGGACTTTAAGATCGCCCAAATCTGATACCCGGAGCTCAAGATATGCCCCAAACAGCGTGAGGTCGGTTGACAAGAGAGCTTCTGGTCGGCCAGACCCCCTCTGTGGCACCTGGTCGGCTGCCAGGAGATCCTAGTCGGCTGGGGACCTTTCAAGGTTGTAGAAAACTACATGACCTTCGCGTGGACTGTAAGATCGCCCAAATCTGATACCCGGAGCTCAAGATATGGCCCAAACAGCGTGAGGTCAGCTGACAAGAGAGCTTCTGGTCGGCCAGACCCCCTCTGTGGCACCTGGTCGGCTGCCAGGAGATCCTAGTCGGCTGGGGACCTTCCAAGGTTGTAGAAAACTCCATGAACTTCGCGTGGACTGTAAGATCGCCCAAATCTGATACCCGGAGCTCAAGATATGGCCCAAACAGCGCGAGGACCTCTCTTCGTGGCACCAGGTCGGCTGGAGGATGCTCCACGTCGCCTAGGGATCCTCCAGGTCGGCCAGACCTCCTCCGTGGCACCTGGTCGGCTGCCAGGTGCTCCTGGTTGCCTGCTAGGTGCTCCTGGTCGGCTGCCAGGTGCTCCTGGTTGCCTGGGAGTGCTTAAACGACGTTTCAATCTATGTTAAACGACGTTGAATGGCATAAGACGGCACTACACGGTGCTAATCGATGCTTGAACGACGTTTCAATCTACGTTAAACGACGTTGAATGGCATAAGACAGCACTACACGGTGCTAATCGATGCTTGAACGACGTTTAGTTGGAGGTCGATGTTCGTTCCGGAAAGTGAGAAACCTTCAACAGAACCATCAAACGATCCAACCAACTGACGGTAGGTGCCAAGATGGGTACCGGGAAGTCAGCTGGAGCCTCTCCGTGGCTCTTGGTCGGCTGCCAGGTGCTCCTGGTCGGCCGCCGGGAGATCCTGGTCGGCTGCCAGGAGATCCTGGTCGGCCAGACCCTCTCTGTGGCACCTGGTCGGCTGCCAGGAGATCCTGGTTGCCTGCCAGGTGCTCCTTGTTCGCTTGCCAGGTGCTCCAAGTTGCCTGGAAGTGTTTAAACGACGTTTTAATCTATGTTAAACGACGTTGAATGGCATTTGACGGCACTACACGGTGCTAATCGATGCTTGAACGGCGTTTAGTTGGAGGTCGATGTTCGTTCCGGAAAGTGAGAAACCTTCAACAAAACCATCAAACGATCCAACCAACTGACGGGAGGTGCCAGGAGGTCGGTTAAAGCCCCTCCGTGGCACCTGGTCGGCTGCCAGGAGATCCTGGTCGGCCAGACCTTCTCCATGGCACCTGGTCGGCTGCCAGGAGATCCTGGTCGGCCAGACCTTCTTCATGGCACCTGGTCGGCTGCCAGGAGATCCTGGTTGCCTGCCAGGTGCTCCAGGTTGGCTGACAGGTGCTCCATGGTCACTTTGTCGTGCCTCTCAGAGCTTTTCGCAATGCCTGGAGTCTCGTTCTTGAATCACGTCCTTGATATTTGTATGTTGTATACATCCTTTCAAGGCATAATTAATCTCTCTTTCTTGTTCTAAGATGTGGAGCTTGTGATGAAGCTTTTAGTTCTTGCCCCCCTTGTTTCATATGGTGGAGGTCTTGCTTCTCGTTTGATCGTTCAAGAAGTTTCTTTTCCATTGAGCACTTGACTTCAAGTCTGGTTTGCATTGTTATCTGGTTGTCAACCCTTTATCTTGATTCTAGGTTTCCAACCTTCCTTTGGTTTGAATTCGATTGACGGCTCTTGATTCAAGTCCTTAAACTCAAACGACGAACTCGATTGGAGGCAGACAACCTTTTTGGCCATCTCGATTGGAGACAGACAGCCATTTTGGCCATCAAGGCTAAACATTTGTATCGGAATTCGAGATTCCAGATTAAGTAAGGAATGACAAAGGACCTCTTATCTCAACATTCTCACTAACAGTTTCTGTGCCTTCAAGGCATTATCAAGGGGACAACCAGTCTTAAGATGAGCTTTGAGAGGGTCTATCCTTTAGCTTACATCAATTGGTGCTACCAATTTCGAATCGATGGTGGGGTCTTCAGGACCTGGAAGTAAAAACTCTCCGCATAATTTTCTATCTCAGAAGAGGCGAACTTAAATGGGGCAGCAGCCTTAATGTTCTCATTTCTTGGAATGCATTCCTCATAGCGCTCATCATATTGAGTCATAACAGCCTTCACAACTCTCAAATACTTTGTCATAGTTTCATCCTTAGCTTCAAATTCACTTGCGAGACTACCAGTCTTGAATCTCTAAAAACTTTGAGGTTCTTGACCCTCGGTATTCTGGCCAAGCCCAATCTGGCTATCAAGGCTTCATATTCAGCTTCATTGTTGGTAGTAGGAAAATCTAACTTCAAAGCATACTCAACTGTGAACCCATCGGGGCTTTGCAACACTAAGCCCGCGCCACTAGATTTTGTTTTTGATGCTCCATCAAAATAGAGCACCCAATATTCCTTTTGATCAGATACAAGTTCTTCATCTTTATCTCCACTTTCAGGGGTGGTTACCGTCTCCTGCCCCCCGACTTCTTGGTTGGTAATGGTACATTCAACCACGAAGTCAGCCAATGCCTGAGCCTTGATGGCCGTTCGAGGCTTATACGTGATGTCAAACTCTCCAAGTTCGATTGCCCACTTAATCAATCTTAGGATTGCTTTCGGGTTGTGCAATATGTTCCTCAATTGCTGGTCCGTCGGGACTTCAATTTTATGTGACTGAAAGTACGATCGTAGTTTCCTTGAAGCTGTTATCAATGCCAAAGCAAATTTCTCGATGGATGAGTAATTTAACTCGGCTCCGTGGAGCACCTTGCTTACATAGTAGATGGGCCTCTGAACCTTGTTCTCTTCTTTAATGAGGACGATACTCAATGATTGTTCAGACACTGCTAGATACAGATAAAGAGTCTCTCCGGGACTTGGCGTGGCCAACAACGGGGCTTCGGCCATGTACTTCTTCAACTATTTAAAGGCCTCTTGGCTTTTATTAGTCCATTCAAAATTTTTCACCTTCTTCAATGCTTGAAAGAAAGGCAAGCACTTATCACCAGACTTGGAGATGAATCTCCCTAGAGCGGCCACTCTGCCGGTTAACTTCTGTACGTCCCTCACAGAACGGGGTGGTTCCATGTCTAAGATTGCTTTGATCTTGTCGGGATTGGCCTCTATGCCTCTTTTCGAAACCATCAAACCCAAGAACTTTCTAGACCCAACGCCAAAAGCACACTTGGCTGGATTCAACATCATCTTGTGGTGCCTCAGCACTTCGAATGCCTCTCTGAGGTGCTTAATGTGATCTGCCTTGAGTAGGATCTTGACTAACATGTCATCAACATAGACCTCCATGGTTTTTCCAATCAGATGGGCGAATATCTTATTCACCAATCGTTGGTAAGTAGCTCCTGCATTCTTTAGACCAAAAGCCATAACAATATAGTAGAAAACACCAAAGTCAGTTATGAAAGATACCTTAGGGATGTCATCCTCGTGCATCTTAATCTGATTGTAGCCGTTGAACCCATCCATGAAGCTCAACATCTCATGTCCAGCTGTGGCGTCTATCAACATGTCTATCATTGGCAGGGGAAAACAATCCTTTGGACATGCATCATTCAAATCAGTGAAGTTTATACACATCCTCCACTTTCCATTCGCTTTCTTGACCATCACCGGGTTAGCTAACCATTCGGGAAATTGAAGCTCTTCAACAAACCCAGCCTCTAAGAGCTTGTCAACCTTTGGATCTTAATTGGAGGTTCATGACCCCCCCCTCAAGTTTGGCCTTCATAACTAACCTTGGCCTTTATGGCTAACAGCTTCTGTTTTTCAACCTAGGATTTGGGGTTGATTCCTCGATATAGATTTCGATAAATGCAATCCCGTTGGCTTCTTGCCTTTTAAACTTCTGAGACGAGAGCTTGCTTGAACTTCTTAATCCTTGCTTAAGGTTATCTATTGGCCTTCATCCTTGGATCCTTAATCCAGGTCCTTAATAAGTATTGAAGAATAGCTAGTCCTTAACATCCTCGGCCTTTCATGGCTTTGACCCTTCGGGATCTTCACCTATGCATTTGTTTGTTTTCCATTCGTTATTCTTTTATTTTCGGTACTCGTTCATCCTTGACTTGCACTCATCGGGTGATAGAGTACTATTGTCCTACTCTGAGCAACATGCTCTGCAATGGTTTCAATGAACCTTATTTCTGCTTCTACTAGATGAAGCTAAGTCCTACTAGGATAACTTGAGCCCATCGGGGCATTGCAAGACTAGGCCTGCATCACTTGATTTTGTTTTTGATGCTCCATCAAAATAGAACGTCCACCATTCCTTCTGGTATCATCATTCTTATTCTGAAGTTCACTTCCTGCTTGGGGTACTACCTCCTACCCCCCGACTTCTTGGTTGCCAATGGTACATTCAACCACGAAGTCAGTTAACGCCTTAGCCTCAATGGCTGTCCAAGGCTTCTGTGTGATGTCCACTGCTGGTTTTTTTGTGTTCCTTTCTCCTGCGGACATCCATGTCTTCAATTGGAAGGACTTGCCCCCCGACTCTATTAGGCCTTAACGAGGCTACATAACAGCTTCGTGCCATCTTTTGATCGCCTTTATGTTCTCCAACACCATTCCGGGTTGGGAACTTGATCTTCATATGATAAGTTGAGGCAACAGCCTTGAATGCATGAAGTCCAGTCCTTCCAAGGATAGCGTTGTACGTTGAAACCGCCTTGATTACCAGGAAGTTCAACATCTGAGTGGCCTTCTTGGGCTCCTGTCCAATAGTCACGGGCAATTGAATAGTCCCTTCAACTTTAGATCCTACTCCATTAAATCCATATATAGGCATGTTATTGGGGGTCAATTGAAAATCATTGTACCCCATCTTCATAAATGTATCATGAAATAGAATGTCAACGGAAGCTCCATTGTCCGTCAAGACTCGCTTCACTTTCGAGTTCCCAATCACAGGGGTTATGACCAACGGGTCGTCATGGGGAAACTTCACCCCTTCGAGGTCTTAGTCATCGAAACCAATTGCTATCTCAGTCCTGGCACGCTTCGGGGCTTCTCCCACGATGTGCATCACTTCTCTGGCATACGCCTTTCGAGAGTTTCGGGTTGTACCGGCCGCTGTCGGGCCTCCCCAAATCATGTTAATAACTGGCCCTCAGGGCTGTGGGTTACGATCCCGACCTCGAACATCATCCCTTCTATCATTGTCTCTTCTATCATAATCCCTCCTTTGAGTTCCACGATCATCACCCTTAGTGAATTTGTTCAGCTTTCCTTTTCGGATCAAGAATTCAATCTCATCCTTCAACTACCTACAATCATCTGTATCATGCCCCACATCGCGGTGGAATCTACAGTACTGATCCTTGTTTCTCTTTGCGGGATCACCCCTAAGTGGCTTCGGCCATCGAAAATCTTTGTCTTTCTCAATATCTAACAAGATCTGACTCCTAGGAGCATTCAGTCTTGCATAGTCGTTGAATCTTGGTCCCAAACTCTTCTTCGGTGGTGATTCAGAATACTTGCTAGTCCGGGGATACTTGTCCCTAGCATCATACTCTTGTTCTTTCTTCCATTTCTTAAAGTCATTGGAGCCCTTGCCATTGCCTCCAGCAGCTTCTTTTTTCATGCTATCCTCTGCCTTGATATACTTGTCGGCCCTTCGTTGGAGCTCAGCCATGTTCTCAGGAGGATGCTTTGCCAAAGACCTCTTGAAGAAAGGATCAGTGGTTCCGTGTTCCAAGGCTACCATGGCCACTTTATTCTCCAGATCTGTAATATTCAATGTCTCCTTGGTGAATCGCTTGAGATAATCCCTTAGATTCTCGTTCTTCCCCTACACCACATACATGAGGGATGCAGAACTTTTTTCATGAACTCTTCCACTAATGAATTGACTCACAAAGGCAGCGCTTAACTCCTTGAAAGAGCCAATCGAGTTTGCAGGTAGCCTGCTATACCACCTTTGAGCCATACCCGATAGGGTTTGAGGGAACGCCCTACACTTTAAGGCGTCACTAGCAGGTTGCAGTAGTAGTGCAGCTGTGAACGTCCTGACATGAGTTTCAGTATCGCATGTTCCATCATAGGCCTTGATCGTCGGCATCTTGAATTTCTTTGAGATGCGGGCATTCATCACCTCCTCAGTGAACGGAGGTGTTGGATCATCAAGATCTAGCGGCATCAGATCCTTGGGGTTGTTTCTAGGGGTTTCCGCCCTCGTTGCTCCTTCAGTTGAGGTATCGGCCCTTCTTCGTCTCCTAGACGACCTCTCCAAATCTATAACGGGAACCCTTCCTGAGATTGGAGGAGGTCGATGCAGACTTTAATTCTGCCTTGCTTGCTCTCTGGCGGCATCATCTTTCAGCCTCTGGATCTCAGCTTCATTAGCCTTAATCCTTTCCTCAGCCGTTTGTGGAGGTCCATCATGGATTTTTTGGGACCTCCTTCGAGGTTCTTTACTAGCACGTCGCCTCCTCGGGGCTTCATCACGATCATCGTTGTCATCCTCAAACGTTGAATCATCAGTATAGGGACCAGAGTAATCATCGTACTCTCGATCTCGGATCTGTAAGGCATGACCGCTCGGTCCAGGTTCCCTGTGTTGAGGGGGATAGTTAGGCAGCCCATACATCGGGTTGGTATTCAAAGGGAGATCCGTGGTGTGGATCTGTACCCCCGGAGGAAGCGTACGACCAACGCTATCAAGAGGAGAAACCACCATCTGAAAAGGGTTAGTTTCTTGGCTTTGAGGGATAGTCACGGGTAAAGTTCCCTCAACATGGGGAATCGTCCCTGAGGGTTGAGAGGTTAGAGGTTGAATGACCGTCCCTGTTGGTGGGGGTAATTGTCCTTCTTCAGCGGTGATGAGCGGATCAGAGATGGCAGGTGGAGCAGAGCTAAGGGGTATGGCCTCAGTCGATGTTGTTCTTCGTGTTTGAACCATGGTTGATGTTTTCTTCCCACAGACGGCGCCAAATGTTGTGGAATAAAAACTAGGTTACGATTTGTAATTAATGCTAGGGTGGTTGAGCTTCGAGCTTTAATGGCTGTTTCCGTGTTACGAGACTGATCGGTCCTCACAGAGTGCCTACGTATCTCGTTATTGAGAATCAAGCCAGGACATAGTTCTAGGTGATGGTGCCCTCGAGGCTATGGCGGCGAGAGCTCACCTAGGACGCAGTGGCTTGTATGTCCTTATTCGAGGATTAGGCCAAAAACGTAAGTGACGTATTGAGCTCTGCCCAAAAACGTAACTCTGAGATGAGGGGTTAGACCCTTTATATAGGCTGAGAAGCCCTAGAATTATGGTAGGAGGCAGAGACTTGGTGGACAAGTCTTCCTTTAGGAACGTTCTAGATCTCTTCCTTATAGGAATCAGTTTCCATGTTGAAATATGTATCTTGGAGGCTAAGTCAGGCAAGAGTAATATCCTTGTTTGACTCTTATTTGCTGAGCTGTTTATTACCCTTAATATTAATTACGAAATTAATATTATAAATAGGGTTTGGGTCCATCTGGTGGGCCCCACGTTTGGACCATTCCGGGTCTAATTAATGCCACATTAAATGTGTCTTTAGGGCTTACTTTAGCCCATATCAAGATGGCTTTGAACACATGCTCGGACAAACCAATAATGAGAAGTGGGCGGCCAATGGCATGACCACCTCTTTGGACAATGAGAAATTGTCAAAATATATGTTGGTATAACACTTCATTCAGCATTCTAGCATGAATTCATTTTATGCAACTCTTTTTGATAAATTTAAGTGCAGTCAAAACTACTATGCTAATATAAATTCATTGCAGCTAATCATCCAATAACAGAGAGCATCACTGATAGCAGGTATGTAATGAAGTTTTTAATGTCAACTTGCCACCAAGTTCCTTAATTAGATGGGGGGTTGAGGGACATTGATATCTTATTCTCAATTCTGAGTTCTCCGTATAGTCACCATTTCATGTTCGTTCTTTACTTGGTTCAGTGTTTTTATCTTACCTTCAGCCTTTAGTCGTACAAGTTAAGGTTTGCAATTCTATTTTCTGTTGATCTATTTATATTCTGTTGCTTATTGCGTTGTAATCACATATTCAAATCATGCTCAAAATGAGCGCCTTTACTATCTAGAATGGTTAAAGATATGCAACAATGTTTAGGTTAATTAGTTTGTTTGGAGTGGGTTTTGCACTTTTACTAAATTTGCATGCCCGTGTTAAGTAATTAGACAGCTGAATGCCAGGCTGCTGCATTTATCATTATTTATATAACGGCAGTGCGTGGTCGTGACACCTGGGATCTTTCTACAAATAGTCGATACCAGGACAATGGTTATCTTTAGAAGGCTTGAAGAATTACTCATTGCAGTTTTGTCCACTCCAGATTCCAGGGTATATATTTATAATTTGGTATCTGGAGTACAAACTTTTTTTTTTGCTAACAGCTGGAGTACAAACTTGCTTTCAGTTATTTAATATTTCTTCTTATTCTGGCCCGAACTCCAAATTACCTGTTATATATGGTATCTCGAGATCATGTGAAATCTATCTATGGTATGTCAAAATCACGTGGAATTTAAAATTTTACATTTTCGATTTGCAGCATACGAGATTAAGAGGATCCATCGACCCGTGTTTGGAGAAAATTGACTTGACAAGTATAAAGGTAAGTTTTTGGTATGTGGGAAATTACATGTCTAAGTTGATGTACAGTTTTCGTAAGTGGAAGATGGTACTGAATTGACGATCCTACTAATCAAAGTAGCTTGTTTAGTGTTAAAATTAGATCGTGTAACATGTGATTTGATATTTGGTAAATTAATTTTTCGACACAATGGGTGATTTGCATGAATGAGTGAAAAAATCTTAGCATTGTTTTAGTTGACATATTTATATAAATCATAGAATAGACACTTATAAACTCGGAGGCATAGCTGTCTCAAACATTGAGGAGTCTCATCTAATTTATATTTTGCTTATTTTATTTAAACTTTGTTTTGTTATTCTCTTGCTACTTGACTACATTCCATCAAATTCTCTACATGCAGGTGCTTCATCTTCTGATTCTTTGTTTGTGCAAGCTGAAGATTTACATCATAATGGATGGGAACGTGCCTTGATTACCACTCTGATTGTAAGCACCATTTCTACAGTTCAGGACAGGTAACTGGTACGTAAAATACGATATGAGTATTAATTTTAATAAATTTTTTAATATGGATTTGCAGAACTTAGGATGTTTTAGTAAATTAGTTCCTGTCAGACGACGGAGGGCTTTGGATGCGACTGATTTATTATCTGATTTTTTTGTGTTATTCAAAATCTAAGCAACTAAAATTTAAGTCTGTTTTCGATATTATTTTCCTTTTCAGTGACTTGCAGAGCATGCTGCATGCGAATTTGTTCTGATAGAGAATTTGTTTGAACTTCCTACTCGTGCAAAAAGATTCTGATATTTGAACGCAAGGCATGCGCATGGGTGACCTTACCTACTGATAAATTTTATATAAATCGAAGAATATGAAGAATTACCCAAAACATTTGATTTTTGGTGTGTCTTTACAATGCTAACAGAAGCCTTATATATAGACTACAACTACTGACATCATTGCTACAATTTTAACTTGCTGATCTAATCCATTACATAAGCTAGCCTACTCTCTTTGACTAGCCTATAATTGTTGAATAGATGGTGCCTACAATTTTTGAATAGATGGAGCATTTGAGCCTCCGTAAGACCCCCCCTCAAGTTGGAGCATGGGGTTCAAAAATGCCCAACTTGGAAAGAAGGAAATCAAAACGAGATTTCCCGAGAGCCTTAGTAAAAATATCCGCCAATTGCGAAGATGTTGAAACATGTGATAGAGATAACAAACCATCATTAATCGCATCACGGACGAAGTGACAATCAACCTCTATGTGCTTCGTGCGCTCGTGAAAATAGGATTCTTTGCAATATGTAACACAGACTCACTATCACAAAACAACTTGATCGCTTTAGGGTGTTGGACTCCTAAGCTCGACAGCAAACCTTTAAGCCACTTCAACTCACACAAGATAGCAGACATAGATCTATATTCAGCCTCCGCAGAGGACCGGGACACAGTATGTTGCTTCTTTGTTTTCCAAGAAATAGGAGAGTTACCAAGAAATACCAGCCAACCTGTCAATGAACAACGAGTAAGCGGACAAGCGGCCCAATCGGAATCACACCAACCCTGTAAGGTTAGCTCACTATCTGCACGTAACAAAATGCCCAGACCAGGTGTGCCTTTTAAATAACGAACTACACGCAAAGCCCCTTCCTAATGTTCATGGCGGGGCGCCTGCATAAACTGAGAAAGAATGTGGACCGAATAGGCTAAATCCGGCCTTGTGACCGCAAGATATATCAAGCGACCGACCAGCCGTCGGTAGGACTCGGGATCTGGAAGAAAGTCTCCGTTGGCAAGACCTAGTTTGTGATTTTTCTCAATGGGAAAACCACTCGGCTTTGCACCCAACAAACCTGATTCAGAGATAATATTCAAAGTATACTTTCGTTGACAAAAAAACAAGCCTGTTGAGCTACGGGCAACCTCAGTACCCAGAAAATACTTCAAAGAGCCAAGATCTTTCATTTTGAAACAATCACTGAGATACGCTTTGAAAATAATAAGTGCAGTGGAGTCATTCCCAGAAATAATAAGGTCGTCCACATAGACTAAGACATTTATTTGAACATTGCCATTACTATATGTGAAAAGAGAATAATCGGAATAAGACTGAAGAAAATCGTACCCTTTCAAAGCCGCAACTAACTTTGCAAACCAACATCTGGGAGCTTGTTTCAGGCCATACAATGATTTTCTCAATCGGCACACCAAAGAAGAATCTGAACTAGAAAATCCGGAAGGTAATTTCATGTATACCTCTTCATCAAGATCTCCGTGCAAAAAAGCATTGCGAACATCCATCTGATGAAGTTCCCAGTTTTTGGATGTCGCAATAGCAAGAAAGACTCGTACTGTAGTCATTTTTGCAACCGGGGCAAAAGTCTCATTGTAATCTATTCCTGACTTTTGATGATTACCCAACACAACCAAACGTGATTTTAAACGCTCAACTTCTCTATTGGACTGAAATTTTGTTTTGTATACCCATTGATAACCAAGAGCACGTTTTCCAGGAGGGAGATGCTCCAAAGTCCACGTCCCATTATCTTACAAGGTTTTTATTTCTTCTTTCATGGATTGACGCCAACCCTCATGTGTCATGGCCTCTTTAAATGATGGATCTTTTGTATTCACAGTTGCTGCAATAAACTTTCGATAATTCAAAGAATAATTCTCATAATTTATATAATGTGCTAAAGGATAAGGAGTACCTGAAGGAGGATCAGAAGACGGAATGGAGGGGGACATACTATTAGCAAACACCGAATGACTCCGTGGGTTGTTGCTGTTCTGCGGCTGCTGTGCGACTAGCCTCGCCAGTGCTACGTGGGGGTTGTCTGTCTGCTCCTCAACATTTTCCCCACCATTATCATCAAAAATTTCAGTATTTTCATACCCCAACTCGGATGCAACAAAATCATCATAAATGTCACCACTCGTGTCATAGGCATCTGACATAATATTCTCGTCTTCTGGACAACTAAAAGGAAACACATTCTCAATAAATTTAACATCCCGAGAAACAAAGAAAACTTTTGAATCGAGGTCATACAATCTCCACCCTTTCTTTCCAAACGGATAGCCCACAAAAACACATTTTCGACTTCTACTAGCAAATTTGTCTCCATCTGTTTTTTGATTATGAGCAAAGCACAAACACCCAAACGTACGAATTGCATCAAAGATAGGTGGTTTTTTAAAAAGAATTTCAAATGGAGTTTTATTTTGAAGCAAAGGAGTTGGCGTACGATTAATTAAATGGGCTGCAGCAAGAACACACTCCCCCCAAAAATAAATTGGCAATTTTGCTTGAAATCGCAAAGCTCTCCCAACTGTTAATATGTGTTTGTGTTTTCTCTCAACCCTCCCGTTTTGTTGCGGTGTTCCCACACAAGAGGTTTGAAAAACAATCCCAGTTGTGGCAAAATAATCAAGCAAACATTGAAACTCTGTACCATTGTCACTTGCACAACTTGAATTGTTTGTGAAAATTGTCTATCAACCATAGCAACAAAGGCCAAGAATACACGAAATACTTCAGTTTTATCAACCAACAAATAAATCCAAACTGTTCTAGAATAGTCATCAACTATTGTCAAAAAATAACGGGCTCCATACGACGAAACATGTCGATACGGACCCCACAAATCACAATGTACTTTTTTAAAAATTCTAGAAGCTTTATTATTACTCAAGGGAAATCTATTTCTAGGATGTTTAGCACGCATACATACTTCACACCCCTTATCCAGACTGTCTTTATTACTAACATGAGGAAGCAACTTAACTGCTTTCTCGGAAGGATGCCCCATACGACGGTGCCACAACTCCAAGTCAGACCTTGCTTCAATGGCTCCCACATGGTTCACCGAATCCGGTTTGCTAAAATAGTACAATCCATCCCTCCTAGCTCCCGTTCCAATCAGCTCCTTCATGTGGTCCTGAATAGCACACATATAAGAAGTAAATTGGACAACACAATTAAGTTCATCATAAAGCTATGAAACAGAAAGTAAATTACAACTAAAATTAGGAACATAAAGGATCCCAGTTAAAGTGATCTTGTCCGATAAACGAACAGATCCCACTAAAGAGGCCAACACAGTTTCACCGTTTGGCAATCCTACGGGACATATAAAACTATTTGTGTCAAATAACCAATATTTTACTCCTGTAACATGATGTGTGGCTCCAGTGTCAACAATCCAAGTGGTAACGTCAAACTTACCGTTCAAGCGATTTTCGGTAATCTGGACATTACCCATCA
Source organism: Saposhnikovia divaricata (assembly GCA_036435485.1). Classification (NCBI taxonomy): domain Eukaryota; kingdom Viridiplantae; phylum Streptophyta; class Magnoliopsida; order Apiales; family Apiaceae; genus Saposhnikovia; species Saposhnikovia divaricata. Next base: position 62,101,297 of record CM071594.1, read on the forward strand.
AACCAGTGAGTGCTTTCCATTGTTCACTTGTGAATAATTGACCAGGAGAAGGAGTAATTGCATCATTCGAACTCGAACCAAAGTTGTTACCTGAAGCTGCATTAGCCCTTACAAAACCTCGACCACGCCCAACCAAAGGTTTCCCCCCTTTACTGCTGTCTGTCCACTCTTCTGGAAAACCGTGAATCTGATAATAGCGGCTCTCATCATGACCCTTTTTTTACAATTGGTGTAGTTTTTATCAGACCAACAACGAGAGGTCTCGTGGCCCTGTTTCTTGCACTTATCACAAACCAGCCTTTCAGGCCCGCCACGACCCCTCCCTGCGCCAGCATGAACGGTAAATCTGAGGGCCGGGGGTGTCTCCTCTTTGATGTTAGCAATCCCTCGAACACGTTCTTCTTGAGCAATTGTTTGAAACGCCCTGTTTAACGAAGGCAAAGGATCTTGAGATAGCAGCGTGGATCGGATAGGAGCATAATAATCAGAGTTTAGGCCAAGCAAAAATTATTTTAGACGAGCTCCTTCACGCCTATCAGCATGCTTCTTACCTATATTACAGGTACACTTTCCATACTCACAATCAATTAAAGGCTCATGTTTATCAAGTTCATCCTATAAAACAGAGAGAGTTTGCTGAAACAAACCGCAACCGGCATGGTTTTGGACTGCTCACATCAATTAATGTCAGATTTAATTTGTTGAATACGAGATCCATTAACAAGACAAAATCTTTCGTGCAAATCATCCCACAATTTTTTAGCATCAACATAATTAGAGAGCATAGACTTTACCTCCGGGTCGATGGTGTTCATAAGCCAAGAGACAAACATACAGTGAATTGTTACCCAATCATCCTTCGTACATTGAGGAGCAAAACTTTTGATTGTACCATCTAGAAATCCGAATTTCCTCCTAGGACAGAGCTATGAAAATCGCATGAGACCAATCATTGAAATTGTCAAGTTTGAGCCTTTGGGAGGTGATAAAATCCCCTGGCCGATCTTGGGGTCCAAGGTAAAAGGAGAATTGGACTCGATTTTTGTAGGTGGTGGTGGTGTTTCTCCGCCATCCACCATGGTTTAAGATACAGAAAAATGGTTTAAAGAAGATATAGTGAATAGTGAATTGTGAACAGTTAAAAGTTAAATAGTAAAATTACTATTTGCATCTGTTCATCATCTTCAACAGTCGCCGGAATAGTAACTTGCCGAAATTTTTTGAACAAAATAGAGATAAACATGCGGAAGAAGGCCTCAAAGATCAGAGGCTCTGATACCATGATAAATTTTATATAAACTGAAGAATATGAAGAATTACCCAAAACATTTGATTTTTGGTGTGTCTTTACAATGCTAACAGAAACCTTATATATAGGCTACAACTACTGACATCATTTCTTACAATTTTAACTTGCTGATCTAATCCATTACATAAGCTAGCCTACTCTCTTTGACTAGCCTACAATTGTTGAATAGATGGTGCCTACAATTTTTGAATAGATGATGCATTTGAACCTCCGTAATACCTACATTCGTATGTGCCGTCCTTCAAACCAATTGTACTGTAGTCACATATTAAAGCCTCCCAAAGAAAAAATTGATGTTTTCAGATACCAGAAGAAAAGAAATGTAAATCAAATTGTTGTAATGTGAAATTGGATGCCGGACTATGACTAAAAATGTAAAGCGGTGTGTTTAATTAGGAGATACAAAGTTTATTATAATACAAGTCAAATTCTGCCTAATCTAAGAGGACCAATTTATGGTTTCATTAGATTGACAAAAAAACACAACGTACTCATGAGCAGAGGGGTAGGATGTACGCAATCATGTCCCGAGAGATTGTTTCCGGTCGAGATTGTTTCCGGTTTTTGACCCCCGGCAGGAGTCGAACCCGTGACCTCACGGTTCACGGATTGAGCACTTACCACTGTGCCAACTCAACCCCTTAGATTCATTAGATTGACAATCCTTGCTATAATATTGCCCACATTCTTGGAACGAGAGGTTGATGTACAAACTATTACTTACATGCATGTCCCATGGGATCAAGTGATTCAGCAGTTTTATTAAATTCAATTTAATTTTGATTTAATAGCTAAACACATTAATACTTACCCAGAGTACCAGCTACGGTCAATTACTTTTTCGTACTAAACATACAACAAATCAAAGTAAGGTAACCTGAATTATTATTGATGGTAAATTATTGATTCGTTTCTTTTAATCCGCTTGCAGAGCAGGGTAACCTGAAGTTTTTAAAATTAAATAAATTTTAATGATTTTGTTTTATAAATTTTGGCTCGTATCAGATTGTGATTCCATCCTCGAGTGCATTTAATTTAAAATGGAGGAATCTGATTTTATACAAAGAACACCGCCCATTTCTTTCCATCGCTAGATTGCTTTAGCATGAAGAAATTGATTAGTTCTGGGTCCAATTATACAAAGTACACACTGTAGCACATAATAAACCTAATACTTTACGATATATTTCATTATCACATTGTAGCATTAATATTTGTAAATGGTCACGCTAACCAGATAAAGGATGCTAGTTGAGTCTTCTTTCCTGATTGTTCTGCTATGCCTCCAAAACTTAAGTATTACTTTTTTAATATAATTATTTTCCTATATTATACAAGTTTCTCAAGGTTTTAATATTTAAATCATCAATATATATATATATAAAGGAGGATAGCGGGAGTTTAGGTGGCGCTCTAATATCGTCTCAATCGATTTTTCTAATTTTCTAGAATTTTAAATACTAATAAATATAAAAATATCAATTAGCATATTTGAAGTAGAATAGGTGTTCGAATTTATAAAGGAGAATAGTTCGAATTTATAGGGAAGACATATGATTAGAAGTTCTATTGGAAGTATAATAAGTATTTATAAGGCATACGATTAAAAGTTCTATTGGAAGTAGAATAAGAGTTCAAATTTATAGAGAATAAGAGTTCGAATTTATAAATAAAAGTTCTACTAGAACTAGAGTAGGTGTTTAAATATATAGAGCAGACATATAATTAAATATTTTATAGAAAGTACGATCTTCTAAATTATATATTTTTTATATAAGTTAATTATACTTATGTTAGGAAAATTTATTCATAAATTCAATACTATTGTCATGAAAAAAGTCATCGTATTTAAAAAGAAAAGAATTAATGTATTAACATAATAAAAGAACAATGAGTAAAAGAACAATCTCATGCAATCCAATACTATTGTCATGAAAAAAGTCATCGTATTTAAAAAGAAAAGAATTAAGGTATTAACATAATAAAAGAACAATGAGTAAAAGAACAATCTCATGCAGGAATCCTAAATAAATACATGAATATCTATAATATAAAGAGAAAATAAGATGTGTTTTCATTTTCTAAAAACTCCAAAAAATTTAGAAAATCTAGAAAAAGTATAAATTGGAATTCACTCTATTTTTTAGGTTTTGATTTCAAGAAAAAAAATTGTTGTGTAAGATAAGTATCATCAATAATATGTAAGAGCATCTCCAACCCCAATCCCCTTTCCTATTCCCTAAAATAAGGATTTTTAAAAATATAGGGGACCAGAAACATGTTTTACTCCAATGGTGTCCCCTATATTGATACCCTATATTTTAAAAATAATATTTTAATTATTATTTTGAAATTTGAAATTTGAAATTTAAATGCAATCATTATATTATATGGACCTCCATGGCAAGAAACTAGCCTAATGGGCCTCAAAGAAGCGGGGGATGGAAGCGGGAGATGACATGGAAGATATAGGGAAGAGTAATCTGATCCCTCAAATAAGGGATTGAATTTTCTCTCACCTAAAAATAATAGGGGATAGGGGAGAGGGTTGGAGCGCTTTTTTTTCTATCTAAATCCCTTTATTTGTCCACGTAAGGTGTATATGGGTAAGGAGAAGGGTGGGTTGGAGATGCTCTAATGAAGTTAGAATTTCGATCCCAAACGAGAGCGGCTCGAAATGTGTTTAACATGAAGACGGCTCACTATAAAAGATTGTAATAGCTATTAAAATATCATATGATGTTATAAATTTTATTTTATTTTTAGGATTTGATTTTTATGGATAAACATTATCATACAAGTAATATATGTAAAAGTTAGGTTTTTTGTCTTAACAAGAGAGCGAATCAATAGTAAAAACTGTGTTTAACAAGAAAGCGGTTCATTAGATAAGACCGTATAAAAGATGTTTAAATATATAATCAATATATATATATATATAAAGGAGGATAGCGGGAGTTTAGGTGGCGCTCTAATATCGTCTCAATCGATTTTTCTAATTTTCTACAATTTTAAACACTAATAAATATGAAAATATCAATTAGCATATTAGAAGTAGAATAGGTGTTCGAATTTATAAAGGAGAAGAGCTTGAATTTATAGGGAAGACATATGATTAGAAGTTTTATTGGAAGTATAATAAGTATTTATAAAGCATACGATTAAAAGTTCTATTGGAACCAGAATAGGAGTTCGAATTTATAGAGAATAAGAGTTTGAATTTATAGAAAAAATATATATAAATAAAAGTTTTACTAGAACTAGAATAGGTGTTTGAATATATAGAACAGACATATAATTAAATATTTTATAGAAAGTGCGATCTTCTTAAATTATATATTTTTTATATAAGTTAATTATATTTATATTAGGAAAATTTATTCATAAATCAAATACTATTGTCATGAAAAAAGTCACCGTATTTAAAAAGAAAAGAATTGATGTGTTAACATAATAAAAGAACAATGAGTAAAAGAACGGTCTCATGTAGTCTTTATAATATATGTTAAAAAGTTGGGATTTCGATTTTAACGAGAGAGCGGCTCAATCGAAAGAATCGTATTTAACAAGAAATTGATTCATTAGAGAAGATCATTTAATTATTAAAATTTAATATTAATATTATAATATAACGTAAATGTATTGAATTTTTTTTAAAATATTATAACGCCGCCGCGAAGCGCGGCTTTATCAACTAGTTAATACATAAAATAAAATGTTTTATTTGAAGTAGAATACGAGGACGGTGGAGACGTCTTATACGATTTTTTAAAACTGTACATCTTTTTTCCTAGAAATCCTTTATTTTAACTTTTTTATACAAGTTAATTATACTTGCATTACAAAAATATATCCATAAATGCAATATTATTTCCGTAACGAAAAGTCTTCGTATTTTAATTTTTTTTTTGATATGTTAACATAACAGAAAGACATTCCAATGCGGAAACTGTAAATAAATACAAGAATATCTATAATATACAGAAAATATAACATGTATTTTCATCTTTTAAAACTCCATAAATATTAGAAAGTTTAAAGAATATAAGAATTGGAATTTACTCTCTTTATATAATGAAGTTAGAATTTCAGTTTCAAATAAGAGTGGCTCAAAACGTATTTAACGGGAAGACGGCTCGCTAGAAAAGATTGTATTAGCTATTAGAATTTGATACTGAAGTCATAATTTTTTTTTATTTTTACGGTTCGATTTTATAGATAAAAAAATATTATATAAGTATTTATAATATATGTTAAAAAGTTGGGATTTCAATTTTAACGAGAGAGCGGCTCAATCGAAAGAATCGTATTTAACAAGAAATTGTTTCATTAGAGAAGATTATTTAATTACTAAAATTTAATATTAATATTATAATATAACGTAAATGTATTGAATTTTTTAAAAAATATTGTAACGCCGCCGCGAAGCGTGGATTTATCAACTAGTTTCTTTCTAAAGTAGTTTGGCACATAATCGGAGACCGACCATGACGAACAAGGAGTCAAAAGATTTGTAACTGGCCTTGTACACGTGTACATAATTGTGTAGCATTAATTTAATTTTAACTACAATAATTAACAGAATTAAAATGAAAAAAATATTATTGTACAAATATACGAAGAAATAATTAATTGATTATTTACGGTTCACCAAAAATATTACGATCCTCTCTTTGTAGTTAAGTACTTTTCAGTGATCGGACAATAAAAAGTATGTCGTTTATAATTATGAAATGTAAACACAGAGGAAAATACATCAAATTAGTTGTGACCAATATGAATATGAGTAAATAATTAATACTAGCCTTATCTCTATCTAACAAAAGCCTTCAGGGTTCAAGTCTTCATGTTGGTTTTGTATCACAGTTTGTACCACCCCTCTCGGGTATATCTAGATGTCCAGTCCCTCAATATATGTCCAATGTATGTGGGTTTCAACAAGACAACCTGGTAGTAGCCAGGTTGATATATCCTAGTAGGTTTCCGTGTAGGTTTCCGTGTAATACTGTGACGAGCAGCTCTCGTCTTTTGACAATGAAATATCCTAATTATAAAAAAAAAAATTAATACAAGCCGATGATCCGCGTGAAGCACGGATCATGATTAATTATTTTAAATTTTTAATTTTTAATTTTTTTAAATAAAATTATTTATCATATTATTTTAATTAAATAATTTAATGATATTTTTGATACTAATTTTTTTATAAAAACCCATGTTTCTGTTGACCATAATTTAATTATCAATAATATTTATAGAGTATGGATCAAGAGAGAACCATTATTAGTCGTTGGATTACTTCTAGTTAAAACTATATTCTCGACTTTTATTTCGATTCCTAGTTAATAGACTCCTAGTATATAACTTCAGTAATAAATTAAATTAATATATAATATTATTATTTTAATTAACTAAATTTATATAACTTCTCTCTGGTAATATTAGAATAGTTATATAATTAATTGTATTTATTATTAATTTATTATAGATACTTTTTAAATATTAATTAATGGAGTCCTAAGTCCTATATTCTCGATTTTTATTTCAATTTTTAGTTAATAACCTTCTAGTATATAACTTCATTATTAAATTAAATTAATGTTTAATATTATGATTTTAATTAATTAAATTAATTAATATTTAGTGGCATCCTAATGGAGTCCAAAGTCCTATATTCTCGATTAGTTAATAGACTCCTAGTATATAACTTCATCATTAAATTAAATTAATGTTTAATATTATAATTTTAATTAATTAAATTAATTAATATTTAATGGCATACCACGGTATACATGACATATCGCGATATACATGACATACGGGGTTTATACTTTTAATAAAGAGTATAGATATTAAAAAACCACTTTAATAAAAGCACTCACATATATCAACGTGTGTATATATTAAGACATCCTGACCAAGCACCACTACGCCATAATGCTCATATGCAATGCTTTTATCTAGTGTTTTACTGAAAGTGTTCTGTTATGTATGAAATTTTGGCTCTAATGAAACAGAACTTGAACTGGTGTTGCATTACACATAATTAGCGTTGCATTTGATCCACGGTGTTTCACATAATGCAACACTAAGAGCTGGCGTTGCATTAGATATTTTTTAATTTTAAAAAATGCTGATGTGGCAGCAGTGGGGGCCACATTTGCTGACGTGGCATTGCTGACGTGGCAAGTGTGCGGCCCACAATTGCTGATGTGGCAGATGTGGGGCCCACATTTGCTGACATGGCATTTGCTGACATGGCAGAAGCGTTGCATTAGGTGAAAAAAGCGTTGCATTCTCTATCTAAAAGCGTTGCATTAGTTAATTTTTAATTTTAATAAACGCTGACGTGGCTGTTGTGGGACCCACCTGGGTGACGTGGCAGTGTGGGGCCCACAAGGATGACGTGGCAGAAGGCCAGAGATGCTGACGTGGCAGGTGTGGGGTCCACAATTGCTGACGTGGCAGGTGTGGGGCCCACATTTGCTAACATGGCATTCGGTGACGTGGCAGAAGCGTTGCATTAGGTGTAAAAAGCGTTGCATTTGCTATATAAAAGCGTTGCATTAGGTATTTTTAAAATTAATAAAGTCTGACGTGGCAGCTGTGGGGCCCACTAAGGGTGACGTGGCAGTGTGGGGCCCACAATGGTGGCGTGGCAGGTGGTCCACAGATGCTGACGTGGTAGGTGTGGGGCCCACAATTGCTGACGTGGCAGGTGTGGGACCCACATTTGCTGACGTGGCATTCGCTGACGTGGCAGAAGCGTTGCATTAGGAGAAAAAAGCGTTGCATTTGATGTTTTGAAGTGTTACGTTAACTGCTGCTCTTACCGGAATGATAAAACTATTTTTTAAAATCTTTTTTTCGACGTTCCAATCGTACGGATGTCAAGATATAACGGTTTTAGTGAAGTGGTAAATTTTTAAAAAATTTGCTAGATGTATTTGGTTTGGTTTTGTAACGGTCAAACCGGTCAACGTAGACTTCCCTTTTAAATAGTCTTGTCCCGAATGATGAAACTATTTTTTAAAATCTTTTTTTCGACGTTCCAATCGTACGGATGTCAAGATATAACGGTTTTAGTGAAGTGGTAAATTTTTAAAAAATTTGCTAGATGTATTTGGTTTGGTTTTGTAACGGTCAAACCGGTCAACGTAGACTTCCCTTTTAAATAGTCTTGTCCCGAATGATGAAACTATTTTTTAAAATCTTTTTTTCGCCGTTCCAATCGTACGGATGTCAAGATATAACGGTTTTAGTGAAGTAGTAAATTTTTAAAAAATTTGCTAGATGTATTTGGTTTCGTTTTGTAACGGTCAAACCGGTCAACGTAGACTTTCCTTTTAAATAGTCTTGTCCCGAATGATGAAACTATTTTTTAAAATCTTTTTTTCGACATTCCAATCGTACGGATGTCAAGATATAAAGGTTTTAGTGAAGTGGTAAATTTTTAAAAAATTTGCTAGATGTATTTGGTTTGGTTTTGTAACGGTCAAACCGGTCAACGTAGACTTCCCTTTTAAATAGTCTTGTCCCGAATGATGAAACTATTTTTTAAAATCTTTTTTTCGACGTTCCAATCGTACGGATGTCAAGATATAACGGTTTTAGTGAAGTGGTAAATTTTTAAAAAATTTGCTAGATGTATTTGGTTTGGTTTTGTAACGGTCAAACCGGTCAACGTAGACTTCCCTTTTAAATAGTCTTGTCCCGAATGATGAAACTATTTTTTAAAATCTTTTTTTCGACGTTCCAATCGTACGGATGTCAAGATATAACTGTTTTAGTAAAGTGGTAAATTTTTAAAAAATTTGCTAGATGTATTTGGTTTGGTTTTAGAACGGTCAAACCGGTCAACGTAGACTTCCCTTTTAAATAGTCTTGTCCCGAATGATGAAACTATTTTTTAAAATCTTTTTTTCGACGTTCCAATCGTATGGATGTCAAGATATAACGGTTTTAGTGAAGTGGTAAATTTTTAAAAAATTTGCTAGATGTATTTGGTTTGGTTTTATAACGGTCAAACCGGTCAACGTAGACTTCCCTTTTAAATAGTCTTGTCCCGAATGATGAAACTATTTTTTAAAATCTTTTTTTCGACGTTCCAATCGTACGGATGTCAAGATATAACGATTTTAGTGAAGTGGTAAATTTTTAAAAAATTTGCTAGATGTATTTGGTTTGGTTTTATAACAGTCAAACCGGTCAATGTAGACTTCCCTTTTAAATAATCTTGTCCCGAATGATGAAACTATTTTTTAAAATCTTTTTTTCGACGTTCCAATCGTACGGATGTCAAGATATAACGGTTTTAGTGAAGTGGTAAATTTTTAAAAAATTTGCTAGATGTATTTGGTTTGGTTTTATAACGGTCAAACCGGTCAACGTAGACTTCCCTTTTAAATAGTCTTGTCCCGAATGATGAAACTATTTTTTAAAATTATTTTTTTAACGATCCAACTATTAGATAATAACATTCTTATGATTGATTATATTACACATATTCTATATAAGCACAATAATTAAAATTAATTATATTAACAAAAATATATCAATAAAGCACACATTACACGAATAATTTTTTTTGTTTAAAACAAAATGAAATGAAATAGGCGGCTAATTATCCCGCTCAATACTTTTCACATCCCGCTCTCTAGTTTTCACCTTATACTCTTCTTTCTTTACACATTATATCCACACACATTATATCCACACACACATTTCAGTTCAAACTTCAAACCTGTCGATTCACAAATCTAACACCGACCAATTTCAGATCCGTGTTCTAATTATAACCCAGATTCATTACTTTGTTTGAATCTTAAGAACAACAAATCCCCCAATTTGAGTTTCTTGAATTAGGGTTTTTGGATTAATTCCCCCAATTTGAGTTTCTTGAATTAATTAATTCATCTGCTCTGTCTTCTTCGTTCACAGTTCAACACAACCAAGACCATTTCCCTGTTTATTTTGGTTTTAAAATGGGTGTAGGAGAAGAAAATTTAGGGAGGTGGAGAACTGGAATATCAAGGGCAGTTGCAGAGGCTCCCGGTCCAGGATCGAGCCCATTTATCGGTAAGTCTTTCTGATTTCGTGCTGGAATTGGGTTAGATATGTTATTCGCTAAAGGGTATTGGACTAAGATTGATGTACATGACCATAGATAGTTTAAAATGTTTAGTCGTTTAGAGGATTTCTTTCAGTTGCTGTGGGATTTTAACTTTGAACGCAAGCCATTGTATCTGCTATCCATGACACTCTTTATATCTTGTTTACTCAAATGTGGTCTACTCCTCTACACTTCTATAGGATATTAATATATGGTCAAATGTAGAACTGTGTTCGCACCCACATTTTTTTCTCTTTATTATGTCACCTCAACCAGGACATGGTTTTTGGTATCCATTCTTTTGTTTTTTGACCCTGCAATACATCTGACTTGATGAATTCCTATCTTTGAATGTCCAAGTCAAAACTTGCTTGTTCCTTGTAGTAGGGGTATATGTATATGACTGGTATTTGAAGTTTACTACAGCATTCTATTTATCTACAGTAGTGTAGGCAGGCTTATTATAGTCGACATAAGTGACATGGACTTCTTGATGTTGGTCTATAGACTTGATTGAACATATGGTAAAACTTAGGAAACCAGTCATTAATGTATCTCTACCTCTAACATTTATAATGCAATAAATCTATGTATTAGGAAACCTAAATTATCAGCTTTTGTTTATTTCACACATGTCACATTATGTAGGCATCTGTTGATTGCTTTTGGTGGACTTGCTGGTTTAGAAGAGTGTTTCGAAGAAGACAAAAATTTGAAGGTTTGTCTTGGTAAAATTTGATATGATTTTATTATGGAAAAGAATGTACATGTTTGTTATTGTGGATTTTTAAATGTTTGTTATTGTGAAAATCTATCTCACCCCCACCTGCATATCCGTGCTCTCTAACATGCATTAGTGGGTTGTTGCATGATATTCCGGTTTGAGAAAGCTTCTTAGTTTTACTTGGAATTTGCAGAAGAACATGACACAAAATTTTACATTTACGGTGACCAAGGGTTTGAACCTAGTTTGATAAATAAGTGGGATATTTATGTGCATATATATATTTGTTTTTTTCAGGGCAAGAAACCGAGCGATGTTTTTCATTCGTACTTGAACGTATGCCCGAATCAAGGAAGCAGAACTATACGAACAGAGGTAATCCACTATGATCTGCTAGATGCACAATAACTTGTAACTTGTGAGCTACATGTCACTTATGTCGGTGTCATATATGTCATTTATTTAGATAATGTATTTACTTCTTATATGCATTCTGGTGATCTGATCACTTCTTATGTCGTTATTCAGGGTGATGAATCTGTGGCTGCTGAAAAGCTTCGCCAGCTAAATCTGAATTCAAGTACTACTTCAAAAAATTTGATATCCGGAAAGGAATGCAGGGAGGTGCCAAGTGCAAACCAGTCACTAGTATGTCTCAGTTAAAACATGCTTGAAGTTACATTTATAGAACTGCTCTCCAGCCATGTATTGTATCTGTGGGTTTAGTGAGTGACCCACTTTGTTGTCTGTGGGGCAGATATTTTAATACTCTGTGACAGGGTCTTTGACTTGTTCCAACGACCACACTTTTCTGCATCTTCCTGTCAAGACTATTCTGTACTTTGGCATGTCTGTGATTGATTTCCTGATTATGGAATTTTTACATTATAATCTGGTTATGTTTGCAAGTAATATTGAAATACAGAACTTCTATACTTGTAAGTAATATTGAAATATTCTCTGATATTGAAATCTGTTGGTGCTTCTATACTTGCTTTCTAAGTTGTAGCACTTTGTTGAAGAACTGTTAGAGCGGTGAATATTTTATTGTTTACTATAAATTATTTCTAGCATGATCCACAATTCCACATCTTGCTGCTAATTCTAGGACTACTGGTACTTAAATATGTACTGTATTTAGTGTTGTAAATCATGTATATTTTCTTTTGTCTTTATGAATTTGTTTTTGATGTATGCACAAATGTGTGTATATTTTTGGACCTCAAAGTCAAGATATACAGCAGCACCACCTATTTATGGAAAGCCCAAATGGAAGAGTTTCTTAATGAATTACGATCGGCAGCTTGTCAGGTTTGTCTAAATGATGTCTCATTGTCTGCTCATTTTCTAAATTACCAAATTTCTTTATAATGTAAACAATATTATTCTTTCTTGGTCTGAAACCTTTTGCTCATTTATTGTAGATAGTAAAAATCCATGACAAGTATATGTTAATACTATTTTAAAAGCATTGTGTTTCTGAGATAACTTGTAAAAAAGTAACTGGATTGATACATATGCATAACATTTTAGGTTAAATGTTTCTGAGAATCAACATTTTTGACTGTTAATTTTATTTTTCTAAATAGTAAAGTTCTGTTAAATTTTAGGTTCCATACATTTAATACAGATTTTGAAATCATAACACATAGACAGACTTAAATGTTTGCTAACACATAGACAGACATTTAATTAGTTGATATATAAATTCTGTTATTGCAGGTTGGATTCAGGTGCCCCGGTTTGCTTTCCAATAGTGGTCATGACTTGCAGCTCTATGATGGATGCATGGAGTTGATATTAAACTAGCTTTTTAGTGGCATCTGCTCTATGAACTAATAGTCTTGTATTATGTAGAATTAGAATTGAATATTAGACTTTTTCTTGTATTATGTTATGTGGTTAGTTTTGGTAGTTAGTTATATTTTGAGAAGTATTTGTATGGTGTGGATGGGATGAAAATTATTTGGATGGCTAGTAGGATGGATTTGAATGTATTTTGATGTTCTGGATAGGTTTTCTTATGTATCAAACAAGATATTGCATAAATTTTAATCAAAGCGTTGCATTTGATATTTCTAGCGTTGCATTAGATATTTTAGTGTTGCATTTGATAAGATTGTAGTGTTTTAAAAAACAAATAAAAGCGTTGCATTACATGGCATGTGGGACCCACTAGTGACGTGCCATGTGGGCCCACTACTGGCATGGCACATGGGCCCCACTGATGACGTGGCAAGTGGACCACACATGTTGACGTGACAAGTGGGCCCCACATGCTGACATGGCAAGTGGGCCCCACATGCTGACGTGGCATGCCAGCTGGACTGTTGCTGACGTGGCATGCCAACTGGACTGTTGCTGACGTGGCATGCCAGCTGGACCTATTGCTGACGTGGCAAGCTAGTGGGACCCACTTAGTGACGTGGAATTGAAATTTTATCTAATAACAATTGCAACGCCTCTTTGATGTTGCATTTGCTTGCTGTGGTGTTGCATTACATGTCAGATGCAACGCTTATTGCTGTTACATTAGATGCCAGAAAGCGTTGGATTATGGGGTCTAACGAGACGGTCTCGAATGCAACGCCCCCTGGTGTTGCATTTGGTCTAATGCAACGCTTTTTTGGCCTAAAGCAACATTAAAGAGGGCGTTGCATTTGAGCGTTTATGGCGTAGTGCACCTTTATATTTTATTCAAACATACGTCTAATTCAAATACCAATATACCAACTGATCAAAAAAATAATAAAAAAATACCAATATACCAAAAATAAACAAAATGAGAAAAGCGGGCTCTCTTTATCATGGGTTAATTAGCAAATTAATAACTGAACTCGTACCCAATTTGCAGTTGGGTAATCGAATTCAAAAACCTTGCAGTCAACTTATCAAAGAAATTAAAACTTGCAATTGAGTAATCGTTGTTAACTACATGTAACATCCGTGACGGAAAACTGACGTGGTGTGTTGATGTGTTAAAAATTACACACGTGGTGTGCTGATGTATTAGAAAAATAATTATTACAAAGTTTTGGAAAATGATTTTTTCAAAAACATTTTCCTGCAAAGGGGTATCTGAACACAACAGATTAAACCTGATTTATCAAGAACACTGCCGGAAAGTGATTGAATGTGGCCAGTTTCTGGAAAAGTCCGACGAACTTTTCCAATTTCTGATGATACCTTCAAAATCCGGTAACCCCCAAAACTACATCCAAAATTCATGTTAATTCAGCATACAATCACAACACACAATCCGAAACAATCCAACTACAATGATACTACCAAATACGAACGTAACTAGCAAATTTAAACCATGGATTTTAACCAACCAAAGCTTCTTGCCAATAGAAATCACCACCTCTTTCATTCCCTGCCTCCACAACTAATCACCACCTGCCTTTCTCTTTCAATTCACGTAGCCACCGCTCCGCCCACACCTCTGAACTGCTTCACCCATTTCCGTTCAACCTCGCCGCCGCCTCCTTCTATCTCCTCTACCGCCGTTCACCTCTTTCCGTCGCAACCTCGCAATCCCGCCTGCAACCAACAGCCCTTCCCCATCTCCTCTCAACCGCCGCCCTCCTCCATCCATTTCACCACTACCGGCCCCCACCCTCTTTTATTCAACTCCTGCCGCCATTCGCTTGCAATATTCATTCCCTCCTTCAACCTCCGACCTCCGCTGTTACACCGCCACCTTCTCCGTTTCAACACACCCAACTCAACACCGCCAGTCACCACCACTAACCCTACCGCAACAGCCCTCTTTCCTCCACCCATTTCTTTCATCGCAAATCCCATCCCATTCATCTCCTCTCTGCCAACGCCAATTATTCGCAAAGATTTTCAATTCTTGATCATGTAAATTATTCACAATCTCCGTTAGACGAAAACAAGGCAAAGAAGGATACTTGGAGTGATTAAATTCTTGAAAAATAGTAGGGTAACGAATGAAACAAAGAGTTGGGATTATAAGGCCAAGAAGTTTATATGAATTAGAGATTGATTTAGAGGTAATCTAAGTAGTAGAATAAATTAGTGAAATTAGTGATTGATTGAGACGAGAGAGAGAAGTCGGTTGAGAGAGAGAGAAAAGAGACGTGAGAGAGAGTCGGTTGACGGAGAGAGAAGAAAGAGGAGTGAAAAAAGAAAATAAAAATAAGTAAATTAATTTTAGTTAAAATAATGACATGGCATCACATGTGGTAACATTTAACGGCCCACCTTTATAAGTCAACGCAAGTTAACGGCTATGCAAGCTATTTCGTGTTTAATGATTAAATTGCAATAAATTATTAGTGTACTCACCCAATTGCAAGTGTTTTGAGATCGATTACCTAACTGCAAGTTGAGCACGAGTTCAGTTATGAAATAGCAAATTAACCCCTTTGATCATGGATCGTGTCTTGTAATGAGACAAACTCTAATAAATTGAATGGAACAATAATTTTCCGCGGTTCTTCGAAAATTCTCGCAATATATAGTAAGGTTTTTTTTTCGAGCGCATATAAAAGGAAGTTTATTATTATTATTATTATTATTATTAAAATTATTTATTCAATACTCTCCTCAATCATACGATTGAGCAACAAAATTAGATATATACCAATATCAATACCAATAAGAAATATCTAAATTAAATAAATGGATCCTAACTTAGTGACGAAGATTGAGATCATGCTGGTCATAGGTCACATGTTCGATTTTCCCTCCCTTTTATAATTTGTGTCGTCCTTGTGACTCATTTGCATAAAAAAAAGACTTGAACCTGAGATTGCTCCTAAACCAAGCTTTAATACTATGTTAAATATTCAGTCATAGATTCATATATGTTAGAGACCCCAATAAGGTTTTATTTTACGATGAATATTATTCAACGATTTACCTTTTTCGTTCTTGAAAGCATGACTTTTTTATTTTATGCAACATCTTACATCTCCAGCATTCAAGTAGTCGAATATAAGCATTTTCAATATTTATCAAATTTTAAATTCTCAAAATCTCAAATTATTTTAAATTTTGTGACAAGAGTAATCATTAAAACATTAACATCGTCAATGAGATAAATTTAATCTTGTATGCATGAACTATATAATTTAGGGTATTTACCAAAAATATTATTTTTTCTAAAGTATTTTTGCGATTTTACCATCTTTTCAATATATTTGCAAAAATGTCAATTTATTTGCAAAAATACGGAGGTTGTATTCAGTTGTATATGTGGTTGGTTGCATTCAGTTGCATGTGGTTGCATCCAGTTACATATGTGGTTGCATGCAACTAACCTTATACGTAATTGAAAATTGAATTTACATATGCGGCTGCGCCGCCCTTATATACAAAAAAGTTGAATTTGCATTTTTTTGGCTACGCAACAGGTTGAATTCAGTTGCATATGTGATTGGTTGCATTCAGTTGCATATGTGGTTGGTTGCATTCAGTTGCATATGTAGTTGAATGCAACTAACCTTATACGTAACTGTTATAGGGAGAATGTTGTATAACAATATTTTGGAGGTTTGCTGGATTATCGGAGCAAAATACGGATATTTTGCTAACAAAAGAAGAACAAAGGATTAGGGTTTGTGTGTATGGATGTGGCTGAGCTTGATAGGTGTTTTCAGGTAAACTGTTTCTCATCCGTATCAAGGTGCCTACGTACCCTATTTATAGGGATCAAGCCTGACGTAGTTCTTGGGCCACAAGCTACCTAGGCGGGCTAGGGTTTTATGAGATAAGCCAAAGTCCAAGCCCACTTGTTTAGGGCTGACGTGGCAGTGAGTCATCAATCCTATCCATGATCCATGATCTAGCTGTAGAAGCCCATGGCCTCGAACGGATAGGTTTGGAATGAAAGATCCATCAGGGCCCTTGCATGCGACCTTGAGAGGCCTGGCCACGCGAAGCAATCCCTGTGCTTAGCTACTCATGCGACCTTGAGTCTGGCCATGAGCCTTCCAGAGAAGAGATGATGATCTCGCTGTCAATGACAGATGCGATGCAGAAGCGAGGCATCGCACAGCGAGGCGCCACTTCCTGCGTGGCACAATCATGTAGCGAGCGAGGCGCTCCTGTAATAGAGATTTTATTGCCAAGGCATGTTGGGCTGATTCCAATAGTGGGCTTTAGTGACCCAATCTTCATCTTCTAGGCCCATCATAGATTATGAACCATCAATTTAGTTAATTAAATCAATTTAGCCATTATGCCAGATTTGGGCATAACAACTACCCCCCGAGTCCATATTGCCATTGGAGATGCGATGTGGACTCAAAAATTACAGGTTGTCACCGCGAAGCGAGCCCAAGAATAGATATAACCGTTGGAGTAATCGCGACCCCAAGAATTTGAAAGGTTTTTGACAGCTGTTGTGTCTCGAGATGTGTGTCCAACGGACGAGATTTCAACACGTGTCCCATGTCCTTCTCTCTCCTGATGGCTATATATACCCCTGTCACTATCATTACCTTTTTCATTCTCACAAACACATTGTCGAAGTGCTGTCAGTTTGCTCCCAGATCAAACGCAAAGAATTCTCAGGCTCTATCACCTGCGATCCCGGATTTCTTTCGATTTCTTCAACCTTCTTCAAGAAAAAGTAAGTCTTTTTTCTCTTCTTGCATTTAAATTACTGTTCTTCATTGTAATTGCATGATTAGATAGCTTTAATTGCATGCGATGCGATCCCCTTGGATAGCGATCCCGTAATGCTAATTTGAACACGCGATCTTGTCTTCGCTACGATAGAAATGCAATTTCTTCCATAGAAACATAGATGTGATCCCTTCCCAAGACCTAAATGCGATGCCCTAGAAACACATAGAGCCTTTCTGCTTATTTATTCCTTTCTCATCCTTCATTTGCTTTCTGTAAGAGCACACACTTAATCATTTCACCCTTTTCAGATGTCTCAAGACGATAGTTCAAGGACACCTTCTCCCATGCCTCATATACAAATCAGCGATGCTGCAGCAGCCAACATCGCAAAAGCTACGAGCACCAGCGAAAGTTCGTTCAAGTTATACTTCGACCCTTTATGGTCTAACGAAGAATATACCCGTGAAGTGCCTCTGATTTCGTGGAGAACAAAACACCCTTCAAGCTCGCGGGATCAATCTCTGGATGTACTCCCGGCTGAGAACGAGCCTCACACCATGACCGACATCGAACATGACCTCGAAACTTTGACAAAGAAAGGAGATGAACTCAGCGCTAGGGCAGCAGAAATTCTCTCCAAAGTGCCTCCACCACGAACCATGCCTCCATCACAAACCGTGTCGCCCATTCACATAAGTGATTCTCCAACAGATTCATTAGGCGATGCCTATTATGACATCGAGGGAGGTGCTGATAACGAAGCCAATTCTGATGATGATGACTACGAGGAGCCTTCCTCTGATGATGGCAGCCTCGATGAAGTAGCCAGGGTCGTCAATTTCACTGATTACAATTACATACCAGAAGCTTCTCCCGAGCCTTACGAGCCAACTCCCCAGCCTGAGCTAGAAGGGACCATATATGTTGGCAGTCCTCATCTTGAAGACATCGAACCAGGTTCGAAAGTGAAACCCGGCCAACCTCGCGTCTTAGGCTGCAGGGATCTGTCAACGACCCTAGATACAGAATCTTTAGCTAAGGCGGTCGACATTTTCAGGCCAGAAGGCAAAATTATTCTCCCTAAGTCTGCGATGCGATGCTACCGCTTCGATCATCAAGAGAATGGTGGCAGAGTGCCTCGAATGGTTCTAACCTCCGCAATGATGAAGATAGGCGTATCCTCTCCCCTTCACCCTTTTATTAGGGATGTTTATGAAACGTACCATCTAGCCCCGATTCAAATAAATCCCAATGGCTACAGAGCTATGATTGCCCTTTACATTCTTTACCACAAGCTCGGCTATCCTGAGTTGAATGCAAGGACCTGGGCTATTTTTTGCAACTGAAGCGATGCGGGGCATCAGACTTTGGCTACGTTTATTTTTCCATGTGGCCAGAGTTTAACAAGAAAGAACTATATCACAGTGCCCCAAGTAATGCCGGCTCGTGGAAAGGTCCTTATTTCTATGTCCACGACGTGCCTAGAGTCAAGACTTCTTTTAACTATCTTCCAGGTATGGAACTTATCCTTTTAACTTCATCCTCCTTCCATTCGCTAACTCGTCCTTTTTGAGATCGCAGTTGGTCAAGTGCGAACCGTCCTGAAGGGCGAAGAGAAGTAGCGGGCTGATAACGTGCTGAAGACCCCGCGAGAGGCTCGCAACATTAGAACTCTGCTTTCCCTCGAGAACCTAATTGAGTGCGGTTTTTTGAAAGAAGGGGTTGGTCTTCCTTCGCAAACGAGGCCCTCAGCAGCAAAGAAAACATCTTTGAAAAGGAAAGCTCGCGAGGAGGCCTCGTCCTCTCGAGTTGTTGTTACCACAAGCGAGGGTATTCTCCTCGTCATAACACGATCATTACTCCGTCCTCGTTAACTTTAACACTGCATTCATCCTTACTGTTCTTGCATTTGTATAACTTGTATTATTATTATGCTTCTAATGTTATTTTACTTCCATTTTTCAGGTATGTCGGGTAAGAGCGGCCGCAGACCTCCTTTCCTCCAAAAAAGCGGGGCCATCCCCGTCGCGAAGACTGCTCCAATCCCCCCAAGCCAAAAACTGCTGAACTGCCACCTCCTCCACCATTGTCGCAAAACACCGAGATTGTTCAGCGAACCCAGGGTACCCCTGAGGATCATGTCTCCAAGAAGGCTAGAAAAGACGAATCTGTGCTTCCTGCTCCTAAGCACCCAGCAACTGCCACTCCTGTTCATCACCTCTTTACGAAGCATGGGTATAATCATGCTACTGAAGAGGAGTGCACGAGCTGGGTGGGGGGCGAGCTAATTGATAATGCCGAATCTCTTTCCAAATGCTTGTCTGAAGCGTTCATCCGTCAAACCTCTCATCTCAAGGAGTTAAAGACCCTTGCATCCGTCAAAGCCAAGCTGGAGAAGGAGGTCGCAGTCCTTAAGTTCCAGAAGGAAGAGGACAAGAGATCGCTGATGAAGACTCACAGACTCGCCCTCGAAACAGAAACTGCGTCTCTGCGATCCGAGCTCAAGAAAATTACTGATGAGAGGAATACATTCAGCAAATCTGTGAAGGAGGCAGAGGAGCTCGAGGAGACTCTTAGGAGAGAGCATGGGGAAGAGATTGGCAAGCTGAAGAAGGAGCTCGAGGCTGCCAAGCTTGATCACGATGCTGTAGTAGAGGCTGCCCAGGTTGAGTTTATGAAGACCTTTATCCGGAAAGTTCCTGACTTTGACTGGGAGAAGCTCGGGCCTGGAAATGCTGAGTTCGCAGAGTCTCTTCGCAAAGAGATCGAAGAAGAGGATGCGAAGGAGGCAGCCAGGCTCGCTAGCGAAGCCACATAAACCCACACAGCTGAAGCCGCAAAGCCTTAAATTCTTCTTTTGTTTCTAAGTACTGAACTGGGGATGCAGACACCCCTTGAATGTCTCGCAACATGTAATATTATTTTGTTTAACTCTGCCAACTGCATTGGGATCGCATAGCGACCCTCTAACTATGAATTGACATCACTTGCATCCTGTGTTGTTTGTTGTTAGTTTTGCACATAACATATTTGCCTTAGTTAGTACTTTGACTTCGAGATTATATCTTTATTTCATCTTTGTTGAATTGCCTTGAATAGTAGTGCTAGATTTGCATGCCTTTGCTTAGATTCCTTAGATTGTTGTAGCAGTAACTTCAAATGCGATCCTTGCATCGTTGAGATGGCTTGGACCTTAGTATGTTAATGTTAACAAACAAGCAAGTACAATTTGAATACACAATAAAAAGTAATTCATAAAGAAATTGAACTTTTGTATTGATAAACGGGGCGAAGCCCAAACAAGTTGACAAGCGGGGCGAGGCCCAATAAATGATAAATGGGGTGAGGCCCAATAAATGATAAGTGGGGCGAGGCCCAAAAAAGTGGTAAGTGGGGCGAGGCCCAATGCCATTACATCATAAAGGGAAGGTGTCTATACGACCACTACCCCCCAGTATTTTGTATGGATTTATTCATGCGAAATAGATAGAAACTACCAGGAGCAATGCCTTCACTGATAGTATTTGCGCAAATGTTCCGCATTCCAAGCTCGCGGAATGACCTTATCCTTCATGTCTGTGAGGTAATAAGTTCCCTCTGAGAGAGTAGTATAGATTTTGTAAGGCCCTTCCCAATTAGCACCAAAGACATGGCCCGGGACCTTAGTGTTAGGCATGACTCTCCTAAGCACGAGGTCACCTGTCTTTAAAGAATTTGCTTTGACCTTTCCATTATAGTACCTCGCTGTCCTCTGTTGGTAAGCCGCGAGGCGAAGCTGAGCCTCGCTTCTTGTTTCTTCTATCATGTCTAGGTACAATCTATGATTCACCTCGTTTGCTTCGGGATCGTAGTGTTCCCTTCTAAACGACCCGGAGCCCACTTCAACAGGGACCATGGCCTCGCAGCCATATGTTAGGGAAAAAGGAGTCTCTCCAGTTGTGGTCCTTGGGGTCGTGTTGTATGACCACAAGACCCTTGGTAATTCTTCAGGCCAATTGCCTTTGCTCTCCTCTAACTTGGCCTTCAAAGTATGTTTGATGATTTTGTTGATGGCCTCAGTTTGGCCGTTTGTCTGGGGGTGACTCACAGCTGAAAAACTCTTTTTGATCCCCAAATTCTCACAAAATTCTTTCATGTCCTTGCTGTCAAATTGCTTTCCGTTATCTGATATGAGCTGATAAGGAATCCCATAGCGACACACAATTGCCCTGTACACGAAGTCCTTGAGTTTCTTTGCAGTAATAGTGGCAAGTGGCTCAGCCTCGGCCCACTTGGTGAAATAATCAACAGCCACAACTGCGTACTTGACACCTCCTTTAGCTTTAGGTAGCTCCCCAATTAGATCAATGCCCCACATAGCAAAGGGCCATGGGCTCGTTAGCGAGGTGAGGTGAGAGACAGGAGCGTTGCTGTAGTTAGCGATCCTTTGGCAATTATCACACTTCCTTGCGAACTCAAAAGCATCCCTTTTCAAAGTAGGCCAGTAGTACCCTTGGCGAAGAATCTTTTGGGCCAGAGAACTACCCCCCGAGTGATTGCCACATATCCCCTCATGAACCTCTCTGAGAATGTAATTGCATTCTTCTCCATCTACACACCTTAGGAGCGGGGTGTTGAACCCTCTTCGATACAGGACCTCGTCATAGATGACATAGCGAGCAGCCTGATATTTGATTTTTCTCGCTTCTTTTTTATCTTGAGGCAGGACTCCGTTTTTCACATACTCCCATATGGGGGTCATCCAAGTCGACCCTGAGGTCGCTATCTCCATAACAAACTCCTCTGGCACACTGGGCTTTGTTTGAATTTCCAGTGGAATAATTCCAAGTAGGGTGGCCTCGCGACGCGATCCCAACTTTGCTAGTGCATCAGCCCCCTGATTCTTTTCTCTCCTGATGTGAACCACTTTGATATTGTTGAATTTTTTAACCAATCTTTGTGCACATCGTTGATACAGCTCAATCTGCTCACCCCTAGCTTGCCATCCACACCATAGCTGATATGTTACCAACATAGAATCGTTGTAGGCAGTCAGATTCTCCACCTTCATCTCCAATGCAAGTTTAAGACCAATGATGAGGGCCTCGTACTCTGCTGCATTATTAGAGGCTTCAAAAGCAAAATGCACTGCACTTTTTATTCTGCGACCCTCTGGTGTTACCAACTCGATGCCAGCCCCAGCTCCTTCCTTATTTGATGCTCCATCAACATATAATTCCCACCACGAGGTGGAATTTTCTTTCTTGGCCTCGCTAGATGCGGTCTCTGGGATCGCTATGATAGCCAACTTATCTTCCTCGGACTGAGGAGGGAATTCCAGAATAAAGTCTGCAAGTGCCTGACCTTTAATGGGACCACGAGGCTTGAACTCAATATCGAATTGGCTGAGTTCCACTGTCCACTTCAACAATCTTCCTGAGGATTCTGGCTTATGCATTACCTGCCTCAATAGATAGGCTGTGCGAACCTCAATGCTATGGGCCTGAAAGTAGGGCCTCAATTTCCGCGAGGCCAACACCAGGGCATAGGCTAGCTTCTCCATGTTTGTGTAGCGAGTCTCAGCATTTAACATCCTTCTGCTAACATAGTACACATGATACTGAACTTTTCCCTCCTCGCGAACTAGTACCGCACTGACCGCATGTTCTGACACCGCGAGGTAGACAATGAGCGTCTCCCCGTTCTTGGGCTTAGATAATACTGGTGGCGAGCCAAGTTGCTCCTTGATGTTCTGAAAAGCCTCCTCGCATTGTGGGGTCCACTCAAAGTTTTTTCCAACCTTCTTAATTGCCTTGAAGAACTCATGGCATTTATCTGATGATTTAGAGACGAACCGGTTAAGGGCTGCGATCCGTCCCGTTAGACTCTGAACTTCCTTCACACTTCTTGGGGATCGCATGTCCACCAAGGCCTTTATTTTTGCAGGGTTCGCTTCAATTCCCCTGTGATTGACAATGAACCCCAAGAACTTTCCAGACTCAACTCCAAAGACACACTTCTGTGGATTGAGCTTCATTCTGTACTTCCTCAGTATACCAAACATTTCAGCGAGGTGGGCGATGTGATCCCCAGCCTCTTTGGATTTTACCAGCATGTCATCTACATAAACTTCCATTGTCTTCCCAATCTGCTTCTCAAACATCATATTAACGAGCCGTTGGTAGGTAGCCCCAGCATTAAGGAGACCGAAGGGCATCCCTATGTAGCAATAGAGACCTCTATCCGTGATGAACGAGGTGTGTTCTTGATCAGGGCCATACATGGGTATCTGATTGTACCCAGAGTAAGCGTCCATGAAAGAAAGAAGTGCATGCCCTGCTGTTGCATCCACTAACTGGTCGATCCTTGGCACCGGAAAACTATCTTTGGGGCAATGTTTGTTGAGGTCTGTAAAGTCCACACATGTCCTCCACTTTCCATTTGGCTTCTTCACGAGGACAGGGTTCGCGAGCCAGTCAGGGTAGAATGATTCCCTAACGAGCCCTACCTCGAGGAGTCTGTCCACTTCTGCCTTCAGAGCCTCGGCTCGCTCTCCACTTATGGGTCGCCTTTTCTGCCTAACACCTTTTTTGCTTGGATCCAAGTTGAGCCTATGACACATCACATTAGGATCGACCCCAACCATGTCTTCATGCGACCAGGCGAACACGTCAAGGTTGGCCTTCAGAAAAGTGACCAATCTCTCTCTCAGATCAGGGTTGAGTTGCGACCCTATTTTCAACACCTTTGAAGGGTCCTGCACATCAACAAGAATAGGGATCGTGTCTTCAGCTGCCCCAGCTCGCTCCACATGCTCTGGGATGCGAGGATCCAGGTCTAGATCATATTCACGAGCCTGACTCGATTCTGCCTCGCAGGGGTTGACACCTGCGTGCCCGTACTCCTTAACAACAGTTGTTGTCTGTGTGATACCATTTGGCAGTTCTGTCAGTGTAGATGTTTCTTTGCGAACCCATTTTCCCTTTCGGGCTCGCACAGCGGCCTGCTCTGGGCTCTCCTCGCTATCACTATCTGTAGCCTCTTCAACGATCCCTTCCTGGAGAACCATTACTGGCTGCGAGGTTCCCATCATCAAAGCACCTGGTACTGGTTCTACCTGAATTCCCAAATTATCAAAATAACCAGCTGGGAGTTCCTCAATTTATATAATGTTGCATTCATTTGAGGGTCGCGAGGCCGATTTGTGAGCCCTATCTTCCTCCTCGCTTTCCATCCTGTCTACCATAGATATGCCATCCTTTTCAGCGGACTTAAGGGCCTTGTTGTAACATTCTCGTGATTCATGCTACGCCCCCTTGACACATCCCACTCCATTTGGGGTAGGAAGCTTCATGGAAAGATGATAGATAGAAGTAACCACCCTCATTTCCTTAAGTATGGGCCTCCCTACAATAGCATTGTATGCTGAAGGTTGATCCACCACCATGAAGTCTGCGATCTGGGTAGTGATGCAGGGCTCGTCTCCTAAAGTCACAGGAAGTCGTATGAGACCCTTGACACTCACTGAGGTTCCAGTAAAACCATACAAGTGTCCCACAGTTGGGATAAGATCTTTGTCCACGTAGCCCATCTTTTGGTAGACCTCGTATGTCAGGAGATTCACAGCACTCCCATTATCAACCAGAACTCTGTAGACATTCTGCGATCCAATACGAATTCGAACAACGAGGGCATCAGAATGAGGGTGATGAACCCACTTCGCGTCCTCCTCAGTGAACATGATGTTTGTATCTTCCCCCTTAAAGAGCTTTGGGGGTCGCTCTTGCAAGTGATGTACATTAGTGAGGGGTCGCTCCCTGGCCTCGCGAGCATACCTCTCTCTGGCTTTATTGCTGTCTCCCCCGATGTGGGGTCCCCCAATTATCACGTGAATACTTCCGCCTCGAGCTTCCCTTTCCTTAATGACTGGGTTCTGTTCAGGTGGGGGGCTTGATTATACCCAAGGCCAGACTTAGGATTATGCTTCTTCACCTCACGAACCGCCCACTCAGTTAACTTTCCCTCACGAATTAACTGATCCACTTGCTGCTTCAGCTCTCGGCAGGTTGATGTATCATGCCCTGTTTGTTCATGAAAGGCACAATACCTGCTAGTGTTTGCGGTCCCCTTCAGACCCATCGGTGTAGGCTTCCTGAATATCCCCTTGTTTTCATTGACTGCATAAATGTGATCAATTGGGGCGACCAGAGGGATATACTTGTCTTCATCCCTCGCGGGGCGAGATCTCGGTGGGGATCGCCTCAAAGGATCGCGGTCTCTCCTTTTTGGGATGGGGCTTCGACTTCGATCCCGTCTTCGCCTTGGACTCCTGGAGTCCTTTCTTTTTACCCCCCGATTCCTATTCCAACTGCCACTCCTTTCATTATTCTTCTTCAAATCTGCGAGTGACTTCTCAACACGCTTGAAAGGCTCAGCGACCTTGTGCAATTCAGAGAGAGTGCTAGGGGTCTGTTCTTGTAGCTTCTTCCAAAATTCCGTACCTTCCCTTACTCCAGCGATGAGGAAATTTTTCACAGCTTCGTCATTTGCACCTCGCACGCGAGGCACCTCAGCATTGAACCTGTTGAAGTAATCATGAAGGGTTTCACCTTCCTTCTGTTTTATGTTTGCCAAGGTGGACACAGGGGGTGCGTAGAGCATTGAGGACTGGAACTGTTTGATGAAGATGTCCACAAATTGCTCCCAAGAATCGATGACAATCAATGCCCCTAGCTTCGAAAACTACTGCTGAGCACTTCCCCTCAGCGAGGCCGCAAATAGTCTACACCTCGCTAGTAATGAGACCTGATAAACATCCATCTCATTATTAAATCGAATCACGAACTCCGCTGGATCAGTGTCGCCATTATAGGTCATATCATGCTGATGGCCTCGAAACACTGCAGGAAGCGGAGTGGTTCGAATTTCATGAGTAAAGGGCGATGACGAGCCCATAGTGCTAAAGATTCCTTTCTCATTGTTCATCGCGTCCAAGGCCTTCTTCAACTCCTCCAGCTTATAGTCTCCTACCTTGACCTCCTTTTCAGCCTCCTTTTTACCTCCAGTACTTCCATGATGAGACTGGGTCTTTTTTAGGACACTGGACTCCTCCTGGTCATTCCTGCGATCCTTCTTTCTACGATCCTCTTCAAGATATTTAGATCATTCCTGGTCTCGATGAGACGGGGGTCTGTCATCGCGACGATGGGACCGCTCACGCTCTCTGCGGGGAGAGGGGGATCTGTCATCACGACGATATGACCGCTCACGATCTCGAGGAGACAATTGTCGATGTGTGCCCTTACTTCTGTTCTTAGATCCCTCATGACGAGGCGCATTAACCTTTTCCAATTTTAGACGAAGGTCATGCTCAGTCAGCTTCTTTCCGAGACGGTCAAAAACACTGACCGATCTCCCCTAAGATGAGGCAACCTTGTAATGCGATCCCCCTTTCTGTCCGAGCGAGTCCTCCCCCTCATTCCAGTCAGGGTTGGTTTGATCTGTTAGGACATCCTCGAAGTCATCAACGAGTTTCTTAGGGGGGAGTTTGCTTCCTTCCCCTGGTGCTTTACCGCCTGTCCTTGCATTCCTCTTCGATCCTCTAGAACTATAGCGCTTCTCTACCTTTGCGACCCTTTCATGCACAGCGGTCACCTGCTCACCGAGGCCTTTTAGAAAAGACATGACCTCGCTGTTCAATGTCACCCTCTGTACTGGGGGGTGTGCTCCTCCTTGTTCCCAGTCTTACAGTTGTCCTTGGACGCCTCGTCCTCTGAGGGGTCTCTCGTCAGGGGATCGTCCTTGTTCACCTTATGCGATCCCGGGGTCTTACCATCGTTCCTCTTTTTGTGTGATTTAGTCATCGTTCTCCCAATTCAATGACCAACCCCTCATTCTAGCGCCAAATGTTATAGGGAGAATATTGTATAACAATATTTTGGAGGTTTGCTGGATTATCGGAGCAAAATACGGATATTTTGCTAACAAAAGAAGAACAAAGGATTAGGGTTTGTGTGTATGGATGTGGCTGAGCTTGATAGGTGTTTTCAGGTAAACTGTTTCTCATCCGTATCAAGGTGCCTACATACCCTATTTATAGGGATCAAGCCTGACGTAGTTCTTGGGCCACAAGTTACCTAGGCGGGCTAGGGTTTTATGAGATAAGCCAAAGTCCAAGCCCAATTGTTTAGGGCTGACGTGACAGTGAGTCATCAATCCTATCCATGATCTAGCTGTAGAAGCCCATGGCCTCGAACGGATAGGTTTGGAATGAAAGATCCATCAGGGCCCTTGCATGCGACCTTGAGAGGCCTGGCCACGCGAAGCGATCCCTGTGCTTAGCTACTCATGCGACCTTGAGTCTGGCCATGAGCCTTCCTGAGAAGAGATGATGATCTCGCTGTCAATGACAGATGCGATGCAGAAGCGAGGCATCGCACAGCGAGGCGCCACTTCCTGCGAGGCACAATCATGTAGCAAGCGAGGCGCTCCTGTAATAGAGATATTATTGCCAAGGCATGTTGGGCTGATTCCAATAGTGGGCTTTAGTGACCCAATCTTCATCTTCTAGGCCCATCAGAGATTATGAACCATAAATTTAGCTAATTAAATCAATTTAGCCATTATGCCAGATTTGGGCATAACAGTAACTAAAAATTTAATTTACATATGCGGCTGCGCCGCCCTTATACACAAGGAAGTTGAATTTGCATTTTTTGGCTGCGCAGCAGGTTGAATTCAGCTGCATTCGATTGCATATGTATTTGGTTGCATTCAGTTGCATATGTGGTTGCATCCAGTTGCATATGTAACCACATGTGCAACCTCCGTATTTTTGCAAATATTTTGATATTTTTCCAAATTATTTTTTTTTGAATAAGTGTTTTGCAAAAAAAGTTTTTGATCTTGGATATTTATGAAAAAACCCAAAAATCAGTAGTGCTACTTATAATAAGGTTGTAAAAATCGGAAATCGATTTAACTTTATTTAGTTATAGAAAAGAGAGTACTGGGAATGAGTAATTGGACAATTAATCGGATAGTATTTTCATAAATTTTACTAAAAATATTAAATTCACATGTCATAATTTAGTTTATTGGTGTTATAAGTTAAATATTTTTTGTTATTTACTAATAAATTAATATAAATAACAAAATTATAATTACTAATATTTTTAACATTGTATTAACAATGGCAATGTCAAAATATTAATACCTTTTACTTGATAATTTTTATCAATATAGCTTAAAATAAGTTATAATGATCAAATACATGCATTTTTTAATAGCATTTATAGTAATAATAAAAAATTAAATAATTTAAAATTAGATTTCATTCCGAGCACTCGGAGTTTGACCAAATATTGATTAAATTATGTAAAAATTGGGTTTCGATCAAATTCAGTACAATTCGGATTAAATCATACCCTTAAAACAAATACTCGAAATGAATACTTGGTGGACTCAATGAATTTTAGAACACTGCTAAGGCCTAATAGCAATGCATATAACACTTCATGAGGACAATCTACAAACTAGGCATGTAATAATAATCTTTTAGCTATATAATTTAAGTACGCCTATGTAAATTCTTTATTATAATACCTGAGTCTACTACACGTCAGTTAACCAATCAGAATCGAGAAATTATTTAGGACCAATTAGAGCTAATTCCTAAATTTTAGACCAATCATGTTATATTAAGAATTTTCCTTATTTACAATCTCACCTTAACTCTTTAACCATGGTTAGTTAACACTTCTAATTTAAATACAATAATGATTTTATTAAACATATCCATAAATACATATTTTTTAAATCAAAAAAATTTACTAGAAAATCACAATTTTAATTTGAAATCAATCACGATATATCATTATATATTTTAAATTCAATTTCATAATTAATCATTCATTAATCAACCACTTTTTTAATATAAATTCAATCACAATCATATTATCATACATTATAAATTGATTTTTATAATATATATTGTACAGCTATAATCGATATTAAATAATTATAATCTAACTTAACTAAAAATATGAAAAAATCGAATTTAAAATCAGATTTTAAATAACTTGGATAAAATCCATACTTTCAAAATTTTGATTTTTTTTATAATCTCAAAAATATATTTATTCAAAATTTGTTAATAAAATTAATTAATAAATGGATATAAGCCAACTCTACAAAATCGGATTTGAACAAATTTTAAATAGCTTGGATAAAATCCATATCTTCAAAAACTCGATTTATTGAAAGGTTCAAAAATAAATTTATTCAGAGTTTGTTAATAAAATAATTAATAAATTCATATAAACGAATTTAAATACAATAATGATTTTATTAAACATATCCATAAATACATATTTTTTAAATCAAAAAGTATTTACTAGAAAATCTCAATTTTAATTTGAAATCAATCACGATATACTATTGTTGTGGAATAAAAACTAGGTTACGATTTGTAATTAATGCTAGGGTGGTTGAGCTTCGAGCTTTAATGGTTGTTTTCGTGTTACGAGACTAATCGGTCCTCACAGAGTGCCTACGTATCTCGTTATTGAGAATCAAGCCAAGACGTAGTTCTAGGTGATGGTGCCCTCGAGGCTATGGTGGCGAGAGCTCACCTAGGACGCAGTGGCTTGTATGTCCTTATTCGAGGATTAAGCCGAAACGTAGTGGGTGACGTATGGAGCTGTGCCCAAAATGTAGTTCTGAGATGAGGGGTAAAACCCTTTATATAGGCTGAGAAGCCCTAGAATTATGGTAGGAGTCAGATACTTGGTGGACAAGTCTTCCTTGAGGAAGGTTTTAGATCTATTCCTTATAGGAATTGTTGTGCTAGAAATTAATTAAGACATTTGAATCGCAAGCGCATAATTCGTTTCGTTGTAAAAATTTTTGATTCGTTCCACAGGGACTAATATTTTCGCAAGCCTTAATTTCTAATTTAATCGAATTAGGACAATTTGGGTTTTTGGAATTTGGATTTATACTATTTATTTACCAAAAGAAATTTTAAACTATTTTTAAAAGAAAATTAAATTTTATTCTAATTCTAAACTAAATAATAAGAAGAATAAAAGCTAAATTAATCTAAAATTTCTAAATTCGAATTAAAACTAATTTTTCTTTTCAAAAACAATTTTTTTTTATTTAAAAGAACAAATTTTAATTACAAAGCTTTTCAGAAAATTTTGACATGATTATTTCGTAAATTGACTAGCCAAAAACACAACCAATCACAACAGTTGACTCAGCAAAATAAAAAAAACACAGGAATGCTTCCAGAGATTCAGGTAGGGAACTTTCTGGACGGGTAATTGACATGTTTACAAAACTCAAACTTTAACAACAAAAAAAAACGACCAAAGGGAATTCACAGCAAACGAATACAATAAGAAATCAACGAACTCGACCATAATTAAAGCTCAGGAACTCAACAGCACACAATCAGGAAAACTCACACCACTGGCATTCGACAACTACATTCGACAATCAATAAACGCCAAACAAAAACTCAACAAAATTCGCAGCAAAAGTCGGCTAAAACCCGTAGAAAAACTCAGAAGCTCAGGAAAGCATCGAACAACATATACGCAGAAAATAGAGAACACAGCAAAAACAAATGTGAAATCGACAAAAAGCCATTTAATCCTAGCAACAAAACAAAATCAAGTACTGGAAACAAAACTCAACATTCGAATTATTCTAAAAACTTGTTATTCTAAAACTTGTTATCCGAATTAATTTCAACTCAGCACTTCAATGGTAAAAATAGCATTGGGGAAAAGGAAGGGTCGTGCGGGGAAAGAAGAAGAAGAAGAGAGAGAGAGAGAGAGAGAGAGAGAGAGAGAGAGAGAGAGAGAGAGAGAGAGAGAGAGAGATGAAGGCAGGTGTTCGTGTAAAAATGAGAAACGTAAAAGGGGAGGGGTTGGGCTTGTGTGGGAAAAGAAAGGAGAAGACAAGTATGTTTATGAGGAGATTGAAACAAATAAAAAAAAACAGGGGAAGGGTTCGGTGATATGCAGGGGATTTTACTTCGAATTTATTACTAATGCAGAAATAAAACAAACTTCGAATCATAAAAAAAACTCTGAGAGCAGAAATAAATGCAGGAAATTAATATGACTAATTTTTTTTGTATTTTGTTTTATTTTGAAAAATTAAAATGCAAGTAAACTAAAGCTAACTACTGAATTTAAAAATTAAAAATAATGATTTTGAAATTAATGGCCCCCATTAAAATTGGATTTTTAACGAGGCAAACTACGATTTAAAAATAAGAACACGAAATTAAAGTTTCGTTACTTTCAACCCCAAGTGGTTAGCAACGGGATTTACGAAAATAACGAAACAAGGCAACAATAACGAAAGAGCAAGACAAGAAATAAAGAAAATAAAAATTGCATTAATTATAATAAGAGTGTTTACAAGATTTGAAACTAAGAAAAGAAATACAAGAAAATAAAACTACCCTAAAATCTAAGTTACTAAATACAAGGGGGGTGAGGGGGTATTTATAGGATAGGAATTAGGGTTAAGGGGGGTGTTGGGTAAATCCCCACCATACACTTGGGTTGTGTGGTGGTGAAATCCTAGCCATCTATTTGTTTCCTTCCCCCTTAAGCTTTGAAGAGTTGATCTTGGCCATACACTTTGCTAATGTGTTGGGATGATCTCCACCTTCCACTTGTCTTGAAATATTCCTTTTGCTCCAAGCTCCTAATTCTTTCCCTTCTTTCATTTTTGGTCCTTTTTCTTCCTCTTTTTCCCTTCCTTGCACTTTATTTATTTATTTTATCATTTCTTTATTTATTTACGATTTACCTGAAATGCAACAAAATAAATTATTAAAACACGAGTTCAAGCAATAAATATGTAAATAAAATATGCAAAAATATGCACTTATCAAATGCTCCCATACCTATCTTTTGCTCGTCCTCGAGGAAAATAAAAACAAAATGAAAATCTAGATGCAAAGTCCTATACTCCTTTTCGTAGGTGTGACGGTTGCATTTGGCATATGCAACAAGCCCTTTAAACCCCTAGGCAGCCCTAGTGGACGAGTGAGGTCTCGTGAGGGCCTATAGTGAATGTACCCACAAAATCCATCTAGTTTGTATAAAAGATCACATGGCAATGCACACCACACATACATGTCCTCTCATGATACATCAACTTAAGAATCAAAATGAAGTTGCAAAGTCTTGGTGTGGAAAGTGCAAGGATTCACGTAGTCTACTCAAAGAACCATGCAAGAGTGATTATAAGTTCATATCAGGTGCAAAAATTATTGGTAACCATGCTAAGTCTACAAGGGCACACCTTAGAGTCAAAACTTGAGATCTCATATGCAAAACAAGCAATACCTCACATTTCACTCACAAAAGAATATTCACTCAAGAACAAGGGTAAGTGTATCACTCAATTCCAACAAAATCAAATGCATGCTTGACACTTGGTATCATCCCAACTTAAATCACAACATACATTAATGATGAAAATCAAAAGGTCTTTATTAGGGTTGTAATGGGGCTAGGGACAAGGTATGTCAAGAAAGGCCAAAATAAGGTGAAGTGTCAAAAGCTAGTAGTCACCATGAATATCATGCACAACACCAAACTTCCTCCCCACATAATTTATTTTTATTTTCAACAAAAAGCCTTGAATAGTCGAATGAAGGAGGATTACAAAAACATAAGTATGCTCTCATATGTATATTTTTTTCATTTTCATTTTCTTTTTTTTTCTTTTTTTTTTCTTTTTTTTTATATATATAAAGGAAAATGATAAATGTAACAATAATCCTCCTTTAGATTTAATTTTGAAAATCGACTATCAAGGTAACAACAAATATTTCCTCAAAAGTTATGAACAATAGTAAACCCTATTTCACACACCTTATTGCTCCCTTAAGTTCCTACTAGCCTTTGACAAAATGGGATCAAGAATACATAAGGCTAAACAAGAAAAAGGTCTTAGGCGAGTAATGTGGTGTGTCACCGAAAGAAAATGATTAGGCTCAAAGGGTTAACTAATTGATCACATAAGAATGGTGTGGATATTTTGGAAATATAGGTTATTCCTAAATGCCTTTATCATTTTATCATCAAGTAATGTCATGTATTTCAAGAAGGAACTCAAACAAGTGCTAGCGATGCAAATGACAAGTGGACACTCAAGCAAACGAATATAAATGCAAAAGATGTGCATATAGGCTCAAAACTCACTTGGTGTGGTAGAACATAATCAATCTCAAGTAATGGTATCCTCAATGCACCTACTTGTACTCAAAGCATGAAGACCAAATCATCTTACACCTAATCATGTCCTTCTAATTTCATGCACAATTCAATTAAGTCTACTAGCTTCACCTTGCTAGTGTAAGTGTGTGAACAAGAACTTTAGCAAATCACTTATCAAACAAAAGTTAATGGATCATAAGATTATCAAAGCATGCAAGGGTGCATCAAGCAACTAGCAATCAATTAACAAGACTAGAATACGAAAAGAACTCTTTTGTGATTTTTTCATTTTTTAATTTTTTGGATTTTTCAATTTTTACTATTTACACTAAAAACCCTCCCCCATACCTAGATCATGCATTGTCCTCAATGTATGCAAATGCAAAAGAAAAGAGAAATGAGAAAGGATAAAGAAATGCAAAAGAAATGAAAAAGGATAAAGTTGAGGAAATACCTGATAAGGGATGACGGAGACTGAAAACTACTAGAAATTATGAAAGAAAACAACTCACACACACAACTCCTCCCCCATACCTACATTCTACTATGGGAGGTACAAAACAAATATTTACTAACCAATACCTGCTCTCGGAAAAACTATTTGTGTTATACAACCAACATATTTCAGAAACTCACCCACGAAAATAGCATAGACCACTCGAACGATCCGATTAGGCACAAGAATAAAACTCATATTCCTAACTTCATCCATAGACCACGAGGATGCTTCTTTTTGTTGTTTAAGCAAATTAATTACGATAAGATGTTGGTCATGAATATCATGAGTTTCGATGAAAGAAGGAGCACGGGTGGAAAATGAAGAAATAGAAACGGGTGGGGGTGGCTCTTCGAAAAATGTTTTACCAACAGAATTAGGATCACAAGAACTATCCTTATGTTGGGTCTTTCATTTGGAACAAATATTCTTCATCTCTCCAAACATCTCTTCCGAGGTCAAATCCTTAAAAGATTCGTGAAGCTCTCGATTGGTCTCGTAATGCAATTGAAAATCTTGTTTAAGAAGAGACTCAATCTCATGATCATCCAAATTTGACCTTGAAACAACCTCCTTAACTAGATTAGTTCCTATTGGTTGAGTATGAAGTTCTTTGGGTTTTTCAGGAAGAGGTTTGGAAGATGAAAGGAAAAGTTCACTAGAAGAAGATGATGGTTGTCTAGGTGAAGCCACAAACTCAGAATCATCGGGATTCTTCGTTTGACCTAGAGAAAGAATGATGTCAGCATTAGAATCTTCTTCATGTGAATCACCACCGAAAGGAGTGTCAACTTGAACATTAGACCTAGGAGAAATGATATCATCGAAAGTATCGATAGGTCTTTGAGTGATAAGAAATTTAGGGTTGACCTCAGGTGGATTCGGGGTGGTTATCGTCACACGCTCGCACATGGTGGTTAATTGATTCACTTGAAATTCTAACTTAGATATGGCTTGAACATTAGAGTTCAAAATTTGCCTATCAGAAGTTATGGTTTGCATGAAGTTTGCTTGAGAAATCAATAAAGCCTCGATACTCTTTTCTAAGGTGTCAAGTTTCCTACTCGAATCATGAAATCCGGGTGGATGGGCGGGTGTTTGAATTGAACTCGAATAAGGAACTTGACTCGGAATTGGATAAGAGTTCGGTTCTTGAAAATGTGGAGGCGGAGTTTGATAGCTATGACCTTGGTTCCATGAGAGATCGGGATAATCTCTCCAACCGGAATTAGAAGACGATGTAAAGTGGTCATTTCGAGAGATTGGTTGAAACAAGGCGTTGACTTGTTGAGAGTCGGGGCCATGTTGAAAATCGAGACTCGGAGAGTTAAAATTTGGGTCCCAAGACATGTGTGAAGGGCCACTAAGGGTTTCTAAGGCTTCGAGTCGTCTAGTAAGAGCATCTAATTCAGAGTCGATTGCAATATCGTTTTTACTATAATGCAAATCATTAAAAGTACTAGACGACTAGTTATATACACTACGTTCCCTAGTTGACTCACACCACATCGTATTATCCGCTAACTCCTCGTCAAAATCCCAACCTTGGTAATAACGCTCCCTAAATGCTACGGACATGGTAAAGATTGATCAAGGATAAAACCACGTAGCACGTAAATGCGAAAATGAAACACACAAAATAAATGGTGAAAAATCAAAAGAAAAATCTAACCTAGGTTCCCTAAATAAAATAATTAGACATTGCTCATAACGTTAAGACGCACTAAAAATTCCGTAAATTAAGAATTATTCAGACCGATTCGGCCAGATTAGAGCAGGCATTGCCAAGAGGCCAAACTCGTCACTTAGACACCGAATCTTAACAGCCAGGCGAACCTTAGACACTGAAGGTCGTGAATAAGTCTTAATTACGTTTATTTTTAGGTACCATCCTAATTGAGCGCGAAGTTCCTAGGGGCAATTGTCTAATTAATTTTATTAAAAGGCTAGGGAATGCAAAATGAGGGAATGAATGGTTTTTGGGCTAAGGAAAGAGTGATGAAATCCCTTCCCTTATCTTGAGAGGTTTTGCCCTTAATGCTTATTTACAAAATGATGCAACAAACAATGATATATACAAAAATTATAAACAAATATGGATGCTTATACTACGTGATTTAATCTAAAGAAAGAAAGAAATTTAACGTACCTTAGGGTCCTCCAGCGATCACCACAATTAATAGGTACGAAAAATTAAAAACAAAAAATAAAATCTAGCATGATGTGCACCTACGTGATGAATGCATGATGCAACAATTATGTATTTACAACTAATTTTTTTGGATTTTTGATTTTTCAATTTTTTTGTGATTTTTGAAATTTTTAATTTTTTTGTGTTTTTCTAAAAAAGAAAAAGGGCGAAAAGAGTGAGATACGGTTATCGAAGCAAGCTTTCCATAAATTCCAATTTTTCCACGCTTCGTTGAGAAGAGTTCCGAAATATCAAGCTTTCCTAAAAAGAACGAAATAGAAAAAATAAGACAAGAAATAAAACTAACTCGAAAAATTAAAAATTAAGGCGCGAAAAATAATTAGTCCCCGGCAGTGGCGCCAAAAACTTGTTGTGCTAGAAATTAATTAAGACATTTGAATCGCAAGCGCACAATTCGTTTCGTTGTAAAAATTTGTGATTCGTTCCACAAGGACTAATATTTTCGCAAGCCTTAATTTCTAATTTAATCGAATTAGGACAATTTGGGTTTTTGGAATTTGGATTTATACGATTTAATTACCAAAAGAAATTTTAAACTATTTTTAAAAGAAAATTAAATTTTATTCTAATTCTAAACTAAATAATAAGAAGAATAAAAGCTAAATTAATCTAAAATTTCTAAATTCGAATTAAAACTAATTTTTCTTTTCAAAAACAATTTTTTTTTATTTAAAAGAACAAATTTTAATTACAAAGCTTTTCAGAAAATTTTGACATGATTATTTCGTAAATTGACTAGCCAAAAACACAACCAATCACAACAGTTGACTCAGCAAAATAAAAAAAAACACAGGAATGCTTCCAGAGATTCAGGTAGGGAACTTTCTGGACGGGTAATTGACATGTTTACAAAACTCAAACTTTAACAAAAAAAAAAAACGACCAAAGGGAATTCACAGCAAACGAATACAATAAGAAATCAACGAACTCGACCATAATTAAAGCTCAAGAACTCAACAGCACACAATCGGGAAAACTCACACCACTAGCATTCGACAACTACATTCGACAATCAATAAACGCCAAACAAAAACTCAACAAAATTCGCAGCAAAAGTCGGCTAAAACCCGCAGAAAAACTCAGAAGCTCAGGAAAGCATCGAACAACATATACGCAGAAAATAGAGAAAACAGCAAAAACAAATGTGAATTCGACAAAAAGCCATTTAATCCTAGCAACAAAACAAAACTCAACATTCGAATTATTCTAAAAACTTGTTATTATAAAACTTGTTATCCGAATTAATTTCAACTCAGCACTTCAATGGTAAAAATAGCATTGGGGAAAAGGAAGGGTCGTGCGGGGAAAGAAGAAGAGAGAGAGAGAGAGAGAGAGAGAGAGAGGGAGAGAGAGAGAGAGAGAGAGAGATATGAAGGCAGGTGTTCGTGTAAAAATGAGAAACGTAAAAGGGGAGGGGTTGGGCTTGTGTGGGAAAAGAAAGGAGAAGACAAGTATGTTTATGAGGAGA
Source organism: Saposhnikovia divaricata (assembly GCA_036435485.1). Classification (NCBI taxonomy): domain Eukaryota; kingdom Viridiplantae; phylum Streptophyta; class Magnoliopsida; order Apiales; family Apiaceae; genus Saposhnikovia; species Saposhnikovia divaricata. Next base: position 62,139,453 of record CM071594.1, read on the forward strand.
TTGAAACAAATAAAAAAAACAGGGGAAGGGTTCGGTGATATGCAGGGGATTTTACTTCGAATTTATTACTAATGCAGAAATAAAACAAACTTCGAATCATAAAAAAAACTATGAGAGCAGAAATAAATGCAGGAAATTAATATGACTAATTTTTTTTGTATTTTGTTTTATTTTGAAAAATTAAAATGCAAGTAAACTAAAGCTAACTACTGAATTTAAAAATTAAAAATAATGATTTTGAAATTAATGGACCCCATTAAAATTGGATTTTTAACGATGCAAACTACGATTTAAAAATAAGAACACGAAATTAAAGTTTCGTTACTTTCAATCCCAAGTGGTTAGCAACGGGATTTACGAAAATAACGAAACAAGGCAACAATAACGAAAGAGCAAGACAAGAAATAAAGAAAATAAAAATTGCATTAATTATAATAAGAGTGTTTACAAGATTTGAAACTAAGAAAAGAAATACAAGAAAATAAAACTACCCTAAAATCTAAGTTACTAAATACAAGGGGGGTGAGGGGGTATTTATAGGATATGAATTAGGGTTAAGGGGGGTGTTGGGTAAATCCCCACCATACATTTGGGTTGTGTGGTGGTGAAATCCTAGCCATCTATTTGTTTCCTTCCCCCTTAAGCTTTGAAGAGTTGATCTTGGCCATACACTTTGCTAATGTGTTGGGATGATCTCCACCTTCCACTTGTCTTGAAATATTCCTTTTGCTCCAAGCTCCTAATTCTTTTCCTTCTTTCATTTTTGGTCCTTTTTCTTCCTCTTTTTCCCTTCCTTGCACTTTATTTATTTATTTTATCATTTCTTTATTTATTTACGATTTACCTGAAATGCAACAAAATAAATTATTAAAACACGAGTTCAAGCAATAAATTGGTAAATAAAATATGCAAAAATATGCACTTATCAGGAATCAGTTTCCATGTTGAAATATGTATCTTGAAGGCTAAGTCATGCAGGAGTGATATCCTTGTTTGACTTTTATTTGCTGAGCTGATTATTACCTTTAATATTAATTACGAAATTAATATTGTAAATAGGGTTTGGGCCCATCTGGTGGGCCCCACGTTTGGACCATTCTGGGTCTAATTAATGCCACATTAAATGTGTCTTTAGGGCTTACTTATAGCCCATATCATTTGCCCCCCAACTTCTAGGAAAACTAATCAGGTTTTCCTTTAAGTTATAACGGCCTTATCCGAGACTTGGGTCAGGGTTTATTGCTCTTAGGTGAGTATTTTCAACAATATAATCTTAATGTAAAGCGTGGAGCGACCGACGCATTTACGACGATGTTAAACGACACTAAGCGGTGTTAAACGACACAACACAGCACTAATCAGCCTTAAACAACGTTTAAACGGTGTTAAACAATGTTAAATGGCATAAAACGGCACTAACGGCACTAATCGGTGCTAAACAGTGCTAATCGGCATTAAACGACACTAATCGGTGCTAAACGGCACTAAACGGCGCTAAACGGTGCTAAGCGGCACTAAACCTGGGCTGCCATTTTCCTAAAACGACAACGTTTTTCAGAAATGGCGACTGGCTTAGAACGACCGGTCGGCTTCGGCCGGTCGGGTGAGGCTCGGTCGGTTGTGGCCGGTCGGTTGAGGCCGATCGACTGAGGCCGGGTCGGCTGAGGCTCGGTCGGCTGAGGCCCTTGGCTGAGGCAGGTCGGCTAAGGCTCTTGGCTGAGGCTGGTCAGCTGAGGCTCGGTCGGCTGAGGCCGGTCGGCTAAGGCTCTTGGCTGAGGCCGGTCGGCTGAGGCTCGATCGGCTGAGGCCGGTCGGCTGAGGCTCGGTCGGCTGAGGCCCTTGGCTGAGGCCGGTCGGTTGAGGCTCGATCGGCTGTGGCCCTCGGCTGAGGCCGGTCGGCTGAGGCCCTTGGCTGAGGCTGGTCGGCTGATCTTAAATAGAATTACTTCGAACTTTTCAATCACAATGTTGGAATGTTGACTGAGTGGCTCACTCTTGAGCTATGCTTGAATCTCTTGATCCAAGGTTGGCTCTAGTAGCTTTGATGGCCTTCAACGACTTTAACTTAGTTAGTCCTTGATTCTAGACTGGAATTCCAAGCTTCTAAATTTATACTTGACCATCAAGGCTTACATTCAGCATTTTCAACCTAGAATCCAAAGTTCGGGTTTAAATGTTAAACGGTGCTAAACAACTCTAGCTCAACGTTTCATATAAAACGATGGTCAACCAGTCACGTTTCAAACATTAGGAGGGACGTTTGAAGGCTGACTGAGGTGTTGGAATGCTGTCAGCCTCTTGGCACGAGTGTCTCGGCCAGAGCTCTCTTCGGGAGCATTTCGGCCCGAGTGTCTCAACCAGAGCTCTCTCCGGGAGCCTCTCGACCCGAGTGTCTCGACCAGAGCTCTCTCCGGGAGCCTCTCGGCCTGAGTGTCTCGACCAGGGCTCTCTCCGGGAGTCTCTTGACACTAAACGGTGCTAATTGGCACTAAAATGTGCTAACAGGCACTAAACTGTGCTTAAACTGCACTAAACGGTGCTAATCGGCACTAAAATGTGCTAACAGACACTAAACTGTGCTAAAACTGCACTAAACGGTGCTAATCGGCACTAAAATGTGCTAATCTTGACCTCTTTTTAGTACTGAAAACCATCCGAGATTCGCTGAAAAAGTCGAGATTCAGGATCAGAAACTATCCGAGGTTTGCTGAAAAAATCGAGATTCAGGACCACGAACTAACCCGCGATCGGCCGGACCACGGGATAGCTCGTGGTCGGATGAGAGGTGATCGGCCAGAAGGTTACAAGCCACCATGGTCAGCCACACCATGGTCGGCTGGAAGGTGGTCGGCCGAAAGGCCCGAAACCTTCATGGTCGGCCGGGAGGTGGTCGGCTGCGGCCCCTCGTGCGCCGTGGTCGGCCACTTCGTGGTAGGCTAGGAAATCCGGACTTGAAAACCATCCGTGGCCTTGAGGATCAAGAATCTTGATCTTGATCTTGATTTCAAGTTACTATCTCGGTCATTCTTGACTTCGTTACCTTAAGGATCAAGAACCTTGATCTTGATCTTAAGTCGTCAGGGATCTAGGATCTAAAATCATCCGTGATCCTAAGGATCAAGAACCTTGATCTTGATCTTTAGTCGTCAGTTTGGTCATTCGTGACTCCTAACGATATTACTCCTTAATTCATGATTAGCACTGCTAATCTTGTGTTTAAGTCTAAACTCGTTACTTATCTTCTTAAGCGCAAACATCCATGCAGCAAATATTTCAGCTATTTCTTTTTTGGCATATATGAATTATAACGGATTCTTTCTGTATAACGCGGATAATTTCTGTCCTTTTTTCATCTATAAACGATGGATGGCCTCGTTCCCATCCAAGGTCTCCAACTTGTAGGATCTTCGTCCTAGCGTCTTCTTGACTCGATACGGCCCTTCCCAATTAAGGGGTAGCTTTCCCTTCTGACCAACTCTAGAAGCTTCTATCTTCCTTAGAACCAGTTCGCCTTGCCGAAAGAACCTCTCCCTAACCCTTCGGTTGTAGTGGAAGGATGCTCTCTTCTGATGCTCTGCATTCCGGGCATTTGCTTCATCCCTAACCTCATCAATTAGGTCTAGGGCAAGCCTCATGCCTTCTTCATTAGTCTCTGGTTCAAATGCCTCAACTCGAGGTAACGCTTGTGATAAGTGGATTTTATATCCACTTGGAATGCTTCGTATCGGCTTCAATTGATGACTTGAACTCAAGTATGTGGTGTTTTTGATGTGTTTTTAGTGAATTTGTGCAGGAATAAGAGTCGGATGTGGGATGATGTTTTCCATGCTTAAATGGTGGGTTTTGAGCTTAAAGAATAACAGTACATCAAATTACGAGAGAGCCGGAAGAAACGGAATGAAAATCAGAGTTAAAGCGAAGAAAATAGAGCAAAATCAGCAAAATCAACGAAATGAACAGTAACGGACGCCCATGAACAGTAATGGACGCGCATGAACAGTAACGGACGCGCATGAACAGTAGCAGTCAGCGGGTGAAAAATCAGCCAAAATTTCTGATTTTGTTTTGGCCATATCTTGAGTTCTACAAGTCCGTTTTGGACGATTCAACTGCCCACGCGAAGATAACGGAATTTTCTATCATTCTAAGATGGTCCGGAGTCCAGAATTATTGAAGAGAATTTTCCTTCAAAACAGAATCAACAGAAATTGCCAGAATTCAATTCTAAACAGGAAATTGCCAGAATTCCTACTTCTAATAAGTATGGTAATTGCTCTGGGCGGCTAGAACATTCCAGAATCAGATCTACACATGGAATTTGCAATTCTATTCTCATTTAAGAACGGAAATTGTCATACTCATATTTCAACTCTAAAACGGCAATTGCTTGATGGAGAGGCAACTTGGGGCTATAAATACACATCTTGGGGGACAGAAAAAAACACACACCATTACATATCAATTACTTAGTTTTATTTGTATCTTTTCAAATTTTTTTTATCATGGTTTCATCAGATCCCATGATGACGAGAGGTTCGATTATGAACTAATCGTTGTCATGGGATTCTAACGGATTTATTTATGGAGCTTAGTATTTTGATGCTTTAAAGATCTGTGTGTGATGTATATCTGATATCCTTGTATGGTTATGCTTAATTGATAGATGCGTCGCGAACATCTAATTTGTTAATCTCTTGTGAAGTGAAAGTGGATCTTGAGATTTAGAACTTTCCATGCTCGCATAGGTTCATGATTGTTTATCAACATGATTAGTAGTATGAGATGAAAATGCTTATATTGCTCTGTGTGATCTTTATGGATAACTTGCTCTTCAACCGTTATGTTTTCAAATTTTATAGACATATAGGGTCTAAGCATAATTGGTGTCTATTCATCTTCTATCTCTTTTGTGGATGTATGTTTAGTTTGGTATTCGTATACTGAGAAGTAGCGTGTACGTGTTTCGTGTTATCCGATCAGATATCATAACCATTGCATATAGTGATTAAAGGCGTCAGATCTAAGCGAAGTATTTAATGAAGTTAGGATCCCATGTTACTCTTGTAGACGTAATTCAATTTCAATTCTTGTTAGTTAGTTAATTCTTAGTTGTTAATTTACTTCTTAGTTAATTTAGTTAATTAAACCTAATTTGTTATTTGTCTTAGCAGTGAGTAATAACCATACATTGTTGCATAGGTACAATAACTGAATTAAAACCATATCCAGATCTCTATGGGAACGAACTCAACTTTATTCTATATTACTTGTGACCGCGTACGCTTGCGTGTTTTAGTGTAAACAAGTTTTCGCATGAACAGTAATGGACGCGCATGAAAAGTAACGGACGCGCATGAACAGTAGCAGTCAGCGGGTGAAAAATCAGCCAGGATTTCTGATTTTGTTTTGGCCATATCTTGAGTTCTACAAGTCCGTTTTGGACGATTCAACTGCCCACGCGAAGATAACGGAATTTTCTATCATTCTAAGGTGGTCCGAAGTCCAGAATTATTGAAGAGAATTTTCCTTCTAAACAGAATCAACAGGAAATTGCCAGAATTCAATTCTAAACGGGAAATTGCCAGAATTCCTACTTCTAATAAGTATGGTAATTGCTCTGGGCGGCTAGAACATTCCAGAATCAGATCTAGACATGGAATTTGCAATTCTATTCTCATTCAAGAACGGAAATTGTCAAACTCCTATTTCAACTCTAAAACGGCAATTGCTTGATGGAGAGGCAACTTGGGGCTATAAATACACATCTTGGGGGACAGAAAAAAACACACACCATTACATATCAATTACTTAGTTTTATTTGTATCTTTTCAAAAAAAATTTTATCATGGTTTCATCAGATCCCATGATGACGAGAGGTTCGATTATGAACTAATCGTTGTCATGGGATTCTAACAGATTTATTTATGGAGCTTAGTATTTTGATGCTTTAAAGATCTGTGTGTGATGTATATCTGATATCCTTGTATGGTTATGCTTAATTGATAGATGCGTCGCGAAAATCTAATTTGTTAATCTCTTGTGAAGTGAAAGTGGATCTTGAGATTTAGAACTTGCCATGCTAGCATAGGTTCATGATTGTTTATCAACATGATTAGTAGTATGAGATGAAAATACTTATATTGCCCTGTGTGATCTTTATGGATAACTTGCTCTTCAACCGTTATGTTTTCAAATTCTATAGACATATAGGGTCTAAGCATAATTGGTGTCTATTCATCTTCTATCTCTTTTGTGGATGTATGTTTAGTTTGGTATTCGTATACTGAGAAGTAGCGTGTACTTGTTTCGTGTTATCCGATCAGATATCATAACCATTGCATATAGTGATTAAAGGCGTCAGATCTAAGCGAAGTATTTAATGAAGTTAGGATCCCATGTTACTCTTGTAGACGTAATTCAATTTCAATTCTTGTTAGTTAGTTAATTCTTAGTTGTTAATTTACTTCTTAGTTAATTTAGTTAATTAAACCCAATTTGTTATTTGTCTTAGCAGTGAGTAATAACCATACATTATTGCATAGGTACAATAACTGAATTAAAACCATATCCAGATCTCTGTGGGAACGAACTCAACTTTATTCTATATTACTTGTGACCGCGTACACTTGCGTGTTTTAGTGTAAACAGCTTGCATGATTTCCAAAGGCACAACTGCCTCAGCTCCATAAGCCAGCAGAAATGGGGTTGCTCCAGTTGTCACTTTACAAGTGGTACGGTATGCCCATAGTATGGGCAGCAACTCATCTACCCAAGTGTTCCTAGAGCGTTCGACCCTCTTTTTCAGTCCATCAAGGATAATTCGATTAGCTACCTCAGCTTGCCCATTAGCTTGTGGATGAGCCACTGAGGTAAAACGAAGCTCAATTGCATTCTCCTCACAATACTTCTTGAACTCTTCATTATAGAACTGTGTCCCATTGTCTGTCACCAAAATTCGTGGGATTCCATACCTGCAAATTATGTTCTCCCAAAAGAACTGGGCAACTTGTTTGGTGGTTATCTTGGCTAGAGGTTTAGCCTCAATCCACTTAGTGAAGTAATCAATGGCCACTATCAAGAACTTCCTTTGTGCTAAAGCCATGGGAAAAGGACCAAGTATGTCCATCCCCCACATTGCAAATGGGATGGGAGAGTTGACTGACGTTAACTTTTCAGGCGGCTTCCTTACAATTGGAACGTGTTTTTGACATCTGTCACACTTCTTGACGTAATTCTGTGCATCGACCAGCATCTCCGGCCAATAGAATCCTAGTCGAGTGATCTTGTGAGCTAAGGCTCTGCCCCCCCAAGTGTTGTCCACAGATCCCTCCATGAACTTCTTCCAGCGCTTCTCTTGCCTCATGGGGCCTTAAACACTTCAGGTATGGGATGACAAACGATCTCTTGTAGAGAATGCCTTCGATCAGGGCGTATCTCAATGCTCTTACTGAGAGTTTTCGTGCCTCCAAGGCATTGTCTGGGAGCCACCCGGTTTCAAGGTGAGCTTTGATAGGATCTATCCAAGAGCCCCCTATATCAATTGGTGCCACTAATTTTGAGTTAACGGTTGGGGCCTTCAAGACCTGGAAGTAGACACTCCCAGCATAATTTTCTATCTCGGAAGAAGCGAACTTAGACAGGGCATCGGCCTTAATATTTTCTTCTCTCGGAATGTGCTCAACATAGCATTCCTCAAACTGAGTCATAACAGCCTTTACGACTCTCTGGTATTTTGCCATAGTTTCATCCTTAGCTTCGAATTCACCATTTACTTGTGATACCACAAGCCTTAAATCTCCGCAAACTTTGAGATTCTTGACCCTCATGATTCTGGCCAAGCCTAAACCGGCTATCAAGGCCTCATACTCAGCTTCATCGTTAGTTGTCGGAAAGTCCAACTTCAAAGCATACTCAAATGTGAACCCATCGGGGCTTTGAAACACTAAACCTGCGCCACTAGATTTTGTTTTTGATGCTCCATCAAAATAGAGCACCCAATATTCCTTCTGATTCAGGTACGAGTTCTTCATCTTTATCTCCACTTTCAGGGGTAGTTACTATCTCCTACCCCCCGACTTCATGGTTGCTAATGTTACATTCAACCACGAAGTCAGACAATGCCTGAGCCTTGATGGCCATTCGAGGCTTATACGTGATGTCAAACTCTCCAAGTTCGATTGCCCACTTAATCAATCTTCCACTTGTTTTCGGGCTGTGCAATATGTTCCTCAATTGCTGGTCCGTCAGGACTTCGATTTTATGTGACTGAAAGTACGGTCGTAGTTTCCTTGAAGCTGTTATCAATGCCAAAGCAAATTTCTCGATGGATGAGTAACTTAAATCGGCTCCGTGGAGCACCTTGCTTACATAGTAGATAGGCCTCTGAACCTTGTTCTCTTCCTTAACGAGGACGGCACTCAATGCTTGTTCAGACACTGCTAGATACAGATAAAGAGTCTCTCTGAGACTTGGCTTGGCCAACAACGGGGCTTCGGCCATGTACTTCTTCAATTGTTCAAAGGCCTCTTGGCTTTTATCGGTCCATTCAAAAATTTTCACCTTCTTCAATGTTTGAAAGAAAGGGAAGCATTTGTCACCAGACTTGGAGATAAATCTCCCTAGAGCTGCCACTCTGCCAGTTAACTTCCGCACATCCCTTACAGAACGGGGTGGTTCCATGTCTAAAATTGCTTTGATTTTATCAGGATTGGCTTCTATGCCTCTCTTTGAAACCATCAATCCCAAAAATTTTCCAGATCCAACGCCAAAAGCGCACTTGGCTGGATTCAACATCATCTTGTGGTGCCTCAGCACTTCGAATGCCTCTCTGAGGTGCTTAATGTGATCTGCCTTGAGTAGGCTCTTGACTAACATGTCATCAACATAGACCTCCATGGTTTTTCCAATCAGATGGGCTAATATCTTATTCACCAGTCGTTGGTAAGTAGCTCCTGCATTCTTTAGACCAAAAGCCATAACAAGATAGCAGAAAACACCAAAGTCTGTTATGAAAGATACCTTAGGGATTTCATCCTTGTGCATCTTAATCTGATTGTAGCCGCTGAACCCATCCATGAAGCTCAACATCTCATGTCCAGCTGTGGCATTTATCAACATGTCTATCCTTGGTAAAGGGAAGCAATCCTTAGGGCATGCGTCATTCAAGTCGGTGAAGTCTATACACATCCTCCACTTACCGTTGGCTTTCTTGACCATCACAGGGTTAGCCAACCATTCTGGAAACTGAATCTCTTCAATAAACCCAGCTTCTAAGAGATTTTCAACTTCTTGCTTTATGGCCTCTTGCCTTTCAGGTGCAAAGTTCCTCTTCTTTTGCTGTATTATCTTCCGATTAGGATCGACATTCAATCTGTGAGTTATGAGTTGGGGATCAATCCCTGGCATATCAGCTGTTGTCCAAGCAAACACATCACTATTTTCTTGTAAGAATGTTATCAACTTGCCCTTCAGGGATTCCTTCAAAGAGGCTCCTATATAAGTTACTTTCTCAGGGTCGCCTAGCTCCAGAGGAATGGGAATTAAGTCCTCTGCTGGCTTCCCTCGGTGTTCATCATCACTACGGACATCCATGTCTTCGATCGGAAGTACCTGCCCCCCGACTCCATCAGCTCTTAATGCGGACACATAACAATTTCTTGCCATATTCTGATCACCCTTTTGTTCTCCAACACCATTCCTGGTTGGAAACTTAATTTTCATGTGATATGTGGAGGCAATAGCCTTGAATGCATGAAGTCCAGTCCTTCCTAGGATCGCGTTATAAGTCGAGGATGCCTTGATCACAAGGAAATTCAGCATCTGGGTAGCCTCTTTAGGTTCCTGCCCAATTGTCATGGGTAACTGAATAGTCCCTTCAACCTTGGACTCAACTCCATTAAATCCGTAGATCGGCATGTTGGTCGGGGTCAATTGAGAATCGGTGTACCCCATCTTCACAAACGCATCATGAAACAAGATATCAACAGAAGCTCCATTGTCTATCAAGATCCGCTTCACTTCCGAGTTCCCAATCACAGGGGTTATGACAAACGGGTCGTCATGGGGAAACTTCACCCCTTCGAGATCTCAGTCCTGGCACGCTTCGGGGCTTCTCCCACGATGTGCATCACTTCTCTGGCATACGCCTTCCGAGAGTTTCGGGTTGTACCGGCCGCTGTCGGGCCTCCCCAAATCATGTTAATAACTGGCCCTCGGGGCTGTGGGTTACGATCTCGATCTCGATCATCATCCCTTCTATCATTGTCTCTTCTATCATAATCCCTCCTTTGAGTTCCACGATCATCACCCTTAGTGAACTTGTTCAGCTTTCCTTTTCGGATCAAGAATTCAATCTCATCCTTCAACTACCTACAATCATCTGTATCATGCCCCACATCGCGGTGGAATCTACAGTACTGATCCTTGTTTCTCTTTGCGGGATCACCCCTAAGTGGCTTCGGCCATCGAAAATCTTTGTCTTTCTCGATATGTAACAAGATCTGACTCCTAGGAGCATTCAGTCTCGCATAGTCGTTGAATCTTGGTCCCAAATTCTTCTTCGGGGGTGAATCAAAATCCTTGCTAGTCCGGGGATACTTGTCCCTAGCATCATACTCTTGTTCTTGCTTCCGTTTCTTAAAATCATTGGAGCCCTTGCCATTGCCTCCAGTAGCTTCTTTTTTTCATGCTATCCTCTGCCTTGATATACTTGTCGGCCCTTCGTTAGAGCTCGGCCATGTTCTCAGGAGGATGCTTTGCCAAAGACCTTTTGAAGAAAGGATCAGTGGTTCCGTGTTCCAAGGCTACCACGGCCACTTTATTCTCCAGATCTGTAATATTCAATGTCTCCTTGGTGAATCGCTTGAGATAATCCCTTAGATTCTCGTTCTTCCCCTGCACCACATACATGAGGGATGCAGAACTTTTTTCATGAACTCTTCCACTAATGAATTGGCTAACAAAGGCATTTTTCAACTCCTTGAAAGAGCCAATCGAATTTGCAGGTAGCCTGCTATACCACCTTTGAGCCATACCCGACAGGGTTTGAGGGAACGCCCTACACTTTAAGGCGTCACTAGCAGGTTGCAGCAGTAGTGCAGCTGTAAACGTCCTGTCATGAGTTTCAGGATCGCATGTTCCATCATAGGCCTTGATCGTTGGCATCTTGAATTTCTTTTGAGATGCGGGCATTCATCACTTCCTCAGTGAATGGAGGTGTTGGATCATCAAGATCTAGCGGCATCAGATCCTTGGGGTTGTTTCTGGGGGTTTCTGCCCTTGTTGCTCCTTCAGTTGAGGTATCGGCCCTTCTTCGTCTCCTAGACGGCCTCTCCAGATCTATGACGGGAACCCTTCCTGAGATTGGAGGAGGCTGATGCAGACTTTGATTCTGCCTTGCTTGCTCCCTGGCGGCGTCATCTTTCAGCCTTTGGATCTCAGCCTCATGAGCCTTGATCCTTTCCTCAGTCATTTATGGAGGTCCATCATGGATTCTTCGGGCCCTCCTTCGGGGCTCTCTACTTGCACGTCGCCTCCTTGGGGCCTCGTCACGGTCATCATCGTCATCCTCAGATGTCGAATCAGTAGTATAGGGGCCGGAGTAATCTAGGTACTCGCGATCTCGGATCTACAAAGCATGACCACTCGGTCCAGGTTCTCGAACAGGGGGTAGTTGGGCAACCCATACATTGGGTTGGTATTCATGGGGAGATCCGTAGTATGGATCTGTACCCCAGATGGAGGGTGGTTAGGATCAACCAGGGGAGAGATCACCATCTGAAGAGAGTTGGTTCCCTGTTCTGGATAGACAACCATAGGCAGCGTACTCCCAGCAGGGGGGATTCGTCCTTGGAGGCTGAGAAACTTGAGTTTGGGGGATCGTCCCTTGTTCAAACGTGGTTGTCCCAAAGGTAAGAGGCGGAGCGGAGCTGATTGGTAAAGCTTCGGTAGAGCCTGGTGCAGTTCTTCGTTTGCTAACCATGGTTGATGTCTTCTTCCCACAGACGGCGCCAAATGTTGTAGAATAAAAAGTAGGTTACGATTTGTAATTAATGCTAGGGTGGTTGAGCTTCGAGCTTTAATGGCTGTTTCCGAGTTACGAGACTAATCGGTCCTCACAGAGTGCCTACGTATCTCGTTATTGAGAATCAAGCCAAGACGTAGTTCTAGGTGATGGTGCCCTCGAGGCTATGGCGGCGAGAGCTCACCTAGGACGCAGTGGCTTGTATGTCCTTATTCGAGGATTAAGCCAAAACGTAGTGGGTGACGTATGGAGCTGTGCCCAAAACGTAGTTCTGAGATGAGGGGTAAGACCCTTTATATAGGCTGAAAAGCCCTAGAATTATGGTAGGAGTCAGAGACTTGGTGGACAAGTCTTCCTTGAGGAAGGTTCTAGATCTATTCCTTATAGGAATCAGTTTCCATGTTGAAATATGTATCTTGGAGGCTAAGTCAGGCAGGAGTGATATCCTTGTTTGACTCTTATTTGCTGAGCTGATTATTACCCTTAATATTAATTACGAAATTAATATTGTAAATAGGGTTTGGGTCCATCTGGTGGGCCCCACGTTTGGACCATTTTGGGTCTAATTAATGCCACATTAAATGTGTCTTTAGAGCTTACTTTTAGCCCATATCAACTATTATATATTTTAAATTGAATTTCATAATTAATCATTCATTAATAAAACACTCTTTTAATATAAAGTCAATCACAATCATATTATCATACATTATAAATTGATTTTTATAATATATAAATACATACTTTTTAAATCAAAAAATATTTACTAGAAAATCACAATTTTAATTTGAAATCAATCACGATATACTATTATATATTTTAAATTGAATTTCATAATTAATCATTCATTAATCAAACACTCTTTTAATATAAAGTCAATCACAATCGTATTATCATACATTATAAATTGATTTTTATAATATATATTTTACAATTATAATCGATATTAAATAATTATAATCTAACTTAACTAAAAATCTGAAAAAATCGGATTTGAAATCAGATTTTAAATAACTTGGACAAAATCCATACCTTCAAAAAATTGAATTTTTTTATTACCTCAAAAATATATTTATTCATAATTTGTTAATAAAATTAATTAATTAATGCATATAAGCCAATACTACAAAATCGGATTTGAAAAAATTTTAAATAGCTTGGATAAAATCCATATCTTCAAAACTTAATTTTTTGAAAGGTTCAAAAATATATTTATTTACAATTTGTTTATAAAGTAATTAATAAATTCATGTAAACGAACACTAAATATATTTTAATTACTTTAATTATTAAATATACGCTATAAGAGTATTAAAATAGATATTTTGATATCTCAAACTTTCAATTCAAAATCATAAGGTACAATTAAAATCATGAATTAAAAATTATTAACAATATAAAACTATTTACCACACAATTCTAAATACACATTCAAAATTTAAGTTATGTAAAGTATTAAATAATTCAGTCATAAAAAAAGCTATGATTAACCAATTAAAATAAAAGAATGAATTTTAAACCAATCATCTTTTAACATTTTAATTATGAAATTTTTTAACTATGCAATAATTATTGGGAAAAAATTGACCTGACAATATATTTGAATTATTCAAAATATTAAATATACTCTTAAATAGTACTATACATTATTTGGTGTATAAATTATCAATCAAAAAATAAAAAATATTGCAGAGTCAATGAAAATATTGTTAGTGAATATTTCCATAATAAATTGGTCAATTTAGCACAAATTTTCTTATAAATCACTATTTATTTATTGATAATTATTTCATCAATAAAAGGACATATGTCATCCACAAAAATAATCAAACCTGCAAAAATCATCAATAAAAGGGCATACAACATTTACAAAAACAATTAAAATTGAACAAATACATGTAAATTAGATCACTAATTTCCTTTATCCAATCATTGAACAGATCTTCAATTATGGTACATTTATAGCTTATATCACTAAATTATATAGTCTTTCTGACGAGATAATCTAACAATTTGTCATAAACGTGAAAAATATGTATATCTGATTTGTCATAACGTAGTCAAACAACTGACTAGAACTGTGATTCTATACTATCCAAATCAATGAACTAATATAACAAAATCTAATATATGGGTAGACAAAACCACGAACAGGATATTAGGCTCTCAATAAAGAGAGATATTTATTGAAAATCAAAGTAAAATCAAGGAAAAGAAAATAAGGCTTATGATTTACAAGAAGATATTACAAAATCTAATATTTTGGTAGATAAAATCCACCAACGGGCAACGGGGTACTAGACTCCCAATGATATATTTATTGAAAAATAAAAAAAAATTCTAAAAAAAACTTAAAAAACTGATTTTAGTTCCTAAACTTAAAAAATATATATAATTTTTTTGCTAAGCGAAATAATATATATTTAAAATTTGAATAACCACACACGAGATCATAATATTTACGGAAATTAAAATATGACAACTCATTAAAGAAAAATTTTGATTCTTTAAAATGCATATAATATTTGAAAAACCCATATTTCGACACATAACCATTATGATTCAAATCAAATTTTATCCATATTTTAATTAAGTATGAGTGTAATATGGTTTTGGGTCATGACCTTCAATTACCCAAAACCAACCCATATCCATTTTTCGTCACCCCACGTATAAGATTGTGATTCCATCCTCGAGTGCATTTAATTTAAAACGGAGGAATCTGATTTTAGTTACGATCTCAGTCCCTAATTAGTTGTCCCGTTTGACTTTTAAGTGGTCAAATTGACCGATTTTTGATTGAAAATTAAAAGCTATCCTTCTATTATTTTAAAAAACAGAAAAGTACATATTAAAATAGATTAGATATACTTTACAATGATATAACTTTTCTTATTTTTTTCAGATACAATATATATAAATTTAAGTCAAAATTTAGTCACTTTGACCATTAGAAAGTCAAACTGGACAGAGAGAGTATTTGGTAGCGACAATCTGTTGCTGACAATATTTCTTACACTGATTTTTGCATTTATTATTGTAAACTTTGGAAATAGTTGTCTGATACTTGAGGATCCATTGTTAAGTGGACCACATAACCTTTGGATTAGCCTTGTGGAAAGTGGATGTATCTGGGCCTAGTCTATTTCTAACACCCAAGGAAAATGAGTTGAAATGATTTGGCAGAGAGAAAGAGCTGAATTAGAAATGTAAACTTTGGAAACTGTTTTCTGATATTTGAGGATCCATAGTTGAGTGGACCACACAAGGTATGAAGGGTCCTCGTTTGACAATGGATTGTCAAGAATCATTTGCACAACAATCAGTTTTTGTAATTATTGGATTAAGAATTTAACGGTTAGGATTAAAAAAAAAATTAGATTGTTTGCTATAATTTTTCACGGATGAATTTATTGTCTGTTATAATTTTCCACAAAAAGATTCTCAGTTCTCTATAATTTTCCGTGAAGTAGAAATTTATCAAAAGAAATAATACAAACACTAATGATGCATCAACATCTCGCTGTAATTGATGCATAAAATTAAAATTCACATTAACTTTGATTTGCTGAATTTCAAAGATTTAATTATAAACGAATGGAAATAGATGATTACATGCTAATAGACCACAATGAATCGAAGTCAACTTGTAGGACTTGCCAGAATCATCAAGAGCTTGCGGGGATTGGCACAAGTAATTGGGATAAAGTATTTGTCGGGGAGATAAACAAGAAGATCCCATCTGCGATTTTTTTTAGCGGAGCTTATTTTGGTTATTGGACCATTCTGAAAAAATTTATACAAGATAATCAGTTTATTTACGAAAAATTATAACGAATAGTTTCAAAAAAAAATTAATTCTAACTATTAAATTATTCATCCAACAATTCGAAAACTGATTATTAAATAAACGATCCCTAACAATCAATTTGTCAAAGATCATGACTCATCTTTGAATTAAGGACAAGTGGATTGGAACTCTTCAGTGAACATTTTTTTTACCAAATGTTCAAATTAAAATTGTTACGAACTCGAGTCTCGACCATCAACCTTTTTATACCAAAAAATCGCTTTATCCGCTGGCTTTCTAATCAATTTTAACAGCCAACTTCGTGTTTCTCATGTTTCGACTTAAAATATACAACCAGTTCCTACTATTTTCCTGTTCAACAGCTTGATTGCATTCTTTTGGTGGTGCTTGCCAGTTGCCTCATACGAGTAATAAAACCTAATAAAAGGAGTGCTCTATTACTTTGAAAATGTCACTCCCTAATCTTCCATATTGCCAATGATGCAACTTTATATACGCAAGCTTAGCATATCACATGCTTTACAGAGAAACTTCTTTTTCTCCTTTCGAAACAATCTTTCACATCTTGCACATAATATGTAAAGTATGAACCATGAGCCATACTCTTAGAAGTTAGTGATAAATTGATAAGTTCATCGATTAAATGACTCATGTAAAGCTCCTATACCGACAATTAAGGAGTGTCTGAGCAATAGCAAATTTGCTACTGGTGCTTGAAAATGGATCACAATGGATGATTACCTAGTAGTAGATCACAATGAATGTTAAAACTAATATGAGTGTAGGACTCGTCTAAATCATCAAGAGTTTGCCAGAATTGGCACAAATAATTGGGGGTAAAGTATTTATCGGGGAGATAAACAAGGAGATCGCATCAATGATTTTTTTGGCCGAGCTTATTTTGGTTATTGGGCCACTTCGCAAAAATTATACTTGATAGTCAGTATATTCGCGAAAAGTTATAGCGAACAACTTTATTTTTAATTTTTTAATTTTAACCATTGAATTCTTGATCCAACATTTCGGAAGCTGATTGTTGTGCAAATGATTCGTGACAATCATCTTTGAATTAGGGACAAGTGGATTGAAACTCTTCAATGAACATTTTCTTTACGAAATGTTCGGATTCAAATTTTTAGCACTCGAGTCTCCTTTTTTTTTTTTTTTTTTTACAGCCAACTTTGTGTTTCTCATGTTTCGACTTAAAAAATACAACCAGTTCCTACTATTTTCCTGTTCAACAGCTTTGATTGCATGCTTTTGGTGGTACTTGCCAGTTGCCTCATACAGTCATACGTGTAAAACCTAACAAAAGGAGAGCTCTATTACTTTGAAAATGTCACTCCCTAATCTTCCATATTGCCAATGATGCAACTTTATATACGCAAGCTTAGCATATCACATGCTTTACAAAGAAACTTCTTTTCCTCCTTTCGAAACAAACTTTCACATGTTGCACATAATATGTATGAACCATGTGCCGAGCACCAAAGGGATGCATTTTTGTAGTTGAATTAAACTCTTCTTGTAAATTGAAGACGTACCTAAAGTTAACCGAATTATTGAACATACTGTTTTGTCATGCATGGTGTGTTCGTTCCTAAGAATTGAAAAGTTCTACTCGTAGACGATGTTTCAAGAAAAAGGTAAAGATGTGTAGTCCAAAACAAGGCAGGCAGGTGATAACGAAAAATCGAAAAGACGGTACATTTCACATGTTTGTACAGTTCCAACTTTGATAAGTGGACGTTGCTGTGTGCGTACCTCTCTTTGGAAAATGTATTATGTACATCATCGATCTACAAAAAAATTGATAACCAAAAATGATCAGAATTGTGGCAAGAAAACATTAATATTGCCCGGAAATATATTCAAGTCCATTTTTGTTATTTCTATCTAACCTTCTCTCCATTCTTTGCTATTTGTTACGATGCAACTTGTTATTCGTCTAACTCATATATTTGTGTAGATTTTTTAAGTTTTATTAAACATACCATTGATTATATATGATAATAATATAAGAGAAATTATATGTATGTATACTCTATGCATTTGGAATCCTTTTTTTTCATTTTCGAATTTTATATTGTACTACCCGTGCAATGCACATGTTTCTTGTATTATATTATAATTTTTATTTAATATTATAATTATGTTTTTGCATAATCATTACTTTTAATAATTTTTTAAATTTTTATTTAATATAATTTAATATACTCATGTTATAGATTATATTCATGTTTCATTATTATAAACAATGTATACGATTTTTAATATATTTTATTAATAATTGAGAAATATGATGTGATATTTTCATGTATATATTAATGATTGTAAGATTTGTTGTAAATTAAAAAGGTAACGTAAAAATATTAATGATTGAAAGATTAATTTTTTTAAACATGAATTTTGGAGGGTTTAATTTTTATATGAGATGATTTGATAATAATTATATAACTGTTATCCGTGATATTTCTAGAAAATGAAGGATTTTAGTTAGAAAATATAGAAAAGATGATAGGTTTTAGTTGAAAAAAGGTAATTGGTTAATTATTAGTGATTATAAAATTATTATTTTATTTTATTAAATAGAATGCCCATGATATGATTAGAAAAAGAGAGGATTTAGTTAGAGAAAATTAAAAAGGTAACATGTTCTAGGTGAAAATGTAATTGATTAGTTTATAATAATTAAAATTTAATTATGTTTTTTACTAAATACAATGTTTTTAGAAAAGGAGAAATTAATATTATTCGTGATATTTCTATTAAAAGAGGGATTTTAGTTAGAAAATATAGAAAAGATGATACGTTTTAGCTGAAAAAGATAATCGATTAATTATTAATATTATAATATTATTAGTTTATTGCATTAAATAGAACCCCGTGATACAATTGGAAAAAGAGATATAGAGAAATAGAAAGGTAATGTGAAAATTAAAAAGATGACATGATTTATGTGAAAATGGTAATTGATAAGTTTATAGTAATTATAATTTAATTATGTTATTTTACTAAATAAAATTGCTCATAATTTTTAGAAATGAGAAATTCATGTTGCCCGTAATATTTTTAAAAAAAGGAATTTAATTAGAAAAAATAGAAAAGATGATACATTTTAGCTGAAAAGGTAATCGGTTAATTATTAATATTATAATTTTATAATTTTATTTTTATTAAATAGAAATGTCCGTAATATAATTGGAAAAAGAGAGGTTTTAGTAAGAGAAAATAAAAAAGGTAACGTGTTTTGGCTGAAAAAGGTAACCATGATATATTTGGAAAAAGAAAGACTTTTGTTAGACAAAAGAGAAATGCTAACGTGTTTTGCCTGAAAAAGGTAATTGATTAGTTAATAGTAATTCTAATATAATTATGTTATTTTATTAAACAAAATTGCTTGTATGTTTTTTTTAAAAAAGAAATTTTACTTAGATAA
The DNA here is from genome assembly GCA_036435485.1 of Saposhnikovia divaricata. NCBI lineage: Eukaryota > Viridiplantae > Streptophyta > Magnoliopsida > Apiales > Apiaceae > Saposhnikovia > Saposhnikovia divaricata. The sequence goes on from CM071594.1 coordinate 62,158,725, forward strand.
AATGTAAAAGATATTGTATTTTACCTAAAACATGAAATTATTTAGTTATTGAAAAACAGAAAAGGTAATATGTTTAACCTTAAAAAGGAAATTGATTAATAAAGTAGAAATTTTAGTTAGATAAAATATAAAAGATATTGTATTCTACCTGAAAAAGAAAATAATTTAGTTATTGAAAAATAGAAAAGATAATATGTTTAACGGAAAAAAGGAAATTGGTTAGTCAGTAGGATAGATTTTATCTACCGTATTTTAGTTAGAAAATATAGAAAAGATAATACGTTTTAGCTGAAAAGGACATCGGTTAATTATTAACATTATAATATTATTAGTTATTTGTATTAAATATAACCGTCCGTGATATAAATTGGAAAAAGAGAGATTTTAGTTAGAGAAAATAGAAAGGTAATGTGAAAATTAAAAAAATGACATGATTTAATGTGAAAATGGTAATTGATTAGTTTATAATAATTATAATTTAATTATGTTATTTTAGTAAATAAAATTGCTCATAGTTTTTAGAAAATGAGAAATTAATGTTGCCCGTGATATTTCTAGAAAAAAAAGGAAATTTAATTAGAAAAAATAGCAAAGATGATACATTTTCATGTATCATTATTATAAACAATGTATACGATTTTTAATATATTTTTTTAATAATTGAGAAATATGATGTGATATTTTCATGTATATATCAATGATTGTAAGATTTGTTGTAAATTAAAAAGGTAACGTAATAATATTAGTGATTGCAAATATGTAAATTAATTCTAACTGATATAATTCAATTTGTTGATATTTTTGCAAATGATTTTTTTTTTTAAATTTTTTTTTAAAATTCCGCCCCTTATCTACATATATGATGGAGTGTCATTCATACCTATATCTAGTAACTCAAATACTAGCAATAAGTACCCCTTCGTTATCATATATGCTCCATATTGTATTCTTAGGTACTCTGACGCACGCATTGATAAGAATTGTACGTAGCATTCCTAGGTTTTCTATTTAATTCCCTTTGCGGATGTATGAAAACCATATGTAGATAAGGGGCGGGATTTGGGATGTATGAAAAAATATTTGTCTTATGGGATGACACAAATATCTCTAATTAGTAAATTTGTTATTAATATTTTTGTCTAGGGAATATACGAGTAAAGTGGGTCTTGTCTAGGGTCATCCCATAAGAATATGATTATGTGTCAAGAATCGAAGGTTTAATATGTGTTTTAGGCATATTTTTGGCATATTTTGGTTTATATGAGTGTAATTAGGCGGCCCATGTAGCACTTAGATTTCCTCAAAAACAACATTGCGAAGTTTTTTGCTGTGACTGGATGAGGCAGAGCGATGTATCTGCTAAATCTATCAACTATGACCCATATAACCTCATTACCTTGGTATTTAGGGAGCCCAGTGATGTAGTCCATGGCAATATCTCTCCATGGTGTGTGGGTATTTTAAAGGGCTGAAGTAACCCTGGGCTCTTGACCTGTTGACAAACGTCACACTCCCTTACCCACTGCCAACATTTTGCTTAATTGTGGGCCAATAAAAATACTTCATTATCGTCTTGAGGGTGGCCTTTGACCTGAATGCCCCATCTGGATATATGATGAAAATGAAGGTAATAAAATAAATATTAGCTAAGTATATCGTTGGAGGAAGTGTAAGGGTGACTAGCAATCTCGGCAGTCATAGAGGTATACATGAGCCAGGGCCCTGTTACCCAGACTCTTCATTTTACCTTGAGTACCCTTGTCGGACACTTGACCTCCGGACTCTGACACTTTAGGCCAAAAACATTTAAATTTTATTGAAAATTGTCGAGTCCAACACTTGGACTTGTATCCATGTTGGACACTTTTAGCCAAGTCTCAAGTCTGGGTAGCCTAGGGTTAGGGAGCTTAGTATTTGATGATTGTATTTGATATCTTAGTAGCTAAGAACTACATTCGGACTTGATGTGTATAAAAGGCTATGTAGGCCATTTGCTAGGGTACGTCTACGAGATATAGCACACTTATGTCTATTGTAGTTATTTGGGTGGTTGAGTGACATATGCTCCCCCACTTGGCTAGAAACCCTAACAGTTGAGTGAAATATGCTACCCCATTTTCCTACTCATATTGTTGTGATTTATTTGTAATAGAAAGAACTGTCAAGTGTCAACTGTCTTTGGGGATTGAAGCAACGAATTTGTATGCTGCTAATCTGGATGTTATTGAGAGGGTGATTGTGAAGTTTCCTAGCGTCTCTAAAGGCGTTATTGTTGAAAAGGTAAATATGTTGACTCATAAAATAATGGTGGAATGTCATAAAAGTACAGGTATTTGACCGTGTTTTCTAATTTGTATTTCTCTTCACCTCTTTAACCTTTTGTAGGTGATGCCGGGCTCCTCTGCTCATCTAGCTGGGCTTTATGAAGGTGACGTTATAATTATATGTGATGGGAAACCGGTTCAGAGTTTTTTGAAGGTAAATTACTTCTGTCGAAATTAATTCTAAATTCTTTAGGAAGTCCCTTTATATTTATATGTGTTTAAGTACGTTTAAATTATGGTACTTTTTATAATTTTATGGTTAGTTTCTTTATGGTAATAGTAAAGAGGAATACTTGGTGCAGTGTGGGAATTATCAATTAAGCATCCGCATTCTTGTTGCTATTAATTTTAACAATACGTAATTTAATGGCAAATATGCAGAGCTGGTATGAGAGCTTTATGATTATCTTTAGCAAACATTAAAATCTTATGGCCCTCGTCCACTTTATCCACCCAACAAATATAAAGTAAGGGTTTAACCCACCCAAGATTTTGTCAAATCCTTTGCACTGGGGCAATTAATGAGCTCACCGGATTCAAAATAAACTTGCCAGTGGTAAGGTCGCCAATCCTGTTATGGTAGTATACAAAACAAGAAGAAGGAACTATAGTGATAGACTGAACTTGGAATAGACATACTCAAGCTAATTCTATGAATTATATATGTTATTAATACTAGTAGCAACTATCATATGCTTGGTTGCTGCTTTAAATCTGATTCTTTAGGTGTATTGGGTGATGGAGTGTCATTCATACCTATATCTAGTAACTCAAATACTAGCAATAAGTACCCCTTCGTTATCATATATGCTCCATATTGTATTCTTAGGTACTCTGACGCACGCATTGATAAGAATTGTACGTAGCATTGATAATTTGGATAAATATATATTTAATTTGGATAAATATATATTTATCCAAATTATATATTTAAAAGAAAACAAACTTATATGACTTAGAACCTTCAAAAAAAACTTATATGACTTAGAAAATTTAGTAAAAAATAAAATCAACATAAAATTTGTGTATAGTAGTAATTATTAATTATAAATACGTGTTTTAGTAAAACCATTTATCAAGATTCAAATAATACATGCTGCAAATTATTATCTTTGAATAAATAAACAAGTTAAGCATTAAAGGTAGACTAGAATAGGAAAGGCAGAGTTAAAAAGCAATGTAATTAATATCTTCCTTAATATATGTGCATAGCTAAAAAATGACATCTCCAACCCTACACACCTATTAGCTAAACTTGATGATATGACATAATTTTTAGATAATATGTATAATTTTTCTTCTCCAACCATGCTTCCTGTTAGTTAAATTTTTAGATAATCATATTGACATCCTCTATATTTGGAGGACATCTATAATATATAAATAATATCTATAATTCGTTATCTCCACTTATATCGTGACACATTATCGATCTTATTTACTTATATATATATTATTATTAAAATAATAATAAAATACTATTTTTAAAATATAGCTATTCATTATAGCTAATACCATTGGAGTAAAACATCTTACAGTTCAGCAAATTTTTAGATAATCATTATATAGTTAATGATTTTAGCTATTACCGTTGGAGATGGGGAGTATAATTTTCCACGAAAAGATTCACAAATCTCTATAATTTTCATAATTTTCCGTGAAGCAGAAATTTATCAAAAGAAAAACACAAACATTAATAATGCATCAACATCTTACTGTAATTGATGCATAAAATTAAAATTCACATTAACTCTGATTTACTGAATTTCAAAGATTTTATTACAAACGAATGAAAATGGATGATTACCTTGTAGACCATAATGAATCGAAGTCAACTTGTAGGACTCGCCAGAATCATCAAGAGCTTGCGGGGATTGGCACAAATAATTGGGATAAAGTATTTGTCGGGGAGATAAATAAGAAGATCTCATATGTGATTTTTTTTTAGCGGAGCTTATTTTGGTTATTGGACCATTCTGAAAAAATTTATACAAGACAATCAATTTATCTGCAAAAAATTATTGCAAAAAATTATAACGAATACTTTTAATTTTTTTCTAATTCTAATCGTTAAATTATTCATCCAACAATTCGAAAATTGATCGTTAGATAAATGATCCCTAACAATCAATTGTTAGGGATCATGACTCATCTTTGAATTAAGGACAAGTGGATTGGAACTCTTCAGTGAACATTTTTTTACGAAATGTTCAAATTAAAATTGTTAAGAACTCGAGTCTCGACCATCAACCTTTTTATACCAAAAAATCGCGTTATCCGCTGGCTTTCTAATCAATTTTAACAGCCAACTTCGTGTTTCTCATGTTTCGACTTAAAAAATACAACCAGTTCCTACTATTTTCCTGTTTAACAGCTTGATTGCATGCTTTTGGTGGTGCTTGCCAGTTGCCTCATACGAGTAAAACCTACTCCCTCCGTTTCAATTTATGTGTCCTGTTTCTTCTGGACACGTTTGCCAACGCACACTTTTAATCGTTAATATCTTCAATTTCGTATTAGTATTAAATATAAAAACTTCACTGTATTAAAGTACTCATAAATACGAATCCAACAAGATCACTCATGACTATATTTGGTCTTATAGATTAGACATAAATTAGTAGTCAATCATTTATAATAAACAGTGTCCAAAGTCAAAACAAGACACACAAATTGAAACGGAGGGAGTAATAAAAGGAGAGCTCTATTACTTTGAAAATAAACTCAACTCAACGTACTCAATATATCTCGCATGAGCAGGGTCTGAGGGGGTAGGTTGTACGCAGCCATGTCTCTACCCGAGGGTAGAGAGATTGTTTCCGGTTTTTTTGACCCCCGGCAGGAATCAAACCCATGACCTCTCGGTTCATGGATTGGACACTTAACCACTGTACCAACTCAACCCTGTTACTTTAATCTTCCATATTGCCAATGATGCAACTTTATATACGCAAGCTTAGCATATCACATGCTTTACAAAGAAACTTCTTTTTCTCCTTTCGAAACAAACTTTCACATGTTGCACATAATATGTATGAACCATGTGCCGAGCACCAAAGGGATGCATTTTTGTAGTTGAATTAAACTCTTCTTGTAAATTGAAGACGTACCTAAAGTTAACCGAATTATTGAACATACTGTTTGGTCATGCATGGTGTGTTCGTTCCTAAGAATTGAAAAGTTCTACTCGTAGACGATGTTTCAAGAAAAAGGTAAAGATGTGTAGTCCAAAACAAGGCTGGCAGGTGATAACGAAAAATCGAAAAGACGGTACATTTCACATGTTTGTACAGTTCCAACTCTGATAAGTGGACGTTGCTGTGTGCGTACCTCTCTTTGGAAAATGTATTATGTACATCATCGATCTACAAAAAAATTGATAACCAAAAATGATCAGAATTGTGGCAAGAAAACATTAATATTGCCCGGAAATATATTCAAGTCGATTTTTGTTATTTCTATCTAATCTTCTCTCCATTCTTTGCTATTTAATGAGTTGTTACGATGCAACTTGTTATTCGTCTAACTCATATATTTATGTAGATTTTTTAAGTTTTATTAAACATACCATTGATTATATATGATAATAATATAAAAGAAATTAGGATGATGGTCCAAAATAATCAAAAATAAATGCTGCTTGCCCAAAATATCGACGGGATACGGTAGATCGTGTATCGTGATAGGGGGTGTGTTGCGGAACACGATTTTCCGTAATAGGGCATGATACGGAGCTGCGTCTTCCGTGTTATGCATGATACGATGTACCGTGTTTATCATGCATAACACGGTAGACGCAACTCCGTATCTACGTAATACGGAGAACGATGCTCCGCATCATGCTAACACGGAGGACGATTCTCCGTATCCCATCGATATTTCGGGAATTTTTTTTCAAAATTAGTATTTTAAATAAACACTTGTAAAAAATAGGCATTTTGATCATTTTATATGTGTTGTGGAATAAAAACTAGGCTACTAGTATTGCGGCTAGGGTTTATGTATTTAATGTAAGGGTGTGTGAGCTTCGTGCTTTAATGGCTGTTCTTGTGCTCGTGGCTGATTCTGCCTTCACAAGATGCCTACGTACTTTGATGAATATCAAAGATCAAGCCAAAAAACGTAGTTCTGAGGGTGAGGGGTCTGACCCTTTATATAGGCTGAGAAGCCTTAGAATTAAGGTAGGAGTTGGAGACTTAATAGATAAGTCACCTCCTTGAGGAAAGTTCTAGACTCCTTCCTTGTAGGAGTCTGTTGCCATATCGAATTGGATGCCTTGGAGGCTAAGTCTTGTAGAGATAATGTCCTTATCCAACTTTTATTGCTGAGCTGTTTATTTCTCTCAATATAAATTACGAAATTAATATCAAAGTAGGGATTCTGACCTCATTAATGGGCCCCACGTTTGGACCATGCTGGGTCTAATTAATGCCATATTAAATGTGTCTTTAGGGCTTATTTTTAGCCCATATCATTTGCCCCCCAACTTCTAGGAAAACTGATCAGGTTTTCCTTGAAGTTTTAACGGTCCTTTCCAAGACTCGGGTCAGGGTTCATCTTTATACACTAGTGTTTCACGAGTATTGTCTTTATGTAAAGCGTGGAGCGACCGACGCGTTTACGACAATGTCAATTCGATGCTAATCGGCACTAATCAGCCTTAACGACATTTAAACAATGTTTAAACGACGTTGAACGGCATAAAACGGCACTAAACGGTATTAACTAGCCTTAAACGACACTTAAACAACGTTTAAGTGACGCCAACCGGTATTAAACGACACTGAACGGTGCTTATCGGCACTAACGGTGCTATCGGCACTAACGGTGCTAATCGGTACTTAATCGGTGCTTATCGGCACTGACGGTGCTATCGGCACTTAATCGGTGCTTATCGGCACTAACGGTGCTAATCGACACTTAATCGGTGCTTATCGGCACTAACAAGCCTTGAACGACACTTAAACAATGTTGAGCGATTCTAAATGGCGTTAAACGGTGCTAAACGGCACTAGCGGGGGTCCGGGGGCAGCAGCCCCCGGGCGGGGTCCAAGGGGCGGCAGCCCCTGGCGGGGTCCAAGGGGTAGAGCCCCTGGCTGGGGTCGAACGGCTAGTACTATTCAGAAATTATCATTTCGACTCAAATTTCTGAATTTTGATCACAAATTTCGATCAGGAAACTTCACATTTTTCGACCAGGATTTCGACCAGGATTCTGGTCGAAATAAGGTCTCATTTTTCTCCTGGTCGAACGGATTTTCGACCAGGATTCCTGGTCGTTTCGACCAGGATTCTGGTCAAAATAAAGGTCCAAAATTTCTCCTAGTCGAACGAATTTTCGATCAGAATTCCTAGTCATTTCGACCAGGATTCTGGTCGAATTAAGGGTCCAAAATTTCTTCTGGTCGAACGAATTTTCGATCAGAATTCCTAGTCATTTCGACCAGGATTCTGGTCGAATTAAGGGCCAAATTCGTGGCCTCGTCGAAGAGTTTTTCGACCAGGATTCTTGGTCATTTCGACCAGGATTCTGGTCGAATTAATGGCCTTTTAATGGCTTGGTCTGTCAAGACCTCGATTTTACGTGACTAAAAAGTAAGGTCTCAATTTTCTTGAGCCCATGATGTTAGTAGTATTTTTGTGTGTTCGTTCTCAGGGAAGGACTGATATCAATTCTAATTCTGAGTCTTTTATCTCAAGCAGTTCAGAAGTGTGGAAGAATAGATTGGTGATTATGATTATTAACTAAATTAAACTAATAAACAAATAAAAACTATATAATAACGATGAGAGAAAATAATCCAAGATTTGGGGTTCTTCAATTGACTACCAAGAATGTCTAATTTGTGTCTCTTGTTCGTTAAAAACAATCCTTCTAAAGTTTATAAATTCCTCTCCCAAGGTAATTCATAATGCCTACAATCATCCCCTAATCGTCACTCCCATGGTCAATCAAAGTATAATCATAAACTATTAAAACCAAGGATTAACAGTTTCACAATTCTTTATTAATCTCCCGATTCAATAATTAAATTGTGTCTATCATGTCATGTACTAGAATTACAACTCTTCTCCCGATTCGTTATAATCCCTACAGATACAATCAAAAGTTAGCTACTCTTCTAATTGAATTAAGCCCTCAATGAAAGATTAACAATAACAAGAGAAATCAAACAAACTCGACAAATCAACGAATACTACCCAACTCTTGGATAAAGAGAATTAACTACTCATAATTGAACAAAACAAGTATATATATAAAAACCACAAATCATGAGTTTAGAATTTAAGAACAAAGAATACAAATCTTGAAGTGTCTTGAACTCCGGACAAATCCCTTCGCTCCTTCCTTCAATCTTCTTCTCCAATTGATTCTCTCCCTTTTCTCTCCAATCTCAAAATAGTTCTAGATCTAAAGTATGAATAGTACTGAAAATAGGTTATGAATTACATCCTAAAATAATACCCTAGATGTGTTTATATAGGGCTCTAGACATCTTGCCCAGCAAGAAAATACCAAAACAGAATTATAATAGAATTTCTGCAAAATACGTTTCCTAAACTGATTCTGTTTTTTAAGGAAAATTCGTAGCTGACTTTTCTTCAGTATTTCTGGAACGTTCCAATCATAATTGGACCTTTGGACCACCTTAGAATGATAGAGAATCTTGTTATCTTCGCGTGGACTGCTTACGGGCCTCAAACGGACTTCTAGAACTCAAGATATGGCCAAAACAAAATCCGAAATTCTGGCTGAATTTTCACCCGCGCGCCGCAGCGCCTGAGGCGCCGTTTTGGCGCCTGATGCACCAGCTCAATCTGCATAAACAGTTCTGGGGCGCCAATTAGGCTCCCGGCTTGGTCCCGTTCTGCAAAAATTAATTTTTCTTCGATTTTTAAGCTTTTTCTTCCGTTCCTTTTGCATGAGCTTCCGTCTTTCATCCTTAATGACTTGTATACTTCTTGGGAGTTGACATTAGCCACCATTCTTCATTCCATATCATCAATCAACTCCACAAAACGCTCCAAAAATGACGAAAACTACACCTTTAATCGATATTTCTTCAACCCTGCACAATTACACAAAACACATCAAAACTACACAAACTTGAGTCCAAAACAATCAATTTAAGCCGAACTGAGGCATTCCAAGTGGATATAAAATCCACTTATCAAACCCCCAAACTTAAACTGATGCTTGTCCTCAAGCATAAACAATTACAACTAACTAACTAGTACCACTTCCGTAGGTGATCACGGTTGCATTTGGCATATGCAACAAGCCCTTTAAACCCCTAGGCAGCCCCAGTGGACGAGTAAGGTCTCGTGAGGGCCTATAGCGAATGTACCCACAAAATCCATTTAACCTAATGCAATGCAATGCATGAATGCAACTAATATGAAATATGCAACGATCCCCTTCAAACTAACCAAAACCAATTAACAAGCAAATATCTCAAAGAATGCAACTAAATCCAAATAGAGCTCGACTAGGTCCCCGTATACTAACAATACATGAACAGAAACGTGCGTGTGTGCAATGCTCATCAGAAATACTCCCAAAACTAGGTCAAAAATCATACATATCCTTTGCCAAGACAATCACAGGTTTATAAATAGAATAGACTGTAGACACTTCATAACCTAGAAACACCTCCATCCTTATCCAAGGTAGACAGAAATTCATGCTTTATTACTAACTACTACGACACTATATACAATATGCATGCTTATTTAACCGTGCAATGAATGAGACCCCAAAAGGCTTATACAATAATACCCATGTAGCGAGTGTTAGGTCAGTGGATCCCAGACTATAAAAGCCTTAGGTCACTAGGACTAAGTCCCCTCAGACTTAATTACTCGAGTATTAAAGAGCTCACTCTGGTTAATTTTGCATATAAACAATTTATTGACTTTTTTTTTCTCATTTTTTTTTCTTTTTTTTTCTTTTTTTTTTTCTCTCTTTTGCGATCTGGAATGAGCCTTTCTCATTTCCAACCCTAGACTACTCATAAAATATGAGCCGGCTACTAGCCATTTGACACCTAGCCATTAACACTAAACAACTAGCATGAAATCCCTGGTTTCCCCCAAACTTAGACTTTAGTGCTCTTACGCCATCAAGGGAATAACGAAAATTCTAAATATAATCAGGTGATTAAATCTCAAAGCATCCAAACAAGCATGACCTCAACCTAGCCCAAAAGCACCCAATGAGTCTGTGTAAAAATTTTGTTCCCGAAACACATAAGTCAATTTCATAAAAACTATAAATCAACCCTCTATTCATCATTACCACACTCAATTAGACATCTACCTATCAATCAGAATCAGCTCGTTCTAAGGGATCATGAAAACTGCATGCCATGAAAATGCAACTAAAATGAACTCACATGGTATACAGAAATAAAAACAGAATGTCCTATATGAAACAAACGTAGATAACACGAACATATATGCATGAATTACTACTACTAATATGCAAAACATGAAATCCTACATGAACACAATGACTAACAATCACATATATATACACTACTTATCCCTCAAACCACCCCCAAACTTAAAATATTCAATGTCCTCATTGAATGGAAGTAAATACGAGGGAAAGTAGAAAACATACCTGTATACAACAATGCTTGGGTTGCCTCCCAAGAAGCGCTCCTTTAACGTCAATAGCTTGACGCCGATTATACCTGGAAACTTCAATGAGGAGAAAAAGCAAACAGATGCACATATCTACGAATTTCTAATATAAGCATATTATGCAAATAAATCTTAGATTCATTGAAAGGTACGAAAACTTTCAAGAACCTATCATGCTCAAGAGACTTGGAAACATCAAAATAGCTAGAAAAGTTGTCAGAATAATCATTATAAGTACGACTCATATACTCCTCCCAAATCGGATCCTTATACTCTACAGCAAGATTTTCAACTTCCTCAATCTTAACTTCCTTCTCTTTTATAATTGGACACTCATCAATTTTAATCTCGTTTACCAATGTATTAAGCTCAAAATTTTCTAGAATTGGTAGAATTTTAATTGCATCCAAATTATCATTAATGCGCATGGGACAATTATCAACTACACAAGTAGACTCATCAGACACAACATTATCATCAATTGCTAAACAAGAATCATGGCATAGAGGAAAATTGACACAAGGAGGAGTTCGATAACAACCGTCATACCACACTGCTCGAACTTCCCAAATAAAATTATTAAGTTTAGCATTCTCCTCGTACCAAGCTATTAAATCACATGGAATATCATTGTCATTAGCAATCTCTAAAGTTTGTTCATCAAAAACTCCCAAAGAAAGTAAGGGAAGATTAGACTGAGTTCCTTGAATCATTTTATTGAGCGCAATCTCCCAATCAGCAAGTAAAGAAGGATTAGACTGAGTTAAACTCGTATCAACATCATTACACATATATGGATAAACATCATCATGATATTGATTTTCAAACGAATATGAATAATCATTGCTAGGGGCATATGGAGCATAAAATGAGTTCTCAGAATAGAACGAATTCACCTGATATGCATTACAATCCTCATAGGAATTGAATTGTGGGTAAGGATTGAAGTCTTGATATTGTTCCTGACTGTTGTAGAAATTCTGAGCATTGTTCCAACCAAAGTTGTACTCCATCTAGTCTCTCTCCTCAAAACCTGTTTAAGTTGTCTACCTCAAAGAACCTGTAGACACGCCAAAGAAAGAAATACAAAAAGAAAGAAAAGAAAAATATATACAAAGATAAAATCCAAACTACAAGAAACAATTAACTCAAAATCAATATTGCTGCCTTCCCCGGCAGCGGCGCCAATTTGTTAGTAGTATTTTTGTGTGTTCGTTCTCAGGGAAGGACTGATATCAATTCTAATTCTGAGTCTTTTATCTCAAGCAGTTCAGAAGTGTGGAAGAATAGATTGGTGATTATGATTATTAACTAAATTAAACTAATAAACAAATAAAAACTATATAATAACGATGAGAGAAAATAATCCAAGATTTGGGGTTCTTCAATTGACTACCAAGAATGTCTAATTTGTGTCTCTTGTTCGTTAAAAACAATCCTTCTAAACTTTATAAATTCCTCTCCCAAGGTAATTCATAATGCCTACAATCATCCCCTAATCGCCACTCCCATGGTCAATCAAAGTATAATCATAAACTATTAAAACCAAGGATTAACAGTTTCACAATTCTTTATTAATCTCCCGATTCAATAATTAAATTGTGTCTATCATGTCATGTACTAGAATTACAACTCTTCTCCCGATTCGTTATAATCCCTACAGATACAATCAAAAGTTAGCTACTCTTCTAATTGAATTAAGCCCTCAATGAAAGATTAACAATAACAAGAGAAATCAAACAAACTCGACAAATCAACGAATACTACCCAACTCTTGGATAAAGGGAATTAACTACTCATAATTGAACAAAACAAGTATATATATAAAAACCACAAATCATGAGTTTAGAATTTAAGAACAAAGAATACAAATCTTGAAGTGTCTTGAACTCCGGACAAATCCCTTCGCTCCTTCCTTCAATCTTCTTCTCCAATTGATTCTCTCCCTTTTCTCTCCAATCTCAAAATAGTTCTAGATCTAAAGTATGAATAGTACTGAAAATAGGTTATGAATTACATCCTAAAATAATACCCTAGATGTGTTTATATAGGGCTCTAGACATCTTGCCCAGCAAGAAAATACCAAAACAGAATTATAATAGAATTTCTGCAAAATACGTTTCCTAAACTGATTCTGTTTTTTAAGGAAAATTCGTAGCTGACTTTTCTTCAGTATTTCTGGAACGTTCCAATCATAATTGGACCTTTGGACCACCTTAGAATGATAGAGAATCTTGTTATCTTCGCGTGGACTGCTTACGGGCCTCAAACGGACTTCTAGAACTCAAGATATGGCCAAAACAAAATCCGAAATTCTGGCTGAATTTTCACCCGCGCGCCGCAGCGCCTGAGGCGCCGTTTTGGCGCCTGATGCACCAGCTCAATCTGCATAAACAGCTCTGGGGCGCCAATTAGGCTCCCGGCTTGGTCCCGTTCTGCAAAAATTAATTTTTCTTCGATTTTTAAGCTTTTTCTTCCGTTCCTTTTGCATGAGCTTCCGTCTTTCATCCTTAATGACTTGTATACTTCTTGGGAGTTGACATTAGCCACCATTCTTCATTCCATATCATCAATCAACTCCACAAAACGCTCCAAAAATGACGAAAACTACACCTTTAATCGATATTTCTTCAACCCTGCACAATTACACAAAACACATCAAAACTACACAAACTTGAGTCCAAAACAATCAATTTAAGCCGAACTGAGGCATTCCAAGTGGATATAAAATCCACTTATCACATGACCGTGCCTAAAGCAAACTTCTCTATAGCGGAGTGATTCAGGTCAGCTTCATGAAGCACCTTGGTGACATAGTAAATGGGTTTCCAAACCTTCCACGAGAAAGCTTCAAAATCCTCTCAAAGGTTTCATGCTTGCCTAATCTTACATAGAATTACTTTGAACCTTTCATCCACCTTGTTGGAATGTTGGTTCAGTTACTCATTCTTGAGTTGTTCACGAATCTCTTGATCCAAGGTTGGATCTGATAGCTTTGTTGGCCTTCTAAGGCTTCAACTTAGTTCCTTAGCCCTTGATTTATAACACAAGGCCTGGATTCTAATGTTGATGTTGGTGTTCTGGATCACCAACACGAGGTTTCAGGTCAATATGAGGTGTTTGTTATGCCTTAAATGGTTTCGTGAACCTTGACTTGTGACCTTCCGGGCCTTAACTTATTTGCTGAGACCTTGGTTTTAAGGTTATTATCAACCCTTGATTCCCTTGATTCTCATTCTAAGATGTAGGAATGATGAAGTCCCTTAGTTCTTGCCCCCCTTGCTTCATACGGAGGAGGTCTTACTTTTCAGTTGATCGTTCAGGGAGTTCACTTGCTCCTCAGCGTTTGACTTCAAGTCCGGTGTGTCTTGGCTGGTTGTTAACCTTCTTTTCTTGATTCTAGGTTTCCAACCTTCTTCTTATGCTCACAGGACCTTGATTTGGTTTATATTCGATTGAAGGCTCTTGATTCAAGTCCTTAAACTTCAAATGACAAATTTGATTGGAGGCAGACAGCCTTTTTGGCCATCAAGGCTAAAATTTTGTGTCGGGATTTGAGATTCAAGATTTTAAGTAAGGAATGACAAAAGGACCTCTCATCTCAACACTCTCACTAACTGTTTCTGTGCCTTCAAGGCATTATCAGGGAGCCAACTAGTCTCGAGATGAGCTCGAAGAGGGTCTATCCTTCAGCTTACATCAACTGGTGCTACCAATTTTGATTCGATGGTGGGGTCTTCAGGACCTGGAAGCAAAAGCTCTCTTCATAATTCTTTATCTCAGAAGAGCCATACTTAGACTGGGCTTCGGCCTTAATGTTCTTTTCTCTCTTGGGATATACTCAACATGGCATTTATCGAGCGGGGCTATCACGGCTTTCACAATCCTCAAGTGTTTGGCCATATTCTTTTCTCTAGCCTCAAACTCTCCATTGACTTGTGAGACTACCAGATTTGAGTCTCCACAAACTTTCAGGTTCTTCACCCTCAGGGCTCTCGTCAATCCAAGGCTGGCCAATAGAGCTTCATACTCCGCCTCGTTGCAGGTTGTTTGGAAGTCCAACTTCAAGGCATACTCGAGTGTGAACCCATCGGGGCTTTGCATAACTTAACCTGCACCACTGGTTTTTGTTTTAGATGCCCCATGAAAATAGAGCTTTTTGTTTTTGATGCCCCATCAAATAGAGCATCCAATATTCCTTCTTCTCTTCCAGGGGTTTCTCACCTTGCTGACCTTCCTGGTCTATTACCTCCTGCCCCCCGACTTCTTGGTTGTCAATGGTATATTCAACCACGAAGTCAGCTAGAGCCTGAGCTTTGATGGCCGTACTAGGCTTAACATCGAATTCTTTTAGTTAGATTACCCACTTGATGAGCCTTCCATTGGCTTTCATGCTATGCAATATGTTTCTTCAGCGGGTGTTCCATCAAGACTTCAACGTTTGTCTTTATCCAGGATCCTTCAAGGACTTAAATTCTTATCTGCCGTAACCTAACTCTACCATTCGAGGTATGCATTCGTTTGTTTTCATTCGTGTATTCTTTTATTTTCGGTACTTGGTCTTCTTTGACTCACACATCAGGTGCTTGGCACATAAATAAAATCACAATCAATGAATGGAAAACAAACTTGCATTAATAACTTGAAATGGGTTCAACCCTTACATAGAGTACTACTGTCCTACTCGGAGCAACATGCTCTGCAATGGTTTTAATGAACCTTATTTCTACTTCTACTATATAAATATGAAGCTAAGTCCTACTAGAATAACTTAAGCCCAATCGGGGTTTTGCAAGACTAGGCCTGCACCACTTGATTTTGTTTTTGATGCTCCATCAAAATAGAGCACCCGCCACTCCTTCTGGTCTCCTCATTCTTATTCTGCAGTTCACTTCCTGCTCGGGGTACTACCTCCTGCCCCCCAACTTCTCGGTTGCCAATGCTGCACTCAACCACAAAGTCAGTTAACGCCTTAGCCTCAATGGCTGTCCGAGGCTTCTGTGTGATGTCCTCTGCTGACCTTTCTTTGTGTTCCTTGCCACTGTGGACATCCATGTCTTCAATCGGAAGGACCTGCCCCCCGACTCCATCAGGCCTTAACGAGGCTACATAACAGCTTCGTGCCATCTTCTGATCACCTTTATGTTCTCCAACACCATTCCTGGTAGGGAACTTGATCTTCACATGATAGGTTGAGGCAACAGCCTTAAATGCATGAAGTCCATTCCTTCCAAGGATAGCGTTGTACGTTGAAGCTGCCTTGATTACCAGGAAGTTCAACATCTGAGTGGCCTCCTTGGGCTCTTGCCCAATAGTTACAGGCAGCTGAATAGTCCCTTCAACTTTGGATTTTACTCCATTAAATCCGTATATAGGCATGTTATTGGGGGTCAACTGAGAATCAGTGTATCCCATCTTCACAAACGCATCATGAAACAGAATGTCAACGGAAGCTCCATTGTCTATCAAGACTCGCTTCACCTCCGAGTTTCCAATCACAGGAGTTATGACCAACGGGTCATCATGGGGGAACTTCACCCCTTCCAAGTCTGAGTCATCAAAGCTAATCGCTACCTCAGTTTTTGCACGCTTCTGGGCCTCTCCCACGATGTGCAACACCTCTCGGGCATAAGCCTTTCTAGAGTTCCTAGTTGTCCCGGCCGCAGTTGGGCCTCCTGAGATCATGTTGACTACTGGCCCTCGGGGCTGTGGGTTGCGTTCTTGATCGTCATCGCTTCTATTATAGTCTCTTCTCTGATTAGCACGGTCTTCACCCTTAGTGAAGTGCCTCAGCTTCCCTCTACGGATCAAAAACTCAATCTCATCTTTGAGTTGCTTACAATCGTCAGTGTCATGCCCCACGTCTCTATGGAATCTGCAATACTGATTCTGGTTTCTCTTTGCGGGATCACCCCTGAGTGGCTTCGGCCATCTGAAATCCTTATCATTCTCAATGTCCAACAAGATTCGACTCCTAGGAGTATTCAACCTTGCATACTCAGTGAACCTTGACCCTTGGTTCTTCTTAGGGGCAGAGTCGGAGTCCTCGCTAGTTCGGGGATACTTGTCCCTAGCATCATACTCTTGATCATCATAGTCCTTGTCTTGCTTTCGCTTCTTGGAGTCATTGTTACTTCCTCCTCCACCTACGGTGGTTTCTTTATTCAAGCTATCCTCGGCTTTAATATACTTATCAGCCCTTCGTTGGAGCTCAGCCATGTTCTCAGGGGGATGCTTTGCCAATGATCTCTTGAAGAAGAGGTCAGTGGTTCCGTGCTCCAGGGCTACCATTGCCACCTTATTTTCCAAATCAGTGATATTCAGGGTCTCCTTAGTGAATCTCTTGAGGTAGTCCCTCAGATTTTCATTCTTTCCTTGCACCACATACATAAGAGATGCGGAGCTCTTCTCATGCACCCTTCCGCTAATGAATTGGCTAACGAAGGCGGCACTCAACTCCTTAAAAGAGCCAATAGAGTTCGCAGGCAATCGGCTATACCATCTCTGAGCCATGCCCGACAAGGTTTGGGGGAACGCTCTGCACTTTAGGGCATCACTTGCAGGCTGCAGCAGCAGTGCGTTCGAGAACGTCCTGACGTGGTTTGCGGGATCACCCGTTCCATCATAAGCCTTTATTGTAGGCATCTTAAACTTCCTTGAGATGTGAGCATTCATCACTTCCTCGGTGAACGGGGGTGTTGGATCATCAGGATCTCCGAGAGGCATCAGATCTTTGGGGTTTCCCTTGGGAATTTCCATCCTTGTGGTTGTTCTTCCGAATGAGGCATCAGCCCTTCTTTGTCTCCTTGAAGACCTCTCCAAATCAATGATGGGAATCCTTCCTGCAGTTGGAGGAGGCTGAGTTTGATTTAGCCTAGCTTGTTCCCTTGCCATATCTTCCTTCAATTTTAAGATCTCGGCCTCATAAGCCTTGATCCTTTCAGCAGTTGTCAAAGATTGTCCATCACGGATGTCTTGAGTCCTCCTTCGAGGTTCTCTACTAGCACGTCGCCTCCTCGGGGCTTCATCACGGTCATCATCCTCATCGTCGGAGGAGGTTTCATCAGTATAAGGACCCGAATAATCGTGATACTCTCGATCTCGGATCTGCAAAGCGTGACCACTTGGGCCTGTCCCTTGGATGGGAGGATAATTAGGCAGCCCGTATGTCGGGTTAGTACTCACGGGGAGATCTGTAGTGTGGATCTGGACCCCATGCGATGGGTTGTTCGGATCAATCAGAGGAGAAACCACCATCTGAAGAGGATTGGTTTCTCGTCTTGTACGGGTAATCGGAGATAATGTACTCTCAACGTGGGGGATCGCCCCTGATTGTTGAGAAACTTGAGATTGGGCGATCGCCCCTGATGCTGGCGGAGCTTGTTGGGCAATCGCCCCTGATGCTGGGGGAACCTGTTCGGTGATGGGTGGAGCAGATCTGAGAGGTATGGCCTCAGTTGCAACTGGTGTTGTTCTTCGTGTTTGAACCATGGTTGATGTTGTCTTCCCACAGACGGCGCCAAATGTTGTGGAATAAAAACTAGGCTACTAGTATTGCGGCTAGGGTTTATGTATTTAATGTAAGGGTGTGTGAGCTTCGTGCTTTAATGGCTGCTCTTGTGCTCGTGACTGATTCTGCCTTCACAAGATGCCTACGTACTTTGATGAATATCAAAGATCAAGCCAAAAAACGTAGTTCTGAGGGTGAGGGGTCTGACCCTTTATATAGGCTGAGAAGCCTTAGAATTAAGGTAGGAGTTGGAGACTTAATAGATAAGTCACCTCCTTGAGGAAAGTTCTAGACTCCTTCCTTGTAGGAGTCTGTTGCCATATCGAATTGGATGCCTTGGAGGCTAAGTCTTGTAGAGATAATGTCCTTATCCAACTCTTATTGCTGAGCTGTTTATTTCTCTCAATATAAATTACGAAATTAATATCAAAATAGGGATTCTGACCTCATTAATGGGACCCACGTTTGGACCATACTGGGTCTAATTAATGCCATATTAAATGTGTCTTTAGGGCTTATTTTTAGCCCATATCAATATGTATACTCCATGCCTTTGGAATCCTTTTTCTTCATTTTCGAATTTGATATTGTATTACCGACTGAAGGTTAGATCGGTGGGGTCTTAAAAGGAGAATGATTTGACGTAGACGAGTAACGTACATGAGATGTCTGTCGTTTGTGGATAATCAGATGGTTCTAAAAATTTTCGATTTAATTGATTAATTTTCGATTATTGCTTTATAAGTTAATAAATTGGTTCGATTTTTAAAATTCGATTAATCATATTAATTTATTTAAAATGATATGTTTAATTGTAAATTAGATTAATATCTTAAATATTATTATAATATCCGATTAATAATTTAATTTTTCGTTTCGATTAATCCCCGATTATTCGATTAATTTTAAATCGGTACCTCAACCAATTTATACTGATTACCAATTTTTAAATAAGATCTTATACAATACAAAATACTACTCCCTCCGTTTCAAAATAAGTTTCCTATTTCCTTCTGAAACGTTTGCCAACACACATTTTTAATCGTTAATATCTTGAATTTCGTATTAGTATTAAATATAAAAATTTCACTGTATTAAAGTACTCATAAATACGAATCCAAAAAGATCACTCGTGACTATATTTTGTCTTATAGATTAGACGTAAACAATCCCGACATCTGGAATGGGAAACTTATATTGAAACGAGGGAGTAGTAAAAGCTTTCAGCGGAGTATTTTTTAATGAATTATTTATATATTTATCCCAGGTTAATTTGTCATGAAGTTTAGCACGCCAAGCTAGAATTTTGAACCATTCTAGACTTTGTAGTACTACTCATTATACTATAGATTTAAAATAGGTACAAAGAAAAACCAAGAACCGAAATCATTACTTGAATATCATGTAAATCGGACGTACGTGGACAAAAGAGAAAACAACATAGTAGTATAAATTTTTTAAAAAGGAGGCAAGTACAGAAATTAATATAATTCTCAAAGATTTAAAAATAATATGGCAAATTATTTTCTCTACACAAATCAGAATATGTATAAAATTTAAAACGGAGGATTTAAAATTACATGTTGCTTGGTAATCCAGATAAATAAACGTCGCACTCCTCGAAATGTGTATTAGTTTGTGAATTCTGGTACCAGCTTTCGCCTTTCAGTGTGCTGTCCGTCACATATTTCTTTTAAGATAGAGTACATGTGCTTGTCAACTGTACATATTTTACTGTACTACGCTGCATTCATCATCATAGTATTTTATTGAAAAGCAACACCAATATAAAATTGTACACAAATATGCATGCATGACATTAAGGGGGGGTTTTTGGAAACTTATTTTTTAGAATAAGTCAATTTATTTTAATATAAATTTAGAGATTATTAACTTTTTTTTGAAAAAATTAATTTTTTTTGTAACTTATAGAATTTCAAACATATATTAAATATTTATATAAAAAATATATTAAAATATGAAATTTTTATCCGAAAATAAGTTCGTAAAAACTTATTTTAAGTGATAGCCAAACAGGCCCTAAAGCTCTTTGTCTTCTTGACAAAAATTTGGCTTCCTCAACTTTTTAATGCATTTCAATATTTTGAAAAAGATATTTGTAATTAATTGGTTTTCAACTTTTATTTTTATACAAGGATAGGTTTTTTAATTATAAAATTGTAAGAAAGTAGTTTAAACAAAATTGAAGGGAAGAATGCATTCATACCTAATCGAATATTTCTCATTTTTTGGTTTTTACTCATGTTCACATAATTTTTACTTTAACTTTTGACCGAATTTCATCAAACTCAAATTTAATAACAGTTCTGTTGTTGAAAAATATTTTACAAAAAGTTAGAAAAATAAAATATTAGCCCTTTTGTTCAAACCATTTTTCTAATTTTTTTTATTTTTTGTCAGTTTTTTACAACAAAAATGTAAATTAATGAAGAATGTAAGAAAATGAGTAAAATGATGGGAGTAATTAATATTTAATAAATAAAATGAATATAATAAAATAATTAATGTAACTAGTTTTTATATTGTTATAAAGTTTTGAAATTTAAAAAATTGAAAGAAACATAAAAGAAAGAAAGTATAAAAAAGTGAATGATTACATCAAAAGAGTTTATATTATACGTGAGAAAGTATATTATATTACATGCAAAGCAAGTAAGAGCATCTCCAAGAGTCTCTTAGCTCACTCCTAAATATATTATAAACAATTAAGCTCTTAGCAAGTTATTACATTGATTTATGTGTCAACTCCAACAATACTCTCTGTTATGACTCTTTATTTTATATTTTATTCATATTTTAATTCCACTTGGACAAACAATCAATATAAGAGAGATGAACCAATATTTTACTAATAAAATATTAATTTAAGAGCTACTAGTTGCTCTTAAAATAAAGGAGGGAGAAAAAGATCTTAACTTTTTAAAGAGCCTCTAAAAGTCTCTTGGAGTTTATTTTTATTCTCTCTCCTCATTTTTTGAATTAAGAGTTACAATAGAGAGCCTCTTGGAGATGCTCTAAAGGGAAGGATATGAAAGATGCATGTGCGGGTGTGCTATAAGTTATGTTAGATCCGCTGTCACAGTCACAGATAGTGCATGTTTGGCTAACCATATAACTAGATTTATATGGCGAAATCGATAAAAATTTAGCATTTCTAGTTCTAAAAACATGCAAGCTGCAATAAGTAAAGTTTATAAATTCGCCTGCCCTACGCACTTCATGGCCCCATTTAATAAATTAGTTATGGATTTTTTTAATATGTGCTAAGAACATATAATAAGAAAATTTTTTATTTAATTTATTTCAATTAATAATAATAGACTTCTACATATACAAAACTCTTAATCAATTAAAATTAACAAATTCATTAAAAATATATGCCTCATGTTATAAATTTATTATCAATTTTTTAAATGTATGATCAAAAGCACATAATAAGAGCTTAGTTGACATTTTTTAATTAATTTATTTGCATTAATAATATTAGGCTCTTTGCATGCAAAAAATCTTAATCAATTAAAATTAGAAAATTTATTAAAAAATAATTGTTAAAATGTGACCTTCAACATTTCATTTATTAAATTAGCTAGAAGTGTAGAACTATTGACCTGTCCTACGTTTATTATAAATTTTTATTGTACCCATAAATTATAACAGAGATAGTATTACAAAAAGACCTTTGCCAAATTACATCTTTCTATCTTTATAATATTTATTTATTTATTTACTTTTTTTAAAACGTAATATTAAGAAATATAATTTTTTTTGTATTATGAATTGAAAATACCTAATATGAAAATGTATGATTATTACCATATTTAATAATTAACGGTTAGTTGAAACGGATTAAGTTAGTTATTTTAGTTAATGAATTTAAATTAGCTTTTTTCAACAGTGGATTGAATTAGTTGTTTCGCAAAAAAATGTTTGATGATTAACTGTTTGAATTAGATTTTTATATAATTAGATACATCTACAATTTCTAATTAAAAAAATTCTTCCAGGTAATTTTTTGAAAATTAACTTATTGAATATAAACCGTTATTTCAATTCACCATATTACAGATTTAGAGCCCATTTGTCTAAGTTTAAAATTATTACTTATGACTTAAAGTTGCTTAAAGTGATAAGTGAAAGGTGAAAATTTTACATGTTTGTCTAAACTTAAAATTATTACTTATAACTTAATTATAACTTAAAGTTGTTTAAAGTGATAAGTGAAAATTTTAAGTCAATATCTGTTTGGGTAATTTTATATTATGAGTGATTTATGAATTATTAAAAATGTAAACATAAAATTTTTTTTAATAAATCATCTATTTGAATAATGATATTAACTTTTATCATATAAAATTCTCAAAACAAAAGAAAAATTAATACCCACTTTTTTTGTCCCGAACTGCCCAAAATACCCGTTTTTCAAAACACTGCCTAAATACCCATGGGTCACGCCTTTGGAAACGGCGCAACCCACTCAACTGTAGCACCAATCGCTGGCAACAAAAATCGATTTGGGTGTTTCCATTCCGGCGAATCAAATGCTATGAAACTGGTATGGATGTGTAGAGGATGAAGAGACAATTCCAGTGGTGTGTATAACATGATTGAAAAATCACGGGAGGGGGTGAACGGAGGGAGAGAAAAACCAATAGCCGGAATCGCGATTTTGATTGTAAGTGGCGAGATCTCGATTTCTAGCATTCCATATGTAATGAAACTTGTATAGGATCAGGCCCGGCCCAAAGGGAGAGCGTGAAGGACGACCGTCCTGGGTTTAAATATTTTAAGGGGCCCAAAATTTTACCGATCTTCATAGTAGTAATTGTATATATCGATATTTCACGTGAAAATAAAAAATATTTTGAATTGCTTGTTACTTTGTGATGTTTTAATGATTATCCAATTTTACAAATTAGGGCCGATTATAAAAGAATGACTCCTTTTCAAGTTTGCAAATTAATGGGAACCATTTTTTTAAAAGATGTAAACAAAAACTGTTCATTAATTTCCAAACTGGAAAACTTGACAACTTTTCTTGAAATGCAATCTCAAGTATGACCATCACTTTACAATTTACTCTTCAATTAATAATGTAATTAAGAGTCTGTTTGTACAACTTTACCATTATTTCTCTTAATTTTAAACGCTTTACATTCATCTTAATTTTGTGAAATTGTGATGTTATGTAGTTTAGGGTTTATGATTTTTTTTATAAATTTATGCATAATTATTATTTCACTTGAATTTTAGTTTGTATGATCATGTTTTTTTCTTGTGAAAGCAAAAAAAATTAAGTAGTTACTTTTTTGCTTCAAAAAAAAAAGTAGTTACTTTTTGCTTTCTTATTTTATCTTATCTTGATTACATAAATATTTATAGAGAAAGCTGGCCCTGATGATGACCATAGGGTGTTTCGTGAGATGTTATTAGTTTCTAATATAAAATTTGGATGTCATTTTAATAAATTTTACATTTTCCTTCCTTTAACTTACACAAATATCAGGGTAGTATCTGAGGTCATCCTTAGGCACATAATACTATATTTACTTGAATTATTATAGTTTATGTTTAAGAAGAAAAAATGAGGGCACACTTTTTCAATTTCGCTCCGGGCCCTCGTATAGTACGGAACAGCCCTGTATAGGATTGTAGAGGAGACGAATGCGGTTCGATTAGTGTGTAGGTTGTGACTGGACGACCACGGGAAAGGGGTGAACGAAGAGATGGAGTGAAGTCGCCGGCGAGAGCTTCTCTCGCATTTCTCTGGAGACGAAGAAGGCGACGAATACGCATGTGGAAAATGCGTATCTTCAGAGGCGCATTCCTGAACGGCACATCCCAACTCACACGCGCCTATTCCGTTGGCGTATCCAGGCATTACTCCGATCCAAGAGGCGTAACTCACGAAATACTCCGACCCCAGAGACGTATTCGAGGATACTCCTCTATCATATGCGTATCCCTTGGGTATTTTGGGCGTGCAGCGCGAAATTTGGACATTTTGGTTATGAAACAATAAAAATTGGGTATTTAGGACACCCACCCAAAACAAAATAAGTCAACTATAAACTATTTTTTTAATTTTAAATCAATTTTTAACTTATTACACAAACAACCATTTTTTAACTTTAAAAACGCTAAGCAAACGGGCTCTTAATTCAGTCAAATATAAAGCACTAATTTTAACTTAAATTTCCAAGTTCCAAAAAAGACCTATTTTTTTGTAATATGTAATATTGCAAAATAAAAATGGCTCACAGAAAATTACCAATAAAATGAAGGGTGAAAGCCCCTAACAACCAAAATTTAAATCACAAAGCCCAAAATGATCACGCGTGGAAACAGTGTCCAAAACCCTAATTCGTATACGGTTTATTCGTCATTATGAATATTTCTAAAATCTGGAACTGTTTAACCCAAAGGTTAACTGTTAAAATCCCAAGAAAATACAAATAAATTTTAAAAATTTTAATTAAAAAATTGAATATTTCTATAGCCCAAATGAAATCCGTTAAACCCCAAATGAAAATTATTTAATCCCAAAGAAAATATCAATAAAATTTTAAATATAAAAAATAATATTAAATGTAAACTGTTTAACCCGAAATTGAGATGTAGACCACGCATAAGTAATATGCGGAGGCTTCGAATTTTTTGATAATGGACAGCACGTTCAACAGTTCAACACATAAAGCAAAAAACAAAAGAAAAAAAAATAAAATTGAATATTTGTAAACCCCAAATGAAATTGGTTAAACCCCAAATGAAAACTATTTAATCTCAAAGAAAATATCGATAAAATTTTAAAGTATTAAATATAAAAAATAATATTAAATGAAAACTGGTTAAGTTGAAATTGAGATATAGACCACGCACAAGTAATACGCGGTGGCTTCCAATTTTTTGATAATGGACAGCATGTTCAAAGCAAAAAAATAAAGGAAAAAAAAAAACAACATACGCAAGTACCATATGCGAAGCTGGTGGTTAAAATGGACAACTTTCCTGACAACTGGTAATTTGGGCACATGGATATTTAGGTCATTTTCTCTGTAATGAACAAAACAGCAGGAGATTGATTTAGCGGCCTAAATTGAAAGCTGAAACTCTACAATCCATACAACTTTTGTTTATATTATCTTTTCTCTTTCCCTAATATTATACACACGTGGCGGTTACATTTATCACAATTCACAGGTATGTTCTCTCTTTTCATCTACAATTGAATAATAATTTGGAATTCTTTGTAACCATATTAGTATATTTATGAAAATAAATGCATAAAATCTAGAATAATAGATAAACTAGTTAATAAGTATTCACCATTTTAACATTTTTAGAATAATTATATAATTCACTATAATAGATAATAATGGATAAATTAGTTACATAAGTTCATCAATTTTAAATTTGTTTATAAAAGCATACGAGGAGCATTCCAAGGCAAACTCTACTACTTTCACAATAATATTGTCTTAAAATTTTACCATTTTTACTTTCCGTCACTAATTCATTTTCAATAATTATTTAAATATTTCTTCAAATTTTATTATAAACATAAATATATATTTTATTCCTTCTAATCATTAACAAGAAAAAAAATTAGCCAAAAAAACACAAAAATAAGTAAAATTAGTTTCTTATTAAAATTTAAAGCTTCCCTATCCTACAAATCATTTTGCTTGTACTTTTAATAGTAAAATTGAATATAAACCCAAGAGAAAAGTTAGAGAATGAACTCTTTGGTAGAGTCTTTGTGCTTGTTTGTCAAATTCTATCAATTGTAAATAAATACTTTTTTGATTTTTTTTCATACTTACGTAATATTTTTAAAATTTAGTATGTAAAAAATGTTTGACATTCTTTATTTGTAAAAATAAGTCAATCATTTTAAAAAAATACATAATTACTTACTTTTTTCAAAAATAATAATTTATAGAGTAAAGTGCACTTCGTGTATATATAGTTTGTGTGTCAGACCACTTGAGATACTGTACTTCAAAAAATACCACGGACTATACTGTACTTTACTTTTCGTTACATAATGTGTATCGCCGTCAAATCTGTTTAACTCCGTTAGAAAATGCAAGGGCAAAATCGTCTTTTTATCATCATCTTCTTCATCAACACCCTTTCCACCATTAACATTTTATTTAGAACTTGGAGCTTGTATATCTAATTCATTTCCTAACCAAATCAGCTCATTTAAATTGCATTAAGATCGTCTCTTTCTCCTCTACAATATGATATCAATTTTGAACAATAAAAATTAACTTTCAAAATGAACAATATGATATTTTAACTGCGGGTGTACATAAATTGAGCCTCCATCAGAGCTATTCTTAAATCTTCCTCCTAATTTCTTCAGTTCTAAAACTTCACGTTTCTGTCGTGGGCTAAGGCCAAGTAATTCATCAAGCGAATCACCTTTGTAGTAGTGAAGAACCTTGCTAGTCATTTCCCTAAGACATTGTATGATAAGTGCCTTTCGTGAGCTCAGTTGTTGAAGCTGCAGATATACATGGAGTTTCTAACTTCAAGTACAAGAACCTTCAAACTCAAGATTTTTAAGGCAGATACATGATTGTCTTGAATTTTATGTACTTTATTGTCATTATACAAATGTTTTCTACATTGTTATTGCTAATAAGTAGATGTATTATCTTGTTCCTTTGATGAAGTATCCTCATCTTCTTGACATCCGAATTCTCCTTCTAGTTCATTATCCGTCATGTACATGTCACTGGTTTCGAAATTCTCACTGAGCAAGTACTCCAAAGCAGTGGCTACATCCGAAATCAAAGGTCTGGTACTAGCTTCTTCTTGTAAACACATGGCTGCCATAGCTATAGCTTGGTAAAGACCCTTTACTGGATATTTATCCTCAAGTAAAGGATCAGCTATCAAGTGAAACTTTTTCCTGTCATTAAATATCGGGTGTGCCTGCAATTCCATACAAGAATATTAGTTTAAAGCTTAATGACAATTTCACCCTGATATATGCTCTCAATATCTAGACAATTACTATTTAAATCTTAAATTTCAGTTAGTTGAACATCTTGATTGAGCTTAATTTTCAATCGGTTGAACGTCTTGATTATCAACCGATACCTCAAGAGTCGAGTCCCTCGTTATAGAGTTTAAATTTTTCAAGAATTGAGATTTAAGTTTAAGAAGGTAAACGCCAAAACATTGGGGTTCTATGTGGTCATATGCGCAAATATGGGGGCCAAAATTGCTCAAACTTTGATATGTGAGCATTTGAGAAGTGTGATCAAAAGCAAGAGCAAAGCCACATTTTCAAGGGCTCAACGGTTATATATACCTACCCAATTAACTAAATGTTGTTCCTGAGTTGGTCTTATTGTATCGATAGCTCTTCGTCCTGATAAGATTTCAAGCATACTCTGGTGCACAATGTCCATATGTTTCTGACTTCGGTGTTGCCTCACCTGTTTCTGCATACTCTGGTGCACAATGTCCATATGTTTCCATCACCGTCATGGACCTGTGATCTTTTATATTCTTATCTGTAGCTAACTTCAAGAGCCCATAATCAGATAGCTTAGGATTAAATTCATCGTCTAATAATATGTTTGATGATTTCAAGTCGCCATATATGTACACAGTATTAGCATGTACATATTTGCATTAGATCAAAATCAGCTTTGGAGGAAGTACTCAGAACACAGAAGAACAAATTACTGCTTAATTCCAATGCAGAACACCAAATTAAAATAGTGAAAATCAATATCAATTTGTAGAGGAGAAAAAGATGATTTTGTTACAACTTGAATGACTTGATTTTGTTAAAAAATGAATGAGATATTCAAGTTTTAATTTCTTAAAAGTTTCAACAATGGTGGAAATGGGTTTTGAGGAAGAAGATGATGATAAAAAGACTAAAATGCCCTTGAAAAAATTAACGGAGCTAACCAGATTTGACGGTAGTACACACGTTATAAAAAAGTTAATAGTCCAGTATAGCAGGTGGTATTTTTAGAAGTCTAGTATCCTAAGTGGTCTGACATCCAAAACACGAGTACACAAAATGCACTTTACTCTAATTTATATATGGGAAATAAGTAAATAAGAAATCCCAAACAAACCCTTTTTCATTTGTTATTACTCAGTAGTCACACATGTTAAATGAGATGCTTACTTTAACTCACACGTGTTAAAGTGAACAAAGAACTACTATGATGAAATTTTTGGATGTGTTACTTGACTACCCCGTAATCCAACATGCCCCACGGCCACGAGGCCTATAGTCATAGAATATTAGTACTATATTTTATTTGCATTTGCTCTCTCTTCTCATTTGAAGTTCGAAAACCATTTTGGCAGAGAAGAATTTAACCAATTTCTCTATATCTTTAAGCTTAACAAATAAGGCCTAGAACCATAAGTTTTAGCAAGATTACATATATTCTAGTTGAGGGTCCTTCTTGAAATTTTAAGATGGAGAGAGATTTTATGGGATTGAACTCCAAAGATTCTGTGATCGAGGTCAAAGATGAGGTTGTTGCTGGAATCAAAGACTCTCCAGGTGTGTGCATAATAATTTGTTGGAAAACTTTTTATATGTTCGAGTTCAAGTTTGTGTCTTGCAAAGATTCTGCTATATATAATTTGTATGCAGTTGTGCGTTCTGGTGTTGTGATTCTCTCATTGAACAAAGTTCAAGTTCTTGTTTATGTAATTCTTAGTTTTGTTGTTAATGTCAAGATGTAATTGTCTCTTACTTGAGACTCTTATTATTTTATTATCATCATTTCTACTTAAAAAAGTGTTTATATGTTCATGAGTTCATAAATTTATGTTGATTTTATCTAGGATGCAATTAGTGTTTTTCTATTTCTAAGCCAATTTGGGACTAGTTTTATGTAAATTTTCTTTAGATGTTGTATTAAATTTGAATGTTCTGTTTTTGAAGTTTATTAGATATATCTGTTGATAATATCAGATTAGAAGTAATTAAGGAATCTTTTTGTGGCGCATTTGATAATCTGAGGAGGATTTCTTTAAGAGACTATGAGGATTTCTGTTTTAGTTTGGTGCTACATAGCAAAGAGAAGTAGAGAACTCTGGATTACCATGATAGTCCAAGTATTAGCTAATTCGTTACATACTATATGCAACAAGTACTACTTGTACTCTACAGTGGCTAGATATTGATTTCAAGGTTGTTCTCAGAGTCCAACTACTGTTTAGTCCATAAATTGAAATTGTGTAGGTTGTATGGAAATGTCGAAAAATTCCCTAAGAAAAAGTGAGTTGTTTTCTTATATATCTTAATAGCTTTGGATAATGCATACCACGCCAGCTCTATTCTGTTCTGTTATAGTGGTTTCATGGTGTGCCTGACATAATTATGTATTCACTAAGAAGTATGAATCGGAGAATCAAGGAGTTACAGCGGTGACAAAGGTGTTCCCCTGCTAGGATAGTTCTAGAGCTCAACTCACATCTAAGAAGTATGGAACAGATGAAGAAGATTGTGCAGTAGTGCATACAACTAGAAAGACAAAAAAAAAAAATTAAAGAAACAGAAATATTAAGAAAGGAGAGATTCTTCTCTTAATAATTGTAGCATTTTTAGAGATTTGCAAATGCTTTCTAAATACGTATTAGAAGTGTGCTGCTGTCGGAGGTTGCTACTTGTAGTTGATATTTTAGAAGAAACGTCGCTGCCACGTATGTGACTGAGGCCCCTGTCTTTTATTCCCTTTGTTGTGCTTCACTACTTACCGGTAACAACTCCACTCTCTCCAGTGCTTAAGTGGCAGATGTAACTGTAATAGCTGTTGCATTCAGACCTATATGAAGCATCAGTCCTAGTGGATTTGTGTTGTTCTGCTTTTTTTTTTTAAGTAAAAAGAATTGCACGTGCTCTCCAAATTTCCAGAACTTCTCCCTTATTTTGTGAGTTCTGTGTGACCCAATTGTTTTTTCACTTGACTGGATCATTATAAATTTATTTTAAAGTAGTATCATGTCGCATTCATGCTATATTTATCATGATATATTACATATCACAAACATCTAATGCAAATTGAATCTATGATGTTGTCTTACCGAAGAATCTTTGGTCGAGGAACTTAAGGTTATTAAACTATTAATCTTTAGAAAAAGAAAATCAGATTCCTTGAATGCCTTTGTTCTTTCCTTTTCATTTTTTTTCAAATTTTCTATACTATATCACTGACATTGTGTTCTTCATCTCGAATTTTGTAGTGCTCCTTAGATGTCCGCAACTTCAGTGGCCGTTGACAAGTAAGACATGCTTCTTCCTTCTTTCAAATATCTTGACACTGCACAGGTATAAGATTTCAACATGGTGCTTATGTCGACTTTATCATGGCTTACAGATGCATTCAACTCTAACAAGTGCCAATCGGGTGAAAACCAGGTTTAATACTATTATCTATTGTGGGGGTTTATTCAACTGTACTTTTTCTGATCATGGAAGATGTATATGTATTAGCTAATGTTCTTTCTGAGCAAAAATATGATGCCTTGATTGATGCACATATGTGGTGTAATTTCACTAATCTAGGCCATTTTGTCTGTTCTCACGTGAAAAATTATGTGAGATGATTGATATTTATTTTCACTTCATCTCTGATGCCTTTTTACCTTTTAGAGAGCCTCCAATCAGAGTAGGGAAGGTGGAACTTCTTTCTCAATGACAAATTATCCCATTCAACAGAAAGCACAGCCAATGCATCTTCCTCCCCATGATGCAAAGGCATTCATGGGCATGAACCAAGGGCTTTCACTATCCATGAACAACTCCTTTAAGACACAATTTGCTGGTGCTGGTCAGAATCTTGCAGCTGCTTCCTCAAAGCCACATTATCTTGGAGGGGTCCCGGTCACAGCTCCTCACTCAAATCCTTCCTCCACGTCTCAGACGTCAACCAAGGAAGAACGGTAAGGATGCTCTTATTTGATTTTTTTAGGAGATCCATTTAAGCCGACATCCTAGCAAATTTATTAATGTCTGAAATTTTTTCTGTACGAACAAAATCAAAAATATTGCGTGCTCAATTATTTAACTAAAACTGTAATTTTCACATTGGAAAAATCTCTCTTTTAGGTTGAATCAAATAGCCTCTGGGGCTCCTGCTCAGATGACCATCTTTTACGGGGGTACTGTTAATGTTTTCGATGATATTTCACCTGAAAAGGTTTCTCTCTCCCCTCTCTCTTTTTGTGTGTGTGTGTGTTTCAGATGTTGATGGGGGTTATTTTTTTTTCTTCAAAAAATGATAATTTAGTTTTATCTGTTACTCCGGGCATCTCATTCAGGCGCAGGCTATTATGCTTTTGGCTGGCAGTGGTCCTTCTGCTGCTTATCATAATGCACAACCAAGACATCAAGTTTTGGCACCTAGCCCTAAACATGCGGCACAAGAAGTTTTTCGGAGCCAGCCTTTGATTACACCACCATGCTCTGGGCTTTCTAGCCCCATGTCTGTTTCTTCACATCCAATGAAGCAGTCTTGTGGTGGCTCTACTAATAATGACGGACTAGCTAAAATCAATAGAGGTTCGACCACACCTGTTGACCAAGCTTCAAAGATAGTGACCTCGGTTCATGTTGCTGGCACCCCAATGACACAATCAGGTATTGGGATTTTGTGATGCAAGTACATATAAAATGCTTTTGTTCGTTAGTCTACCTGTATTGTCTTCAAAACTTCAAGCAGATTAAAAGGAATCTTTTAGACTTGATTGTATATGCATCATCTGAAAGTATATTGAGCACCAAAAGAGCACTAATACTCATGTTGAGGTGCATGAGCAAGTGATTCTGATTTGTTTTTAATCATGTTAGCTGGTTCCTATCATTTTATCAAGCTTTTGAATTCACAAGCATAATTGGTGAATTCCAATGAACAGATGTTTCTAATATCTATGAAATATAATAGACAGATTGCAATTCAAGACTTGGGTTGCAGTGTGAAACTCACATCCTGAATATTTTATACAGCTGTGCCACAAGCGCGCAAGGCATCCTTGGCTCGTTTTCTGGAGAAGCGCAAAGAAAGGTAAACCCCTAGTCTTCCTCTGATATATTCATTCTAATACTCTAAGCTTCCGCACCATATATAATATTTGATGACATATGACTAGTTTTGATTGTGTCGATTAATGACTTTTATTCTTGTAATTGTTTCGCATTTAGGACAATGAGTTCAGCACCTTACAACAACGTTAGCAAGAAATCTGAGGTGAGTTCCACTCCACTGTCCAGTGGTGTGTATTCTGAAAATTCTGGGTTTGGCGCTGCTCTGGTTTGTACTGGCAAGGACAGTAACAACTAGTCCCTGCTAATGTCAAAGGTGTTGAACAGAAAAGATGAACACTTCTATATGTATTTAGCAGGCTAATGCCAAGTCCTTAGATTTATTATAAATATTAGCAACTTTACTTTAAGGAACACTTCGTTTCGACTAAGATTCTTATAGGCCATGTTGTGCATTAACCTTGGTTGTGTAATATTTTGACCTAAGACTAAGAGTATTTACTACATTTGGAAACTTCATCTAAATGCATATCTGGACGCAGGTTAAATCTTTTCAATGACATTATTTTATGGAGGTAAGATGTGCAAAAGAGTATAGGCTAAAGTCTAAACTTTACATTTTACACTTGGGAAAAAGAACAGCACTCGGTGAAAAAAGTTTAATATTTTTTTTTTTTTTTTTTTTTTTGCAATCTTGCATTCATATTTACCCTCCATTGTGTATAGTATATTGAGGTAGTGACTGAGAGGTGAAATCTTTGCTCTTCAAACTGGTTGTGCATCAATTTCGAGCATCTCTAAAATTTACTAAAATTTGATAAAATAGTAAATGGACCATACTCGAAGTGATCGATTTGCACTTCTTTCTCCGTGATGGTTTTCATTATCAGGGTCTATGATGAGAAATGGTAAGATGTCAGATGTTTAGATTTGAGACATCAACGCGGTTGGCAATCTTGAAATTCAAAATTTTCGAGTGGTGGTTTAAACTTCTAGTCTTGGTGTCGAATCTTGAAGGCAATGTGAAACAGAAAATTATTATTTTGCACGAACGACCTAAAAACGGTTTTAACAATTTCGAATTTTGTTGTAGTCGGATCCGGATTTTCTATTTGGCAAATCATATGAACACCCTAGTCATCACAATCATGCTTATTATTTATTGTAGAAAAAGATTTACTGCAGAAAATATTTCCTTTTTTCATTATTTCTCCGCGGACTTTGTAATTATATTTTGATACTGCTACTAATCCTAGTAATGGCTTTCTAATGCCAAACTATGATTTCTGTTTTTCCTGATTATTCGTCATACACAGTACACAAGTCGGCAATCTTTTAATAAAGAACACACAATCTTTCAAAATGTATCGCGACAAGGGAAAAATCCATTTCATTCAACCCGTTCTTTGGCCTGGAAAAAACAGTAAACTCTAGAAGCTAGGGCCTCGAAATGGAGGTCTTCCTTGTGAAGCTACAGACGGCTAGTACAAAAAAGAAGAAGAAACCCTCGCATTAAATGACAAATTCAATCTCCTGGAAGGGTAGACCATAAGTCAAATTTATAGCCCTAAACAAATTTACGTAGATTAACTGATACGGCACAGAGAAGAGAAGGAACAAATTTAATCAACCAGAACATTAAAAAATCCATGGGCTGTAGTTCTACATGTACTATCTTACACCTTCATTACTGTCCATTTTTGTTTGAAAGGTCAGTGAAAATACACAGCTCTGCAAGCTTTATTGATACCACACTAGTTCATGAGGGCGCCCAATCTGTAATTTCTACTTTAAAAGTTGATTAATAAAATTATCTTTCTTAAACTCAAAAAAACTTGAGGTTCTGGTCTAATAAAGAATAAACATATAAAGAAGATGATACAAGAAAATTTTACATGGCGTTCTGGACTAGCTTTGGATGGGTAGCAGCATAGATGGAAGAATTCACATCAGCTTTTAGGTGAGAAAGAAGATGCTGAACATCTGGACGCAAACTTTCCACCACCTTTCCGAACAAATCCAAAACTTCTGCTCTAGGTTTGCTGGTCGATTCAACAGGACCTCCTTGCCCTTCATAGTGAACGACGTGATGTCTAATGGAAACAGGTGTGTCATAACCACAGATTGAGATTACATTTTGAACAAAATTATAATATTAATGATTCATGAACAGTGAATTATTCAAGGACAGGACACTTGGATCTTACAGGAAGTCAATGATGTCTACTATATCTGCAGCTTTCACTGGAGTAGATGGCTGTGAGTTCTTCCCAAACACATCCACCAACACACTTAGAAGCGTCAAGAGCGTCTGGCAGGCAGATGAAAATATAACATCAGAGGAAACAGTAAGCAATTAAGACAAGACCAATATGAGTACAGTCAACGGAGGATCATGTAAACTGTGGATTCCCTTATTTGTTTCATCTTACTTTTTGAGTGTGCCTGTTGTAGGGATTTGAAAAGGGGAGAGGGAAGGTGCTCATTTGCTGTAACTTATTATCTCAACAATTTTCAGAATATAGTGAGGAAGCATGTATAGTCAATGATAAATCTGCTAAGATCTGATTCCTTGAACAATCTCTACCAATTATTAATTGATTAATTACTCAAACAGCTCATAATTAAACAATCTAATAAGCCATTACTTTGACATACTAATCAGTTATATACCCATAAAACTAACTACTGTCTTGGTGTGATGAAAGTCTTTAAGTTGACCAAGAATGTCTGTGAAGGGTGTATATTTACTTTTTTGTATGATCTTTAGGATTGGTAGACGATTTTACAGGTGTAAATACAACATTTCATGATAAAACAAGATACAGGAACACATAAAAGAAGATGATAGCATGTGAGAGAGTATTAAGGGAATGAATCAAGGGGCTGACAACTCCTCCTACATGAGTAAAACTCTAAAACTTAACCAACTAAAATCCTAATAAAAAGAAACTTACTAATAAAGGAAATAGATAAATCCTATATCATTTTATCACCATAACATAAAATATTCCTAACTATCTAATAATCCAATGTTATTATACTTTATATAAAATTACAAATTAAATTTAATTCTAAATAATTACACATTATATACAAATTAATATTATGTGAAACCTGTAATTTACGCTTTTCAACTATAAATACCACTGGGGAAACATGGACTAGAGTTTTCAACCTAGCGAGTGAACTTGGAATTCGTGAACATGAAAGAATACACAATGAATGCCTTTTAGTACCTTTTTGAACAGACTGCGGGAATTGGCCACTCTAGGAAGCAGCGGGCCCATGATACGGAACACTATTCTTAGCACCACAACAGACTTGACAGGCCTGAGATGTTTTATGATAAGATTTGTTCCCTCAAGCCATTCCTGTGGAAGGTTACTATAGAAAGAGTGGAGCAAGGCTACAATATTGCCTGGCAATAAAGAAAATTATAGATCAGAGTTCGAAGAGAGAAATAAAGTATGATTTTAGAAGAAGATATCATAATAAATTCTGACATTTAATGATTGCTTCATAGCTACTGTCTAATCTGAGCTTAAACATCTCTTCCACTTGCCAATGAAACAATGTGAAAGAGATGTAGGACAGGTCAAATTCATGGATTGAAAAGGTAGGTCTTAAATATTTAGATGATAAAAAAAAAAAAAAAAAAGACAAGTACATTGAAAAAAAAAAAAGACAAGTACATTTGGCCTGGAAGAAGTCTGTAGGAACATGACTTCAAAACCAGATTAATTAAGAATTTTTTTAAAAAGAATTCGAAACTGGTATATTGCAACTTATCAATGTATCATCAGTGTAGTAGTACATACCAACAGCTGTACAAGTATTGTCTTGAGAAGCCCAGGTTGGATCTAGCAAAGCATGGCCAACAGCTGAATCTAGTTCTCCCAGGGTCCTTTTGCCATCAGCAAGCCACCAACTATCTTTTATTACATGTGTTGCCTCAAAATAAAGCTGTGCATGAAACTCTTGGGGAAGCTGAGCCAATAGAAGACCACAAGCTTGAATTAGCAAGCAAGATAACTGCTGGCATGTATAACCACTCTGAGATGCAAGATTGCAGGGGCTTATTCCTGAAACAGAAGATGTAGATCTACTCGCGCTCATGGAATCGGCTCTCCCTCCTGTGGGTGAAGTTTGTGACATAGAAGATACTCCACTAGATGCTCCATGCAGGCAGTGATTGGATTGAATTAGATTTGGTGTGTGAACAACAATTTGAACAAGTGATGACACAATCTGGGATGTAGATACAGGAAGTGATAGCATCTCTATTACTGCCG
The DNA here is from genome assembly GCA_036435485.1 of Saposhnikovia divaricata. NCBI lineage: Eukaryota > Viridiplantae > Streptophyta > Magnoliopsida > Apiales > Apiaceae > Saposhnikovia > Saposhnikovia divaricata. The sequence continues at coordinate 62,195,559 of CM071594.1, forward strand.
TTTCAAGAATAAGCTGGGTATATGTTCCAGGATCTGGAATTCGATAAAATGCTTTCTGACCTTTAAATGCATATGTTGGCCCAATCTGAGATGATGTTGGTATTTTATTGAGAGGAGGAATAACATTATTCACGATACCCAATAGAAGAGTAGCAAAGTATTCCAATGGGGGAGACATTGCAGCATTTGAGGCATTGGCATGCTGAGGAAATGATTCGGAAAAAGGGATCTGCAGAAAAGAAGATACCATAATATGACACTGAGCATACTAGAAGAGGTAAAGAAAGGAAATGGAAAGGAATGCATGATAAACCTTATTAAAATCCAGCACACTCAGAATTCTGAGGATGAGCTGTCCAGGGAGATGACCATAGAAATATGAAAGAATATCACGAACAAATGTAAAGTGTAGAGGATAGCAATTAACAAATGAGGAATACAATTGAAGAACTCTATCTGCTGCATCTATGGCCTCATTCTCAATAAGTCTATAGATAATTAAGGGGATGACAGGAAGTAATCGTGCAGCAAAATCATCGAAGAATGGAGGAAACCTGCATTACATACGAGAACAGAATGTGAATATTCATGCTCATTCCTCATGTAAGTAGTTAAAACTCAATTTGTTGTCCTTGGAAAATTAAAAAGTAACACTAAAGGCACCAAACTGGGATAAACCCATGTAAACACACGAATATGAAAATGCATGCACATAATATAAACAAGGATGCACTTGTGCATAAGTCATGACACGAGGAAATATTTCAGAAGCCTATTAGCTACAAATATAGGATGCACCGAAAAAAATATTAAGAATTCCATTCTGGATATTATTAACTGAGGGATTCCTCCACAATTAATTAAGAAGTTCATTTTTAAATGAAAGTTGTAGATTCAAAGTCAATCCCTAGTGATATTGAGTTAATTATCTGACGATTATGTATACTCTAGAGGCTTGACATGTCCGATGTATAACTTTGTCATATGTGTTCTTTTGTGTGTGTAGATGGATATGAAGTACACACACACAAGGGGAGTAATAATCATGTAATCATGCAATCAAAAAATCTGTTCAATGTAATCATGTAGGAAGACCTCGTTAATAATTCGAGTGATGCACATTTATCAAGGGCCCAGTTTGCCTTTGATTCTGTAATGGCCCTTCCAGTGAGATGGAGTGTTAAGATAAAACATGATCCAATAAAGACCTTCTCTTAACACCTTGAGGTTTTAGGAGAGCTGGTAACTTAACAGATTCCACTTTATTCTAGTCAAGTGAATTCTTCCCTTAAATTATTAAAAATGCTCTTTAAAAATAAATATACCAGTTGCTATTAAAAAGAGTGTCACCACTTTCTTATTGTATTAGAAGAGAAGCAATGTAAGAAGATTTAAAGGAATAAAGGATCGCTCCCTGTTTCATTCTCGCAATTACTACAAGTAATTTAAATTCTAAAACCATACAAGTACAAACTCTTTAACTCACTATATTAAATCTAATAGTATGTCAATTTCAGATATTTCACCTTTCTTTCCAAGACAAATGGTTTCCAAGAGCCTTCTGCAGTTCAACACGCTTAAAAGTTCCAGAGAAGAGCCAATGTTCAGGCCGTCCATGATCATTAAGGTAAACCTTTATTTTATCCAGAAGCTCCTGACTCTCGAGTAGACTGACCTGCTCCGATAGCAATTAACCCACACCGCATTAACAGGATATTCTGAATTAGTATATAGATTTTGATGCATCATGCACACTCAAGTACGTCATTTCTAAACACATTGGATGCAAATTAGCTTACACAAAACCTGAACTATGTATTGGGCAACTTAACTCTCAGTCTGCCAATTTGAAGGTATTAGCCTTTGAGTGGTTAGCTCTAAGTGGTATTTAACGTTATATTATATTTATAATGATATTACAGATTAATCATTTAAAAGTGGTTTAATTCGTGGGGTCTACTTGTCCAAAAGCACTTAATAAGGAATTTGTTTTAAGTTTTAACCGAAGTAAATGAGTGTTAGAAAGTGTTCACAATGACACTCCAAGGTCCATAATGAACTATTGCCTGAAACGATTAACATGTATAAAAACAAGATGACATACTTTTAGGGCAATTATAAAATAACCCCATAGTGTGTGTGTGTGTGTGTGTGTGTGTGTGTGTGTGTGTGTGCACGCGTCAATATATATAAAAACTGGACGATTGTCATTTCATATCAAAATTTTTATGCATATGAGTAGCTACATACACTAAAAGTTTCACTAGATTCCTAAAAATATTATAGATACTTCCTTAATTACCGGATTTTGATCCGGTCGATGACTTACCGTTGACTGACTAGTAAACCGTTTAGCTGACTAGTCAGTGTGTCTTCCATTAAGCAAACTAAATTTCACCCAAACCTAGAGTCAACCTCAACTACCAGATAATTTAGTTATCAATTTCCAAATTGTTGAAACATGATAGAAAACAAAAAATCCTAAATGTACATAAGATCTTATGTGAAGTATTCATTTTAATTATTATTAAAAAAGAATTAAGTTCAGAACTACAATCAACAAGGCTATTAAACTAAAACAATTATAACATAGAAACAAATCAATAATATCCTTCAGGCGGAAGGAATGTATACATATTATTTTCCAATCAGATCAATTTTAAAAACAAAATTAAACCTGCAAACGAAGAAACTAAGAGTGGTAGTTCATGTACCATACCACAATACGCAAAGCATAGGGATCATCATCTCGGTCGATTAATGCCAGAAGCAATATATCTACAGGCAGCAGCTCATGAGTGAAGATAAAATCTTTCAGGTTTGCACAAGCTTTTATCATAACTTCCTACACAAGATGAGAATCTGTTAGAAACATCAAGTGATGAAGTACCGAAAGAGATCCCAACGAACATTAAGATTGAGGGAATTAAATAAAGCAGTGCAAAACCTGCAAGGGCTGCTGATGCTGGATCAACATTTGAAGGTGATGCAAAATCACATCAACCATTGTGTATATATTGGCGGTTACTTCTTCAGGGGAAAAGTCTCTCAAGACATGTGCCTGTGTGCCATCTATCAAGTTAAAAAAAGATAGAAAGACAAGAAACATACTGGTGAAAGAGAACCATAAAGTTGTTAGATTTTACAAGTTTTGTACTGTTGATATTCTCAGGGTGGTCTTGCATCAGTATCCATGCTCCACCACAAAGATATTTCCGGTGTTGAGGGAAACTATGACTAATATAAGTGTTTACATAATTCGGATCAGCAGCCGGTGAAAGAAGTTGGGTGCATTGATTGATCACAGTCGTTTCAGCCTGTCAAAAAAAAAAATCATACAATCTAGTTTTCTCTCAAATGACACACTTCTTAAACCTTAGCAAAACATTAAGAAATGACCAATTTGGATTATGGTTTGTATCGGTAATTGTCAAATATTGTCAAAAATTAAGTCTACGAAGTCTACAGTAGTACTATGATGTAATTGCTTACGTATAAGAGTTAGGCAGACTATAGTCTATATATAGGACTTTAGACAGCTCTTGTAATACACACAAATATATAAAATCTTTACTTCTTCGGTAAACTCTCTATATGTTGTTATATATTTTAACATGGTATCAGGGCGGGTTTTAACATAGGAAGAAAGAGCTCATCAGAAAATAAGAAAGAGCTCATCAGAAAATCACAATTGTGGCTCTAGGTTTTCAAGGAAACCAAGAACCCAGTTGTATTTTGTTGAGAAATCAGAAATTCGAAATAGACCAAAACAAACATACAAATATACCACCATACCAGGCTCAAAAAGACGACCAACCAGAATTTTTCGAGCTGAAACACGAGCTGCCACGCGCCCGCACGTGCCGCCACACGCGCGGCAGATCGCCAGCACGCGCGCCACGCGCGCCACGCGCCAACGCGTGGGCCCTGTTCCAGGCTGTTTCCAGCGACACTCCAGTTGGACTTCTTGATCGCCTACTTCAGCCGAGTTCGTCCATACCCTCCTTGTTTGAATCCAGTAAGATTTATTTCTGAAGATATAGATAGATACATATATCTGCTGCTGTAAGGAAAAAAAAGGAGCGTGGGGGTTTGAGAGTTGAAGGGGGCAAGCATGATGGAATTGGACCCAGATGAGGATGAGGTGTTTGCAGATGATGAAGATGACCTTGAAAATGCTTTGTATCGGGAAAAAGAAGCAAGTAAAGAACTGGTAGTCTATTTGGTGGATGCTTCCCCCAAAAGATCTAAAGGGTGTATATGTATTTAGTGTTGCTAATCATGAGTACTTAAAAATGTTAAAGAAAAAAAAAGCAACAAAGCAAAAGCATCCTCTAAAAAAAAGGAGGGGAAGATGCTAAATAAAAAAAAAATGTTGTCGACCATGAGGTTGGTAGTAATAAAAAAAATAAGGAAAAAAAACAAAGAAAGACAAAAGAAGAAAAGAAAAGGGATAAAAAAAAGGGTCAGAACCTGTTTTACCTTAAAAACAGTGATTTTATGATTATAGATCCGATAAAAAAAATATTATTTTACATTTATTTTCTTAAGGGAAAGTAGTGCTAATATTAAAAATTAAAAATCGGGATCTTTCGAAGATGTATCACTTTGATTTAAGAGGTTGCCCCGGTTATAGATTTAATTGTGTAGTATTCAAGTGGTTGTTGATATTACGGTATCTCTCCAATTTTTTACGATACTGCAAATTAAATAGTTCAGGAGCCGTTATTCCAACGAAGCAGCAGAAGTAGTGTATATACAGATGTACACACAGTTCACTGCCACAAATAACAAAGCAGCAGAAGTAGTAGTATGTATACAAATACATACACACAGTTCACTGCTATATCTTGCATTTCATTCTTGTAAAAGAAGCAGAAGGACCAGTTCATGAACGATCTTAAGGGATGCAGTCTATCAAATACGGTTCCAGTTGCTTATAGTTCAAGGGATGACAGACATAGGCTTGTTAATACTGAGTGATCACAAAGTCGAGTCTCAGTTTCTTCAAAATAATCAGTTCAAGGACTGATTGGTGGTCATCCACCATTGTGCTGAAAAGCAGCACTTTCTATTATTTGACATAGTCTAAAGTGTATCGCGTGGTCGCAAAGTCGAGTCCCGATATACCCAAAATTCTCAGATAATTAATCCCAAGATAGGTGAATCCCAAGATGGGCAATCTCAAGATGGATCTTTAACTCCAAGATGAGTAAATCTCAAGATGGGTCAATCCTAAGATGGGTCTTCAATTCCTAGAGATGGGTCAAGTTGAATACCTACGATAGAGCTCCTAGTGTTCCACTCTTCAATCCCAATATAGGTATTTCATCCCAAGATGGGATTTCGAGTGAGGGGGCGTGTCAAATATTGTCAAAAATTAAGTCTACAAAGTCTACAGTAGTACTATGATGTAATTGCTTACGTATAAGAGTTAGGCAGACTATAGTCTATATATAGGACTTTAGACAGCTCTTGTAATACACACAAATATATAAAATCTTTACTTCTTCTGTAAACTCTCTATATGCTATTATATATTTTAACAGTGATCACTTCTCTTATGTTTCAAAATGGATTTCAATGAATGTAAGAATGCACTTGATTCATATGCGCATAACTTAAAAGTTTTTCGTAAAGATTGAAAACAGACTACGAAATGTAATAGATACTCATTTAAGTCTAAACTTAACATGCACAGAATTGATCTAAGTAGATTAAAAATTAAAAATTATAAAATATCTATCGCTCCACACATATTTATAACAAATCTCAGTCTCAATAGCTGCAGTATTCAAATTTATATTAGAGAAACAAGATTGTGTAAAAGCAATCAGGACCATGAAAGAAGAGCAGAAGAAAGAGAGCAGTATTCAAATTTATAACAGAAAAACAAGAATGTGTAAGAGCAAGCAGGAATATGAAACAAGAGCAGGATAAAAAGACTTTAACCAAAAGTTAAAGGTAGCATGAAAGTTTATAATTTTTATTATAGAAGAAAATTTATTAAATACGCAGGATACTGATGGAAAATGGAACTCTGGAGGGTCTAAACAGTAACCTGCAGCCAGGCTTGTATTGCTAAGCTCCGCTTATCCATTCGCCCAATCAAGATATTACGCAAAAGAGAAGGGAAATGATGTAGAGTCTTTTCAGACCATGTATGCTGACTAGTTGCTAATATCTGTTCAATCGTTGGCTGAAGATAGGGAAGGTGGTCAGCATCAGCAACTCCACGTGTTTTGATGGCGATAGCAAGTGACATGATGGTTATGCGATTCAAAGTTTCAGTGGATTCAGTAGAACCCTGAAAAATAATTTTATAATCAATGATAATAAGCAGCCGGAAGAAATATAGGTTAGTCTCTATGGAATGATTCACACCTTCCCTTCCTTCTTGGCAGCAAAAAACTCCTTTAGTGACAGAAGAAGATTTATGCACAAATTTTCAGCCAATCTAAAAGTGCGATGTTCTCCACGTTTCCTTTTCAAGGTAGCAATTACTTTTGTAACATCATACATTAAGGTTTTGTTCTTCCCTAGATACCTAGAAAAGGTGGAAGGAACCAAACAGTTTGGCTAATATAGGTCACAAACTTAATCATTCCCATAAATTTCATGCATTTAATTGTTTGACAATCTACAGAAGCAGAAACATAATATGTGGACACAAAAATAAAAGTATTTGGAGAACACTTCCAGCTTACTTGATTTCAGATAATTCAAATCATAAGTAAACAAAACTTTGTTAACAGTATAAATTAAAAATTACCTGTAAAGTGAAAGAAATCTGTAATTTAAAAGTTCAAGCAGCAAAAGAGATGCACCCGGCTTGCTTAACGTTGACGGATCCCTTTGTGTTAAATACTAGGAAGTTCAAAACATAACAAATTGATATAGGTAATAGCAATAACATCATGGATGTGATAACTGGAAGCAGAGATATTCTTATCTAATGAGATGGAAGAAACCTAACAAAAAAGATAAAAAGTATTGGGGACGAAAGAAAGATAGCATGTGATCTACAGAATACTAAAACTACAATGTCTACAAACAGTGATTTACCAGCATGAAATAACATAACAGAGTCCAACCTCAACAAATTCTAACACCCAATCCAGCTAAGGTTAAACTCCTAAGAAAAATATAAACAGAAAACATTGAAAGGAAAATAAGTTCAAACATAGGAGAAGAAAAATCTACTCAACTAGCAATCAAGCATCAAAAGATACATGTAAGAAAGATGTGAGCAACATGGATCATTCCAATTTTCAAGTACATAAACTGTAGAGGCTATGAGTAGACTATTTAAAATGTAAAGGCGATCAATAAAATAATGTTAATCAGGTTAATTGATGAGACTTGAGAGCATATTCTTCATAATATTTTTAAAATGCCAAAATCAACACACTAAGCTTATCTCATGATGAGCAGGTACTTCAAGCAAAACAAATTACAAATTATACGACTAAAAAAATTGAAGATGCCTTAATATGGAAACCTTAAAACATCCATATAGCAGTTGTAGGCTTGTAACTTTCCCTCAATAATAAAAAAATCATCAAGAAATTATGAACATTCTAAAGTTGGTCATTGTATACATACATGAAGATAAGGACAAGGAGCTTACACTTAAATGTGCACGGTTAAGTGAATGAGGTGCAATGAGGAACAATCTCGCATATGTTTCAACCAATGCTATACTCGCAACAGCCTGTGGAAATGGAGCATGTAATAAAATATTAAGATGAGACTAACAGTAATGAAACTGTAAAAACTGGAATTGGCAACAAATATTTTACAATTTATAAGCACCATAGAGAATCTGAAAATTTAAGTTGCTAAACAGTGTGCATAGCTTTAACGTCCAGTGATGAGATTCCCACCAAAACATAGGAAGACAAACTACAGACCATACTAAATTAGATGCCAAGCGAAAACAAGTTTCAATGCCAATAGGTAACAATACACAAGCAGGAAATCTCAAGCTAAGACTCACAACAACAGCCTGATACCATCAAATTTAGGCATCACTTAGTTAACTATTGCAAAAACATAAAGTCAGGTAGTCGCAGATGGTGGCAAATCTTTCATTTCTCCAGATTTCTGATGGACAGAATTTGGATAAACCTAGGTCAAAATTTATATATTTCATCACCATATCTTAGCATCACTGCAACAGACAAACTCAAGACAAATTATAATATCTTAATCACCTGCAAATCTCAGGAAAAGGTCATTTAAGTCTTTACAGATACTAATGCAGTAATAAACAATATATTAGCGGAACGTGTGAATCTTTAATAAGTTTTGGCCTTGCAGAATAGATAGGTTCATAGGAATAAATAGTATTGCTGACTTAAGAGTTAAATTGTAATGACAAAAACTAAGGAGAAGTGGATTGAGCCTCGAGACTTTGATATTTAAACCCATCAGGAGGTCAAAACTAGAAGAAAAGGAATCAAGTACCTGTCCATTAAACATAGTTTCTTCCAGCTGAGAAGCCAATTTCAGACACATATGTATCGAAAGCCCTGATAACAGTGATATCGGCACGGGGTTAACTTCTCGCATCACCATGATTCTATCGCTGGACTGTAGATTGGATTCTGATAGCAATTCTGTTCCACCTGATGTCAACCAACTGATCACTGTGTCGGATGCAGCTTGCCCCATCATATAAGACACAGCCCAAAACAAGCCAGTTGATCTATCATCCATATTCATGTAATCCATCTTAGACTCCCCTGATATTATAGCAAAGTCATGTGCTAGTCAATTTCAAAGGAAAGGATAACAGGATAACTACGTCAGAGGATGAAAATACACAGGCCGAAATTAGACTTCTACTAGATTTCGACAACGTTGTGTAGATACAAACTAAAAACTCAGCATCAAACTGTAGAACACCACAGTTTCAACAGGTTTCATCAATTTAACTATATTGACAAGTAACATATATAATATATCTCTGCTAATCGATGCAAAAGGGTCCCGATGATGGGGGTGTTCGTGTTTCTGGTTAACAGATGTGATGCTAACAGCCTAAGACTATCTTTGAACTGGTGACAATTCATATCAGGCTGGGGAGAGAAAATAATCTTCAGCCCGAGATATACAAGACCGTAACTAGACGTATTATAGAGCACTAGGCATTTCTACCTTGGCTTGCTTGCCTCAACCATTCATCTATTTGCTTTCCTTTCAGAAAATGCTCATCATTTAATACTCCTCTCATTGCTTTATTCAGTGACCAGATGCGAAGAGTTAGACAACTGCTTATATATTCAAGAAGGCTACTTTGTGGACTGCTAGGGTCAGAGCTTGTCTCTTCTGTTTGCAAGGATAACATCTTTCGGCTTATCTCTACCTACAAACACGAAAAAAATCTCATGTAACCACATACATTCTGAAAACTCAAATGATAACCTTTTCTTAAAAAAAATTATTAAATATAATAATGATCATATTTCCGATACATTTGAAAAGGCAATGGTTCAGTTACATATTAGCGTACTACATACAGAATAAATAGGAAGTGATTAAAATATATAAGACAAGAAAAGAAGATCGTAAAGCTTCAAAAGTATAAAGAGATAGCATACATTCTAAGTAACAAACAACCTTTCTTGGGTTTGTATCCAAAGCATGCAGAACATGTTCAGCCCGAATAATTTGGGTAAGTAACCATGTGACGTGATTTGTTTTAAGAAGCTGATGATCTGCAAGGCATGCAACTAACTTGTCCACAAAATCAAAAAAATCAAGGCACCCAGATTTTATGAGAAAATGGAATAAGTCTGCAAAGAGAAGCCACTCGTGCCATGAATCTACATCTGAAATAAATTTAAAATTTCAAATTAGCATGGAAGAAGAAAAAAAAAATCCCAGCACTGATGAAACCTAAACCATGAATCTAAGGTGATTTCTCATTCTATGTAAGTGTAAGGGAATGCATGTTCTTGGTGTCCATGATCATTCTCTTCTATACTAGCTTTCCTGAGTCAGTTTCTAGTTTTAAAAGTAAAAGTATCCATGTGCACTGTTTCATAGGAAACTCACAAGGTCAAAGTTTACATATATACAAACACGTGCATACAGGTATATGTATATGTGACACTTATCATAAGCTAAATGAGGGGCATGAAAGCTTGATGAATAGCAGGTGAAAGTTCTGCAGTTTTGTAATTCTGTATACATCTTATCATGAACTACCTGGAACTGATATAGATTAATAAAGGCCCATTATGCATGCCACATGTAGCAAAGACAAATTAATTGTAAAAAAAATAATTCTGATTCAGATGATCATTAGAAAACATTAATATTATATTCTTCATACGACACCGGTATATTTTGACTTTGTACTAGCTGCAGTCTATTTATTTTAAGAGCTTAATATAATCATCACTTAAACATATTGAAAAATAGAAAAAAATATTGTGCAACAATCAATGAAAACACAAACTCAAGAAATTACATTAGTAGTACTAACTTCCCATAATATGGCCAAAAGATATATATAATAAACAAAAAAATTGTGTTGGACTGGAGTAAGAATAAAGATAGAATGTGCACATTGCCTGGAACTGAATTTGTCAACTTCAGAAGTTCAACAATTCTATCGATTGCTGCGTCACAAGTCATTTCAGTTGTAAAGACAGCACCACCAATAGGACCTTGAGAATGTAGCCGATAACGAGGAGCGAGAACGTGCACACGTTTCCACCAATCAGGTGATGCATTATTACGCATAGCATGCCTAAGACAACGCATTGCTCTCTCCCAGTCTAGACTCCCTTTCTCAATAGAAACAGCAAGATCCTAACCAAAAGAAAAGTTTAACTCATCTTGTAGATTAACATTTCACATCGTAATTTCAAGCATAACCATTAGTGTATGGATAGTAATTTCCATGACAAGGAACAGATACACCTACATCCTACTAGACCTACCTTGGTATCACCACAATGAACCCAACATAGTTGGCTAGAACAATGGTTCTTTGGCTTTCACTGAATAGATGTAATAATAGGAAAGCAAAACTAACAATGTGAAATTCATTACCAATGTGTGTGTGAGAGAGAGAGAGGGGGGGGGGATTATAGCTATCACTAAAAAGTAGTATCACCTCTCCCTGTAATGGCTCTCCAAGAACACTTAGATATGTGATTGGTGAATATCTCTTGCTTGTCACTTGATCAACTGCTATGTTTGTTGTGGTCTGGGGGATATACCGATTAGTTCCAAAGCTAGGACAGTGGAGGTGTTGGTCTAGCATTCTCATGTGCATGGACATCTTATCTCGTCTCTTATGAATCTCCAACATGATTGCGAAGAATGCCACGTCATCAGGTATGTTTTCTATAAATAGTAAGCAATTGCGCAGTAGTTCATAAAATGGCACACGACACTTATCATCTTCAACTAAAAGCCATATAACATCTAAACAACTGTGAAGACATTCAATTGAGGACTTGTCAGGATTCCAGGACCTTAAACTATTTGACTCATCACTTCCCTGCTGTCTTTGGTCCCAGTTTACCAACCAATTCAGCATATGGTAGAAAATTTCAGCATGAGTAACAGGCTTTATGTTGAACTGGAGGCCATCTAAAATTATCTTGCAACATAATTGACGCAGGCTACTTATGCCATTATCTCGTGCTGACATATTGACTCTGGTCGAAGACTGTTGCTTAACGAAAGTGTGATCAGATGATCTTATAGGAGCTGAAGGGTCACAAGAAGAAAGTTCATTTGCTAATTGAACGGGAGATCCAATGCCATGAAATGAATGCAATGGAGATGCAGGATTTGCAGACTGAAAGTTAGCAGCATTGGGAATCAAGCCAGAAGATGGTAATATGCCAGGTTGTGATAAATTTGAACCAAGGACAGTAGACACCATTTGGTTCACTTGACAAGCCGACAACTCAGCAGCGGCAACTGAAGAAAGAAGTGACGAAAGGAAGATATCTAAACTTATGTAACCTATGCTGCACAAACTTCGTATGGAAAATAGAAGAAATTCAGCACGGGGTGCATGACTACTGCACTGAATAACCAGAGAAATAAGAACAGATTCTGTTACTGCCCGCAACGGCTCCTGATCCTGAAAATGTTAAATAAGTTGTCAACAACTAGAGCTCTAATAACCCAAAGAGCTAGTGATGCAAAAGAGGGGGTCGAATCTCAGTAGGGATTAATTAGGAAACTTACAGAAAACTGGCTCAAGAGCTGATCAAAATCTACAAGAAATTGTTCATTACAAGGAGGAAGCACCCTGCTAGCGGTAACACGTTTCTGCGATTTGTTCCTGTAAATGGGTCTTTTTGGCATTAAAATATATACATATCATGATCAATACAGAGTTATAGACGCATGCAGTAGAGGTGAGGAGGCAAAAACAGCAAAATAAAGGCAATGTAATGATAAGGAATATTTTACGACATATTTTTCGTTCTTATTCCAAAATGTGATATACCCCCGTAGGAAGAACTATCGGATTTGCTTTTACAACAAATATCCACCGAAAGTAGACCTGCATTTTTATGCATAAAACAAACTGGTGCTGAACTAAAGACCCCCTACAAAGTACCTGTAGAGCAACTACCTAGGAAAATTAATAGATTTTTGTTTAGGAGCATTTTCATTAAAAAAATAAAATAACAAATATTGGTTGCTATTAAATTTGTTTGTAGATGTGAATAAATACATATCTGACTACTCTAGAACATTTAAGAGAGAATTACCAAAATGCCTATTTTTCACAAGTTTTTGCCCAAAATACTGATTTTGAAAAAAATGGTCCGAAATACCGACGGGATACGGAGAATCGTCCTCCGTGTTAGCATAATACGGAATACCGTGTTCCGTATTATGCATGATACGGAACACCATCTTCCGTGTTAGCATGATACGGAACACGGTGTTCCGTATCCGTGCATGATACGGAACACGGTGTTTCGCAACACCCCTCATATCACGGTAGACGGTGTAGCATTTTCAGTCAGTAAAAAGGGCCAGCATGGCTCCCATATGAATATTTTAGGCCATTCATTAACTTAAATTGTATGATTTCAAGCAGTGGCGGAACCAGAAATTTGCAGAAGAGGGGGCTTAAATTAATGTTTTAACAAATTACAAGTGTTTTAGAAAGCAAAAAAAAAAAAAAAAAAAGAGGACATTACTTACTTGTAACATCAGTGTCCAACATCCGATGGACCTTTATTCCTTCGAGCTGGCAATTGAATTCTACGAGTAACCATCTTTTGAAAGCGCTCCAAAATGACTTCTTTGTCAATCTTTAAAAATACATCCTTCTCGATGTAAACAACCAAAGTGTCATTCATCCATTCATCTCCCATCCTATTTCGCAAATCAGACTTGACAATGTTCATTGCTGAAAAGACTCTTTCAACGGAAGCTGTTGCAACGGGTAAAAGCAATGCTAATTCAATCAAGCGATACACTAATGGAAATGTTTGAGCTTTCCTAGTGGCAACCATTCTTTTTGCTAGACTTCCCAAATTTTCAAGCTCAGAAAATTCTTGATCCTGTTTAACATCATAAATGTATGTCTCAAGCTGATTTCGAATCGTTAGAACCTCAGTCCATGAAAAATCTACCGGATATAATTCAGCAAGATGAACTAACTTATCGATATTAAAGCTAGAATAAGAATCTCTAGGATCAAGACATGCTACTGAAATAAGCAAGTCTGTACTTGTTTCTGGACGACATGGACCTTTAGAAATATATTCTCTTCGAATACGATCTCTAATACTCGCATCATATTTCTCAATCGGTTTTCGATCACCCGGATCACTAATAATTTCATTCATATCAAACCCCAAAGAAGTAGTATTTACCGGCACACTAGGATTAGGAATAAGAGGAGACTGAGAAGAAGGGATACTACTACCTGATTCATCTGAATTTCTTGGTCTTTTAATCACAAATCTGTCCATAACCTAATATATATGTGAAAAGCAAAAGTATTAGAAACTTAGAATTTCAATTCCTGTCAAAACTCAAAAGTACAACTACAAGTACTAAATTAATTAAGAAAGTAAATTACCTTGCAATTTGCAAAACGAGAAGATTGTTGTCTGTTGAAGACTTGAAGGACGAAGGTAGACTAGAATCTAGATTGTAGAGACAGAATTGGGTAATTTAGATTAAGGTAATTTAGATTAAGGTATAGTCGTATAGCTGTAATTTACATTGACACAATAGAGTGGGCTGGGCTGGTGTTAAATAGGGTGGGCTGGACTGTTTTTATTTTATTTTTCTATAATAAAGTCTCCAAAAATTTTCCTCCCATAATTGTAAAAAAAAAAACTGTTATTGGTGACCAGTGGGCTGAAGCCCACCTGTGGTATAGTCTGTCTCCGCCACTGATTTCAAGTAATAATTTTATACACAGATATTGATCACATTAAAATAATTAGATGTAATTTATAAAAAAAAATTAAAAATTTGGTCATCCTTTCAATAACAAATCATTAATCATCAATGCAATAAAATCACAAAACCCTAAAAAGAAAAATAAACATAAAATGAAATTAATCAGAATTCAATAAGATATATTCATATAAGAACTTACGGTGGCTCTCTGGTACGGTCATCACTGTTTTCGCTCCCGTTTATCTGCGTAATTTCACAACAATAAAAATTTAAAGAGGGAGAGAGAGAGAGAGAGAGAGAGAGAGAGAGAGAGAGAGAGAGAGAGAGAGAGAGAGAGAGAGAGAGAGAGAGAGAGAGAGAGAGGGAGGGAGGGAGGGAGGGAGTGAGGGAGGGGGAGAGAGAGTGAGAGAGAGGGAGGGAGAGAGAGAGATACTCCTAAGTAGAAGTTGAAGAGATCGAGAATGGCGGTTCGGGTCGGGTGGTGATCCATGTAAGCATTTGCAGCATTTGGAGTTCTCATCGAATTTTTGTGTGAAGTGAAGAGACTACAGGACACAGTCTAACTGCTGTCTTCAAACTGGCTTTACACTCTTGCCTGCTGTGTGTGTGTATGCTCTATATATAAGGTTAGGTAGGGTCTGCAATGGACACTTGTCTAATTCACTAGAGTTTGGTCTTTTTTTTTCTTTTTTTTTTTATAAAGGAACAATGGATGTAATCATGTAAGTTAAAAAAAAAAAAGAGAAAGAGATAAATCCCGTATCTAAACATTAAAAAGAAGCCTTTTTATTTATTAAACTGTTAATCGATTACAATTAATAATTTATTGAGTAAAGTGCACTTTGTGTATCTGTACTTTAGCCTTGACACCACTATACTTTAAAAGCGAGCATTTGTAATACTAAAATTTTAATTTACTTATACTTCGTGTGTTACCGTCTATTTGACCGTAACTCCGTTAAAATAGACGGTAGCACACGAACTGTAAGTAAATTAAAATTTCAGTATTGCAAATGCTCGCTTTTAAAGTATAATATTGCAAGTGGTGTCAAGGCTAAAGTACAGGTACACAAAGTGCACTTCACTCTAATTTATTTGTACATATATCAAAAATATAGAATTTATTTTTGAATCTCATACATTTTAAGAATCTGTCTTCGCATCTCGTATATTTTACGAATTTATTTTTGAATCTTACTAAAAAATTCTGGAAATTTAATATAAATACATTTCAATTTCAACTAATGAATCAGATTTTAGAAAGAATATTGACAATTGAAATGTGAATATATAATTATTTTAAAATTTTAAATAAAAATATTTAAAGTCGTTTTAAATTTCAAATTCTTGATTCTTTGGTTCCTTTTTAAAAAAAAAAAAAATTCCCACATGCAGTTGTAGCTAATTCAGTTTGAGTTATCGATCATAATTGCAATTCCCTACAAATTTTCATCTCTAAATCAAATATCGTACTTTCACAAACAAAGAGAGAAACACCAAAACTTTCGCCAAGGAGGGATTACCAAGACTGAAATAACAAATAAAACTGAAATTACAACCTAAAAATAAGCAAGTCTTAGATCTGAGGAACAAAATCACAAAGACAAGAGAAATCAAACTCCTCACGTGCCTGAAATCCACGAAGAAGAAAGAAAATTCGGAACTCCGAGGTTTTAGATTAAAAAAAAATTGAGAAAAAAAAAACAAAATCTAAATAGCAAGACATTAATGGAAATAAATCTACTTTCCCGTAATAATTTTAATTATGGGATCAAATTATCAAAACATCAAATTTCTTGTATAATGGATCAAAGGAATACTATTGTTGTTGGAGTGTGAAATGAAAAAGTAAGTCCAATGTTTCTTTGCTAAATTGTGTCAGGCCTTCAGAAAATTTAGGCCTCGTAGATTGGACTTGCTCTATCAAACTTTATTTAAACAACCAGTTTTTGATACATATTATCCAGAGACAAAATGCTGCCCATTTGTTAATAATATCTGGCCCACGGGCTTGAAAGAGCATGAAAACTTTTGAAAAATTCCAGTGATCTGATTCCAAGAACACTAATAATGTTAGACGTTAATAAACCAAACGTTTTACAAAGGCCTGTTTGGCAACTCCTTAAAATAAGTTTTTATTATAAACTTATTTTTGGGTAAAAATGTCATATTTTGATAATTTTTTTTATATAAATATTTAATGTATATTTGAGATTCTATAAGTTGCAAAAAAAGTTAACTTTTCTAGAAAAAAGTTAAGAATCCCTAATTTTGTCTTAAAATAAATTAACTTATTCTGGAAAATAAATTCTCCCAAACACCCCCAAAATCTTAATTAATCCCCATCTTTTGTGCCATGACTAATTTATAACTTTAACAAGTAAAAAGTGCCATTTTAATGGTTGTAAAATCATTGTTTTACCCTTTTTTGTTGAAAAATAACAAAAATGCCACGTTTTAAAATTTATGTAAAAATTGGATATATTTATGTTACCCGATTGAACCCTTGACCTTCAACTCTCAAACTCATGCCATAACCATTGTACTACACTTAGCTTTGAGTATGTTTTAAGAATCTTACTTGATAACCACATCTTCCCCTCTTGTCTCATTTTTTTTCATTTTTATTTTGACTAAATAACATTTGATTTTTGTTATTTTTAGAATATTACTAAGAATATAATTACGAAAAATATTTTAATATATTGAGCATACTTTACGATTATCTTTTGCTATTTTAAATGACTGAAATTAAAAATAAAATTTTAAGATCAAATTTTACATTATACTAAAATATAACCTAGTTCGGGAAAAAAATGTATTTATTTACATTTGTCACCAAGCAAATATTAAATTATTAAAATAAAAGAAAGAATTTGGTTTTAAGAACTATGTAAATCTTATTTATCAAATCAGACATAATTAATAATTGCATTACATAATTTTTAGGTATATAAAATTTTAAATATTTGTGTAATATTAGAGATTTTTGGTTGTCCTACTATTTAGACTTTCAGTCTTTTAAATGTATGATTGGTATTAAAACATAAATATTTTTAAAAATAAGAAAAATAATTGAATTTATGTTAAAAAGGTGAGAACTCTAAAAATGAATCTATGTTATATATAAAAAACATAACATAACTAATTTTCAATATTGAATGAAAGAAGATATGATTTTTGAGTCATGAATATTGTAAAACTGCAATAATTATAAATAATGATCAATTGGATTATAACTCGACTATAAAGTACGATTATATGAATTTTTATATAATATAATAAATTGATCAATATAATATATAATGGTAGAGTTGTAATACATACTCATATTATTAGTTGTAACCAAAAAAGTTGATCTTATAGATGTACATGTCATTAAGTTGTTTAATCATATTTCACATAAATTTTAATATTTGAAAAAAATTAAACTTGTGTTAAAAAAATAATTCAAAATTATAATATAATTTTTTTCCAAACAACCTAATTTTTAAAACAAAATCTTGACATTGTGTAATAAATATTAGACTAAAATAAAATATTTGAATTTAAATGTGTATAAATATATATATATATATATATATATATATATATATATATATATATATATAGGAAACTGGTCAACAGCCACAGTTGGATATTTTAATATATCCAACCAACCCATCTTATACCATTAAAACGTCCAGTCAACGGTCAGGATGAACAGGAGTTACGCTATATTATATAGCGTACTACGCTCTATTATAGAGCGTATACGCTATATAATATAGCGTAACAAATATTCCCATTTTACCCTTATTCTGTTCCGCTCTATTATATATCTTAGCCGAGAACTACACCAATTTCAGCTCAAACAGCCCTTCATGTTTTGAAATATCATTTCAAGAGTGTTCTTGAGTTTATACCCAATCTTAAATCATTTGGAGATATATTTTACACCATTACAAACTTAATCTACACCAATCTATACCTATTTCTACTTTACCAATCTTAGTTTATTTGTCAAATCTTACCCAAATTTGAAGATTTTGAAGATTGAGCTTGGAGTACCAATCCCAAATTAAGATTTTTGAAGATTGAGCTTGGAATTCAAGGTTAGCTCTCTATTTAACCCATGGCTTCTTTCATTTTTTCGAAATTAAAATCTCCTAATAAGACACCTAGTAAGATTGAGATTGAGGTAGAAAATGAAGATGTTAACGAACGTCCACACACACCTAAAATAATAGATCTTGATGATGATAATAATGAAGATGTTAAGAATGATGATGGTGATGGTGATGTTGTCTATGATGATGTTGATGATGGTGATAATGTTGAAGATGTTGAGAATGGTGTTTCTTTGGATGATTTGAATGATGTTTGCCCATGTGTTGGTCAATTATTCGATAGTTTAGATGAAGCGGAGAGGTTTTATAGAGATTATGGTAGGCGTATTGGTTTTGAAGTCATAATTAGAACTACACATAAACGTTCAAAAAATAACAAGATTTGTTCGCGTTTGTATATATGTCGAAAGGGTGGGAGATTAGCCTCAAAATCTTTGGATGATGAAGATGAAGTTCCCAAAAAAAAGAGAAAAAGAGATTCTCTTGGTAGAACGAAATGTAAGGCGCGAATGTATGTTGTTCATAGAGAGAAATCAAATAAGTGGGAGGTAACATTGGTTCATTTGGTACACAATCATGAGATGGTTTCACCTAGTAAGGTACATTTCATGCAAAGGCCAAGAAACATAACACCCATCATGCGAGAATTGATTATAATTTTGAGTAAGTCGGGTATTGGGCCTCAACAATCTTTGAATGTAATGGGTGAGCTTACGGGAAGCTTAGAGAATATTGGATTTACTAGTCAAGACATTAGGAATGTTTTGCGTGATATTAGACATCATGTATTTGATTCGAGTGATGCCAAAGAAGGTTTGACATTACTCCAAGAATTAAAATGTAATAGTTTTGGGGATTTTTTCTATCGAGTAGATGTTGATGAGGATAATCGGGTGCGTTCCATGTTGTGGGTTGATCCAAGATCATTAAATGCATATAAAAATTTTGGAGACGTGGTAGTATTTGACTCCACATACCGCACAAATAGGTATAGTATGCCATTTGTACCTATTACGGGGGTGAACCACCACTACCAATCCATATTGTTTGGTTTTGCACTAATAAGGGATGAGAAAGAAAGTTCTTATATATGGGTTTTGAAGAATTGGTTGGAAGCTATAGGAAACAACCCTCCAATCTCCATCATCACCGATCAAGACATTGCACTTGGAAATGCAATTGCCGAAGTTTTACCAAACATGAACCATCTTTATTGTACTTGGCATATAAGTACCAAATTCGGGGAGAAGTTATCCGGTTTGTACGCATATGAACCA
The DNA here is from genome assembly GCA_036435485.1 of Saposhnikovia divaricata. Classification (NCBI taxonomy): domain Eukaryota; kingdom Viridiplantae; phylum Streptophyta; class Magnoliopsida; order Apiales; family Apiaceae; genus Saposhnikovia; species Saposhnikovia divaricata. The sequence continues at coordinate 62,215,357 of CM071594.1, forward strand.
CATTTCAAAGAAGATTTCAACTTATGTTTGTACAAGTCAATGACGGTTGAACAATTTGAAGATAGGTGGAATGATTTGGTTGAAAAATATAACTTGGTTGATCATGGTTGGTTGCAAGAAATGTATTCCGTTCGACATAAGTGGGTTCGTGTGTACACTAAACTTCATTTCACTACCGGGATAACCACTACCTCGAGAAGTGAGTCAATGAATGCATTTTTTGACGAGTATGTAAATGCTAGAACCGGTTTGAAAGAGTTTATAGAGAATTCACAAAAAGCATTGGAGAAACAATATCTTCGTGAGAAAGAAGCGGACTATGAAACAAAGGAAAAGGAAAGGTCAAGAATAACATCCTCCTCATTGGAGAATCATGCGGCATCTTTTTATACAAAGGAAATGTTTAGACGTTTTCAACACGAACTTAAACAAAGTGGAGCCTATGTTGTGAATGAGAGAGATTCCATGAGTACGATGCTATTTAAGGTGTACGAAACATATAAGACCACGGTGACGGAGGAAAATAGAAAAGTGTATCAAATAACCGTGACCAATGATATGATAAATTGTATTTGTCGGAAATTTGAAAGTTCGGGAATGATTTGTCGTCATGTTATTCGATACTTGAATATGATGCAATGGACGGAGATCCCTAACTACTTAATTAACTTGAGATGGACAATTGGAGCAAATAAATTGTCGGGTCTATATCGTATAAACGCCATATCATTGGCAATATTCTTCAATCACAACCCGCCCGATATACAACTTTGTGCAAAGCCTTTCAAGATTTAGCGGCTCGTGGAAGTTTTTCGATTCCAAGATTTAACTATGTCATGGGATTGATTGAAAAAGAGGTGGAAGTTGTGGAAAATTTTCCTATAGAGAAGCCTTCTACGAAAAAAACTCCATCATGTGAGGATGAACGTGAAGGTGAAGATTTTGAAAATTTGGAAGACCCTATAATTTCCACCACTAAAGGTCGCAAGAGGGAAAGAGTGAAGAGTGGCATTGAGTCCAACTCAAAAAAACCAAGGAAATGTAATTGTTGCAAAGAACTTGATGCTAAACATGATTCACGAAATTGTCCAAAAAAATTAGGAGAGTCGATTCCCGAAAATTCCAACTCAAAAAAACCAAGGAAATGTAATTCATGATTTTACTTTTGATTTTGTTGATTTGGTTAGCAATTTTCAATTTGTTGCTTTTGATTTTACTTTTGAGTAAATTTGGTATTGATTTTGTTGATTTGGTTAGCAATTTTCAATTTGGAATTTGGTGCTTTTGATTTTAGTAGAAATTTGGTGCTTGAATTTGGTATAGGAAAAAAGAAAAAAACAGAGGAAAAAAAAATCTGTAATTACGCTCTATAATAGAGCGTAAGTGTTGAAAACAGGGGAAACGCGCTAAAAATTCATGTACTTACGCTCTATAATATAGCGTAAGTACAGAAATTTTTAAACGCGTTTCCCCTGTTTTTTAACCCTCACGCTATATTATAGAGCGTAAGTACAGAAATTTTTTGCCCTGCTTCCCCCTGTTTTTGCAACACCCCCTGTATAAAAACAATCTCTAAAAACAATCTCAAACACAATCTCTAAAAACAATCTATAAAAATTTCAACATTTGAAACACAATCTCTAAAAACAATCTATAAAAATTTCAACAATTCAAAATCAATTCAACAATCTATAAAAATCTCTAACTTACAATTCAAAATAAAACAAACTAGTAACTTACAATATCAAAAACAAACTAGTAACTTACAATCTTTAAAATTTCCAAAAACAAACTAGTAACCTACAATCCCGCTAGTCTACAATCGTGGGAATACAAAGACAAATGCCGAGCTTCGTCTTTATGGAGCTCCCAACCAATACGCCGTCGGAATGTGTTAATCACATCTTCATTCCATTGGACACCACACCAAGCTTGGGTATTGCAAGTCAATATGCAATCTATATACTTCATAACAAAAACTCCGCAATCCATACCATTGGTTTGCCTAGGTCGTTCATAGACGTTTTCAACATCAGGGAATACGACATGTTCAAATTTTGTAGGATCCAACCGATTCAACATGAGAGGGACCAATTTTTCCTATCAAGCAAACATGAATTGTCTTAATAATGTATCAAACAAACATGGACTACTAGAAATTAAAAAAAAAGGAAGATAAAATATACCACAATGTAGAACTCCGTCTTGTACATCTCTTTTAATTTCATGTGCTTAGTATCGTCCCTTAGAGGATCAAACAAAGATACTCTAAAATTGGTCATTGACCACAAGAATAGGATCCAATGACCGCCCGTTGCAACCGGCATGATAATATAGTCGAAATTGGTTACCCTTTCCCCCCTTCCTTTATGCCATATGCTTTAAAGTCCGTATCAATGGCCGCCCATTCACTAGCTTTCCTTTTTGCGGGATTCTTCTTCATAGGTTTGCAATGATGAGCCCCCATTACTTGGAAGAACCACGGAGACATGAATTAATATTTGACGGCACCAACTTGATGACCAAAGAGGGTTCTTTCCCTTTTTTCAAGCAATACAGTATAACAATCGACTATAGTATCCTCCACTTCATTCTCCAGTTTCAAAGAAATAATCGCTTTTGCACTACAATTACGCGGAAGGTTAATAGGCTTACCACATTCCCACCAATTTGCATTCAACCAATCCACTTTATGTGTCTTGATCGGCTTTATAAGGGATCCTTTATCAAATTGAGCACTAGGACCAACCATGTCCCTTGGAGCCTCTTCCACTTCGAAGTGTGCACTAGGATCATCGTCGAATTGAGTAGGATTAAGAATTGGAGCACTATGACCAACAATAAAAGTTTCCTTAGTATTAGGATCATCGTCGAGGTGTGCACTAGGATCAACGTCGAATTGAGTAGGATGGTCATAGCGTTCATACCCCTCAAAATAATTTTCCTTCAAGGGACTAATTTCTTGGGTCTTTCTTGCCTTTCTTTTAGGCAAACAACTCTTGAAATCGGGCCTTTCATAAGTCGGGCCATATGTCTCGAGCATTAATTCATCAAATTTATTCACGAAGTTTGGCAATATTTCCTCGTGAAAAATCCCAGGCATATCATAAGAGCAAAGCCTACTCAGATCTCGCGCGGTACATATGATCTACAATACATATGAAGCAAGGACAAAGTATAAATATAAATACAAGAATATTCAACGAAATTATCTCAAATAACATACTCCATGTTATAAAAAATACGTACCAAGTCCATTGCCTTGGGATTGTCGAACTTGTCTTTCGGTTGTTGGAATATTTTCGGATCCTTGGTTGGTTTTGAAGGCGGCAAAATCTTTAATTTGGTAATATTATAGTACCAATCCATATACTCCTCTAGAGATATGGCATTCAAAGGTGGTCCCAAAATACCAATACCATTATTCACAAATTCATTCCAAACAACTACATATCGTGCAAAATTGAGATAATGTTGATATACAAAAGAATGTTCAGATCTCGCCCTCAACGTTGACATATCATCCGGTGGCGGCGGTGGAATGCTTAATGGAAAACCAAACTGTCTTCCCACCCTTTCCGGAAGTTGATGTTCAACATCTTCAAAAAACACAAGGGGCACATGAGCTAAATCGACTATAAGGGCCCACTGAAATTGAAGATCAAAAGGCCGATAGAAGCGAGCATATGGCCTCCACTCAACCCATTGTGCATCAAAGTTATCGAACATCCCGCGATATGCATCAATATTGTGATGGACATTGAAGTACTTAGATTTTCCTGGGCCAACGGGAGCAACCGCCCATGCCAAAGCCCTAGGCCATATATACTCGGTTTGAGATGCTAGCTTAGGTTGTCCCGGGCGCAACCTCTCACGTGCCCAAAGCATCAATATTGTCAAGCATCCCGAAATAGACTTGCAATCCTTTTGACTTGCCTCAAATAAATTCCTATATAGATAGGCAAGTGCTCCTGCACCCCAAGCATACCCAAAAATTCTAGAAGTATCAAGCAACAAGGGAATTAATCTTGGATGAGCAACATTGTTTGATTTTGTGGGGAACAATATCGCCCCACACAAATAAAACACATAACCCCGTGTATATATTTCTAGAAGCTCCCGATCCTCCTTGTTCGGGCATTTGCGATATCTCTCCCTCAAAAAATTTAATTTCACACCACCTCTCTCCAAAGCATTGTCCCTTTCCTCAAATGAGAGTGTCGGATCCGGCCAAACCTTTAACCAAAGATTTTTTACGTTAATTGCGTCACTCAAAGTTACCGCCTCTCCAACAACCGGAAGCCCCGTCAACATGTACACATCTTCAAGTGTCACCGTCATCTCCCCGAAAGTAAAGTGGAATGTGTTGGTTTCCGACCTCCAACGCTCCACTAATGACGTAATTAAAGACACATCATTTTGCATAACGGCTCTTGGGTTGGTAAACATTCCGAAACCCCAATGTTGTAAAAGATGAATTTGATAAGGCTCTAATTCCCATTGATTAAGAAACGAGGTACTTTGACGGATTGTAAGTTTATCTCGATGATCACCAACCCATATTCTACTACTTATATGGTTTTCTTGGTCGGTAAGGAGAGAAGGATCAACCGGACCGCAAAAATCTTCCATCTAAAATCAAATACATATAAAAAACTTTAATGCATCCACAATTCAAACTTAATCCACAATTCAAACTTAATCCACAATTCAAACTTTAATCCAATAAATTTTAATCCTAATAATTAGAAAATTATCCACAAATTCGAACCCTAATCGAAAATTATCCACAAATTCGAACCCTAATTCGAAAATTATACACAAAATCGATCCCTAATTCGAAAATTATCCACAAATTCGAACCCTAATTCGAAATTATACATAAATTTGAACCCTAATTCGAAAAATTATCAACAAATTCGAACCCTAATTCGAAAATTATCCACAAATTCGAACCTTAATTCGACCCTATTCGAAAATTATATACATACATGCATACATGTACACAAATCTACAATTAGATGATTTTGGTGATATATACATACATACATACATGTACACAAATCTACACACATCTTAATAATTAGATGACATCTACATAAAAGAAATAGACACGAAGTTACTCACTTTATATGCAGAAATGATGAAATTGATGATGATTTACTTCCGATTCCGGTGGATTTGCGATGTCCGGTGGTCTGTGGATGATTTGCTAAATGTTTTGTAAAATAATGTATATGAACCACAATACGCTATATGATATTCTGTGTGAAATAAACCCGGTTTCGATAAAAAAAACCGTGTACGCTATATTATATAGCGTACTACGCTATATAATATAGCGTAAGTTTAAACCGACACGTGCAGGGCACGTGACAGATTTAGGGATAAAAAGGTAAAAAGGCTTACGCTATATTATATAGCGTACTACGCTATATAATATAGCGTATACTTTTAAATCCCAACCGCCCATATCTTTAGTGGACGGTTATAGATGGGTTGGTTGGATATTAGATTATATCCAACTTTGGCTGTAGAAGGTGTCCCATATATATATATATATATATATATATATATGAACCACAAGATGACTTTTACATGATATGAAGAGATTTTGTAATATATTTTTGTCTACGTTAAAATCACGTGAATCTACATACCTCTATGTTATTTATGGACAACATTACTAATATAATTGTTTATATCATACTCAAATATTCACTTTGATAAAGCTTATTTTACACCATTTTAAACATTAAATTAATATTTCAGCAATTAACAGTAAACGTATGATTACTGTCGTATTGATAATTATTTAAATTTTATGAAATCTAATTAAATTATAAAATATTTGGTACATGAATTTTGCATAAAATATTACAAAATAATTACAAGAATATGAGGTAAAATTGAAATATTATTATTTACCTTATTTTTAGTTAATAAATTATTTTGATATATATATACATTTTCAAGCGAAAAATTATTTCAGTACCCGTGCCTCGCACGAGCTTTTACGTTAGTTTTAAATTTATGTTGCTACAAGTCATTATGTACTTTTGATTAAATTTGTATAATTAAGACAAATCTTGCCTTGCCTTTCTCCAAGACTAGACAATTTGACGTGAACACAACAAGAAATGTCTTGAAAAATACGGTTTTAGATTTTTATTTTTGGTACACGAATACGAAAGTACACGAAACATCTAGTGTCGGATATGGTTTTTATTTTGGGTACATGAAAGTACACGAAAGTACCCTAAATATTATATATATAATTTATATTCTTTATATATCATAATAAATATTATATACGTATTTTATTTTACGTATTCATTAGTATTTCGTGTATTTTTAATAACTCATTTTATATATTCAATAATATTTCATGTATATTTCGTGTATTCGGATATAATCATTTCATGTTATTTTTGATCGTTTCGTGTAAACAAAAGGTACATGAAAATTTTGTGTATTTTTCATGTACTTTCGTGTTGACACGAAATAATTTCGAATCATTTAAAATTTTAATTATAAATACATAAAAAATGAAAGTACATAACACGAAAATATACCAAGCAATACTATTGCCAGGTCTACCATTGGTGCCCGGTTTTTTAAGAGTATGTGGTATGATACAATTAGAGGGATCCGGCCGCGTCAGGACATAACATGACAAATAAGAATCCCTACCTCATAAATTTTCGTTTTTGGTTTTCGTTCATTTTTATTTAATAAATAAAATAATAGAAAGTAATTAATTATTTTTTAGATTAATGTATTATCTTTTAATTAAAATATATTATCTTCCACAATTACACCTAAAAAATACAAATTATACTATACTGGATTCCCTTCTTTAATAAAGCATATTACCTTTTAATTAAAACATATTTTCTTCTATAATCACACCTGAAAAAATATAAGTTATAGTACAACTTCCCGATTGATAATCATACCTAAAAAATACAAGTTATATTATATCTGATTAGAGTTGTTCATGAACCGAAGTTTTCGTGAACAAGCTCGAGTTCGGTTCGATAAAGGCTCGATTCGGCTCGATTCGTTAAGAACTCGAATTTGAGCTTGAACACAAAAAAGTGTTCACTAAGAAAATGAGCTCGAGCCGAGCTATTGGCATGTTCGGCTCGAGATCGGCTCAAAATTGTTCGGCTCGTTAAAGCTAGATAAAAGTTACATATATTCTGATTTTTCATAATATTCCTAACATTTTAAGTTCACAATTACAATTCAAATATCTAATCCGCGAATCCTTTGGGCATAATCGATTAAAACTTGACATTAGGTTAAGTCGAAAGTGATAATTAGTTGAGTCAAGTGGATATGAACCATTTTTTTTCATTTAAAATTGTATTGTTCACGCGCTATTCGTTAAGGAGTTCGGCACAATTCGTTTATGTTTGATAAAAGCTCGGGTGCGGCTCGTTTCGTTAACAAGCTCGAACAAATTTTTTGGTGCGATAAGAAAGCTCGGCTCGGTTCGTTAAGAAAAAAAATATTAAGCTCGATTCATTTAGGTCAAAACTCGGCTCGACTCAGTTCGTGAACATCCCTACATCTTACCATCATACCTATTTTTACAATAATAGATTCATCTGTGCTAAAACATGGTTTATACCTTTTTCAATCAAAACACGTTACATTTAGTTTTATCTAATTAAAACCCTTTCTTTGACAATAATATCATGAATAATTCTATTTAATAAAATAAAATAATAATATTATAATTATTAATAATTAAGTAATTATATTTGATTAGCTAAAACGTATCATCTCTTCTTTATTTTCTAACCAAAATCTCTTATTTTCAAAAAATATTACAGGCAACATATATATAACTATTATCAAATCATTTAATTTAAAAATTTAATCCTACAAAATTCATATTTTAAAAAATCTAATTATAAAAAAATTCATATAATATTAATGATCCATGCATCGCACGCGTTTTAAGCTAATCATAAATGTAAAAGAGAATAGAGTTTATTGCATTTTGTAACCCTTAAGTATTTACCAAAGTCAGATAGGTACCATTATTTTTTGGCACTTCACCTCCGATACTTCAATTTCTCCTTCAGTTTGTCACCCCTGAACGTTATTCATCAAAACGTCGTTAAATGTAAGGGGTATTTTACTCTTTTTATTATTAAATACATTTATTTTACATGAAATATATAATTAATTTTACATAAAAATATTATAATTTAATTTTATATTAATAAACATAATCTTTTTATTTAAAAATATTTATGCACTATTTGATTTAATTCAATAATGAGATGATGCTAATGTAAACTATTGTTTTCTTAGAAATAATATTATGCAATTTAAGATTATTTTATTTAAAAATTTTACGGATTTTTTTTGATCATAATCTCTCTTGGACGGTTAAAATTATTTATAATTGCATCATCGCATTATTCAATTAAATCAAATAGTGCATAAATATTTTTAAATAAAAAGATTGTGTTTATTAATATAAAATTACATTATAATATTTTTATGTAAAATAAATTATATATTTCATGTGAAATAAATATATTTAATAATAAAAAGATTAAAATACCCCTTACATTTAACGACATTTTGATGAAATAACGTTTAGGGGTTGCAAACTGAAAGAGAAATTGAAGTATCAGAGATGAAGTACCAGCAAAAAAATAATGGTACCTATCTGTTTTTGGCAAATACTTAAGAGTTACAAAGTGCAATAAGTTCAAGACAATATTACTCTTTTTTTTGTTACTCTTTCTGTTCGGTTTTTCTTGTTCAATATTTTCATTATCTCTTATATCAAAAATGGTATACATATTTCATATATGTAATATTTTGAAATATTAATTAATTTAATTGAAGAAAAAATGGATAGTGATGAATGAACAAGAAAAATGAAATTGAGGGAGTAGTATTTATCATGAAAATATTGTCAAATTATGTTTCTTGCTGGTGGGATACTGGGATTTAGAAAGAAAGCTTCTTTCTCTTCCCTGTCCAATTTTATATATAATATGATACTTTTAATTCGTTAATTTATTCTTAAATATGAAATTCTAAAGATGTCTTGAAATTAGTACTTAAAATTATGAAAATTGTGTATGAGTAGTCCTGTAATTTAATTATGAGAAAAATGTGCATCAATCTATTATTATATATATAATGCTGCAACATGGGGTTGGATGAGACAATTTATTCCAACTCAGCAGCCATATTACATCCACCTCAACAGCCATGTCTGCTCTGTGTGTATCATTATATGTATAGATTTACGTTACTACAGAACCCTCTGATTCATGTTCCCATCTGCACGAACCAGTCTATTACCGAAACAGTTTGTATCAAACGCTGAGCGGCGTTGATAAAGATTTATCGATTGTTTGGCCACCACCACATGACGATTGGCCACCGGTGGCCGCTAGGAGCCGTAAATCGTCCATGTTATGGTGTTTGTATTTGTCAAGAGAATTACTTATGGTGAGATTGATCATTTATGCCTGTTATTTTCTATTTTCTCGATTGATGATCACTTCAATTGGTTATTGGGATTCAAACCCGAAACAGAATTAGAGCTTCAGGTCCATTCACTTACTATAACTATGAAATATATGCCTTCGACTCTCATTCTGTTCTAGATTAGTAACTCCCAACAACAGAAATAATTAGTGTCCTCATTCATTAATATCCTGTTTGTTGTATCTGCTTGTCATGTGTGCCCATACAATTTTAGTGCTAGTGCTTGTATTCTGGTATCAAGACTGATGCTTTTGTAACAAGCCCGTGCCAATAGGGGAAGCTTTCTTGGACCACAAGAGGAGCCAGCTGATGCTATGAGCAAAGCATCTGGTTTGGACAACCATGACATTGTAGGTCTTTGATGCCAAATTATGAAAGGTAAGTGCTTTTAACTTATTTAAAATGATATTATTTCTGGCATTGTTAAATTAATTTTTTGTCATCCTGGATTGATTGTTGCATGGTGTTAAAACAGAAGAAGATGAGGGGCAAGAGAAATTGGAGGAGACTGTAGTCAGTACCAAACATATCGCGCTGACAATAAATGAAGAACTCGACTTGAACGCAAGATTATTTGTATATCTTTATTTCTTGGATATAATTCTCTACTTTCAGCGAAGGTTTTTCCTTGAAATTATCAATTAAAGTATGATGGTATGATGTTAAAGAAGCTTATGGGGTTTTTGCTATAATGCTTTGCAGGATAACTTGGACAATCAGGTCAATGTCACAAACTCCCATTTGCAATTGCAAGTCATATGGTCATAATCGTTAACTGACATGATTTTCAATTTGTTTGAATCCTTACATCTCCTTCCCATATACTTAGCAATCTGATGCATTTAATGTTTCAGATTTTGGCATGCTTTTTTTTTTTACATTATTTTCTATTTCTCTTTCACCCATGACTTAATGTTTATCAGCTTCACTTACTGATGTTTATTCATTTCTTAGAACATGTATAGTAGCTACCTATCCGGTTAGATGGCCGTCTTAGTACCAGGGTTAAGGAATTTAACTGTAATAATTCTTTCGAATTTTAATTGCAGGACCTGTCTAGCTTTAACCCTGTAAAGACAATTATAAAAAGAGTGCTTCTGCAAGACAACTGCCAGAGTCCAAAAGTGGAAGTTCATCCTCAGCAATTCTTTAATCATGAATTAATGTTTCTGCAGAAGTATCTACCAGCAGCTTAACTACCAATTAAAATTCATTCAAAAGCGAAGGTAAAAGGTAAACTTCTTTTTTTTTTTTAAAAAAAAATTTTAAGATCAACCATATATGATAATAATGACTGCATATTTACTGAAAACACACATGTAAAGCCGTAAGAACTAAGAATAGTTGCTCATGAACACTTCTCATATTATGCAGTTACATAAACTGAAACTACATCAAGGTCTCCCGAGATTGCGTGCACATTGTTTAAAACTGAACTTAACAGTGCTTCACAACCTAGGACACATTTTTCTTTTCTTAGCTGAGGTAGACCTTTTACTATTAAACTCTTGCAGTTCTTCATCACCTGCAAATGGGATGACAACATCATGTCTACTGCTGTAGTTGGAAGTGATCCTTCTTACAATTGACTTTCATTACCCGAGAAGCCCATGATAAAGAGAGCTAAAAACAGTTGCTACATGTTCCTTTGGTTGTATGCCTCAACACTCGCATATTTGCTATTACACACTAAAAACAATAAAGACTCCGCGGAACAGTGAACATACTTGGAGTTGAAACAACTATGATTTTTGCAGAGAAACAACTAGGGGTTGTTTCCCAAGGACAATGAATCTGTCAACACCACAACAAAAGCATTCCGTTCAGCGTAGCACCTAAACTATATACGTACTTTTAAGCGTCAATTTTTCATGCCCACTTCTCCTTCTGGTGCAGGAGGTCTCAGTACACAGACGGAATAAACTCTACCTTACAACAGGACATGTATTCATTTCACAAGCATGTATACAAGTCTACAACACAACTGATGCTAGAGTGTGCCTGTGCCTCGCACGGGCTATAAAGCTAGTTATTTAGGAAAAAAAAACTTGTAATTTGTTAGTCACAGAGGCATGCCTGAATACATCTAATAACAAGCCTAAGTATGTGTAATGCTATGCATTACCTACATGACCTCTTAACTGAGGGAACCTCTAGTTGTAGAGTTTCTATTTGTTCTGTACTTGTAATAGGCATCAAATTCTAGTTGTGTTACTGTACTTATAAAGTCAAGAATAATGCTTGAAAGAAGTTCCAAGGTTCATGCCTCAAGCAAGGAGATAAAGACTGCCAAATAATCACAGTTGGGATTTGAAGAAATGAAGAATTTGCCTAAGTACCAATTCGAGAAGTACATTTGTCTATTCGAGAAGTCTAGCATTCGAGAAGTTAGAGATTCGATATCTTAGAAGACACTATTCGATATCTCTGAATACACTGTTCGATATCTCATTCGATATCTCAGAGATTCAATATGTCTATTACTCTATTCGAGAACTCATGGAGTCAACAAGTCAAAGCATTATTCGAGTTCTCTAAGAGTCAACAAGTCAATGCTCTATTCGATATCTCAAGGACTAAAGAAGCTATTCGACATCTCAGGGATTCGATATGTCAAAATGCTCTATTCGATATCTCAAGGAGTCCCAGATAAAAGAGCTATTCGAGAAGTGATTCGATATGTCAATATAACACTATTCGAGAACTCAGAGTAATCGATTAAGTCAATTCGAGTTCTCGAATCAATCACTTAGCCACTTCTCGAATACATTCTTGGAGACAAAATACTGAAGAATTGTACAAGTCAGAAATCTGTAACAATCCAAGACGCTTTATTTGACTATGTACTATAAATCACATTGGAAAGCCTACAAAGAAGCTTGGAGAGATAAGACAAAGGGACAAGGAGCTAAAGAAGTGGATCTGAACAGGCTTTGCAAAGTCAAATTTGTAACCGTTTGGACTCTTACTCAAATAAGATAGACAGACTGGAAAGTAATTTGTTTACCTACCTTATTTTGTAGTAAGGAGGTGTATCCATGTCTATAAGGATACAGCCTCACTTCCTTAGCAGATAAGTTTTTCAAGATACATCACAAGAAATATCTCTCTAAGAAAAACGAAGCTGAGAATACTATCATTTGTATTCACAGATTGTAGCAAAATCTTTATCTAATAAAATATTAGATTAAAGTGATATTGTGTTGTGTTTGTCTTTGTTATCAGTACTTACATATCTCACACACTCAACACATATCTTGTTGCAAAGATTCAAGAATAAAGAAAAGTTCAAGAATCCATTCACCCCCCCTCTGTATTCTTTTACTATATTCAATACTCAACAAGTGGTATCAGAGCAGGCTGTTTAATCTAAACAGAAAACGATCATGAGTTCGAATACACCAAAGACTACAGGTACGGTGAAGGTCCCTAAGTTCGACAAAGAGAATTACAACCTCTGGAAAATAAAAATGTTGTTGTTCATCAAAGCTGCCAATCCTCTCTACCCTGACATTCTCAAGAATGGTCCATTTGTACCGCAACAAGAAATTGCTGAATCTACAGTGGGCACAATAGTCATTCCTAGATCATATGTTGCAAAAGAGCCATCCAAATGGACGGACTCAGAGAAGGAAAAGGTTGCCCTAGACAGTCATCTCATGTTGTTGATCATAGACTCTATGGATATGTCGATGTTTGCCAATATAGCATCATGCACATCAGCCAAGGACATGTGGAACCACATCGAGGTGTTATGTAAAGGGACAGAGGAGGTAAGAGAGAATAGGAAACAGATACTGGTCACACAGTATGAGGCTTTCATGGCACAGTCCAAAGAAAGTATTACTGATATGTTTGAGAGATTTCACAAGCTGGTGACTGAGCTTCAAATGAATGGGAAGGTTTACAGCACTAAGGAATTAAACATGAAGTTTCTTGTATCTGCACCTAACCACCTAGAGCAAAGGGTCATATCTCTAAGAGAAAGAGATTTGAACAAAGTCACATATGATGTGCTCTATGGGGTTTTAAAGACTCATGAGCTTGAGTTGCTTCAGAAGAGAGCTATCCAAGCCAACCAAGGCAGAATGATAAACACATCCTGTGCCTTGATTGTCAACAAATCCGTTCAAGACCTGGAAGCATCTACAAGTCAACTGAGAATAGAAGAGATAGTAGATGATGAAGAAACTAAAGAAGAAGTGACTGAACCTGTTGTTGAAAAGGAAGAAGATGAGTTCTATACTCTTGAAGAGTTGGATGCCATGGAAAACACTTCATATGCTTTTATGGATAGAAAATTCCCAAACATCAGATTTAAGAGGAATCAGCCCTTCAAGTCTAGATCTCAAAATCATTCATTCAACAAGAGCAAGGCACCTGTGAAAGCAAACAAGAACAAATTCAAAACCAGCTATGTGGATAGGTCATCTGTGAGATGTTATAGATGCAATAACCTAGGGCATTTTGCCAGTGAATGCAAGAAGCCTAAAAAGAAGGATAAGGAGTTTCTTGAGCTTGAAGCTAAGTATGAGGCTCTACTAAAGAAGCATACACCAGGTAAGGCCTACATAGCTGAAGGGAAGTGTTGGGATGATTCTGATAGTGATGGAGAAGAACAAGAATTCTGCAACTATGCCTTGATGGCCAGCTCCAAGAAAGAACCATCTGAATCCGACTCTCAGGTACCATCCCTCACTACTATAGACATGTCTGTTTCTGAATACAAATCTATGGTTGAACAACTATCTGTTGAGATGTTTAATATTCATACTAGTATGACTGTTGCTAATGAAGAAATTGCTAAACTGTCTACTAAGAATGAACTGTTGAACAAAAGAAATGAGGAACCAGAACTAACTGCTATGCAAATAGAAAACCTTAAACAAGAAATAGAATATCTAAAGAATAAGGTTCTATGTGCTAGTCAAGTTGAGAAAGCTCTTAGGGATGAACTAGCTGAAAATGAATTTAAATTGAAAACATTTAAGAATTCCTCTAGTCTATTGCAGTCCTACCATGAAAATCTAGCTAGACCTAAGGCTGCTATTGGACTTGATTATGACACTCTCAAATAGAGGAAAGGCTATGCAGTCATTGAAGATGACATTGTTGTTCAAGAGGAAGTGCCTCAGGTTTTGAAAAAGGCTGAGACCCCAATATTTAAAACACCAACACTTGAGATTGTGAGGATGCCTTACTCATTAAGCAAATGTTGGATGATGAAGATAAGGCACAATTAAATGAACAACAAGCATCCTCTAAGAGTGAGAATGTCAAAACCAAAGCCAAGGAGTCAGTAGGAGGTAGACCTAGACTTGAGAAATTTGTGAAGTTTGTTTCAGCTGGGAATAATGTGTTTGAGAAGAAAGTGGCTAAAAAGAAACAAAACAGGAATGGCAAATTAGGGATTAACAAGGACAACAATTATGCTTATATGCCAAATGCCCCTAGGAAAGTTTGTCAAAATTGTTTTAACACTAATCATTTAACTCATGCATGCAAGAAACCATCTGGTAGTGTTGCTAAACCATTATATGATTGCTCTGTGCCTTTAAGACATAGAGACTCTCCTTTCTGTGATAAATTTGATTGTATGCCATGTAACATAAATGTAATGACTAGTTGCTTTAATTTGAGAAGACAATTCATGGAAGGTTGCATCAGTCACAATGTTCACACACACTACACAAGAACAAAGTCTTCAAGTCCTCCTAAAGTTAGGAAGGTGCCTCTATCACCTAAGTCTAAGAACCCTGATTCTAAGACTTCTAACAATGACAAGAAGACTAACATCAAGAAAATTGATAAGCATGCTGTTTATGATAAAACTGTTGCTAAGCCACATGGACCCAAACTTGTTTGGGTACCAAAGGAGAAGTAATACCTTTGTGTTTGCAGGGCAAAGAAAGTGAAAGGAAGGTCATGTGGATTTTGGACAGTGGATGCTCAAACCATATGACTGGTGATATGGCCCTGCTATCACAGTATGAGGAGAAGGCTGGCCCAATGGTTGCTTTTGGAGATGACAGCATTGGCAACACACTGGGATATGGCAAGTTGGAAATTGGAAATGTCATCATTGAAAACGTAGCACTGGTCAAGGGACTCAAGCATAATCTACTGAGTGTTGGTCAATTTACTGACAGAGGCTTCAAAGTGAATTTTGACAAAGATGAATGTTTGATCACCCATAAGAAGACTGGTGACTTTGCTCTATCTGGAGTAAGGAAAGGAAGCCTGTTTGTAGCCAATATGAACTCTGCAAACAAGGACAAAATTTGTTGCTTTTACTCAAAAGCATCAAATGAAGTTAGTTGGCTGTGGCATAAGAAGCTATCACACTTGAACTTCAAAGGCATTAATTCTCTAGTCAAAAAGGAGTTAGTGAGAGGCATGCCCACACTTGAATTCTGTCAAGAAGGAGTGTGTGAGGATTGTCAAAAGGGAAAAATGAAAAGATCAAGCCACAAGTCAAAGACAGTGACATCAATAACCAAGCCCCTACAACTAATTCATATGGACTTGTTTGGGCCTGTCAATATTATGTCACTAGGAAGGAAAAAGTATGCTCTGGTGATGGTTGATGATTTCACAAGGTATACATGGGTAGAATTTCTGGAATCAAAGGATGAGGCTTCACAAATAATCATTGAGCATATAAAGAAAATTGACAAGGAAGCAAAGGCCATCAATGCAAGTATGATTGCATTAAGAAGTGATAATGGAACAGAGTTCAGAAATGCCATGCTTGAAGCATTCTGCAAAGAGAATGGTATTTCTCAACAATTCTCAGCTCCAAGGACTCCACAACAAAATGGAGTTTTTGAGAGAAAGAATAGAACTCTGATTGAGGCTGCTAGAACAATGTTACTTGATGCAAAGATGCCTACATGTTTTTGGGCTGAGGCTGTGAGCACTCCATGCTATATCCAAAACAGAACCTGTTAGGAATATGTTGTACTTGATGATAACTTCACAATCAATCAAATTGTTTAAGGTTTTGTAGCTGTCAACGGATGAGGATTTATAACTCTATCCGTTGACAGGTAGCTCATCAACGGATGAGGTTTTGTAGCACACTGCAGTATCTCTATATTATCAGTTGATAGTGTTTTTATCCTCAGTCATGTTGACTATCAACGGATAGGCAGAATAGGGTAGCCAATTGTAAATAAGCTATGCTATGTAATTCTGTCTAAGTGAAAGTGTATCAACGGATGAAGACTAAACTCTATCAACGGATACAACTCAAATCCACTCTATCAACGGATACAGCTCAAGTCCCAATATCAACGGATACTGCTCTATACATCATCAACGGATGTCAGTATACATCATCAACGGATGTCAGTGTACATCATCAACGGATAATCATTGACACTGATTTCTATGATTAGCTGGAGATTAACAGTTGATAAGGACATGTTTGACTGACAGATCACATGAGTTGAAAGTAGATACAAAAAGCAGTATGGCAGCCATACTTTGGAAACACAGAAGAAAGAAGCATTCCACTTACACTATGAATACAAGAAAGGTGCAGGAGACATGTCTGAACACAAGGACAACCTTTCGGCTACATGTGTATTTGGAGTGTAGTAGCAAGTCAACTAGAATTAGATTAGTATTATCTTATTCCAGTAGTACTTGTAAAACTTGGGATATATAACCAAGTGTAGCAACTCTTTGTAGGTTAAGAAAACAGACATATTTGCTTAGGGTTTCTTGAATATCTTTAGAAGCAAAGAGTTGTAAAACTGCAGCTGTGTACATTTTGTATCACAGAGTTTTCTTCAAATAAAAGCTTCAGGTGGTGCATTTTAACCACCTGATTTTATATGTGTTTGTGTTTAATTCTTACATTGCAATTATCTCTTCATAAGTTTCTGAAGTTCTTATCAGAAATTTATAAATATCAAGAATTGTATTCAACCCCCCCCTTCTACAATTATACAAGTGTGTAATCTGGGAATAACAATTGGTATCAGAGCAAGCTTCTAACATATTTGAAGTTTAAAGATCAACACACTTCCAACATGTCTAAGAAGGATTATGGAGTGAAGATTCCAGTTCTTGATAGAGAAAATTACTTTCACTGGAAAGTAAAAATGCGTCTACATCTCTCGTCTATTGATGAGGGTTTTGTGGATTGCATTGACAAGGGTCCTCACGTTCCAATGAAGACAGCAACAAGAGTTGGCCTGGCTGATGATGTGCCTGACACTTTCATTCCCAAACCTGTTTCTGAGTGGAGTCTTGAAGATATTGCAGAAGTCCACAAAGACAAAAAGGCCATGAATATTCTGTTCAATGATCTAGAAACAGACATGGTTGACAATGTTATTAACTGCACTACCGCCAAGGAAGTATGGGACATTGTTCAAACCCTGTGTGAAGGAACAGAACAGGTAAGGGAAAACAAGATGCAACTACTAATCCAACAGTATGAACATTTTCACTTTAAGAGTGGAGAAACATTGAATGATACATTTAGTAGATTTCAAAAGCTACTAAATGGTTTGAAACTGTATGGAAGAATCTATCAGGTTAAAGACTCTAATCTCAAATTTCTGAGATCACTGCCCAAGGAATGGAAGCCAATGACTGTTTCTCTAAGAAACACTCAAGAGTACAAGACATATACTCTTGAAAGGCTCTATGGAACTTTAAAGACCTATGAGCTGGAAATGGAGCAGGATGAAGAGATTGAGAAGTCTCAAAAGAAAAGTGGGTCAGTTGCACTCGTTGCCAATTTGGAGCAAAAGGAGGAAAGGACAGAAACTGCTAGTTCTACACCAAACAGGGAGGTTTGTAAAGGTAGAGCAGAATCAAGCAGGAGCAAGGAAAAGGTGTCTGAGGAATTGAATGCCCTTCAGCAGGATGAATTGGATGAGATAGATGAGCACTTAGCTTTTCTATCTAGGAGATTCTCTAAGCTGAAATTCAAGAGAAACTCTGGGATGGCCAAGCCATTTAACAAGGATTTTTCCACAAACAACTATGTGGATAAATCCAAAATTAAATGCTACAATTGTGGGATTGCTGGTCATATGATAAGTGAATGCAGGAAACCTAGATCTGAGAACAAGGGAAAGGCAACTGAGGTTGTTGACTATAAGAAGAAATATTTTGATCTTCTCAGGCAGAAAGGAAAGGCATTCTTGACCCAAGAGTATGACTGGGCTGTTGATGACAATCATTCTGATGATGATGCTGAGTTAGTCAACCTTGCTTTAATGGCTGATTCTGGAGAGCAGGAAGCAAGTTCAGCTAGCAATCAGGTATTTTCTACTAATCTCTCTGAGCTCACTAAAGAGGAATGCAATAGTGTTATAGATGAAATGTCTACTGAACTATATCACTTAAGTGTTACTCTTAAATCACTTACTAAAGAGAACAATAGAATTAAAGAGTCTAATCTGTTTTTAAGTGATAGAAATGCTGCTCTAGAATCTCAATTTCTAGAATTTGAGAAAATGAGAGTTGATTGCAATAATGCTAAAAGTGAACTTGAAGCTGTGTTAAAAAGAGAACTGATTTTAAAAGACCAGCTTGAAAAAGAACAAGGGATAATTGCTAAATTTCAAAGTTGTAGGAATGTTTCTCAAAACATAATAGAAGTTCAGGGAATAGAATCATTTGTGAAGGATACCTGGACTCAAAAGAAAAAGGAGCTAGAACCTGGCCTTGAGGATCTAGAGACTATTTGTGAATCAACGGATAGTGATCATCCGTTGACAGATGAACCGTCAATGGATGAGAGGTATCCGTCGACTAACAAAAAGTCTGTTAGTAAGAAGGAACTTAGGAAACTGGACATCAAGTATGGTCCAGTAAACAAGAATTTTGTTAGTGGTGAGTGCAGCAAAACCAAATCCAGTGGGAAGGCTAAGACAGGTGATTTACACAACAAAAATGCTGTTGGTAAATCAGACAATGAAAAGGTAGAAATTGAGGGCAAAAAGAAAAAGAACAGAAATGGTAAGATAGGCATCAACAAGAAAAACAATTACTCTCCTGACAAGTTTGCTCCTAGGAAAACTTGTAGTAATTGTAATAGTGTCAATCATTTATCTTCTAATTGCAAGATTGTCAACAAGGCTCCTGTTCATGTACCTCAACCAATGCCATGTATGCCTGCAATGCCTGGTTTGTATCAAAATGCTAGTTTTTCAAATCCATATGTGAACATGCCATATGTGTCTAATCCATACTTTCAATCTATGAATGTGCCACAAATGTCGTGGAACCTACCTAACATGAATAATATGTATGCCAATTTTCCACACATGCATGCATCCAATATTCATGCAAATGAGCATTTGTCAAACCCCATTACTCAAGCATCTACACCTAAGATGAAGAATGCTAAGAGTGCAAAGTCAAAGGCTAACAAGAAAGGACCCAAGGAAGCTTGGGTACCAAAATCAACTTGATTTGTTTTTGAAATGTGTGCAGGGAAACAGAAGGAATCTATGGTACCTAGACAGTGGATGTTCTAGGCACATGACAGGAGATTCAACCCTGCTCACAGAGTTCAAGGAAGGAGCTGGCCCTAGAATTACCTTTGGAGATGACAGCAAAGGATATACTAAGGGATATGGCCTGATTTCAAAAGACAATGTCATCATTGAAGAAGTGGCTTTAGTTGAAGGTTTAAAGCACAATTTGCTGAGTATCAGTCAGATTTGTGACAAAGACTATGAAGTAAAGTTCACAAAAGAAGCCTGTGTTGTTTCTGCCAAGGAAGACAACAATGTGGTATTGACAGGCTTTAGAAAAGGAAATGTTTACATAGCTGACTTCAATTCAGCATGCTTAGAATCCATTACTTGTCTCTTCAGCAAAGCAAGTAAGGATGAGAGTTGGCTATGGCATAAGAAGCTGTCACATTTGAATTTTAAAGTTATGAATGATTTGGTAAGAAAGGATCTTGCTAGAGGAATCCCTCATTTGGAGTTTGTCAAAGATGGGCTATGTGATGCCTGCCAATTAGGGAAACAAAAGAAATCATCTTTCAAAAGCAAGACAGAGTCATCCATTGTTAAGCCTCTTCAATTGCTGCATATGGATTTATTTGGTCCAGTAAATGTCATGTCTATTTCAAAGAAGAAATACTGTCTGGTGATTGTAGATGATTTTTCTAAGTTCACATGGACTTTCTTCCTGCACTCCAAGGATTGTGCAAGTGAAATCATTATCAATCACCTCAGAATGCTAAACAATGGTTCTGAAGACAGAGTACAAAGGATCAGGAGTGACAATGGTACTGAATTCAAAAATTCCACAATGAAGATTTTCTGTGAAGAGAATGGAATTGTCCATGAGTTTTCTGCTGCCAGAACACCTCAACAAAATGGGGTTGTTGAAAGGAAAAACAGAACTCTCATTGAAGCAGCTAGAACAATGTTAAGTGAATCAAGATTACCAACATATTTCTGGGCTGAAGCTGTCAACACTGCATGCTTTACTCAGAATATTTCCTTGGTCAATCAAGCTAGAGGAATGACTCCTTATCAGTTATTAACCAACAAGAAACCAACTTTAGCTTTTCTACATGTCTTTGGATGTAAGTGTTTTGTGCTAAGGAATCATGGAGATAATTTAGGCAAATTTGAAGCAAAGGCAGATGAAGCTATTTTCGTTGGATATGCAGCAGGGAAAGCCTACAAGGTCTACAATCTAAGAACCAACATTGTTATGGAATCTGTACATGTTGTGTTTGATGATCAAAAGATTCTAGGCCTAAATGATGAAGGCTACCATGAAAAGTTGGAATTTGAGAATGAAGGTGAAGGAAGAATGTACTATGATGATGATGAGGAGAATGAAGATCATGACCACAGAGATCCACCTAGAGCTGTTATACCAACTAGAAGTGATGCTTACACTGAAAATGAAGCATCCGTTGATAGTCATTCTGGAGCATCCATTGACAGTCATTCTGCAACATATGTTGACACTATTAGAGATGCATCCGTTGACAGAAATTCTCAAGCATCCGTCGACAGGCAAAATGATGCATCCATTGACAGTCAACTTCATAACTCAGCAAGGACAACAAACTCAGGGGGAGTTTCTCATGGTCAAAGTTCAATGCTAAATCAACATGATCATGGAAATGAAGCAACCTCATCAAGATCAAATCTTCCACCTGCAAGAAAATGGACTAGAAATCATCCATTTAAGTTAATCATTGGTGAATCAAATTCAAGAGTCCAAACTAGAAGGGCCACTCAAGCAGAATGTCTATACAATAGCTTCCTGTCTCAAGAGGAACCTAAGAAAGTGGAAGATGCCCTTCTAGATCCAGATTGGGTGTTAGCAATGCAAGAAGAGCTAAACCAATTTGAAAGAAATAAAGTATGGAAACTTGTGCCCAAACCTGATGATAGAAGTGTCATAGGTACTAAATGGGTTCTCAAGAATAAGACAGATGAAAATGGCATAATTGTGAGGAATAAAGCTAGATTAGTGGCAAAGGGCTATTCTCAAGAAGAAGGAATAGATTTTGATGAAACTTTTGCTCCAATAGCAAGACTTGAGGCAATAAGAATCTTTCTAGCCTATGCAGCACATGCCAATTTCAAAGTCTATCAGATGGATGTCAAAAGTGCCTTTCTAAATGGGGAACTGGAAGAAGAGGTCTATGTCCATCAACCTCCTGGTTTTGAGGATCCAGAATTTCCAGAATATGTATATCTTCTCATGAAAGCACTTTATGGTTTGAAGCAAGCACCAAGAGCCTGGTATGACACTTTATCTCAATTTCTTTTGGAGAACCACTTCACTAGAGGTACAGTAGATAAAACCTTATTTCATAGGGATATTAATGGCTCTTCAATACTTGTTCAAATCTATGTAGATGATATTATTTTTGGGTCTACAGATGAGAAGCTTTGCAAAAAGTTTGCCAAACTTATGCAAAGTAGGTATGAAATGAGTATGATGGGTGAATTAACTTAATTTCTTGGCCTACAAGTAAAGCAAGTTAATGAGGGCATTTTCATAAGTCAAACAAAATATATTTATGATCTCTTAAAGAAATTTGACTTAATGGATTGTACATCTGCTAAAACACCTATGGCCACTGCAACTAAGCTTGAGTTGAATACTAAGGAAAAGTCTGTGGACATCTCAAGTTATAGAGGCATGGTAGGTTCACTTTTATACCTAACAGCTAGTAGACCTGATATAATGTTTTCTACTTGTCTTTGTGCTAGATTTCAAGCTGATCCTAGAGAGTCTCACTTAATAGCTATTAAAAGAATTTTCAGGTATCTCAAGGGAACACCAAACCTTGGCATTTGGTACCCAAGAGAATCTGGTTTTGATCTAACTGGCTATTCAGATGCAGATTATGCAGGTTGCAGAGTTGATAGGAAAAGTACTACAGGTTCCTGTCAATTTCTAGGAAACAGGCTTGTGTCATGGTTCAGTAAGAAACAAAACTCAGTCTCCACTTCTACAGCTGAAGCTGAGTACATTGCGGCTGGAAGCTGTTGTGCACAGATTCTATGGATGAGAAACCAACTCATTGACTATGGTCTAAAAGTTGAGAAGATTCCAATTTTTTGTGACAACACAAGTGCTATTGCCATCACAGGGAATCCAGTGCAACATTCGAGAACCAAGCACATTGACATCAAATACTACTTCATTAGAGAACATGTGATGAATGGTACAGTAGAAATGCACTTTGTGCCAAGTGAAATGCAGCTTGCAGATATCTTCACCAAGCCTCTTGATGAATCCACATTCACAAGATTGGTAGGTGAGCTAGGTATGCTTAACTTGTCATAATTTCTAGTGATATTTGATTTCAATGAATTGAAGCTGGAAATGTGTTTTGATTTACTTGAAAGTTAAAACTTTCAGAAAAATTTTCTGCAGAAATTTTGCCTAAGGCAAAATTAGCTTATCAACGGATATCCTTTTATCCGTTGATAGTATAAACACATTACTAGATTTTTGCATGTCAACGGGTAACAGACTATCCACATCATCAACGGATAAACTGTATCTCAACCGTTCATTCTATATCCGTTGATATACATTTTTTTTAACCGTTGGTAACCGTGTATATCTAATCATGGCTGTACTTATTCTCTTTTTATTTATTATCTGACAGTTACTTTTGACCAATGGAGTAATTACTTTTAATTATTTCATTTTTAATTCTTGAAAAATATAAAAGGCGAACTTGTACTCTCACAACTCACTTTTATTTATTTTCAAGCATATCAAAAGTTAACTGCATCTTCTTCCCTAAAACTCTCTGTAACCAAAGTTCAATCACTTCAATGGCGCCTATTGTTAAGATGATGTCCTCCACTGGGTTTACCTATGAGAAGAACAATTTCGCGGCCTTTGTTGACACAGTGAATGCTCCAGAAGCTTACCACACTTTGATGAGTTTCGTGAAGAAATGCAAACTGTCATATGCTATGACGGCTACCACTCCCTTAATCCACGAGGTAATTGAAGAAATGTGGACATCTGCTGAGTACAATGGCACAGACGGTACAATTGCTTTTTCTTTAAAGGGTAAAAACTATGTGGTTAATTCTGATGTAATAACTGCTTGTTTAAAATTGCCTGAGAATAACTGTCTGAAAGTACCTACTGATGCTGAAATTGTTGCCATGCTTAATTCTATTAATTATGCCCTTAGTACTGAAAACTTAGGGAAAATTGCTAGAAAAGGAATGGTTAAAGAATGGAGCTACTTCTGTGATGCCTTCATTAAAACTTTTTCAGGAAAAATTAGTAATTTTGATGCTGTTACCCAGTCCATGCTAACAATGATGTGTATGCTTTTAAATGATAAATTCTATAATTTTGGCACATTAGTTATGTATGAGATAGCTGCAAAGTTGGGTAAAAAGGAAACTAGGAGCAAGAATATCTACTTTGCTAGATTTTTAATGCTCTTAGCACTGCATGTGTCTGAGAATAAGCTATCCATTGCTAACCCGGATAGCAAGTTCCAATGTTTTGTTCAGGAAAAGAGAGTCTTAAGTGACCTGATTCGAATGAACCTCAATGCAGGAGTACAGTTGGTATATCTACCAATTGTTCAGGTAACTATCTCTAACTCTGAAACCCCTATCTCCAACCCCCAAATTTCTTTGCCTTCTAGTGTCACAATGGAGTCTGTAGTTGTGACCAAACAGGCTCCTACCAAAGTGACCAAATCCAAAGTTCCAAAACCACATTCTAAAAGGCAAACCTCAAGTGTCTCTCAAAAGACACCTGTTGTAAAAACTACCAAACCTCTTGAGGGGAGTGTGAAGGTGGTAGTGAGTGGTGAGGGACAGGGTGAACATCAAAGAAGCCCTAAGGATAAGGAAGGAGAGATGAGTGCAACCACCATTTCAGTCTCTCAAAAGACTGCTAATGTAACTACAGGCCAAATTCTAGTTACACTCTCCCAAAAGAGTGTGACTACTGAATCAAGTTCCCCACAAGGAACACTGCACAAGAGGGTTAGGGACACATATAGCCCAATCTCAAAAACCTATGGAAGAAGAGTGAAATCTAAAACCACAGGGGAATCACAGGGTGCACACACTGTACAGGAAACTGTACCTTCTCAAACTCAGTTTGATGTGGCTTCAATAAATGTGGAGTCACAGCCCCTTGATCTTAATCTTCAAATCGATACACATTACAATCCACCATCACCAACTCCTTCTCTGGATGTGGATATGATATCTACATCAATTCCTGATTCTCCATCTTTAAGATTCTTGGAGAAGCCCCACTCTATAATTGGTGGTCATCATCTTTTAGATGATTTGTTGGACCATCAATCTTCCCTTCCAGAATTCTCAACACAGACTGTGGCCTCGAACTTAAAATCAATCTCCACAGATTCAGTGTTGGTTTTCTCTTCAACGGATATAATTATTCCTTCCTCAACGGATATCCTTCATCCGTTGACAAGTGTTTCTCCATCAACGGATGCGCCTCTATCTAGCCATCCGTTGACAGCTATAACTACTTCATCAACGGATATTCCTTATCCGTTGATAACTCACTCTACCACTGCTATATCTGACATTCCAGTGTCAAGTGTAGAGGAGTTCTCGGTAGTTGAAACACTTTTAGGTTTGAGGGAAGGGAGTGAGAGGCTGCCTTGTGAGCAGGCAAAAGGAGAGATAAATAATGAGAGGCTGGCCATTTCTTCCGGTCAGGCAAAAGGAGAGTTTGAGAGTACCACCTTAGTAGGTGAAGGTGAGGGTGTGAGAGGTGTGAGCCAAGGGGAGCCCTTGATGCAAGAAAAGAGAGATGAGGGGAGAGAAGGGACTACAGGAGAGATAAGGATGGAAGAAACAGCCATTGCTAGTGAGTCAATGGGGGTTGAGGATGCATCCAAGGAAATGGAATTTCAAAGAGAATATCAGTCCATGATTGACTCCATTTCTTTGGATGCTGAAACCTTTACTCACCCTGTTTTTGCCTATCAAATTCTGGCACAACAGGGCAATGTGGAAGCAGAGGAGGCAATGCACCTAGTGCACACCTCACAATCTCTACTTAGAGCTAAGGAATCTATAGCAGCTCTGCCAACCACTGCTGAGAGTGATGAATTTGACAATTCTGAAGATGAAGACAGCCAGAGCTCTGAAGATGAAGGTGGTAGCAGTATTCATGATTTTGCTTTTGCTCAAAACTACACCTATCATCAACTTGATATGGAAATCATAAGGCAATATAAATCTGCCCTGGCTGAGCACCCAGAAGCAGATCCACAGAGAAAGGTTGTTCTTCAACAGGCAATTGACTCCCTAAAGTTACAAAAGATGCAAATGGTGATTCAGAGATCCAATTTAGAGGAGGTCAAACAAGAAATCAAGGATGTGAAGATCTCTGTGGATTCCAAGCTAGAGCAACTAGCTCCTACAGCCACTCAGAGGGTGTTGCAACAAAGGTTTCTCAAAGAAGACAACCTGGCTAAATCTGTGCAACTTCTCACTTCAAGAGTGGAAAAGATGGAATCCCAGATGGAGCAATTTCTTCAACATCAGAAACTGCAAACCCAACTGCTAGAAAGGTTAGTTGCAGCCCCAACTTCTAGTCAAACCCTTGATGCTAACAAAAAGGGGGAGAAAGTGGAAGAGGCTGTGGCAACTACAAGTCAAATCTTAATTTCTGAAAGAAGGGAAGCAACAAGTGAGGGGGAGCAGCAGCCTACCATAGTGGTCAATCCACAAGAATTCATTGTCACAGCTTGCCCCAGCAAATCCAAACCTCTATCTGAAGAGTTTGATCTTTCAAACTTGACAGAAGAAGAAAAGCTAGCCAAAATTGAAGCTCTTCAAAAGATGAAAGAAGAAAACTATGAAAGGATAATGAGGACAGAAAGATTGATCAATCAATCTATTGCATCAAATCTGTTCTCTAGCCAAACCTCAGCTCCAAAAATATCTACAACAATTCTGAAGGTGCTCACTCCAGCAATTGTGGCTTCTACATTCTATGATGCTGAGCCTTCTCATGTTAAGGAATTTGAACCCTACATCAAATCAAGACCCTTCTCACCACCAAAAGCAAATGGGAAGAACAAGTTACAACTGGACTTTCCATTTCCCAAGGATGATGAAGAGAAGTTGATGGGTAAGGCAATCAAGGAATTCAAGGAGAAGACTAACAGTTGTGTAAGAGAATGGATGGCTGTAATCATAAGGAATGGAAAAGTTCTAAACATATCCAACAGCCATCCTATATTTTTTGAAGCCAAGAGAGAAGAGACTTCAAGGCTGCTAAGAGAATCTCAACCAAGCACTGAATATCTATATGAAAACTCAGATGAGAAGCAAGCAAGGCTGGCTCAAGAGTTATTGGATGAGGTAGAGGATGAATTGAGGGAACCTGAGGAAGTCCCCAAATTCAAAAAGAAAGGGAAATCAGTCCCCAAATCCAAGAGATTAAAATCACATGCAAGGAGGCCTGTCTCTCCAGAAACTGAAAACAAAGAGACAGTTGGTTCATCACAACCTATTGATGTGAAAGTATTCAACCCAGATGTAAATTTCCATGGTGAGCCTATAGTACCTAAAGAGGAACCAATGAATCTTGACTCCATTGAGGTTCCTTCATTCTTGCTGAAGCCTCAACAAAAGCCTACACAGAAGAAAAGGAAACCAAGGAAGCAACCTTCAAAGGAACCAATTCAAGTTGCTAGGGTACCTGCAATTGTCAGGCAGCCAATCTTGGAAAACAAGGATGATTTTATCTATCAGGCAGATATTGAAGAATACTCTGACATGAATCTTTATCTGGATGAATTGTCAGAAGTAAGAGGAATTGACAAATATAAACATTTACCTGAAAGATTGGTCTTTGTATACAAGGGAGGAATGGAAAGGACATGGCCACTACAAAAGGTTCTTGGAGAAAATTATCATACCTTAACCAAAGTGTTCTCTGCAATCAAGAGATACACAGGGTTCTCCAAGATAGCAAAAGGGGAGATACTGGACAAAATAGAACAAATAAGGAGGGATTGGAACTCACCATCAAGTCTACCAAGGAAAATGAAGATCCCATACAATGGACAGAAAATCCACCTCCAACCTTTCTGGATGATGGAGTTCAGGGATGAAGATGGTAACAGGAGATTCTTCAGGTTAGAAGACCAACTACCAAAGGCTAGTTCTCAATACCTGAGATGGCTACAACAGAAGCTAAATCCAAAGGTAGATGAAGAAGATGCCTTCTATAGGCACCTCAAAATACCGATTGAGTCCAACTCTGCCAAGGAAGGAAAATCAAGGGTGATGCCAACAAGAGGAAAGAAACAGTCCTAATCTGCTCAGTCTAGAGGAGCACTTCTCTGTAAATTTCTCAAACTTTCAGTTTTTAATTATTGTAGCTTAATACAATTTATGTATTGTTCTTTATATATCTTTAGGAATGTTTTGTTATCATCAAGGTCCTGAATTTATGCTTTATTGCCATCAAGTATAAATTGGGGGAGATTGTTAGGAATATGTTGTACTTGATGATAACTTCACAATCAATCAAATTGTTTAAGGTTTTGTAGCTGTCAACGGATGAGGATTTATAACTCTATCCGTTGACAGGTAGCTCATCAACGGATGAGGTTTTGTAGCACACTGCAGTATCTCTATGTTATCAGTTGATAGTGTTTTTATCCTCAGTCATGTTGACTATCAACGGATAGGCAGAATAGGGTAGCCAATTGTAAATAAGCTATGCTATGTAATTCTGTCTAAGTGAAAGTGTATCAACGGATGAAGACTAAACTCTATCAACGGATACAACTCAAATCCACTCTATCAACGGATACAGCTCAAGTCCCAATATCAACGGATACTGCTCTATACATCATCAACGGATGTCAGTATACATCATCAACGGATGTCAGTGTACATCATCAACGGATAATCATTGACACTGATTTCTATGATTAGCTGGAGATTAGCAGTTGATAAGGACATGTTTGACTGACAGATCACATGAGTTGAAAGTAGATACAAAAAGCAGTATGGCAGCCATACTTTGGAAACACAGAAGAAAGAAGCATTCCACTTACACTATGAATACAAGAAAGGTGCAGGAGACATGTCTGAACACAAGGACAACCTTTCGGCTACATGTGTATTTGGAGTGTAGTAGCAAGTCAACTAGAATTAGATTAGTATTATCTTATTCCAGTAGTACTTGTAAAACTTGGGATATATAACCAAGTGTAGCAACTCTTTGTAGGTTAAGAAAACAGACATATTTGCTTAGGGTTTCTTGAATATCTTTAGAAGCAAAGAGTTGTTGTTAAGTGGATTTTATATCCACTAATTTTCCTCCATTTTTGGACTTTTATCGTTAGTGCGTTCTCGAGTTTCGTGGATTTTTGGTACGTTTTTATGTAATTTTTTTAGGTTGCATGTATGAGGCATTTTGGTGTTTAAATGAATTTAATTGGTGTCATGATGGTGGTAAATTTAACTGCAGTTGAAAGCAAGAATTTTAGAAGCATTCCAGGAAGCTAGGAGTGGCATTCTCATGTGTTTTGCAGTGGAGAGCAGAGGAGTCGAGGCGCGGAGGCACTAGAGTAAGGCGCTATAGCGCGAGAGGATGGCTGGTATGGTAGGGGCGCACAGGAATTCCAGGGAAGGTGAGGTGCTGCGGCTCTTTGTGAGGCGCCTTAGCGCGAGCAGGATGCGGAGTCTCCAAAGGGGTTGAGGCGCTGTTGCGCATTTTCAAGGGGCTGAGGCGCTATGCAAGGGTCTCAGCGCGCAGTTGTCCAGGGAATGCTGAGAGCCTTAGCGCAGTTTCGATGAGCTAAGGCGCGTTCAACTCCGGTTTTTTTTTCGAGTATTCTCTTAATATTATTTTGAACATTTTGCTGTAATTCCGGGTCGATTTCTTTTGGGCCTGTTTGTATTTGGGCTGTCAAGGAGATTTTATTTGTTTTATTTTCAGACTTGTTAAAGGGGGGAGGATAGATTATCAACAGGTGGGGGGGATCGAATAACAATTCTAGGGTTCTTGAGGTAGCAGCCAAGAATAAAATTTTCAGTTTAATTTCAATTCCCGGATTTTCTCGTCTTCAATTGGGTTTTATTTTCTTACTCTTGTTCTTACTTCTTTATTTATTTTCATCTCATCATTTATTTGCATGTTTAATTTTAGAATCATGTTTTCTTTCAATTCTATGTTAGTTATTAATTCTATTATGAACTAATTTCTTTTCATGGGGTTCCAATAGATTCGATAATATAACTTTCGGGCTTGATTCATAATTGATTAGGGGTGATTAAATTTAGATAATCTAATTTGGTTGAATTAATTTAAAGATGATTAGCTACCTTCTTATTTATTTAACCCTAGATGATTGCGAAAGCGGATTCTAGGGTTTAGATATCGCCAAATTAGCATGGGTTCTTGAATAATTTTATTATTCTTGATTTGTAATATGATTTAAACCATCTCACGTTGCCCCGTGTAATCGTATTGATAACCTAAGCTTAAATCAATTGTATTTCCAGATTGTATAGACATATATAATCTAAATATAAATTGGTGTCTTCTTAAGTTTTATCTATTGTAGAAGTTAAGGGGTTTGATGCGAGTTTACTGAAAGGTAGCTCGTATTATCATCGTGTTATCTGATTAATTATTGAATTTATCACCCGAGTCGATATATTGTGTCAGCCGTTAGTGAAGTTGTCGATGAAATTGGAATCCCATGTCTCTTTTGCTATAGTTAATTCCTTGTTAATTCATTCTTCAATATTTCTTGCTTAATTGTTAATTTAGATAATAAAAACCCCAATTTGTTAATTGTTCAAGCAGTAAGAAGTAATCATACTCTGTTGCATAGGAACTAAATTCATAGTACATCTTGTCCCTGCGGAACGAACTTTTATTTACCACTTGCTATTTTGTGACCACGTATACTTGCGTGCTTGCGAAGCTAACAAGTTTTTGGCGCCGCTGCCGGGGACTTCGGTGTAAATTGTGGTTTATGTGCTTGTCAACAGTGGTCGTTACAGATTACTGACTTGAAATTCTTTTACTCATATCTCGGTTTTTCTGCTCTTTGTGTTCAGGTACTTGAACGTGTATGCTAACACGATCTAAAGCTAGAGCGCAAGCTAAAGTTAAGACGGAGTCAGAAAGAATAAGCGAGGTAATTCTACTTCCGGAAGAGATCGAAACACTCTTTGAAATGGGAGATGCTAATCCACCGGTAGCGCCAAAGGCACTCATGGAATATTCTAAACCAAAGATCAATGATATACAGTCTAGTATCATCAGGCCAGCTATCGCAGCGAATACCTTCGAGATCAAGCCTGGTACTATCCAAATGGTGCAGAACACAGTGCAGTTTGGGGGTGGTGCAACTGAGGACCCTAATATGCACATTCGGAATTTCATCGAGATTTGTGACACCTTTAAGTTCAATGGTGTTTCTGATGATGCTGTGAAACTGAGACTCTTTCCCTTCTCTTTGAGGGACAAAGCTAAAGGCTGGTTACATTCTCTACCGGCTGGTTCTATCACTACTTGGGAAGAGCTTGCTCAAAAATTTCTCTCAAAATTCTTTCCTATGGCAAAAACAGCTGCCATAAGGAATGCTATTGCTCAGTTTTCTCAGGCACAGGGTGAGTCATTATGTGAAGCTTGGGAGCGTTATAAGGAGATGCTCAGAAAGTGTCCCCATCACGGGATGCCGGATTGGATGATTATTAATAGCTTCTATAATGGATTGGGAGGTCAATCTAGGCCTATGGTAGATGCAGCTTCTGGTGGAGCCTTGTGGGCTAAAAGCTACACGGAAGCATATGATCTGATTGAGATGATGGCTGCGAATGAGTACCAGAATCCTTCGCAGAGACTACAACAAAACAAAGTAGCCGGAGTACTTCAAGTTGATACTGCTACTGCTCTGTCAGCTCAATTAGAAGCTCTAAACATGAAGGTGGATTCTTTGGCTAATCTTGGGATGCAACAGGTTGCTAGCATCTGTGAGTTATGTGCAGGAGGGCATGACACTCGTCAATGTGCCATATCTAATGAGTCAGCTCAGTTCGTTAGCAACTTTCAAAAGCCACAACATCCAGTTCCGAACACATATCATCCAAATAACAGGAATCACCCTAACTTTAGCTGGGGTAACAGTCAGAACAACATGCAGCAACCATCTTATCCCCCTCCTAATCAGCAGTTTGGGGGTAGACAGTTCAATAATTCAGGGATGCAGCAGCAGTATGCACCGAGGCAGCCTTATCAGCCTCCAGGTTTTCAGCAGCAGTCAAGTGAAAAATCTGAGTTAGAAGAATTGAGATTGATGGTCAAGAGTCAAGCGGTATCACTTCAGAGTCAAGCCTCTTCTCTTAAGACTTTGGAAAATCAGATTGGACAGCTGGCTACTGCCCTTCTAAACAGGCAACAAGGAAGTTTACCTAGCAACACGGAACCAAATCCAGGAAAGAGAGAGGGCAAGGAGCAGGTTCAGGCTATCACTTTGCGTTCAGGAAAAGTTACAGGGGGTTCAGATATTGAGCAGACTTCAAAGCAGGCAGAGCTAGAGGATGTAGAGGATAAGGAAAAGCAACCAACTAAGGAGTCGGTCCCTTCAGAGGCTATTCCTCCAGTTTATCCACCTCCACCATTTCCTCAAAGGATGCAAAAACAGAAACTGGATCAGCAATTTGGCAAATTTCTGGAGGTATTTAAAAAGTTACATATCAATATTCCGTTTGCTGAAGCCTTGGAACAAATGCCTAGCTACGCTAAGTTTATGAAGGGGATTCTTTCAAAGAAGATAAAGCTGGCTGATTTTGAGACGGTAGCATTGACGGAGGAATGTAGCGCAATCTTGCAACAAAAATTACCTCCAAAACTTAAAGATCCAGGGAGCTTCACTATTCCCTGCACTATTGGAAATGTGTCGTTCAACAAATGCTTGTGTGATCTTGGTGCAAGCATTAATCTGATGCCTCTCTCAGTTTTCATGACACTTGGACTTCCCGACCCAAAACCAACCAATATTTCTTTGCAACTAGCTGACAGGTCGGTTACATATCCTCGTGGCATAGTGGAAGATGTCTTAGTCAAAGTGGACAAACTCATTTTTCCCGCTGACTTTGTTATCCTGGATTTTGAGGAAGACAAAAACATCCCTATCATCTTGGGACGGCCATTCTTGGCCACTGGAAAAACGTTGATTGATGTTCAGAAAGGGGAGCTGACTATGAGAGTACATGATCAAAACATCACATTCAATGTGTTTAAAGCCATGCAACTTCCAAATGAAGAGGAAGAATGTTTCAGACTTGATATGATTAATTCATTGCAACATGAGGAAGGAAAGCAGTTGTCAAATGCAGATGCCTTGGTAAGTACATTACAAGGAGATTCTGATTCTGAAGATGAGGAAATGACAGAGTGTGTTCATTGGCTTAATGCTAACCCCTACCAAAGGAAATTCATTGCTCCATCGGAATCACTTGGCTTAGCTGAGCTTCAAAAATCGCAAATCCGGCTTAAGCCATCTATTGAAGAAGCGCCTGAACTTGAACTAAAGCCACTACCGGATCATCTAAGGTATGCATTTCTTGGTGAAGCTTCTACTTTACCTGTTATTATTGCATCTAACCTGTCAGGTAGTGATGAAGAAAAACTCTTGCGGATTCTGAAAGAGTTCAAGTCAGCCATAGGGTGGACCATAGCAGACATCAAGGGCATCAGCCCCTCTTACTGCATGCATAAAATTCCAATGGAGGAAGGAAGCAAACCTTCGGTGGAACATCAGAGGAGGCTAAACCCCATTATGAAAGAAGTTGTCAAGAAGGAGATTCTTAAATGGCTAGATGCGGGCATCATTTATCCCATCTCGGATAGTTCTTGGGTGAGCCCGGTTCAGTGTGTACCGAAGAAAGGGGGTATGACAGTGGTAGCAAATGAGAAGAACGAGCTTATTCCAACTCGGACAGTCACAGGTTGGAGAGTGTGTATGGATTACAGAAAGTTGAACAAGGCTACTAGGAAGGATCACTTCCCTCTACCATTCATTGATCAGATGCTGGACAGACTAGCTGGTCACGAGTACTATTGCTTGCTAGATGGGTATTCAGGCTACAATCAGATTGCCATAGCTCCTGAAGATCAAGAGAAGACTACCTTCACATGTCCATTTGGGACTTTTGCGTTCCGACGTGTTTCCTTCGGACTTTGTGGTGCTCCAGCTACGTTCCAGAGATGCATGATGGCCATCTTTTCGGATATGATTGGCATTAATGTGGAGGTGTTCATGGATGACTTCTCTGTCTTTGGGTCGTCTTATGACGAGTGTTTACACAATCTGAGTATGGTATTGAAGCGATGTGTGGAAACGAATCTAGTGCTCAACTGGGAGAAGTGCCACTTCATGGTACAAGAAGGCATTATTCTAGGTCACAAGGTGTCTAGAAAGGGCTTAGAAGTGGACAAGGCTAAGCTGGAAACAATTGAGAAACTCCCTCCGCCTATCTCAGTCAAAGGAGTTCGCAGCTTTCTGGGACACGCCGGTTTCTATAGGCGTTTCATCAAGGACTTCTCTAAAATCACAAAGCCACTCTGCAGCTTATTAGAGAAGGACACTCCTTTCAAATTCACCGAGGAATGTTTGGAGGCATTCGAGCACTTGAAAAAGAAGCTGACCACTACTCCAGTTATCACAGCCCCTAACTGGAATGAGCCGTTCGAGATGATGTGTGACGCTAGCGATTTCGCCGTGGGCGTGGTGTTAGGGCAAAGGAAGAGTAATGTTTTTCATGTGGTCTACTATGCTAGTAAGACCCTCAATGATGCCCAACTGAATTACACCACCACTGAAAAAGAGCTTCTTGCAGTTGTTTATGGATTCGAGAAGTTCAGATCTTACTTACTGGGTGCAAAGGTCACGGTCTACACAGATCATGCAGCTATCAGATTCTTACTAGCTAAAAAGGATGCTAAACCCCGACTGATTCGTTGGGTACTTCTACTTCAGGAGTTCGAGCTTGAAATCAAGGACAGGAAGGGAACGGAAAATCAGGTAGCTGATCATCTCTCAAGGTTGGAGCAGGGTGAAGGAGGTAGTAAGGATGAGACTCTCATAAATGAGCACTTTCCGGATGAGCAGCTGTTTCAGGTGCAAGGGGAAGTACCGTGGTTTGCTGATTTTGTGAACTATCTGGTGAGCAACATCATCCCAGCTGAGTTTTCTTATGCTCAGAAAAAGAAATTCCTCCATGACGTCAAGTGGTACCGTTGGGATGAGCCTTATCTTTTCAAGCAAGGGCCGGATCAACTTCTCAGACGGTGTATTCCTTATAGTGAAACGGAGGGGATTCTACGAGATTGCCATGACACCATCTACGGTGGTCATTATGGTGGTGATAAAACTGCTGCTCGTGTGCTTCAGGCAGGATTCTTCTGGCCTAATCTATTTAAGGATGCACATCAGTTCGTGCTGCGATGTGATCGGTGCCAAAGAGTTGGCAATATTTCGAGAAGGAATGAGATGCCGTTGAATAACATGCTTGAGGTGGAGATCTTTGACGTGTGGGGTATTGACTTCATGGGACCTTTTGTATCGTCGTTCAATAATCAGTACATTCTGTTGGCAGTGGATTATGTATCCAAATGGGTTGAGGTGAAGGCCCTACCAACGAACGATGCTAAGGTCGTGCTTAACTTTCTTCAGAAACAGATCTTCACTCGTTTTGGGACCCCTCGTGCTATAATCAGTGATGAAGGCACTCACTTTTGCAACCGCCAGTTCACGGCTTTACTTGCCAAATACCGAGTATCTCACCGCGTTGCAACAGCCTATCATCCTCAGACTAATGGTCAAGCCGAAGTCTCGAATCGGGAAATCAAGCGAATTTTAGAGAAGGTAGTGAATCCTTCGAGGAAGGATTGGTCCACGAAATTGGACGAAGCTGTGTGGGCTTACAGGACTGCCTATAAAACTCCTTTGGGAATGTCTCCGTTTCAGCTGGTCTATGGAAAAGCTTGTCACCTGCCCGCAGAACTTGAACATAAGGCGTATTGGGCATTGAAAAAGTTGAATCTGGATATGTCAGCTGCTGGTGAAAAGAGGATGCTACAACTGAATGAACTTGATGAGTTCCGTCTCCAAGCTTATGAAAACTCAAAGTTGTACAAGGAAAAAGTAAAGAGGTGGCACGACAGGAAATTGGTGCCCAAAACCTTTGAACCAGGCCAATTGGTGCTTCTTTTTAATTCCCGGCTCAAGCTATTTCCGGGAAAGCTCAAATCAAGGTGGTCAGGGCCTTTCACCATTAAAACGGTATACCCGCATGGTGCAGTAGAGATTTTCGAGAAGTCACCTGACCAAGCTTTTAAGGTCAATGGTCAGAGATTGAAACATTATTTTGGTGGAATGGTGGATCGCGAGAAAAGAATGGTGGTTCTTGGTTCTACTTAAATCGAAGCTTCAAGTCAAGCTAGTGACGTTAAAGAAGCGCTTCGTGGGAGGCAACCCATGTAATTGGTATGAGTAAGTTGGTTTTCTAGTGTGTTGGTTTTCTTCAAAAAAAAAAAAAAAAAAAAAAAAAAAAAAAAAAAAAAAGAGCAAAAACAGAATTCTGCGCCCAGGGACATTACAGCGCCTCAGCGCGTGTGTCCTGTGCTACAGCCCTCTCCCCACACTGCCTTTGTTCCTCTCGACCGTTCTAAAAAAAAAAAAAAAAAAAAAAAAAAACCCAAACTCAAATATTATCTCCACTTCATCTTATATTCTCTCCCCAAGTTTATGTCACTCCCTTCTCACCTCCTAAAAACCCTAAATCCATTCCCTTATCAAATTCTAATTAACACCCATCTCATCTCATACCCTAAGTTAGAATCTCTTTCCACCCATCTATACTTACACCTATACATACACATTCCAAACCCCCATTCAAATTCTCTTCAACATAAATTCCAATTTGAAGGCTCAAGGTTCAAATTTGGTGGAGTCTACTTGCAAGTTCACCTCTCGAATCGTATTGGGTATTTTCTCTTCTCTCTTCTTTAATTACGATTTGTGTTCTTGCAAATTTGTGGAAATTTTTATGGTGGTGGATTTTGGGGGAAGTTGCTTTGTTCATTAATTTAGTGAATATTGGTGATATTGAATTGTTGGGTATTGTTGGATTTGCGATATTGTGTGTGGAGAAGTATTTTGGGTATTGTTAGTATCTTGTTGAAATTGTGGGATTGTTGAATTATTTGTGCTAAAAAAGAGTTGATGGCTCCAAAAAGGGTAAGGGTTGTGAGTAGTAGTAGTTCGGAGGAGGAGGTTCCGGTGGATTATGATGCTCACAAATTTGTGTCTAAGAAGGCTCGAGACGAATTTGAGGATTTGTTGACAAAAGGTGTCGTTAAGGAAAGAGCTTTCATTCCTTCGACCGAGGATGGCGAATTAGGGGTTATGGTTAAGGAGCATGGTTGGTCGGCGTTTTGTGCGCCACCCGTGGCGGTCCCATTGAGCATAGTAAGGGAGTTCTATGCCAATGCCAAGCAAGATAAAAATGGAACCACTTGGGTGAGGGGCCAAAGGGTGGATTATACGCCGAGGTATATCCGTCGCATTCTGTCTCAGCCGAAGAAGCCTAGCGGTGCTGAAGAGTGGGTACTAAAGACTCGAGATGATGTGGATTTAGATGCCATTATAGCGGGGATGTGTACACCGGGCATGGTTTGGCAGTGCAAGGCCGGTACTAACCAGAAGAGTAAATTTCCTGCATCGGCATTGACTAGGTATGCTCGGGCTTGGTTCTTATTCATGTGTGCCCGTATAATGCCCACCACGCACCTCAGTTCTGTTACGGTTGATCGGGCTATCATTTTGTGGGGTATTTTGACAGGGCAGTATATTGATCTCGGATATCTGGTTCATAAGAATATCTTGAAATTCTTGGGTGGTAGCACTACGGCTGGA
This sequence comes from Saposhnikovia divaricata, assembly GCA_036435485.1. Taxonomy (NCBI): domain Eukaryota; kingdom Viridiplantae; phylum Streptophyta; class Magnoliopsida; order Apiales; family Apiaceae; genus Saposhnikovia; species Saposhnikovia divaricata. Next base: position 62,253,338 of record CM071594.1, read on the forward strand.
ATCCCACATGCGGTTCTTATTGCCGAGTTGTGTGTTCATGTGGGTGTTATCTGGAGTGCTGATGAGACGCTGCATAGGCCGAAGGGTGCGATTGATCACCATGCTATTCAGCGGTTGGCGGAGTGGCCGGGCGGCACTCCTCATCCTAGGGGCCTTGGGTATATTGATGTTGCTGAAGGAGGTGGTATTCCGCCACCGGTGGCGAGAGTGAGGCGACAGACAGACGGAGCAGGGCCTTCTCGTGCACATTCGGGCCAGACGAGTCAGGGTACAGTGGTCTTTAGCGATGCTCAGTACAGACGCTTGTTGAGGCGTTATGATACCACACATGATATGATAAACAGATTTGCCACGGATTTGACGCAGTCGTTGGACGGAGTGTATCGCCAGCAGGGATTCCAGGTCACATGGCCCACCTTTGGCGCTCACCACGTCTATCCACCACCTGACACACCACCCGAAGAGGGTGATGATGCCGATGAGTAGAGGAGTATCTCTTGTACCCTTTTATTTAACTTCAATGAGGACATTGAACTTAATAAGTTTGGGGGTGATTTTAGGGTGCTAGAGTCATGCATTGCATTTAGTATATATTCATGTTAGTTCATAGCAGTTGCATTTAGTGTGCCATGTCATGTAGTTTGCATTTAGGATGCCATGCCATATAGATTATTTAGGTTGTATAATCATTTTGTTCATGCTTATTCATGCATATCACATGATTCCACATGAGTATCTGTTTCTGGCTTGCTAGGTCGATGCTAATTTGAGTGTGATGACAGTGAATAGAGGGTTGATTTAAGTACCTATGAAATTGACTTGCGTGTGTTGGGAACACAATCTTTTCACGGTCTCACTGTTTGCTCTAGGCTAGATCGAGTCATACCTGGTTTGGTTGTTAGGATTTAATCACTTATTTATACCTAGAATGTTCGTTATTCCCTTGATGGCGTAGGAGCACTTAAGTATAAGTTTGGGGGAAAACAGGGATTTCATGCTAAGTATAGTGTCGTGTCGTAGTGTAATAATGGCTAGGCGTCAAATGGCTAGTAGCCGGCTCATATTTGATATGAGTAGTCTAGGAGGGTGAGATAGTGCACCCATGTGTGAAAAAAAAAAAAAAAAACCAAGAAAAAAGAGTGAAAGAAAAAAAAAATAAAAAAAAAAAAAAAAAGAAGAGTAAGAAAAAGGAAAAAAAAAAAAAAACGGAAAAGAGTTGTAAGAATAAAAAATGAGTGACTGTGAGAGTGTGTGTATGCTGATTGGCTAGGGTGAGCTCTTTAGTACTCGAGCAAGTAAGTTCGAGGGGATTTTATGCCTAGTGACCTAAGACTTTTTTGGTCTGGGACCCACTAACCTAACGCTCGCTACAAGGGTGCTATTGTATAAGCCTTTAGGGGTCTCACCCATTGCACGGTCAATGAGCATGTGTGTTTTTGTGTTTGTGTTGATTTGTATAGTCTAGCATGAGTCCTTGTCTACCTTGAATGATGATGGCGGTGTCTTTGAGTCATGGAGTGTCTAAAGTCCATTCTATTTATAAACATGTGATTATCGTGGCGAAGAATTGGTTATGTCGTTGATCTAGTGTCGAGAGTATTTCTAGTGAGAATTGCACACACCACGTTCCTGCGCACGTATTGTTAGTATACGGGGGCTTAGTCGAGCTCTGTTTGGCGTTGTTATATAATTTGAGGCGTTGGTTTGTGAGTTGGGTTCGGTAACTCGTGTTTGGGATCGTTGCATTAGGACATGTTTGCATTATCATGACATTTAGTTATTCGTTGCATTCATGCATTATGTTAGGGTTGTTTTGCATTGCTCGAGGACAAGCAACGGTTTAAGTTTGGGGGTTTGTTAAGTGGATTTTATATCCACTAATTTTCCTCCATTTTTGGACTTTTATCGTTAGTGCGTTCTCGAGTTTCGTGGATTTTTGGTACGTTTTTATGTAATTTTTTTAGGTTGCATGTATGAGGCATTTTGGTGTTTAAATGAATTTAATTGGTGTCATGATGGTGGTAAATTTAACTGCAGTTGAAAGCAAGAATTTTAGAAGCATTCCAGGAAGCTAGGAGTGGCATTCTCATGTGTTTTGCAGTGGAGAGCAGAGGAGTCGAGGCGCGGAGGCACTAGAGTAAGGCGCTATAGCGCGAGAGGATGGCTGGTATGGTAGGGGCGCACAGGAATTCCAGGGAAGGTGAGGTGCTGCGGCTCTTTGTGAGGCGCCTTAGCGCGAGCAGGATGCGGAGTCTCCAAAGGGGTTGAGGCGCTGTTGCGCATTTTCAAGGGGCTGAGGCGCTATGCAAGGGTCTCAGCGCGCAGTTGTCCAGGGAATGCTGAGAGCCTTAGCGCAGTTTCGATGAGCTAAGGCGCGTTCAACTCCGGTTTTTTTTTCGAGTATTCTCTTAATATTATTTTGAACATTTTGCTGTAATTCCGGGTCGATTTCTTTTGGGCCTGTTTGTATTTGGGCTGTCAAGGAGATTTTATTTGTTTTATTTTCAGACTTGTTAAAGGGGGGAGGATAGATTATCAACAGGTGGGGGGGATCGAATAACAATTCTAGGGTTCTTGAGGTAGCAGCCAAGAATAAAATTTTCAGTTTAATTTCAATTCCCGGATTTTCTCGTCTTCAATTGGGTTTTATTTTCTTACTCTTGTTCTTACTTCTTTATTTATTTTCATCTCATCATTTATTTGCATGTTTAATTTTAGAATCATGTTTTCTTTCAATTCTATGTTAGTTATTAATTCTATTATGAACTAATTTCTTTTCATGGGGTTCCAATAGATTCGATAATATAACTTTCGGGCTTGATTCATAATTGATTAGGGGTGATTAAATTTAGATAATCTAATTTGGTTGAATTAATTTAAAGATGATTAGCTACCTTCTTATTTATTTAACCCTAGATGATTGCGAAAGCGGATTCTAGGGTTTAGATATCGCCAAATTAGCATGGGTTCTTGAATAATTTTATTATTCTTGATTTGTAATATGATTTAAACCATCTCACGTTGCCCCGTGTAATCGTATTGATAACCTAAGCTTAAATCAATTGTATTTCCAGATTGTATAGACATATATAATCTAAATATAAATTGGTGTCTTCTTAAGTTTTATCTATTGTAGAAGTTAAGGGGTTTGATGCGAGTTTACTGAAAGGTAGCTCGTATTATCATCGTGTTATCTGATTAATTATTGAATTTATCACCCGAGTCGATATATTGTGTCAGCCGTTAGTGAAGTTGTCGATGAAATTGGAATCCCATGTCTCTTTTGCTATAGTTAATTCCTTGTTAATTCATTCTTCAATATTTCTTGCTTAATTGTTAATTTAGATAATAAAAACCCCAATTTGTTAATTGTTCAAGCAGTAAGAAGTAATCATACTCTGTTGCATAGGAACTAAATTCATAGTACATCTTGTCCCTGCGGAACGAACTTTTATTTACCACTTGCTATTTTGTGACCACGTATACTTGCGTGCTTGCGAAGCTAACAGTTGTAAAACGGCAGCTGTGTACATTTTGTATCACAGAGTTTTCTTCAAATAAAAGCTTCAGGTGGTGCATTTTAACCACCTGATTTTATATGTGTTTGTGTTTAGTTCTTACATTGCAATTATCTCTTCATAAGTTTCTGAAGTTCTTATCAGAAATTTATAAATATCAAGAATTGTATTCAACCCCCCCTTCTACAATTATACAAGTGTGTAATCTGGGAATAACAGAACCCTCATCAACAAAAACACTGGAAAGACACCTTACAACTTGATGACTGGAAAGAAGCCCACTCTAAAGTATGTTCATACTTTTGGAAGCAAATGCTTTGTGTTAAAATACAACTCAGAATATGTTGGAAAGTTTGATGCAAAAGCATTTGAAGGAATTTTTCTTGGCTACTCTATGGAAAGAATTGCATACAAAGTTTATGTCATCACTCAAAAGAAAGTTATGGAAAGCACAGATGTGACATTTGATGACAGCAAACTACCTGGATTAGAAGAAGCCAATGATGAAGATAAAGATCCTTTGAAGTTTGACAATCTAGATGATTCTGATGAGGAGATTGAAACTGAATTTGAGCCCACAATCCAACAAACTCAAGTGAATGAAGAACCTGTGTCAACCAACAATGAAGAAACAAGCATCCAAGACACACCTGTGATTAGTGGCAACTTCACAGGGGGAGGAAATGTAAATGATCATGATCTGGATGATGAAGCAACATCAAGGCTGAGAAATCAATCTGAACATACAAGGAAATGGGATAGATCACATACTGCAGATCAGATAATTGGAGATCCAAATACAGGAGTGAGGACAAGGAGAGCAACTCTAAATAAATGTCTCTATGGTTGCTTTCTATCCCAAGTTGAGCCTAAGAAACTTGATGATGTATTGTTGGATCCTGATTGGATAATTACTATGCAAGATGAGCTAAACCAATTTGAAAGAAGCAAAGTATGGGAACTTGTGCCTGCACCAAAGGATAGAACCATTGTTGGAACAAAATGGGTTCTAAGGAATAAGATGGATGAAAATGGTGTAGTCATAAGAAACAAATCAAGGTTGGTTGCAAAAGGATACTCTCAACAGCAAGGCATTGACTATGATGAGACTTTTGCCCCTGTTGCTAGACTAGAGCCCATCAGAATTTTATTGGCATTTGCTGCACATTCTAATTTCAAGGTTTATCAAATGGATGTCAAGAGTGCATTTCTAAATGGGGAGTTGGAAGAAGAAGTATATGTGCAACAGCCACCTGGCTTTGAGGATCCACAATTCCCTCACTTTGTCTACAGATTGCTTAAAGCATTGTATGGACTTAAGCAAGCTCCTAGGGCATGGTATGACACATTATCACAATTTCTATTGGAGAATCAATTCACTAGAGGCACACTGGACAAGACACTGTTTTACAAGAAACATGGTGATGATATTATCTTAGTTCAAATCTATGTGGATGATATCATATTTGGCTCTACAAATGAGAAGTTGTGTGAGAAATTCTCTAAGCTCATGCAGAGCAGATATGAGATGAGTATGATGTGAGAATTAACATTCTTTCTTAGGTTGTAAGTGAGTCAAAGGAAGGATGGCATTTTTATAAGTCAAACCAAATACATCAAGGATCTATTGAAGAAATTTGACTTAGAAGGATGCTCACCTGCAAAGACACCCATGGCCACTGCCACCAAGTTAGATGAAGATGGTAAGGGCAAGAAGGTAGATATCTCAATCTACAGAGGCATGGTTGGTTCTCTACTCTACCTCACTACTAGTAGGCCAGACATCATGTTTGCAACATGCTTGTGTGCAAGGTTTCAATCAAATCCAAAGGAATCACATATGATAGCAATAAAGAGGATTTTCAGATATCTGAAGGGCACACCAAACTTGGGGTTATGGTATCCTAAGGACACAGGGTTCAATCTGGTTGGTTATTCTGATGCTGATTTTGCTGGATGCAGAGTGGATAGGAAAAGCACCTCAGGTAGCTGCCAGTTTCTTGGACAAAGGTTAATCTCTTGGTACAGCAAGAAACAACAATCTGTGTCAACTTTCACAGCTGAAGCTGAGTACATAGCTGCTGGAAGTTGCTGTGCTCAAGTGCTTTGGATCAGAAACCAACTTAGAGATTATGGACTTGTGTTGGAAAGAATTCCAATCATGTGTGACAACACAAGTGCAATCTCTATAGTCTCCAATCCTGTCAATCATTCTAGGACAAAGCACATTGACATCAGATATCACTTCATAAGGGAGCATGCAACTAATGGAACCATTGAGTTACATTATGTTCCAATAGAGAAACAACTAGCTGACATATTCACTAAGCCATTAGATGAAGCCACCTTCACAAGGTTGGTTAGTGAGATTGGAATGCTGAATTCTTCAAATTCTGGCTAAGTGAATATATCAACTAGATTGTTGCAGCAGTAAATACTTACTTTATCAAATGCTCAATATTTTTAAAGTAAGTATTGGCTGGAGTATGATTTATAAATATTCCACAATGCTGCATATGTTGAAAATCATACATCTTTAGCTTGAAATTTCTGTGAAATTTTGAGAGAATCACTATTTAATTTGGTAGAATATTCTTTAGTGAATATTTCTGGTAAATTTTAAAAGATAGTGAAAATTGAATTTTATGAGTGAAGAGTATAGTTCGATAAGTCAGACTTCTCGAATGGCTCATTGTTTTGTCATGGCTCGAGTTCTCGAATAGGCCTATCTAGAACCCTCTTGAGTTCTCGAATAGTGTCTTTTGGAGAAATCGAATAGCACACTCTGAGTTCTCGAATAGAGTATTTTAGTTCTCTAATGATGGAGTTCTCGAATACTGTATTTGAGTTATCGAATCATTTGAAAAGGCTGATTTCTCGCTGACACTTAATCGTTTTTTGGATTTATATTCAAAATTTCATTTCGCTCATAAAAAACATATTTTATTTAGCTTAGAATTATTTTCTGAGTTAAATAACTGCCAGCTGTGAGTTACAAACTGCTTGAGATATCGAATAAGCCTTTCTTTACTTATCGAATAGTTGTTTTATACTTCTCAAATGACTGACTTGTCGATACAAAACTTATATCTAATCGAAAACTCAAGTCACTCACATATATACAATTCCACAACTGTTCAAATCATTTCATTCGATTTCTCAGGCAGCTAAAGTTCCAAAACCTCTGTAAACCCTAACGTCAAAAGCTAAATTTCTTCTTCAACCTTCATTCTCTTCTCATCTCTCTGTGTAACAATGGCAAATACCCAACTCACAATTCCTACCCACACCAATTTCATATCAATAACCAACGATGTTGAAGCACCCAATGCAAACTTTAAGTGCTTCGTTCGATGGATGGCTGAATCATACATCAAGGATGCACTCTCAGCCAACCCAACCCTGTATCTAGACTTACTAGAACAGTTTTGGAGAACTGCTACTGTGGAGGTCGTGGCCCTAGAGAATGCAATAACTTCATACGTAATCTATTGCAAGATTCAGGACAAGGAAATCACCATCACTACTGGAGACATGAATCAAGCACTGAGGTTACAACAAGGAGTGTATGACAGTCAAGCAACTGATCAAGAATTGGAAGACTTCTTTGATTTTATCAACTACTCAGATAGAATCAAGCTTGGAAATTTGAATAGGAAGTACTTGAGGAAAGAATGGAGCTATGTCTTTGCCACTCTTCTTCAAGTCTTCACAGCAAGGAAGTCCAGCTTTGATCAAATCAGCACACCTGTTCAACAAATAGGATATGCTCTAGCATATGGGAGAAAGATTGATGTTGGTTTGATCATAATGCAAGAATTGTATGGGAGACTTGGTAAGAACTCAGCCAAGAGAGGTAATGAAATTTTCTTCCCTCGCTTTATTCAATCTGTACTTAATTTCATAGATACTAAACTGATTGAATTGCCTGGGTTAGACAAAAATAGAATAGGCTATCCGAAATCCATGACCAAACTCATTTTTGGTAGCTTGGAGACTAGGAATGATGTGGATGTAAGGCTCAAAATAACTCCCCTTATGGAGAGTTTATTTAGGACTTACCCCCACAACATGCCAATATGTGCCTCAAAATCTGAGTTAGCTAGGCCCAAGTAAGTAGAGCAAAATGCTAACCCAGGGCCTGCTAACCAACCCTCTCAGCCAAACACTTTACCAAACACAGAGCCAACTGCATCATCCTCTCAAAAGAATGATGTTAGTAAAAAGAAGAGAAAACAGGTTGCTTCTGAACCTCTAAAAATCTTAACTGAAGCAGCCTTGGCTGTAGAATTAGGCATAGCAAGTGAGGAAACTGAGTCACCTATCATTAGCCTAAAGAAGAAGAAGAAATTTAAAACCACCTCTTCAGTCACCCAAATGGCTGAAGTTGTAAAATCAGGGGCACGCAGCTCACTAGATGTATCCTCTCAACAGGGTGCATCTATAGAATCAAGCATCCTCCCCAATGCACCTATTTGTACAGAGTCATCACATGGGAGTGATAAGGTTGGCACAACACTGAGTGGAGAGCACATCACAATTGAAACTCCCTCTATCTCTCAGGGGGAGTTGCCAAAATCTAATCTACAACACACTTCTCTTCCAGAATCTACCACTCATATTTCTTTGGAGCCTGCAACTCAAGCAATTGAGGAGCAAGGCATTGATCATCAAGAATTCTTTTCTCTTGATGAGCCAATGGATTCAAGTGACTTGGTGCATGACACCTTGCTCACCACCCAGGTACCACATTTAGATGGCCAGGGAATGCATGCTGGGGCATCTCCTAATGACACCATCACAAACATAGAGGATTCACTAGTTTTAACTAGAGACTCTGTGCCTGTGTCAACTACTGTTGTAACTCATCCCACTCATGTGGAGACAACAGTAGCAGAGTCTTTCCATCCGGTTACAGAAGTTGCATCTGTAACTGAGGAGTCTAGCTTGCCTAGCTCTAGCTCTCACTTTCTGTCCCAATGGCTGAAGCCTGTGCAACATGACAGTGCTTTAGGATCAGGGTCTGTTCCACCACAAATGTCCATTGAAGCTCTCCAAAGCTATGTTGTGGATCAGATTTCTGAGTTTGTAAAAATAGCCCAGAACCTTGTCACCTCCAACATCTCAAATCCAGATTATGAAGCCATCCTACTATGCCATAGGGATGATGTGGAGATGTAGAAGGCCAAGATTATTGATAGACCCGACAATTTTGGACACGACACGATTTACACGACATGAAACGACACGAAAATTTCGTGTATGGGTTTACATTTTCAGTACACGACACGAAAATGTACACGACACGAAAATGTACACGAAAATTTAGTGTCGTGTTTGGGTTTACTCTTTATCTACACGACACGACACGAAAGTACACGACATATATAAATATTTTAAATATATATACACCTATATAATATTTTTATAACTTATTTTGTAAATTTTACAAATAATTTTATAAAAATATATACTTATATTTATAACCATATATATTATACGTAATTTTAATTTCTTGCCAGTTCGTGTACTAGTTCGTGTACCATTTCGGGTACCAGTTCGTGTTATTTTTTGTGTACACGAAAAAAATCGTGTCAAAACAGGTAATTTCGTGTCGTGTCGTTTTAAACCAGTTCGTGTCCAGGTACAACATGTTGGTACACGATTACATTTCGTGTCGTTTCCAGGTAGCATATTTAGTACACGAAAAACGAAATTACACGACACGAAATTACACGACACGACACGAATTGCCAGGTCTAATTATTGATGATGCTGAGAGAGATGGCAATGTAGATGCCTGGATGCAAGGAAAGTATGATGTAACTCTCAGTGAAGCACTTCAATATCTTAGAGAGGAATACATCACTTCACTGGGTTCAAATGCAAAATCCCTGTCCCCTAGTGAAGTGTATGAAGCTGTCAATGATTCCTACAAGGGTTTCCTCAAGGCTGCACACTACCTTGGCAAGGGAGTCAAAACTGAAGTCAACAAGGTGAGTGACAAGACAGCCACTTCAGTAGAAGAAGTAAAGAGGGCCTTTGATGCCAAATTTCCTCAACTAGACAGTGTGGTCAAAGATCTCAAACACTGCAACACCACCTGCACCAAGATGGATAATGGTCTAGCTCTACTTAAAGATACAGTCACAGGTCTAGGAAGCAAATTTCAAATTCTATCTGACCAGACTACAGAGGCCAATGCTATGTTGAGGACCATGTTCAAAAACCAATATGGAGACAAGCTAGTCACTGAAGTCCCTTTGAATGAACTGTCAAAGTATGAGTTCAAGAGACTACAAGATCAATCCCTAAATGGTTTCAAGGCCAAAGAGCTATTCACCAAGGTTGATACTCTTGAAAGGGAGATGGTGTCTCTCAAAGAATCCAATGCCCATCTGGCAGGCAAGGTTACAAATCTAACTGAGCAATTGAACACTCAAGCCACTACCACAGCTGATGTTCTTCTGCATCAACAATCTATGGTGTCTGCCATGATGAAGCACATGGGTATCCCTCTATCTGAAGACTCTTCAACTCCAAAGGCCCCTACTACAGCCTCTGTGCCTGACAACAAGCCTAAGGGGGAGAAGAGGATAACAAGGAATAAATCTAAGGGGGAGCCTCAGACTAAGGGGGAGAAATCTAAATCTCAATCTAAAGGCATCAAGATTAATGAGGGTGGTCATCAACAAATTTCAAATCCTACATCTCATGTCTCAGGCAAGGGCAAACTCAAGGTTGATGAACCTCCATCTTCTCTTCCAGTGGTCACTCTACCACCTGTGCACATCATTACACCTAGTGGCCAAAAGCAAACTGTCACTACTACAGTAGTGGCAGGTTCCATGCCAAGCAATCCAGTCCAAGTACCCAGACTTGAAGATGAGCCAATGGAAGCTAAGGTGATTACAGAGGCCAAGCTGATAGAAGTAGCAAATTCAGAGATTTATCATGATGCTGCATTCTTGAAGTTTCTGCAAACCTCAAAAGCAAGGGTTGGAGGGGATACCTTATTTTACAGAAGAAGCCTCAGAGATCAAATCAAATATCTAACAGTTATTCCAAGAAAGCTAAATCAAATCTATCTCAAGGAAATCATGATGGTGACCAATGGCAAGATATGGCATCTATCATTTGAAACCTTGAAAGCCTTAAAATACTCTGAGATTGATGCTATCTTGGAACTAATTGAGCAGAAAGGGGAGAACAACCAAAGACTGTACACTGAACTAAAAGATGGTCAACTAACTAGATTGCCTGAAGTATGCACCAAACCAAGAACCATCTTTTATCAGTCTGGTACCCGAATTCAAGATGTTAAACAGCTGGTTATCCCCCATGATCTTAACCTTAAAAACCACAGACTCATCATTGCTATTATTGACCAGCTACAAAAGAAAGATGGAAACAGAAGTGCCGAAGAGTTGGAAGCACTTCACATCTTAAGAACATTCATAGCTAATGGTTCAATTCTGGAAATAGCTCAACCTAGGAGGAATAAGGATGATAAGGATGATGACAAGAGTGATGGAAGTAGAAGTCATCACAGGAGTGATAAGGGGGATGAGGATAAGAAGAAGAAGAAAGACAGTAAGGAGAAGAAGAATGATGATGACCAAGGTAAAGTCTCTGAGAGGAAGAGTGGAAGACAGCAAGCCTTAGGCATTGCTAACAGTAACCTCACCACATCACAAGACTCTAAGTCTAGGGTGAATACTGTTAGTAGTGACCTACCAAAATCTATATCTATGGCTTCTGCAACTGTCTTGCCACCTCAAGAAGAGAAGAAGATTCAAGTCAAGAAACCATCTGTAATGGAATACTACAATGGTCCACAAACAAAGGTCACATGCTACTGCCAGGCAACCATGTTAAAAGGATCAAATTCAAACAAGCTGCAAGGAAACCAAAGCTATCCAAATCAAGGACTCTGACAATCTATCCAGGCTTAAAACTCCAACCACTAGATGAAGATTTTGATGAAGACCAACTGCAATTCTTACACGCTCAAAGAATCTATCATGTTGCCATTGTTGATAACTGCCTTGAAATCAAATATACTGATGGAAGGGAGGAGAAATTCAAACAAGGAGGATGTCAACACCGGGGCAAGCTACATGACATAGAAAGAATCATTGCATTGTTGAGCTCAGAAGATAAAGTGGAAAGAGTATGGAAGCTGGAGCTAATTGATTTTGTGAAGATGAAGAGAGATCATGAGGAGAGAATCAGAAAAGAGTGTCTTGAGAAATGGCTAGCAAGGGAGAAAGAAATCGAGAGACTGGAGATTGAAGCAGAAAAGCTAAGGGTAAAGGGATTGTGTAGAGTTCAGTTTAACCCCTATGTGGTGAAGTATAGGAGGAGAAATGGGGATCAGATCCACATCAGAATGAATCTACTCAACCACTATCCTGCAAACATTCTGAAACCAGTACTTGAAGATTTCAAAGACTCAATTTTGCTTGAAGAATTGGATGCTATGGCAGAAATAATAAAAGCTATGGATGAGAATACAAGGAAGGAGAAAGAAAGAAGACAGAAAGCATATGATGATTTGCAAGCCAAAGCTATGGAAAGGGAAACAAATGACAATGGCTAGTACTTCATCATAGGCTGTAAGATTACTCACCCTGTAGTCCTATCCACATTGCTAATCAAAATTCATACATGTACTCTCAAGTTTTATCTTTATGTATGTTAGGCTTGTTATCAGACATGAAATTGTGACTAAGGGTCTTACTCACAATTTGGGGGAGATTGTTAGTCACAGAGGCATGCCTGAATACATCTAATAACAAGCCTAAGTATGTGTAATGCTATGAATTACCTACATGACCTCTTAACTGAGGGAACCTCTAGTTGTAGAGTTTCTATTTGTTCTGTACTTGTAATAGGCATCAAATTCTAGTTATTTTACTGTACTTATAAAGTCAAGAATAATGCTTGAAAGAAGTTCCAAGGTTCATGCCTCAAGCAAGGAGATAAAGACTGCCAAATAATCACAGTTGGGATTTGAAGAAATGAAGAATTTGCCTAAGTACCAATTCGAGAAGTACATTTGTCTATTCGAGAAGTCTAGCATTCGAGAAGTCAGAGATTCGATATCTTAGAAGACACTATTCGATATCTCTGAATACACTGTTCGATATCTCAGAGATTCAATATGTCTATTACTCTATTCGAGAACTCATGGAGTCAACAGGTCAAAGCATCATTCGAGTTCTCTAAGAGTCAATAAGTCAATGCTCTATTCGATATCTCAAGGACTAAAGAAGTTATTCGACATCTCAGGGATTCGATATGTCAAAATGCTCTATTCGATATCTCAAGGAGTCCCAGAGAAAAGAGCTATTCGAGAAGTGATTCGATATGTCAATATAACACTATTCATAAACTCAGAGTTATCGATTAAGTCAATTCGAGTTCTCGAATCAATCACTTAGCCACTTCTCGAATACGTTCTTGGAGACAAAATACTGAAGAATTGTACAAGTCAGAAACCTGCAACAAGCCAAGACGCTTTATTTGACTATGTACTATAAAGCACATTGGAAAGCCTACAAAGAAGCTTGGAGAGATAAGACAAAGGGACAAGGAGCTAAAGAAGTGGATCTGAACAGGCTTTGCAAAGTCAAATCTGTAACCGTTTGGACTCTTACTCAAATAAGATAGACAGACTGGAAAGTAATTTGTTTACCTACCTTATTTTGTAGTAAGGAGGTGTATCCATGTCTATAAGGATACAGCCTCACTTCCTTAGCAGATAAGTTTTTCAAGATACATCACAAGAAATATCTCTCTAAGAAAAACGAAGCTGAGAATACTATCATTTGTATTCACAGATTGTATCAAAATCTTTATCTAATAAAATATTAGATTAAAGTGATATTGTGTTGTCTTTGTCTTTGTTATCTGTACTTACATATCTCACACACTCAACACATATCTTGTTGCAAAGATTCAAGAACAAAGAAAAGTTCAAGAATCCATTCACCCCCCTCTGTATTCTTTTACTGTATTCAATACTCAACATAATTTGAATTTAATTTATTTATATCAACATTTCACTGTTTTATTAATAACCTCTTTGCTATTTAATGTCAAGTTCATGTTCATGCCCGCAATTCCATTGATGACTTGATGTACAAATTTTATACTCCCTCTCTTCCTTTTTATTAACTGTTTTAGATTTTTTTAAAATTCTTTTTTATTTGCCATTTTGTATTTTCAAAATATATTTAATGATTATTATTCATTGATTAATATTTATACATGTATTTTCATTTTGTTTCTTGAACATTGAATCATAAAGCTATTTAAATAATTTTGTAACATGATTAATAACATAAAAGTATATTAATTACACTTGCTTGATTTCTTAAAAAAATTCTAAAACAACTAATAAAAAGAAACGGAAAAAGTAATAATGTTTAGGCTGATGGCATGCAACAAAAAGAAAAAGGTTGATGTACAAAAAAAATAAAATAAAAAAATGAAGAATATAAAGATTGTAGAACACATTTAATATAGGAAAAATGAATTTTTTTGTCACTGAACTATTGATATTTTTAGAAATTTACCACTCAACTATGTTTTTTTATTTTTTACTCAACGTTAGGTCCGGTTTTCTTTTAATCACTAAACTTAGGTTCAGATTTTGTTTTACTCACTAAACTTAGGTTCAGATTTGATTATTAGCATTATGTTAATTTTTTTACTCACTAACCTTTGGTTCGGAGTGAACAAGTCAATTGATGATTTAATACTTAAAAATGATGCATTACAGAGGACAATTTGTTAAACTTTAATACTTGAAAATGATGTATTAAACTTTATCTTGAAAATAAATCGATTAAATTTAATAAGATAAAGTCTGCATTAAACTCTGATCTTGAAAATAAATCGATAAAATTTAATAAGATAAAGTCTAAGTGTATTAAGTGGTAAGTTTTCCTCTCTAATGCATCATTTTCAAGTATTAAAGTTACAATCGACTTGTTCACTCTAACATCCCTCTCAAATTTAATTTTATCTTCTAATATCTTATTAAACTTTATATTATTATGATTTTCAAGATATAATAAAATATCGATAAATGAATATTCGTTAAACGAATAACCTTGTCAAATGAATATTTTTTTCCGGTTCCAAAATAACAGATACAGTGTATTTTTGACCTCGATTAATGAATAAAAAATTTCGGTCCCAAACATATTCATTTATCGAGGTTTAACTGTAAAGATAAATCATTAGAAATGATAACTTTATCTTATTAAAATTTATCGATTTATTTTCAAGATAAAATTTAATGTAGACTTTATCTTATTAAAATTTGTCAATTTATTTTTAAGATAAAGTTTAATGCATACTTTATCTTATTAAATTTAATCGATTTAGAGCATCTCCAATGGGATAGACCTCTTAGGTAAAATTTGAAATTAATTACCATAAATAAGAATTATAAAGAATGTGTAAAAAAATTTTGCATTCCAATGGGACAAAACACTTGTCTATAATTATAGATAATCTCTTGATGTGGCTATATTTGTCGAACCTCTAGAGACCTGTAGTGAATTGCCACATCACTTATTTCTATATTAAAATTATATATTCCATTAATAACAACTTGAAATATTAATAACATACCATTTTTAAAATATAGCCAATCATTATAGCCAATACCCTCGGAACACAATGTCTTACATGTTCGACAAATTTTACATAATCAATATTTTATGTAATTTAGCCAATCATTTTTAGCTAACGCCATTGGAAATGCTCATAGTTTTAAGATAAAGTTTAATGCATCATTTTTAAGTATTAAAATTTAACAAATTGTCCTCTATAATGCATCATTTTTAAGTACTAAAACTTCAATTGACTTTTCACTCTGAATCTAAGGTCAGTGAGTAAAACAAAATCCGAACCTAAATTTAGTGACTAAAAGAAAATCGAACTTAACGTCAGTGAATAAAAAAAAAATTCATAATTGAGTAATAGATTTTTAAAAAAGTCAATAGTTCAGCGACAAAATAATTCATTTTCCCTTTAATATACGGAAATAATTTTACCTCTAGTCCCTACAACTTTCTACACTTCACATTGTTAGTCTTTCCCACTTCCTCAAAGCCAAACTCAAAATCTATTACATCTTCACTCCCTATCTAAATTCCTGTTTGAGGAATCTTTACAACTTTATTACACAACTGGGTTTTGTATGTATTCATAAGATTGAAGGTTTTGAAGTTGAAAAGGCAATGGATCTATTGCTGCTTCTACTTCTTTCTTTACTTGTTTCTTCTGCTTATGCTGCTGCTGACCAAGGTATGCTCTTTCCTTTCACTCTCCCCATCTTAACTTCAATCTCTCTCTCTCTCTCTCTCTCTCTCTCTCTCTCTCTCTCTCACTTAGCTTCCTGTTTTGTAATGCCTTGTTAATCTTGGTAGTGTTCCTCTCTCTCTCTCTCTCAGACACACATTATGTAATTGTTTGTGCTAACTGTGGTAAGCTTTATCGCTAATTTCCACAAGATTACTTCTTATTCTCATTTATGGGTAGTAATTCTTGACAAGGGTATGTGCCAAATTAAAATAAGTGTATATATTAGCATTCAGTGTTCTGTACCATTTTGCAAGTACCTATAAGTTTTTGTTAACTGGGAGTTGAAAGGTAGATATAGAGACCTTGTACTCTTGATTAAGCAGAGCTGCATATATTCTGTTCACATTGTGCTAATTAGATTTGTTTTGTAATTTCATGAACCTTTGTGGAAAAAGATGGAAGCCTTTTCTTTTAGGATGGCATGTCCAAGAATTTGATAGCTTCAAACTTTTTGGAATATCTATAAAATTGACTTTAATAATTTTTTTTTGAACTGCATAGTTTTAACAAGTAAGAAAGCTAAATTTAGTATGTAATATTCAGGAAGTATGCAAGGAAAATTACAGGACAGTGAAACCTACATTACTCCAATGCATTGTCCAAAATTACACTATGAAATTATAATAGTAAATTAATATTAAATTACTACCATTTTTGTTAAGTTATATGTTAATGTAGATTCTCATCATGCCTAGATTGGACATTCTTGGTCTTCTATGGTACATACAATAATAGGGCAAAAAAATAGTTTTGCAAACATCTTTTGTTGTGTTCAGCATAGACGTTTCGAATTATAAGTAAGCGCTTTTGGCCACTAAAAGTAAGAGAGTGTGTTGTAAATGACAGTCTATCTCAATGGTAGGACTAATTGTTGTTGATCTCTATGTACATTTATTTAATACAAGAGCATGAAGTAGATGTCAAATATAAGGGCATGAAGTAGACTAGATTGAGGTGATGATGGCCTATTGGACCCCACAGATTACAACAAACACAAAAGCCTTCAAAATGTAACTAAGTTTCTTGTCATTTTCATATTTTCCATATATGTACCTGTTCCTTTAAAGGAGTAGTGTGCCCTATAGAGTGTACTGCCACTGTACTGTTAATGTTACTCACATGCAGCTTGGCAGTTTCTCTGGATGAAATGAAATTGTTCATTTGACCATATACCATAGGGACATGAGTTCAAGTACTATCATTTAAGTCCATGTCAATGTTGTATTTGGGTCTCACTCATTTTTAATTAACTCCAAGTCTCTGACGTACATTAACATCTAAATAAAATAAATTCTGGCAGGTTTTGTTTCTTTTTAGTTGTTCATCATGTAATATTTGTTTTCTTTTCTTTTCCAGTTAAGAATTGATGTGCTTGCAAGATAAGATGGTCCATTTGTATGTGCTCTAGTGCCATTATGTGTATTGAAATATATTATTTTTGAATACATAAGTGGAAGATTGAAATCCTGTCTAGATTACTTCCACATAATTTATAGACTCCTTCCCCTGGTTTTAACCATCATGGATTTTTCTCATCTTTTGATTTAACATCAGTTTGTGAACTTTACTATATGCGTGCTCTATGTCATCTGATTAAGAAGCAGTAATGGTTCTGAAGACCTAAAGTCATATTAGGAGACCTTAAAAAATGATATGAGATGTGTACCAGTGATGTGTTTCTATACGTGGTAACTTAGAGCACTACTTTTGCATATTTCACGCAGATGTGTGACTAGTATAGCGAGTAAGGCATTAGTCCGAAATTTCACATTTGTATTCAAGTTCTTTCTGGATCAATCTGTAAAGTATGCTCTTAGCTGAATCAAATTATTTAGTGATTTATATGCATATTTATCGTGCCTCTGCCTTTCAGCATTGTATATGGCAACTACAGTAATAATTGATTGTTGATGCGAAGTGTTTCAGTTTTGCTTAATACGTCTCTTTTCTCCCCTCGCAGATGGTTTCATTGGAGTGAATGTAGGTACAGCCCTTTCCGACATGCCAAGCCCAACACAAGTTGTAGCTCTTCTTAAGGCTCAACAAATCCGACATGTCAGGCTCTATGATGCTGACAGGGCCATGCTAGTTGCGCTTGCTAACACTGGAATACGCGTAGCTGTTTCTGTTCCCAATGATCAACTACTTGGCATCGGTCAATCAAATATCACTGCAGCCAACTGGGTTTCACGAAATATTCTGGCACATGTCCCTGCGACTAATATCACATCGATATCTGTTGGATCTGAAGTACTTACCACCCTCCCAAATGCAGCTCCTATCCTAGTCTCTGCATTGAACTTCATACACTCTGCCCTGGTTGCTTCTAATCTGGATTCCAGAATTAAAGTCTCAACAGCACACTCTTCTTCCATTATCCTGGACTCCTTCCCACCTTCACAAGCATTCTTTAATCGATCCTGGGACCCGGTAATGGTTCCACTTCTTAAGTTTCTGCAGTCCACAGATTCATATCTTATGCTTAATGTGTACCCTTACTACGATTACATGAAATCCAACGGTGCTATCCCACTTGATTATGCTCTCTTTCGGCCCCTTCCACCAAATAAAGAAGCAGTGGATTCAAACACCCTCTTGCACTATACTAATGTTTTTGATGCACTTATCGATGCAGCCTATTTTGCAATGTCTTATCTAAATTTCACTAATATCCCCATTATAGTTACGGAATCTGGTTGGCCATCCAAGGGTGATTCCTCAGAGCCAGAGGCCATAATAGATAATGCCAACACATATAACAGTAATCTTATAAAGCATGTACTTAATAATACAGGAACACCTAAACACCCAGGGATTGCAATTAGCACTTACATATATGAGCTTTACAACGAAGATGCTAGTCCTGGATCAGAGTCAGAGAAGAACTGGGGCCTTTTTGATGCCAATGGGGTGCCAACGTATATACTACATTTGACAGGCTCTGGGACAGTGTTGGCCAACGACACTACCAATCAAACTTATTGTGTAGCAAGGGATAATGCTGATAAAAAGATGCTGCAAGCAGCCTTGGATTGGGCTTGTGGACCTGGGAAAGTGGATTGCTCTCCCTTGTTGCAAGGAAAACCATGTTATGAACCAGATACTGTAGCTGCTCATGCAACCTATGCTTTTGATGCATATTACCATCGGATGGCTCTGGGTGAAGGAACCTGCGACTTTAATGGGGTCGCCACTGTTACTACCACAGACCCAAGTAAGAAAACATTTTTTTTCCGATTTATTGTGTATGTGCTTTTTGATCTTTGGCTGGAGTTGCTGTGTTATGGATTAAAATCTTTTCAGTTGAATTAATCTGTATGTCTGTTTTAAATTTTTATTTAGAAGAGTGTATTCGGTAGAAATCTGTTCCAGTGTAACTGCCAGAAATTAAAACAAATCTAGATCATAATAACCTGTAAAAGTACGTACTATTATTATTTCTTGTTGCTGGGATACTCAAATAATTGGTTTTATGGTATGATGGCTGCTTATTGAATGCTAGTTGCAATGGAACAGTGAACCCAATTGCATGAATAGATTTCCTTAAGTTTCTCACTCTGATTCTTTGTCTTTAGATACAAAAAAGAAAAGACATGTCAGAATATAAAATATATTAGATAGTGTTTGTCGATTTATCATTCTCTTACTTGAAACCTTGTTTCATTTGTGACGCTAATTAGAATGCTGATCTGTTGTTTTGAATTTGCAGGTCATGGTACTTGTATATTTCCAGGAAGGTAATTCCTACCTTTGCCCAATTTCCATACTAACTACTTAGTTTACTTGTTTTTTCTTGATCATACGATGACATCTTATATTTTGGGGTATTATGTTGTTTTGATTGGTTTTATTGGACTTTTATCTGATTTAATTATTTAAATAATCATGTAGCCGTGGAAGAAATGACACCTTCATCAATGGCACATCACTCGCTCCATCTTCAAACTCGACCCCATCCGGCAGCTCAGCACAAAATCTCCATCATGCCGATACTTCACTTAGCTCCTTAGTTATAGCTGTTCTACTTTGTACGTTTTTGGTGTTTTTTTAAGTTAACGTGACAATTCATGTTTGCGCAATTTGTACCATGTGAAACAGTAGTTTAGCATAACTTCTAGTGGTACCCAATTTTGTGCCTTAATAGAGGAAGGAGGGTACATAGTGAGGTGGTTTGAACATATAGCGGGCCAGCAGCTTCACCTAGAAGTGATCCTTTGATTTGTACAACCAAAAATCCAAAACATGATTTCAGATGATTGGTGTAACAATCTTGTTGCACATAAAAATTGATTTTCCTGGTCTAAGTATTCTTTGAAAAAGATTTTCGTAGTGTTGATTTGTATCATAATTCATAGTTGGTAGTTTTCCATAACTGTTGGCAACTCTCTTTCGAATCTTGTATCACAGTTTTGCTTCCATGATTTCACAGTTTTGCATCCTCAGGTAGCATCATAAAGACTGAAAGAGTAGATTTCTCTCTGTTTCTTGGCAAGACTAAATTTCTCTCTGTTTCTCGGCATTTCCTGCAAGTATTATTAGGCCATCTTTAACAATAACTTCATTTTAAAACAACTTTTTCTTCGAATTTTTACATTTTTCACTTCATATTACTATTTCTTTTCCAATCATTACTCTAAAATATATTTCAAATTCTACTTCAAACATAAATTTTATATATGTACAACAGACTCAGCTACACATGCGCAAGTACATCAGGTACAATGGTACATGGTTAAACAATTGTTTTCCTTTTTCTTCGAAATCAGCATGTGCTTTGAATAATGTTACTAACTTTTACATGTACAGTGCATCTTCAAATTTGGAGCAGCACAATATTTTGTTTTATATATAAAAATAAAGTAATGCACGACTGGAAGTGTATTACTTTATTTATAAAGTTTAAAATGAAGTAATATGAAGTTTGAAATTGTTGGAGATACCCTTTGTATGTTGTGAAGCATTTGAATAGAGTTGTTGAATGCAGAGGAAAACGTTTAGACTTCTTTTCCCAAGCATTTGGATTAATTATAGCACAAGGCAAGGCAAGGCATGACAAATTAGAATTGCTGGCTTTCAATCTTAGGCAAATCCCAAGATCATTCAAATGAGTAAACAAGATAAAAATCCAACTTCACATAATCCTTTTGAGATATGCTCTCACTGCCTATTCGAACTTTACATTTTTTCAGATAGGATGAGTGCCAAGTTTATTTTTAAATAAAATTAACAAAAGTAATCAGTTTTAAGTTTTTGATCAGTTTTAACCGATAGAATATGCAATCAACACGGAGTAATATACAATATGCAATCTATAATGAAGTATTCCTCAATATTTTATATGGCATGCGCATTTCATACAGAAATATATTATCAGTGGACATTTCATACTTGTGTAACCTATACAAAACAAAAATGGAATATGTCACTTGTACTTGCGTATAATGCATATTTTACATTTAAACTTATTCAAGTGGGACATGAATTTTTGACAAAAATTAGTGTTTTGGGCCTTTTGGCATGAGTGAGATCATGATTTACTACTCTATAGTAGAGCTTCAAAGGTAATCGCACAGTTGATGACGCACAGCAAATCCCTTTTCCCCTTTTGTTTTTTTCATCCTCCTATTTAATTAAAACACAATTCTCTCTAGTTTGGTTTTCAACTCTTACACCCAATCTCAATTCCCACTCTTCCACACTTGAGCTAGGGAGTTTTTTCTCCCTCCTTTTCCCCTTGTGGTGCTTTTTCCCCGTGGTGGTGCTTTTTCCCTTTAATTGGGTGGTGGTTTTTTTCTTCAAAAAACTCCTCTGATAGCTCGCTTTTATCTCAAAATTGTAGTTATTTTATCATTTAGTTCATGTATTCCTGGTGTTTCGGACATTCTGACTGCAAATGGCTTCAGAAATCTCAGAACAATTGGAAAAAATCTCTGTAAATGAAGTGGAGGAGGAAGTTCTGGAGTTGGGCGATGGAGGCTCAACTGTTGGTGATGGATTTGACAAGAATTGCTGCCTTATCGGAAAAGTGCTTACAGACAAACCCTACAGTGTTCAAGGGTTTAAAAAGGCTATGGTAGGAGCATGGAAGCCGAGGAGAAGAATTGATTTTCAGGATTTAGAAAACAATCTATATCTCATCCACTTTGAACATGTAACGGACATGAAACGTATAATGGAGGATGGACCTTGGTCCTTTGACAGAGATTTGGTTGTTCTAAAACCTATGGTGGGGGATGAACAACCATCAAACATTGTTCTAAATAAAGTCCCATTCTGGGTAAGGCTGGTAAATCTGCCTCTAAATCGTAGAAACGAAACTGCTGTGCGCGCAATAACTAGCAGGCTAGGCGAGGTAATTGAGATCGATGTGGAAAGATTGAAGGGTGGGAGTAGACATATTCGTGCAAGAGTTATGATTGATGTCACAAAACCTATCTGTCGCTTTGTTCATGTTCGTGTTAGCAACAAAGAGAATATAAAGATAGATTTCCGGTTAGAGAAGCTCCCAAATTTCTGCTATTGGTGTGGTTTACTAGGGCACACAGTAAGGGAATGCTTGGTAAAACCTGAATCTGTTGACAACAAGAAGCAAGAAGTTTGGCCATTTATGAACAGCTTGAGAGCTTCTCCATTGAAGTATGGCTTCTCTAGAAATGGATTCTTCCCGTCTAATGAGTCTGGCAATAATAAAAGAGACATCAGGGGACAATCAAGCAATGGACATCTAGTTAATAGAAAGTTGCTCGTTGAGAAAGATGGAATGAGCAGCAAAAGGGAAGACATTACACCGGATACCTCACCGAAGGCGGTGCTGATGGTAGAAGCTAGGTCAAAGGAACCAGACAGGGGCACAAATGGCAATTCATTGCAGTATGATAGAAAGAAGTTTCAAATGCCCGAAGAGGGAAAGGTGGGGTCAATGGAGTGGGTCAAGACGATAAATCCGGAGGCAAGTGATAATGAAAGTAACTTTAAGATTGTGGAAGACAATATAGATCATATCACGGCAACTAATGCTATAATTGCTGAGGACCATGGCTTTACTTTTCTAAAGAAAGCACCAACTCCAGAAGAAAATCAAGTTAAGGTGCTAATGGGCCATCAGGGTCAGAATATTGGGCTTCAAAATGCAAATACAAAGTATCAAATGCCAACAATTTCAGAAATGGGCCACGGCAATACCAACCCAACTCTAGTGGTGTTTCAAAACTCAGAGAAAGACACACTGGACTTGGATGGAACAAAATGTAACGAAAGGAACAATGTAAAAAGGAATAGCAAAGAAAGGGCGGCAAAATATGTGTCTCAGGAGGAACAGAATGGAAAAAACGAGGAAGCAATGGAGGAAACCAAACGTGGTGTCAACATGGAAATTCCAAGTAAAGATAAGATATCTCCAAACATGGAAATTCCAAGTAAAGATAAATATCTCCAAACCAGGGTTCGTGGCGAAGGATGGTAAAAGAAGAAGCCAACAAATTCAATGGTAAGCATCTAGCGCAAGGATTACCAAGCAAATTGGGGAAGCGATCAACTTCTATGGAAGTAGATGAAGGTGGCGAAGTTACGGAAGGAAATAAGCGAAGTAAGACTTCTATTTCTAAATCTTTGGCGGAGACTGCGAGGCAGTCCCGCCAGCATCAATGATCATCCTCAGCTGGAACGTCCAAGGACTGGGCAACCCTTGGACAGTTCGAAAACTGATCTCGTTAGTTCGAGAGAATTGCCCCTCTATCATGTTTTTGATGGAGACACGGATGGATAGTGTGGAACTAAATGGTATCAAGAATAGGTTGCCTTATTACAATTTTCTGGTTGTAAATTCTATTAGACGAGCTGGGGGTTTGGTTTTGTGCTGGCATCAAGATATTGAGCTTGTAGTTCGAAGTTTCTCGCAGAACTGTATTGATTTCGTAATTCAGGAAAATGGGTCGGACAAGTGGCGGGGTACAGGTGTGTATGGGTGGCCGGAGTCAAGTGACAAGCATCGTACATGGAGTCTTCTCAGGCATCTTAAATCGATTTCCTCACTGCCATGGGTTTGCTTTGGAGATTTTAATGAAATATTGTATGACTTTGAAAAGGTAGGAGTGAGGCCAGGGAACCAAAGAGAGATGACAGCTTTCAGAGAGGCGTGCGATTTTTGCAACCTGAATGATAGTAGTGCAGGGGGAATTAAACTGACGTGGAGTAATGGCAGAGAAGGAGATCGAAATGTTAAAAAGCGACTGGACAGATTTTTAATGAATGATGCTTGGCAGGAGCTTTTCCCTCTAGCTTTCTAAAATAATCTTCCCAGGGTGGCTTCAGATCACTCTGCCATTGTTTTGCATTGCCTGGTTTGACCTGAGAGAGACCGCCGCAAGAAACCTTTTAGATTCGAGAGTATGTGGCTACACGAGTCCGACTTTAACTCAATAGTAAAGGATGCTTGGACTGACGGAATAATGATGGGGCTAGAACAAAACCCGACTGGTATGATGAAAGAAATAACAAACAGGTTAGCAGAATGGAATTATCACCAGTTCGGAAATATTCAGAAACAAATTCGAGAAAAAACTAAAAGCCTCAAGTCCTTGCAGTGTAATGAAGGGGAGGAAGGGTCAATGGAACAGAAAAACCTAAGGAAGGAGATCCAAGAATTACTTCATCGGGAAGAAATTATGTGGAAGCAAAGGAGTCGGATTTCATGGTTGAAGGAGGGCGACAAGAACACTAACTTCTTTCATACTTGAGCTAGTAATAAAAGGAGACGAAATCAGATTTCTCGACTTAAAGATGATGGTGGAAATTGGGTTAACAATGTGGATGGCCTGCGAAAGCTAATTTCTTCATACTTCTCAGATTTGTTTTGCAGCTCATGCCCTTCCATTGATGACATAGATAACATGGTTAATAACATTGAGGCTCAATTATCAGACAGTGATGTGCAAGCAATGAAGGGTCAAGTCTCTCCTGCAGAAATCCATAGAGCTCTGATGCAAATGGCTCCTTCCAAAGCTCCTGGTCCGGACGGTATGCCTGCACTTTTTTATCAAAAATTTTGGCCTGTTGTTGGTCCCTCTGTTATTCGTGTTGTTCAGGAGTTTTTCAGAACTAGTGCAATGCCAAATGATCTGAATCACACAAACATTACTCTTATTCCGAAGGTAGCACATCCGGAGATGTTGAAAGATCTGAGGCCTATTAGCCTATGCAATGTAATGTACAAGATCATTGCCAAAGTGCTGGCCAATCGCATCAAAACTGTTCTCCCATCTCTCATTCACGAGACTCAATCAGCGTTTGTTCCCGAACGCATGATCACAGACAATGCTATAGTAGCATTCGAAGTGTTTCACTGGCTTAAGCATAAGCGAAAGGGTAATCGAGGATCCTTTGCCCTTAAGCTTGATATGAGCAAGGCCTACGACAGGATTGAATGGCCTTTTGTCGCAGCGGTTCTAAGGCGATTTGGATTTCCGAGTCACTTCACTAGCTTGGTGGTATCTTGTTTGACGTCTGTCTCCTTTTCGTTCAACTTAAACGGGTATCCTGAAGGACTTATTGTCCCATCGAGAGGCCTCCGTCAAGGAGACCCAATGTCTCCATACCTGTTTGTTCTTTGTGCGGAAGCGCTCTCAGCATCAATTAGGAGATCTATTTCAACTCGTCAACTACATGGTATTAAAGTGGCGAGGACTAGTCCCGAGATCAGTCACCTTTTCTTTGCCGATGACAGCATTTTTTTCGCCAGGGCAGTGCACGAGGAAGGGGTTCGAATGAAAGTAATTATTGATGATTATTGTAAAGCCTCAGGTCAGATGGTGAACTAAGAGAAATCATAAGTTTGCTTTAGCTCAAACACCACGCAAGAAGTAAAACAAGGCATGATGGAAATTCTTGGGGTTCGGGAAGGTCTGAAGAATGGCAAATATTTGGGTCTTCCTTCTGCTATTGGCAGATCAAAAAAGCGAATTTTCCAGGAAACATCAGAAAGAGTAAAGAAAAAGTTGAAGGGGTGGAAAGAAAAAACGATGTCAAAGGGTGGAAAAGAAGTTCTAATTAAAGCTTGCGCTCAAGCTATCCCTATGTACATTATGAGTACCTTCTTATTTCCAGAATCTTTAATCGAAGAAATGCATAGGGCTCTCAACTTGTTCTGGTGGGGCAATGGAAATAAGAAAAACCCAATTCGATGGTGTCGGTGGGAAGACCTGTGTACATCAAAATCCCGTGGTGGGATGGGTTTTAGACATTTAGGTGCTTTCAATAAGTCCATCCTAGCTAAACAATATTGGTGCCTCCTCAACCGACCAAACTTATTGGTTGCGCGTATGCTCAAGGCCCGTTATTATCCAAGAACGTCTCTTCTGGAAGCTAAGGTGAGATACTGTTAAGTGGATTTTATATCCACTAATTTTCCTCCATTTTTGGACTTTTATCGTTAGTGCGTTCTCGAGTTTCGTGGATTTTTGGTACGTTTTTATGTAATTTTTTTAGGTTGCATGTATGAGGCATTTTGGTGTTTAAATGAATTTAATTGGTGTCATGATGGTGGTAAATTTAACTGCAGTTGAAAGCAAGAATTTTAGAAGCATTCCAGGAAGCTAGGAGTGGCATTCTCATGTGTTTTGCAGTGGAGAGCAGAGGAGTCGAGGTGCGGAGGCACTAGAGTAAGGCGCTATAGCGCGAGAGGATGGCTGGTATGGTAGGGGCGCACAGGAATTCCAGGGAAGGTGAGGTGCTGCGGCTCTTTGTGAGGCGCCTTAGCGCGAGCAGGATGCGGAGTCTCCAAAGGGGTTGAGGCGCTGTTGCGCATTTTCAAGGGGCTGAGGCGCTATGCAAGGGTCTCAGCGCGCAGTTGTCCAGGGAATGCTGAGAGCCTTAGCGCAGTTTCGATGAGCTAAGGCGCGTTCAACTCCGGTTTTTTTTTTTCGAGTATTCTCTTAATATTATTTTGAACATTTTGCTGTAATTCCGGGTCGATTTCTTTTGGGCCTGTTTGTATTTGGGCTGTCAAGGAGATTTTATTTGTTTTATTTTCAGACTTGTTAAAGAGGGGAGGATAGATTATCAACAGCCAGGGGATCGAATAACAATTCTAGGGTTCTTGAGGTAGCAGCCAAGAATAAAATTTTCAGTTTAATTTCAATTCCCGGATTTTCTCGTCTTCAATTGGGTTTTATTTTCTTACTCTTGTTCTTACTTCTTTATTTATTTTCATCTCATCATTTATTTGCATGTTTAATTTTAGAATCATGTTTTCTTTCAATTCTATGTTAGTTATTAATTCTATTATGAACTAATTTCTTTTCATGGGGTTCCAATAGATTCGATAATATAACTTTCGGGCTTGATTCATAATTGATTAGGGGTGATTAAATTTAGATAATCTAATTTGGTTGAATTAATTTAAAGATGATTAGCTACCTTCTTATTTATTTAACCCTAGATGATTGCGAAAGCGGATTCTAGGGTTTAGATATCGCCAAATTAGCATGGGTTCTTGAATAATTTTATTATTCTTGATTTGTAATATGATTTAAACCATCTCACGTTGCCCCGTGTAATCGTATTGATAACCTAAGCTTAAATCAATTGTATTTCCAGATTGTATAGACATATATAATCTAAATATAAATTGGTGTCTTCTTAAGTTTTATCTATTGTAGAAGTTAAGGGGTTTGATGCGAGTTTACTGAAAGGTAGCTCGTATTATCATCGTGTTATCTGATTAATTATTGAATTTATCACCCGAGTCGATATATTGTGTCAGCCGTTAGTGAAGTTGTCGATGAAATTGGAATCCCATGTCTCTTTTGCTATAGTTAATTCCTTGTTAATTCATTCTTCAATATTTCTTGCTTAATTGTTAATTTAGATAATAAAAACCCCAATTTGATAATTGTTCAAGCAGTAAGAAGTAATCATACTCTGTTGCATAGGAACTAAATTCATAGTACATCTTGTCCCTGCGGAACGAACTTTTATTTACCACTTGCTATTTTGTGACCACGTATACTTGCGTGCTTGCGAAGCTAACAAGTTTTTGGCGCCGCTGCCGGGGACTTCGGTGTAAATTGTGGTTTATGTGCTTGTCAACAGTGGTCGTTACAGATTACTGACTTGAAATTCTTTTACTCATATCTCGGTTTTTCTGCTCTTTGTGTTCAGGTACTTGAACGTGTATGCTAACACGATCTAAAGCTAGAGCGCAAGCTAAAGTTAAGACGGAGTCAGAAAGAATAAGCGAGGTAATTCTACTTCCGGAAGAGATCGAAACACTCTTTGAAATGGGAGATGCTAATCCACCGGTAGCGCCAAAGGCACTCATGGAATATTCTAAACCAAAGATCAATGATATACAGTCTAGTATCATCAGGCCAGCTATCGCAGCGAATACCTTCGAGATCAAGCCTGGTACTATCCAAATGGTGCAGAACACAGTGCAGTTTGGGGGTGGTGCAACTGAGGACCCTAATATGCACATTCGGAATTTCATCGAGATTTGTGACACCTTTAAGTTCAATGGTGTTTCTGATGATGCTGTGAAACTGAGACTCTTTCCCTTCTCTTTGAGGGACAAAGCTAAAGGCTGGTTACATTCTCTACCGGCTGGTTCTATCACTACTTGGGAAGAGCTTGCTCAAAAATTTCTCTCAAAATTCTTTCCTATGGCAAAAACAGCTGCCATAAGGAATGCTATTGCTCAGTTTTCTCAGGCACAGGGTGAGTCATTATGTGAAGCTTGGGAGCGTTATAAGGAGATGCTCAGAAAGTGTCCCCATCACGGGATGCCGGATTGGATGATTATTAATAGCTTCTATAATGGATTGGGAGGTCAATCTAGGCCTATGGTAGATGCAGCTTCTGGTGGAGCCTTGTGGGCTAAAAGCTACACGGAAGCATATGATCTGATTGAGATGATGGCTGCGAATGAGTACCAGAATCCTTCGCAGAGACTACAACAAAACAAAGTAGCCGGAGTACTTCAAGTTGATACTGCTACTGCTCTGTCAGCTCAATTAGAAGCTCTAAACATGAAGGTGGATTCTTTGGCTAATCTTGGGATGCAACAGGTTGCTAGCATCTGTGAGTTATGTGCAGGAGGGCATGACACTCGTCAATGTGCCATATCTAATGAGTCAGCTCAGTTCGTTAGCAACTTTCAAAAGCCACAACATCCAGTTCCGAACACATATCATCCAAATAACAGGAATCACCCTAACTTTAGCTGGGGTAACAGTCAGAACAACATGCAGCAACCATCTTATCCCCCTCCTAATCAGCAGTTTGGGGGTAGACAGTTCAATAATTCAGGGATGCAGCAGCAGTATGCACCGAGGCAGCCTTATCAGCCTCCAGGTTTTCAGCAGCAGTCAAGTGAAAAATCTGAGTTAGAAGAATTGAGATTGATGGTCAAGAGTCAAGCGGTATCACTTCAGAGTCAAGCCTCTTCTCTTAAGACTTTGGAAAATCAGATTGGACAGCTGGCTACTGCCCTTCTAAACAGGCAACAAGGAAGTTTACCTAGCAACACGGAACCAAATCCAGGAAAGAGAGAGGGCAAGGAGCAGGTTCAGGCTATCACTTTGCGTTCAGGAAAAGTTACAGGGGGTTCAGATATTGAGCAGACTTCAAAGCAGGCAGAGCTAGAGGATGTAGAGGATAAGGAAAAGCAACCAACTAAGGAGTCGGTCCCTTCAGAGGCTATTCCTCCAGTTTATCCACCTCCACCATTTCCTCAAAGGATGCAAAAACAGAAACTGGATCAGCAATTTGGCAAATTTCTGGAGGTATTTAAAAAGTTACATATCAATATTCCGTTTGCTGAAGCCTTGGAACAAATGCCTAGCTACGCTAAGTTTATGAAGGGGATTCTTTCAAAGAAGATAAAGCTGGCTGATTTTGAGACGGTAGCATTGACGGAGGAATGTATGTAGCGCAATCTTGCAACAAAAATTACCTCCAAAACTTAAAGATCCAGGGAGCTTCACTATTCCCTGCACTATTGGAAATGTGTCGTTCAACAAATGCTTGTGTGATCTTGGTGCAAGCATTAATCTGATGCCTCTCTCAGTTTTCATGACACTTGGACTTCCCGACCCAAAACCAACCAATATTTCTTTGCAACTAGCTGACAGGTCGGTTACATATCCTCGTGGCATAGTGGAAGATGTCTTAGTCAAAGTGGACAAACTCATTTTTCCCGCTGACTTTGTTATCCTGGATTTTGAGGAAGACAAAAACATCCCTATCATCTTGGGACGGCCATTCTTGGCCACTGGAAAAACGTTGATTGATGTTCAGAAAGGGGAGCTGACTATGAGAGTACATGATCAAAACATCACATTCAATGTGTTTAAAGCCATGCAACTTCCAAATGAAGAGGAAGAATGTTTCAGACTTGATATGATTAATTCATTGCAACATGAGGAAGGAAAGCAGTTGTCAAATGCAGACGCCTTGGTAAGTACATTACAAGGAGATTCTGATTCTGAAGATGAGGAAATGACAGAGTGTGTTCATTGGCTTAATGCTAACCCCTACCAAAGGAAATTCATTGCTCCATCGGAATCACTTGGCTTAGCTGAGCTTCAAAAATCGCAAATCCGGCTTAAGCCATCTATTGAAGAAGCGCCTGAACTTGAACTAAAGCCACTACCGGATCATCTAAGGTATGCATTTCTTGGTGAAGCTTCTACTTTACCTGTTATTATTGCATCTAACCTGTCAGGTAGTGATGAAGAAAAACTCTTGCGGATTCTGAAAGAGTTCAAGTCAGCCATAGGGTGGACCATAGCAGACATCAAGGGCATCAGCCCCTCTTACTGCATGCATAAAATTCCAATGGAGGAAGGAAGCAAACCTTCGGTGGAACATCAGAGGAGGCTAAACCCCATTATGAAAGAAGTTGTCAAGAAGGAGATTCTTAAATGGCTAGATGCGGGCATCATTTATCCCATCTCGGATAGTTCTTGGGTGAGCCCGGTTCAGTGTGTACCGAAGAAAGGGGGTATGACAGTGGTAGCAAATGAGAAGAACGAGCTTATTCCAACTCGGACAGTCACAGGTTGGAGAGTGTGTATGGATTACAGAAAGTTGAACAAGGCTACTAGGAAGGATCACTTCCCTCTACCATTCATTGATCAGATGCTGGACAGACTAGCTGGTCACGAGTACTATTGCTTGCTAGATGGGTATTCAGGCTACAATCAGATTGCCATAGCTCCTGAAGATCAAGAGAAGACTACCTTCACATGTCCATTTGGGACTTTTGCGTTCCGACGTGTTTCCTTCGGACTTTGTGGTGCTCCAGCTACGTTCCAGAGATGCATGATGGCCATCTTTTCGGATATGATTGGCATTAATGTGGAGGTGTTCATGGATGACTTCTCTGTCTTTGGGTCGTCTTATGACGAGTGTTTACACAATCTGAGTATGGTATTGAAGCGATGTGTGGAAACGAATCTAGTGCTCAACTGGGAGAAGTGCCACTTCATGGTACAAGAAGGCATTATTCTAGGTCACAAGGTGTCTAGAAAGGGCTTAGAAGTGGACAAGGCTAAGCTGGAAACAATTGAGAAACTCCCTCCGCCTATCTCAGTCAAAGGAGTTCGCAGCTTTCTGGGACACGCCGGTTTCTATAGGCGTTTCATCAAGGACTTCTCTAAAATCACAAAGCCACTCTGCAGCTTATTAGAGAAGGACACTCCTTTCAAATTCACCGAGGAATGTTTGGAGGCATTCGAGCACTTGAAAAAGAAGCTGACCACTACTCCAGTTATCACAGCCCCTAACTGGAATGAGCCGTTCGAGATGATGTGTGACGCTAGCGATTTCGCCGTGGGCGTGGTGTTAGGGCAAAGGAAGAGTAATGTTTTTCATGTGGTCTACTATGCTAGTAAGACCCTCAATGATGCCCAACTGAATTACACCACCACTGAAAAAGAGCTTCTTGCAGTTGTTTATGGATTCGAGAAGTTCAGATCTTACTTACTGGGTGCAAAGGTCACGGTCTACACAGATCATGCAGCTATCAGATTCCTACTAGCTAAAAAGGATGCTAAACCCCGACTGATTCGTTGGGTACTTCTACTTCAGGAGTTCGAGCTTGAAATCAAGGACAGGAAGGGAACGGAAAATCAGGTAGCTGATCATCTCTCAAGGTTGGAGCAGGGTGAAGGAGGTAGTAAGGATGAGACTCTCATAAATGAGCACTTTCCGGATGAGCAGCTGTTTCAGGTGCAAGGGGAAGTACCGTGGTTTGCTGATTTTGTTAACTATCTGGTGAGCAACATCATCCCAGCTGAGTTTTCTTATGCTCAGAAAAAGAAATTCCTCCATGACGTCAAGTGGTACCGTTGGGATGAGCCTTATCTTTTCAAGCAAGGGCCGGATCAACTTCTCAGACGGTGTATTCCTTATAGTGAAACGGAGGGGATTCTACGAGATTGCCATGACACCATCTACGGTGGTCATTATGGTGGTGATAAAACTGCTGCTCGTGTGCTTCAGGCAGGATTCTTCTGGCCTACTCTATTTAAGGATGCACATCAGTTCGTGCTGCGATGTGATCGGTGCCAAAGAGTTGGCAATATTTCGAGAAGGAATGAGATGCCGTTGAATAACATGCTTGAGGTGGAGATCTTTGACGTGTGGGGTATTGACTTCATGGGACCTTTTGTATCGTCGTTCAATAATCAGTACATTCTGTTGGCAGTGGATTATGTATCCAAATGGGTTGAGGTGAAGGCCCTACCAACGAACGATGCTAAGGTCGTGCTTAACTTTCTTCAGAAACAGATCTTCACTCGTTTTGGGACCCCTCGTGCTATAATCAGTGATGAAGGCACTCACTTTTGCAACCGCCAGTTCACGGCTTTACTTGCCAAATACCGAGTATCTCACCGCGTTGCAACAGCCTATCATCCTCAGACTAATGGTCAAGCCGAAGTCTCGAATCGGGAAATCAAGCGAATTTTAGAGAAGGTAGTGAATCCTTCGAGGAAGGATTGGTCCACGAAATTGGACGAAGCTGTGTGGGCTTACAGGACTGCCTATAAAACTCCTTTGGGAATGTCTCCGTTTCAGCTGGTCTATGGAAAAGCTTGTCACCTGCCCGCAGAACTTGAACATAAGGCGTATTGGGCATTGAAAAAGTTGAATCTGGATATGTCAGCTGCTGGTGAAAAGAGGATGCTACAACTGAATGAACTTGATGAGTTCCGTCTCCAAGCTTATGAAAACTCAAAGTTGTACAAGGAAAAAGTAAAGAGGTGGCACGACAGGAAATTGGTGCCCAAAACCTTTGAACCAGGCCAATTGGTGCTTCTTTTTAATTCCCGGCTCAAGCTATTTCCGGGAAAGCTCAAATCAAGGTGGTCAGGGCCTTTCACCATTAAAACGGTATACCCGCATGGTGCAGTAGAGATTTTCGAGAAGTCACCTGACCAAGCTTTTAAGGTCAATGGTCAGAGATTGAAACATTATTTTGGTGGAATGGTGGATCGCGAGAAAAGAACGGTGGTTCTTGGTTCTACTTAAATCGAAGCTTCAAGTCAAGCTAGTGACGTTAAAGAAGCGCTTCGTGGGAGGCAACCCATGTAATTGGTATGAGTAAGTTGGTTTTCTAGTGTGTTGGTTTTCTTCAAAAAAAAAAAAAAAAAAAAAAAAAAAAAAAAAAAAAAAAAAAAGAGCAAAAACAGAATTCTGCGCCCAGGGACATTACAGCGCCTCAGCGCGTGTGTCCTGTGCTACAGCCCTCTCCCCACACTGCCTTTGTTCCTCTCGACCGTTCTAAAAAAAAAAAAAAAAAAAAAAAAAAACCCAAACTCAAATATTATCTCCACTTCATCTTATATTCTCTCCCCAAGTTTATGTCACTCCCTTCTCACCTCCTAAAAACCCTAAATCCATTCCCTTATCAAATTCTAATTAACACCCATCTCATCTCATACCCTAAGTTAGAATCTCTTTCCACCCATCTATACTTACACCTATACATACATATTCCAAACCCCCATTCAAATTCTCTTCAACATAAATTCCAATTTGAAGGCTCAAGGTTCAAATTTGGTGGAGTCTACTTGCAAGTTCACCTCTCGAATCGTATTGGGTATTTTCTCTTCTCTCTTCTTTAATTACGATTTGTGTTCTTGCAAATTTGTGGAAATTTTTATGGTGGTGGATTTTGGGGGAAGTTGCTTTGTTCATTAATTTAGTGAATATTGGTGATATTGAATTGTTGGGTATTGTTGGATTTGCGATATTGTGTGTGGAGAAGTATTTTGGGTATTGTTAGTATCTTGTTGAAATTGTGGGATTGTTGAATTATTTGTGCTAAAAAAAGAGTTGATGGCTCCAAAAAGGGTAAGGGTTGTGAGTAGTAGTAGTTCGGAGGAGGAGGTTCCGGTGGATTATGATGCTCACAAATTTGTGTCTAAGAAGGCTCGAGACGAATTTGAGGATTTGTTGACAAAAGGTGTCGTTAAGGAAAGAGCTTTCATTCCTTCGACCGAGGATGGCGAATTAGGGGTTATGGTTAAGGAGCATGGTTGGTCGGCGTTTTGTGCGCCACCCGTGGCGGTCCCATTGAGCATAGTAAGGGAGTTCTATGCCAATGCCAAGCAAGATAAAAATGGAACCACTTGGGTGAGGGGCCAAAGGGTGGATTATATGCCGAGGTATATCCGTCGCATTCTGTCTCAGCCGAAGAAGCCTAGCGGTGCTGAAGAGTGGGTACTAAAGACTCGAGATGATGTGGATTTAGATGCCATTATAGCGGGGATGTGTACACCGGGCA
The DNA here is from genome assembly GCA_036435485.1 of Saposhnikovia divaricata. Taxonomy (NCBI): domain Eukaryota; kingdom Viridiplantae; phylum Streptophyta; class Magnoliopsida; order Apiales; family Apiaceae; genus Saposhnikovia; species Saposhnikovia divaricata. The sequence goes on from CM071594.1 coordinate 62,288,027, forward strand.
CGGTTTGGCAGTGCAAGGCCGGTACTAACCAGAAGAGTAAATTTCCTGCATCGGCATTGACTAGGTATGCTCGGGCTTGGTTCTTATTCATGTGTGCCCGTATAATGCCCACCACGCACCTCAGTTCTGTTACGGTTGATCGGGCTATCATTTTGTGGGGTATTTTGACAGGGCAGTATATTGATCTCGGATATCTGGTTCATAAGAATATCTTGAAATTCTTGGGTGGTAGCACTACGGCTGGAATCCCACATGCGGTTCTTATTGCCGAGTTGTGTGTTCATGTGGGTGTTATCTGGAGTGCTGATGAGACGCTGCATAGGCCGAAGGGTGCGATTGATCACCATGCTATTCAGCGGTTGGCGGAGTGGCCGGGCGGCACTCCTCATCCTAGGGGCCTTGGGTATATTGATGTTGCTGAAGGAGGTGGTATTCCGCCACCGGTGGCGAGAGTGAGGCGACAGACAGACGGAGCAGGGCCTTCTCGTGCACATTCGGGCCAGACGAGTCAGGGTACAGTGGTCTTTAGCGATGCTCAGTACAGACGCTTGTTGAGGCGTTATGATACCACACATGATATGATAAACAGATTTGCCACGGATTTGACGCAGTCGTTGGACGGAGTGTATCGCCAGCAGGGATTCCAGGTCACATGGCCCACCTTTGGCGCTCACCACGTCTATCCACCACCTGACACACCACCCGAAGAGGGTGATGATGCCGATGAGTAGAGGAGTATCTCTTGTACCCTTTTATTTACCTTCAATGAGGACATTGAACTTAATAAGTTTGGGGGTGATTTTAGGGTGCTAGAGTCATGCATTGCATTTAGTATATATTCATGTTAGTTCATAGCAGTTGCATTTAGTGTGCCATGTCATGTAGTTTGCATTTAGGATGCCATGCCATATAGATTATTTAGGTTGTATAATCATTTTGTTCATGCTTATTCATGCATATCACATGATTCCACATGAGTATCTGTTTCTGGCTTGCTAGGTCGATGCTAATTTGAGTGTGATGACAGTGAATAGAGGGTTGATTTAAGTACCTATGAAATTGACTTGCGTGTGTTGGGAACACAATCTTTTCACGGTCTCACTGTTTGCTCTAGGCTAGATCGAGTCATACCTGGTTTGGTTGTTAGGATTTAATCACTTATTTATACCTAGAATGTTCGTTATTCCCTTGATGGCGTAGGAGCACTTAAGTATAAGTTTGGGGGAAAACAGGGATTTCATGCTAAGTATAGTGTCGTGTCGTAGTGTAATAATGGCTAGGCGTCAAATGGCTAGTAGCCGGCTCATATTTGATATGAGTAGTCTAGGAGGGTGAGATAGTGCACCCATGTGTGAAAAAAAAAAAAAAAAAAAAAAAAAGCAAGAAAAAAGAGTGAAAGAAAAAAAAAAAAAATAAAAAAAAAAGAAGAGTAAGAAAAAGGAAAAAAAAAAAAAAAAAACGGAAAAGAGTTGTAAGAATAAAAAATGAGTGACTGTGAGAGTGTGTGTATGCTGATTGGCTAGGGTGAGCTCTTTAGTACTCGAGCAAGTAAGTTCGAGGGGATTTTATGCCTAGTGACCTAAGACTTTTTTGGTCTGGGATCCACTAACCTAACGCTCGCTACAAGGGTGCTATTGTATAAGCCTTTAGGGGTCTCACCCATTGCACGGTCAATGAGCATGTGTGTTTTTGTGTTTGTGTTGATTTGTATAGTCTAGCATGAGTCCTTGTCTACCTTGAATGATGATGGCGGTGTCTTTGAGTCATGGAGTGTCTAAAGTCCATTCTATTTATAAACATGTGATTATCGTGGCGAAGAATTGGTTATGTCGTTGATCTAGTGTCGAGAGTATTTCTAGTGAGAATTGCACACACCACGTTCCTGCGCACGTATTGTTAGTATACGGGGGCTTAGTCGAGCTCTGTTTGGCGTTGTTATATAATTTGAGGCGTTGGTTTGTGAGTTGGGTTCGGTAACTCGTGTTTGGGATCGTTGCATTAGGACACGTTTGCATTATCATGACATTTAGTTATTCGTTGCATTCATGCATTATGTTAGGGTTGTTTTGCATTGCTCGAGGACAAGCAACGGTTTAAGTTTGGGGGTTTGTTAAGTGGATTTTATATCCACTAATTTTCCTCCATTTTTGGACTTTTATCGTTAGTGCGTTCTCGAGTTTCGTGGATTTTTGGTACGTTTTTATGTAATTTTTTTAGGTTGCATGTATGAGGCATTTTGGTGTTTAAATGAATTTAATTGGTGTCATGATGGTGGTAAATTTAACTGCAGTTGAAAGCAAGAATTTTAGAAGCATTCCAGGAAGCTAGGAGTGGCATTCTCATGTGTTTTGCAGTGGAGAGCAGAGGAGTCGAGGTGCGGAGGCACTAGAGTAAGGCGCTATAGCGCGAGAGGATGGCTGGTATGGTAGGGGCGCACAGGAATTCCAGGGAAGGTGAGGTGCTGCGGCTCTTTGTGAGGCGCCTTAGCGCGAGCAGGATGCGGAGTCTCCAAAGGGGTTGAGGCGCTGTTGCGCATTTTCAAGGGGCTGAGGCGCTATGCAAGGGTCTCAGCGCGCAGTTGTCCAGGGAATGCTGAGAGCCTTAGCGCAGTTTCGATGAGCTAAGGCGCGTTCAACTCCGGTTTTTTTTTTCGAGTATTCTCTTAATATTATTTTGAACATTTTGCTGTAATTCCGGGTCGATTTCTTTTGGGCCTGTTTGTATTTGGGCTGTCAAGGAGATTTTATTTGTTTTATTTTCAGACTTGTTAAAGAGGGGAGGATAGATTATCAACAGCCAGGGGATCGAATAACAATTCTAGGGTTCTTGAGGTAGCAGCCAAGAATAAAATTTTCAGTTTAATTTCAATTCCCGGATTTTCTCGTCTTCAATTGGGTTTTATTTTCTTACTCTTGTTCTTACTTCTTTATTTATTTTCATCTCATCATTTATTTGCATGTTTAATTTTAGAATCATGTTTTCTTTCAATTCTATGTTAGTTATTAATTCTATTATGAACTAATTTCTTTTCATGGGGTTCCAATAGATTCGATAATATAACTTTCGGGCTTGATTCATAATTGATTAGGGGTGATTAAATTTAGATAATCTAATTTGGTTGAATTAATTTAAAGATGATTAGCTACCTTCTTATTTATTTAACCCTAGATGATTGCGAAAGCGGATTCTAGGGTTTAGATATCGCCAAATTAGCATGGGTTCTTGAATAATTTTATTATTCTTGATTTGTAATATGATTTAAACCATCTCACGTTGCCCCGTGTAATCGTATTGATAACCTAAGCTTAAATCAATTGTATTTCCAGATTGTATAGACATATATAATCTAAATATAAATTGGTGTCTTCTTAAGTTTTATCTATTGTAGAAGTTAAGGGGTTTGATGCGAGTTTACTGAAAGGTAGCTCGTATTATCATCGTGTTATCTGATTAATTATTGAATTTATCACCCGAGTCGATATATTGTGTCAGCCGTTAGTGAAGTTGTCGATGAAATTGGAATCCCATGTCTCTTTTGCTATAGTTAATTCCTTGTTAATTCATTCTTCAATATTTCTTGCTTAATTGTTAATTTAGATAATAAAAACCCCAATTTGATAATTGTTCAAGCAGTAAGAAGTAATCATACTCTGTTGCATAGGAACTAAATTCATAGTACATCTTGTCCCTGCGGAACGAACTTTTATTTACCACTTGCTATTTTGTGACCACGTATACTTGCGTGCTTGCGAAGCTAACAGATACAAGCCCAGTTATGTATTGCGTAGCATAATGGCCAGCAAAGAGATAATCGCGAAAGGTGCTCGATGGAACATAGGTGACGGGTCAAGGGCAAGAATTTGGGATGATGCGTGGGTTGTAGGTCAAGAGGAAAAGCTAATGCGGCCTCCTCAATGCGAGATTTATTTGGTTAGAGACTTGATGGCTCCCAATCACCAAGGCTGGAACGAGGACCTCATTTGTAATACCTTTGACAGACCAACTGCAGAGAAGATCTTAAGTATGTTCTGTTGCAGAGAAGAAGAGGATAAACTTTTTTGGGAAGGAACTTCTGATGGGGAATTCTCTGTTAAATCAGCGTACCATCTGATTGTGGAGACGCTCGTTCGATCATCCCCTGGAGTGGCTGGTGTAGATGCATCAGTGTGGAAGAAGATTTGGCGTGCTATTATCCCCTCAAAGGTTAAAATATTTGCATGGAGGGCAATCTCTAATTGTCTTCCAACAGGTTCGAACTTTGCTAAGCGAGGGTTGATGCTAAACAACACTGGATGCACCCACTGTGGTTGGTCAAATGAGGATATCCATCATGTTCTAATTTCATGCCCTCACGCAAAGCTATTATGTGTGATGTTTCTCGAGGCTGGAATATAATGTTCCAGGAAATGGATGAGATCAGTAACATCTTCCTTGCTATGTCTAATGCAGGTTCCGAGATATTCTCTGAATTTCTAATGTTGTGCTGGGGATTATGGAATAGGCGTAACAAAAAATTACATGATAATGAAGTCTTGCAACCTGAGGAAATAGTTAGAGTGTCGAAGTCTTTGTTGTGGGATTATAGAAGAGCTAATATCCCTGATCCTTTAGAAGAGGTCGATAGCGTTTTTCCATCTGCAAACTGGAAACCCCCTCCATCTGGTGTAATCAAAGTGAACTCCGATGCAGCATGGTTGGGTGCGAATCTAAATGCAGGTCTGGGGTTTATTTGTAGGGATGCAGAGGGCAAAGTCCTAGTCGCTGGTTCGAGAACAGGTTTTATTGCGGCATCAGTTCTGGAGGCAGAAGCTAGGGGAGTTTTATTTGCAATTACCTCAACACTTCAACAGGGGTTTGTTAGATGCATAGTGGAGATGGACTCATTATGCCTATTCAGAGCTTTAGTGGAAAACAAATGCATTCTCTCCATTGCGAATGTATTAAGTGCTATTAGAAGAGCAGCGAGTCAAGCTAGTTCATGCGAATGGAGCTTTGTGCGAAGAGAAGGTAACAGAGTCGCTCATAAACTAGGTGCTTGGGCTGTTCGAATGAAGCAGAATTGTGTGTTCGTAGATGAGCTACCCAGAGAAGTGCAAGAAGCTGTGTGTTCTGATCTAGAGTGCTTGTAATTTTCTGTTCTTTATTCTGGCGATCAAAAAAATAAAAGGTAATCGCACAGCACCCAACGCCAATTAACTTGATTACGCATTTGTAATTGTGGATGACATATACGAAAGGCTAAAATTGGCCAATTATCGCAGATTGATTACTTTGATATTACTTTATGAAAAACATATTAAAGTTGTCATTTTTTCAGATAAAATAATGTTAGAAAATAAGATATATTTATACGCATTTACTGTTTTTGTTCTTATGCAAGGCATCGAGCACAACCTAGAAGTAGGGAATGTGCTTAATGATTATCGTGATTTTTCGTAATAAATCAAATATGATAATTAGTTTTGTTAAAAGGCAGGTCAACAGGATAGCTCACTTATTAGTTAGAGTATCCTACATGGTGAATTGCTCTCAAATTTTTATGTCACCTCCTGTATTGGAGTCGATTGTCCGTGAATCCCGTTTTTCTTAATAAAATCCTTGTTCTTTCAAAAAAAGATATATTTATACGATCTCGTTATTATTTTATTCCTCAATCTGTTGGCTATAAAGCAAAACTTTGAAGCAGTTTACGTAAATAATGTAAAGCAAATCATGGAAGTTGCCTGCAATATTATTACATGTCCCTCTCCATTCGTTATTTAGTTCTGGAAATTGCCTGCAATATTATTACATGCCCCTTTCCATTCGTTATTTAGTTCTGATCAACAAAAGAAATGGCTCATACGGTGTGCTCGATAATTGATAAACAAGAAAGAGCAAAAAACAAGATTATTTTTAATAAAATACAAGAGATCTCCGATACAATAACTTATAACCTCACTTGAATACAGAAGTTTCGTATATTATTTCACCAACTCGCACAAACAATTTCATGCACCTACAAAATAACAAACAATATTTTTGTAAAATCTCTCGCTCTCATTTAACATAATAACTTAAATAATTTGACATAATAACTTCACTCTTGCTGTTTATTGAATAGCTTCCAAACTAAATGTGTAAAAATACGATAATCGACACTAACTTTAGATTTTTTTTACAACATTGTCTAAATATCGATCGATATACAGATATCAAGCACAAATAATGTAGTTTATACACAATCCATTGGTGTCTTTAACTTCATCTGTTCATTCCTCCTTCAGGTTTTGGTGCCATAGCCATTCCACGGTTCTGTTTTTCCACATTTCCTTCCCACCCAGCAGAACAAATTATAAATGAACAACTATATATAAAAGTGTTTAAACAGGCTTAGATTATACTGAAAAAGCTTACCTAGAGACATGTCGTAACCGCGAAGACGAAGCTCACGGTGTTCTTGACACAATGCACATGGCTCACAGCAACAATGAACAAAAAAATTTGGACAAGGGCTTTCTGCCAACATGTATTGGTTTCTCATCTTTGTACGATAAAAGCATGATAAACAGCATCCACACCCTGTTACAATCTCTAGTAATGCATACAATGCTCCGGTGGTAGTGCAAGCTGCAAATTATAGAATTAGTTAAGAAATGACCAATATCTGCAGTACATAACACACATACACATATACATGGAGTGTTAAGTGACATTGTGCATCCATGTGCATCCAGTTGTAGTGTTTAAAGCATTGTAAAGCATTGTGCCTCCATGTGATCCACAGCAGTGATCCACAGCAGGTGTTCATCATGTGTGGTTTCATCATTTGGCCACGATCTGTTCATGTTCTCTCAATTCAGCAAGGTCGTGGCCAGCCTAGCATTACTTGTTATTGTCTGTTAATCAGTTGTATATATAGAGACATAACTAGCTTGTATTCTTCAACATAAACTAATACATTTTCAGTTTAGTGTTCATACATTTCAGTAATCTCTTTTACTATCAAACTTTACTTGGTATCAGAGCTATTAATGGCAAACGCCAACACTCAAACGAGTCAGCCATCATTCTCTCTTGGAAGGATGCTGTCTCAACCACCCTCAGTAAAATTAGATAGCAACAATTTCTTGCTTTGGCAAAATATGGTTCTGCCAATGCTGAGGGGATACAAACTTGAAGGTCTCTTAACTGGTGACACACCCTGCCCAGAACAACTTGTTGTGTTAACCACTGCAACTACTGCAACCACAGATTCTGCTACATCAGCTACATCAGGAGCAGTGCCACCACAAAAAGAAGATCCAAATCCAGAGTATGATGCTTGGTTCTCCAAAGACCAACTTCTACTAGGATGGTTATACAATTCTATTCAACCTCAACTTGCAGCCCAACTAATGGGTTTTACAACTTCCAAAGATCTGTGGGAAGGCATAAAACAATATTTTGGAATACAAAAGAAGTCACGTGTTATTTTTCTGACTGGAGAGTTGCAACAAGTCAGAAAAGGTTCAATGGAGATTACAGAATACTTGAATCAAGTCAAGTCCATTGCTGACAACTTAGCTTTAGCAGGAAAGCGAGTTGATATAGCTGATTTAATAACTCAAGTCCTTGCAGGACTAGATGAAGAGTATACCCCAATTGTTGTGCAGATCACTGGAAGAGATTCAATCTCTTGGGTAGAACTGCAATCAACCTTGATGACTTATGAAAGTCGATTAGAGCAACTAAACACAGCACGGCTAAGCATGGCTGGAATGGAAGTATCGAGACCAACTGCATCATATGCAAGTAAGGTCAATTCAAATGGTCGAAACAATAACTCGACTGGATGGCATAACAGGAGCTACAGAGGTGGAGCTCAAGGAAGAGGAAATTTCAGAAATGGAAATACTAGAGGAAGAAATCGTGGAGGAAGAAGTTCAAACTACAGGCTAGTGTGTCAAATCTGTGGAAAACTAGGACATACAGCTCTCAACTGCTGGAGTAGATATGATGAGGAAGTTGCAGGTGAGTCATCGAAAGGAAAACAAGAGGAAACATCCACTACATTTGCAGCAACTGTAGGATCAGAAGCTGACCAAAGCTGGTTCTTGGATAGTGGAGCGAACAATCATGTCACAAATGATGACAGTCATCTGTCAAATGCAGGTAAATACTCAGGTCAGAAAACTCTAATGGTTGGAAATGGATCGAAACTTTCTATTGCACACACTGGAAAAGTTTATCTACCTTCATTAAGTCAAAAGAAGTTACAATTAAAAAATGTTCTACATGTACCTAACATCACGAAGAATTTACTTAGTGTTTCTCGACTAGCTCATGATAATAATGTTTTTACTGAGTTTCATTCTGATTGTTGGTTTGTTAAGGACATGGAAACAAGACAGGTTCTTCTTCGAGGGACGCTTAAGGATGGATTGTATCAGCTGAAACTCAAAGATAGTTTTAGCAACTCAAAATCAGTGTTCAATAACAATTTAAAATTTCCAAGAAATGACTCTTCTTTTACTGCTTTTCAGTCCAGTGTGTTTGATAGTTCTGATTCTCAACAAGAGTTGTTTCACAGAAGATTTGGTCATCCTTCAAACAAAATTCTGTCAACAATCTTAAAATCATGTAATCAGTTTGTGTGCTTTAATGAAAAACAAGTGTTTTGTGAAGCCTGTCAGTATGGCAAATCCCATTCTTTACCATTTCCTACATCTGATTATCATGCAAAAATGCCTCTTGAACTAATTCACACAGATGTGTGGGGACCAGCACCCATGCAGTCTTGTGATGGTTACAAATACTACATTCATTTTCTAGATGATTATAGTAGGCATACCCGGATCTATCCTCTAAAAACCAAAGGTGATGCAGTTGAAATGTTTGTTAAGTTTAAGAAGTTAGTTGAAAACAGGTTTGCTAAAAAGATAAAGGTTGTTCAATCAGACTGGGGAGGTGAATACAGAAACTTCACCAAAATTCTTGAACATTGTGGGATTCAATTTCGACATTCTTGCCCACACACTTCTTCACAAAATGGACGAGCTGAAAGAAAGCATCGTCACATTGTTGTAACTGGTTTAACTCTTCTAGCTCAAGCAAAATTGCCTCTGAAGTATTGGTGGTATGCTTTTCAAACTTCAGTATTTCTAATTAACAGTATGCCTACACCTGTCCTAAAACTTAAATCACCTATAGAAGTTCTTTATGAAAGAAAACCTGATTATAAGCTTTTCAAAGTCTTTGGGTGTGCATGTTTTCCCTGTCTCAGACCATATCATAAAAACAAATTTCAATTTCACACCATAAAATGTGTGTTTCTTGGATACAGTCCAAGTCATAAAGGGTATCTGTGTTTAAGTCCTAGTGGTAGAGTTTATGTGTCTAGAAATGTTGTGTTTCATGAAACAAACTTTCCTTTTGAAAAAGAGAAATTTCTAACCAAAATGTGGTGTCAATCTGAGAACTCTAATGTCAATTTATGTTCACCCTACATTGTACTTCCATTCTCTCTCTTAAACTCCACAAATGTTTCAAATGACACAAGTCCTCCACAAGTGATCCTTGATGAAGAACCTGTACCTACCGAGTCTGCAAGATATCAACATTCAAGTGATAACTCTCTAAATGAACATGGTGATAATGAGGTAGAGAATTCACAAGTTGCAGTACATGCTCACCCAAACTTAGTTGATACACCCACAAGAACAACAACAGAAAATCAAGGTCACAGAATGGTCACTCGAAGTAAAGCTGGGATCTTTAAGCCAAAAGCCTATGTCACCACTGCTTGTAGTGAACCTGCCACTGTTCAAGAAGCTCTTGCAAATGAAAACTGGAGTAATGCAATGAGGGAAGAAATGTCAGCTCTTACCAAAAATAACACCTGGCAACTTGTTCCATGGCAACCAAAAATGAATGTGGTGAAAAACAGATGGGTGTTTCGTGTCAAAAGAAAAGTTGATGGTTCTGTTGACAGGTACAAAGCACGTCTTGTAGCCAAAGGATATCTTCAAACTCCAGGCATCGATTTTGTGGAGACTTACAGTCCAGTTATTAAGGCCTCTACAATTCGTATCATTCTTACAATAGCCATCTCAAAGAACTGGAAGATCAAGCAACTTGATGTTAACAATGCGTTCTTGAATGGCAAGCTTCAGGAAACAGTGTACATGTCTCAACCAGAAGGATTTGTAGACGAAAACAGACCTCACTATGTGTGCAAACTTGCCAGGTCAATTTATGGTCTAAGACAATCACCTGGAGTGATGAGTTAAAAACTACACTTCAAAGCTGGAATTTCATTCAATCTCAGTGTGATTCTTCCTTGTTTTTCTTTCAAGCCAAAAACAAGATATTATTGGTTCTTGTATATGTGGACGACATCATTGTTACAGGCAATGATGACTCTTTGTTGCAGAAATTTACTCAGCAGCTAAATAACATGTTTTCTCTCAAAGACCTCGGTGATCTTCATCAATTTCTTGGCATTGAGGTTCGTCGTGATTTCACTGGAATGTATCTCACTCAAAGTCAATACATCAACGACATTCTCGACAAATTTGGTATGTCACAGTGCAAACCATGTCCTACACCTATGAGCACCAGTAAAAGCATCAGTCTTAACGATGGTAAACCAATGAGTAACCCTACTACGTATCGAAGTGCTATTGGTGCTCTTCAATATCTAGTTCACACACGCCCTGACATTGCTTTTGTAGTAAACAAACTGAGTCAATTCTCAGCTGTCCCTACAGATGTGCATTGGCAAAGTCTAAAGCGTGTATTACGATATTTGAAAGGAACATCTCAACTTGGTTTGCACATCCAGGGAAATGCACGTCTACATATTACTGGTTTTTCTGATGCTGATTGGGCCTCATGCTCTGATGATCGTCGTTCAGTTGGGGCTTACTGTGTATATTTAGGAGACACTCTAGTTTCTTGGTCGTCCAAGAAACAAGGTGTTGTTGCTCGTTCTAGTACAGAGGCTGAATATCGTGCACTTGCCAATGTTGCTGCAGAAATCGCTTGGATTCAATCGTTGTTCAAAGAGATTGGAGTGCCTTGTCAAAATACGCCAGTTGCTTGGTGTGATAACATGAGTGCTAATGCACTTGCCTTAAATCCAGTATACCATGCCAGGACGAAACACATAGAGATTGATGTCCATTTCATTCGTAACAAGGTGCTTGACAAACACCTCGAGGTTCGATACATTCCTTCTTACGATCAGGTTGCAGACATTCTCACCAAACCTCTCACGCATTCCAGATTTCTGTTTCTACGAGACAAACTCAATGTCATTGTGCTTCCCTTGAGTTTGAAGGGGGATGTTAAGTGACATTGTGCATCCATGTGCATCCAGTTGTAGTGTTTAAAGCATTGTAAAGCATTGTGCCTCCATGTGATCCACAGCAGTGATCCACAGCAGGTGTTCATCATGTGTGGTTTCATCATTTGGCCACGATCTGTTCATGTTCTCTCAATTCAGCAAGATCGTGGCCAGCCTAGCATTACTTGTTATTGCCTGTTAATCAGTTGTATATATAGAGACTTAACTAGCTTGTATTCTTCAACATAAACTAATACATTTTCAGTTTAGTGTTCATACATTTCAGTAATCTCTTTTACTATCAAACTTTACTTGGAGTGATTCTACCGAGAACGGTTTTTATTGTGAGAACAATATTCTGCATTTTTTGGAAGTGCAGAGCAATTGTTCTTATGTTGTCAATCGTAAAATGTGTTTTCCATACAACGGGACCACAAATATAAATAGATTTACCAGATGATCCCTTATCAACGATCTCTACAATTTGTCCAAAAGTAATACAGGGGCAGCAACATGTTAGAAAACCTGAAAAAAAAAAAAAAAACCAGATTTTATGCATTAGACATGTAATGAATACATAGTCACTTTTTAATCACTTCTACAAAGTTTGTGGCATGAAAATTAACACAGAACATAGTAGAGAGTAGTAGTGTGATTACAGTTAGGAACATCGGAGAAGCAGTCGAAGAGGCCGGTGGACCATTTGGTAGGAGCATTGGAGGAGTACGCAGCTGGATTACCACTTGGTTTTCCATAAGCATTCGGATTCGAAGCAGGATTCATGATTAATAATTGGAAGATATAAAATAGCTAGCTAGCTTAATGTTACACAAATTAGATAGAGAAAACGATGATAGCTAGTATGAAATGTGAATGTGGTAGTGTTGTTGGATTGAGCAAGATGGATACGCCTTTATATACTCGTAAATTATCTATTTCGAGTCAACTAAGTCGGAGAAGAACCGGTGCAAGAGTAAAAAAATGGAGGACCTTAAAAAAACAAGGGGTGCTAGATTAATTAATTAATCAGAAGTTGTGATTGCTAATTGCTATTTCATGTTAGTGCTTACCTTTTGAAGTCAAATGTCAATTCTTGACTATGCACATAAGAAAATCTTTAATTCATTTTTGTCTTTGAATAATTAAGATTTTTGGATATATATCATCGTATGTAAAGAACTAAAGATATTAAATCGAAAAAGTGTATTAAAGATATTCATTTTGTATTTGTAGATGTCGGATGACTTTTGATTAATAAATTTATTTCTTTTGTTAAAAAAAAAAGGCCGAATATCTGATTGTCGAAAACATATTTCGTGTATTGCTGATAATTTTTGCCTTACTTTCCGAATTTGGTATTTTATATAATTATCAGATTAAAAAATTTGTAGTTATTTTGCCTATCATCCGTTATTCTTCAATTTTTTTAATTTGGATAATTATCTGTTATGAAAAAAATGAAAAATGATGTTCATTAGATTTTTATGAATTTTGACGAAACAAACATGTTCTCCACTCAACATTAATTACTTTTTTTCTTTCTTTTGTCTTGTCTGAATTTAAGATAGAGATGACAAATAAGAACAAGTCTATGTATTAAAAAAATTAAGATTACGTTATGGTCATATACGTAATACTCTCTCTGTCTCATAAAACTCTTCTCACTTTCCTTTTCGGGACATTCAAAATACTCTTCCCCTTTCTATTTTAGGCCATAAAATAACTATATTCTATACCCACTACTCCACCCACTACTCATTAAATAATACTCCCTCCGTCCCAAAAAGATTGACACACTTTCCTTTTTGGGACGTCCCAAAACTAATGAACCTACTATACTTACTATTTTTTAACATTACTTTACACTATTACACCCACTAATTTTATCCCTTTTTTAATAAACAAATACTATAAACACTATTACACCCACTACTTTACTCCCACTATCTCAAATCTATTTTTAAATATTAATAGGTCCCACCACTTACCCACTTTTCATCTAACTTTACTCATTTTTTAACAAGTCAATTGTAAATTTCTTAATCTCCGTGAAAGTCAAACCAGCTCAAACTTTATGGGACGGAGGGAGTATAAAATACCCACTATTCCACCCACTAACCCTTAAAAACAATATTCAATACCCACTATTCCTCCACTACTCTTTAAAAAACCATTTTTTCTTAAAACCCGTGTTTTTCCCCAAATGAAAAGAACATTGTGAGACGGAGGAAGTAGCACGGAATCTGTCTAAATTTTACACATGTCAAACAGAACGTGATTTATATAAATCATAAATCCAAAGAAACAGAGAAGGGTCAATATAGTAAGCAGAAGGCGAACGAAACGCGTAAAACTACTAGTTTCGCAGTGAAGAGACTGCATTTGGCACAACGATCTACTAGTTCGACTCCTGCGTGTGTGTGAGTTTCTTAGTTTGTATTAAGTTTTCTTTCTGTATTTGTATTTCTATATTTGTAATGGCTGGGGGTCCTTCGGAAACAGCCTCCCTATTGTATAGGGGCATGGTCTGCGTACATCTACCCTCCTCAGACACCACTTTGAGTGGTATTATAACTGAGTAAGTTTCGTTTTAGTAAAAAAAAGTGAAGCTAGTTGAAAAGTGGGTAAAGTGGTGATACCTATTAATATTTAATAATAGATCTGAGATAGTGGAGGAAAGTAGTGAGTATAACAGTGTTTATTTAATAAAAAAGTGGAGAAGTAGTGTGTGTAATAGTGAAAAATAGTGTTAAAAAATAGTAAATATATTATGTTCATTATTTTTGGGACGTACTAAAAAGGAAAGAGGTTCACATAAAATGGGACAGAGAGAATATAAACCAAACCAAACCAAACATACCCAGTATATCCTATTTAGAACGGGTATGGGGAGGGTAGATTGTACGCAGACCCTGCCCCTACCTTGAAAGTAGAGAGGCTGTTTCCGTGCAGACCCCCGGCTTAGTGCATAGTGCATAAAAATGCACTATAACATATAACATACATATACAAAGTATTTCAAAAAAAAAAAAAAAAACGTACATATACAAATTGCAAACCCAGCTTGTTTTAAAGCTTTACGTTAGAGCATTTCCATTCTCCAATCCTCACTTTCTCACTTTCTGTTAGTTATAAACTAGTCAATTATGTCGCGTTATCGTGCGACTTTAAAAAACTATTTTTAATAATTCATAAATATTAGTAAAAAATAGTAGAATCATACGTATAAATTATGCATAGATGTTAATAAAAAACATTTTAAACATATAAAAAATAAAACTTTGGTGGTATTAAAACAAATTTTAAATTAAAATTTGAAATAAAACAAATATCTAAAAACATTTCAAGTATTATTTTTTGAATGGTAATATTATATTTTAATAATTCATAGAAGGAAGAAAAAAAATGAAGACACTAATTTTTATTTTCAAAAAAAAACATTGATAGCTATTTTCAATTGATTCAAACAGTTCACATGAATAATTAGATGGGATAGTAGTTTCATTGTATATCTAAAATTTTAAGATGTTTAAAATCATAAACTTGAAAATTAGCGATTATAATATGATCATAATTTTTATGATAAAAAATAAAAAATATTAAATATAATTAAATAACATTCTTAAAAGCCGACACCCTCCTCATAACATACATGCTTAGAAATATTATAATAATTTTTTAATTAAAATATTAATTTAATCCGGCACAATATATTGGAATAACGGATGTACAATTTCTTTATCGATTTAACTGTTCAAGAAAATGATCATTCGAGTTGGTCACATCTCTTGTGTAATTCTATATACTTCTATAACTTAAATGATTTACACGATTTACATAGCAACTAATAAAATTTTTTCCCCAAAAATTAACGTCGCATGTTCTCCAATCACCCGAAAAAACTTGTAGAAATCTTAAACGGGAAATCGTATGGCACGATATAGTAATTTTAAGTCGTCATCTTGTGGGATATGTTCTTATTTTTTTATAGATAATTAATATTTTATACTGAAATAATAATTTTAATGTCAAAATAATTTTTGCTAAATTTTTATATAAATAATAAAAGTAAATTATATAGATATTTAATAAATGTAATTAATGAGTAACTAAGATGCTATAAAAAACAAAGCTCTCTTTTGTTTCTTATTAGTTAGCCGCCTTCATCCTTCCCCCTTCGGCGTGGATTCTCCACCAGTCGGGGGCCCTCTTCTTTCTTGCTTTGATCTTGTTTTTCTTCAATAATTTTTATTTTTGGGTGAGATGTGTTTTTTGTACCTAATTTTTTAGGTTATTTGTTGTATCTCCTTGTGAGAGCTTAGTATGTTTTGGTTTTTTTGAGTTGTTTTGTGTTGATTGTTCTGTTGGGAATGCATGATTAATATAGTTATTGGGGATCTGAAATGCTCGCATCGAGGTGGTGTGGAATAGAACGGTAGTGGAAATCGCAACAGCTCACCTTTCACAACAGAAGATTGTTCATATTATGGGGGCATTTGTACCTCCGACCTCAGTTAGTGCAACTGAAATATCTGAACACGATGGACTACATCTAGATTTAATTGTGTGAAGATCAATTGTAATGCTACTATTTTCAGGAAGAAATCGAAAATTGGTGTAGGTTGGATTACTCGGGAGACCATTGAATTGATTTTAAATTTCAAGAATATGTGTATTTAGTATGTTAAGCGATCCGGAAATAAATCGACTAATTGTTTAGGTCCTTTATTTGTTTTTCAATCTGGTTGCACAACCGATTGAAAATTTGACCCGGTTGAATTTCTTTAAAGTTAATGAAATTTATTTTAAATTTGTTAAAAAAAAAAAATGCTATCAAAAACCACAAAAAGGTTTATTTAAAAAATTCAAAAAAGAGAAAATGAATTTTTTTCCAATGATCTTAAATATGAAATTAAAAAATCGACACAATATTTATAATTTTAATTCGCCTTTTATCTAAAAATAATTTTATTTTCGGATTGAATATTTTAGTATTAAATTTTAATTTGTCATTTTAAATGAAAATATTTATTACATTGCTAAAATAAAGTTTCATAAAGTTTTGTCTAAATAAAATAAATTTAATATATATTTAATAGGTGTAAATAATGAATTATTAGGGTGTTATTTAATGTAAGAAAAGAATTTTAATGAAAAATAAAAAAAATTGAAAATTAAGAAAACTATTTTGAACGCTTTTGTTAACTTTTTGATTTCCTGAAATTATAATATATATAATCTGCGCTTCACACGGTTTATTAATTTTTAATTTAAAGTACTGGAAATAGATAAATTAATTTCTATTATTTTTACAAAGTGATTGGTCTCTTATGAATTTCCTCAAAAAATGGATTTAAAAACAATTTACATGAATTATTAGTTGGAAAAATACTGACATTGTATATCTAAAGTATTGATAATCTTAAAAATATCACAAACATATAAAAATAAAATTACAATACGAACGTAATTTTTACTATCAAAAGTTACAAATATTGAATATAACTTAATAATGTTTTTTAAAGCCGACATTCCTCCCATAAAATACATGTTCAATAATAGTGTAAAAATTTATTTAATTAGAATATTAATTTATTTCGACATACTATAATGAAACAATGGGTGTATAGTTCTTTTTTATCGATTTTATCTTTCGATAAAATGGTTGGGTTTGTTATATTTATCGATTTGATCATAACTCATGTGTAATTTATTAATGTGCAAAAGTAAAAAACCGTTTATATTGTTTGTATACAAATTCCAGATGTTAAGCAAAGATCTTGTGCTTCCATATTTTATTACGATTTTCACTATCGTTGATAATAAAAATTATTTGACTAATTAAAATACCATTAATAGCTATATTCAATATTTAAATAATAACTATAACGTTCAAATAAAGTTTGATAATTTTTAAACAAATTAAATAGAATAAATTTAATATATGTTTAATAGGTGTAATAAATGAATAATTTAAATACCATTAATAGCTATTTAATGCAAGAAAAAAATATAATAAAAAATATAAAAAAACGAAAAATCAAGAAAAATACCTTAAACTCTTGTGGTGCATTTATGATCTCCGGCCATTATAATATATATAGATTATGACGTGGCTGAAATTTTTACTTAATCTTCTCCTTCACCGATAGCAATCTGTTTTAAAGCCTTTTTTTTTTTTTAGATATTTAGCAATCTTTTATCAATTTTACATTTCTTCTATTTTTGTGCCACAACATTTCTGGCTTAATTTTACATAAATAGTTAATATGAGATTTTACAATTTATGTATTTGAGACTTATAAATAATACTCCTTCCGTCCCAAATTTTTTGTTCGGTTTGATTTTTAATGGACAAATTTATATCAAATATTACATGTATAATATAAATGGAAATTATAATAAAAATTATATCATTATAAAGCACATTTAATCTATTTTAATATGTATTTTTTAGATTTTATAAATTATAAAAGAATGATACGTAAATGTTAGTTTTGTAATGTTAGTTTTGTCAATTTGACCATAAAAGATCAAGCACTACAAAAAATTTGTGACAAAGGGAATAATAAAATATTATTTTTAAAATATAGTTAATCATTATAATTAAACTATTTTTGAAATATAATTAACCATTATAAATAAGAGATAATTACCAAAATAATCCTTTTTTAAGATATTTTGCCTAAAATACTGAAAAGCGGGAATGTGACCTTATTTACTGACGAGATACGAAAGTTCGTGTTCCGTATTAGTCACATAACACGCTACTGCGTGTAGCGTGACTGTAATACTGTAGCATTACTGTTCATCATCTCTCCCAACTCTCTCGAATCTCTCCAGGCCGTCTCTCCTCAGTATCTCTCTCTGCTCATGTCCTTTATCTCTCCCCATTCTCATATGTTTTTCCTGGCCCCGCAGGGACGTCAACCAATTCGGTTTAATGACTCGGTAATCAGCATTTAAAAAAGTGAAAAAACAAAACAAGTGTACCCTTTTCAGTCAATTCATCGCATAAACACCAAACCCATCTCAGCAATTGAAGCCTAGAGTGGTTTTAGCTGCTCCTGTGGCTACTGAGGTGGTGAAAAAGTCGAAAAAATCAAAAGGGAAAGAGAAGGAATTGAGTGAGAGGGAGAGTGAGAAGCCGGTTTCGGGGACTATTATTCGGATTATACCAAGAGATTGTTGGAGATTGTGTCGGTTTACCACTCACGTGCACTATAATCACCCAGACTATCAAGTTGCTAGACTTTCCCTGAGGCATCCTAATGACATCTTTGTATGCCTTGGTTTCGTTAATGAAGCCGACCCTACTGAAAAATACTATCGATGATCCACTCTTAACAGCCACTGACAAAAGGAAAATACACTTACAAAAGTTGTTGATTTTTAATCACCCACCCAAGGATACCTAGTGCTGTCTCGGTTTGGCAACAGTAAAGAAAGCGAAGGCGAAGGGAGCGGTAGCAGATGAAGGATGTAGAAGAGATAAAGTTCTTGATAAAGTGATGAGTGCGAATAAAGAGAGGGAGATGCTCCGTATTATATGTATCACGTTGGACGGTGTTACGTATCTGCACTTTCACGGTGGACGGTGTTCCGTATCTGGCTCTATCACGGTGGACGGTACTCCGTATTATCGTAATACGGTGGACGGTACTCCGTATTAGCGTAATACGGTACGCGAAACACCGTGACCAGTCGGTATTTAAGGCCAAATATTTGGAAATCAGTATTTTGGGTAAACAATATTTATTTTTGATTATTTTGGGCCTTCACCCTATAAATAATCTCATTAAATAATAAAAATTCAACAAATCTTACATAATTATTATTTTATAATATTGTAGCTAATCATTTTAGCTATTGCATTTACAGATCTTATCATTTACATGTTAGAGCATCTACAAGGGTAGAAAAATCTATGTATCCTTTAAGATGATATGTAAAAAATATGGCACTCCAACCATCTTAGCAAAAATAATATAGATAACCATGTATGATTCGATATATTTGTTGAACTAAACAAATTTTTAGGTATAATTTTAGCTTAACATAATTATACATAACACATATGTGTTAGCAAAAAAATTGTATAATCCATTTAGATAAGCATTATAGGTAACAAATTTAGATTTCACCTTTCAAGATGCTCTTAGAAATCATTTATGACCAGTTAGTACTAAGTAGAAACTGTGGAAAATAGAAGTCTGAGGTCATGATGTTTCAAGGATTATAAATTTATAATAGCAGAATAATAACCGCGTATTATAATTTTATCATTTATAATTAAAGAATTATCATATTTCATATTTATTTGATCTATTAATATTAAGATTGTACTATAATTAAAAAGTTTTAAAATTTTCAATTATCGTGTACCAGGATTACCTTGAATTAAACTATTATCCTTTAAAATTTTTAATTCTATATTTGTTTTATAAAATATTAGTTGTGAAAGGATTATAATTCTTTTAAAAAAATTACTTGTGAAATGGGATTAAATAATATTTTCTTCCACCAAAGATTATAAAGTATAATCCTATTTCTATCCTAATCAAACAAACATGGGACTATAATCTTCAATCTTATCCCAAATAATTTTTTACAAAGCAAATATGAGATTAAAATTTTTAATCAATTACCTACTTAATTCTATAACACAAACATGGCCTACTAAACTAATCCTATTTTAAATTTATTTTTTTTTCAAAAAATAACATATTAATTTAATAAAATTTATTATAAATATATTTGTTAATAATATAGGCCAAATACTTAATTAATTTTATTATTATGATATCTTATTCTTAATATTGTTTTTGAAAATATTCGAAGAAACAATATTTATTGTATTAAGTAAAATTATTTCAAATTGATTTATTAAAAGTTAATTTCAAAATATTCAAAATTTTGTTAAAAAGACTAAATAAACTTTTTACACGGAATAAAATTACGAATACAATAGTATATTATCTCCGTACCCTTTTACATTTCAAATTAAATTTATTCATAAATACAGGTCCATTATTATTTTCCAGAGTAAATTTACCATAATTTTCTAAAACTATCTTATGAAATTATTTTCCAGGTTTGTTTTTAATTTAGTTGAAATTTTATATTTTTATGTAAAAATTACGGATATCCATCATAAATTATCCAACTAACTTTTTTTAATATGTGCCATTTTTTTAAAAAAAATAGACATGTAAAAGGGATGGAGAGAGTAGTACAAAACATTATGAAAAATAATAAATATTTCTTTTTTATAAAAATAAAATGTATTGATAAGTATTTTTATAAATTATAATATGAAAGATCAGAAGTTGAGACATGGGGAGGAAAGAGAAATAATGGAAAAGGAAAAAAATATTTAATAAAGTTATTAGTGAAAGATAACATGACAATTTAATACATGAAAAGAAAAAATATAATTTTTTCTGACCTTGACAATTTATATACGAAATCTTACGTTGACAAAAAAAAAACATTGAGTTTACACATATGTGAAACGTAAAAGTAATATGCAAAATATTTAATATAATTCTTTAAAAATATATTCTTATATTCATATCATTTTTTAATTAAATTTATCAATTTTACATCGCACGCTCAGCGCGGGTTAAGTTCCGTAGTTTGTTGAATTACTATAAACTAGCTTATAGTTCCTATAAAGTATGGGTTTCTTTAAATTTTTTATAATTTATTTATATTGTAATAAAAAATTTGAATGTTACATTTTTGTATATAATAATTTTTAATATTAAATATAAATTAATTTGTTGTTCGCGAGAATTGAATCTATATATAAATATTATTACTGTTGTGAATGAGATACTACAAATTATAAAAAAGTTGAAAACAATAAAATCATTTAAAGCACTACAAATGAAATGTAACGAATTTTTGCTTTTATAGTTTCTACGTAAACACTGACTTCAAGTTATTGGGCTACTGGTACTGGGCTTCGTTGGACTCTTTTTTGTTTGCCTTATCCTCGGAGTCGGAGCTGAGGAGTTCTTGGCAGTTGGCATAATGCAGATTAGCCGCAAAAGTAGTGCGAGAAATATCAAATTGGGTACTAAAAGTTGTTACAGCATTTTGGGATTGTTTTAATTGGATGATCCTGACGGCATTACATTTATAATCAACCAAAACAATGTAACGTCATTTTGTAACAATTTTTGGTACCAAATTTGGTAACTCTAGCATTTTTCATCAAACAATTGACACCAGGACATTTTTTTCCGCATAAAAACGATCGATACCGATCCCAAGTAATGTGAAGCATTTTTCTAAAAATCGGCTCGATCGATACCAATCCCGAGTAATGTGAAGCATTTTTCTGAAAATCAGTTGATTTAATCAAGTATAATCGACTCGGATTTAACCGAGTTTCTTTGATGTTAAGAATGATTATTCGTAAAATCGAATAATTACTTGGATTTTGAAGACGCGACCGAGTAAAACCGATTTTCGAGTTTTATAACTCCAACAGTGTCCTTATGTTTTCCTCATAAATATTATAAAATATTAGGCTCTTAGTGATTTAGGATATTATAAGTTATGACAACTCCAACAAACTTCCTTATAATTGATCCTTATATTATTAAGTAATAAATAAAAGGAAGGAAGCAAGAACAAAAAAAGAGGGAAACAATTGGAAAGAGGAGGGAAAATAATATTTTATTGATAAAAGCGAAATAAGGGAGCCCTTAAAGATAAGGGATGACATGATTCTCTTAACTTTTTAAGGAAAAATTAAGAACCTGTTGGAGCACAATTTTAAATATAAGCCCTTATAATTTGAGTTAGGAGATCATATAAGGAATCTCTTTAAGTTTGCTGTGAATGTGAAGGTTTGATATTAATGGAATAGTATGGTCCACTTCATTATGATCTCTCTTTCATCATGGCACTATGTTTTTTTCTTGGGGTCGCATTTTAGCTGTTTCATTTGATTCTTATGTTCTATATAATTAGTGGATGACATTTTCCCTGAGGTGTGGAAGCATGTAAAGTTTACAACGTGGAATGGTGGAATTCTTTGATACATACAATTTACTCCGTATTATGCATGAATATATGGCTAAAAATAACTCCAACATTTGCAATGAGAATACTCATGCATGCAGGGACCACAGAACTGATCAGTCTGCATCAACATAGAACATTAAGTACTCAGAATCACAGTAACGATGTATATGTGAAAAAAGAGCGTAGAACAAAGCCTATGTGTGATCAGTCGTCTGAGCCACTATATGCATTGGGACATCGATTCTTAATCAAGTTACTAAGCATATTAGAAGTTACAAAACTACTTAATTAATGAGGAGATGATCATATGTGTGAAGCTACAATTAATTATATTCATCTCTGAACTTCAAATAATAAGAACAGTTAAGTACGTTAATTTTATTATATATACTGCTGATAACACGTGTGAAGTACGAGTTGAGATTAAAATATTGATAACCAAATTTCAATACTTTCGTACCAAGTATTATTGTGTTCTATCGAAAGAATGTTTGGATTATTAATAAAAAGTATAGATTTATAGGAAAATTCTAAATACTATGTAAGTATTTTTAGCTGCTGTTTACGGGGAACTAGTTAATTATGAAAGTATAGTCTACAAAGCATCACCAATTCATTAATCCATGGAATGAAACGCTTATTGGCCTTCTATTATAGTAACTTACAGTACATTGTTTAAAATATACAACGAAGAAGAATACAACAGCACCGACATTTATCAAGTGAAACACACTGATACGTGGATACAGGCATATATATATATATAGCAATGTACATATGGATAAAATGATACGTAATGCATACACAGCCATCGAAACATTTCCGATCCAAACAGTACTGATACGTAATGCATACACAGCCATTATTGTTCGCAATCCAAACATTTCCCATCCATGGAAACAAAGTAGGTGCCTATATATAACTTCATCGGCTCATTCCTCCTTGAGGCATTGGAGCCATAGTCCCACCGTAATTCTGTTTGTCGTATCCTCGGGTTTGAACCTCACGGTACTCTTGGCACAATGCACAATACCCGCAAAATAAATGAACCAAACAATCTTCGCAAGGACTTTTTTTCAGCTTGTATTGCTTTCTCATCTTAGACCGATATAAGCATGAAAGCAAGCATCCAAGCCCAGTATAACATCCTAGCAGTGCATGTACAGCACAAGCTCTGCCGCAAGCTGCAAATTCGAACCACAATAAATATATGTATAGACGTTATATATTCGACTTATGCATTGACATACTTACATGTATTTCCGTTATCCACAATTTCTGCAATTCGCCCAAAAGTAATGCAGGGGCAAAAAATTGTTAAGAAACCTGAAAGAAAATGGAACGCGTGTATTAGATTAATAGATTTAGCCTATATGATCATTACTCTATATATTTGATAGATTATGTAAATTATATTCCATATTTAACATGTCGATGTTTCGTATGTGTATGATAAATAATTTAACATATAATCTATGGTATGTCCCATCGAAAATGAAACTTCCGTATGTGATCCTCAAGTACTCATGCAAAGTAACATAAATAGAGTAGTAGTGTCAATACAGTTTGGAACATCGGAGAAGCAGCCGCAGAGGCCGGTAGACCAAGAGGAAAGAGCACCGGAGGCATCACTCATGATTGATGAACTGGAAACTAATATTAGCTAGCTAGCTTAATGCATACGAATGTGTATGTAAGTTTGATATGGAGATAACTAGATGCAGGCTCAGATTTATATACAGCTTACACTCATACGTTATGCATTTCGGAACTAATGTCTTGATCAGACACAGTACGGTCGTAGGTTGTGTTAGGATTTGTCCCACATCGGTTGTGGGAGGGGTAGATAACTAGCTTATAAGTAGTCATTTAACTCCGTATGAGGCCTTTTGGGATATATCCAAAAACAAATCCGTGCGAGTTCGGCCCAAAGCGGACAATGTCATACTATTGTAAAGAGGTTATTATAACGGCCCATAACAATCTCAAAGGGCTCCAGAATGGAACCCTCCATGTGAAACGCGTGTATACTAGGTCAATTATATTTCATGAACAAATGGAATGTGGTATAATTCAATAGTGGGTTCACTTTTATTATTAGTTTTCGTCTTTTTTCTATAGTGGGATTAATCGAATTGTCACACCATTGTGTCTCTTTGCTCCATTTTTGTAGTGGTATGGATTTCTTTCATTGGCTTTATCCCTACAGGGTACGGTTGTCGAATTCTTATTGATGGGCGTTTTTCGAATGTAAAGAATCGTCAATATCTTCTAGGTTGTTATAATAGCTGCCACGAAACATTCATGATTATCACCACTAAACCATGCAAATTTCAAACATTTCCTGTTGATTGATTTGTAAAGATATAAGTCTTACGAAAAAGGCAAATGGCTATTGAGGCACTTGATTTCCTTACAAAATTTGGTTTTTTAAACATTCATCGCACGTCCGACAATTTTAGAGACCCTCTGCATAGAATATAGATACTGAATTTATTATTTTAAATTTTCGCCATTTTGTTCGCAATCCAAACTAATTGATCCATCAAAACAAAGTAGGTGTCTTTAACTTGATCGGCTCATTCCACCTTCAGGCTTCGGTGCCATAGTCGCTCCACGATTTTGTTTTTTCATATTCCCTTTCCATCCTGTACCAATTATTCACCCAACCTTATTGATCTATTTACAATCACAATAGTTTTAAACTAGTACTATAACCTATGAATATGTACAGGCTCAAATTACCCAGAGACACGTCGTATCCTCTGATATGAAGCTCACGATGTTCTTGGCATAATGCACATAGCCCGCATAAAAAATGAACCAAACCATCTCCGCAAGGACTTTTTTCCAGCATGTATTGCTTTCTTATCTTAGACCGATTATAGCATGCTAAAATCCATCCGCAACCAGTCCAATATCCTATCAGTGTATACGCTATGCAAGCTGCAGCGCAAGCTGCAAAATTGAACCACAACATACATTTATGTGTACATGGTATATTGTCATCGACAACCATGGTTTTAATTGGTTAAATGACTAGCTATATACTTACAGGTATTTCCCTTATCGACAATCTCTTTAGTTCGTCCAAAAGTAATGCAGGGGCAAAAACATGTTAAACAACCTGAAAAGAACGAAATGCATGTAGTAGCCAGATATATAATTAATCAATATATGATGGTAGATTATGTTTTAAGTCTTCGGTAACTTTATATTTAGCATGTCGAATGTATCATCCGTCCCTCCTAAGAACTCTTGCAAATTGGTGGCATGTTAAGTAAAACAGAACATGATAAACAGAGTAGTATAAGTACAGTTCGGAACATCGGAGAAGCAGCCGAAGAGGCTGGTAGACCAAGGTGAAGGAGCACCGGAGGAGGCAGAAGAAGCCATGATTAATAAATTGGAAGATGGAAAGTAGCTATCTTAATATTGAAGTGAATATAGATGTTACATGTATAAGTGTTATCTGGAGTTTACGGGATGGATGCGCATCTATACACACTCATGCATTATGCACTTCGGAACCATCGAACCAATTTTTATTGATCAGAAGCAACACGACATCTATGTGAAACGAGTAACTAGGTGTCTAGGTTATTTATATTTTCATGAACATTTTAAATTTTCATAATTTAAAATTATGTTAAAGCATATATGCATTTTTATTTTGCGCCTTCCGCTGTGTTTTTCTTTGCTTCATTCCTTCATCTCATTCTCAGGTAAGTTATTTCGAACATAAGATCGTTAGGTACAATGCCCGGGCAACTTAAATACATATAAGAAGTAAAAAGCTTATTAAATTGAAATTGTATTTTACAAGGTCGAAAATGAGAACAATTACAAAAACAAAGTTCACAATACAAATACAAAGTTATACAAAATTATAGCTGAAATAGTCTCACACAACTTAACATCAAAAAGACGATATGGAAAATATTTTGATAGTCAAGCTTGAACATTGTACCAAGCATGAAGCGCGCACACACACATGCAAATATACATTGATCGATCTTCTAGATGGTTCTCGGCCATTACTCTTGCTCCTGATGATCTTCCTGATCATTTTGACGATTATTCTGATTATCGTAACGATCGTCTTGACGATTCAAGTTCTGATTATTGTATCGATCATTATGACGATCATTGGGATTCATGTCCATTTGATCCATCATTTGATTTAAAGGTGCATCATTTTGACGACGATTCATATTCTGATTATTGTAAGAATTATTTTGATGATTGTTACGATTATCGTAGCGATCATTCGGACGATTATTCTGATTATTGTAGCGATCATTCTGATCGTTTGGATTTAAGTCCATTTGATCCATCATATGATTTAGAGGTGCATCATTCTGACGACGATTCATGTTCTGATTACTGTAAGAATCATTTTGACGATTGTTCCGATTATCATAACGATCATTTGGACGATTGTTTTGATTATCGTAGTGATCATTCTGAAAATCATTTGGAATTATGTCATCCATCATTTGACCTAGAGGTGCATCATCTTGACGACGATTCATGTTCTGATTATTGTAAGAATCACTTTGACGATTGTTTTGATTATCGTAGCGATCATTCGGATTGATGTCCATTTGATTCATCATTTGAGTTATAGGTGCATCATTCTGCCGCCGATTCATATTCTGATTCTTATAAGAATCATTCTGACGATTGTTTTGATTATCATAACGATCATTCTGACGATCGTTTGGATGATTGCTCACATTATCAATTTGAGTCATCATTTGATTTAGAGGTGCAACAGTACCGACCGGGATCTTGTTTAGTTCCCATCCTAAACAACAAAATCATTATGTTAAATAACTTAAGACTCTTAAGAACATGGCAATGTTAAAAATAAAAATATAAACAAACACACATACAAATTTAACTTAATTCGTCCTATGATGTCTTTATACTATTTCTCAATTGATATATGTATATAAAATGTGCGTAGAAAGTAGGCAAATTACCAACGGCCATGTTGTATCCACGATTTTGGAGCTCCCGATACTCTTGCATTAAAGCACATGGCTCGCAACAAGCATGAACCACACAGTCTATGCAGCCGCAAGGGGATGGAGGTAAATTGAACATAAATCTCAGCTTCGAGCGGGAAAAGCAAGAATACAAGCAGCATCCGCAGGTAAGGTACATAAGTATTGCATAAGTTTTTCCCGCATTAAAACAAGCTGCATTTATCACATATAATCATTAGCCATTCATCTATAGTACAATTGTACTTGAGGTAATCGTACTTACAAGTCTTTCCTTGGTCAACAATATTGGCAACTTGTCCATAAGTAATGCATGGACAAAATAGTGTGGTGATACCTGCAATACAAACGTCTGAGTTCATAAACATTGCAGTTTAAAGCATGCCGGAATCGATTAATCCGGTATATAGCTAGACAGAAAACACACAATACATTAATATAGGTAATTAATTAACTCATGCACAAAGGTAAGGATTAGGATTATTACAGTTTCCCAAATCAGAAAAGCAACCCCACAGTGGAGTAGTCCATTCTCCAACAGCTTTGTCTTGCATCTGGGCTTTAGGACTCTGCATGTTAGGCTGCTGCATGTTGTAATTAGATGGTTGATACACTAATATTACTGTGTCTGTGTATATATATTAACCTCCTCGAATGAGTTAATTCTATGGTTATCATGCAATCCAATCCATGTATATATATACCAACAATCCAGTGCTTCAACTAAACACACATAGATTTACATAATTAATATGGAGAGATGACTTTGACTGCATGCATGAGACGACTTTTCTTCAACTGCCTCATCTGCTGTTAATTCGATCAAGTGGAAATTAAAAATATGTATATGAAAATTGCTGATGTTAGTAAGATTATGTCATTGCAATAATTGTGAAAGTAATAGCCCCAACAAACATCTGCAATCAATTTTCAAATGTACAGTAATATAAAGTTATACTGATTGTGCAAGTTGCAGATTATATATGTGTTTATAGGTTTAATTGGTTGGTTAATGTATATTGTATTACTAATTGAAAGTAGATGAAATTTATAAATTGACAGCGGAAATTTAAAAGTTGACTGTTCTGCAGTGGCTTCCATAAAATAAATAGGCATGCTCCACAATCACTTACAAAATAGGGAGAGTAAATTTCATAATAGTGGTTGAACTTTATATGTTTTTGTATTTTTGTGATCGGAATTTTAAATTTGTAATATGATGACTACACATGCAATATTTTTATTCTTTGAAAAGGTGACTAAGAACCATTTTTCAGAGAAAAAATAATGATTTTTTTTTTAGAAAAAACTTGACATTACTTTAATTTTTCGAAAGATGGTTAAGGATTAATTTTTTTAAAAAAATAATGGCTTTTTTCTCAAAAAAGTGGTTTTTAACCACTTTTCAAAATATAAAAATAATGTTAAGTCATTATATTATAAATTTAAATCATAAGTGCCTAAAACATTATCATCTGATTATCTGACAGCACTTGTAGATTATGAAAAAGATTAAGGAACTATATAAAATTTTCAAAGTAAAGAAAATGTAATTCTGATATAGGTGAAACACAAAAGGCATTGACCATTTCGGCAACTCCTGTCATATGAATTACTATGGCAGTACACAACACCATGTAACTGAATATCTCAGTTTCATGTTTGTATTTCAAAGTAATCAAGAAATTGGGGAAACTTGAATAATTTGATTTGATACAGAGGTTCAGTTTCATGTTTGTATTTCAAAGTAATCAAGAAATTGGGGAAACTTGAATAATTTGATTTGATACAGAGGTGATAACTAGGTTAGAACCCGCACGATTAGGTTACCTTAAGTATTGCATATATTTAATCACCTATATTTTATTATTTTATTATTTTCATTTATATAATTAATTAATAATATTTAATTTAAATTAATGAATACCCAAAAAATTATGATTAAAATTTTTAGTTATTTAAATAATTTTTAAACTAATAACACCTAATTTCTATTTTCTCATTCTAAGCTATTTTGATTAGCGATTTTCTTTTTACCCCTAAAAACATCTTCAATAAGTACAAAGTTCTTATCTATAATATCTATGTGGCATATCTTTTGGATAATCTGTAAAAGAAATTGCATTTCAATGTTTCTACATTTTTGTGCTAATGCAATACTCCCTTTATTGACTTTTTGGCACACATTTCCAAATCTTTTGATCGCATAATTAAAATTATTATTTTTAAAATTTTCTTTTTGTAAATTATAATATAAATCACATACTTTTATTTATAAAAAGAAAATTTTAGAAATAATGATTTTAACTATGCGGTCAAAAGATTTAGAAATGTGTGCCAAAAAGTCAAACGATCTATATTTCAAAATGGAGGAAGTAATTTTTAATCATTGTTATAGAGCCAAAAATGTTGTTATTGAATTCTATTGCAATGATTTTATTATGTTTTTGTTTGGTGTCAAAAAAGTTATTATATTTATAATATTTGATATATTTTTAATAAGTTATATGTTATTATCTAAATTTTACAAAATCATTATCGTAGTAAACTTTACAGCAACAAATATAAAGGTTGGTGCCATAGACAATCTATTGAGTAGTGATACATAACATCCTTAGGAAAAATTATAAATAATCATCATTGTTGGATTGTTAAACCAAATTTCCCTTACTAAAAATTATATTGATTTATTATTAGCTAAGCTAAGCCATTGGAGTTCACGCCATGTAAAAATTGTCCATCATTATAACCATCTAATGTTTGCACTATTATAATCTTATAATAATTTTTTTGTTTTACAATAATACCCTCCAATGAATCAAGCGCCCTTTCATCTTCTTCTCTAACTCATTTTTTTCATCTCTACAAAACTTTTTATATTGCACTCCAAGAAGCATATTTGAACTGTTGTACCTATTCATTTTAATACTTACACCCTAATTTCATTTGTAAATATTCGCTTTTAATGGGAACAAACCTAGCATCTATCTCTCAATGTATAAAAATAATAAAATATGAATTTTTTAAGTAAGTCGTAATATAATGATAATATCAATATATATAAGTTATTCTTTCGTATTGAATTTAAATAACGAAATAATGAGATTTTTTTTTTTTTTTGCTAAGTTTGGGCAAGCGGGATTTCTCCCTCTTTCAAAGGCCTTCGGCCCTCTAAGAGCCTAGACTACAGGATTACACCCGCCTAGTACTCCTTTGTACCTCTGATACGAAGTACCAAAGAAATTCCCTTCGGGAAGATCCCTAATAAGCCTTTTAAAGTCATGCTCATGATTAAGCCTTTTAACGTCTTTGCCAAGGACATCAGGCCTTTTAAGGTCCTGCCGAGGACCAGAAATAATGAGATTTTTGATATCAAGATCTTAATATAATATTTCATACCTCATGAAATGTTAGTTGTTATTTGAAATTATTTTCTTCTAGGATCAACGTAGAAATATGTAAATGTTTGTTACATTTTTTTTATTTATCTTTATGATAAGTGGATTTATATCCACTTGGATCGCTTCAATTCGGCTTAAATTGATTTACTTGGCCCCAAGTTTATTGTAGTTTTGATGTGTTTTGCTTAGTTCTGCAGACTTACAAGAATATCGATTATGGGTGATGCTTCTATCGTGTTTGGAGGATTAATTGATTAAAATTCGGATTTTCCGGAAAGGTTGAGCAGTCTACACTGTTTTGGCCATATCTGGAGTTCTAGAAGTCCGTTTTCAGCGATCTTACTGTCCACGCGAAGCCTGAGAGATTTTCTACAACTTAAGACAGGATTCGCGCACGCAAGTTGCGTGTGGTGGGCGCAATCTGCGTGACAAGCAGACTGATGGGAGCAGAGAATTTACTGTTTTACCCTTTTTAAGTTCTAATTGTATTTTGGGCAGTTTTTAGTACCTTAATCGAGGAATTCTAATTGTAATAGAAGGCAATTTCTTGCTGGGCAAGACTTGGAGTGCCTATTTAAACACATCCAACCCCTTGCAAATGAGGGAATTAGACAATTAGAATTAGAAATTAGACAATTAGATATCTTGTACATAATATAGCTTAGATCTGCAAGGGAGAAAAGGAGAGAAGGATTCAACGCTCGTGACAAGCAACGGATCTAGATCTACTTCATCTTTTGTGTTATTCTGGATTCTAGATTTGTTTTCTTAACTCTTTGTTTTATTAATATTATTTTTATTATTCATACTTTGTTTATTATCATGGTTTCATCAGATCCCATGATGACGAGCGGTTCGATTATGAGCTAATCGTTGTCATGGGATTCTAACGGATTTATTTATGGAGTTTTAGTATCTTGATGCTTTAAAGATCTGTGTGTGGTGTATAATTGATATCCTCGTATGGTTATGCTTAATTGATAGATGCGTCGCGAACATCTAATTTGTTAATCTCTTGTGAAGTGAAAGTGGATCTTGAGATTTAGAACTTGCCATGCTAGCATAGGTTCATAATTGTTTATCAATATGATTCGTAGTATGAGATGAAAATACTTATATTGCCCTGTGTGATCTTTATGGATAACTTGTTCTTCAACCGTTATGTTTTCAAATTCTATAGACATATAGGGTCTAAGCATAATTGGTGTCTATTCATCTTCTATCTTTTTTATGGATGTATGGGTAGTTTGGTATACGTATGCTGACAGGTAGCGTGTACTTGTTTCGTGTTATCCGATCAGATATCATAACCTTTACATATAGTGAATGAAGGCGTCAGATCTAAGCGAAGTATTTAATGAAGTTATGATCTCATGGTTTATCTTGCATAAGTAATTAGATTTTAATTCTCATTAGTTAAGTAATTCTTAGTTTAATAATTTGCATCTTAGTTTAATTTAGATAATCAAAACCCAAAATTGTTATTTGTCTTAGCAGTGAATAATAATCATACATTGTTGCATAGGTACATCTACTGAATTAAAACCATAACCAGATCTCTGTGAGAACGAACTTGACTTCTATCTATATTACTTGTGACCACGTACGCTTGCGTGTTTTAGTGTAAACACTTTATTAAAATAAGAATCATAAAATTTAATAATAATTAAACTTAACTTATCATATCCCTGAAAAAAAAAACTTAACTTATCATGTCAAAAACTAATCTAAATTTTTAAAAAATAAAATGGAATAAAATTTAATACAAAATTATCATTAACAAAATTCTTTAATAGAAAGTATCAAGTTTTTTTTTTTTTTTTAATATGAAATTAAGATTTAAAAATAATAAGAGTTCTAATTGAAATATATGCTTTTAATATTTCACGATCATTGATTTTTGATTAATATTCCCAAGTACTTATCAAAATTGTTTATAAATTTTTATATTCTAAATTAATCCAAGAATAGATTTCGAATCATAGTATTACGATGCATGGTTTCTTTGTGTAAGTATGTAATGTCGTCTATATATGATTTCTATATTACTTAGAACTCATAACTATAGATTTAATCCGTAGTTCATGTTTCTCTAGAAACAGGAACAGTTCAGTTCGCTTAATGCATTATTTACACTAATGTATAAAAATTTTAATTAGATTTTTCTAGAAATCATAATTCGTGTAACTGTAGAATCTTTTAAGACTAATTCATTAAATTAAAATTAAAATTAAAATTTATGTTTGTATTCTTTTAAATCATCGCTTTACTGATAAACATCTAAATATATAATGAGTCCTGGTCTTTTTTTTTTTTGTTGGCGCTAGTACTTGTTCTACACGTTTTAAGGACTTTTATCGTATAGATGGTTTAGTAAACTTAGATCAATATTCAAGTATATTTATTTAAGTAATAGGAAATAATTTATAATAAATAATAAGATAAAATCTAGATCCTAGTAAAATTAATAGGATATATTCTAGACCGTTAATTAAAGTTTAGATCTAACGGTTAATATATGTTTAGCGGTAGTAGTGACAACCAAATATCCACCTTATGCTAAGTATATAATGAGTCCTGATCTTTTTTTTTGCTGGCGCTAGTACTTGTTCTACACGTTTTAGGACTTTTATCGTATAGATGGTTTAGTATACTTAGATCACTATTCAAGTATATTTATTTAAATAATAGGAAATAATTTATAATAAATAATAAGATAAAATCTAGATCTTAGTAAAATTAATTAATAGGATATAATATAGACCGTTAATTAAAGTTTAGATCTAACGGTTAATAGTATATGTTTAGCGGTAGTAGTGACAACCAAATATCCACATTAGGCTAGGTATATAATGAGTCCTGTTTTTTTTTTGTTGGCGCTAGTACTTGTTCTACACGTTTTAGGACTTTTATCGTATAGATGATTTAGTATACCTTATGCTTATTATATATAGGATATAAATTTAAAACTCCGACCACCAAAATGTTGAATGGGAATAAATTTGACCACAATTCTGCAATTTACTCGTACATGACCATAGTTTTTACGAGTCTGGATGCTCTGTCCCCTTCTTCATGCCCCCTTCTGTGTCCCCGGTTCTTTTTGTATTAAAAGAGTGTCCCCGGAGGGGTCTATTTTAATAAAAATAAATTTTTTATTTTTATTTTCCTTAAAATGGATCCGCGAGGAACACTTTTTTAATATGAAAAAAGCAGGAAACACAGGAGGAGACATGAAAGGGAACAGAGGATCCGGGCTCAGTTTTTAGAAGGGAAAACAAATCAAAGCAGCCTCTTACGAGGAAAGAAAGGGTAAGTGCAACTGCTTTAAATTCTGTTATAAGATAATCAAGTGAATGCAACTAGTAAGTATACTTAAGTTAAAAATGTTTATAGAACTGATGAAGAAGCTAATAACAGTAGACTCTAATCTGCATGTTCCTTGCGGGAAAATAAAAAAATTAATTAAGTATTTAAGTAGGGTACTGACAATGCACTTAAATTTTAAAACCAAAAATCCATCAATCATCTAACAATGTCAGCTCTACTATTGTGTACTCCATATAAATAATCAAAAAATTACAGCTAGATTAGCATAAAGATTCCCCTTAACAAACTAAGTTTTGGAATTAGTGACTGATTTATTCGAGAAGTGGTTGTTGTATCCCTTACTAAATTCAAGTTTTACAAGCAATAAAAAATGTTATCATGGCTTTCGTACCAAAAACTAACAACTGGACGGTATAATATCATTTTCTCCCAAAGTGATGATCGTTTAATGATAAGTACTTCCAATATTTATTTAATCTAGTGAGGTAATTAAGAAGTGTTATTGATGAATAATCCAGATAATCAAAGATTATTTTTACTTGCAAATTTACAAAGTGCTTCAATGTTATTGTGAGTCAACTTCAGATTATGCCGATTGTGAAATTTAGGGTTCTTCATATGCTAAAATTTGTTTGCGCGCAATCGCCATGTATAGGCCTTATTTGTTGTGAAAAATTTCTATATTTTTGATGATTTTGCGAAGAGATTGCGATTAGTTATAAGTACACACATGCGGAAACTGTTCCAAGAAATGTTCGAATGAATATATAAGTGCAATTTTTTTTTGCAATTTTATTGGAATCATCAAAATATATATATATATATATATATATATATATATATATATATATATATATATAAAGGAGGATAGCGGGAGTTTCGGTGGCGCTCTAATATCGTCTCAATCGATTTTTCTAATTTTCTAGAATTTTAAACACTAATAAATATAAAATATCAATTATAAAGAAGAAGTTCGAATTTATATGGAAGACATATGATTAGAAGTTCAATTGGAAGTATAATTCGTATTTATAAGGCATACGATTAAAAGTTCTATTGGAAGTAGAATAGGAGCTCGAATTTATAGAAAAAATATATAAATAAAAGTTCTACTAGAACTAGAATAGGTGTTTGAATATATAGAGCAGACATATAATTAAATACTTTATAGAAATTACGATCTTCTTAAATAATATATATTTTTTTATATAAGTTAATTATACTTATATTAGGAAAATTTATTCATAAATCCAATACTATTGTCATGAAAAAAGTCACCAAATTTAAAAAGAAAAGAATTGATGTGTTAACATAATAA
Organism: Saposhnikovia divaricata; assembly: GCA_036435485.1. Classification (NCBI taxonomy): domain Eukaryota; kingdom Viridiplantae; phylum Streptophyta; class Magnoliopsida; order Apiales; family Apiaceae; genus Saposhnikovia; species Saposhnikovia divaricata. The sequence continues at coordinate 62,323,436 of CM071594.1, forward strand.
AAGAACAATGAGTAAAAGAACAATCTCATGCAGGAATCCTAAATAAATACAGGAGTATCTATAATATAAAGAGAAAATAAGACGTGTTTTCATTTTCTAAAATGCCAAAACTTTTAGAAAATTTAGAGAAAGTATAAATTGGAATTCACTCTATTTTTTAGGTTTTGATTTTAAGGAAAAAAATTGTTGTGTAAGATAAGTAACATCAATAATATGTAATGAAGTTAGAATTTCAATCCCAAACGAGAGCGGCTCGAAACGTGTTTAACGGGAAGACGACTCATTATAAAAGATTGTACTAGCTATTAAAATATCATATGATGTTATAATTTTATTTTATTTTTAGGATTTGATTTTATTTTATATTTTTAGGATTGTACTAGCTTTCTTTTTAGTAATAACTGTGTTTAATAAGAAATCGGTTCATTAGATAAGACCGTATAAAAGATGTTTAAATATATAATTAATACATAAAATAAATTATTTTATTGGAAGTAAAATACGAGGGCGGTGGAGACGTCTTATACGATTTTTTAAAATTATACATCTTTTTTCCTAGAAATCCTTTATTTTAACTTTTTTATACAAGTTAATTGTACTTGCATTACAAAAATATATCCATAAATGTAATATTATTCCCGTAACGAAAAATCTTCGTATTTTAATTTTTTTTTGATATGTTAACATAACAGAAAGACATTTCCATGCGGAAACTGTAAATAAATACAAGAATATCTATAATATACAGAAAATATAAGATGTATTTTCATCTTTTAAAACTCCATAAATATTAGAAAGTTTAAAGAATATAAAATTTTGAATTTACTCACTTTATATAATGAAGTTAGAATTTCGGTTTCAAATAAGAGCGGCTCGAAACGTATTTAACGGGAAGACGGCTCGCTAGAAAAGATTGTATTAGCTATTAGAATTTGATACTGAAGTCATAATTTTTTTTTATTTTTACGGTTTAATTTTATAGATAAAAAATATTATATAAGTCTTTATAATATATGTTAAAAAGTTGGGATTTCGGTTTTAACGAGAGAGTGGCTCAATCGAAAGAATCGTATTTAACAAGAAATTGATTCATTAGAGAAGATTATTTAATTATTAAAATTTAATATTAATATTATAATATAACGTAAATGTATTAAATTTTTTAAAAATATTGTAATGCCGCCGCGAAGCGCGGCTTTATCAACTAACTAATATTAAATTTTGATTAGACACGATCGAATTTAGACCAATCAAATTTAACGGAATTTTCTTATAGAGGATTTACAACTTAAGCTTGTCAATCATCTCATTCTATAGTATAATCGCGCAAGTATGCGCTCTGATATCACATCAATTTTATACAAGTACAAAACGTTTGTCATAAACATTCCATATTGACCATTCATACCTATATATTATCGTACAATAAATAATCACACTGTAGAATAAAGTAAATTCAGCTAAAATACATGTAAATTTATTAGTAGCCTATTCATGGAACTTGATAGTTTGTGGCATCTATCATTATGTCTTTGATAACGGAATATACTTCATGTATATCGGTCCAATTCAATATAATTTAATTGTACTATAAATTAATTTATGAGATTCGATGTAAATAGCTGAATATTATTTATTTACGACTTCATTTCAACAATGTAAGATTTGAGGAATATTGGTGTAGTGTTTAGGAATAGAAGAAGTTTGGGTTCGTCTTGTGGGGGTTGCACCTAAATTCGTAATGACTTTTTGTAGCGTGTCCAGCTTTATATGAGTTGGACAGGATGACGCTCAGTGTGAGCCCAATAATCAGATTCCCGACAGGCATATGACACCCCAGGCCCATCAGAAACTTGAGCAATAGAATTTGTTGAGATAGTAGGTGTTTATTCACTTCAATGCTCCCCCCCGACCCTTATTTTTGTGGTTAGTTACTACTACTGTACTGGTAATTTAATTTCATATAGTCCATGGAGGCTGGAGCTATGAGGAATTAATAACACTGCCCAGTTAGTATATCAGATCAAATTATATTAATCATGATTGGTATATATAGAGTGGTTGGCAGTTTATTTTCATATTTTTAAATATGCAATAACAAATATCTGAACATGATGATCGATGATCAATACTGAAGTAGTACTTTCTTCATTTTGCAGATGCGCGCATCTATACTCTTTATTAATGTGGAAAACCATGTTTTTAATGGTACACAATAGTACCAAAATATCAAAATACCAAATTTGGTTATCAATAAATTCGGGATTTGATTCTTTACAACTACATAATTATACAAGATTTATTTACTTTAAATTTTTTTAGCTTCACCTCGAGTTCGATTTCTTGCAACTACATAATTATAAAAATTTATTTAGTGTATTAATATTAATATTTTAATCTCGATTCGTGTGTTCAATCCGTGCCGGTGCTTCGCACGGGTTATAGTATATACATATATCAACATGCAAGCGTAAACCTGCAGGTTTAGACTGACGACGTTTCGAGATAACAATCACAGGTTGATCAAACATATAAATCACACAAAAGTCCATACTGCAAAGAATGGATAATCTTATATATTATATGATAATATGTGTAATGTTCTTCCAGCAAGATCATGAAGCCCGGATTGTGGACCAAAAACTATCACTCACAATCACAATGTAATTACATATGTAATGTTCACCATGTACACAAACCAATTGGATAAATAATGCTTAAACAATGTTTGCATGAAAGATCTCTCAGTTTATATATAATCAAGTCTCTGGTTCAGAAAAACCATTTTTTTAAGTACTTCATTCTCAAGTAAAGACTAATTATGCGAAAGAGATCAGATTTCTCAAGCACCACACATGATTAGTCGTTTGCCTTCGTTTATATTTATCTCGTCATATTTGAGGGAGACACCGGAGTAGTCATGCCAACTTCACGAATTTGTCTTCCCTTATTTCCCTCCCATCCTGTATATATAGCACGAAAAACAACAAAGATCCAAATTAATGGTAAACTAAACAATTATATATTTCCGTCATAATTAATAAAATATCTCATACGACTACAGATGAAGGCATCCGACTTTTGAAGCAATTATTTTCAGGCCTAATGTTTTAAGAGAAACAGCAACCATATGGAAATTTTAATATCTTTTACCGCTATTTTCTATAACCGTACTTACAGGCTACGGCCTAAATATTAAGGATAAGGATTTTATATCAACATATTTTCGGACTCCAGAAATTTAGCTTCGTTTTTTCCCTAATGTCTGAGGATATATATCTACTGAAACAACCTCAGTACTAGCACCATGCTATTCACATAACTTACTTCCAAATGGAATGGATCATCTAAATATGTATGTGTAATTAAGTTGTGTGTGTTAGTATTTAAATTACCAAGGGCCATGTCAAATCCGCGATTTTTGAGCTCGCGGTATTCTTGACACAAGGCGCAGGACTGGCAACAGCAATTAAGGGCGCAATCTCCACAAGGACTTTCAGCTAAAAAGAAATGCTCCCTCATCTTAGTCCTATACACGCAGGAATAGATGCACGAGCAGCATACTATTGCTGTTAAGAGATATAGGCATCCACTTATGCAACAATCTGCACAAGCCCATCAATGTCGATCGATCAGTAACTATTAAATTATATAAGTGATCAAGTACATGAATGTGTGTGTGCCTACCTGGTGATCCTTTATCTACAATGTCTGCAATACGACCAAAAGTGACGCAAGGACAGCACCATGTTAAGCAACCTTCAACCAGGAACAAAAATTACGAAATTTTATTAGCAACATAATTAATTACCAAAATGTGTGTTTATGCATATGCATACATAATTACTGAAGGTAGATTAGTGCAAAATAAATTAGACGCACAGCTTGGCATGTCAGAGCAGCATTCGCAAAGGCCCGTGGACCAAGGTGAAGGATAAGTGTAGTGCATGGTTGGTGTTGCAGGAACAGGCATAGCACCTGAAGATGCCATTGATGGATCGATAACAACTGCGTACGGTTTTAAGATGGATTGAAGAGACACATATATAGGGATCAAATACGTACATATTAAATTTGGAGTGTGTACTAGGATTAGTCCTCGATCTCTATTTGATTCTGATTCATTAATTTTCTGTCAGGTTTAAACAATTAATAAATGATTACATTTTTTTAAGCTAATTAAATGATCAAGGTTTAGTTGTGTTCCAAATATTCAACTTCATTGGCATAAAATATGAATGTGATTAAATTAGTAGGGTATTGACATTCCTTCAAATTAATAAAACAGGAAGTTCATCGTCTGTCTCTAACCTTGGACAATGTCAGAAATACTAGTATATATCTTTGTTTAGCTATGAACAGTAAGGGAATCAGATACAGAATTCATGTTTAATACAGTAGGTAATAGAAGATCATGGCTGGCTAGCTACTAATAAGAAGGTGAAATGTCATTTTCTGTGGAAGTAAACTCTAGTAGATCATAAGTTATGACTATATTCCAAATATCAGTAAACAAAATAAAATTCAAGCATGTTTTATAATATGAAAGTGCTGATAACAGACTTTTATAGACAGAGTAAAAGAACAGATTAGTACTGTTGTACTGCTGCACTAGACATTATCGACTAAGTGATTAATTATATACTAAGTGATCGATTATTTCATCAGACAGTTTGGCCGAGTGGTCTAAGGCGCCAGATTTAGGCTCTGGTCCGAAAGGGCGTGGGTTCAAATCCCACAGCTGTCATTTATTTTGAATATTTTTATCCTTTTTTCAGATAGCTGCTTAAGCTTCATGTCAAAAAAATAAAGACAGCTGCTAAGCTCTTTTCCTTTTAGATTTTTTTTTTTTTTCCTTTGTATGGATCTTTTCCTTTTAGATTTGATGATTATATGTGTTAGCTTCTTTATATCCAACTAGGATAAAAAAAGTGTGATTCCGCCAAAAAAGCAATAACATATGGTTTAGAAAATTTAAAATCGTCATTGTAATTAATTGATGTGATTCGGTTTGAGATTGTGGTTTCGATTTTACGCGGATGAAAAAGGTGTGGTTCTGCCAAAAATCAAGTAATATGTAATTTCGAAAATATGAAATCCATTGTACTTAGTTGATGTGGCGGTTTGAGTTTGTAGTTTCCATTTTAAGCCGTACTGTAATCCATCATGCCAATACGGTAGTATGGGTATTGGTGATATAAGTCATATATGGTAAGGTAATAATTGTATGGATACACAATTATTATATATGGTATGTCTTATTCACAAAGTTAGGTAATTAGGTGCCAAGAGTATGGTAAGACTTGTAGAACAAGTATGGCAAGTCTTGGTGGTTAAGTTTTGGGTGGCTATATAAACATAGTCATATTATGTTTTGATATACTTGAGTATTGTTTGGCTTGAGTATTGTGTGAGTGATACACCGAGTGATTGATGTATTATTGATATTGTTAAGATTAATAATACGAGTTTGGGACGTGGGTTTTCCGCGTCAAATATGTTTGTGTGTGTGTTTTGTTTTATTTGTTTGTTTGAATCTCGTTAATTGTGTAGCCCCTAACCTAACAATTGGTATCTAGAACCGAGGTTCGAGGTTCGTGACGGATAAGGTCGGGGGATTCGAGATTGAATTGTTTAATGGAAGAAACAATTTTACTTTGTGGTAGAGCACGGTGAAAGATCTGTTGATTCAACGAGGGTTGTATGCAACTCTTGAAGACAAGAAGCCTGCTGATGTGGAAGATACAAAGTGGGCAGATATGAAGTTACGTGCAGCATCAACAATCCGGTTGGCCCTTGCACCAACCGGAAATCAAGTATGATGTTCTTGAGGAGGATAATCCTAAAAAATTGTGGGAGAAGTTGACGAAGACGTATCACTCAAAGTCTTTGGCAAATAAGTTGTTCCTCAAGAAAGATTTGTTCAGGCTCAAGATGGAAGAAGATGGAGATTTGAGAGATCATCTGAATCGTTTTAATGGCCTGATCAACCAGCTGAATAATTTGGATGAAAAATTGAAGGATGAGGACAAAGCTGTTCTTCTACTTGTGTCTCTACCAAAGAAGTATAGTACTGTGATTACTTCTTTATTGGTTGGGAATACGGAGTTAGTTTTGGATGAGACTATTGTTGTTCTTCTGGAGTCCGAAAGATTGATGAAGCAAGGATCGAGTGACGCATCTGATGGAAGTGCACTCGTGGTGGATGCACGTGACAAGAAAAAGAAGTCCTGTAAGAAACATAACCCTAATATCAAGTGATTTTATTGTGATGAATTGGGTCATATACAATCCTGGTGTCCAAAGGCAAGAGAAGACTTGAAGGAGTTGAAGAAAACTCGAGGAGGGGGTAGTGTTTCGCTTGTGGAAGGTGATGCTCTTTTGGTACAAGAAGATAAGGGATCGAAAGAAGAATGGGTGCTTGACTTGGGATGTTCTCATCACATATGTGCTAGGAGGGATTGGTTCTCGTCCTACAAGAAGTGTGATGGAAAGATGGTTGCTTTACCAAACGGTAAAAGGGTAAAGGTTGCTGGTATTGGTGAGGTAATGATGAAATTTCACAATGGTCGTGTTCGAAAGTTAACTCAAGTGAGGTACGTACCGGAGTTAAATCGAAATCTAATTTCATTGGGTAAATTAGTTGATTTGGGATATACTGTTATGATGAAGAACGGTATTTTGGAGGTTACTAAATGGGATTTAGAGATACTCAAAGGATGGAAGGACAAAAGAAATCTTTTTGTGGTAGAAGGTGAGGTTATTGTTCGAGGGGAGGCATTGGCGGATGGACGTCGATGTCTTGATGGTAACCGTTAAATCAGTTGTGCATGGAACCGTACTAGGTTGAAGGGGAGGATTGTTGGGCTTAAACCCAATACGGTAGTATGAGTATTGGTGATATAAGTCATATATGGTAAGGTAATAATTGTATGGATAAACAATTATTATATATGGTATGTCTTATTCACAAAGTTAGGTAATTAGGTGCCAAGAGTATGGTAAGACTTGTAGAACAAGTATGGCAAGTCTTGGTGGCTAAGTTTTGGGTGGCTATATAAACATAGTCATATTATGTTTTGATATACTTGAGTATTGTTTGGCTTGAGTATTGTGTGAGTGATACACCAAGTGATTGATGTATTATTGATATTGTTAAGATTAATAATACGAGTTTGGGACGTGGGTTTTCCGCGTCAAATATATTTGTGTGTGTGCTTTGTTTTATTTGTTTGTTTGAATCTCGTTAATTGTGTAGCCCCTAACCTAACAGGTAAAATGTAGAGTGTTTGTGTGTGTTTAAAATTGGTTGTCTTTGAAGTTTAATTGTACTTATCTTTTTATAGACTTGGTTTCACCTTTTTCTTCTTGGATCCGATCTGGATCGGTATGATGAGGAGACATCATTATTCTTCATTGTCCACAGTACTCAAGTAAAGTGACTGTGTGATCTGTTAAAGATGAGAGGACCATGTGACCGTTGAAGGAAAATGGACTGGGCCGAATATGGGCCGAATGACCATGGACCGACCGATCGTATGGCCTGTTTTGATTTGGGCCTTATGTTCAGCCCAATGGGAAGATGGGCTTCCAACATGTCCCTGGCCTTCGTTCAGAGTTATCCTCAGGACGAAGGTCAAAACCTAGGTCCATCTTCGGAAAATACCCTTCGGACGCCTTGGTTGGATAAATTGGCCGATGGACAAGGTCGAGACATTTCTTGGGAAGTCGTGTCTATTTATGGGTTACAGCTGTCTATTCTCGAGATTCACGCATCAATCTTGACCGTTGAATCTGAAAAGGCCCTCGATCCAAGCGTCGCGTTCTTTTATTTGAATCCCTGTAATTCATTCTCCTTTTTCATACACTTTATTTCTCAGAGATTATAAAACAAAAACCCTTTCAGAAAACCTCAGCCAACGACTGGGACCGTCGCTTCATCGTCGGAAAGTCTTGGTTCTCCGGTTCTGGTATCAGCCTATCTTCGAAATACATATCCTCAAGAACTCGATCTTATTGCTTCAAGTAAGTTCTTTTTCTCTTTCTCAGACACGATAATTTTCATATTTTGTTTCTTCATAGTTCACATCGTCTGTATATGTATGTATAACTGTATGTATATGTGTGAATTCACCTGCATTTCTTGAGCAAAACGTGTACGTGTTTGTGCCCCTTTTATGCTTTAAATTTTCTTAATTTTGTCTGGGCGTTTCAAAATTTTACGGGGTTCTTGGGGTTCATCTAAAAATGATCTAGGACAAGAACGGCCTTTGGGATTTTGGGGTCTAGATAACTTCCTTCGGGCTGTCCCGATCTTTTAACCGCAGATTTTAGGCTCTTCGACTTTCTTTGCTTTAGGTCATGGACTTGTCCCCGACCGAACTCGGCCCGCTGTACTCGGTCGGTTAATTTCTATCACCTTTTATTGATGTCCGAGTACATGGCTAATGTCTCTTCATTTCCGAATGCAGGGACATGGATCGGTCGATCGAAGATGCAGGTCAACAAAATCCCTTTAATGATGTCGAGTTATATCCAACCGCCAATTTACGATCTAAACTGACCGAAGACGATATTGGGTCATACCCATCGTATTACCTCATAGATAAGTACACATGGTACTTTTTTGCTCTTAGGAAGAACGATAGGATCTGGCACAACCCCGAGGTTCCCGTGTTTTGCGGAGGAGGAGGTCGAGCAACGGGCCTATCTGAAGCAGCGTTTAAATGCGACTTTCGGTTGCCTATGCTTCATATTCTCAAAAGCATATTGAAACAGACCGGGATCGCCCTAGGACAACTAGATCCGAACAGTTTCATACACATAAATACCTTCCAGGCCCGATGTTTGGCGTGTGAGATAATACCGAGAACGAGTCTTTTTTGGCTTCACTATGAGTTTCGTAGGAACCCGAAGTGTAAGGGTTTCTATTCCATCGCTCGTAGGAATAACCGAGCCGACTGGGCACAAACAAATTCAAGCAACAAAGAAACTCACATCAAATGGGTGTTTGTTTCGGGCCCAAGGAGGGAGAAGTTCGGTGTATGGAGAGAGGTCGATCCATCGAAATTGAGATTTATAGATCCTTTGGAGGCGGATAAGCATGATTGCAGGCTTCTCTACGAACTCAAAATGGATAAGGTTCCTCTAGCGGACAGTCGGGATAACGACTGGCTGCTTGGTCTTTGGGGTAGTGGTAACCTTCTTTCATTTTTTTATTGTATACTTCTCTTTCTAAAAGCATGATTATTCCTATTTTTACACATCTTCGGCTTCAGCCTAGTATAATCCTGCATATTTGCCTTAGCATATGTCTAATTTTATTTGTCTATGCAGTGGCTTCTCGAGAGGAAATTCTGGAACGGAAAAGGAGGAAGGCGACTGAACTTGCTGCTGCCGCTCTGGCTGCTGAAGAGGCTGCTGCTAAGCAGGCCGAAGGGGTGGAAAAATCGGCTCCCGACCAGGGGGAAAGGAGTTTGGTCGTTACTTCACCTGCTTCTTCGCCTCTTCGGGAATCAGAATCGAAGGGAGCGGATCCGAACACTCTAGTCGAACAAAGAAATAGGCTTCGGTCGGAGGACACAGAACTGAAGGTGTATTCTCCTCAATGGGGAGTTTTGGAGAGTGATAAAATAATTGTTCCAGTTCCTCCTCTATCCAGGAATGTGGGTCCTGATCTCTGTCGTGGTCTCATTCTTTCGGCTGATCGGCCGACGATTGCTAAGGTCGATGACCTTCAAGCTTGCATCGAAATGATGACCCTTCTGTCCATGGTAAGCTTCTTCTTCTTCGGCCATATTTACTTGCCTTAGAGATTTTTTTAACTTTTTCCCATGTTTGTTTTTAGGGTACTGCCTGGTCGGCTGTGGTGACCGAACGGGTAGAACAAATGCAAACCCGATTGAAGCAAGTAGACCAGTTGGAGGTTCGGGCGATTAAGGCGGAAGAGGACCTTCAAAACTCGGTGACTGAGTTGGAGCGAGTGACTGGTCAAACCGAAGCCTTGAAACTAAACAATGATGCTCTCCAGGAGAAGTTGAAAGAGGTTGATACTTTAAAGAAGCACATTGAATGGAGGAATCAGTAGCTCAAGGCTAGCAGGAAGAACGTCCGGAAGCTGCAGAAGACGTTTGATTTGACCGAAGAGAGATGTTACCAGATGGGTTACGAAGATGCTGTGGTGAAGGCACATACTCTCGGTTTTGATCATACTCGGCTACTTGATGCCGAGCTTGGTATATCAGATCCCGTTGGTAAGGAAAAATCCGATGAACCCCTGGTAGTCTTTTCGGGCGAAGATGAGCCTCTTTCCGACTAGTGGCTTTGTAGTTTTCTTTTGAACTGTTTATTTTGGTAGCCTTCGGGCTTGTAATTCTTAACTTTGCCTTCGGGCTTTTATTTTATGCATCTTTGGTGTTATGTTACCTTAGCATAATTACTTTTATTTTATTTATGCATCTTTGGCATCGGCCTAGCATAATTGCTTCTTTTATGCATCTTCGGCATTATTTTGCCTTAGCATAATTTCTATATTTTTATGCATCTTTGGCTAGATTTTGCCGTAGCATAATTAGTCTATTTTTATGCATCTTTGGCTTTAGCCTTAGCATAATTTTCTTTCGGATTTATGCATCTTCGGCCTTCAGCCTAGCATGTTTAGCTTTGTTATGCATCTTCGACCATGTTCGGCGTTAGCATAACTTCCTTCTAAAATTATGCATCTTCGGCCGTGTTTGGCCTTAACATATTTTCTTTCGGATTTATGCATCTTCGGCCTAGCATGTTTAGTTATATTAGGTCATAGCCTGTCTGTCCCTAATATTTTGGTGTTTTGTAAATGATTAAGGTTTTATTCGGTCGGTGAAAAATATTTCCTCCCTGCCTTAATCATGTGAAAATAACTAAATACTGAAACAAATATAAGAACACATGTTTTATTCGTTCGTTCCCGAACATAGGTTCGTTAAGCATAACTCATCATTTGATTTTCATTGTGCTTTAGCTAACAATCGTAGGCATAAACACGTATTAGGAAGCTTACTGATAGAAGCGACGAAGGCGTGCTGCGTGCCATGTGTTTTTAATGAGGCTTCCGTCCGAATGGGCTAGCTTATATGTGCCCGGACGAACTATTTCTACCACCGTGTAGGGTCCTTCCCAGTTGGGCATGAGTTTCCCCTGTTTTGTTGGCATGGAAGTAGCTAGTTCTTGAAGTACTAAGTCTCCCACTTGGAAGGATCTCTTTTTTATTCCCGAATCGTAATACTGAGCTGCCTGAAGTTGGTATCTTAAGTTCCTCCGGTAGGCTGCCTCCCTTTCTTCTTCAAGCAAATCAACGTTCGCTCGGAGCCCGTGTTCATTTGTTTCCACATTAAATACTTGTGTCCGATATGACTCCAGACCGACTTCTGTTGGCATCAAGGCATCAGTTCCGAAGGCTAGTCTGAATGGCGTTTCTCCGATTGACGATCTTGGAGTTGTTCGGTAGGCCCATAGGACATATGGCAATTCTTCGGCCCAAAGTCCCTTTGAATCTCCAAGTCTTTTCTTGATTCCATCGGAAATGATTTTGTTAGCTACTTCGATCGCCCCATTCCCTTAAGGATGACTGACTGAGCTGAACTTTTGTTGAATCCCAAATTCAGCTAAGAACTGAATTTCCTGAATTTGCTTCCAATGAATTGTGTTCCGTTGTCTGACATAGATCATCGGGATGCCGAATCTTAATATTATCTGTTATAATACGAACTACTTTGCCGCTTCTTCGGTGATAGCTGAGAGGGGTTTGGCTTCCACCCATTTGGTCATGTAATCAATGGCGACAATACAGTATTTTGCTCGTTTAGTGCTGGTCGGGAGGATACCAACAATGTCTACAGCCCACATTGCGAAGGGAATGGGGTTTAGCACTGATGTCATTTCCTCTGGGGGGGTTGCTTCGGCACACTGCTGAACAACTGACATTGTTTGCATTTTTTCGCATATTCCGATGCATCTTCCCTTATTGTTGGCCAAAAGAATTCTTGTCTGAGGATTTTGAAAGCCAGTGATCGTCCGGCGAGATGCTCTCCGCAAATGCCTTCGTGGACACTTTCTAGAGCCATTCTCTGTCCTTCGGGATCTAGGCACCGAAGCAATGTTTGAGTGACTAACCTTCTGAACAGCCTTTCCTCAATAATGGAGTAACTGGCCGAATGATATTTGATTCTCTGGGTATCTTTTTTGTCAAGTGGAAGGATACCTTTCTCCAAGAAGGCTCTGATTGGCGTCATCCAATTAATTTCTTGGTGTATTTCCAGGCATCGCTTTTTGTCTATCGAAGGTGTCTTTACTTCGGTCAGATAAATTGAACCTGTGAGGTTCTGCATTTCTGCTGAAGCTAACCTTGATAGGGCATTGGCTCGGCTGTTATTCTCCCTAGCCACTTGGCTTAATTCAAATGATGCAAATAGCTCCGAACTTTCGCGTACCTTCGTAGCGTAGGCCTTCGTTCGTGGATCTTTTTGTCCATACTCCCCCGAGAACTACTTGACGACTAGCATAGAGTCACTAAAGGCTCTTAGGTGTTTTACTTCCAAGCTTTTTGCCAAATCCAATCCTGCTATCAATGCTTCATATTGTGCTTAGTTGTTGGTCAATGGGAAGGTGAATCTGATTGCTTGGCATATCTCGAAGCCTTCGGGACTAGTTAGGATGAGTCCTGTCCATACTTCAATCCGGCTACCGACCCATCAACAAAGAGTTCCCACTTTCCTGGTGACCGAATCGATTTTTCTTCGAGGCCCAAATCCTTTGAATCAGAGAAAGAGCATTCCACTATAAAGTCAGCTAGGGCTTGTACTTTAATTGTTGTTCTTGGAACGAATTCTAGGTCAAATTCTCCTAATTCGACCGACCAAGCGACCACTCTGCCCGAAGCCTCGAGTCGTTGCATAATTTTCTTCAATGGTTGATCGGTTACTACTTGCACCATTCGACCTTGGAAGTAATGTCGTAACTTTCTTGAGGCCATGACCACTCCATAAACGAATTTTTCTACATTGGGGTATCTAGTTTCTGCATCTTTTAGTATGTGAGAGACGTAGAACACTGGATATTGATTCCCTTCATGTTGTTTGATCAGAACTGCCCCCAGTGTGCGATTGTTCACTGCTAAATATAGCAGCAGAGTTTCGTTCGGGTTTGGTCTCATCAAGAGGGGGGATTTTACCAAATATTCTTTGAGTTCTTCAAATGCTTTTTGACAATTTGGACCCCATTCAAAGGTCTTTGTCCCCCGAAGTACTTCAAAGAATGGTAGAGCCTTTTCGGCTGATCTAGAGATGAATCTCCTTAGGGCTGCTATTCGTCCGGTCAGCTTTTGGATTTCCATAATTGTCTTCGGCGCTTTCATGTCGATTACAGCTTGTATTTTTTCAGGATTTTCCTCTATTCCTCGTACACTGACCATATAGCCTAGAAACTTTCCACTGCCCGTTCCGAACGTACACTTGTTCGGATTGATCTTCATATTGTTTTTTCTTAATGTTTCAAAACATTCTTTAAGGTCTTTGGCAGGATCTTTGTTCAATTATTTGACGATCATATCGTCTACGTAGCACTCCATGTTTCGGCCGATCTGATGTTTGAAAACCTTGTTGATCATTTTTTGGAAGGTTGCCCCTGCGTTCTTCAAACCGAAGGGCATTTTTATGTAGGCGTATGTGCCGTTCGGTCTGATGAATGATGTCTTCGGTATATCCTCGACATTCATCGCTATTTGGTGGTATCCTGAGAAAGCGTATAAGAAACTGAGTATTTGATGCCTCGAAGTGGCATCTATCAGTTGATCGATGTTCGACAAGGGATAATGGTCTTTCGGACAATTTTTGTTCAAATCAGTGTAATCCACGTAAATTCTCCATTTGCCGTTCGATTTTTTTACTACCACCACGTTTGCCAGCCAATCGGGGTAGTCAATTTCTTCTATGAATTTTGCCTCCAGCAATTTTTCTACTTCGGCCTGAATGACTTGTTGCCTTTCCATGGCGAAGTTTCTTTTCTTTTGTTTTACTGGCTGAGCATCGGTCTTGACATTGAGACAGTGTTTGGCTATTGACGGGTCTAATCCAGGCATATCTTCGGGGGCCCAGGCAAACACGTCATGGTACTGTCTAATGATTTTGATGACCTTCTCCTTTAATTCAGGTTCCATGTCTTTGCCTATTTGGATAATTTTTCCTGATTGACCCACAAACAACTCGACATTTTTGGTTTCGGCTGCTGGTTCGGCGATCGGGTTGGATAGGTCGGCTCCGAACTTTTCCAACTCAATGTTTAATAGTTGGTGACTACCTCCAGCCTCCCTTCGCTCCTTTTCTTTTTCTAGCTTCGATCATTTCCACGTCTTTGTCTTTTTCGAGGTCCTCCAGCATAATTATCCTTGCGGCCTTCTGGTCGCCTCTCATTTCTCCGATCCCATGTTCGGTCGGGAATTTCAACTTTAAATTAGGGATCGATGATACAGCCTGTGTAATAACCCTAATTCTTGCGAATATTGAAACTTGGATGAATAGTGATTTTTTTGGGTGGACGATTTTTTTTTTTTTTTTTGCAATCCCGCTATGTACAAATTATTAAATGGAGATTTCGAATTGATATCACGTCTTTACGATGTAAATAAGTGTATGTAAAAGTCGTTAGTTTTTGACGAAACCCATTATTTCAAATGGACGTATTTAACGAGGTATCAATAAATACGAAAATTATGACGAGACCAAGGGAAGTATAATTGGAATTCCATGTAAGATATTTATTAAGTTGAGGTATTTGGAATATTAAAGATTACCCGAGATATTTTCTGCGATAAAATGTTTCAAGAATTTATCGAACTTGGCACGAAGAATTAAACGATAAATAAGGAATAATAGTTGAGGTGACCAAGCTCATGCAAACTCCATGTAAATCATGAAAGTTGGCTAGTTAAAATATCCAACCAAGTTACTAGAGCAAGGAACCAAGTGATGGGAATCTAGTAGAAAGCTAACTACTTGGTTACCAACATAGTCCCTTAAATTAGGGATCACCAAGTGTTTAAACCAAGTCCAAGCTATGAACTATAGGCTACCTAGCTGCTAGATTATACACATAGCCAATATATATCATACCATTACATTATTGATCAAAGAAACAAGGCAAAAACCACTCCCCCACCTCATTTTCTTCATTCCCGGCCAAACCCTGCATGGGTAACTTTCCGATTTTTTTTCACCCATCTCCACTCATCCAAAAATCATGAAAAAAATCACGGAGCTTCCATACATCAATATGAAGTTGGGTATTTAATTTCATAATATTTGAAGGTCGTTTGAATAGTGAAATAAATTCGAGAAGCCAGAATGTTTTTCCCTTTTTCCAAACTGCTTCTTTTTATTTCAAGAAACAAGGTCACTTGGAAATTTTTGCTCCAACTTCTCTTCACTTAAAAATTCCACGAAAATTCACAGAGATGCTTCACACTCAATAGAAGGTACGTTCAAAATTTCAGATTATTTAGAGGTGTTTTACCTAGTTAAATAAATTGTAGAAAATGATGGTGAATAGTAACTCTGAAATGCTTTGGTTCTTGATTTTCTTTTGCAAGATTAAGGCTCTTAAGGATGAGATCAAGCCTCCACTATAACGCCCTAGAAATTTCGAATTTTGGATTATTTATTTTAAATAAATTGTGAATTTGATTATGTGAGTTTTGTTGGAAAGTGGTAATGTGTGTGAAAATTTTGCTTATGTGCTTATATGATGATTAGTATGAGCCGTGAAGGTCAGTATATTTTTATTTGTATTTTCGAGGATTTAAGTATATTTAAATCATGTATTTTTGATCCTCTGTAAATTTTATAAAATTATCGGAGGGATTAAAAATCATGAAATCTTTTATAATATTATCTTTATATATTTATTTAGTTTTTAAAATTTTTGGGTGGATTAATTTGGATGATTGAGTATTTTAAAATGATTTTAAGAGTTTTATTGTATTTAAAGGAGCAAAACTTTGAAAATTTATATTTAATTCATTTTTGATCCGAAAAATATTTTGAAAATATGTGCGTGCTCGTAATTTTATATTCTTTATTTTAAAAATGAAAAGTGTATTTTCCGTAGGTTTTATTTAGTTGTTATTTATAGTAGTCGTTTATTATCATTTAATTGGGCCGATATGAGTGGATAGTAGTGGTATGAGTGTAATGGGCCAAGCCCATTAAAAAAGAAAGAAAAGAAGAGAGAAAGAAGAAGAAAGAGAAGAAAAAGATTTGGGGGGGTTTGGAATTCAATCAATTGGAGTGATATATATACACATATGTATATGTATATAAGTCGTGTGTGTGTGTGTGTGTGCGTGGATAATCTGATGAGAGTGTTGGGTGAGAAGAAGAGGCGAAGGGATGGTGGAGCCGCGGCGCCGTCGTCGTGGAGGGCGGTGGTCGTGGTGGCAAGCTCGGTCGAGGGAGGTGTAGCGCAGGAGGGTGGTCGAACAGCAGGGGTATTGCAGAGAGAGAGAGATTTTGGGAAAAAAATCGGAAAGGTATAATTTCGCATTTTTCCCATTTAATTTTCGTATTTAATAAATTGTGATTTCGATTTATTGCGTAAATTGTTAATCGTAGTAATTTAATTAGTTAAGTATTGTAGTTAGATTGATATTGTAGATTATGAATATTGTTTGAATTTCGTGATTTAATTCGGAGAGTGTAGTGGATTACTATTGTTAGTTGCTAGTTATAATTATTGAGTTTAATTGTGAATTTGATATATGTTCCATCTTAATGATTGTTAAATTGTCGGTTGTTAATTATAATTATTGGAATTATATATAGTGGTCTTGTTGATATTTGGGGATCTTGATGATTTTGAATTGTAATTGTGATTTAGATAGTAATTGTGAGTTAAGTGTATTAATTTTAGTAATTACACTAATGTTGTAAATTATGAATATGGTTGTAATTCCGAAAGTTAAATCGGAAAGTTTGTTGGTAATCTTAATTGTTGAGAAACGATGTGAGTCCGATATGTGGTTAAATGACTTTTAGTTACTATTCATCATCTGTCGTATAGTGTTGGAGTTTATATGAGTTTGCTAATAGTAAATGATTTTATTAATTATGAATGTGTTATGTTATGTGTTTATCTGCGAGGAGTTGTAATGAGATCACGAGTCTTAAATTTCAATATTTAACGACTTGTGTAATTCTCTTCAACTAGTTCCTCGGGCTTACGAATATCCATGATCAACTATCACGAGTATAATTAATATACTTAAGTGATGTAATCATTGATATAGCATAAGTAATAGTTAGTGCTAGGGGTTGTTCCCTAGGGCTTACGAACATCAATGATTGATTGTCACGTGTATCATTAAAATGCGTGAGAAATACGATCATTGGTGTAGCGTAAGTAGTAGTGTAATGTAAATTATTATGTGCTATGTGCCGCATGTCAGGGCGGGTACTTTTCATTAATTGTTTACTTTTATGTTGCTGCAAGTTGAGGCACTTTATTTTTGCAAAAACAGGGTTGAATTGTATTTGAGGGGCTGTGCCCATAGTCCGATAAACGAATACTTCATGCCGAAATTTTCTAAAAATCCCCTGCGAGTTTATTTAAAAGTATATTTAAGTTATTTGATTTCAATGCCTGGAAGTATGTCATGATTTCCAAGGATTTAAGTATATATGTCAATGGATTATTTTGAGTATATAAAGTGGTTTTGATGATTAGATAGTGTGCTGTTTTTAAGTGGTTATGTGACGTGTCTATATGACTTAGTAACTGTGATACGGAACGTGATGTTCTCGTAATAATATGTAGTAAAGACAAATATAAAGTAAACTCTGAATCTCCAAAGATGGAGAAACAAAACTCTAATTCTGAATCTTCGAATGGAGAAACAAAACTCAAACTCTGAATTCACTCCTGAATTCAATTCTCAAAGCTACCGAATAGCCAAAATTTTATTATCAATATCTGTCTCCAAAAGATTACAAGACGAGAGTATATATAGGCTAAATAAATAACCTTATCCAGGTTGGAATCCAAAAAGGAATTCAAGAGCAGCTAGAATTTAGCTAATACCTGAACCCAACTAGGAAACCATTAAAATCCTGGTCTAGCTTGAAATATAAAATCCTAAGCGCTTAAAACAAGAAAAACCCTTTCAAGTGAAAGGTAAAAACTTGCAAGCCAAATATCTACTTTATCAATAAAGTCCATAAACAGTTGGACTTATTGTTAATAAACTAAATAAATATAATTCGTTTAACTAATACCTATAATATATTTTCTGAATACTAGATAGGAATAAAGTATATAATAACTCTATTTTACTTCCACTTCTATTCCTCATCATTCTCCCTTTGTTGGAAAAAACTCGCCCACGAGTTTTGTAGAACGCAATGATTACCATGCACGACTTAGATGGATCCAGAAAATAAAATTCGCACATCTTCAAAAATGACGGAGGTGCAAAGAACTGTGAAAACATGCATTTAGGTGAAGGCGGCTTAATCAAGGATTCTGGAATTATAAAGTCAATATGTTCGACCTCGATGAAATCATCAATTTGTTTTTCTCGAACAAGGAAAACTTTCTCCACATTAGATTCTTCAACTTTATCAACATCAAGAATCCCTCTACTCTCGTGCTCTACACAACTTAAAGATTGTGGTATGATCACATTATCGATATCTGATTGATTTTTTACATGTGTATCTTCAACTTGAACAATATCCCTTTCAACTTCATTACTCTTGACCACTTTATCTTGTGTGTATTCTTTTGGACCAAAACGATTATTCAATTGCCTTTTCATCTCAGTCCAAGTTGTGATCCTAGGAGCCTTTTCCCTCATGAGCTTGAACTTCAAATTGTCAAACCATGCAGATGCATATCTTGTTAGCTTCATGTTTGCAATTTTATAAGACTTTTGATCATCGTAGCCTTTGTAATCAAAAAAAAATTCCATGTGATCCACCCATTCTAAGAAATCATCGGCATTACCAGCCCCACTAAATTCTCGTACATACCACTTCAAACTTGTATCATCATAATCATTAGTAGTTGGTCGAGGGTTTCTTATAAAGCTACCGCGAAGAGTTGTATTTTCCACCGCTGTAAAAACCCTCTCAATCCTCTCGTTTGTAGGTCGTAAATCCTCAATCTTATCGTTTGTAGCTCGTAAACTTGCCTTGATCTCTGCTTGCTGCTCTGCCATATAAGAAATATGCTCAGTAATATTTTTAAGAGTCAACTTCAAGAAATCTCCATCTGATCCTTCCCCTGCCATTAACGTGCAACCATACAAACCCAAGAACTAATATACCAAATTCAAAGACTTGACGTGAACAGTGCCGATGAAAAGTACCGTGAACAGTGCCGATGAACAGTACCGTGAACAGTGCCGATGAACAGTACCGTGAACAGTTCCCGTGAACAGTAATTTTTTTTTTTTGCGAAAACTCTAGATCTCCCAACAATTAAGAAATTGATGGAGAAACCTTGGCTCTTGATAAAAAATTGATACGGAACGTGATGTTCTCGTAATAATATGTAGTAAAGACAAATATAAAGTAAACTCTGAATCTCCAAAGATGGAGAAACAAAACTCTAACTCTGAATCTCCGAATGGAGAAACAAAACTCAAACTCTGAATTCACTCCTGAATTCAATTCTCAAAGCTACCGAATAGCCAAAATTTTATTATCAATATTTGTCTCCAAAAGATTACAAGATGAGAGTATATATAGGCTAAATAAATAACCTTATCCAGGTTGGAATCCAAAAAGGAATTCAAGAGCAGCTAGAATTTAGCTAATACCTGAACCCAACTAGGAAACCATTAAAATCCTGGTCTAGCTTGAAATATAAAATCCTAAGCGCTTAAAACAAGAAAAACCCTTTCAAGTGAAAGGTAAAAACTTGCAAGCCAAATATCTACTTTATCAATAAAGTCCATAAACAGTTGGACTTATTGTTAATAAACTAAATAAATATAATTCGTTTAACTAATACCTATAATATATTTTCTGAATACTAGATAGGAATAAAGTATATAATAACTCTATTTTACTTCCACTTCTATTCCTCATCAAACTGTACTAAGGCTACTATGTGGATGTGATTGAATATGTTTAGATGAAATTGTGTATATTTGTATATATGAGTATAAGCGATATAGGACACTGTTAACACTACACAAGTAATGTATGAATAAGTAGAATTCGTTCCCACAGGGATCTGTTATGGTTTTAATTCAGTTATTGTACCTATGCAACAATGTATGGTTATTACTCACTGCTAAGACAAATAACAAATTTGAGTTTTAATTAACTAAACTAACTAAGATGCAATTATCAACTAAGAATTAACTAATTAACGATAATTAAAATCAAATTACTTCGCTTAGATCTGACGCCTTTAATCACTATATGCAATGGTTAGATCTGACGCCTTTAATCACTATATGCAATGGTTATGATATCTGATCGGATAACACGAAACAAGTACACGCTACCTGTCAGCATACGTATACCAAACTAAACATACATCCACAAAAGAGATAGAAGATGAATAGACACCAATTATACTTAGACCCAATATGTCTATAGAATTTGAAAACATAACGGTTGAAGAACAAGTTATCCATAAAGATCACACAGGGCAATATAAGTATTTTCATCTCATACTACGAATCATGTTGATAAACAATCATGAACCTATGCTAGCATGGCAAGTTCTAAATCTCAAGATCCACTTTCACTTCACAAGCGATTAACAAATTAGATGTTCGCGACGCATCTATCAATTAAGCACAACCATACAAGGATATCAGATATACATCACACACGGATCTTTAAAGCAATCAAGATACTAAAGCTCCATAAATAAATCCGTTAGAATCCCATGACAACGATTAGTTCGTAATTGAACCTCTCGTCATCATGGGATCAAGTGAAACCATGATATAAACAAAGTATGAAAAGATACAAATAAACCTAAGTATTGATATGTAATGGTGTGTGTTTTTTTTGTCCCCCAAGATGTGTATTTATAGCCTCAATTTGCCTCTCCATCAACCAATTGCCGTTTTAGAGTTGGAATAGGAGTATGGCAATTTTCGTTCTTGAATGAGAATAGAATTGCAAATTCCATGTGTAGATCTGATTCTGGAATGTTCTAGCCGCCCAGAGCAATTACCATACTTATTAGAAGTAGGAATTCTGGCAATTTCCTGTTTAGAATTGAATTCTGGCAATTTCTGTTGATTCTGTTTTGAAGGAAAATTCTCTTCAATAATTCTGGACTCCGGACCACCTTAGAATGATAGAAAATTCCGTTATCTTCGCGTGGGCAGTTAAATCGTCCAAAACGGACTTGTAGAACTCAAGATATGGCCAAAACAAAATCAGAAATTCTGGCTGATTTTTCACCCGCTGACTGCTACTGTTCATGCTCGTCCGTTACTGTTCATGCGCGTCCGTTACTGTTCATGCGCTGATTTTGCTAATTTTGCTCTATTTTCTTCGTTTTAACTCCCATTTTCATTCCGTTTCTTCCGGCTCTCTCGCAATTTGATGTACTGTTATTCTTTAAGCTAAAAACCCACCATTTAAGCATGGAAAACATCATCCCACATCCGACTCTTATTCCTGCACAAATTCACTAAAAACACATCAAAAACACCACATACTTGAGTTCAAGTCATCAATTCAAGCCGATACGAAGCATTCCAAGTGGATATAACATCCACTTATCACACCCCCAAACTTAAACCGATGTTTGTCCTCAAGCATAACAATTATAACTATATACAACTAACTAGTACCACTTCCGTAGGTGATCACGGTTGCATTTGGCATATGCAACAAGCCGTTTAAACCCCTAGGCAGCCCTAGTGGACGAGTAAGGTCTCGTGAGGGCCTATAGCGAATGTACCCACAAAATCCAATGTAATGCATGAATGCAACTAATATGAAAATGCAATTAATCTAGTACTAATATCCTACCATACCTTCAAATCCTCTCATGCCATATCAACTTAAGAATCAAAGTAAATACGCAATGTCTTGGTGTCGAAAGTGCAAGTATTCACATAGTCTACTCAATGAACATGTGTCTACTCAATGAACATGCATAAGTTCTCACAAGTCCATGTCAAGTGTAAGAATAAGTTAGTAAACATGCTAAGCCTACAAGAGTACATCTTTGAGTCAAAACTCGGGATCTCATATGCAAAAACAAGCAAACACTCACAATCCACTCACAAAAGAATATTCACTCAAGAACAAGGGTAAGTGTATCACTCAATTCCAACAAAATCATAAGCATGCTTGACATTTGGTATCAATCTAACTCTTAACACAACATACATCAATGACGATAATCAAAAGATCTTTATTTGGGTTGTAACAGGGCTAGGGACAAGGTATGTCAAATAAGCCAAAACAGGTGAAGTGTCAAAAGCTAGTAGGAACTTATAATAAATCATACACAACCACCTATTTTCCTCCCCACATAATTTTTACTAAAACAAACACTCGACTAGTCGACTAAAATAGGATCACAACAAACACAAACATGCTCTCATAATATAATTTTTTTTTCTTTTTCTTTTTTTTTCTTTTTTTTTCGAGAGCTAAAGCAACAATAATATAGACAATAACAATGATCCCACGATTTTATTACACATGTCGACTATCAAGCAACAACCAAACCCAAATTTCAATATTTCCCCCAAAATTATGACCAACAATAAACCCCTCCTTGCACACCTTATTACTCCCTTAAGCACCCTATTAGCCTTTGACAATGTGGGTTCAAAATAATGTAAGGCCAATACAAGAAAAAGATCTAGGCAAGTAATGTGGTTTGTCACCGAAAAAATAGGATTAAGCTCAACGGGTTAACTAATTGATCATGTAAACATGGTGTGGTAATATGGGAAAATATGTGGTTATTCCTAAATGCCTTTATCATTTTAATCATCAAATAATGTCATGCATTTCAAGAAAGACCTCAAACAACTGCTAGCAATGCAAACAATCCGTGGACACTCAAGCAAACGAATAAAATTGCAACAAATGCAATATGGCTCAAAAGCTCACTTGGCGGAAAAACATACTCAATCCCAAGAAAAAATCTCTCTAATGCACCTACTTGTATTCAAAGAATGCAAACTAAATCATCTTGCACATATTCATGTCCTTCTAATTACTCACAACATTCAATAAGTCTACTAGCTTCAACTTACTAGTGTATGTGTGTGCACAAGAATAAAGCATATCACTTCTCAATCAAAAAGCGTCAACAACACAAAATTCCTATCAAGCATGGGTGCAAATGCAAACTATTATGAACTCATATGATATACGAATATAAAAACAGAATGTCCTATATGAAACAAACGTAGATAACACGAACATACATGCATGAATTACTACTAATATGCAAAGCATGAAATCCTACATGAACACAATGACTCACAATCACAACTATATACACTACTTATCCCTCAAATCACCCCCAAACTTAAAATATTCAATGCCCTCATTGAATGGAAGTAAATACGAGGGAACGTAGAAAACATACCAGTATACAACAATGCTTGGGTTGCCTCCCAAGAAGCGCTTCTTTAACGTCAATAGCTTGACGTTACTTCCAAGCCTCCATTAAGGATGATAATAGTTTGCCTGGTCCTCTCTTCGAGAGACTTCATCGTCATCACGGCGGCACACTTTCTGCCCCTTATCCTCGCTTGGGCTATTCGTATAACAAATATGTCCTATTCCAATGCCTTCTTCTGTTGACCCAAAATCTGTCAATTTGTAGAACAACACACACTCGCGGGCTTCGCTTGAATATAATGGAGAAGGGTAAATGTAAGTTGCTGAAGCCTTTGGTTCCTCAACGAGAACTTCCTCCATTGGCTCTAATGCGCTACCTCCATCTTTAAACTCTGAGACAAGTAGAAGACAATCATCTTTCCCATGTTCATCAACCTCTTGGAATGCACATACCAATTCTTGAAACTTGTGCAGCTCAACAGTATCTGTCCCAAATAGTGCCCTTTCCAAATCATCCACCATCATAACATGATCAAATTCCTCATATGGCTTGCGAATGCTCACCTCACCTTGGAATTTGTCTTCCTCACTTATGCATGCAGTACCTTGCTCCAAATCACCGTCATTTTCTGGAATTGCCTCTAGTATGCATTGTTGTTTCTCTTGTTCCAAGGAACTCAAAACTTGAGCAACTAGTGTCTCCAAAGATTTGGTAGACTCCTCATAACTCTTTGCAAGCATCCTAATCTCCTCCATAACATCAACCTCATCTGACTGAAAAGTAGGAGTAGGTTGCTGATGTTGAAACTCTTCACTTCCAAAGAAATAAGACATATCTAGAACATCTTGCTGGTATTGTTGAGGATGGTATTGAAAATATGGTTGTTCCTCATAAGTGACATATGGATCAACTTCTTCGTAGTAACAATATTGTGAGGGATCATGAACGCCCAAACATTGCTCACATTGATAAGGCATGGAGGTCCTTGAATATGCCCACCATGGCAACTCCTCGCATGCCATCTTCAACACTCAAGTACCTGAACACACCAAACTAAACAAGATAGGTAAGAAAAAATCTGAGTCAGTGAACTCTAACGACCACTATTGACAAGCATATAAACCAAAAATAAAACACCGATGATCCCCGGCAGCGGCGCCAAAAACTTATTTACACTAAAACACGCAAGCGTACGTAGTCACAAGTAATATATGAATAAGTCGAGTTCGTTCCCACAGGGATCTGTTATGGTTTTAATTCAATTATTGTACCTATGCAACAATGTATGATTATTACTCACTGCTAAGACAAATAACAAATTTGAGTTTTAATTAACTAAACTAACTAAGATGCAATTATCAACTAAGAATTAACTAACTAACGATAATTAAAATCAAATTACTTTCACAATATGAACCATGGAATCCTAACTTCATTAAATACTTCGCTTAGATCTGACGCCTTTAATCACTATATGCAATGGTTATGATATCTGATCGGATAACACGAAACAAGTACACGCTACCTGTCAGCATATGTATACCAAACTAAACATACATCCACAAAAGAGATAGAAGATGAATAGACACCAATTATCTTAGACCCTATATGTGTATAGAATTTGAAAACATAACGGTTGAAGAACAAGTTATCCATAAAGATCACACAGGGCAATATAAGTATTTTCATCTCATACTACGAATCATGTTGATAAACAATCATGAACCTATGCTAGCATGGCAAGTTCTAAATCTCAAGATCCACTTTCACTTCACAAGAGATTAACAAATTAGATGTTCGCGACGCATCTATCAATTAAGCACAACCATACAAGGATATCAGATATACATCACACACGGATCTTTAAAGCAATCAAGATACTAAAGCTCCATAAATAAATCCGTTAGAATCCCATGACAACGATTAGTTCGTAATTGAACCTCTCGTCATCATGGGAACAAGTGAAACCATGATATAAACAAAGTATGAAAAGATACAAATAAACCTAAGTATTGATATGTAATGGTGTGTGTTTTTTTTCTGTCCCCCAAGATGTGTATTTATAGCCTCAATTTGCCTCTCCATCAACCAATTGCCGTTTTAGAGTTGGAATAGGAGTATGGTAATTTCCGTTCTTGAATGAGAATAGAATTGCAAATTCCATGTGTAAATCTGATTCTGGAATGTTCTAGCCGCCCAGAGCAATTACCATACTTATTAGAAGTAGGAATTCTGGCAATTTATGTTGATTCCGTTTTGAAGGAAAAATCTCTTCAATAATTCTGGACTCCGGACCACCTTAGAATGATAGAAAATTCCGTTATCTTCGCGTGGGCAGTTGAATCGTCCAAAACGGACATGTAGAACTCAAGATATGGCCAAAACAAAATCAGAAATTCTGGCTGATTTTTCACCCGCTGACTGCTACTGTTCATGCGCGTCCGTTACTGTTCATGCGCTGATTTTACTGATTTTGCTCTATTTTCTTCGTTTTAACTCCGATTTTCATTCCGTTTCTTCCGGCTCTCTCGCAATTTGATGTACTGTTATTCTTTAAGCTCAAAACCCACCATTTAAGCATGGAAAACATCATCCCACATCCGACTCTTATTCCTGCACAAATTCACTATAAACACATCAAAAACACCACATACTTGAGTTCAAGTCATCAATTCAAGCCGATACGAAGCATTCCAAGTGGATATAACATCCACTTATCAGACACGTATGGGTAGAATAGATCAAACAATTGGGTTATGCTCAAGTTAATACTGAAACAGTAGCTGACCTTGTAAAGGTTTGAATAGGAGACCTGGCTAAGGGCAGTGTACAGGAAAAGATTAGCAGAAGGATAAGTGGCGAAGCTGACGAGTATATGAAGTAAGGACTGACATAAATCTTAGTCAAGGATCCATGGTAGGATCAGGAACTCCGTAATCGAGGCAAGTGTTTTTTTTGCTAATCACTTATTGTTCAAGTGATACAATTTAGTTTATTTATAGTATGTGATAATTTGACAAAGTACAGATAACCCATATACTCTTTCAGACAAGCGTAATGCTGATTACCTCCCCTACCCGTAATTCAAATAACCCTTTTTGCTCATTTTCCTATCCCTGGAGTGCCATTTCTTCTAATTTCGTCAAAGGGATTTAAGAACTTCCTAAATAAAGGAAATCCCAGATTTTAAATTTTATAAAAGCCTCTTGGCATATTCTTTAACTTTTAACATATTTTACCCGATGGACCCCTTTAGAGGATGTCTTCTTCAAACTAATTTACGATCAATTATCCTAAAATTATCTCACAAATGTTTAGTTTGAACCACTTAACTTACCCAATTTAATCCAAACTTTTCAAGATGTGGAGAAATTTTATTAAATGTTTAGTACCTGACTATAACCGTGTTTTATGGTATATTCCCAATAGTTGTGAATCATGTTGCTAGTAAATTCCTTCTTCGAATCATTTAGTGATGTTATGACCCCAATTATTTCTACCTATCTTGTTGATATCTTTTATTCTTATTGTGTATTCAGTTATTACCCTTTATTGTATCGAACTTGTCGATACTATTTATTTCCCCTTTTATCATGTCGAACTCGTCGACATCTGCTGATTGTGAATTCATCTTTAACTCTCAAATTATGAGTTATTCTGGACGTGAGTTTCCAGTTATTTGTTGAAACAGGGTAGTCGATTGTCCCGACCTCTGGCCTGAGTATTAAAGATAGAATTGGAAGTTTTTATTAAATGAAAATGTTTTCAGGACTGTGGAAGCCAGTCAGAGTATGAGTATTATGTTTTAGGCCGAAAGGGGCCTTGGATCCAGTTGAGTATTTGGATATACCAAGAGAGTATATCCGGAGTTTTAGTGTGACTGATCATCCACTTTAACTCGTTGTGTCAAAATGAAAATCCAATCCTAAATCTATAAATTGAGTATCCAGTTGGACATTGATTCTTATTGTTTGACCTTGAATTTCCGAGTATCAGTATTTAATTGTTAAAGCCTGGTTTCCTTGAAGTTTACAATGCTTATTCTGGTTGAACAAAACTTTTATCTGTTCTAGTTCATGTTGCACCTCATTAATGGTGAAGTATTGGCCCTCGTGGCAACTTAAAAGTAATATCACAAATTCTTTCATAGTATGAGTCGAAATTCTGTTGTTATCAGATTTGTTTTGATATTTAAATTGTTATCACTTTATGCACTTGCTGAGCATTGTTGGCTCACTCTTGCTTTTGTTTGTTTTTCCCCAGTTAATAGTGGAGTTTAGTAGACCTAGTAGTGGATAGTGAGTATTGATCTCCGGGAAGCGAAGAGGTAGTCGAGTTATGGATTTCGCCAACTAGTGGATTGAGAATCGCCAAGGTTGGATACGTAGTTAGATAGTGGTTTTGTATATTCACAGAATTGTATAATATTTATCTGAGATTGAGTTGAAATGAAGTAATTCGATAGTCTGTTTCATACCATAACCTGTATGTGATCTTGGTTAAGGGGTTTTTATTATTTTATGTTGTGTATATTCAGAGTTTATATTATTGTTTATAGTTAGTGGCCCTATATCTGTACCCCGAATTTTGGGACCGTTACAAGTTGGTATCAGAGCTACAGGTTATAGTCACTGAAACAGATTAGGAGGGTTAGGGTACGAGTATAAGATAGAAGTCGAGTAGAATGGTTTAGGATTAGGATCGCGTTAGGATACTTCGGCAAGCGTCGCGACGTTAATCGGTCTTTCGGCATATCGCGCGAGTAGAAGTTCGGATCATTTAAGGATTGAGCTATTAGTAAAATAGCGAACCCAAAGCGGCATAAGCTAAGTGGGTAGCTGGAGCTATCAGTCCGGGAGACGTTATCTCGAGATTTTCGCGTGGAATTTAGGACATCCTACGAGATTAGTTTCGATGTGAACGTTTCGGAGATGGTACGAGAAGGTTAAGAATGCGAAGTGAGAATCGAGTATTAGCCAGGATTGAAGGCTAAGCGTAGTTGTGCACCCTTAATTAATGTTTCGTTCAAGGTTATTACCTGAAGAAATTTCCTATTCTTTCTTTGAATTGTCATAAATTAATTCCCGGTTAGCATCGTTGCGCAGTGACGGTTCAAAATCGAGAATGAATTGAGATCTTCTTAATTATTCAATTCATTATTGTCAGGCCGGTTTAGCAGCTAAGTATAGTAGTGCTTAGTCGACAAGAGTGAGACTGAATAATTAGGAATTTCTTAAATGTTTGCCTAATCAGTAGTTGATGCTACAGTTGAAAAGTCTAATACCCATCAATTGATGATGAGTTTCGTACATCAAATTTATTCGAATTCGATTCCATTCTTTTAGAAATATTTGTATTTCCAGATGATACTTGATCCAGTTTTACAAGAAATATTTTTAAACTCTTGAATCCCTTTTCATTATCATGAATACTTGATTTTTTCCTCTATCCCAGATGAGATGAACAACCTATGTAGATAGGGGATTCAGGGACATCTTATCTTTGTGATAGGAGTCCAGTGGGCCACTGATTGTGTTTGTCACGAAAGTACTAAGGACTGGCCATCCTTATGTACTATGGTGGTTAACCAAGTGACGAATGCAACCTGAAAATAGTTCAAAGATCATATTGATCTCTCGGTTGAATTCCTTTCTAAAAGTTTTGTCAAACAAACTCATTATCTATTCATATTGATACCCCATTCATTTCGTTGACCTCCTTTGTCGGAGATTTGATGATTTTAAAATTTCTGATGATAACAGGATACGAAGTTAGACGCGACGACGTCTTAAGTGATTTAACTACAATTATGCTGACGAAGAACTGGTTATGTAAGTTCAAGAATTTGGTGGTTAAGATGGATGTGTTATGTCAAATTGGAATAAGTACTGATTCGAGGAATCACGAACAAGAATTGAGGTTAATGAAAATTTAATAAAGGAAATAGCAGTAAATGAGAGCACATTATCGTAGATATTGTGAAAGGGCGAAAAGAAATGGTGATGGAGATGTTGGTAAGGATGCTCAATGTTAAAGAAGGATTGTTTTAGACCTCTATTGTAAGGTGGAGGTAGTAAAGGGAATACCATAAGATGGTAGAATCAAGGAGAGATGATTTAAGTAAAGCAGAGTAAAGCAGAACGAAAAGATTTGTAAGAATTATTAAGGGCTAAGACTGAATGAGGGATAAGGTGAATATGTAAAGAAAATGACTTATGCAAGGCTAGTGTAAGAAATCATGGTTAACAAGGATGGTGGAAAGTTAACCGAGATGAAATAAAACGTCAGTAAGGTGGAAGGCAGAGAAACCAGAGAGTTTCCAGAAGTGATTAAATAAGAAGACATATAGGATTGAGTTAAGAAAAGATGTGGAGATAGAAGAGAAAAGGGCACCGTGGTTGCCTATAGAAAGGGAATTAGCAGAAATTAACGAGATCCCATGGTCAAGAAATAAGATTTCGGGAGTAGAATCCCTAGAGATTTTATTAAGAGAGATGTGGGAAGTTGTGACTGTAACCAGAAAGGCAGTATGATGACAAGTAGTAGAGTCAGAAGTCAAAGCAATGTGTGATGAATTTGGAAAGATGGGAATTTTGTCGGAGATAGTATCATATCAATCTTAGTGGGATTATGAAGAGAGTAATATGACTACTATTACAATTGTCTAAGAATCGAGAAATTCAATGCGATTATAAAGGAAGTTATCAGGAAGTGGATTGTGATGACTATAAAAAGAGTCAAATATGATTTAGGATTATATTTATTTCCTATTAATGAAGGGGAGATTTTGATCTTAAGAAATGTGAAAATGATGTTCTGAAGTCAAAAGCAGATATAGAAGTCTTATCTACCAAGCAGATCAAGAAATTGATATATAGAAGGAATGAAGTTGTTTCGTATAAGAAGAAGGTAACAGAAAGGAGATGATTGAATCAAAGCCCATTTCAATGAATAAGATTTTAAACAACAATCGGACGAAGAATTTGATATGATCGTAGATCACAAACCAAGATGTTCGAAGGTTAATGAAGCATATGCAATTCAATGGAGAATGACCCTGAAAGGTTTCAAGTATGCAGAATCCCAATGTGAGTGGTGTAAATTGTCGAAGTCGTAACGGGTAGAGTCAAATTCGAGGACTCGTCAAGTATGCAGAATGGTGACTTGAAAGTTGATTTCAGAGGAAACGGAATAATGTATTACGAATAAGATATATGTATGACTCAGGGAGAATGGTTATTGGTTCAAAAACGATCATTCAACAAAACAATGAGATTAAGGATAAATAGAGATTTTCTGGTTATTCCCTTCTCGAGTAACATTGCACGTGAAAGAGAAGTAAGAATGATTAAAGATTTCTTAATATTTTTTATCTTAGAATTATATCTGGGGAAGGTTCATTTCAGGAGATATAAGTAAGTGGCGATGCAGGTTAAGTGGAAGATTCATGTTGATAAAGGCGGGAGTTGTTGGAAATCGTTGAAGAAGTGTTTCGTGAGTAGTATCGAGTGAAGTTGTGATAGCAGAAGAATTGGTAATAAATGAGATATTTCAATCTTTTGTTGTACTGAGTGAAGTCACAGTCAAGGTGACAAGTATATTAGTTATCAAAGCTGAAAATAATCGAGGCTATGTTCTTCAAAAGATTTGGCAAACCAGAATATTTTATAAGAATGAGAATCTAGTTGTTAGTTGAAGTATGCTGGAGGTACGTCTAAGGACGTATATGTGATTATAGTATTCGATTGCAAGAGTGCGACTGAGAATGAACGAAATGTTGTTAAGTTTCCAGATTGGGTATTCGGTAAGAATATGGGATTAAAGACAAGAAGAAACTTTTAATTATTCCTTTCTCGATCGACATAGTACTTGAAAGCGAAGTGGAAGCGATCAGAGAATTTCTGGAGATACTTTCTCGAAGTTCTATTTAAAATCGTGTGGCTATAAGTAAAGCGTGGAAATGATACCAAATGTAGATCGTGGTAAGTTTAGGCAAAATGCACGGTAGTATTATTGCGAAAGATTTGCGTGGTAGTATAGTTTTGACGCAGAGTATAGTTCATTAAGAGAAAAAGTATATTGATTGTCGAGGAAAGATATTCGTTCCCGTGAGTTAAGCGTCTAGAGTTAAAAAGACTCGGAAGTCAAAGTTTAAAGTTATTTCGGAATTGGAGGGCTCGTAGAATGAGCTTATTAATGAATGGGTTAGTATGATGGAATCCTAGAGGTTGAAAGATGCAACCTGGGAAGTGAAAGTAAGATGTTTGAGTAAAATCGTTATTTGTGTCCTTAGCGTGGATTCTGAGGACAGAATCCTATTAAGGGGGGAAGGATATAACGCCCTAGAAATTTCGAATTTCGAATTATTTATTTTATATAAATTGTTAATTTGATTATGTGAGTATTGTTGGAAAGTGGTAATGTGTGTGAAAATTTTGCTTATGTGCTTATATGATGATTAGTATGAGCCGTGAAGGTCAGTATATTTTTATTTGTATTTTCGAGGATTTAAGTATATTTAAATCATGTATTTTTGATCCTCTGTAAATTTTATAAAATTATCGGAGGGATTAAAAATCATGAAATCTTTTGTAATATTATCTTTATATATTTATTTAGTTTTTAAAATTTTTGGGTGGATTAATTTGGATGCTTGAGTATTTTAAAATGATTTTAAGAGTTTTATTGTATTTAAAGGAGCAAAACTTTGAAAATTTATATTTAATTCATTTTTGATCCGAAAAATATTTCGAAAATATGTGCGTGCTCGTAATTTTATATTCTTTATTTTTAAAATGAAAAGTGTAATTTTCCGTAGGTTTTATTTAGTTGTTATTTATAGTAGTCATTTATTATCATTTAATTGGGCCGATATGAGTGGATAGTAGTGGTACCAGTGTAATGGGCCAAGCCCATTAAAAAAGAAAGAAAAGAAGAGAGAAAGAAGAAGAAAAAGAAGAAAAAGATTTGGGGGGTTTGGAATTCAATCAATTGGAGTGATATATATACACATATGTATATGTATATAAGTCGTGTGTGTGTGCGTGGATAATCTGATGAGAGTGTTGGGTGAGAAGAAGAGGCGACGAGATGGTGGAGCCGCGGCGCCGTCGCCGTGGAGGGCGGTGGTCGTGGTGGCAAGCTCAGTCGAGGGAGGTGTAGCGCAGGAGGGTGGTCGAACAGCAGGGGTATTGCAGAGAGAGAGAGAGAGAGAGAGAGAGAGAGAGATTTTGGGAAAAAAATCGGAAAGGTATAATTTCGCATTTTTCCCATTTAATTTTCGTATTTAATAAATTGTGATTTCGATTTATTGCGTAAATTGTTAATCGTAGTAATTTAATTAGTTAAGTATTGTAGTTAGATTGATATTGTAGATTATGAATATTGTTTGAATTTCGTGATTTAATTCGGAGAGTGTAGTGGATTACTATTGTTAGTTGCTAGTTATAATTATTGAGTTTAATTGTGAATTTGATATATGTTCCATCTTAATGATTGTTAAATTGTCGGTTGTTAATTATAATTATTGGAATTATATATAGTGGTCTTGTTCATATTTGGGGATCTTGATGATTTTGAATTGTAATTGTGATTTAGATAGTAATTGTGAGTTAAGTGTATTAATTTTAGTAATTACACTAATGTTGTAAATTATGAATATGGTTGTAATTCCGAAAGTTAAATCGGAAAGTTTGGTGGTAATCTTAATTGTTGAGAAACGATGTGAGTCCGATATGTGGTTAAATGACTTTTAGTTACTATTCATCATCTGTCGTATAGTGTTCGAGTTTATATGAGTTTGTTAATAGTAAATGATTTTATTAATTATGAATGTGTTATGTTATGTATTTATCTGCGAGGAGTTGTAATGAGATCACGAGTCTTAAATGTCAATATTTAACGACTTGTGTAATTCTCTTCAACTAGTTCCTCGGGCTTACGAATATCCATGATCAACTATCACGAGTATAATTAATATACTTAAGTGATGTAATCATTGATATAGCGTAAGTAATAGTTAGTGCTAGGGGTTGTTCCCTACGGCTTACGAACATCAATGATTGATTGTCACGTGTATCATTAAAATGCGTGAGAAATACGATCATTGGTGTAGCGTAAGTAGTAGTGTAATGTAAATTATTATGTGCTATGTGCCGCATGTCAGGGCGGGTACTTTTCATTAATTGTTTACTTTTATGTTGCTGCAAGTTGAGGCAGCTTTATTTTTGCAAAAACAGGGTTGAATTGTATTTGAGGGGATGTGCCCATAGTCCGATAAACGAATACTTCATGCCGAAATTTTCTGAAAATCCCCTGCGAGTTTATTTAAAAGTATATTTAAGTTATTTGATTTCAATGCCTGGAAGTATTTCATGATTTCCAAGGATTTAAGTATATATGTCAATGGATTATTTTGAGTATATAAAGTGGTTTTGATGATTAGATAGTGTGCTGTTTTTAAGTGGTTATGTGACGTGTCTATATGACTTAGTAACTGTACTAAGGCTACTATGTGGATGTGATTGAATATGTTTAGATGAAATTGTGTATATTTGTATATATGAGTATAAGGGATATAGGACACGTATGGGTAGAATAGAGCAAACAATTGGGTTATGCTCAAGTTAATACTGAAACAGTAGCTGACCTTGTAAAGGTTTGAATAGGAGACCTGGCTAAAGGCAGTGTACGGGAAAAGATAAGCAGAAGGATAAGTGGCGAAGCTGACGAGTATATGAAGTAAGGACTGACATAAATCTGAGTCAAGGATCCATGGTAGGATCAGGAACTCCGTAATCGAGGCAAGTGTTTTTTTATTTTGCTAATCACTTATTGTTCAAGTGATACAATTTAGTTTATTTATAGTATGTGATAATTTGACAAAGTACAGATAACCCATATACTCTTTCAGACAAGCGTAATGTTGATTACCTCCCCTACCCGTAATTCAAATAACCCTTTTTGCTCATTTTCCTATCCCTGGAGTGCCATTTCTTCTAATTTCGTCAAATGGATTTAAGAACTTCCTAAATAAAGGAAATCCCAGATTTTAAATTTTATAAAAGCCTCTTGGCATATTCTTTAACTTTTAACATTTTTTACCCGATGGACCCCTTTGGAGGATGTCTTCTTCAAACTAATTTACGATCAATTATCCTGAAATTATCTCACAAATGTTTAGTTTGAACCACTTAACTTACCCAATTTAATCCAAACTTTTCAAGATGTGGAGAAATTTTATTAAATGTTTAGTACCTGGCTATAACCGTGTTTTATGGTATATTCCCAATAGTTGTGAATCATGTTGCCAGTAAATTCCTTCTTCGAATCATTTAGTGATGTTATGACCCCAATTATTTCTACCTATCTTGTTGATATCTTTTATTCTTATTGTGTATTCAGTTATTACCCTTTATTGTATCGAACTTGTCGATACTATTTATTTCCCCTTTTATCATGTCGAACTCGTCGACATCTGTTGATTGTGAATTCATCTTTAACTCTCAAATTATGAGTTATTCTGGACGTGAGTTTCCAGTTATTTGTTGAAACAGGGTAGTCGATTGTCCCGACCTCTGGCCTGAGTATTAAAGATAGAATTGGAAGTTTTTATTAAATGAAAATGTTTTCAGGACTGTGGACGCCAGTCAGAGTATGAGTATTATGTTTTAGGCCGAAAGGGGCCTTGGATCCAGTTGAGTATTTGGATATACCAAGAGAGTATATCCGGAGTTTTAGTGTGACTGATCATCCACTTTAACTCGTTGCGTCAAAATGAAAATCCAATCCTAAATCTATAAATTGAGTATCCAGTTGGACATTGATTCTTATTGTTTGACCTTGAATTTCCGAGTATCAGTATTTAATTGTTAAAGCCTGGTTTCCTTGAAGTTTACAATGCTTATTCTGGTTGAACAAAACTTTTATCTGTTCTAGTTCCTGTTGCACCTCATTAATGGTGAAGTATTGGCCCTCGTGGCAACTTAAAAGTAATATCACAAATTCTTTCATAGTATGAGTCGAAATTCTGTTGTTATCAGATTTGTTTTGATATTGAAATTGTTATCACTTTATGCACTTGCTGAGCATTGTTGGCTCACTCTTGCTTTTGTTTGTTTTTCCCCAGTTAATAGTGGAGTTTAGTAGACCTAGTAGTGGATAGTGAGTATTGATCTCCGGGCAGCGAAGAGGCAGTCGAGTTATGGATTTCGCCAGCTAGTGGATTGAGAATCGCCAAGGTTGGATACGTAGTTAGATAGTGGTTTTGTATATTCACAGAATTGTATAATATGTTATCTGAGATTGAGTTGTAATGAAGTAATTCGATAGTTTGTTTCATACCATAACCTGTATGTGATCTTGGTTAAGGAGTTTTTATTATTTTATGTTGTGTATATTCAGAGTTTATATTATTGTTTATAGTTAGTGGCCCTATATCTGTACCCCGAATTTTGGGACCGTTACCAAGCCATACAAGTCCTTGATAGTGATCTTAAGAATCTAGGAAGGTAAGGTCATTGACCTAGCTTTGATTTTGAGATAGCTTTATACATGAAGTTTTGATGGAAGTTATGTTGGTGCAAGATTTGGTCATAACAATTATATATGTTTTAATGGACAAAATGATATTGTCATGCTTGGGTTGAGCTTGAGTTCTTGAGAGGAGCTACTGCATATAACATGTATAAAGAGTTGTGAGTGAAGTCTTGAGTTGTTATACATGGATTGATGGTTGGAAACTAGAGAGTATGCCATGTATAGTTATAATGCTTGATTGACATTAGTGCAACTTTAAATGTGATTTTCGAACAAAATATATACTGGAATTAAAAACCACTTCCCATGACATTGTAGATCTTGTCTCATAGATTGTAGTCATATAAAGAATACCTTGAGGAGATTTGTGGTTAAAAAGTTATAGCCATTTTAGTCAAGGTAATGCAAATGGAGCAATTGTTACGGTTTGGTGATTTTGTCACTGTATTTGGAACCCTTAAAGGATGAATTAAATTATGAAAATTTTTACACAGTTAGATCTTGCAGTGAGGAAGACTCTCCAAAAAGAATTAAGACAAAATTCAAATTTTTCGATTTTATAAAAATCAAAGAGTCGAAACTGTACTAGTATAATTCACAGCAGGGGAAGGTCTTCTTTTGGGTTTTGGTTAAGGGCCTTGTAAAAGATCATAAGACATGAAAAATTGATAGTTCGACCTAAGTGTAGTAAGGAAGGCCTGAGAACAAGAATTTTGTGAAAAGCTTAATTCTTCGATTTTATAAAAATGTTCGAACCAAAGTTTCGCGAATGAAAATTACCTTTAGGGGACGAACGAATAAAATAGAACGAACTCGAAACTCGATCCGAATAAAAGTATTATTTTTAATTCGGTCAAGGAACGCGACCATAGCGTATAAGTTCAACATAAACACTAAGAGTTCTTTAAGGGAATTAGTTTCATTATATAAATATCGATTAAGTGGTTCGAGTACGAAACTAACCCTAGCGTTCCTTGTTTATTATAGACCGTCCCCCTATGAAGCGAGACTTCATTTCCCAGACACTACCAGGCAAGTTTTCCAACCCTAAGTTTTGTTTTCAAAATATTATATTTTGATTCTGCCTATGCAAGTTTTCTATATCCAAACTTTAAGTATGTTTAAAAACTGTTGTTGTTGTGATATAAATGCATGCGCTGTTTTATATATATCTTGTGAGAAAATCTATATATGCATGCATGATTTTCTGTAAAGTACTTGTAAAGTTTTATGCATATATATACACCCCAAGTGACTTAAATGTATATATATGGCTATGTTAAGGCTCGGGTAGAGCGTAAGTACTTTTGATATGAATCGGGAGTCGGAGTATTTTGTGTAAAACCCGGTAACCCCAGAGACTAATATTTCTCAATAATAGATAGATTCTGATGATTTTAAAATTTCGAAATATCGGAATTATTTATTTTAAATTACTTAATGAATATTATTTGAATATTTATTAATTAAAATGAATATTAATTTCAATATTCATTTAAAGTTGATTTATTTAATTATTTGATTAATGATTAATTATTTAATAGATGTTTAATAATTATTTAGTAATTTTTAAATATTATTTTAAAATAATTTAAATATTCCAAAAACAATTATTTAAAAATTATTTAAAAACCTATCTGGCATATTTAAAAATTATTTATGGCCTTTAAAAATTATTTTAAATATTTTCTTGCCTTCAGAAAAATAATTAAAAATAGCAGGGGTTCTGAAATATTTTTGTAATTACCTATACTTCATAGAAACCACCCCACGGCTTGCGAACTTATCAAAACTTGAGAACCCAAAGTTTTGGGAGTACTTAAAAATGTTTTCTCCCTTCGCTATAAACTAAAGTGTGATTAATGTAGTGACCTTGCCTCATCAAGGAGGGTCAGGTTTAAAAATCCTTAATAAAACTCCGAATAACTCCCAAGCTGATTTTAAAAAAAAAAAAAATTCCCTGAGTAGAGAAAGTATATTGTCAGAGGTCAACTTGTGAAATGAATATACTTCCATGTTCTCTTTCGGAAGTGATGATTTGAAAAAGGTTTCAAAACTGGTTTAATGACTCTGGGACTGGAGGATGTCTTGGTGTAAGAGGCTTGCAGGTAGGCAGGTCCATCCGGTTACACATATATCGTAGTGTAAGGGACCCGCAGGTAGGCGAGTCCATCAAGATATATGTACTAGTGTAAGAGGCTCGCATGTAGCCGAGTCCATCATAAGACCCATAGATGGTCGGGCCACGGCCTCCGTAGTAGGTACGTCACCCGTCTACTAGTAGCGAAGTGTTTGTACGATACAATGGCTGATCACCTTGTATCGGGGTACTCCAGGATAGTCCCATTCTTCCAATTGGAATTGTACTGCTACACTGTACTGGAAGCCCATGAGCTCCAGTACCGATAGTGTTGTGAGTGTTGAACTCATCAAGAAAAAGGTTTTTGAAACCCGAATGATCTTGTTTAAAATGACTCAGGGAAGTAAATGCTATTAAAAGCTGAATTTATAGTACGCTACTTAGTTTTCAAACGAGGTGAAAGAATTTTTGCAGTACTGATATTATATTGCTGATGTACATCATCTTGAACTGTTGGGTGTTTTTGACGAAAAGGATATACCTATATGTATATATTTTCAAACTTGAGAAGTATTGGAACCTTATGGATGGGTTAGTTTATGTATGATGATAAGCAACTATCGTAGCAGCATATTGAACTGCGTATTTTGAAAAGCTTTCTAAAAGGTTATCAAAACTATAGTGTATACTATTTTGCTACGATATGTAGATTATTATTGTTATCATGGACTTAATTTGTTCATATGATATCATTTTCTTAAAGCTTCATAATGAGTACGAGTATTGATTCAAAACTCGGACATGTATATTGTCGAGTTATATTTTGATATCAAGAGACATGTGCTCATATTTTTGGAAAAATCTTTTTCGAGATAAATTATATTATTTCTCAAAACAGAAAACTTGATGAGCATTATGTAGCTCATTCTTTCTTTATAAAAACCTTTCAGAAAGAGAAGAGTTAGGTCGGTTAACTCTGTACCAGCAAAAGAGGAGTAGAAGAGTTACCCCTGGGATGATGCAGTTTCAGATGAATACTACAAAGTAAGTTTGATAGATTTCAACTGTTATTAGCAAGACTTGCCTTCAGGTGCAGTTTGTATAAGTGAAGTTGTGTAAGATTCTGGATTATATAGATGAATGGTAATATCTAGTTTTACTCTGATTATCGTTTCTGAGGCTCTAACTTGTAAGTGTGAAAGATTGAGGTCTGGATTGGTGTATTGTTGAGCTGTAAAGTTAATACAGGAAAGGTGTGTGACGACCTAAATCCCTGACCTCGGATTTGGGGGCGTTACAGAAATGGTATCAGAGCATAAGTTATAGTACTCAGAAACGAGAGTGTTGAGAGATAAGTCTAAGTAAGAGAATGACACAAGGGATCGTAGTAAGATATTTTTTGATTACCGGGAGAAGTACTAGTGAATGAAGTTTATGGGAATGATACTTGAGGTATTACACTAAGATCAAAAGAATCCTTATAGACCTTTAGAATGATGAATAGAGATTTAGGAGTCATACATGACTTCTCGGTTATAATGATATTAGAAGCAAAGCTAGACCTTAAGATTAGTTGAGGTAGAGGTAATGTTGCCAATACAATCGGATGACTTGGTGGGTATAAATTTCATTATCGTTGTCTTTCAAAGTTTGCCCATAAGGAGGAAGCATTTTAGGAACCGAGACAGTTAGACTTCCTTACATAAGTAAGGGTACTTAGTACTTGGACTAATAAAGCGCCTTTATTTTGGCTATAAGATACGATTTTCGATAAGTAACAGATTTACTATAGAAAGTTCTTACTACACCACTGAGGATTTCATTACCCTAATTGGAGAATTCTACATATGTATATGAGAATGTTATCGTAAGACGAACGTGTTAGATGGCATCATGTACGGTTCGTGCATTGGAACGTGATGGTCCAGCTCATAGAACAAACACGAAGAATTAATCACATAACTCCAGAGAAGTTGGATATGGTCATAACGAGTGATGTAATGATCTCTGGATCTACTAGAAGAGAGACTAGTGCGTCTATAGCGGAATTCTTTGATAGAGATTTTATCAGAGACTACGTATATATACTTATGGACCTCTATATTGTTGGTAACGTATGTTTACGTGCACACACCCGCCACTAAACCTATGGACTGCACTGAGATCCTTGAGAGATCTCTTTGATCTGTTCCCAGGGGGAACTGGCCACTTGTGATTCATATAGGAGGCATGAACCAGGTTATTCCGATTAGTATATCAGGTAACACTTCTAGGTTTCTACCTCGAACTCGTGGAATAACAACCAGTGATATACTTTCTCTAAATCAGGATTTATCCAAAGTATTTTATTTGATCCATGAGCATTCTATTCGAAGTTGATTATCATGACCTACCCAGGCCTATTTGTATTTTTCAATTATCCAAGGAATGTTCAACAATTATTTCATTAATTACTCAACGAATATTCCTAAACGAATATTGATATCTGATTTCTTCTTGCACTCTTTAATTGAGTTGACAAATATCTAACAACTCGCTAAGAATAGGGATGATCTAATATCCAACTATTCCTCGTGAATTCTTTTCTTCTATTCAAGGTGAGATTGTACGTCTTACATTGAAATCATAGTAAGAATATCATTTTAATACTGGTATTCCGAATTTCATTTTAGGATCTGATAAATGTTTGTACAGAGGACCCTTGGGTGGACCGTTTCACTAATAAGTAATATTTGATGAGAGGTTATCGATTGTTCCGATACCAAGAACATTTTATTCAGATTTTATATTTCTTTTTTTGGTCCAAACTTAATGACTTCTTATTTCAATTCGCTATTCGAGTAGCCTAAAGTTTCTTCACTAGGCTGCGACGTTGAAATTTCGTTCTAGCCAATTGAAACTAGCTAGCTGATATGTCCATATGAAGGACTAGTTGATTGTTCCGACTAGTCAAAATTGTAATGTTATGAAGAACACCTATCAAATTGTCCAGCTAGTTTCTAGTGTTTCTTGAGAAGGACTAGTAATTGTTTCATTGGTCCAGCCCCCCATTTAATTCATTCAGCAATTTCGCCATGCCTTTTGCATTCGATAAAGTATGATGATGACAGTTCAATGAATAATTTGATTGAGACCTAGCAAGGTCGCCCCCACCTCAACTTGAATTCTTACCCATCTTCTTATCAGACATTATGTCACTTGAACATTCTATTCTTTCATTCATATACTGAAGATTCATTTGAAAACATTAATTACTTGAATGACAAACTACTTCAACTTTTAATTTTCATGGAGTAGGATTACTTCTATTGATTGAATTTTATCAATAAGACTTCTTGATTTCCTCTTAATTACTCGCCCGATGTAAGAATCATGTAAAGATCGTCCGTATCACAATTACATCCTTCAATCATTTCTTTCGATACTCTCTAAGTTACCATAAAACAAATTTATAAAGACATGGAAGAGTAAACCTTATTGTATTCTATCCATCTTTCCTTTTCTGTGAGCCTTGAGACTCCTATTATTCGGAACTCATTAACATTCTTGAAACATACGATTTGGAAATTATTATTAAAATAATTTTCTAGGTGACACTGATATTTTGAAACCATTCCTTTCAAAGTGATTACTCTGAGGCAAACGGGAGGTACAATTGTGAACCATTGCCCCAATACGAGATTGAAAACCAAATCTTGTAGTTGTTCCGCCGAAACGTTATGCCAAATAATTATTTAAAGTAGGAATAACAAGTTGGAACGTACCACATGGACTT
This sequence comes from Saposhnikovia divaricata, assembly GCA_036435485.1. NCBI lineage: Eukaryota > Viridiplantae > Streptophyta > Magnoliopsida > Apiales > Apiaceae > Saposhnikovia > Saposhnikovia divaricata. The sequence goes on from CM071594.1 coordinate 62,365,423, forward strand.
TTAATATTATTGTGAGGAATGACATAAGAAATAGTGAGGTAATTGAGAGTAAGATCTTATTAAACGTTGTCAGAATGGAATATTAACGGATTCTGGAATTACAGAGCCTTTTCATGTCTCAAGAGATGCAAATTGATTGCGAAGTAAGACATAACATGGAGGCGAGATGGATAAAAAGGGGAGAAATATTATGGCAAGAATGTAAAGCTTACTTAGCAAAAATGGATGATTGCCTATGCGTCTAAGCAACGTAAGAAGTACGGGATAAGATATACTAATTGTGATTCGGGATTATCCATGATAGTGTTCACGCATAAACTGAGACGTTAAATTTAGGAGAAAAGTATTAAGTTTTACCACAAGGGCCATAAGTAGACCTTCATATTAGAAATTAAATATAAGGAAGAGAAGATGGTAGAAGGGGATAAGTAATATGATGGTTGAATTTGTCATTACCCGAAAAGGCCAGTGTGGTGGCCGATACCTATGGAAAGGATTATTTAGAATTTGGTCAGAATTGATCGAGAAAACAGAGGATATGCCATAAAGAATAATAGTAGAGGAAAATGACTGAATTATGGGGAATGACAAAGATGTATAGAGAATTAAGAGAATGTTTAGCCACTGAATGCGAAGAATGGTATTGGAAAATTATTAGGTACAAATGTGGCATGTTAAAAGCAGAATGACAGAGGCCTATTGGATTATTTCCGCCTGCAGAGAACCCGGAACGTGGACAAGAGTATTACGATAAATTTCATGATAGGAACACCAAAGATCGAGTCAAGCAATGACACTATTTCATTATAATTGTTAGACCAACCAAGTTGACTTACCAATGAGAGACTTTCCAGTTAGAAGATAATCTATTTATATTCGGGAACGATAGTGGCGCAATGTGGAGCTTCTGCAGCGATTATGGTAGATAGAGACCCAAAAGGTGAATCTCGAATATCGAAGGTACTTTCAAATACGTTTGACCATGAGATCGAATGTGCGAACCATTATGATTTGCGACCAACGGACGAGTAAAAGAATTATTTAGACAATCGAGTTCTTAACAAGCGTTGTGCCTTAGATTTCACGAGAGAGTCGAGGATGATCACTTATCAACGATAGAAACTTTGTATCACGATAGCCACCATGCGCGCTGAAGGATGTCACTTGTAAAGGTTACTACGCAAAGGAAGTTTCGATATTCTTGCGTTACGGAGAAGTCAACGAACGAAGATATAGGTACCCGAGCTGGTTCGACGTATAAAGAAGACTATATAGTATCCAGAGCGAGTGGTAGCGACTGACGGGAGGCAACCCATGTGCGCTGATCACATCGAGGAATATGAAGAATATTGTACGTATTGATGTTATCTTAGAACATAAATTATTACCACCGGATATTTCACGTGCCTATGATACGAGGACTCAACGCGGAGGCTGTGGATGCGACTGAATATAAACGTCAGGACGGAAAAAGCATGTGTTGAGAGATAACATTAGGATGCTAGTGAAAGCAAGGTGAAAGAATGAAAGGATTGAAGTGTCAACCTGAGAGTTGAAGAGGGTGCAGCTGGAATATTACCCACGACTATCTTCTTTAGATTCCGGGACGGAATCCTTTTAAGGAGGGGAGACTGTAATAACCCTAATTCTTGAGAATATTGAAACTTGGATGAATAGTGATTTTTTTGGGTGGAGGAAAATTTTTTTTTTTTTTGCAATCCCGCTATGTACAAATTATTAAATGGAGATTTCGAATTGGTATTACGTCTTTACGATGCAAATGAGTGTATGTAAAAGTCGTTAGTTTTCGATGAAACCCATTATTTCAAATGGACGTATTTAACGAGGTATCAATAAATACGAAAATTATGACGAGACCAAGGGAAGTATAATTGGAATTCCATGTAAGATATTTATTAAGTTGAGGTATTTGGAATATTAAAGATTACCCGAGATATTTTCTGCGATAAAATGTTTCAAGGATTTATCGAACTTGGCACGAAGAATTAAGCGATAAATAAGGAATAATAGTTGAGGTGACCAAGCTCATGCAAACTCCATGTAAATCATGCAAGTTGGCTAGTTAAAATATCCAACCAAGTTACTAGAGCAAGGAACCAAGTGGTGAGAATCTAGTAGAAAGCTAACTACTTGGTTACCAACATAGTCCCTTAAATTGGGGATCACCAAGTGTTTTAACCAAGTCCAAGCTATGAACTATAGGCTACCTAGCTGCTAGATTATACATATAGCCAATATATATCATACCATTACATTATTGATCAAAGAAACAAGGCAAAAACCACTCCCCCACCTCATTTTCTTCATTCCCGGCCAAACCCTGCAGGGGTAACTTTCCGATTTTTTTTCACCCATCTCCACTCATCTAAAAATCATGAAAAAAATTACGGAGCTTAGATACATCAATATGAAGTTGGGTAATTTCATAATATTTAAAGGTCGTTTGAATAGTGAAATAAATTCGAGAAGCCAGGATGTTTTTCCCTTTTTCCAAACTGCTTCTTTTTATTTGAAGAAACAAGGTCACTTGGAAATTTTTGCTCCAACTTCTCTTCACTTAAAAATTCCAGGAAAATTCATATAGATGCTTCACACTCAATAGAAGGTACGTTCAAAATTTTAGATTATTTAGAGGTGTTTTACCTAGTTAAATAAATTGTAGAAAATGATGGTGAATAGTAACTCCGAAATGCTTTGGTTCTTGATTTTCTTTTGCAAGATTAAGGCTCTTAAGGATGAGATCAAGCCTCCACCAAGCCATAAAAGTCTTTGATAGTGATCTTAAGAATCTAGGAAGGTAAGGTCATTGACCTAGCTTTGATTTTGAGATAGCTTTATACATGAAGTTTTGATGGAAGTTATGTTGGTGCAAGATTTGGTCATAACATGTATATATGTTTTAATGGACAAAATGTTATTGTTATGCTTGGGTTGAGCTTGAGTTCTTGAGAGGAGCTACTGCATATAACATGTATAAAGAGTTGTGAGTGAAGTCTTGAGTTGTTATACATGGATTGATGGTTGGAAACTAGAGAGTATGCCATGTATAGTTATAATGCTTGATTGACATTAGTGCAACTTTAAATGTGATTTTCGAACAAAATATATACCGGACTTAAAAACCACTTTCCATGACATTGTAGATCTTGTCTCATAGATTGTAGGCATACAAAGAATACCTTGAGGAGATTTGTGGTTAAAAAGTTATAGCCATTTTAGTCAAGGTAATGCAAATGGAGCAATTGTTACGGTTTGGTGATTTTGTCACTGTATTTGGAACACTTAAAGGACGAATTAAATTATGAAAATTTTTACACAGTTAGATCTTGTAGTGAGGAAGACTCTCCAAAAAGAATTAAGACAAAATTCAAATTTTTCGATTTTATAAAAATCAAAGAGTCGAAACTGTACTAGTATAATTCACAACAGGGGAAGGTCTTCTTTTGGGTTTTGGTTAAGGGCCTTGTAAAAGATCATAAGACATGAAAAATTGATAGTTGGACCTAAGTGCAGTAAGAAAGGCCTGAGAACAAGAATTTTGTGAAAAATTAATTCTTCGATTTTATAAAAATGTTCGAACCAAAGTTGCGCGAACGAAAATTACTTTTAGGGGACGAACGAATAAAATAGAATGAACTCGAAACTCGACCCGAATAAAAGTAGTAATTTTAATTCGGTCAAGGAACGTCACCATAGCGTATAAGTTCAACATAAACACTAAGAGTTCTTTAAGGGAATTAGTTTCATTATATAAACATCGATTAAGTGGTTCGAGTACGAAACTAACCCTAGCGTTTCCTTGTTTATTATAGACCGTCCACCTATGAAGCGAGACTTCATTTCCCAGACACTACCAGGCAAGTTTTCCAACCCTAAGTTTTGTTTTCAAAATATTATATTTTGATTCTGCCTATGCAAGTTTTCTATATCCAAACTTTAAGTATGTTTAAAAACTGTTGTTGTTGTGATATAAATGCATGCGCTGTTTTATATATATCTTGTGAGAAAATCTATATATGCATGCATGATTTTCTGTAAAGTACTTGTAAAGTTTTATGCATATATATACACCCCAAGTGACTTATATGTATATATATGGCTACGTTAAGGCTCGGGTAGAGCGTAAGTACTTTTGATATGAATCTGGAGTCGGAGTATTTTGTGTAAAACCCGGTAACCCCAGAGACTAATATTTCTCAATAATAGATAGATTCCGATGATTTTAAAATTTCGAAATATCGGAATTATTTATTTTAAATTACTTAATGAATATTATTTGAATATTTATTAATTAAAATGAATATTAATTTCAATATTCATTTAAAGTTGATTTATTTAATTATTTGATTAATGATTAATTATTTAATAATTGTTTAATAATTATTTAGTAATTATTAAATATTATTTTAAAATAATTTAAATATTCCAAACACAATTATTTAAAAATTATTTAAAAACCTATCTGGCCTATTTAAAAATTATTTATGGCCTTTAAAAATTATTTTAAATATTTTCTTGCCTTCAGAAAAATAATTAAAAATAACAGGGGTTCTCAAATATTTTTGTAATTACATATACTTCATAGAAACCACCCCACAGCTTGCGAACTTATCAAAACTTGAGAACCCAAAGTTTTGGGAGTACTTAAAAATGTTTTCTTCTAAACCTATTCTAATTCTTTTTCTTTAATTCATCAAATCCTATTTCTATCTTACATCAAAATTCATACCCACTAAAAATTTCTCCCTTTCACGTTCAAATTTTATTCACCCAATCCCTTCATTATATATACACACCCATACTTACAAATCCAATTCCTCTTCTATTTATTTAAATTCAATTCTAAAGAGGAATTAATTGCAAGTTCACCTCTTTGATTCGTAATTGGCTTATCTTTTTCTCTAATCTTATTTTTATTACGAATTTGTGTTCTTGTAATTGTGGGTTTTGTAGTATTCTTGAAGTGGCCAGTCTATGGAGCGCGTACGCATTATCCTCCACCAGATTCATCCGAGGAGGGTTATGACTCAGCTGATTAGGTATGTTTCTGCTATCCCTTCTATTTACTTCCATTCAATGCGGACATTGAATCTTTCAAGTTTGGGGGTGTTTTGAGGGATTAGTAGTTGTTGTTGTATTATGTGTTCATGTTGGATTTCATGTTTTGCATATTAGTAGTAGTAATTCATGCATATATGTTCGTATTAATTATGTTTGTTTCATATAGGACATTCTGTTTTTTAATTTTCGTATACCATGTGAGTTCATATTAGTTGCATTTGCATAGCATGCATATTTCATGATTCCCTTAGAACGAGCTAATTCTGATTGGTAGGTAGGTGTCTAATTGAGTGTGGTAATGATGAATAGAGGGTTGATTTATAGTTTCTATGAAATTGACTTATATGTTACGGGAACAAAATTTTTACACAGTCTCATTGGGTGCATTTGGGCTAGGTTAAGGTCATGCTTGTTTGGATGTTTTGAGATTTAATCACTTGATTATATTTAGAATTTTCGTTATTCCCTTGATGGCCTAGAACACTTAAGTCTAAGTTTGGGGGAAACCAGGGATTTCATGCTAGTTGTATTAATTGTTAAATAATGGCTAGGTGTCAAATGGCTAGTAGCCGGCTCATATTTATATGAGTAGTCTAGGGTTGGAATTGAGAATTCTCATTCCAGATTGCATAGAAAAGAAAAAAAAAAGAAAAAAAAACAGAAAAAAGAAAAGAGAAAAAAAAAATTCAATTGTTATATGCAAAATTAACCAGGGTGAGCTCTTTAATACTCGAGCTATTAAGTACGAGGGGACTTTGTGCCTAGTGACCTAAGGCTTTTATAGTCTGGGATCCACTGACCTAACGCTCGTTACATGGGTATTATTGTATAAGCCTTTTGGGGTCTCATCCATTGCACGGTTAAATAAGCATGCTTGTATATATGTGTCGTAGTAGTTAGTAATAAAGCATGAATTTCTGTCTACCTTGGATAAGGATGGAGGTGTTCTTAGGTTATGAAGTGTCTACAGTCTATTCTATTTATAAACCTGTGATTGTCTTGACGAAGAGCATGTATGATTTTGACCTAGTTTTGGGAGTATTTCTGATGAGCATTGCACACACGCACGTTTCTGTTCATGTATTGTTAGTATACGGGAACTTGGTCGAGCTCTATTTGGATATAGTTGCATTCTTTGAGATATTTGCTTGTTAGTTGGTTTTGGTTAGTTTGAAGGGGATCGTTGCATTTTTCATATTAGTTGCATTCATGCATTGCATTGGATTTTGTGGGTACATTCGCTATAGGCCCTCACGAGACCTTACTCGTCCACTGGGGCTGCCTAGGGGTTTAAAGGGCTTGTTGCATATGCCAAATGCAACCGTGATCACCTACGGAAGTGGTACTAGTTAGTTAGTTGTAATTGTTTATGCTTGAGGACAAGCATCAGTTTAAGTTTGGGGGTCTTGATAAGTGGATTTTATATCCACTTGGAATGCCTCAGTTCGGCTTAAATTGATTGTTTTGGACTCAAGATGTTGTAGTTTTGATGTGTTTTGCTTAGTTGTGCAGATTTACGAGAATGTTGATTAAAGTTGATGCTTCTATTGTTTTTGGAGATTTATTTGATTAAAATTCGGATTTTCCGGGAAGGCTGCCAGCTTATACTGTTTTGGCCATATCTGGAGTTCTAGAAGTCCGTTTTCAGCGATCTTACTGCCCACGCGAAGCTTGAGAGATTTTCTACAACATGGGATAGAAAGCACGTGCAAGGAATGTGATGATTAAAGTCGCGCACGTTTTCTTATAAAAGAAGGCCATGAATTTACTGTTTTGCCATTTTTCTAATTCTAATTGTATTTTGGGCAGTTTTGGTACCTTCTTTAAATTCTAATTGTAATAGAAGGTAATTGCTTGTTGGGCAAGATTAGGAGTATCTCTATATAAACACATCTAGGGATGGGAAAAAAGGGGGTTCATTGTTAGAGAGATACAATTTGTACGCAGCTTTTAGGATTTTTTCTGGAGAACCATTATTTTCTTTGAAGATTGAAGTTAAAAGGTTTCTTTTCTATATTCTTCTAATTATGATTTCTTCTATTAATTCTTGTTTTGTTAATTTAATCATGTGTAACTAATTCTCTAATCTGAGAATTGGGTAGTATTCCTTGGTATTCATGCCTGTTTAATTATCTGTGATTTTCTTGCTTTGCTGATCTGTTATTGAGGGCTTAACACAATTAGGGGAGTCATGAACCTTTGATTGGATTTTAGGGATTGTAATAACTTGGAAGAGGAGTTGCAATTTTAGTACAGGATTTAACAGACATAACTCGAATATTTGATTGGAAGATTAATAGGAGAGTTGTGAGACTTATAATTCTTGGTGCGTAATAGTTTATGATTGTACTTTGATTGTATCACGGAAGTGACAATTAAGGTGTAGTTGTAGACACTATATTGTATCTTTGAAGAGAACATTATAACCTTAGAAGAATTGTTTTCAGCAGAGTAAGAACGTAGATGTCACATAGATATTGAATGTGTATTGAAACCAAGTGAAGAACCCCAGTTCTTGGATTGTTTTCCTCATATATATTTTATTCTCGATTGATAATTAGTTTAATTTAGTTTATAAACAAACCAAACATTCTTTTACACTTCTAAATTGTGAGAGATAGGATACTTGAACTTGATATTACATTCAGTCCTTCCCTGCGAACGAACAACAAAAATACTATTAACATGTTTTGACGAAAAGGATATACCTATATGTATATATTTTCAAACTTGAGAAGTATTGGAACCTTATGGATGGGTTAGTTTATGTATGATGATAAGCAACTATCGTAGCAGCATATTGAACTGCGTATTTTGAAAAGCTTTCTAAAAGGTTATCAAAACTATAGTGTATACTATTTTGCTACGATATGTAGATTATTATTGTTATCATGGACTTAATTTGTTCATATGATATCATTTTCTTAAAGCTTCATAATGAATACGAGTATTGATTCAAAACTCGGACATGTATCTGTTGGGCTGCGAGCAAGCCTTAACTCCACATTAGTATGATATTGTCCGCTTTGGGCCGAGCCCGCGTGGATTTGTTTTCGGGCACATCCCAAAAGGCCTCATACTAATGGAGTTAATCTGGCTGCTTATTAACTAGCTATCTGCCCCTCCCACAAACGATGTGGGACAACTCCTAACAATCTCCCCCTTCACACATCGAGCTTCACACCTATCGAATCTGCCACCCTTCTTTGTGATCTGCTCCCCCTGACCCATACTGGAAGTTCTAGGCTATCTGGCTCCCCTAGGCCCACACTGGAAGGCCCACCTGCTCCTCCATAAGCTCATCCTGAGATAACCCATCTGCCTCTTCCTTGGATCCTTTCTGGAAGTCCATGTGAGATTGTTCTGGATCGTCACAACCTGATGCTTTGATACCACTTGTTGGGCTGCGAGCAAGCCTTAACTCCACATTAGTATGATATTGTCCGCTTTGGGCCGAGCCCGCGCGGATTTGTTTTCGGGCACATCCCAAAAGGCCTCATACTAATGGAGTTAATCTGGCTGCTTATTAACTAGCTATCTGCCCCTCCCACAAATGATGTGGGACAACTCCTAACAGTATCTTGTCGAGTTATATTTTGATATCAAGAGACATGTGATCATACTTTTGGAAAAATCTTTTTCGAGACAAATTATATTATTTCTCAAAACAGAAAACTTGTTGAGCATTATGTAGCTCATTCTTTCTTTATAAAAACCTTTCAGAAAGAGAAGAGTTAGGTCGGTTAACTCCATACCAGCAGAAGAGGAGTAGAAGAGTTACCCCTGGGATGATGCAGTTTCAGATGAATACTACAAAGTAAGTTTGATAGATTTCAACTGCTATTAGCAAGACTTGCCTTCAGGTGCAGTTTGTATAAGTGAAGTTGTGTAAGATTCTAGATTATATAGATGAATGGTAATATCTAGTTTTACTCTGATTATCGTTTCTGAGGCTCTAACTTGTAAGTGTGAAAGATTGAGGTCTGGATTGGTGTATTGTTGAGCTGTAAAGTTAATACAGGAAAGGTGATGTGACGACCTAAACCCCTGACCTCGAATTTGGGGGCGTTACAGCCTGGAACAGTGATAGAGCTGGCCTCCCTAGGATTCCATTGCATGGGATGTCTACCCGAACAACGTAGATCTTAGCTTCCTTCGTTGCTGTATACGGTGCTTTTCCCATTAGGACAGAGAGTGTAATAGTTCCTTCGATCAGTACGGGTTGATTTCCGAAACCGTATAGCGGTGCCTCGTGGCATGGCTCAAGTTGTTCGCCTCCCAAGTTCATTTTTTGGTATGTTTGATGGTATAGAATGTTTACCGAACTCCTTTCATCGACCAGCACTTTCCAAATCTTGTTTTCCACTATGACAGGGTTGATGACGAGTGGGTCTTCGTGCGGCCAAATTAGATCCTCATAGTTGTCCTCTGTGAAGGAGATAGGCAATGGTTGCTTCGCTGCGCTTGACTGATATAAGTTGTAGATTTGTCTGGCATATTTCTTTCGGGTTGTTATACTGTCCCGATCTAATATCGTCCCACCAGAAATGGTTCTCACTTCGCCTCGGAATTTTTCTGATCCTTCTATATCTTTCTTCTTTTCCTTGTTATCTAGTTTCTCCCTCAGATCTCCGATGAATTGTGTTAAGTCTCCATCCTTGATCATTCTATCTATCAATTTCTTCAGATGGAAGCATTCGTCAGTGTTGTGCCCTTTGTCTTGGTGGTATTCACAATACTTGTTCTCGTACCTTCGGTGTTCTGGGGTTCTCAGCCTGGCTGGCCGAACGTATCCGGGCTTACCTTTAATCTCGTGGAGAATCTTCGAGATAGTTGTATTTAAGGGTGTAAACACCACACTATCTCTATCTCGTCTTCGTTCGGCTGCTTTGTCTGGCCTGAGGTCTTTCAACCGGCTTTTGATATCCCCTCGGCTTCTTCAGTCTTCTCGTCGATCGTCCTTTCTGTCATCTTTGTTGGAACCACTCCTTTTTTCTTCTTTGTACCCTCCTATTGACTCCATTTTTCTTCTAATGGATTCCCCCCGAAGATATATATCATTTAATGATTTTGGTGGTACGTCATATAATGAAGACCGAAGCTTTTTTTCCTTTCAAGGGGTCGAGGCCTGCAGAGAGAAATCCTGCGGCTTTAACTTTATCTAAGTTTGTCACCATTCCTGCTTCTTCTTTAAACCTGGCCAGATAATCGCCAAGCTCTTCGTTTGGTTTTTGTCTACAGTGGATCAGGGCTTCGGTATCCTTTTCTCTTCGGCACAAGTGAGAGTAGTGCCTCAACAATTTTCTCTTGATTTGTCCGTATGAACCGATCGACCTTGGTCTTAGCGAACGGTGTTGAGTATACAACAACGAAAGCAAAACCCAAAAGCGAATAAATAAGAACCAGAAAATAAACGACAATCACACAAGACAAAGATTTACGTGGTTCGGAAATTCCTACTTCACAAGCCGCACTAATTTTGTATTGATCTCTCACATTGTGTTGTGTTATGTTACAATTACACGAGTATTAATAAGAGAAGAAACTGGGTCAAAATAAATCAGAGTCTAATTCTGAAATTCCTAACTCTAATCCTAACTCTAATAAGAGTACAATTCAGGAATTCCTAACTCAAGTCAGAATCCAATTCTGAAACCTGATAGACTCCACAAACCCAACAATCTCCCACTTGGAGTCTGACCACATCTTCACTTCACTCTTGTAAATCTAGTAACAAATAATCCCTCGATCAATAACTCTAACTAGTGCAACGCCTTCTCATCAATCAGTTCTGAAGGCAAGTTGAAGCTATGCAAAGCTTCAACTTTTCATTAGTAACCACCTTAGTCAACATATCTGCAGGATTCTTTGAACCAAGGATTTTCTTCAAGGAAAAAGTACCATTGCTAATCAACTCTCTTGTAAAGTGATATCTCAGCTGAATATGCTTCGTCCTAGCATGAAACACAGGATTCTTCGCAAGATGAATAGCACTCTGACTGTCGCTATACAAAGCACTGTCCGCCTGTTTCTTGCCCAACTCCTCAAGAAAATTCTTCAACCAAATCATCTCCTTGCTAGATTCAGAGATAGCCATATATTCTGCTTCTGTGGTTGAAAGAACAACACTCTTTTGAAGTCGAGACATCCAACTAACTGCTGTGCCACCCAAAATGAAAATATATCCCGTAGTACTTTTTCTTGTATCAAAACATCCACCCAAATCTGCATCAGAGAACCCTTCCAAGATAACATCTTTCTTGCTGAAACATAATGCAACCTTGGATGTGCCTTTCAAGTAGCGCAACAACCACTTGACTGCTTCCCAATGCTCTCTTCCTGGATTAAACATGAACCTGCTAACAACTCCCACTGCATGAGCAATATCTGGCCTTGTACACACCATAGCATACATCAAACTGCCAACTGTAGATGCATACGGAACTTTAGCCATATTTTTCTTGCCTTCATCCGTTTTAGATGACTGCTTCTTCGTGAGATTAAAGTGAGTCGCCAACGGTGTACTTCTGGTCTTCGCATCCTGGACACTGAATTTCTGCAACAATTTCTCAATATACTTCTCTTGAGATAATTTCAAAGTACCTTCAGATCTATCCCTTATGATGCTCATACCAAGTATCTGTTTTGCTGCACCCATATCTTTCATCTCAAACTCCTCAGACATCTATCTCTTTAACCTGTTGCTTTCCCTCATGTTTGATCCTGCTATCAACATGTCATCAACATACAACAACAATATGATATAAGATGAATCAAATTGTTTAAAATAACAACAATGATTCATAGAACTCCTAGTGTACCCATTCTTCATTATAAAGCTATCAAATTTGTCGATCTTTACTTTCCCTTCTTCTGCCATCGCTCCCACTCACCTGAAAACCTAGGCTCTGATACCAGTTGTTGAGTATACAACAACGAAAGCAAAACCCAAAAGCGAATAAACAAGAACAAGAAAATAAACGACAATCACACAAGACAAAGATTTACGTGGTTCGGAAATTCCTACTTCACAAGCCGCACTAATTTTGTATTGATCTCTCACATTGTGTTGTGTTATGTTACAATTACACGAGTATTTATAAGAGAAGAAACTGGGTCAAAAATAAATCAGAGTCTAATTCTGAAATTCCTAACTCTAATTAGAGTACAATTCAGGAATTCCTAACTCAAGTCAGAATCCAATTCTGAAACCTGATAGACTCCACAAACCCAACAAACGGTACCACATAGACGCCGCTCCCTTTAAGTAAGTTTTGAACATCTTGCATAGCATGACATCACAGTGCCCCATACCGGTCATGAGAGACTCGTATTTCTCACAATGGTCTTCGGGGTCACCCTTTCCGTTGAACTCGTGCATCTTCAGGAACTGTCTTCCGGGTGGTGGTCGGTATTGTTCGATGTCTTCGGTCACCACAGGTTCGTGACTGACCTTCCTATCTCCGAACATTACCTTCTCAATCCTTTTTTATTCTGTCCCCTACATGTGAGTCATCTTCGTCTGAATCTGAGGTATAAACCACCTTCGATCGGGATCGTATGGAGCATGGTTCGGAATTTTCTGAGTCGTCTTCGTCATCTCTGGTCCTTTTTTCTCATCGGCTTTCGGTTTCGTGACATTCGGTTTCCAGGGCTTCTCGTATCAATTTCTCCTGAAGTTTTATTTCCTCCCTTTGGAGTTTCAAGGATTGTAATTTCAACTGATCGGCCATTTTTTGTTTGGCCAATCTTTCTTCGTCTTTGTCGTTTTTTTCTTTTCGTTTCCCCTTGGTTTTTTGCTCCTCTCTCCACTTTTGGAGCATTTGCTGTTGTTCTTCGGGGGTTGGCATTTCTCCTTCCTCGTCGAAGTTCAAATTTCTTGGTGTAACAGGAGGTGGACGGCTGCCTCCTGCCTGGGTGCTTATTGGAGTCTCTTCGTTAGCCATAGCAGTTGGTAGGTGGTGATTTTCAACATAAATCGTATCTCTACGTTCCCACAGACGGCGCCAAATGTTATAACCAGATTTCTGCCAAGCCTTGATTCGGCTCCACCTGCAAAACGAGAAGAATGCGAGGGATTGGCCCCCCGATTCACCTCCGGTGTAAGAATCAATAAATCGGTTTTTAGAGAGAATAAGGTAAAACATAGAGTGTTTGTGTGTGTTTAAAATTGGTTGTCTTTGAAGTTTAATTGTACTTCTCTTTTTATAGACTTGGTTTCACCTTTTTCTTCTTGGATCCGATCTGGATCGGTATGATGAGGAGACATCATTATTTTTTATTGTCCCCAGTACTCAAGTAAAGTGACTGTGTGATCTGTTAAAGATGAGAGGACCATGTGACCGTTGAAGGAAAATGGACTGGACCGGACCGAATATGGGCCGACCGACCATGGCCGACCGATCGTATTGCCTATTTTGATATTGGGCCTTATGTTCGGCCCATGGGAAAATGGGCTTCCAACAATCAGTTTTACGATTTTATTATGGTGCAGTCTTAAAAGTGCGATTTCAGTTGATAATCACTTTTTATGCTCATCCCTAACACACCTTAAAAAAATAAGTTTGGGTTATTATTGTAAAGTAAAGCGATTATGATTTATTGAAAAAATAATCTTCTTTCGTAATCAACTATCAAAGATTAATACAAATCCATCTATTCAAAAAGGTCAAATATAATTTTGTGTTCAACTAAAAGCCTATAATGGAGCTATTCATTTCTCAATTCAGTTGAAGATAATTGGTGCAGGGCCGTCTTCAGCATTTTGGAGGCCCTAGTCTGGAATTATATTTTTTTAACCTTTAAAAATTTACAAATAAAAAAATGAAAATCACACTAACATATTAGTTCTGAATGTCAAACAAGATAAAATTATAGTATCAAATTAAAACTAAGAAATTGCAATTATTCTCGATTTTGAATGTACAAAATCTCAAATTAAATCACTATAATTTAATTTAGCTAACATTTTCATTTTAATAACATAGCCAAATCAATGAGTCTCTCGTCACTGAATGGTTTATTGAAAATAATTATTATCAACTTCAATTTTTGAGAAATTTTTTCATTGAGTCTCTCGTCACTCACATGGTTGAATATCGAAGATAATTATTATCAACTTCAATTTTCGAAAAAAATTTCCGAAGTAGCAACTGCAATCCATGTATTTGGAAAAACAACACTCATTTTCTTGATTTAATCCAACACTCTAAAATAGATGGGCCTCTAAAAAATAATTGAAAAGTATTTTCTAATAAAGCTTTTTTTACTACAAATAGATGAGCATTTAAAATTAAAATTAAGTGCTATAATTTAGAATTGAGTTAAAGAAATTTTTTAGTAAATAAAGTTAAAATTAACACAAAATAAATATATTTAAATATATATGAAGGACACCTAGAAAATGTGACCCTAACTATTTGGATGCCCTACGCAAGAGTATGTGAATAATCCCCTAGACCCGGCTCTGCCCCAATGTAAGCACGGCTAATAAACAAATGAGACGACTTGTTATGTCCCTGGGTCTGGACGTTGATTCATCGTATATAATATACACTCAAGATGAGCATGGTGCGATTTGGTGCTGCGATTTGGTGCTGTTCGACAAAACCAAATCGTAAAATTAGTGATTCAAAAGTATCACAGATAGTATGAATTTTCATAGGCGGTTTTTTGTATAAATGTATCGAAAAAGTATTCTTTTTACAGGTCCACGGACCATTATCTTTGCATTCTCACGCGAATTGCAAGTCGATATTTCTATTTTGTAATACCCAATATCTGTGAGGCATCATGGTCCTTAGAGTATCAAACTAATTTTGTAATTTTTTTTATGTATAATTGATTAATTGTGTATAAACTTGAATAAGTTCTTACTTATAGTATATCCTATTTTGATATACCTAAAAAAAAAATGGCTAAAATTTTCTTAACCTAGTCCATCGATTACACATTACAGATCAAATTGTAATTTACGCTTGTATCAACTAGAAAGCAGCTTGATAATAATATGAATATGAATTTCTGGAATAACAAGTAAACACACTAGTCAACCCTACAACAACAAAAAAAAAAAGGCAATGGAAGAAATCATGAGCACCACCTTATGGCTTATAATGCAATCATACCGCAAATCGCACGCCTACCAGTATAGGCTCGAACCCTTCTTAGCCTTCCAAGTTAATTCTTTTTTTTTATAATTAAATTTAACCGGTGAGAGTCGAACTCATGATTCTTTGGATCAATGCATTGGCCAATTACCATTGAGGCAGCTCGCACTCTCCTTCCAAGTTAATTCTTCGAATTTAAAGATATATTTAAGTCATAGACACAGGCGAACGTGTACTTGTAGAAAAAGGAAAATGGACGTACTCCCTTATCCCGTTCGAAGAACACTTTACTAACCATTCCAACTTGATTGATTTATATCAACTGTTATTCTAGGACTCACTCACAGAAAATCAAGAGAAATGATAGGTCGCGTCACACTTATATCCAGCTACAACAATAGGAATGTTAATTCATGTTTCATCATAATAATAGCTGAGATTGAAATTTTTGTGTCAAAATGAATGCCATAAATCCACTAGTCCGTATGGTAGTTCCGATATTGATTTCGGAATGAATTCTGACACTCAATTCGATACTCTTGATATTACTATGGATAAATACTATATTGAAATTGCCAAAATCCTGTCTGTGAGGATGACAGACTTCTTCACCACCAACCAACTACACGGGTGGAACAGCACTAATCAAACCGTACCTAACACCCCCAGTAATAGCCGAATTTCAGGATGTCATCCACGAACATGCTACTTAATTCCTTTCATCTACTTTTGTCAACATTTTATAATCTCATTCTCAGGGAATATATAGGTAGCTCAGACTTCAAACTCACTTGTCTTATACTCTCATAGATAACATGTCAACAAAATTATTATTAATTAATTTAAGTTAAGCCATTGAACTATATCCATTAATCAATGTATTAATGCACGTAGTGAAGTTGTAGATGTTAATCAACTCATCTAAAACAATGTATTAATGCACGTAGTGAAGTTGTAGATGTTAATCAACTCATCTAAAACCTTAAGGTGTTAGAGGGAGACCTTATATGGATCTTATATTATATTCTAACACTCCCCCTCACTCGAAAGCCCATTTTTGGGTCGAAAAGTGGATCACGGGTGCTCATCTTTGGAGCATAACTTGCCTTCGTGTCCATATTAAATATTGAAAATATTGGGGGTCACGGAGAGTCGAACCTGGGACTTCCGCGTGTCTGAGCTCTGATACCATGTTAAGTAACCAACTCATCTAAAACCTTAAGGTGTTAGAAGGAGACCTTATATGGATCTTATATTATATTCTAACAGTAGATTGATCCCAATCGCATATCCTTTGACATTCTTAGTGCTTTTGCACAACTTAAATTCGACTTGCATCGAATAACATTTAAGTAAGCTAACCCCCAAATGAAAATTCGAAAATTACGATACTAAAAAAGTGTAGTATATTTATAATTTTTACGATTTTCAGTTGAACTTAACGGTATACATAATATCGTAATTGATTTAAATGACTATAAATAAGTTAACTAATGTTGTACTTAAAGTTCTAAAACGAATTTACATCATTAGATTCGATATGCTTCTCAATTAATCTTTCATATTAGTACAAAAAGAAGATAAAAAACGAGGACCATGGGCCATAGTGCACTCCAAGATGGAGAACATAATCACAATTGACAATCATAACAAATAATCATTCTATTTAAGAGGGTAATATGGTCAACTACTTCATAAGAGTACCAAGGGACTTTCTATTCAAACTCTTAACTTAAAAAATGAGTAGGGAGAATGAAATTGTTCCTCCAAGAGACTCTTAGTGGCTTTTAAAAACACTAAGAGCCTCTTCTCTCTCCTCATTTCTAAGAGCCAGTAGTAGCTCTTAACTTGTATTTTAATAATAAAATATACATGTCCACCAATTCTTGCACAACTTTTGGTTATAGTGTGATTAATTTATGAATAAATTATAAATAAAGAGCTAATATAAAGAGGATTGTTGGAGTTTGACACATAAACCAATATAATAACTTGTTAAAAGTCATTTATTTATATTATTTTGAAGAGTGAAGGTAGGAATCTATTGGAGAAGCTCTAAATTCTGTAGCCTATATATAAATTAATTCATAAACTAAATTTTTCCCGTACGCTCAAGAACTCTCTCACACTTCCACTTGGTGCATGCCTCAATGGACACTCATCTCACACTCACCATTCTATCCCTAGTCTCAACAGCCTTATTCTTCCACCCCCACGTAGCTGTTACCACCGCAACGCCACCCGATATCGCCCCGTCTCCGTCCATCATAGCCACCAACTTGTTTTTCATCCGCAATAGTTGTCAAGCAACACTATACCCTGACCTCTGCTTTAGGTCTCTTTATCGTTATGCCGCATACATAAAAGAAGACCCTGCCTTACTGACCCGTGCCGCGGTAGGCGTGAGCCTTAACCGCGCCAAGCGCATGGCCAACTACGTATCGAAGCTATCCAGTAAAGCCGATGACGAAGTCACTGAGCCGAGAGTTGCATCCGCATTGCGCGACTGCTTCTCGGTGTTTAGTGACGCTGTGGAGCAAATACGAGACTCGCTCCAACAAATGTTATTGCTCGATGGCACGGGGGAGTCGCTTAGGTTTCAGCTCAGCAATGTGCAGACGTATATGAGTGCTGCGTTAACGAATGAGGATACGTGTACGGATGGATTCGAGGAGATAAAGGATGGGCCAATGAAGAAGAACGTTTGTGGTAGAACGGAGAAAGTGATGCACCTGACGAGCAATGCGCTTGCATTGGTTAATAATTATGTTTCCAAGGTAACTAGTTACGATGTCGAGCCATGAGAATGCCTAATGGTAAAGGCGTATCTCTTTCGGACACAAGATTTTTGAGTTCGAATCACTCATGTTTAACAACCCGGCTTATTTTTCAACAGCAAAAAGTAAAATCTGAGTGGTTGTGGCAGTTGGTAATCTTGTGTCCCGGTAAATTATGAGTATCATGGAGGGTTTTTTTTTTGTAATGATGAAATGTAAAATATTTTAAAGGACTGTTTTTGTATGATTTTCTGACCTTGTGAGGTGTTGGTTGTAAAGTTATAGACAAAATTATATAAATTGTGCGTTGTCTGTGGCTTTGTGTAGAGCCTTGTGAAATCTTATCTTCGTGCTGTTCTGTTTTCTTGTCTTGTTGGCAAACGGGTCTGTTTTCTTGAATGTGCTAATAAGTTGTTCGACATTTAACTTCTCAATCTTAAATGATATATATTGCGTTTGTCGTAAATGAAATATTTTAGAACAGAAATGATCTGTCAGTTTCACATTTAGTTATTCTCCAGTCACGGGCACATTCTTGAACTGCAATAATTTTGTGACAAAAGACTGTTTAATTAAGTTTACGTACGGTTATATATTGGGATCCCGATATCGAAATTACTTGTAATTCCGCTCATTGTTTATCATGGTCCCATCCATTGTTTAAATAACTTTTCCAGTTTTATTGAACTTAAGATTTTCTCACGCACTACTAGAAAAGATGGAATAGACATTGACCTTTAACATCAGTTAAAATTGTCACTAATATTAAAGTTATTTATTTTATGACATCTGTTATTATAGAACCAATGTCTTTCAGCTATTTGCACATCGGTTCTTAGTACAACCGATGTTAAAGGTACGTCCTTTAACACAAGTGCATTTTTTACGAAACCCAAACTTTGTAAAATATAAGTGCATCTCTTACGAAACCCAATCTTGAAGAAGCATTGTAAATGTACATTCAAAGACATCTGTAATTTTGTCTCACAACAAAATGCTATTCATATTCGTGATCAAACTCACAAATAGGTAAGATTATTATTAAGACGACCTCATCTAAAATTTAAGATGTTAAAATAAGGTTCCAATATGATTTTATATTATAATAAGGGGTTGTTGCTTGGTGTTGGGGAAATAAATGAACTTCAAAAAGGAAAATAAGAAAAAAAAGAAGGAATGATCCTCAATAGTTTTACATGTTTGCTTTTGATCCGGAAACAGAATCAAAATTTATGGAGATATTCTGAATGATATCATTGTAATATTGACTTATGTCATTAGTACTATCACTTTTTTGATTTCTATTGATTTATGATACCCTTGAATTTCAGGTTCTAGATCTATGATATCCTTCCGTTAGCAAAACGTTTCACAAATACTAAATGTATAAGGATACCACAAATAAAGTCAAAATGATAGTGGTACCAGCGATAAAATCAATATTTAGGCTATTGATAACGTGTATTTTATATACGTTTTGTCTTTTATTCTTCTGCATTTTTGTTAGTTTTGAATGTTGTTTTATTAATATTTGTTATGTTTTTCATCTTTCAGTGCCTCGTGCTTAATTGTTGAAAAGATGGCTTAATTTGGGCATGAAAGCGAAGATTATTCAAGAGGGAAGTTAGAAGATGAAAGCTCGCGATTTCGGAGGTGTTTAATGTATTATCTTGAAGATTTTATCTCGTACGGGCTGATGTACGGCCGTTCGACAGGTCGTTCAAAGGGGCAGATTTTCTGTACGGGCAGCTGTACGGCCGTTCAACAGGCCGTACAGAGCTGCTGTGTATTAAAGAGAAGGGCTCAAAACATAACATATCTTAATAACTTAACCTACCTCTTATCTTCATCTAAACCCAACCTTATCTTGTAGTCTCATCTTGTAAATATAATTAGAGTAGGAGCAAGAACATTGGTTACTTGTAATCTAGCATTGATTATGAGTAACTAACTTCATTTATTTGGCTCAAGGAAGGATTTCTTGTATCAAAACCCATTTCATTTTAAGTAAGATCTATTTCACTCTATCTTGAATTCTTGAGTTGTATTGTTTATGATTTTACTTGGAGAATTGTAAGTTGCTTCAATTTGCTTCTCTTGTGAATTCAATTGCTAATTGTTTGTGCTAATCCGTAATTGTTAGTACATTCATTATAGTAGCACAAGTTTAGTGTACCTAAATTCTCAAAATTCAAGTGCAAATACCTAGGTTGAGCTCCTCATCCTTGGGTTTGTCCTAGCCTCTCTTTGATTGATTCCTTGATTTGGTTAAATTGGTAGTGCTTCACTATTGGTTGCTAGTATCAAGAGAACTAATTTATGTGCTTCACTAAATTAGTGTTTATAATAGAAGAGAAATAAGTGATTGTGTGCTTCACCAATTATCTTGGTTAGGTAGAGTTGGATATATTTGCTTGTTGTGGGGTTGAAGTGCTTGAATATCCATAATCCTTGGGTCAAATATCCCTTGTCTTGTTAATTTGCTCATTGTGTTGTTGTGTTGGCAAATTTGGATATTAGCCATTAACTTAGTTGTGTTTTTGTAGCAATTTATTTATCGTAGGCAAAGTGTTTGATAAAACACCTTAACCAAACTCAAAACCCCCCATTTACATACTTCTAGATTGTAAGAGATAATATACTCGAAATCGATATTGATAGTCCTTCCTGTGAACGAACTACGAAAAACACTACCTTCAGCCAGTGTTCTAAAAAGCGGGCTAAGCGGCCGCCTAGGCGGAAAAACACTACTAACCGACTCGATTTTATACTAATCGGACTATTAAGCGTTTTTTGTAATTAAGCGGGGATTAAGCGGGCATTAAGCGGAATTAAGCGGGTTTGACCGAAATTAGGCGGGTTTGACCAAATTTTGAACCTTAAAAATAAATTTTTTTATTTTTTTCTTTAATTATTTTTCGAATTTTATATTATAAATGAATATATGTATTAAAATTTAAACTTGTATAATTCACAACCTCTAAATATATAATTAAATAAATTAAAAATATTTATGTATATATTCACAATCCGCTTAACGTCCCGCTTAGAAATCCGCCTAGGCGCCCGCTTAGCCCGCCTAGGCGCTAGAAGGTCCTCCCACCGCTTAGAACCGCTTTCCGCTTTTTACAACACTGCCTTCAGCTATCATAGAAAATACTAAAAAATATATAATTAAGTAAGATATATATTTCATTTTTCATAAATTTTTAATATGTAATGAACATTATTTTAAATTATTTCGCTAACACAAATAATTCTCAACTAAAATGTCAAAAAATCCATCACCAATTCAAAGTTTCTGCTTACTTAATTACTCGACAGTTAGTAGATTTTGGATAGTCAATCAACCACTTAAATACATTTTAAAACAGTACTAAAATATATTACGATTTTACAAATCTCTTGCACGTCTCTCTTGTGATCGTTATTATAAAGATCAAGAAAAACAAAATAACTCGCAACAATAATAGATTTCCATCATTATGCATAATCTTTTGTTAATTATTCATAAATGTTTGTCAAAATTAACTTTTTAGATATTGTGTGAAGGTATATAGTTGTATTGGAAAAATTGACGAAAAATTTAAGTTAAAATATAATATAATGGTCATTTTGGTACTTTTTAACGTTTCTCTAACGTTTTACTAACGGAATGTATAGCATAGAACGAAAACCAAAAATATAATGGCACCACAAGTAAGAGCCAAAAAGGTGGTGATATTGTTGGGTTTGTGGAGTCTATCAGGTTTCAGAACTGGATTCTGACTTGAGTTAGGAATTCCTGAATTGGACTCTAATTAGAGTTAGGAATTTCATAATTAAACTCTGATTTATTTTGACCCAATTTCTTCTCTTATAAATACTCATGTAATTGTAACACAACACAATTGTGAGAGATCAATACAAAATTAATGCGGCTTGTGGAGTAGAAATTTCCGAACCAGGTTAAATCTTTGTCTTGTGTGATTGTCATTATTTTCTTGTTCTTGTTTATTCGTTTTAGGTTTTGCTTCCGTTGTTGTATACTCAACAACTGGTATCAAGCGCCAGGTTTTCAGGCGAGTGGGAGCGATGGCAAAAGAAGGGAAAGTAAAGATCGACAAATTTGATGGCAGAGATTTTTGGTTTTGGAAGATGCAAATTAAAGATTATTTGTATCTGAAAAAACTACACGAACCGCTGGAGGAGAAAAAGCCAGATTCAATGGATGAGAAAGAATGGAAGCTATTGAATGGGCAGGCTCTGGGTGCTGTCAGATTGACTTTGGCGCAGAACGTTGCTTACAATATCGTCAAGGAAACGACAACTTATGGATTGATTAAGGCGTTATCAAATATGTATGAGAAGCCGTCTGCTTCAAATAAGGTATATTTGTGTCGTTAGTTGTTTGCCACGAGATTGAATGAAGGTGATTATGTTGCTGATCATGTTAACAAATTTAACTCTATCCTATCAAGATTGACATCAGTGGATATTAAATTCGATGATGAAGTACAAGCCTTGTTGTTGGTATCCTCGTTACCTGATAGTTGGTCAGGATTTGTCATTGCTATTTGTAATTCATCTGGGAGCATTACGATGACTTTTGATGGAGTTCGAGATACGATTCTTGGAGAAGACATTCGTAGGAGAAACTCAGGAGAGTCGTCAGGTTCCTTGTTGACTACTGAGAGTAGAGGCAGAAAGTCCGATAGGGGGCAGAATCAGGGGCGTAGCAGATCGAAGTCACAGAAGAGAGGATAATCCAAAGATCGCAAGGAGATTGTTTGTTGGAATTGTCAGAAGAAAGGTCACTTCAGAAATCAGTGTACGGCTCCCGCAGCTCCTAAAGGAAAGAAGAAAGAGGATAATTCAACTAATGTAGTTGAAGAAGTGGCAGATGACGATGCTTTGATTTGTTGTGTTGAATGTTCGGTTGAATCATGGGTTATGGATTCTGGTGCATCATTCCATGCTACCCCTTGCAAGGATTTGATGTTGAATTTCAGACTTGGAAATTTTGGTAAAGTCTGTCTTGCTGATGATGAGATTTTGGATATTACGGGCATGGGAGATATTAATCTCAAGACCTCTTTGGGGACTAGCTGGACGTTGAAAGATGTAAGGTACATTCCTGGACTTAAGAAGATGTTGATATCTGTGGGTCAGTTAGATAAGGAAGGGTATCGAGTTACTTTCGGAGACGGACAGTGGAAGGTTATAAAGGGGAATCTAGTTGTTGCTCGTGGAGAGAAAAAGGGGACGTTGTACATAGTTGAACAATCTAGCTATGAAGCAAATGCAGTTGCTGATGAGATTGGGTCTTCAACTTTGTGGCACCAAAGACTTGGTCATATGAGTGAAAAGGGTATGAAGCAGTTAACTTCGAAGGGAAAGATTCCAGAGCTGAAGAATGTGGAAGTTGGGTTCTGGTGAGCCATGTGCTTTTGGAAAGCAGAAACGAGTTACTTTTGCAAAATCAGAGAGGACACCCAAGGCTGAGAAGTTAGAGCTAGTTCATACAGATGTATATGGTCCAACAACAGTTGCATCGTTGGGAGGGTTTCGCTACTATGTCACTTTCATTGACGATTCCACTAGAAAGGTATGGGTTTATTTATTGAAGAATAAATCAGATGTGTTTGCTACTTTCAAGAAGTGGAAGACTGAAGTTGAAAATCAGACTGGTCTGAAGATTAAGTGTTTGATGTCAGATAATGGTGGTGAGTACAGTAGTGATGAGATTAAAAGCTATTGCACAGAATATGGGATTAGAATGATCAAAACAATTCCAGAGACACCGCAATAGAATGGTGTTGCAGAGTGTATGAATAGAACCTTGAATGAGAGGGCCAAGAGTATGAGGTTGGATGCAGGGTTGCCAAAGATTTTTTCGGCAGATGCAGTTAGCACAGCAGCGTATCTCATAAATAGAGGACCTTCAGTTCCTTTGGGGTTCAAGATTCCTGAAGAAAAGTGGTAGAAAAAGGAGGTAAATCTTTCACACTTGCGAGTTTTGGGTTGTGTTTCTTATGTGCGTGTTAAAGCTTCTGACAAGGACAAGCTTGATCTGAAAGCAAAGAAGTGTATCTTCATTGGTTATGGCTCAGATGATATGGGTTACCGTTTATGGGATGAACTGACGAAGAAGGTTGTTAGAAGTAGAGATGTTACTTTTAACGAAAGTGTAGTGTACAAGGTTAAGCTTGCAGTCGATTCTGAGTTTGCAAAGGAACAACATGAGAAAGAGAAAGCAGTGTTTGAAGATATTATAGAAGAAGATCTTACAGAAAATAGTGGGAGTTTGGGGAATGGTGATGACACAGTTCCAGTTACTCCGCAAGCTGAGGTAAGAAGATCTAGCAAAATTATAAGGCCACCACAAAGATTTTCTCCTTCAGCATATTATATGTTATTGACCGAGGATGGAGAGCCTCAGTGTTATTCAGAGGCAGTTCAGGTGGATGATTCAGTTCAGTGAAAATCAGTCATGGAAGAAGAGATGAGTTCTCTTGAGAAGAATGAAACTTGGTATTTTACAGAATTACAAGCAGGAAAGAAGGCTTTACAGAATAAGTGGGTGTTCCGGATCAAAGAAGAACCTGATGGAAGCAAGAGATATAAGGCGAGGTTAATAGTCAAGGGTTATCAACAGAAAAAGGGTATTGACTATACTGATATATTTTTTTCGGTTGTTAAGATGACTACTGTTAGAATTGTGCTAAGTATTGTGGTTGCAGAGGAGTTACATCTAGAGCAACTAGATGTTAAGACCTCGTTCTTACATGGTGATCTTAAGAAAGACATCTACATGGTACAGCCAGAAGGATTTCAGGTAGCTAGGAAAGAAAACCTTGTTTCCAAGCTTATAAAAAGCTTGTATGGTTTGAAGCAAGCACCAAGACAATGGTACTTGAAGTTTGACAATTTTATGATGAAGAATGGGTACACTAGGAGTGCTATTGATCATTATTGTTATTTTTAACAATTTGATTCATCTTATATCATATTGTTGTTTTATGTTGATGACATTTTGATAGCAGGATCAAACATGAGGGAAATCAACAGGTTAAAGAGACAGATGTCTGAGGAGTTTGAGATGAAAGATATGAGTGTAGCAAAACAGATACTTTGTATAGCATTATAAGGGATAGATCTGAAGGTACTTTGAAATTATCTCAAGAAAAGTATATTGAGAAAGTGTTGCAGAAATTCAGTGTCCAGGATGCCAAGACCAGAAGTACACCGTTGGCGACTCACTTTAATCTCACGAAGAAGCAGTCACCTAAAACGGATGAAGGCAAGAAAGATATGGCTAAAGTTCCGCATGCAGCTACAGTTGGCAGTTTGATGTATGCTATGGTGTGTACAAGGCCAGATATTGCTCATGTAGTGGGAGTTGTTAGCAGGTTCATGTCTAATCCGGGAAGAGAGCATTGGGAAGCAGTCAAGTGGTTGTTGCGCTACTTGAAAGGCACATTGAAGGTTGCATTATGTTTCAGCAAGAAGGATGTTATCTTGGAAGGGTTCTCTGATGCAGATTTAGGTGGATGTTTGGATACAAGAAAAAGTACTACGGGATATATTTTCACGTTGGGTGGCACAGCAGTTAGTTGGATGTCTCGACTTCAAAAGAGTGTTGCTCTTTCAACCACAGAAGCAGAATATATGGCTATCTCGGAAGCTAGCAAGGAGATGATTTGGTTGAAGAATTTTCTTGAGGAGTTGGGCAAGAAACAGGTGGACAGTGCTTTGTATAGCGACAATCAGAGTGCTATTCATCTTGCGAAGAATCCTGTGTTTCATGCTAGGACGAAGCATATTCAGCTGAGATATCACTTTAGAAGAGAGTTGATTAGCAATGGTACTTTGTCCATCAAGAAAATCCTTGGTTCAAAGAATCCTGCAGATGTGTTGACTAAGGTGGTTACTAATGAAAAGTTGAAGCTTTGCATAGCTTCAACTGGCCTTCAGAACAGATTAATGAGAAGGCGCTGCACTAGTCAGAGTTATTGATCGAGGGATTATTTGTTACTAGATTTACAAGAGTGAAGTGAAGATGTGGTCAAACTCCATGTAGGAGATTGTTGGGTTTGTGGAGTCTATCAGGTTTCAGAACTGGATTCTGACTTGAGTTAGGAATTCCTGAATTGGACTCTAATTAGAGTTAGGAATTTGAGAATTAAACTCTGATTTATTTTGACCCAGTTTCTTGTCTTATAAATACTCATGTAATTGTAACACAACACAACACAATTGTGAGAGATCAATACAAAATTAATGCGGCTTGTGGAGTAGGAATTTCCGAACCACGTTAAATCTTTGTCTTGTGTGATTGTCGTTATTTTCTTGTTCTTGTTTATTCGCTTTGGGTTTTGCTTTCGTTGTTGTATACTCAACAGATATCAACAACAAAAGTCAATAATACTATGTGTTATGCCATATTTTTGGCATGTCTAATAATCTCCCAAATTTCTAATACCTATTAATTATTAATTCACATTAATAATTATTGCTTAACCGCTAAGTTTTATCCTCTCTCTGAAACGAGGAAAGAATCAATCTCTATCAATCAATAACGGAAAATATCTCCAAACGATATTCTTCAAATCAGGAAGATATCACAACGATAAGATTACATCAAATAAAATCAGTAATCACCAAGATTAACGAAGTTTATCCCTAAAGTCTCTAAGGGATAGACACAAATCAATTTCACAGAACTGCGTAGGCTTGATCCTATATAAACATATAGGTACGCAGGCATCTTGGCAGAAGATATGACCGATATACGAGACAAATCGAGACACCTGCCAAGTCCAGCCCCCTCTTTTTCATAAACCCTAATCCCCTAAAACAGCCACATACTCATAATTTCGCTATACTATTCCAGCACCCTTCCGAATTTCGTGTTACGAAATTCTTCCAACAACATTTGGCGCTAGAAGGAGGGCATCAATTTTATTATTCGTGGAGGACGAATAATTCATAACTTTCACGGGGGGTTTGGATTTTATCAGGCAAAAAATATGGCGATTGTAACTTTGGGGCATAAAAATCACAACGTTAGAAGATGGAGGCGCATGTCCGCACGCAGCAAGCAAAATCAAGACAATCGTGGAATAAAAAACAGGGAGCGGTCAAAAAAAAAAGCAAGAAACAAACAATAAAGGCAGGGGAAAAAAATGGAGCAAGGCAACAAAGATGAACTCGTGGGACCTGCAAGATTAAAAAGTTGGAAGAAACATGAGGTAACCACGGCATGGCAGCGTAAAAAGAAAAAAAAAACAAAGCAAAGGAACGATGGAGCCCAGAAGCTAGCACCTGCAGGAAAAAAAGAAAAAAAAAAAAAGAAAAAAGCCCTAACCAGGAGAAGCAACAACAGCGACACAGCGTCTGTGAAATTCCAAACCGGCGAAAAATAGAAAATAAAGATAAGCCTTATTTTTTCTCCTCAATTTAATTTTTCCAATTATAAGTATTATTTTAATCGTGCACAATTATTATGTCATTCGTGCATAAATTATGTTTTTAAATATTTTTTCAAGAAAAATATTTATTATTCTGAAAATTCGTGCGAGCAATAGATATTTTTATGCTTGTAAAATTATTGCGATTTGGAAAATATCGTATGAGATATTTATGTTGATGAATTGCCGAATTTATTTTACAATCTCGTACGAGCTGCATGCTGTGAAGAAAAATTATATATTCGAGACGCATAATTTAGAAAAGATTTTCTACAAAGAAAAGAAGCATTATTTTCTTAGAAAATAAATATCGCGACATTCTTAAAAGAGCATATTTATTATTGCGTTTGGATTGCTTGTAAAATAATTTTTCATATGTCGTCGCGCATATATGTCAAAAATATTTTCAAACTTGCGAACTAAATTGTCAAGTAGGGTAGCCTAGACAAGCTATAAATCTCGCAAGGCTACATGCTTAGTAAAGTTCAGCACCCTCTGGATTATTGAAGGCCTATGAGATATCACTATATCGAATGGGTGGAGGCATCCCTATGCACAATTACATTGAAGGCTCATGGCCAGATCTCTCAAGATCGCATGGGTGGAGGCATCCCTATGCACAACTACATGTACATGTACATCTACATCTACATCTTATCTACATCGAAGACTCCGCAAGACACATCATTATGTGATTCCATCAAACACATCCTTATGTGGTTGCATCAGACACTTGAAAAGCGTGTATGCCAGTTCGGGATATATACAAGCGCCAAGGTCTTAACTAGACAACAAGGATCGCAATGGATTTGAAACGAATTATTTATACTCGCACATTTGAAAACCTTGGCAAATATATATCTTATAGTGGTCATCGCATGCTATCACTCTTGCATCCACATACGCCTAACGAGCACAGTGGTGCTCTAAATGTTTTTCTAATCATCTATTTTCAGTTTTTTCAGCGACTCAAGAAATTTGGAAGCTTGAAGAATTCTTAGTTCTCCACTGCAGCAAGCTACACTGAAGAACTGGGGGCTAGTT
This sequence comes from Saposhnikovia divaricata, assembly GCA_036435485.1. Taxonomy (NCBI): domain Eukaryota; kingdom Viridiplantae; phylum Streptophyta; class Magnoliopsida; order Apiales; family Apiaceae; genus Saposhnikovia; species Saposhnikovia divaricata. The sequence continues at coordinate 62,393,887 of CM071594.1, forward strand.
GTTATGCCATATTTTTGGCATGTCTAATAATCTCCCAAATTTCTAATACCTATTAATTATTAATTCACATTAATAATTATTGCTTAACCGCTAAATTTTATCCTCTCTCTGAAACGAGGAAAGAATCAATCTCAATCAATCAATAACGGAAAATATCTCCAAACGATATTCTTCAAATCAGGAAGATATCACAACGATAAGATTAAATCAGATAAAATCAGTAATCACCAAGATTAACGAAGTTTATCCCTAAAGTCTCTAAGGGATAGACACAAATCAATTTCACAGAACTGCGTAGGCTTGATCCTATATAAACATATAGGTACGCAGGCATCTTGGCAGAAGATATGACCGATACACGAGACAAATCGAGACACCTGCCAAGTCCAGCCCCCTCTTTTTCATAAACCCTAATCCCCTAAAACAGCCACATACTCATAATTTCGATATACTATTCCAGCACCCTTCCGAATTTCGTGTTACGAAATTCCTCCAACAACACTATGGTACCATAGAAAATATATATCCCAAATTTATATCAAAATTATTTTTAATTTATAAAAAATTAAATTAAAAATTATTTTTTTAACTTTTTAAATATAACTTATATGTTAATCTATGTTTTAATGCTTTAAGATAAAAGTTATAGGAAAGGGAAATGATATACCTAATGGGGTGGGGAATGAAATAAGAGGGATATTAGATAAGTCTAATTAAATTAAAATGGGTTGAAGGAAATGATAATTTTTAGAAAATAAACATCAATCAAAGGAAATGAGCCAATTGATTTCCTTTCTCTTTGTTCAATACCTCTAACCTAACTAAACGCTCCCTGAATATTATTCAACATCCTCCTTGAACCCCACTTAAACTTAACTATGATAACATGTTAAGTAAATAATGCATCTAAAATTTTAAGTTGTCAAAAAAGAACCCAACAAGAACACAAATATTATTCAATAGTGTATTATAACATTCGTAAATTTACGCTCTAACGCTGTGCTCCCGAGTTAGAATTTAGAGAGAAAAGAAGAAAACGGAAGAGAAAATTTTAAATTTTCTTTCACAAGTGTGCTCCCAAGTTTTTTGGGAAAAGAAGAGAAGGGAAAATTTTCAAAAACTTCTCTCCAAAAGTTTCTTCCCAAAAATGGGATGACTGGGAGAGAAGCTCTCATATACATTTCCAAAAATTTCCCTCCAACTCACTTTTTTCAAAATTTTCTCTCATGATTTATAAAAAAACTAGGGAGCATGTTAAAGAAACTTTTTTACTTCTCTTCTCTCCCATTCTTTTCTCTTCCATTCTCTTCTTTAATAAAAAAAAACTTGGGAGCACAACCTAAATGTGTGGCAAGTAAGAAAGCTCGTGAGGAAACACACGCCACAAGCACGGCTATCAAATGGATATTTCGTATGCGGATCTGCCAGTATCCGAATCCTAAAATCTGAATCCGTATCCGGATCAAATAAAAATTTAAAAAAAAATCCGAATCCATTTTCCAATCAGATTTTTCTATTTTAAATTCAGTTTTTAATTCAAGAAATATATAAAAATAATTAAAAAAATAGATTTTTAACTTGTCTAAAATTAAATAAAAAATAAAATTTACTTGGACATGTTTTATTTTTTTTTATTTTAAAAAAAATCATTTCAATATAACTTCTTATGTATATTTTTGTTATTCTTAAACTATTGAATTTATATGATATTTATATAAATTTATACCTACATTATGTTTACAAATATATTTATCTCATATAAATAAATTATTTGATGAATAACGAACATAATAATTTCTAAAATATATGAATCTAAATATAAATATAAATATAAATTTATAATATATATGTTCGGATATTATCGGACACGGATGTTGCCTATATCCATATCTGTATTTGAAATTGTCGGATCTGAATACGGATAATATCCGATTAATTTTGAATACGGATAATATCCGATTTATTTCGAATATGAAAACAGATATTTCGAACGAATATCGGATTTTTCAAATTTTTTTAGAGCCCTAACCACAAGTTCGTAAATGAGTTAGGAGCCCTAGTTTTAAGATACGCAAATAGACTTTCTGGTTCAACCTGAACTCGATTTTGAAATATAATCGACGTTGTATTGAAAAAAAAATATTCAACACCAAACTCGACATGATTATTGTTTCCAAGAAAAAAAAAAGTGATTTTAACAAAAAAAAAAAATTAGGGTTTTTATCTAATATTTCCCATTTGAAAATGTTATTTATGAATATGTCGTAATTTTAATTTTAATTATAAATATGTCCCATTTGAAAATGTTGTTTATGAATATGTCCTAATTTTAATGTTGTTTATAAATATGTTTCATTTTTAAATATAACCATGATTAACTTATTAACTTTATATATATCATTAAAAGACATTTTTGTCCTTCTATTTTCATAGTCGGCCATTTGAGATGTTATAGCAACATAAATATTTTCAAAGGTAGGACGAGTATTGCTGTCTGTCCTGTGAAGATTTGAACCCATACTGTCATTTCCACTGGACATTAAATTCAATATGTCTTTCTTGTGCGACGTAGGAACTTAGGAACTGAAATTTCTGAGTCGTGATCGATGGAAAGGTCCATCCTCAAAGATGTTGAAGTGATGTTTTTAGTTCTGAGAGAAGCTGGTGGCACATAAGTCCTGTTTTAGAAGACAGATCTGATCTATAAATCGTATTGTACTACAAATTATCCCCGTTTATAAATTTTATACCCTTTCATAAAATGCCCTTGCGGGGCCGGGTGGAGGATAGGATGTGGGTGGAAGAAGGGGGCATTATAATCTTAATAAGTATATATAAATATATATATATATATATATATATATACTCCCTCCGTTCCATCCATTTCTTTACATGTTTTTAGCATTGCCTGACACGCATTTTAAGGCATATATAAAGTATAGTTCCATAACTTATTTTTAAAATTTTGTTTTTTTAATAAAAATTTAAACATTAAATTTTTATTCAGAATAAAAAAATTTTAATAATAAATTATGTAACTATACTTTATAAGAACTTTAAAATGCGTGCCGAGCCCTCTGTCCCAAACGTAAATAATTCGTTGGGACAGAGGGAATATATATATATATATATATATATATATAGGCCTTTGCTCCATACAGAACACTCTTATATAACAAACAACAAAGAACACCTTAGATCTATTAGATCCTTTGGCCCCGCCAGGGGCACCCAATACAAAAAGTTGTTATTTTTTTATCCTCTATCAAGTCTGCAAAAAAAATTGAAAATTACTGTTCACTGATTACGTCACTGATGACGTCATCATGACGTCATCAATGAACAGTAAATTTTCAAAAAAAAAAATTTTTGCTGGTTTGCTAAAGGGTAAAAAAATAACAACTTTTTGTATTGGGTGCTATGACGGAACTCTGAAATTATATTAGATATGAGGTGTTCTTTATTGTTTGTTATATAAGGTGTTTGCTATGGAGTGCAACTCTATATATATAACTTATATATGAGTTAAATATTAACTATAGGACATATTTATAATATTGTTTTAAACAGACACTCCTAATTTGGGACATTGTATAAATCCCCAAAAAAATAAAATGATTACCATTTTTAACAAAATATTACAGTACAACTTATATCCCGCTTTTCACGTACACTTTTATAAATTTATTCAAGCATTTAAATTTTAAATGAGGTTATGACCATGGGTTGTTGTGTCAACCCCTTCCACGACTAGTCGAATTTCGCGAAAATTGAGAAAACACAATGATGAAGGGCTGATCTTTGAATAGGAAAAAGAGTAGATCTGCAAGATCCCAAATGAATTGGCTTATTCGAAAAAGGCCTTGTTCTTTTGAAGATCTATCTCGTGTCTGATATTGCATGGTTCCATTTTGCAAGAATTCGAATCATTCTCTTGAAGCTCATCCTCTTCATCATAAAGGATCCACTTGCCCCGAAATGACCTGGACTAGCAGGGAAATCCCAATTCATTGGTCTTTCGATACAATCTAATAGAATGCCCCAAGGATGCCATATTCTAGGAGACCAAACTATGTGATTAAATTAATCTTCTTCTATCTGTTGCGGGTCGAGGGCCCCTTCCCCGAGAAATATTTGATCAAGGATAGAACAAGATTCGTTTTGCATCAAATCTAAGGGATTCCTTAGTTCGGCTGAAGAAGCAATGTCACTCGATCATTATTAAATTGATTTCAATCCTTTTCTGTTCGTGAGAATCCCACCAGAACGCCTTCTACTTGTACTATGCCATGAACTAGATCGGAATCATTCTCAACGAGTCCATAAAAAGTGATCCCATTTTTTTATCGGGTCCGGGTAGAGACCAAAGATCTTGAGCGATCGATCCGGCGGAACAACTCAAAAGATAAAAAAGTACCGTTAATTTCTTCATGCTAGTGTTAGAAAAAAAATAATATAGAAGAAAATATGCACACAAATATGCAGAAGGCTACATCTTTTCATTTTTCTTTAGTAATAGAAAACTAGCCTATATATAGGCTTTACAAGCATAACATAAAAAACCAACCAACTTAGTGGGTAAACTAATGACCCATAATTTACTCCATAACACCACTACTTAATACCACTACTTCTAATTATAATTAATCTATCACTAAATATCTAATAATTAAATAAAACATAAATAACTAATTAATTTGAAGCATAATATCCAACACACCTTCTTGCTTCAAATTACTAAAATATATAAAATTATGAAGCACTTCTCTTCATCTTCATTTTTATCTTGTGATGCACTTCTCATCACCCTCCCATATACTTTGTTGATGCACATCTCATCAACTACTATCTTTGTTTTTGGAGCACTTCTCTCCATGGTGCACGTCTCATAACTCTTTAACAACTTTTCCATGACTGCTTGTGCCATCGTTCCTTTCTCATCATTTGGAATCTTCATTATCTTGCCATAATCAAACCCTTACAAGCCCTTGGATCATTTGGCTTTGATACCATGTTAGAAAAAAAAATATAGAAGAAAATATGCACACAAATATGCAAAAGGCTACATCTTTTCATTTTTCTTTAGTAATGGGAAACTAGCCTATATATAGGCTTTACAAGCATAACATAAAAAACCAACCAACTTAGTGGGTAAACTAATGACCTATAATTTACTCCATAACACCACTACTTAATACCACTACTTTTAATTATAATTAATCTACCATTAAATATCTAATAATTAAATAAAACATAAATAACTAATTAATTTGAAGCATAATATCCAACAACTGTTGGATCAAAGGATCCACGACCTGCTGTATTTGTATCAATTTAAACGATATGTAAAGCAAACCATTCACTCAGAAACATGAACGTTAAGAGCAAAGCTCACTTCCTCTTATTTCAGAACTAAGTACAAAGCTTATATAAGAAAACTACCACACAGCGTGGCTACAAAATAGGAAACCAGTAAACCACATTCCTAAACAAACTCCACTACCAGACTTATTCAAAATAAAACTCCTAAAACTTCTCTGGCAACACATGACTAAATCAAAACATTAATTTTCTTACCTAAATAAATAAACCGACAAATAAAATACTTACTTAGTTTAAGATTAAAACCAACATTCACCCCCTAATCTTAAACTTACGAAGCACTTCTCTTCATCTGTGGTGCACTTCTCACCACCTCTTTGTTGATACATAATTTTTTTTTATCAAACATTTATCTTCTTCATTTGTGTGATGTACTTCTCATCACCTAGCGTTTGTTGATGGCCTTTTCACCAACATATACTTTGGATATAGAGCACTTCTCTCTATGATTTTCTTCGATTGATGCACTTCTCAATAACATATCTTTAATTTTTTTTGGAGCACTTATCTCCTTGGTGCACTTCTCACCCATAATAATACTAAAATTATAGGCCCGTGTGACCTGTTCGACCGTCTCTTTCACACTTCTTGTTACCCTTTTCTTTGCCTCCATAACTCGACTCTCTTGTCCTCTATCTATGTTCACTGCTGCCCAGCAATGAAACTTCACTCCAACAAATCACATCATCAAACTCAGCTTCTCCTTTCTGGTCTCGCCATCTCCTTTGTTGCTCTGTACTGCTACCGCCACCTCAGTTGCTGTACTGCCAGCGTCCGACGTTCGTGCGGCAACGCCCAGCGACAACCAAAGAATCGGAGGGAAGGCTGTTAAGCCTTGATACTCCCCACCCCCTAAGCTCTGATACCAACTGTTGGATCAAAAGATCCACGACCTGCTGTATTTGTATCAATTTAAACGATATGTAAAGCAAACCATTCACTCAAAAACATGAACGTTAAGAGCAAAGCTCACTTCCTCTTATTTCAGAACTAAGTACAAAGCTTATACAAGAAAACTACCACACAGCGTGGCTACAAAATAGGAAACCAGTAAACGACATTCCTAAACAAACTCCACTACCAGACTTATTCAAAATAAAACTCCTAAAACTTCTCTAGCAACACATGACTAAATCAAAACACTAATTTTCTTACCTAAATAAATAAACCGACAAATAAAATAGTTATTTAGTTTAAGATTAAAACCAACAGCTAGTTCCAAGTCCGAAGTACTATTTGTACAAATAGGAATCCCCACTTGACCTAGACACCTGATTAAAAAATATTAGACTATTAGAGCAAGTCCAATGGGAGCCCAACTAGATGATGTGGAGGAGAGAGAAGGAGACTTGGGTTTTTTATCAGCATTAGAGAGAAACAAAATAGTTGGCCAGGCCCGGGAACTTGGGTTGGCCAAGTCTGTGTGCGTGGCAGGCTTTTCCTTTTTTTATTTGTATTTTTATCTCTCCTACTAAACTAAACTCATATAAAATTAATTAAGTATGGTCCACAAAAAATTAAGACTTGGGCTTTTGGGTTGGAGTAAGTTGCCCACTTTTTTGTAAAGTCCGATTTTTTATTAGGTGGCAAGAAAATGTAAGAAGAGTGTTAAGGGGAGTTGGTCCTCTGCACTGAACTTGCTCTTAAATCCAAAAAAAAGGTAAAAGCAAACGAACGTCCTAACGAAATTTTCACAAAAACCATTTTCTTTTAAAATTCCAAACGTTTCCAGCTATGCTAACAAAACATATAGAGAATGCTAGTACTGACTATGTTATCTCGGCTAAAAAACGTAAGAATGTATGGAGTTGGATTGCACTTCCATTCTTTCAATATTTCGATCCAAACAGTCATGTACCATTAGCTGATCAGAAATAAATAACCTCTTATTGGGACACATGCAAAAATGAATAAACAGGGACAACACCACCAAATGTATACATTTGGGGTTCTGTTTGGTTTTATTGTATAGGTTTCCTTCCTGAATAGCAATAGTATGTACCAAAAGTTCGATGGAGTTGGGACTTAGCTGTTGGATTGTAACTTTACACTAGAAAAAACATAAACTCAAACGAGTTTATGTTTCACCAAAAAGAATCGAATGAGATGTAAACCAAATTGTTTATATTTCAAATATGATCAGCCCCTTTCCTGTTTGCCTCCTTTGTTCAGTAGTCACAACAAGTTGGATTAGCATTCTTCAACGTACAGCCACTAAATAACATTAGTTTTGTTTTTCATGGAATTATGATACTACCTTCTTCGATGTATAAAGTTCTTTTCCTTGTAACCAAATTGACTTCGATGTAAAAAGTTTTTTTTTTTTTTTATAAGTTAACCTATATATAGTATGCCAAGCATTTGGAATCGTCAGAAATGTTACTTTATGTGGAATGAGACTTTTTATTTAACCCAAATGTAACTCCATAGAATCAATTCGGTCGAAATTGTCACCTAAAGCCGACCATAACATCTGTCAGATTTGGTCATTCCGAATTGTCTGGTATTTCCGATCAAAATGTAACCGTTCCATAGGTTATCAACGCTTGTTCTCAATACGCATCAGCTACAAAACTAATATATTCTCACATTAGACTCTAGACATGAAACTTGTACCCAATGAAGAGGATATGTCAGAGAGATCTGGTATCAGCATCAAGAACCGCAATTTACATGTACACGATTTAGTGTAACCAAGTGGCCATTTAGGAACTTGATACCAAACCATTCGTTACAACCAGAAGTTTTCTAAAAGGTGAAAGTGATTTATCAATATATCAACATTTGTAACCCAAGTGGCGTAATTAAAACTGCACAATCCATACAACACAAAATCGCTCGACTCTATTAATATACAGTCATAGTCATATGCACCAACATTCACGAGTTAACTGGCCACCTACTCATAATCTAACTAATTAGCTACCATAATGTCAGGTTTCATTTTTATCCAATTTCATTTCTACGAGATAAGTAATCAGTAAATTATTTTCTTTCATTCGATTCTATCATATGATGTACGATATCGGACAATATAAATAGACCTGTGTACTGGATTAGTATCTCAGAAGTACTGCTACCGAAGGTGAGCCTGTCAGAAAGTTTCTAACACAGGTTCGAACAGATCAAAAGTTTGTGATGGCAATGCAAAAATATGTTAAGCATAGCCGTTTCTCTTATAGTGGGAGCTCTGATTCCACTATATTTCTGATTGTGTAGTATATTATGTGGTTTATTATGATCCCAGAAATGGTTGTCTATAAATTTATGGCATGGATGTACGTGTAAAATTCTAGTTAAATGGTAACACTTCTAAACCATTTTCGATAGGGACTGGTGCAAGATAAGGAGAAATAGCTAGGGAAATGATACGTGTGTGTTTATTTATCAACATTTTCAGTTGACACCTTTTCTGTGGTCAGGTAATGACTCAAGTAGACATCAACGGGTGATCCTAAATGGGTTAATTGTTACTTATAAGACTTCACATAAAACAGCAGTTACGCACTGACCTTTACGCACAGACATATAGTTATAGTACATATAATCGAAACCTTTTAATCACTTCTCGTACTTACTAGCTAATCAAAACTATCCACATAACTTCTCGTAACTAATCAGTAGCTAATCAAGACTCTATATATGAATATAACAAACATGGAAAGAAGTAGAATGATTGGCTAATAAAAGTAAAGTACAGTAGAGATTAGAGGCTGACATTTTCACTGCAACCCTATGAAATCATGATGTAGCTCTTCCACTTCGAGCATACGATAAAGCAAATCTGGCATGCAACCCGAAATCTAGAATTTCATGCATAGTCCATCGCTTTCCTTATTCACCTAATTCACCTGTTGAACTACAAAATAACACAATCCAAGTAATCAAGAAACTTCGTCTAAGCCTATAAAAACCCTCCTCTAAACTTCAAACAACTCAGATCATCCGTTTTCTTAAATTCATTGAGGCATTATTAGTTAACAAATTAAGTTTATACTATTCTGAATAGTAAAATACATCCAAACATATGGATCATATTGCTATTGTATCAACTTTTCTTTATATTTGCCTACTTGTATCTGCTCCAACTAAAGTTGCTCATGGTGCCACAGAATCACTTTGTGGTCAAACACCCTATCCCAAATTATGCAGTTCTTTCATGGTTTCCGATAAACCTGATAAAGAAACGACCTCATTTGTAGTGCACCATGACTCTGCCCTTTCAGCCACAATGGCTCAGGCTGTAGAAGCCCACAGGCTCATTTCAGACATGGACACAAGCTCCTTTGAAGAGCGTGCCAAGTCCGCTTGGGCCGATTGTTTGGAACATTATGGAGATAGCATAGACCAGCTCAACCGTTCCATGTCTATAACTAATCCCAGCAAGGATAATAATGATGTCCAAACTTGGTTAAGTTCAGCACTTACCAACCACCAAACATGCCAAGATGGTTTTGCAGATTTCAACTTATCTAGTACGTACTTAAATTCCTTTCCCTTAAATAATTTCACAAAATTCCTTGGCAACTCTCTTGCCATAAATAAAGCTATATTGGCTCCACAAACTTCTGGCCTAAATAGTGGAAATCCAAAAGGGCGGCACTTGCTAGCTCATGATCTCCCGGAGTGGATTTCAATCAGTGATCGAAAGCTTCTTCAGGCTACAGCACCAAATCCTGATCTAGTAGTTGCCCAAGACGGCTCAGGTAATTATAGGACCATTTCTCAAGCTGTGGCCGCAGCAAGGACTGGAAATAAAAGATTTGTTATATATGTAAAGAAAGGAGTGTACAAAGAGAATGTGGAGATCAAGAAATCAATGAAGAATTTGATGCTTGTTGGAGATGGAATTGATGCTACAGTTGTAACTGCAAGCAAAAGTAATGCAGATGGCTACACGACCTTCCGCTCAGCAACCTTTGGTAGTTATTTTCACGATATTCATTGCCTCATTCGTGTATATAATCTAACGATTGGAATATTTATAATACTGACATGTAATGTGACGTTCTGACTTCTGTTGTTATGTGTAAATATGCCTCCTAGCTAACATCTAGTCTTGTTAATTTCATGCAGCTGCTACAGGAGATGGATTGATTGTCCGAGGAATGACTTTTGAAAACACAGCTGGTCCACATAGCCACCAAGCAGTTGCAGTGAGATCTGGCTCAGATTTATCAGTTTTCTATGGCTGCAGCTTCAAAGGTTATCAAGACACACTCTACGTACATTCACAACGCCAATTCTATCGCAACTGTGACATTTATGGAACCGTGGACTTCATTTTCGGTAATGCTGCTGCAATCATGCAGAACTGTAACATCTATGTGAGAAAACCTATGAGCAATCAGTTTAACACAGTAACTGCACAAGGCAGAACAGATTCGAATCAAAATACGGGCATTGTGTTGCATAATTGTCGGGTCACAGCAGCTTCAGATTTGAAAGCAGTTCAGGGTTCGTTTAAGACTTATCTTGGAAGACCATGGAAGCAGTATTCAAGGACAGTGGTAATTAAAAGTTTTCTGGATGCCTTGATTGATTCAACCGGTTGGCTTCCGTGGAGTGGCAATTTTGCTCTCAAAACTTTGTATTATGGCGAATTCATGAATAGTGGAAGTGGTGCAGGAACTGGAGGGAGGGTAAAATGGCCAGGGTATCATGTCATGACAGGCGTCCAGGAGGCCGGAAGATTTTCCGTCGGGAGCTTCTTAAATGGAAATTCATGGCTTCCTGCCACCGGGGTGCCATTTACAACCGGATTGTGATCAAGTTCTCTGCTTTCATATATAGGCACACACATACTAGTTGCCGTGTGCATGTGAAATAAAGTGCAACTGTATTTAGTTAGCTTGTTTCAGCTCTTAAATTTCTGTACTTCAAAATAGTTCGCTCTTATACGAAAATTGTTGATATTTTCTGTTTCCCTTATCAAACAAGACAAACTAATAAATAAAATCTTGAAGTTCGAAGTTTAATCTGTCACTACAGGACTGATATAGATGAGAGGACAAAGTCACTGGTCTCCTATTAATTTGTATGTACAACACGTTACTACTACCTTGCATATTCCAAATCAATATGTCATTAAGTCAAGTAATTGCCTCTAACAATTTTGATGTTTTGGCAACTCAATATGTAAACCAGGCATTATGTCTCAACAGCATGTAGGCAAGGTTTGTATGGAGAATGATGAGAAAAAGATTCTGTATTTCGGTAAAAAAAGATTTTATGTGACCAACAATCTTCAGCTTAAGAGAGTTCAGTGTAACAGAGTAGTGCTTTATTTCGTTAAGTGACAGTAGTACATTCAGTCTTCAGAAAGGAAAAAGGTATGGCTGTGCACAAGAATACTACATTATTTTTTTAAGAAAGAAGTGTACTGAAATAAGGTCATTTGTAACTTCATAAGCGTGGGAGATGACCAAAAATTTGAATTCGTTTAGATCAAGGCAATCACATAGAGATGCAAACCTCATGAGGAAAATTGTATTTCAGCTGGTTTTAGACAGCAAATTATGTTACAATGATGGAACGGTACTTGTCATCAATGTAAGGACGGGTAGATTGTTAAATCTTTGATAACTTCAGGGGAACCTTGACCTGCAATCAATTTCCGATCCAGTTAATAGTTATTAAGCAACCATTTTTTTTCAAAGTAACTACACGACCAGTATTAGTATAGAAACAATTTCAAAGAAAAGGAGGCGACGCTCAAAAGGTACTAGTCACTACAAACCTAGGGACTCAGAGCTTCTGGAGAATCTCCAGGACAGAGGTCAAATGACTTGGAGATTATCTGAACAAACATTCTTCAGGTCAAGAATATGACTCGCAAGTTTTTAACACTTGGAACTCCCATTATCAACCTTAATAGCCCAGGTTTCTTATTTGCAGTGACTTAAATCCACAAAATAAAGTGCTTAGTCGTAACAAACAGGGAGTATTAACGGGGAGTGCCTAAATGTCAGTTTGAATCACATTCCTGCTACTTCTGTCACACAAAAACCAGTCTTTTAACAGTCACAAATAAACTCACAGGTTCTAAAAATGAAATGCAGGTTTTATAGTCAAGGCTCGAGTTGATATTTGATGCATATCAATTACATGTACATAAACTTCAAAATGGTATGAAAATGGTGATAAATTTGAATACCATAAACAATTGAAGCAATTGACAATCACCATAGCATACTTTAATTTAAACAAGGGTCCAGTTTCGAAAATAAGAATATGCAGTAAACAATCTGATCACAGATAAGTCGATCAAATAATTGCTTATACAAAGCCAGCAGTAAGACAACCAATACAAAGTGGAATCATTTCATTTGAATGTTTAACCAGTTTCCCATTTCAGCAACTACCAGAATTTACATTCAACAAGTGCAGTACTAAATTCCCCGGTAACTAAGTCTCTACAACACTAAATTCCGCTAATCAAATTCAACATCTAAAAATCGACTAAACCAAATGATTTTAAATTACGATAACAACACTTGATTAAATTAGCAATGCAACAATCTACATCTACTACTAATGTGTTTTGTTATACCAATCTATGCCACCGGCTTCACCTTAGGAGGCCTTCCTCTTCCCCTCTTTGTTCCGGAAGGCTCATCACCCGATTTCTCAATCTTCTTTGGCCTCCCTCGCTTCCTTCCACTCAAAGACGGACTATTTGTCACAGGAAGCGAAACAAAACTTTCTGAATCCACATTCTTCTTTGGAGGTCTACCACGTGGACGAGACAATGTCACAGTAGTTTTCGACACTGAATTCTTAGGAGGTCGACCACGAGGACGTGGTGACAATGCAGGAGCCTCGGCATTCACATTCTTCGGTGGCCTGCCCCGTGGACGAGTGTCACTTGAATCAACTTTCTTCGGTGGCCTTCCACGTGGACGAGCCGATAACTTCAGACCAATCGAAACAATTCTCTTCGGAGGCCTGCCCCGAGGCTTCAAAGGCAAAGGAGTTGCCGCCTTCGCAGGCCTGCCACGTGGACGCTTCAAACTCACCAAACCCGCCGGATCCACAGCCTTTGCTGGCCTGCCACGTTTACGCCCTGACACCGACAATTTCGCCTCCCTATCCACACTCTTCGGCCTGCCACGTGGACGCGGAGAAGTCGCCGGAGCATCACCTCCCGAACTCACAACCTTCGCCGGCCGGCCACGTTTCCGCGGCGACGCTGCATCAACTGGCGCCGAGATTTTCTCCTTGGGAGGCCTGCCACGACCACGGGGAATAGTTCGGGTCGGGTCGGGTTTCAAGTAATTGCCCTTGAACATAACGAGTTCTCCAGTTTGCTTCATTCTATTCAAATGATGTGATAGTAAAGTTGAATGAGCTGCTGGTAATTCACCGTACATCGACTCTATATGTTTCGATATCGCTGCGGTGTTTGCACCATTTTTGTCATCGATAGCTTCAATTGCTCCCAAAATTAGCTGCAAAAGTGTAAATTTTTAGTTTTGTAGCTTCAATTACACATTCAAAAAGTATAAATTTTAAGTTTTGTAGCTTCAATTACACATTCAATTGCAAAATTACACAAAATAAAATAGTAAACCTAGCTTCAATTACATTTACAGAGGAGATAAATATCTGTGTGTGTGTCACTGAGGGAGAGAGAAGTGAGACATAGAGAGGGGGGGGGACAGGGAGAGGGAGAGAGAGAGAGAGAGAGAGAGAGAGAGAGAGAGAGAGAGAGAGAGAGAGAGAGAGAGAGTTTACCTCTGGATATTGATCAAGAGTGGGGGGAGGGAGGCTGGGTTTATCAGTAGCCATTTTGAGAGAGAGAGAGAGAGAGAGAGAGAGAGAGAGAGAGGAGAGATTTGAAATGTGAGTTGAATTTAGTGAAGGAAGGGATTTAAAAAGGTGAGGAATGCAGAAAAGGAAGATGAGAAGATCCACGGTGGGGAATGTGTTTATTTCAGCTCGCATCAACGGTGGATGATGATTGGGGGAATTTCACGGGGATCGATGACGTGGAATGTTCATTATTAATTGTTTAAACTTCTGGTAGGGGAAAGTATTAGGTGTGTGCGCGTTTATGTATTGTAGGTGAGGGCTATAAAATGGTCGCTTGTGATTGGAGATCGTTTTGTATAGTTGAGACCGATTACTGTGGGGCGCATTCCAGGTAGGGCTGCACATGGGTAGGGTAGGCCGATTAAGCTGACCCAAACCGACCCTTATTTGAGCCGACCCAATTAAACCCGATTTTTGATTGGTTTAAAAAATTGTTAAACCGATTTTTGTGGGTTGGGTATGGGTTACCCTAAATTTTACCCTAACTCAACCCAACCCAACCCGATTAGTCTTCTGCTGCTACTGCTAGTGTATACTTTATATTGTCTATATCTCCTATAGCCCAACAAATATAAAGCCCAAACCCAATACTAATAATAGTACGTTGTAAGTAGTATATGACATTCATATGTTTAAGTTTAACCTAGCTGCGCCTCACTGCCTCAGTATTCAGTGCTCTCACTCTGCGCCTCTGCTCACTAAACCCTAAATCAGTATGTTTTACATCTTCTTACTTCTTAATCTTAGTGTCTTACATCTTGCTTTAGTTTCTTCAACTCTACATCTTCAAGTACTTATATTTCTTCATTTCTTTGACAAAGTTCTGGTTATAATGTTTATATCTTGTATTGTGATTTACTGATTTGTATGTTTATAATGTTTATAATCTTGTATTGTGATTTGCTGATTTGTACTTATATTTGTTGTATTCAGCCATTTGTATTCAACCTTGAAGGTGTTTGATTATATGCCTGACTAAAGAACTTATTCTGATTATATCTTGTATTATATGCTTGATTATATACCTTGAAGATGTCTTATTTTTATGATAATTACAGGCTACATTTGAAGACGATGGACAAGTTTATTTTCACAACGTCTCCCGAGTTAGATACAGTGCAGAATGCTACCACTCCCACTACAAACAACACTCCCACTCCAACTAACACTCCCACTCCAAATAACACCCCCACTCCAAATAACACTCATTCTCCAAACCACACTCTCACTACTGCCCACCTTACCACTCCAAATCCAACTATTAACACAAATCCCAAGCTTACCCCAAACACTACAGACACTGAACTTAAGTCTCCTAAAAAAGAAGATGATGACGAACTACTTTCATCCAAGAAAAGGCCAACCAGAACTTCAGACGTTTGGGATCATTTCACCAAAATTAAGGGTGAAAATCCAAAGCATCCAAGATGTACGTGTAACTATTGTGGTTCTGATTACGCTTGTCATTCTAGAAGAGTTGGAACGAGCAGTTTGTGGGTTCATTTAGATAAATGCAAGAAAAATCCAGACAGAGTATGTGATCAAAACCAAAAAGTGTTGAGCTTTCCGGTTGGTAACAAAGCTGGGGGAAATTTATTAGCTGTCACTTTTAACAGGGTGCGATGTCGAAATGCATTGGCAAGGTTTGTAGTGAAGGATGAACAAGCGTTCAATGTTGTCGAGGGAAATGGGTTTAAAGAACTTGTTCAAGAGTTGCAGCCACAATTTGTTGTCCCGAGTAGAATGACGGTTACTAGGGATGTGTATCACCTGTTTTGCAATGAGAGAATGAAACTAATGAAGGAACTAACCAAGCCTGGCCAAAGAATATGTTTAACTACTGATTGCTGGACATCTTGCACCCAATTGTCGTACATGTGTTTGACTGCACACTATATTGATTCTAAATGGAAGCTACAAAAAAGAATTATCAATTTTTGTCAAGTTCCAAATCATAAGGGGGAGACAATTGGTAAGGTGATCGAGGTTTGTTTACTGAGTTGGGAAATTGAAAAAGTTTTTTCTATAACACTTGAAAACGCATCGGCCAATGATGGAGCTGTTAATTTTGTGAAGAGAAGAGTTAATGGCTGGAAGGGCTCTGTTCTTGATGGCGAGTACATTCACGTGAGGTGTGGCGCACATATTGTGAATTTAATTGTGACCGAGGGGCTAAAAATTATGCATGATTCAATAGCTGCTATTCGTAATTCTGTGAGATAACTTTGAAATTCAGTGGTACTTTACATGTGACTTCGAACAACTTCTACCACGAGATATGTGAAATTCATACCCAATTAACTGATTTGGCAGTTAGTGGTGACCCTTTATTGAGTACAATGGCTGGAAGCATGATAGAAAAGTATAACAAATACTGGGGCAATGCAGATAACATCAATCCTTTGTTATTCTTGGCTGTTGTTCTTGATCCCAGGTACAAGATGAGGTATTTAAAGTTCTGTTTTGATAGTGTTTATGATAATGAGACTGTGGGTAAGCTTGTCGTCAAGGTGGAATCAGTTCTTCATCGTTTGTACACTTGTTACGATGTTGAGGGTGAACGTGAAAGTAGCAAGGTTAGTTAATAAACTTTTCTAGATATTCTATATTTATCAGGCACCAGATGTTTATATTTATCAAGGTGGAATCAGTTGTCTCTTATTTATATTTATCAAGGTGGAATCAGTTGTCTCTTACCAGATGTTATTCTGTTTTTGCTTTATATTTTAATGTAAATTTGATGCCTCTCTTTTTTCGTAACTGCACTACACTACTGTTTTATAACTATTATTAAGTTATATATTTAAACTTCTGTTTAGACATTCTTTAGGTCACTACACTACATATAGAGCCATTATCGTAACTGCACACGTTGATCTGCAACATCTTACATGAGTTAGCCAAATTGGACTCATGGTCTGATTATGGTCTGATTATTCTTACTTTTCTGATTATTTTTACTTTTCTTTTTAGACTGCTAAAAGTGATTCGCATCCAAAGAATGATGGCAAAGAAATAAGGAGGAGACTACTAGAAAGTTATTTACAACAACAAATGTCCAGCACAGAGAAAAAGAATGAACTTGAGACATATTTGGCGGAGGAACCAATGAATCCAATGACTTCTTCATTTGAAATCCTAAGTTGGTGGAATACAAATTCTAGTAAGTACAAGATTTTATCTATGATGGCTAGAGATGTGCTCGCTATACCTGTTTACACAGTAGCTTCGGAATCTGCTTTCAGTACCAGCGGACGTATTTTGGACTCCTTTAGGAGTTCTCTAAGTCCAAAAATGGTTGAGGCACTGATTTGCACTCAGAGTTGGCTCAAGGGGAATCAAGGACATATTAACTCAAGGGAGTATCTTGATGAAATTCGAACTTATGAATTTCTTGAGGAAGGTAACAATATTTGAATTGACTTTGATGGTTGCTGACTTACTGTTATTGCTTATAAATTGTATGAATTTGATTTTGAATATTTGTAGATAACATGAACAAAGCCAAGAAAAAAGACACGCCATCAAATGAGAAGATCGTCAATGTTGATGAGTGATCCTCAAGTTCAGCTCTCTTTTTATTTATGTTCAAGAAGACCGGAATGCAGAAAACTTGTTATATTTATTTACTTTTGTTATGTTGCACTATGGACTATGGTTGAAGATTAGCACAAGTTTCTGTAATTTTCTTATTCTCAGTACTCTTTTGTGTAAAACTACAAGACTTTGTATTTTAATTGGAAATTCGGGATGGTTTAGTTTCTATTATTTTTTATCTTCTTATATTTTAAATGATTTCGACATATGTTTGTAACCCGATTAACCCAACCCGACCCAAAATTCATGGGTAGGGTTGGTTTGCATGCTAATTTAATCTATAACGGGTTAATTTTTTTTCAAACCGACCTAGTTTGGTAGGGTCATTTTTATAAGTCCAACCCGGCCAACCCTACCCATGTGCAGCCCTAATTCCAGCAGAACATGCTAAGTGTTGAACAACTGTAAAAAAAAAATGGAAAAATCTGATATCCATTCGAAATATCTGTATTCGTATCCGGAAAAAAACGGATATTATTTGTATCCGATTTAAATTGGATATTATCCGGATCCGAATCTTTCAATATCCGACAGATAAGATATTATCTGGATTCGTATTCGAAAATATCCGAATCTAAAATTAACTATATATGATATATAAATATACAGTTATACATTTTATTCAGTTTTAAATATACCAGCATATAATCCTGTGCAATACATGATTCTTTTTTAATATTTACAATTACATAAGTTATAGGCAGATCGTATCCGAAATATCCGTTTGACAGTTCTACAAAACTATTAATATATTTTTTTAAATTAAAACTATCAATATTTTTAATTTTGAATGTATCAGTGCCGTATGTTTTATTTAATAGTGTCCTTTTTGCATATTTTACTTTCTTTTTTTTTTGAATAAGTTTACTTGTTAAGTGGGAGAAATAGTAAATTTTTATTTATGGTAATTTTAACAGAAAAACTAATAGGATTCCAATTGACTATCCTTTATAAACATTTTTCTTTCTTTTTTTTCTTCTTTTCTTTTGTAAAATGTTAACCATAACATTAAATTATCTTATGTTTACATATTTCATATTAACTTTTACTTTTCAAAATTTGTAAAATATCATGCTTTTGTTGGAGATTGAAAAGATTGATTTCTAAATTTTCGATTATACTGATGGAAATGATTCGAAAAGAAAAAGGTACCCAAGGGAACAAGTGCAAGTATGTTAATGAAATTTTGTGTAATTGAATATTTTAATCAACTCTTAACCATTTTTTATTTTTACTTTTAGTATTTTGGAAAAATCTGACAGTTTCAGGAGGGAGGAGTGAAAAATCCCCACATGCCCATACACATCTGCAATTTTATTACAAACATTATTACTGATACTCTAACAAAGCAAAGTAATTAATCAGTATGTGGAACAAATGATTTTTGATCTGTGGAACTCTGATTTGTACAAAAACATTGAAAGCCTTAATGGAGTACTCCATTACAGAGCAAACATTGAAGTCCATCATAAGAAAAGACTATACTACTTCTCTAAATTCTTTCATATATTATTCAATGTCCTATTTCTGTGTAAAACTAACCTCTATAGGATGCTAGTAAGTTATTTGCCTAAAACATTGTATTAACCAACAATGTACATACAAAGAATAAGGCAGAAAACCCCAACAGATTGGACTAACCTTCCATAGGTCTCTTACCTCGAGGGTCTACTAATCTAGAAGAACTTGTGAGAGCTGGTTTGCTAGCCGTTACAGTTGCGGTAGCGCTTGTAGTAGGAGTAGCAGATAGTGAGGCAGTTCTCGAATTTGTAGTTGAACCGAAAGACTGAGAAATAGAACTACCTCCGGCTGTGGAAGATGAAGGATGGTGCCTGCGAGATCTTCTATAAGCTGTACCAACATATCCTGGTTTTGTTGGCTCTTCAAGCGTTACTGGCTTCTGTGACAGCATTACAACTACTCGACGCATGGTGGGACGTAAGTGAGGATCAGACTGTGTGCATAACAATCCGACTTTTATGCACAATGCTGCATGTGCAGGAACCACTGATGAAGCCAATGCTGTGTCCACAACCTCTAAAGTTCTGTCCATCTTGTAAAGTTTGTATGCCTGCAACAAAAATTCCATAATGACCACTATGTGAGAGGTGAGTGAGTTGTGTTGTTTCACATCCATATGGAATAACCGTATTTGAGTAAGGATGTTATCATGCAAGTCTTGCTCTACTTCCAGTTTTGGGACATGTTTTCTTCGACACTAATGTTGCTAAAGTTAAGAGTCTAGCACCAAGACATTCTGTAAAAACTAAATGGTACACATAACTTGGGACCTTGCCTAATTTCACAGGTTCTGTTTTTATCGGTGTGGTAGGACATACTGTCTAAAAGTCAAAAATCAGCTGGAATATTTACATTCTGCATTCAATACTCATAAACATTATGTAATTCTGACTTCACTTCCTGTTGTGTCTACTTCTACAATTTCAAGCTATCTAAGATTTTCAACAAAATCAACTAATGATACAATGAAACAGCAAAGACAACTCTTTTTCTCTTTTCCTTCTATCCTCATATTTTAATCACACTTCAAAATGAGCTAATGTGTTCTGGCCACAATCAACCAACAGCTGAAAATTTTCTAGTATGGACTAAGTAATAACAAGCTTGACACAATTTAATGTCGACCTGAACAGTTCAGACTAAGTTTCTGTGTCTGATGCTACCTACTAATATTGGACTAGAAGGACCGTGGGAATAATCCTAATTAAGGAATAGAGTTGTTTTTCTTTTTATCCCAAGTATTAGCAAAAGAGTTTCGTAACTAATTTTTCTTCCCCACAAAATTACTGGTGGTGAAACTATTAGATTGTATGTGTAAGCTTGTTTATCATAGATGACATAAAACTCAGTGTTGGATGAAAATTAATGTAGATGAAATCAGATTTTACCCAATCAAGTAAACTCTGGGAATCAGGATCTAGGTTGAAAGTTGAATTCTTCTGACCACTGATGATTTCCAGGAGCAGAACACCAAAACTGTAGACATCTGCCTTGATCGATAGATTGCCATTCATTACATATTCCGGGGCCATGTAACCACTGTTTTAAATACAAATGGCCTTAATTTAGTTATCTGTTATGAACAGGCCAAAATAACCCGAATATGACGAAGTGATGAAAACTTACGTTGTGCCAGCAACACGGGTGTTAACGTGGGTTTTATCTTCAGGGTAGAGTCTTGCCATGCCAAAGTCAGCAATCTTTGCTCTCCACTTATCATCTAGAAGAATATTGCTGGCCTTAATATCCCGGTGGATGATGCAAGTATGTGCATCTTCATGTAGGTAAAGCAAACCCTGAGCAATGCCTGTTATCGTGTCATACCTTTTCTTCCAATCAAATTCTTCTCGTCTTTCAGATTCTATAGCAACATTTTATAGATCATCATTCCGATTTAATTTCTATAAAATTTATCGTAGTCAAATATCCACCAAGTAGGGAACTGTAAAAATAATAAATCTGGTATCACAACTAAAGAGAGATCAAACATGCGGCCATTGCCTTCATTTGATCTAAATATTATCAGTAAATTGGTTTCTCATGCCTTACTAACTAGATCCATCAGTGTCCATTTAATTAGTAATACATATAAACCTAAGAAGAATGCTGATTAATCATCATTCATAATTTAAATAATTGAAGCAAGAATTACACTGACTTCAGATTAAATATGTGGTCAGTCATTGATATTATAAACAGAATCATTTACAAGCAGATAAGTATTCCAAAGTAGTTTTATCTGCAAAAGAAAAAAAAAACTACTAGAAAGTCTCTCATTGTAAGATTACTGAAAAATGTTACTACAATTTCAATGGATTAAGTGAACATCTGACTAACTATACATTAACTATAATAAAGCTTTGAACTTTGTTTAATCTAGCACATGAAGTTCATCCTCAGATATCAATATGAATTCAAGAAAATCAGCACTTACTGAAAAGAAGTTTGTGAAGGCTCTCATTTGCAACATACTCATATACGAGTAATTTCTCTGCACCATGAGCACAATATCCTAGCAAGGTAACAATATTTCGATGTTGAACACGGGCTAACAACTTGGCCTCGTTCAAAAATTCCCTCATCCCTTGAGATGACTTCTGTGAAAGCTTCTTGACAGCAATTAACCTCCCATCATCCAACTTCCCCTGCACATTACAACCACAAAAACTGTCTTAATATGTACATCATGCTTATCTTTAACTGCCCTTCACTCCAAAGCCCAACTTTTAGGATTTTCGAAAGAGTGGATCACTAGGATCCACGGCTAGATAAAAAAAAAAAAAAAAAAAACTTGTCGTCTCGTGTTAAGTTATCAGTTGTCCGAAAATATTGAGATTTTAAAAATCTCCATAAACAAAGACAATACCTTGAATACAGGGCCAAAACCACCTTGTCCAAGCTTATTACTAGGGTGAAAATCTTTAGTAGCAACCACCAGGGTATGTAAAGTGAATTGTTTCTGTTCTTGAGAAGCAACTGTGTCCACATCTTCTTCTCTTTCTTACAAATCAAAATCATACAGACAAAAAAGTCAAAACAACAAAAAGAGTTTGAGATTTTTACATCAACACTCATATCTAAACATATATACATCAAAGTGATTCAAGGCTAGAGATACAGTACCTCTTGTTCTTGAGCGAGATTTGAAAGGATTGAGGGCTTGAAGAAAGCTTTTAGACTTGGTCATGCTTAATAGTTAATATTCACAGACCATCATAATATTCTTGAAATGTTTGTTAAATGAATTTATGATTTTATGGTATCATCCGTATCTATGAACAATTCTCACCGATCACTACTATGCAATCTTGTTTTTAAACAAGTTGGAATGATTCAAATATTTCTATATCTGACTATATCTAATATATGAATGGGTAGATTAAGACCTGAGATCAGAGATGGCACAAACAATGAATAATATAGCAAGTTGACTCCAGGTAGACTGGTGAGTTAGCCAAGGTAAATAATATTAAACTCCCTCCCTTTCACTCTCTAGTCTACTCTATACACTACATGGTTAATAGAATATAATATAAAGATTTCATTAAACCTTCCTTTAATATCATGAGATTTTAGTGTGATTAGTTTTTTAACATGGTATGTATGTAAAGGTGGTATGTTGGACCTTTCTCTAACACTTGTTTTAAAGTCAATGATTACTTAACAATGGTAGCTTCAGAAAAAATCTACTCCCTCCGTCCCAAATTATATGAACCTGTTTGACTTTCACGGAGAATAAGAAAATGTAGTAAAAAAGAGTAAAGTTAGTTGAAAAGTGGGTAAAGTAGTGGGACCTATCAATATTTAATAATAGATTTGAGATAGTGGAGAAAAATAGTGGGTGTAATACTGTTTATTTAATAAAAAAGTGGAGAGGTAGTGGGTGTAATATTCAAAAGTAGTGTTCAAAAATAGTAAGTATATTATGTTCATTCTTTTTGGGACGTCCAAAAAAGGAAAGAAGTTCAAATAAAATGGGACAGAGGTAATAGCAAATAAGGTTTTAGATCGTAGGTTAGGTCTTCCTTCCTCTAACATCTTAAGGTTTTAGAGCCTCTAACATTTTAAGGTTTTAGAATGAATAATTACTTGACAATGGTAGTCTAAGAAAAAATCTATTTAATATTA
This sequence comes from Saposhnikovia divaricata, assembly GCA_036435485.1. NCBI lineage: Eukaryota > Viridiplantae > Streptophyta > Magnoliopsida > Apiales > Apiaceae > Saposhnikovia > Saposhnikovia divaricata. The sequence goes on from CM071594.1 coordinate 62,417,329, forward strand.
TTATTTTATGTATATTTTTACATTTGTTGATATAAATAACATATTCGTCTAGAAAAAAATTGTGTGCGCATCCTGAAGTGCCCACAGAAAAATCAAAAGACCTGATGAAATATAATTAGAAAAATATTACTAGGGGTCCTGTTTTTGGTTTTGACCGTTTGTAATGTTGTGCTTGTCAAAACAGCCAAGTTGAGAATATTGTGCTTCTTCAATCATCAGTTGGTAGTTACTGACAATAAGCAAATAGTATCATACAATACAAAGGTAATGGGAACACGTATGGGTGTATAAAGTCAACTATCATTTGGTAAACTAATTCATAAAAAATAAGTTCAACTTTATTTAAGACTCGTATAGAAATTTTAGAAATATTATTGATATTATCATTTGCACAAAATATAAGCGTTTTAGTATTTAAAAATATCGAACATCCATTTCTTATTCTCGCATTCATAGTTTCACATGTGCTAGGAATGGAGGTCCTTTTTTCTCTTTTCTTTTAGGAAAGACCGTGGATAAGGTGTCTTTTTTTTTTTATAAACCACTGTGAATCTATTTTATTATATTAAATCTGAAAGATTGAAAGTTTGTCGGTTTGATTTTCTGATTATATTAATTATTAAAGTTAATAATAATAATATTATATTACAAAAACAACAATTCAAAAAACTAAAATATTAATGTAATTATATTCCGATTAAAATTCTTTCATCAGTACTGTGCTTCTTCTGTTCTGCTCCAACAACTCAATTATCCATCTTCTCCAAAGATTTCACTACCACCAACGTTAACTAAGCCAATAATCAATTAGTTGTTGAATCAAGGTACTATCCAAACTAAAAAATAAGAAAATAATTTAATAAATGGTAAATAGTCGATTATCTTTTCAAATTAAAATACGTTACTTTTTAATTAATAAAAAGAATTTTATTTAAATATTTATTGAATTCTTAATATGCTTAACAATAATTTTATAAACAACATTAAATTAACAATATTTATTTATATCTTGAAACTAAGTTCGAAACATAAGTAAATTTAAAATTAATAGCAAAAATAATAATTAAAATAATTAAAATTTTATATTAAATCAAATATTTAATTATATATATATATATATATATATATATATATTAAACATTACTAGCCGGTAACCCGAAGCACGGGCACGTACCGAGATTAAAATATTAATATGAATAAATTATCGATAATAGATATAATTAATGAGTATTATTTAAATATATATTTGTAGAAAATTGAATGATAAAAGTATATAATAAATAAACACTATTAAATTATGTAGTTATAGGGAAAAAACACGGGATGAAATTATAGAAACTAAAATAAATAAATTAATTAATTAATAAGTATTATGGGTATTTACCAAAAATACTAGATTTCAAGTTTTTTTTTTTTGCAAAAATACCATCTTCTTTAATTCATTGCATATTTACTATCTTAAGTTTCTTAATTGCAAAAATACTATCTTTCCTTTTCCAACCCTTTTTTCTTTTTTAAAAAAAAAATAATTCGGATGAACAGTAACCGTCAATGAACAGTACCTGCCACGTGGCAGGTACTGTTCATCGACTTATTTTTTAAGGTGGGGTGATATTTTGGTTGCAACTGAATGCAACCACATTCAACTTTTTTTTTAAGGTGGAGAGATTTTGGTGGATTTGGGTTGCATGGCCCCGCCAGGGGCAACTTTTTTTTTAAGGTGGGGAGATTTTGGTGGATTTGGGTTGCAAGGCCCCGCTAGGGGCAACATTCAACTGAATGCAACCACATGCAACTAAATTTCTGATTTCAAGTTTCATTTTTCAGTTGTCATTTTCGACCTCTTTTTTGGACTATATATATATATATATGCAACCACATGCAACTAAATTTCTGATTTCAACTATTTTGCATGTGGTTGCATTCAGTTGAATATGCCCCTGCGGGGCCTTGGAACCCAAAATCAACCCACCTTAAAAAAAAAGTTGCATATGGTTGCATTCAGTTGAATGTGGTTGCATTCAATTGCTGATTTCAAGTTCCATTTTTCAGTTGTCAGTTGTCATTTTCGACCTCTTTTTTGGATTATATATATATATATATATATATATATATATATATATATATATATATATATATATATATATATAGGTCATTGCTCCATACAGAACACCCTTATATAAAGAACAATAAAGAACACCTACTTCTAATCTCGACCGTGCATTTATTTACAATCTAACGGTTATGTTATAACATACTGTTAATCAATTAAAACATAATTATGTTACAACTTGTATCTACATCCCACGTATACATACAATTCCTCGATCTCTTCTCGTCTCTCAGCGATCTCTCTCTGCTCGTTTTTATCAATTTCACCGTCTTTGCTTGTGTTTATCGATCTTCTGCTGGTGTTTATCGATCTTCTTTGCACAGACTACTTGTTTATCACCTCTTTTTTGTTTATCGATCAACAACAATTAAGCTGATTTTATCAATTTTCCGTGATGTGTTCTACTTCAAATAATGCTTTGTTGCTTACTGCGGACTCAATGCTAATGACATGAATGAATGCTTGTCAGGTTCAATGGTTCATAAGTTTCTAGTTTACATTGATTTTAAGGATTTTAAGATATTCTACAGTTTGATTCTATGTTAGATTCTACTCTCTATGTTATGAATGATTTCCATTTTTCAATTTCGTTTTGGTATAAGATTCTTTTTAAGTGATTCTGTGCTTGATTCTGTTTAACGAGGTTTGATTTGAGTGGCTTTGTTATTGCATTTGTGTTACACAAATTTGTTGTCTTTGTTACTTTTGATTCTATAATCGATTCCATATTAGTTTGAAGTGTAGATTCTGTATAATAAGGTTACTTGTTTTTGGTATAAGATTCTGTATAATAAGGTTGATTCTATGCTAGATTCTGTATTATGTTATGAAAATTTAGTTGTACTTATGTTTTATGTATTTTTGAGAATTTTTATATATTGATTCTATGTTAGATTCTACCTTAATTGTCCATCTGTCTTTTGAATAATACTGATTCTCAGCTTGATTCTCAGATATATATATATCTGTGTGTTAGTTGTCTTGAATTGTGTTTTGATCATTTATTAAGTTTTACACTTTTGATTCTACTTGAGATTCTACTCTTAATATTACTGTGTTTTATGTTAGTTTTAAGTGGTTTGAATTAGTTTTAAGTGTGAGAGTCGTGAACTTGTTTTTTGACAGCCCTGATAAGATTTGAACGGAATATAACTATAGAAGTGAAGGAGTTATAACTACAGGAGTTATGATGGGATTTGATTGGTAAGGAGGAAATGCAGAGTTAGAATTAGCTTGTAGAGATCGAAAATTGTGTCAGATATACAAAATGTTAATGTTAATTGCTCCGATGTGTGTTGTTACAGGGTTGGATTTTATAATGTAGACAAGCTGTGTTACTGAATGCTAAGCAGTTTTTTTTTTCCCTTTTTTGGTGTTATATTTATACTTTTGTAATGTGATATTTTAGCTTCTGTTTTTATTGTTTTGAATGATAATTAGAGATCTGAGATGCTGTTATGTGAATGAGTTTTGGCGCTAGTCTATAGATTTTATGCTGGATACAAAGACTTGGTTTAGTGACAACTATTTTGTTGTGATTCTCTACGTTTAGGTTAAGTGTTCTTGTACATTGTTTTGTTAATGAAAGTTACAATAGACTAAATATTATATTTGAAGAATTTTTGCTTAATGAGAGATTGAGAGGTTTCTCTACAAACCCAATCCGATCATAGAGATTTTGCAGAACTCTTTCATTCTTATAATTTTAAATTAAATTACTACCCCATTCCATTCTTTTCAACCAAACAGAACAATAGAATTTACAGTAACATTATTTTGTAAAACAATCATGTTTGACATAGGTGTAGACATTGTACACTGAGGTATAACCATTGAGATCAGCTTATGCCATTCACCTTAATTGATATGTTTTCTTCCTTCTTTCCCTTCTTTCAAGTCTGCGTAATGCTCTTTTATTGATATCTAATATCTAAGTAATATTTGGCTGTCCATTTTGCATTGTTTCTCTGAAGAGTTATATTCCAACTACTCTTCACTCCTCGCTATCCTTTCCCCTAAGAACAGCTGCATTAACTATTGAATTTTCAGATATTCTGTTTTGCTTCTTTAGTTAAGAACCATCTCATCGCATTACCATAAGTTGAGAACAAATTCATATTTAAGAGTACTTTAATTGATCATTTTTTTCTTCTCTATGGTGGAGAATACGTATCAAATCTGTTATGCAGTTTTACAATGACATTTTCCTGGATCATTAATTACCTGCGTCGCTGGTAGAAGTTTAAAGACTCAATGACTCAGTAAGATATTTCCTGGGGGTTTTCCAGGGACATATAGATATTTCCTGGAAGTGTCAATTTCTCTTCGAGAATCGTATCAAGTACTAGTCTACTCTTTAGAAGAAGCTGGTGGTTATATCCAACTTAATTTACGCGCCTAGGCTTTAGTGCTCTGTTTTCAGCGTTTTCTACATTCCAATGTTGAACTTACGGTATTTGTATGTTTTTTTTCTCAAAATAAGAAGTTAGTTGGCAGAATAATAGTTTCAAGTTCTTAGAACGGAAAATTTCTCATTATGCTAATATGTATGCGCTTATAAGCATGGTTTATGTACTTTATTCATTCCAATTCTGGACTTGTAATTTACTTTACTTCTAGTTTTTCGTAGGAAGAACAAGTTAATTGGCAGAATAGTAGTCTAAATTCTTAGAATGGGAAATCTTCTCTTTCGGATAATGTGCATGTAATAACTACCAATCCATGTACTACATAATTTCTGAGAATAGAAGAGAGTAGTCAGATGTATCTGCTACAACCAAGATGCACCAACTATGTTTTGTTTGGTCTTGTTCATTTGGAGTTTTCAAAGATTGCAATGGAAACTTGTACAAATAGTACGCTTTAAATTAGATTCACACAATTCAATCATTTAATCAACAATCTAACCATACGGATGCTAATATAACAAAAATTATATGATAACAATTAGTTCTTGCTTTTTTTTCTAGCAAGAGATCAAGAACTGTAAATACCATACAACACTTCACTGATCCTCACTCCTCTGACCCTATAAATTAACTCCTCTGACCCTATAATTAATTTTAAGAGAACAAGTGATGGGAAGATAATGCTACAAGAGGGATTCTCCTAAAGAACTGAGACAGTATTTATATGAGAACATCGAGATCTAACCCAACAGAAAGCTTCTTGGAAAGCCTACAAATAACATTGGACCTCATGCTCTCCGCAGTTCCTAACGATTCAGCAGCTCAATAAAGAATGGTTTCACTATACGTCTTGAAGAATATGCCAGCCTTTCCTTACAATATCATTAATCTTTGCATCCAGTCTCTTTTGAGTTCTCGATGGACACAGCTCTGCTGCATAGCCATTTAGTTTCGCAGCCAAGTTGGAACTTTGAAGCTCTTCTTGAGGCAAGTTTCCAATCAGCTGAAGAGTAGACTAGTACTTGATACGCTGAAATCCTACCATCTCATATAGATAATTTACACAAACTTTTGACAATATGATATCCAACTAAATATTCTTCAATTCTTCGTTGCATATTTCATAAGTTTAAAACCAACAGAAAAGCCTCGAAGATCACGATCTATGGTGTACTGCATTGAGCGGTTGGTGAGCAGCAGACACAATGGCCCATGGGTTAAAAGGGACCCGATGGTGACTAGAAGTCGAAAGGCGTGGCTGAGCAGGTGTGGTAGACGATGAGGCAGCCGACGACGATGTTGGGGCTGAGACACGCTCACATGAAGGGCACATGGTTAGGGTTGTGGGAGGGGCCATTTGCATATAAAACTGTGGGGATGATTTAAGAGCCCTCAGGTCCTGAACCTCCTTCTATAATCTCCTATTTTCCTCTGTTAGATTCTCACAACATCTCTTTAAGAAGTCACAATCAGCCTCAGTTTGCTTCAACTTGGTCCTGAGAATAACAAAATGTTCAAACTTTAATCTTTGGCACAAATGGTCAATAACTGTACCACTTGACACACATAAAATTTGAATATCTACCCCTGTTCAGTATTTAAGGATTTTAATCCACTAATTTTTAAATCTTAAAGTAATAATTACAGTATCAGTTAGTGGTATCCTTACCTGTCTTTTCTTAATGGCTCGTATTTTAGCATTGTTAATAAGAACAATTAAGGATATTGAAACTAAAAACACCCTCTAGAATAAATACAAGATATCTCACCTTGCCCTTTCGTTCTGGAACCAGACTTCCACTTGCCGAGGTCTCAAACCTAGTCTTTTTGCCAAAGCCAGCTTCTGCTTCTGCATAACAGACCATACATCCATAGTAAATTACCAAAATGCCCTTACCCCATATACATAAACATAAACATCCACACAAAGAACATGTACGTGGGATATATTATAAACACTTACTGGATTAAGAGTATTATGTTCTTTAAAGCTATCTTCAAGAATAGCAGCCTGATCTTTAGAAAGCCTCAGTTTTTTCTAGAATTATCACTATCTTCATCGCCACAATCTATAATATCATCGCTGTTACCCAGCTCAGATCTCTTTAGGCTTCTTCTTTTTCCACTCGCACTTGAAGATATTGTGCTGTTCGGAGAAGAAACGCCAGTTTCTTCTTCCATGTCTACCGTCATCGTCGGTAGCCGGTTCATGTCGATTCCCTTCAAGAACGACCTCGTGTCGACTCTGCATGTCCCAAAGAAGGCCCCGCAGGGGCACCAATCAACTACACTTATCTTCATACAATCAAAATAATCAACTATGTTATCAAAATTGAAATCCGGGAACAAAAGTATCAAGTAATAAGAGCATCAAAATTATCTAGGAACAAAATCATGACGAAACTAGGTACCAAATAAATAGTAGCAACATACTAGCTCTTTCAAACAGAGTTCTGAATACAAATATTAGCCAGAAGGCAGTAAAACTAGAAAAGGTAAGATGATCAAAGTTTCCTGTGAAGGTATAACATTCAGCATGGGTAAATTAGATCATTTTGTTACATATATGTCGAACATGATTCTCTAGGTAGCAACAGAATCAATAAAAGCTCTACCAGGCTGGCGTCTTGCAAGAGGTCCATGACAACCCAGAAGCTCAATTACCCCACCTGAATATGGAAAGCATACAACTGTCTGGAACACAAAAAACACATCAATGAATGCATATTTCTAGAGTGAGGACTATTATCTTAACAAGTCATGGTTAAAGTCAAAACCTGTATTGATGCACTCTGAGAAACATCAAGCGATCTAGATATAAGGAAAAACACAAGAGAAAAGGAATGTATTCAGTATCTAAAAAGTATCAAGCAGATTCGTAAAATTTTCAACAAAAGTGGTATAAGATTGCAGCATATACCTTTGCAAGCAGAGTGCGACTGAACACTTTGCTATCTGCATAACGTGCATTGCACAACCAAATCGTTTGATTTTTCGCTAGTGATCTTCCGGGCAAGCTGATTAAGTACAACAAATTCACTTAATTTAAAAAGCAGACAAAATGTATAACATTATGCAACGTATTTCAGCATCTATTATTCATTTTCGAAAACAAAGCTATCTTTTACATGCTTGGCACAAGTTCTACAACTAAAGCTTTTAACTGCGTTCAAGTCACTACTTATGTACTAGAAAACAAGATTGTCAACATGAGCTTGTTGGATAACTTAGAGCTTATTCAAATAATTTCAGTTATTAGTTTGCAACTTATTTGCCAAACACAACATGTAGTTCAGAAGTTTTACTTAGTTAAATGATGAGTTGTTTTAAAATTAGTTCAACTTCATTTTTATCTAGATGTTAGAAGTATACTAAAATTTCATATGTCATATATATCAGCATAGAATCTCACATAGCATCTTCAGCGATGAGCTTATTGCATTAACTTACAATGTTATTCAACTAGTAAGACCATGCCACACTATAACGTTTATTGCTCCAAATTCTATCAAACGCTGCAACCTTATAGATTCTATCATAGACTACACAAGAATAACTTATAATCTATTACACAATAATGCAAACTAATGACAACTAACATAGAATCTATCATAGAATCAAATTTACTCAAATAAGTATCGAGCTTAATATCGTCGTCATCATCTATTAGAAGGCCCCGCAGGGGCACCAACCAACTACACTTGTCTCCATACAATCAAAACAATCAACTGTAGCATACAATGTAATGTATGCTCTCTTTTCACAAAATAACATACTACACCTGTCCCCATAACTACACCTGTAAACTTCGTTAGAGAAACTATCACAAAATCAAACAGAGAATCATCTTCTAGTTTAGGCTTAACTTTTTTTAAAAATAATTTAATCAAGTGTAGAATCGAGCAGAAAGTAGTATTGCATTTAAAATATTATATAGAATCGAGCATAAAATCAGTTTTCGCTCTCTCAAATAACCATTACATAACTAAATATATAATTATAATTTGCTGAATCAAACATAGAATCACTAAATACATTCAACAATAAATAAATAACAAACAAAAAAAAAACTAATATATACTATAGAATCATAGATTTGAGTTCTACAATGCATTACCTTAATCAATTAGAGCGATTAGCTTCGATTTTTCGATTTGTGCTTTGATTTTTCGATAATGAGCTTCGATTCTTCGATAATGAGATTTGATTCTTCGATTATGAGCTTCAATTCTTCAGTTTCTGCTTAGATTCTTCGATTATGAGATTATTCAACGATTCTTCAACAAACTTACAAACCGTAAATTTTTCTTCAATTGTGATTTGTGCGTCGTGTATAACAGCGTTGTGCTTGTTTGTACTGTGCTGTACGTGTTTTTTTTTCTTTTAATCTTGAGCGTCCGTTTTTTTATTTTAATTCAATGGTAGAGATTGGTGTTCTTTATTGTTCTTTATTTAAAGTGTTCTGTATGGAGTGCAACTATATATATATATATATATATATATATATATATATATATATATATATATATAGTTAAAAAAAGAGATCGAAAATGACAACTGAAAAATGGAAGTTGAAATCAGAAATTTAGTTGCATGTGGTTGCATTCGGTTGAATATGGTTGCCCCTGCGGGGCCATGCAACCCAAACCAAAATAGAATCCCTCCTTAAAAAAAAGTGTTGAATGTGGTTGAATTAGGCGGGCAGGCTGCTGGGCAGGGGAAGGAGGGTTGCCTAAAATGTAGTATTTTTGCAATTTTGAAACTTAGGTTAGTAAAATTGCAAATATCTTTTATTAACAAAAGTAAAATTGCAAAAATTTACTTTTTTATATATATTTATGAAAAAAGCCCTTATTTAAATATAAACTTTGTAGAGAATTATATCCTATTATATAATAAGAGTAAGAGGGATAATAAGTGAGTACTACCATAGGTCAAAGGTTCGACTCTCATTAACAACATAATTAAATTTAATATTTATAACTCTAAATATACTGATAAAACATATGATAAAATTCATTTTTTAACATAATTAAATTTAATATTTATAACTCTAAATATATTAATAAAACATATGATAAATTCACTTTTCAAAACTCATTAATCATCTATTAAATTTAATATTAAAAACTCATTAATCATCTATTAAATTTGATATTAGTACACGCCAAAAATTTAGTTTACAAGATCGCATTGAAAAACTACGAGTACATAAGCACGAAGTAGCCCTCATCTCTTCTATGGAAAACTACTATGCCCTGGCTTTCGAGAAACAATCCAAAATAAAACATATGATAAAATTCACTTTTCAAAACTCATAAATCATCTATTAAATTTAATATTAGAACATCATTAATCATCTATTAATTTGATATTAGTACACGCCAAAAATTTAATTTACAAGATAGCATTGAAAAATTGCGAGTATATAAGCACGAAGCAGCCCTCATCTCTTAAATAGAAAACTACTACGCCCCGGCTTTCGAGAAAATATCAAAATCAAACCTGACTTTAACTACTAAATAGTTCTGCTTCAAAACAAAAATTCATGTTTGTATTCCGTACTTCATATGTGCATATAATTTACGTTAATTTTAAAAAAAAATCAGGTAATAATAAGATGTAACAAAAAAGTCAAAAACAACTTATTATTAGTTACATATATAATTTTTACAAAATCTATGCTATCTATATTATAATATAATAAGCAAAATGGGATATATTTTGAAGTTTTGTTTTGGTTATCCATTTCATTCACAACTGTTAGATCGGTAGCTCAAATAGATAATCGTTTGATGCAGTACTAAAAGTTATCATATACAGAGGACTAAAGTTCGAATTCTGTCAAAAACATTTTAATTTAAAATTAATATTAAAAGATGTTACATAGAAAGGTTGAAGATTCGATTCCCGCCAACAACATATTAATTTAGATTTAATACTAAAAATTATTATGTATAAAGGTGAAATATTTATAATATTATGTAACTACACTATAGGTAAATTAAAAAAAAAATTAAAAGTAACCCGTGCTTTGCACGGGCTATAAGCTTGTTGAATGATAAAAGTATGTAACAAAAGCTATTTAATTATGTGTTTATAGAGAATCAAACACGGGGTGAAATTAAAGAAATTAAATTAAATAAATAAATCTTATATAATTATGTAATTGGAAGGAATCGAACCCGAGTTAAGTGATAACCAAATTTGGTACTTTGGTACTATTACGTGTCATTAAAACATAGTTTTGCACATTAATAAAGAGTATTGATACAATTGTAATACGACGAGTGTACCTAGGAGCTGCAATAACAAACGTGTCTATAGAGCTGTAAACGAACAGAGCTGAGCTCAACTCGACTCAACTCAGGATCGATTCAGTAAAAACTCTCAATTCGGTTCGTTAACAAACTCGAGTTTGATCATCGAAATTTATCCGATAAGCTTATCGAATTGAGCCGAGTTTTTTGGTTGTCCGACTCGACTCGATTCGAACTCGGTAAGCGATACAATAAAAATAAAAAACAATAAATTTTTACTGTTTTAATTTTAGTTTTTAGTTTTTATTGTTTTAGCAATACAATAAGATTTTCTGTTTGTTAGCCTATAAATACCTTGTATCCGTTCCTTCTCTAATATAACTAAACCTCTCTTTTATTTTCTATATTTCACATAAACAATCACCTTTATTTTTCTTTATGTAGTTTTTATTCTTGTTTCTTGTCTTGTGTTTGTTATCCTACAACTATTGCCAACAATTATAATTTATAATTTATAATTTACAAGTGATCCTACAAGTCAAAATTTAAAAATAAATAAAAAAAAAAATCAAAAAACCCGAACTCGACTCGAGCTTGGGATCGATTCGATAAGCTCGTTACCAACTCGACTCGGTTCGGGTCGCAATGAATTTGAATTCGGCAAAAAAAACTTGGTAGAATAATGGAGCTTAAACTCGACTCAATTCGACTCGATAGAAACCGGACTCGATTCAATTCATTTACAGCCTACCCGGTACCTATCATCGAACCATGTCAATGACTTGTGAGAAGTAATATATATACTAGCAATTATAGCCGCCTCTAATTTTCTCCGTAAACTACGAATTTATAACGAAACATTTGGGTCCAATTAGTCAAGCTTTTGTCGTATGCATGGATAAATGATCACATCATTTGGGTTAGAACTTCTTTTTTGACAAAAAAAAAAAAAAAAAAAAGAACTTAGAATTTCTCTTTCCCAAAGAATACGATATTTAGTGGGACTCTGTTCTAAAAATGTGACTGAAAATTGATATAAACCGCAATTTCATATACTGTAATCGCCTATCTATTCAGTTGCTTATTACATTTGGACATTGTTTTAAAAAGCACCGACTTTATCCATTTATCATCTGCTTACTTGTTACAAATATTTATCGATTTGATTTTAAAATTCGATCAATTCTTACATATATTTTAAACTAATATGTCAAATTTAATAAATTAAAAATTATTATATTTTTTTAAATATATTTAATTAATCATTCCAATTAATCTTCCATTATCTAATTAATTCATTGATACCTTTACCGGTTAAGTTTTCTAGCAATACCTTTACCGGTTAAGTTTTCTAACAATACATTCGTTCATTTTTATAGATGCCGTATGAATTTTTATTATTGAATTATCTCCTTTTTCCGTTTAAAAAAAAACAACACACCTAGACAATCAAAATTTGGAAGAATTGGTCTATTTGACCACCCTATATAAATCAAAAGAATTATCAATCTCTAACTACTTTTCTGAAAAACGTTTTTGGCCAAAAAGCTGTTTTTAGAGAAAGCAGGTCCTCCATGCTTTTGAAAAAATTGTTTTTCAACTTTTGCGAAAAGCAATTACTGGTTTCAATATCATAACTCACCAAAAACATTATTTTTTTTTATTTTTTTTTTTTTGAAAAAAAAAAAAACATACACATATTATATTTATTATATTTATACATCAAAACATACACATATTAAAAATATTACCAAACAGTTTTTATTGTAAAACAATATGTGATAAATAACAATATATATGTGCGCGAATAACAAATATGTGTGCGAATAACAAATCGGTGTATAACAGTGAATAAGCAAATAAATTACAAGAAGGATATAAGAGATCTCGAGTCCAGCGGAAGAGCTGTCTCCTTAAAGCTAATTCGACTCTCACCGTGTGTTTGAAACGATAGCCTCCCAGGATAAAACGAGGAAACGATGGCGCAGAAACGAGCAAGAAACTATCACCAGAAAACTTGTGCACTACACCGACTCTGATTTAATCAAGGCCCAATTTTTTGCTGCATTCGTGTTCGCAGATCGCACACGCGGAAAGCCCGAAGGCTTACGAAGCCACAAATTTTCCCTCGAAAACCCACAATTCGCACTCCCCTGCGCGCCCGCGTAGGAGATGGAGCAACACTTAGCCAACACAAGTGAACACTACTCAAGTGTTGTACTATATAAAATCATGGAAACTCCTTTTCCATTTCAATGTGGGACTTCCATTTTCTAAACAAAATTTTCACTCTTAAGGGATCATCTTTGAGCTATCATATCTCATTCATCCCTTAACCATTTTGAATAATTAAACATGCCTCGGAGAGTTCTCTCGGAGGAGAACATAATCCAAGCATCACCCATTGCACACACGCAATAAACGACTACTCAAAACTAGGCTCATTGCACACACGCAATAAACGACTACTCAAAACTAGGCTCAAAATGACTAGTCAATGTGGGGCTAAAACACACATTTTCCAACATTTACAACTGTACTTTTTTCACTTTTTCTAATAGCAATCCCTTATCCAACTTAAAATTTAAATGCAAGTTACAAGTCCTTAATTCGGAAACAAACTATTTATTTAAATTATTTTGTTATTAAACTAGCACATTCTGAATTGATCTGCCTTTCGGCCGAGTGCATAAATAATTATGAACGACCAACTCTAATCATCATCTTAACCAAATTTCTTAGCTGTAAAACCACATAAATTGAATAATCTTAAGCTTTAATAACTTCTGTCTGCACGCACCTACTAATATTCCTGTTTATGCTTAAAGCAAAATCCACCTAAAAAGCAATCTGTATTTTACATATACATTCACCATTTTATATCAATTTCTGTGCACATGTAAACAGAAAACAAAGAAAAAGAATTGAGTATGATGACTTTACAGCCCATTTAAGCAAACACTCTCTTTATATTCATAATTACAAATGGATGCATATAGTATACAACTAATTAAACCAACTTTAATGATACATCAAATAATAAACAACTAAACTTAGTGTGACTAAATGGTGCACAAAGCTTAGAGAAAGAGGAAGTGACTTACTCCTCTCCTTTTCCTCCCTCCAAAAGATTCAAATAAATCAAAAATGATTTCTAACTCTAACTGTCCATTAAAATATACAATCCAAAAAATTAAAATTAAAATCTAGCACTACTTTGTTACCTGGCACTGGAGGAATCTTTGTTGTAATTTTCCAGCTTTGCAAACCAGGAGTTTTCTCTCAAGACATTGAGTGGCAGATGCAGTGTCACTAGCCTACACACACATGCATTCATCATCCTCCTTTTCCTTAAAAGGGGGAGATGAACAAAACAACCCACAAAAATTTGGGTACATAAAATACAAACAGCATGAAACCAAAAGCATAAAAGCTTGGCACAACCCTATTATCATGTCCACCATAGATATGACAACAGGAAAATTTTCATCTATATTTCGGAAAATTCCAATCCGATTTTCTGCAACAAGGTGTACTTTTATCTCGATAAATATGTATGATCGTGCTTCTTTCTCTTGATGTATTTTGAGAATGAAATCTGCAAGTGACAATTATTTACGAGAATATATCAGAATATGCAATTTAAAATTGAGTAATAAGCAAAATAGTCATGATATTATTACCAAGTGATCACCTTCTTGAATATGACGGCTTGCAGAATGTTATACTAGTAGAGTGCCATCAGTGAATTCCTTCGCACGTAGCTCCATGTTCCTCAAATCGCGTAGATGTTGTAAAATTTCCTGAAGTAGATCTATACCCTTATCGCCTTTCTTCAAAGAGCTTATGCAATGCTTTAGGAACTCTTTGTCTGTCTCAAGAGCGTGCATCCTAGCATAAAGTTGATCTACTTCCTCTTCAATGGCAACCCTCCTCTCTTCCAATTCAAATCTCGTGACAACAGATTCAAATCCATTTTCATTACCATTCAGTTCCCCATTTTCATGACCATTCAGTTCCCCATTTTCATTTTCTGTAGTAGTTGCATCAAAAAGAGGAAGAAGTCTTTTAGCCTTTGCTCCCATGATTCTCCCCTCTTGATGATGTTTTCCATTAATTTCCTTTGAATAACCATTTGTGTATCCATTGCATTCTTCACCACTGAAATCAGAATTCTCATCTAAATGGTTACCACTGCCTTGAGAAAAATGCTTAAATGGCCTCATATGCTCATAATGATGCTCGTCTTCACTCAATGTAAAAAGTTTATCTTCTAAAACCTTGAGCTGCTCCAAAATGGACATCCTCTCTTCCTCGAATTCGCCGAAGGACTCCCCTAAATGAAGAACTGCATCAACAGGTGTATTGTTATTTGCACTTTCTTGATGACTATAAAATCCATCTTCTTCCTCAACTTCTTGATTAAAATCAGTAGATATATCATCGCTATCCTCCCGATTGCTAAAAGAAGCAGAGGAAAATGCACTTCTTGCACTACCATCCTTGCTTCTTCTCAACATTCTCATCTTCTCTTTAGCTTCATAATCTGTCACCTTTTTTCGGTACATATCCAATTCTTTCTCCAGCTCTTGTTTTTCTCTTTCCCTCTTTAACATAAGCTCATTCAAGAGTTGCAGCGCTTCTTGATCATACTCCGATTGCTCCTCCATCATTCTTTGATATTGCAAGGCCTCCATCTGCATAGCTGCCTTCTCCTCTTGAAGTCTGTTTATCATTGCCATAGTCTGGTTTGCAGCTACAGCAGAAGCACTTCTCTCCTCTTCCAGTTCTGCGTATGCTACATGTAAAGCCTTCCTTTCAGCCCTTAATGCTGAGGTCAGACGCTCAACAGTCAATACACCGTCACCACTTTCAAACTCGCTTAAGACACTTCCATCTAATGATTCTTCAGTTCCAGATTCCTTTCGATCTAGTAAAAATTTCTTGTGTAAATGATGAAAACTGTCCAATGACGTTGGCGTGTCAGGAATCTTCTCTTCATCAATCCCGTTACTCTCTGTGCTTGCAGATAGTTGTTTGTCTGTCATGTTTTCACTTATTTCAATTGCTAAATTCCCCAATCTAAGTGTTTCTTCTTGTTGCAATTTTATCTCAATGCCTGCGACAATTAGGAAAAAGACAGGTTAAAAGAAGTTTATTAACCATTTAGCGAAAAAAAAGAATATTAACCATGACAACAGCAGAAAAACACAAACATAAAGTTAAAATGCAAGTGCGAAGATCACAAAGGGAATGTTAAGCTTACCAGGTTCACGATCTTCTTCATGAAAATTAGCAGAGCTTGTGGAAGGATCTTCATGTGAGCAAGTGGTATCTTGAGTTTGAGTCTCATCTCTTGAATACAGATCTGGAATCTCTGTCCCTATGGAGACTTCTACTTCAGTTTCATTTACTATAATAGGCGAATCCTCATCGGAAACTGTTTATATTGCAACATTAACATTTAAATATAACAATAATCACCTTGTAACTTCACACATGACACAACAATTAACATACTAAATAATATACGTGCATTACAAGTTCACAGTATAATTACCTGCCAGAACAAATGACTCTATGTCTTCAGCATTAAGTGCAGCAGTTTTAGTCCCAATTAACACCTCCAGTTCACTTTCTTTGCTTTGCACTTGAAACACATCTTCACAGACTACATTGACAAATGTATAACAATTTTAATATGGCACAGAATATACAACACTGAAATATTAAACGAACTCGAAAATTTTAAGAAATTACCTGTAGGAACATTGGATTCCGTTTCTCGACCCTCAAGTTCTGCAATGCCTTGAACATCATCGATATCCACTAATGAGTTTGGTGGTGCTTGAGTATTATCAACATCTCCTTGTTCTGCATAATTTTCATTAGAATAAAAATGCTCCAATTCCACAGAGTTATTAGCATTTTCATATTCCAAGACACTTTCTTTAGCATGAAGAGGCTGAGGATTCTCGATCTGTTCCGTAACCCAGAATTTAGCAGCATTTTCATATTCCGAAAAACTTTCTTTACCATGAAAAATCACAGAATTCTCCGTTTCTTCCATATCCATAGATTCGCAAGCTGCAAACTTGTTTTCCTCCACCACTGTTTCAACTGGATCCAGAACAACAAATTCAGCACTCCAATTGTTTTCCTGTAATTCACTACTTTTCCGATTTTCTTCAGCCTTGTTCATTTCAATTTCCTCAGTAGTTGAATCTATCAATTCAATTGGAACCAACTGATGGCCACTAAAGTCAATAAAGAACTCCAAATCCTCAGGGTGAATTTTCGAAGATGCCTCTTCCTTGCTCATAATCTCATCAGAAACTAGATCCTTCATCACCTTACACATATCTTCTTTGAAAAAGTCCCCATCTTTTTCCAAAAGCATTTCCACTTCATCAACATCTCCTCCTTTCAATTCCTCCAATCCAAATTTCGAAACCGAAATAGATGAATCTGAATCCTCATCTGTTTTTCCTTCAATCAAACTATATCCTCCATTACCATCACAAACCATCTCCCCCTCATTCTTGCTTACAACCTCATGATCATCTTCAAAATGATCAACCAAGAATTCCGATCCGATTCGATCCGAAAACTCTTCCTTTTTACTAAAATTCTCTTTATGATCACCCTCCAAATCATCCCAACTAGGCTTAATCAAACCATAAGGAGAATAAACTTGCTTCTCCAAGCTCACATCACAACAAGAACACCTCAAACTCATAACCCCATCATCAAACACCTTATTATCATCATCATCACCAATCATCCCAATCTCTTTAACCCATGGCAAGAAACTAAAATTCTTGGAAACCCCACAAAAATCTGGCCTTGAAAATGAACAATCTTCACACATATTTCTAAAAGTAGCCAACCTTTGATGATTTTTACAATACCCAAGTTTAGAAATCTCAGTTGCATGAGCTTCACATACAAGATCCTTGTTAAAGTTGTCACCTTTTTCTGATTCAAAGAAATGATCAATTCTTGAACACAAAAAACAAGGTGGTTTAAGGCCAAAATAATTTGCAAATTTGATGATCAAATAAGAAAGTAGAGAATTAAAAAGTAAAAGAGCTATTAAAGTCCATTCAAGAAGTACATAAACAAGAATAAGTGTGAGTTTGTTTGTGTTTCTATGTACCATAGTTGCAAACTTGTTGGCAGCCATGCTTGATGCTTTGTTTTTAAGGTATATATACAAGGAAATATACAAAGATATATAGATACAATATGTGTATGTAATGAGAGATGAATGAAGAGAGATTATGTGAGTTTTATACGAGGAAGAAGATGAAAGTGTGGGTTTTATTAGAAGATTATGGAGTGATCAGATTTTTTGTGTTTGAATGTGTAAGAGATGGACAAAGAAGGCTTGTGTTTACTTTAGAAAAAGAGTTTTGTGTAAGTGTGTGTTTTTGTGTGAGAGGGTTGAAAATTAAGAATGTTTCACAAGCTTTGATTCTTGTCAAGTTTGACCATGTTTTAAGCAACCTGGATATTTCTTGAATTTAATAAATAAATAGAGTAATTTGTGAAAAATATGCATAAAATTATAAACGATTTGTGGATTTACTTGGTAAATTATGTCTACGGAAAATGTTTCTAGCATTTATCATGCAAATAGCTAAAATTACATGTACTAAAAAACATCACATACGTAATTCCCCTGCATTTATTTGAAACAAACTTTAAATCTCGACATGACCACAAATATTTTTTTGGCAAAATTGATCAAATTTCATTTGAAGATTGATATATTATTAAATTTTACGATCTCAGATTCGAATTCAACAACATTTGTATCGATACGAATTTGTTAGTCAGAATCTGCAAAACTAAATTCTAATTTTATACAACTGACTCAACCGGAGCTTGTCAAAAATGTATATAGTACTTGAACATATGAATTTTTGAATTATTTTTTGTCGAATAAAAACTACGACAAACTACTAGACCAAAAAATAAAAATACAATTTCATTTCTTATGCCAGAGTAGGTCTCGGGAGAGGTTGTAAAGGACAATAGAGTAATCTTAAAACACCTTTTTTTTTTTTTTTAATTTTCTAATTTCTGTGAACGCTCTCCCCTCCCCTGGCTCTTCTGAGTTTTGATAAATCAAATGGTGGGCCTGAGTGGGTTGGTGGACCAGGAAGAAAGTAAGGTGTAAGGGCCCACAAAGGATGCTAGATGTTGGACCTCATCATATCTGTCTCTCTTTTCTTTTTGGATCGGTCAATAATAATATGCGTGTATCCTGTTTCCTGTTTCGTATTACTAAATCTTTGTTATTATTTTTCCTTTTTGAAAATGATAGCGACTACCTTTACTACGCATCGAATGATAAATTTTATTAATAAATTAATATAAATATATTATTTTAATTTTTATTTAGAAAAATATATAATTTTATTGAATTTTTATTAACTTAAGTATAAAAGTACTTATCCGTGAATTCATACCAACTGAATTAATATTAATATTATGTACCAATCATCAAAACAAATACAACTAAAAGTTCAAATCCCTCTTTATTGTTTTTTTTTAAATTCAGCTTTCATTTTATTTCTCTCTTTGTTAGAGAATAATTCTACGTATCATGTTAACAAATTTTTCACCAATATTCTGAGAAATCGGTATATTTATTCAATATCAAATCCTTAAAATATTTAATATATTAATTCATTGAAAATATTTGTATGGTCGTGGTTAATTTTTCGATTACATATTGAAAATGTATAGAAACTTAATCCTCACGACTCCAATAAATCATTAGACTGTCTATCAAAAAAAGGTTGCATGTTTCAGTGATATGAGAAGGATATCTACTGTGCAAAATATATGAAACGAACGTAGTTATAACAATAGAAACTTTCATCTAATCTAGCTTGCTATGTGATTGTTCAACATCATTTTTACAATTATATGTCCTTTTATTAGTGAATTGATTTACTATAAAAAAAAAATTATTATCAACTAACCAAACAAATTCAATATATCGCGCTCTTGGAATAACATATGATTGTTAGATTTTATGGTTATTGCCCTTAGCTTATTTGTAAAGATAACTTAAAATGTGCATTTTCAGTTTGAAAGTTTGTATTTTGGTTTTTTTATTCTTTTCTAGTAAAACATGGAATAATAAATTTTAGTTTTCTTTTATTCTTAAAATGAGATATATGAAAATGAGTATCACCTATCTTTTTTTAATTTGACTAACTTGTGAAAATAAGCTACTGTCCATAAAATTGAAATCAAGTGTGTAATATATTAACACATAATCACATTGTAATATATGAGTCCTTGTAATTCAGATTTTGGGTTAAATAACATGAAATTCATTTTCCTTTAACAGTTAGTATATTTTTCTGACATATATAAGAAGAAATAGCTTATGTAGACCTGACAAATCGTTTTGTACATTCATGTCATGTACTTTAGGGTCTTGAACGAAAATGATATGATATTAAATCTGTTAGGAATATGTTGTACTTGATGATAACTTCACAATCAATCAAATTGTATAAGGTTTTGTAGCTGTCAACGGATGAGGATTTATAACTCTATCCGTTGACAGGTAGCTCATCAACGGATGAGGTTTTGTAGCATACTGCAGTATCTCTATGTTATCAGTTGATAGTGTTTTTATCCACAGTCATGTTGACCATCAATGGATAGGCAGAATAGGGTAGCAAATTGTAAATAAGCTACGCTATGTAATTCTGTCTAAGTGAAAGTGTATCAACGGATGAAGACAGAACTCTATCAACGGATACAACTCAAATCCACTCTATCAACGGATACAGCTCAAATCTCAATATCAACGGATACAGCTCAATATATCATCAACGGATGTCAGTGTACAATGTCAACGGATAATCATTGACACTTACTTCTATGCTAAGCTGGGGATTAGCAGTTGATAAGGACAGATTTGACCGACAGATCACATAGGTTGATAGTAGATACAAAAAGCAGTATGGCAGCCATACTTTGGAAACACAGAAGAAAGAAGCATTCCGTTTACACTATGAATACAAGAAAGGTGCAGGAGACATGTCTGTTCACAAGGACAACCTTTCGGTTACATGTGTATTTGGAGTGGAGTAACAAGTCAACTTGAATTAGATTAATATTATCTTAATCCTGTAGCACTTGAAAACTTGGGATTTATAACCAAGTGTAGCAACTCTTTAGAAGCTAAGAAAACAGATACATTTGCTTAGGGTTTTTATTGAATATCCTTAGAAAGCAAAGAGTTGTAAAACAGAAGCTGTGTACATTTGTATCACAGAGTTTTCTTCGAATAAAAGCTTCAGGTGGTGCATTTAACCACCTGATTTTTATGTGTTTGTGCATTAATCTTTTTACAGCAATTATCTAAGTATAAATTTCTGGAGTTCTTATCAGAAATTTATAAATATCAAGAATTGTATTCAACCCCCCCTTCTACAATTATACAAGTGTGTAATCTGGGAATAACAATTGGTATCAGAGCAAGCTTCTAACATATTTGAAGTTTAAAGATCAACACACTTCCATCATGTCTAAGAAGGATTATGGAGTAAAGATACCAGTTCTTGATAGAGAGAATTACTTTCACTGGAAAGTAAAAATGCGTCTACATCTCTTGTCTATTGATGAGGGTTTTGTGGATTGCATTGACAAGGGTCCTCACGTTCCAATGAAGACTGCAATAAGAGTTGGCTTGGCTGAAGATGTGCCTGACACTCTCATTCCCAAACCTGTTTCTTAATGGAGTCTTGAAGATATTGCAGAAGTCCACAAACAAAAAGACCATGAATATACTGTTCAGTGGTCTAGAAACAGACATGGTTGACAATGTTATTAACTGTACTACCTCCAAGGAAGTATGGGACACTGTTCAAACCCTTTGTGAAGGAACAAAACAGGTGAGGGAAAACAAGATGCAACTACTAATCCAACAGTATGAACATTTCCATTTTAAGAGTGGAGAAACATTGAATGATACATTTAGTAGATTTCAAAAGCTACTAAATGGTTTGAAACTGTATGGAAGAATCTATCAAGTTAAAGATTCTAATCTCAAATTTCTGAGATCACTGCCCAAGGAATGGAAGCCAATGACTGTTTCTCTAAGAAACACTCAAGAGTACAAGACATTTACTCTTGAAAGGCTCTATGGAACTTTAAAGACATATGAGCTGGAAATGGAGAAGGATGAAGAGATTGAGAAGTCCCAAAAGAAAAGTGGGTCAGTTGCACTTGTTGCCAACTTGGAGCAGAAGGAGGAAAGGACAGAAGTTGCTAGTTCTACACCAAACAGGGAGGTTTGTAAAGGTAGAGCAGAATCAAGCAGGAGCAAGGAAAAGGTGTCTGAGGAATTGAATGTCCTTCAACAGGATGAATTGGATGAGATAGATGAGCACTTAGCTTTTCTGTCTAGGAGATTCTCTAAGTTGAAATTCAAGAGAAACTCTGGGGTGGCCAAGCCATTTAACAAGGATTTTTCCACAAGCAACTATGTGGATAAATCCAAAATTAAATGCTACAATTGTGGAATTGCTGGTCACATGATAAGTGAATGCAGGAAACCTAGATCTGAGAACAAGGGAAAGTTAACTGATACTGTTGACTACAAGAAGAAATATTTTGATCTTCTCAGGCAGAAAGGAAAGGCATTCTTGACCCAAGAGTATGACTGGGCTGCTGATGACAATCATTCTGATGATGATGTTGAGTTTGTCAACCTTGCATTGATGGCTGATTCTGGAGAGCAGGAAGCAAGTTCAGCTAGCAATCAGGTATTTTCTACTAATCTCTTTGAGCTCACCAAAGAGGAATGCAATAGTGTTATAGATGAAATGTCTACTGAACTATATCACTTGAGTGTTACTCTTAAATCACTTACTAAAGAGAACAATAGGATTAAAGAGTCTAATCTGTTTTTAAGTGATAGAAATGCTGCTCTAGAAACTAAATTTCTAGAATTTGAGAAAATGAGAGTTGATTGCAATAATGCTAAAAGTGAACTTGAACCTGTGTTAAAAAGGGAACTGATTTTAAAAGACCAGCTTGAAAAAGAACAAAGGATAATTGCTAAATTTCAAAGTTGTAGGAATATTTCTCAAAACATCATAGAAGTCCAGGGAATAGAATCGTTTGTGAAGGATACCTGGACTCAAAAGAAAAAGGAGCTAGAACCTGGTCTTGAGGATCTAGAGACTATTTGTGAATCAACGTATAGTGATCATCCGTTGACAGATGAACCATCAACGGATGAGAGGTATCCGTCGACTAACAAAAAGTTTGTTAGTGAGAAGGAACTCAAGAAACTGGATATCAAGTATGGTCCAGTCAACAAGAACTTTGTTAGTGGTGAGAGTAGCAAAACCAAATATAGTGGGAAGGCTAAAGCAGGTGATTTACATAACAAAAAGGCTGTTGGTAAATCAGATAATGAAAAGGTAGAAATTGAGGGTAAAAAGAAAAAGAACAGAAATGGTAAGATAGGCATTAACAAGAAAAACAATTATTCTCCTGACAAGTTTGCCCCTAGAAAAACTTGTAGTAATTGTAATAGTGTCAATCACCTATCTTCTAATTGCAAGATTGTCAACAAGGCTCATGTTCATGTACCTCAAACAATACCATGTATGCCTGCAATGCCTGGTTTGTATCAAAATGCTAGTTATTCAAATCCATATGTGAACATGCCATATGTGTCTAATCCTTATTTTCAATCTGCGAATGTGCCACAAATGTCATGGAGCATTCCTAGCATGAATAATATGTATGCCAATTTTCCACAAATGCATGCATCAAATATTCATGCAAATGAGCATTTGTCAAACCCCATCACTCAAGCATCTATACCTAAGTTGAAAAATGCTAAGAGTGCAAAGTCAAAGGCTAACAAGAAAGGACCCAAGGAACCTTGGGTACCAAAATCAACTTGATTTGTTTTTGGAATGTGCGTAGAGAAACAGAAGGAATCTATGGTACCTAGACAGTGGATGCACTAGGCACATGACAGGAGATTCAACCCTGCTCACAAAGTTCAAGGAAAGAGCTGGCCCTAGAATTACCTTTGGAGATGACAGCATAGGATATACTAAGGGATATGGCCTGATTTCAAAAGACAATGTCATCATTGAAGAAGTGGCTTTAGTTGAAGTTTTGAAGCACAATTTGCTGAGTGTCAGTCAGATTTGTGACAAAGACTATGAAGTAAAGTTCATAAAAGAAGCCTGTGTTGTTTCTGCCAAGGAAGACAACAATGTGGTATTGACAGGTTTTAGAAAAGGAAATGTTTACATAGCTGACTTCAATTCAGCATGCTCAGAATCCATTACTTGTCTCTTCAGCAAAGCAAGTAAGGATGAGAGTTGGCTATGGCATAAGAAGCTGTCACATTTGAATTTTAAAATTATGAATGATTTGGTAAGAAAGGATCTTGCTAGAGGAATCCCTCAATTGGAATTTGTCAGAGATGGACTGTGTGATGCCTACCAATTAGGGAAACAAAAGAAATCATCCTTCAAAAGCAAGACAGAGTCATCCATTGTTAAGCCTCTTCAATTGCTGCATATGGACTTATTTGGTCCAGTAAATGTCATGCCTATTTCAAAGAAGAAATACTGTCTGGTTATTGTAGATGATTTTTCTAAGTTTACATGGACCTTCTTCCTGCACTCCAAGAATTGTGCAAGTGAAATCATCATCAATCACCTCAGAATACTAAACAATGGTTCTAAAGACAGAGTACAAAGAATCAGGAGTGACAATGGTACTGAATTCAAGAATTCCACAATGAAGATTTTCTGTGAAGAAAATGGAATTGTCCATGAGTTTTCTGCTACCAGAACACCTCAACAAAATGGGGTTGTTGAAAGGAAAAACAGAACTCTCATTGAAGCTGCTAGAACAATGTTAAGTGAATCAAGGTTACCAACATATTTCTGGGCTGAAGCTGTCAACACTGCATGCTTTACTCAGAATATTTCCTTGGTTAACCAAGCTAGAGGAATGACTCCTTATCAGTTGTTAACCAACAAGAAACCAACTTTAGCTTTCCTTCATGTCTTTGGATGTAAGTGTTTTGTGCTAAGGAATCATGGAGATAACTTGGGAAAATTTGAAGCAAAGGCAGATGAAGCTATTTTTGTTGGATATGCAGCAGGGAAAGCCTATAAAGTCTACAACCTAAGAACCAACATTGTTATGGAATCTGTACATGTTGTGTTTGATGATCAAAAGATTCTAGGTCTAAATGATGGAGGCTCCAATGAAAAGTTGGAATTTGAGAATGAAGGTGAAGGAAGAATGTACTATGATGATGATGAGGAAGATGAAGATCATGACCATAGAGATCCACCAAGAGTTGTTGTACCAACTAGAAGTGATGCTCACACTGGAAATGAAGCATCCGTTGACAGTCATTTTGGAGCATCCGTTGACAATATTAGAGATGCATCCGTTGACAGAGATTCTCAAGCATCCGTCGACAAGCAAAATGATGCATCCATTGACAGTCAACTTCATAATTCAGCAAGGACAACAAACTCAGGGGGAGTTTCTCAGGGTCAAAATTCAACGCTAAATCAACATGATCATGCTCATGAAAATGAAGCAACCTCATCAAGATCAAACCTTCCACCTGCAATAAAATGGACTAGAGATCACCCATTTGAGTTAATCATTGGTGAATCAAATTCAAGAGTCCAAACTAGAAGGGCCACTCAAGCAGAATGCCTATACAGTAGCTTTCTGTCTCAAGAGGAACCTAAGAAAGTGGAAGATGCCCTTCTAGATCCAGATTGGGTCTTAGCAATGCAAGAAGAGCTAAACCAATTTGAAAGAAATAAAGTATGGAAGCTTGTGCCCAAATCTGATGATAGAAGTGTCATAGGTACTAAATGGGTTCTCAAGAATAAGACAGATGAAAATGGCATAATTGTGAGGAATAAAGCTAGATTAGTGGCAAAGGGCTATTCTCAAGAAGAAGGGATAGATTTTGATGAAACTTTTGCTCCAGTGGCAAGACTTGAGGCAATAAGAATCTTCCTAGCCTATGCAGCACATGCCAATTTCAAGGTCTATCAGATGGATGTCAAAAGTGCCTTTCTAAATGGGGAACTGGAAGAAGAGGTCTATGTCCATCAACCTCCTAGCTTTGAAGATCCAGAATTTCCAGAATATGTATATCTTCTCATGAAAGCACTTTATGGTTTGAAGCAAGCACCAAGAGCCTGGTATGACACTTTATCTCAATTTCTTTTGGAGAATCACTTCACTAGAGGTACAGTAGATAAAACCTTATTTCATAGGAATATCAATGGCTCTTCAATACTTGTTCAAATCTATGTAGATGATATTATTTTTGGGTCTACAGATGAGAAGCTTTGCAAAAGGTTTGCCAAACTTATGCAAAGTAGGTATGAAATGAGCATGATGGGTGAATTAACTTACTTTCTTGGCCTACAAGTAAAGCAAGTTAATGAGGGCATTTTCAT
This sequence comes from Saposhnikovia divaricata, assembly GCA_036435485.1. Lineage (NCBI taxonomy): Eukaryota > Viridiplantae > Streptophyta > Magnoliopsida > Apiales > Apiaceae > Saposhnikovia > Saposhnikovia divaricata. The sequence continues at coordinate 62,443,622 of CM071594.1, forward strand.
AAGTCAAACAAAATATATTTATGATCTTTTAAAGAAATTTGAATTAATGGATTGTACCTCTGCAATTACACCCATGGCCACTGCAACTAAGCTTGAGTTGAATACTAAGGAAAAGTCTGTGGACATCTCAAGCTATAGAGGCATGGTAGGTTCACTTCTATACCTAACAGCTAGTAGAGCTGATATAATGTTTTCTACTTGTCTTTGTGCTAGATTTCAAGCTGACCCTAGAGAGTCTCACTTGATAGCTATTAAGAGAATTTTCAGGTATCTCAAGGGAACACCAAACCTTGGCATTTGGTACCCAAGAGAATCTGGTTTTGATCTAACTAGCTATTCAGATGCAGATTATGCAGGTTGCAGAGTTGATAGGAAAAGTACTATAGGTTCCTGTCAATTTCTAGGAAACAGGCTTGTTTCATGGTTCAGTAAGAAACAGAACTCAGTCTCCACTTCTACAGCTGAAGCTAAGTACATTGCTGCTGGAAATTGTTGTGCACAGATTCTATGGATGAGAAATCAACTTATTGACTATGGTCTAAAAGTTGAGAAGATTCCAATTTTCTGTGACAACACAAGTGCTATTGCCATCACAGGGAATCCAGTGCAACACTCGAGAACCAAGCATATTGACATCAAATACCACTTCATTAGAGAACATGTGATGAATGGTACAGTAGAAATGCACTTTGTGCCAAGTGAAATGCAACTTGCAGATATCTTCACCAAGTCTACAGATGAGAAGCTTTGCAAAAGGTTTGCCAAACTTATGCAAAGTAGGTATGAAATGAGCATGATGGGTGAATTAACTTACTTTCTTGGCCTACAAGTAAAGCAAGTTAATGAGGGCATTTTCATAAGTCAAACAAAATATATTTATGATCTTTTAAAGAAATTTGACTTAATGGATTGTACCTCTGCAATTACACCCATGGCCACTGCAACTAAGCTTGAGTTGAATACTAAGGAAAAGTCTGTGGACATTGATAACGAGTATTTTATACACGTTTTGTCATTTATTCTCTTGCATTTTTGTTAGTTTCGAATGTTGTTTTATTAATATTTGTTATGTTTTTCATCTTTCAGTGCCTCACGCTTAATTGTTGAAAAGATGGCTTAATTTGGGCATGAAAGCGAAGATTATTCAAGAGGGTGGTTAGAAGATGCAATCTTGCGATGCCGGGAGGTTTTTAATGTGTTATCTTGAGGATTTTATCTCGCACGACCGCTCCGCAAGCCGTTCGCTAGGCCGTTCAAAGAGTTTAAATGATGCAGATTTTTGCACGGGCTACTGCACGGCCGTGCAACAGGCCGTGCAGAGTGTTCCAAGTAGTGCAGAGTGCAGTTTTTCTCACGGGCAGTTGCACGGCCGTGCAAAATCCTGCTGTGTATTAAAAGAAGCAAAACCCTACATTTTATAACATCTTATCTTCACATCTCATTTGGGCCTCTCTTCTAAGCCTCTTCAAGAACAAAAACCTAGGGTTAGTAGGAGTTAAGAAAACATTAATTACTTATAATCTAGCATTGATTATGAGTAACTAACTCTATATATTTGGCTCAAGGAGGATCTCTTGTATCAAAACCCATTTCATTTTAAGTAAGATCTATTTCACTCTATCTTGAATTCTTGAGTTGTATTGTTTATGATTTGCTTGGAGAATTGTAAGTTGCTTCAATTTGCTTCTCTTGTGAATTCAATTGCTAATTGTTTGTGCTAATCCGTAATTGTTAGTACATTCATTGTAGTAGCACAAGATTTAGTTTACCTAAATCCTCAAAATTCAAGTGCAAATACCTAGGTTGAGCTCCTCATCCTTGGGTTTGTCTTAGCCTCTCTTTGTTTGATTCCTTGATTTGGTTAAACTAGTATTGCTTCATTATTGGTTGCTATAATCAAGAGAACTAATTTATGTGCTTCACTAAATTAGTGTTTATAGAAGAGAATTAAGTGATTGTGTGCTTCACTAATTATCTTGGTTAGGTAGAGTTGATTATTTCTTGCTTATATGTAGGTGGGTGAAGAGCTTGAGTTTCCATAATCCTTGGGTCAAATATCTCTTTATCTTGTTTATTTAAACATTGTGCCTTGTTGTGTTGGAAAATTTGGATGATTGAAAGTTAATTAATCATATTTCTCTAGCAATTTATTTCTTGTAGTCTAGGTGTTTGATAAAATACCACAAACAACTAAAAACCCCCCACCATTTTACATTACTCTAGTATTGAACGCTATTCCCTTGGGTTCGATCCCTACTTGCCACATTTGCTATATTTTATAGTTAAGTGCGAACATAGTAGAGCAAAACATTTATCTTTCAATTTGGCGCGTCGACGACGGGCGTGGCCAAATTTTGGCGCCGCTGCCGGGGAAGCTAGTTTTAGTTCAATATTAGTGCGCGTATAAAATTGTGAATATTTTAGTTCCATTGTGCATATTTATCTATTTTTCTTGATTTTAGAAATTTTTGCTATGTATGACTCGATCCTCTTGTTTAGGTGATCTTGCGTATTCATCTAATCCCGAGAGACTCTTGCGAAGGAATCAAAGGAATTCAAGTGCCAATATAGATTCATCAAGTCAATTTATTTCTAGTTCACCTTCGGAAGAGGAAGAGGAGTTTAACGGGGGTCCTCCCCTTGTTATTCCTATCTCATCACCGGACGACAACATTGATCAAGTCATGGAAAATCCTAATCAACGTACACTCAAGGAGATTGCTTCTCCTAGCTCCGTTCAACTACCATTGTGCATTGTATTTCCGGGAGGACATCCATTTGAGCTAAAGGGTGGTCTTATTGCCCTCCTTCCCAAGTTTGGAGGTGAAGGCACAGAAGATCCTTTTAGGCATCTTCAAGAATTTGAAATGGTATGTTCTTCAATGAGACCAAACAATGCTACGGAAGAACAAGTGAAGTTGAAAGCATTTCCCTTTTCCTTGAGAGACAATGCCAAGGCATGGCTATTTTACCTTCTTCCAAACTCAATCACTACATGGGAGCAAATGCGAAGTGCTTTCTTGGGGAAATTCTTCCCTACCTCAAAGGCTACGGGCATTTCCAAAGAAATTTGTGGCATTCGGCAATACTCCGGAGAAACATTGTATGAGTATTGGGAAAGGTTTCAAAAGCTTTGTCAAAGTTGTCCCCCACACTTGATATCGGAAGAGTTGCTCATTCACTACTTCTATGGAGGCTTGGAGTATAGTGCTAAATTGCACCTTGATGCTTCGAGTGGTGGAGTTCTTGTGGATAAAACGCCGGAGGAGGCTAGAAAGTTGATAACCAAGATTGCCGAGAATTCTCGCCAATTTGGGGATCGTCAAGTGCATGTCAAGAACCCTTCCGTGAATGAAGTGGCAACTCAAAAGTTAGAGGGCCAAATCTCGGACCTTACATCATTGGTTCGTCAATTAGCCGTTGGGAATCTTCAACAACAAAAATATTGTGGTGTTTGCAATATGTCGGATCATGCTACTAACGAATGCCTATCATTCCAACAACCCGAAGAGCAAATTAATGCTATTGGAGGTTTTTCGGGACAACCACCTCAAAGAAAGTATGACCCCTATAGTAACACCTACAACCCCGGTTGGAGAGACCACCCTAATTTTCGATATGGAAATCCCAATGCACAAAACTCTAACCAATACCAAAATCCAAACACTTACAACACCCAACATCAACAAAACCCTCCTCCATACTCACAAAAACGGCCCAATCAAAATTTTCAAGCACCACCACCACCTCCATACAATTCCCAAGACCATCAAGGGTCTTCTTCATCTTCATTGTCGTCACTTGAAGAAATGATAAAGCAATTGGCAACAAACAACCTCCAATTTCAAAACATCACTTCTCAAAATATATCCAACTTGGAAAAGAATACTTCCCAATTTCAAAATAATACTTCTCAAAGTATAGCCAATTTGGAAAAGCAAATGAGCCAACTAGCTACAACCGTGAATCGATTGCAAAGCCAAGGTTCTAGGCAACTTCCTTCTCAAACGGAGGTGAACCCCAAAGAAAATGCTAGTGCCATGACCTTGAGGTGTGGGAAAGAATTGGAGGACCTTCATGCTAAGGCCAAGGGGATGGTAAATGATAATGAAAGAGGAAAGGTTGAAAATGATGACATCTCGGAGGCTAAGGATGAAAACCTTGAAGATAATATGGAAATTGAGGAAGAGAAAGTTGATAAGGGAAAGAAGGAAAGTGTTCAAGAAGACGCTCCACAAGCAAAGAAGCCAAGGTTCATTGATGAGGATGTGGTTATTCGACCTCCATTCCCTTCCAAATTTTCTAAACCAAAGAAAGATATTGTTGATAAGGAAATGCTTGAGACCTTCCGAAAAGTGGAAATCACTCTCCCATTACTAGATGCCATAAACCAAGTTCCAAAGTATGCAAAGTTTCTCAAAGATTTGTGTACTAACAAAAGGAAGTTAAGAGGTGATGAAACTATAGTGGTGGATGAGAATGTCTCGGCCGTGATTCAAAGGAGGTTACCTAAAAAATGTTCAGATCCGGGCACATTCACTATTCCTTGCAAGATTGGAGGTAAATTCTTTGAAAGAGCTATGCTTGATTTAGGTGCCTCGATCAATATGATGCCCCTCTCCATATTCCAAACTTTGAATTTGGGGGCACTTGAGAATACGAATGTGATCATTCAACTCGCGGATAGATCTAATGCCTATCCCGAAGGGGTAATTGAAGATGTGCTTGTTCATGTTGATCAAATGGTTTTCCCCGCCGACTTTTACATCTTGACAATGGAAGATGGTCCATCAAACATCAAGTCCGCTCCAATTCTCTTTGGACGTCCATTTCTTAAAACGGCGAAGACCAAGATTAATATGGATGATGGTTCTCTCACTATGGAGTTTGGCGATGAAGTTGTCAAGTTCACCATTTATGATGCTATGAAATTTCCTAGTGAGTCGCACTCAATTTGCTCCATGGATGTTATTGATGGTTTAGCCCAACAAGCTTTTGACATGGGAAATAAAGAAGCTCTCCAAGTGGTTATTGAGGGATGTGTAAATGAAGATGATGGATTCCCTAATTCGGAAGAGGCCAATGAGGCAATTATGGAGCTCAATGTATTGCAACCTTTACCTCAAAGGTGTGAACTTGCAAAAATTGATCTTCCCTTGTCTTATTCCAAATTACTCCCTTCTATTGAGAATCCTCCTACTTTGGAATTAAAAGTATTGCCTAATCATCTCAAATATGCTTATCTTGGGGACAATGAGACTCTTCCCGTAATCATAGCTTCTAATTTGAGTAATGTGCAAGAAGAACGCCTCTTGCGGGTTCTTAAGGATCACAAAAGTGCTATTGGGTGGACCATTGCCGATATTAAGGGAATTAGCCCTTCCACATGCATGCATCGCATACTCTTTGAGGATGGAGCTAAGCCTACTAGAGACCCTCAAAGAAGACTTAATCCGGCAATGATGGAAGTTGTTAAAAAGGAGATTCTCAAGCTACTTGATGTGGGAATCATTTTTCCAATTTCGGATAGCGAATGGGTGAGTCCGGTACATTGTGTTCCTAAAAAGGCGGGTATCACTCTTGAAGAGAATCTTAAGGGTGAGCTTGTATCTACCCGAGTCCAAAATGGGTGGCGAATGTGCATAGATTATCGCAAGTTAAATGCGGTAACTCGAAAAGACCATTTTCCTCTTCCTTTCATTGATCAAATGTTAGAGAGGTTAGCCGGGAAGGAATTCTATTGCTTTCTAGATGGATTTAGTGGATATCATCAAATTGTCATTGCTCCCGAAGATCAAGACAAAACCACATTTACTTGTCCTTTTGGCACGTTTGCATTTCGTAAACTCTCATTTGGCTTATGTGGTGCTCCCGTAACTTTTCAAAGGTGTATGGTGAGTATTTTCTCCGACATGATAGAGAATGGAATTGAAGTCTTTATGGATGATTTCTCTATTTCGGGTGATTCTTTTGATGAATGTCTTCAAATCCTTACTCATGCTTTGGATCGATGCTTGGAAACTAATCTAGTGCTCAACTATGAAAAATGCCATTTCATGGTCCAAGAAGGTATTGTATTGGGGCATATTGTGTCTAGGAAGGGCTTTGAAGTTGACAAGGCAAAAGTTGATATTATTGCAAGTCTTCCGTACCCTTCAAATGTCAAGGATGTGCGGTCTTTTCTTGGTCATGCCGGTTTCTATAGGAGGTTTATCAAGGATTTTTCCAAGGTTGCTCTTCCCCTATCATCTCTTCTACAAAAGGATGTGGAATTTAAAATTGATGAAAAATGCAAGGCGGCTTTTGACCATCTCAAGGAAGCTTTAACTTCGGCTCCTATCATTAAGGCTCCGGATTGGTCTCTTCCTTTTGAGATTATGTGTGATGCTAGCAATTATGCGGTTGGTGCGGTGTTAGGCCAAAAAGTTGACAAACGATCTCATGTGATTTATTATGCCTCTCGCACACTCAATTCCGCCCAAGTGAACTATACCACCACCGAGAAGGAATTGCTTGCTATTGTCTTTGCTCTTGACAAGTTTCGTTCATATCTTCTTGGTTACAAAGTCATCATATACACGGATCATGCCGCCTTAAGACATCTCTTGGCGAAAAAAGAGTCAAAGCCTAGGTTGATTCGGTGGATTCTTCTCCTTCAAGAATTTGACTTAGAAATCAAAGATAAAATAGGTGCCGAGAACTTAGTGGCGGACCACTTGAGTCGACTTGTGAGGGAGGAAGATGTTTCCCCTCTTCAAGAGTTATTTCCGGATGAGCACTTATTTGGAATTCAAGGCGAGGTACCATGGTATGCGGATCTTGTGAACTACATTGTGTGCAAAACTTTTCCTAATGGCATGCCTAAGTATCAAAGGGAGAAATTAAGGAGTGAAGCCAAACACTACATTTGGGATGATCCTTATCTTTGGAAACATTGTGCAGATCAAGTCTTGAGAAGGTGTGTTCCCGAGTCGGAAATTACTTCCATTCTTCAATTTTGTCATTCTTATGCTTGTGGAGGTCATTTTGGGAAAGATCGAACGGCAAGGAAAGTACTTGAATGTGGATTTACATGGCCAACTCTTTTTCGTGACTCTCACGATTTTTGTAAGCAATGTGAGCCTTGTCAAAGAACCGGCAATATTGCAAAAAGGAATGAAATGCCCCAAACTCCAATTATTGTGGTAGAAATCTTCGATGTATGGGGTATTGATTTTATGGGACCATTTCCATCTTCTCATGGAAATCTCTATATTCTCTTGGCCGTTGATTATGTTTCTAAGTGGGTAGAGGCCAAGGCAACAAAATCGGATGATGGTAAGGCGGTTGTTGCATTTCTCAAGTCTCAAATTTTCAACCGATTTGGTGTTCCCAAGGCTATCATAAGTGATCAAGGTACCCATTTTTGTAACAAGTTGGTGGGAAATCTTCTTAAATCTTATGGGGTCTATCATCGAATGGCAACGGCTTATCACCCTCAATCAAATGGTCAAGCCGAAGTTTCTAATCGAGAGATTAAGTCTATTCTTGAGAAGGTGGTGAAACCCTCTAGGAAGGATTGGTGTGTTCGTCTTGAAGATGCATTATGGGCATATAGGACGGCATTTAAAACTCCTATTGGTATGTCTCCTTACAAGTTGGTTTTTGGTAAGTCTTGTCATCTCCCCGTGGAGTTAGAGCACAAAGCTTATTGGGCAATCAAAGCTTGTAATATGGATCTTAATGTTGCCGGGGCTCATAGAAAACTTAACTTGCTTGAATTGGAGGAAATTCGTAACAATGCCTATGAGGATGCTCAATCGTATAAGGCTAGAGTAAAGGACTTTCATGATCGTTCGCTCGTTTCTAAATCATTTCATGTTGGGCAAAAGGTTCTCCTCTACAACTCTCGTCTCAAATTAATGCCCGGAAAGCTTCGATCTCGTTGGTTGGGTCCATTTGTTGTTGTAAAAATCTACCCTCATGGAGCGGTGGATTTGCGAAGTTTGTCTACCAACAAAGAATTCAAGGTAAATGGCCACCGTCTTAAGCCTTTCTATGAGGGATTTCAAGAATCTACCGTTGATGTCATCTCATTAGCGGACCCCCTTCATGAATGAGCTCTCGTTAGTGTGCGTTGGTGCTTCGGGGCACATCCGGGAAGTCGAGCCGCCGACATTAAACAAAGGCGCTTTTTGGGAGGCAACCCAAGGTACACATGTATTTATATATTATGTGTATGTCAAATTTTTGGTCCTCACTCGCATTTATGAAGGGTGTTATGCATTTTGTGGGTTTGAGGATTGATCTAAATATTAATGAGTGGGATTTTCTTTTTCATCTGTTTTATTTTCTAAAAAAAAAATGTGTTGATTGATTTTTTTGTATTGTTGTGATGTGTCTAGTGAATTTTATTTCACTGAAAAAAATAAAAAAAAATTAAAAAGGAAAACAAAAAAATGTGACCCGCTCAATAATATTTAGTATCGCTAATTCCAATTTTTATGATTTTTTGTATTTGTTCCACTCGTGCCTTGATGTGTTTGTTCATGTTTTCAGGAATTAATATTTTGCTAAAGCATTCGAGGATTTATGTTGATTGTTCGTGGCATTAATTCAATTCTTGGCTTGCACATTTCGAAGTTGGATTTTGACTAGTATGAGTGGTTTTGCTCCCGATTCTTGTTCTTTATTTTCAGGGGAGTTCCCTTTCACTCATATCTTTACTTCGTTTTATTTGTCATGCATGAGGACATGCCATGTTTTAAGTGGGGGAAGGATTGTTGATTTTGATGTCCGTTTTGTTTACATTTGGAAAATAAGTTTAGTCATGAGTGTGTTTACTTGTTTGTAAAATTTATGACATTGTGAGCTTGTAGCTTTGTTTTCTCCTATTACGTGTCTAGCATTATCAATTTGATGTGAATCTATAAGTTGATGCACCTTTTTGCACACACTCACACTTAAAATGACATGAAATGTCTAGATTGTTTATAATTAAATTGTGACATGACGATTATCTCTTAGAATGCATGGAATCAAATCGAGAAGATGTTATTACAACTTAAACCTTGTGAGGCCTTGAACGATGATTCTTTTGCTTGTGTGTTGCTCCCTCTTTATGTGTGTTTGTTGCTCTAGGGCTTGCATTAAACCTTCATTCATGGATGCACCATAATAAGGAAATTCTATTTAGGACACCCTTTTTGACCTTTTTAGCTTGTGAACCATGAAAATAATCCCTAGTTACCCCTTTGAAGCTTATATCCATATTTTTCTTCGTCACTTTCTCCTTTTATACATGAGTCAAAGCCAAATACTTCACTCTCGACCTAGTTGAGCTAGTTGAGTCTTGGAAAGAATTGATTGTTGAGCATGAGAATTTGGAGATGTTGTGAAGAGGAAGGATTCTAATTATTGTAAGTGGAAACTAGTTTGATATGTATATCTAGATGTGGTTCAAAGTTCTTTGTAGTATTTATTTATGTTATGCATCCCCTTTGCTAAAAAAAAAAAAGCAATAAGAAAGGGGTATGTTAAAAAAAAAAAGAAAAGAAAAAAAAAAGAAAAAGAAAAAGAAAAAAAAGAGCAATAAATTTTTGTACATTATTTTGTTTCAATTTTCTTGGTAAATGTGGTTGTGTTTTGTAATTGTAAATGAGTGAAGACATTCTTTACTTTGAGAATTTGGTGGATGAAGCGAGCAAGCGTCATTTTGACTCAACTAGCGAGACTTTTACACCTTCCTTGAACTTAAATTTTCACACCTTCACCCTAGCCTCATTACAACCCATTTTATGAATTCCTTGTTTTTGGTGCAATCCGGAATTTAGGTGAACATGCAAGGTCAAGTAGAGCGCATGCATTTAGACTTGGAGTTGAGTGAAATCTCTAGCCCATACTTGTGTGATGCATAATTGAGAGATGTGAGATTTTTCACCATACAATTTCATCTTCTTAATGCGAAGCCGTGTATGCTTTGTGATCATCTTGTCTAGTGTTCACGATTGAAGTGCATTCATTCTATCTTTAATGTCATGGTTACATATTTTGCACAAGGTGTGTCATCTTGATTCTTGAATTGGTTGTTAACTCATTTTAGTGGATGACAAGGTGAATAGCTCTATATGTTTGATTTTAGTTACAAGTAGATATCTCGGACATGTGAGTGTAGTAGTTAGTTTAATTAGTATATATTGTTAGTTTCTTGTTTATTAGTGATTTTTGTGATTTTGTGGGTACATCATCTATAAACCCTCACGAGACCTCACTCGTCCACTAGGGCTACCTAGGGGTTCCAAGGGCTTGTTGCATATGCCAAATGCAACCGTGATCACCTACGGAAGTGGTACTAATTAGGAGTATATGATTATGTTAATTTTAGTTTGCTCGGGACTAGCAAAGTTCAAGTGGGGGAATTGTTGATTTTGATGTCCGTTTTGTTTACATTTGGAAAATAAGTTTAGTCATGAGTGTGTTTACTTGTTTGTAAAATTTATGACATTGTGAGCTTGTAGCTTTGTTTTCTCCTATTACGTGTCTAGCATTATCAATTTGATGTGAATCTATAAGTTGATGCACCTTTTTGCACACACTCACACTTAAAATGACATGAAATGTCTAGATTGTTTGTAATTAAATTGTGACATGACGATTATCTCTTAGAATGCATGGAATCAAATCGAGAAGATGTTATTACAACTTAAACCTTGTGAGGCCTTGAACGATGATTCTTTTGCTTGTGTGTTGCTCCCTCTTTATGTGTGTTTGTTGCTCTAGGGCTTGCATTAAACCTTCATTCATGGATGCACCATAATAAGGAAATTCTATTTAGGACACCCTTTTTGACCTTTTTAGCTTGTGAACCATGAAAATAATCCCTAGTTACCCCTTTGAAGCTTATATCCATATTTTTCTTCGTCACTTTCTCCTTTTATACATGAGTCAAAGCCAAATACTTCACTCTCGACCTAGTTGAGCTAGTTGAGTCTTGGAAAGAATTGATTGTTGAGCATGAGAATTTGGAGATGTTGTGAAGAGGAAGGATTCTAATTATTGTAAGTGGAAACTAGTTTGATATGTATATCTAGATGTGGTTCAAAGTTCTTTGTAGTATTTATTTATGTTATGCATCCCCTTTGCTAAAAAAAAAAAAAGCAATAAGAAAGGGGTATGTTAAAAAAAAAAAAAGAAAAGAAAAAAAAAAGAAAAAGAAAAAGAAAAAAAAGAGCAATAAATTTTTGTACATTATTTTGTTTCAATTTTCTTGGTAAATGTGGTTGTGTTTTGTAATTGTAAATGAGTGAAGACATTCTTTAGTTTGAGAATTTGGTGGAGAAGCGAGCAAGCGTCATTTTGACTCAACTAGCGAGACTTTTACACCTTCCTTGAACTTAAATTTTCACACCTTCACCCTAGCCTCATTACAACCCATTTTATGAATTCCTTGTTTTTGGTGCAATCCGGAATTTAGGTGAACATGCAAGGTCAAGTAGAGCGCATGCATTTAGACTTGGAGTTGAGTGAAATCTCTAGCCCATACTTGTGTGATGCATAATAGAGAGATGTGAGATTTTTCACCATACAATTTCATCTTCTTAATGCGAAGCCGTGTATGCTTTGTGATCATCTTGTCTAGTGTTCACGATTGAAGTGCATTCATTCTATCTTTAATGTCATGGTTACATATTTTGCACAAGGTGTGTCATCTTGATTCTTGAATTGGTTGTTAGCTCATTTTAGTGGATGACAAGGTGAATAGCTCTATATGTTTGATTTTAGTTACAAGTAGATATCTCGGACATGTGAGTGTAGTAGTTAGTTTAATTAGTATATATTGTTAGTTTCTTGTTTATTAGTGATTTTTGTGATTTTGTGGGTACATCATCTATAAACCCTCACGAGACCTCACTCGTCCACTAGGGCTACCTAGGGGTTCCAAGGGCTTGTTGCATATGCCAAATGCAACCGTGATCACCTACGGAAGTGGTACTAATTAGGAGTATATGATTATGTTAATTTTAGTTTGCTCGGGACTAGCAAAGTTCAAGTGGGGGAAGATTTGATAACGAGTAATTTATACACGTTTTGTCATTTATTCTCTTGCATTTTTGTTAGTTTCGAATGTTGTTTTATTAATATTTGTTATGTTTTTCATCTTTCAGTGCCTCACGCTTAATTGTTGAAAAGATGGCTTAATTTGGGCATGAAAGCGAAGATTATTCAAGAGGGTGGTTAGAAGATGCAATCTTGCGATGCCGGGAGGTTTTTAATGTGTTATCTTGAGGATTTTATCTCGCACGACCGCTCCGCAAGCCGTTCGCTAGGCCGTTCAAAGAGTTTAAATGATGCAGATTTTTGCACGGGCTACTGCACGGCCGTGCAACAGGCCGTGCAGAGTGTTCCAAGTAGTGCAGAGTGCAGTTTTTCTCACGGGCAGTTGCACGGCCGTGCAAAATCCTGCTGTGTATTAAAAGAAGCAAAACCCTACATTTTATAACATCTTATCTTCACATCTCATTTGGGCCTCTCTTCTAAGCCTCTTCAAGAACAAAAACCTAGGGTTAGTAGGAGTTAAGAAAACATTAATTACTTATAATCTAGCATTGATTATGAGTAACTAACTCTATATATTTGGCTCAAGGAGGATCTCTTGTATCAAAACCCATTTCATTTTAAGTAAGATCTATTTCACTCTATCTTGAATTCTTGAGTTGTATTGTTTATGATTTGCTTGGAGAATTGTAAGTTGCTTCAATTTGCTTCTCTTGTGAATTCAATTGCTAATTGTTTGTGCTAATCCGTAATTGTTAGTACATTCATTGTAGTAGCACAAGATTTAGTTTACCTAAATCCTTAAAATTCAAGTGCAAATACCTAGGTTGAGCTCCTCATCCTTGGGTTTGTCTTAGCCTCTCTTTGTTTGATTCCTTGATTTGGTTAAACTAGTATTGCTTCATTATTGGTTGCTATAATCAAGAGAACTAATTTATGTGCTTCACTAAATTAGTGTTTATAGAAGAGAATTAAGTGATTGTGTGCTTCACCAATTATCTTGGTTAGGTAGAGTTGATTATTTCTTGCTTATATGTATGTGGGTGAAGAGCTTGAGTTTCCATAATCCTTGGGTCAAATATCTCTTTATCTTGTTTATTTAAACATTGTGCCTTGTTGTGTTGGAAAATTTGGATGATTGAAAGTTAATTAATCATATTTCTCTAGCAATTTATTTCTTGTAGTCTAGGTGTTTGATAAAATACCACAAACAACTAAAAACCCCCCACCATTTTACATTACTCTAGTATTGAACGTTATTCCCTTGGGTTCGATCCCTACTTGCCACATTTGCTATATTTTATAGTTAAGTGCGAACATAGTAGAGCAAAACATTTATCTTTCAATTTGGCGCGTCGACGACGGGCGTGGCCAGACATCTCAAGCTATAGAGGCATGGTAGGTTCACTTCTATACCTAACAGCTAGTAGAGCTGATATAATGTTTTCTACTTGTCTTTGTGCTAGATTTCAAGCTGACCCTAGAGAGTCTCACTTGATAGCTATTAAGAGAATTTTCAGGTATCTCAAGGGAACACCAAACCTTGGCATTTGGTACCCAAGAGAATCTGGTTTTGATCTAACTAGCTATTCAGATGCAGATTATGCATGTTGCAGAGTTGATAGGAAAAGTACTACAGGTTCCTGTCAATTTCTAGGAAACAGGCTTGTTTCATGGTTCAGTAAGAAACAGAACTCAGTCTCCACTTCTACAGCTGAAGCTGAGTACATTGCTGCTGGAAATTGTTGTGCACAGATTCTATGGATGAGAAATCAACTTATTGACTATGGTCTAAAAGTTGAGAAGATTCCAATTTTCTGTGACAACACAAGTGCTATTGCCATCACAGGGAATCCAGTGCAACACTCGAGAACCAAGCATATTGACATCAAATACCACTTCATTAGAGAACATGTGATGAATGGTACAGTAGAAATGCACTTTGTGCTAAGTGAAATGCAACTTGCAGATATCTTCACCAAGCCTCTTGATGAATCCACATTCACAAGATTGGTAGGTGAACTAGGTATGCTTAACTTGTCATAATTCCTAGTGATATTTGATTTTACTGCATTGCAGCTAGAAATGTGTTTTGATTTACTTGAGAATTAAAAACTCTCAGAAAAATTTTCTTCAGAAATTTTGCCCAAGGCAAAATTATCTTATCAACGGATATCCTTTTACCCGTTGATAGCATAAAACATTCCTAGATTTTCGTATATCAACGGATAACAGGTTATCCACGTCATCAACGGATAAACTGTCTCTCAACCGTTCATTTCATATCCGTTGATATACATATTTTCTTTTAAATATAACCGTTGGTAAACGTGTATCTATATAGAACTGGTTATATTTATTTTCTTTTATTATTTGACAGTTACTTTTGACCAATGGGTAATTACTTTTAATTATTTCATTTTCAATTCTTGAAAAGTATAAAAGGCTGTCTTGTGCTCTCACATCTCACTTTTATCGACTTTCAAGATTCTCTTAAGTAAACTGCATCTTCTTCACAAAAACTCTCTGCAACAAAAGTTTAAACACTTCAATGGCGCCTATTGTTAAGATGATGTCTTCGACTGGGTTCACCTATGAGAAGAACAACTTCGCGGCCTATGTCGATACAGTGAATGCCCCAGAAGCTTATCACACCATGATGAATTTTGTGAATAACTATAAACTTTCGTATGCTATGACTGCCACCACTCCTCTAATCCACGAGGTAATCGAAGAGGTGTGGGCATCTGCTGAGTTCAATGGCACAGACGGTACAATTGCTTTTTCCTTAAAGGGTAAAAACTATGTAGTTAACTCTGATGTGATAACTGCTTGTTTAAAATTACCTGAGAATAACTGTCTGAAAGTACCCAATGATGCTGAAATAGGTGCCATGCTTAATTCCATAAATTATGCCCTTAGTACTGATAATTTAGGGAAAATTGTTAGGAAAGGGATGGTTAAAGAATGAAGTTATTTTTGTGATGCCTTCATTAAAACTTTTTCAGGCAAAATTAGTAATTTTGATGCTGTTACCCATTCCATGCTAGTTATGTTGTGTATGCTTCTGACTGATAAATTCTATAACTTTGGCACACTAGTCATGTATGAGATAACAGCAAAATTAGGTAAAAAGGAAACTAGGAGCAAGAATATCTATTTTGCTAGATTTTTTATGCTCTTAGCACTGCATGTATCTGAGAATGAGCTATCCATTGCTAACCCGGATAGCAAGTTCACATGTTTTGTTCAGGAGAAGAGAGTCTTAAGTGATTTAATTCGAATGAACTCCAATGCAGAAGTACAATTGGTATATCTACCAATTGTTCAGGTAACTCTTTCTAACCTTGAAACTCCTATCTCTAACCCCCAAATTTCTTTGCCTTCCACAGTCACAATGGAGTCTGTAGTAGTGACCAAACAGGCTCCTACCCAAGTAATTAAAACAAAATTTTCCAAACCAAAATCTAAGAGACAAACCTCAAGGTGCTTCTCATAAAGCACATGTTGCAAAAACTACCACAACTCTTGAGGGGAGTGTGAAGGTGGTAGTGAGTGGTGAGGGACAGGGTGCAAGCCCTAAGAATAAGGCAGGTGAGGGAAGTGCACCAAATAGCCAAGCCCAAGTTACACCCTCTCAACAGGGTGTGACTACTAGTTCTACAGCAACTCTGCACAAAAGGGTAAGGGACACTAGCCCTCTCTCAAAAACCTATGAAAGAAGAGTAAAATCTAAAACCATAGGGGAATCATAGGGTGCACACACAGTACATCAAACTGTACCTTCTCAAATTCAGTTTGATGTGACTTCAATAAATGTGGAGTCACAGCCCCTTGATCTTAACCTTCAAATTGATACACATTACAATCCCCTATCACCAACTCCATCTCTGGATGGGGATATGATATCTACATCAATTCCTGATTCTCCATCTTTAAGATTCTTGGAGAAGCCCCACTCTGCAATTGGTGGTCATCATCTTTTAGATGATTTGTTGGGCCATCAATCTTCCATTTCTGAATTCATAACAACATCTGTGGCCTCATCTTTAAAATCAATCTCCACAGATTCAGTGTTGGTTTTCACTTCAACGGATACTATCATTCCTTCATCAATGGATATCCTCATCCGTTGACAAGTGTTTCTCCATCAACGGATGCACCTATGTCTAGCCATCCGTTGACAGCTATAACTACTCCATCAACGGATATCCCTTATCCGTTGATAACTCACTCTTCCACTGCTATATCTGACATTCCTGTGTCAAGTGTGGAGGAGTTCTTAGTAGTTGAAACACTTTTAGGATTGAGGGAAATGAGTGAGAGGCTGCCTTGTGAGCAGGCAAAAGGAGAGGCAAATAATGAGAGGCTGACCATTTCTTCAGGTCAGGCAAAAGGAGAGCAAGAGAGTTCCACCTTAGTAGGTGAAGGTGAGGGTGTGAGAGGTGTGAGCCAGGGGGAGCCCCTGATGCAAGAAAAGAGAGATGAGTGGAGAGAAGGGACTACAGGAGAAATAAGGTAGGAAGATCCAACCATTGCAAGTGAGTTAATGGAGGTTAATGAAGCTTCTAAAGAGATGGAATTTCGACAAGAATATCAGTCAATCATTGACTCCATCTCTTTGGATCCTGAAACCTTTACTCATCCTATTTCTGCCTATCAAGTCATGGCACAACAGGGCAGTGTGGAGGCAGAGGAGGCAATGCACCTAGTGCACACCTCACAATATCTACAAAGAGCAAAGGAAGCTTTGACAATTCTGCCTTCAGATGCTGACAGTGAAGAGTTTGACAGTGATGACAGTGACAACACAACAAATGATGAAGAAGTCAATGTGGCAGATACTCCAGACTGGCTATTTTCTACTGCCACTGTGGCTGGTGACTTCAATGTGGAGATTATGAAGCAATATCAATCTGCTAGGGCTGAACACCAAAATGCAGATCCACAGAGGAAGGCTGTCCTTCAGCAAATAATGGACTCCCTGAAACTTCACAAGATGCACATGGTTATTCAAAGAACACAACAGGAGGAGGTCCAAACTGCAATTAAAGAAATAAAAGTGGACCTAGATGCCACGATTGAGGCACTGGCCCCTACTACCACTCAGAAGGTGCTGACTAGCAAACTATTGAAGGAAGATAGCCTGGCCAAATCTGTTCAGCATCTCTCCTCCAGAGTAGATAGTATGGAATCTCAAATGCAGGCACTCATTGCCAATCAATCCAAACATACTGAGCTACTGGAAAGGCTACTTGCAGCCTCACCTCCAGCCCTTGATGCTAACAAAAAGGGGGAGAAAAAGGTAGAAGAGGTTGCAGCTACTTCTAGTCAAATTCAAGCTTCCAGTAGCAAGATAGCACAAATTGAGGGGGAGCAACAACCAATTATAGTGGTCAATCCAACAGAGTTTACTATAGAGGCTTCCCTTGTGAAGAAACAAAATGCTTTGCTTGTGATTCCTGAATTATCACAAATCTCAGATGGTGAGAGGCAAGCCAGAATTAAAGAATTAGAGAAGATCAACAAGGAGGCAAATGAAAGAATGATGAGAACAGAAAGGATGATCAATGAATCAATTGTATCAACTCTGTTCTCTACTCAGTCCTCTGCTCCAACAATATCAACTACAATTCTGAAGGTGCTCACTCCAGAGATTGTGGCTCCCACATTTTATGATGCTGAACCTTCCTTTGTCAAAGAATTTGAACCCTTCATAAAAACCAGAGCTTACTCACCACCTAAAGCAAATGGGAAGAACAAGTTACAATTGGACTTTTCATTTCCCAAGGATGATGATGAGAAGGTGATGGGAAAGACAATCAAAGAGTTCAAGGAAAGACAAATAAGAGTGTAAGAGATTGGATGACTGTAATAATAAGGAATGGAAAAGTATTAAATATATCCAACAGCCATCCTAGATTTGCTGAAGCAAAAAGAGAGGAAACCTCTAGACTTCTCAGGGAAGCTCATCCAAGTGAAGAAAATCAATATAAAAACTCAGATGAGAAGCAAGCCAGGCTGGCTCAGGAGTTATTGGATGAGGTAGAGGATGAAATGAGGGAACCTGAGGAAGTCCCCAAATCCAAACCTAAAAGGAGAGTGAAATCAAAGGCAAGGAGGCCCGTCTCTCCAGAAATTGAAAGAAAGGAAATAGTTGGCTCATCACAACCTATTTCTGTAAGATACCAGATTATTTTAGGATTTATTATTATTATTTTATTATTATTTAATTATGTTAATTAGTATTTAAAGGATGGAATTGGATTTGAGAATATCGTTGTGGAATTCAACGATATTTAGTATTGAGTTTATATGAGTATATTGAGTTATGTGTGCCAATGTGTGCCCCAGTATTTTATTGGTATTTTTAGTGGTTTAATAATATTTAAATCAAGTATTATTGATCTTCAAAAAAAAAATCTTTATTTAATTATCGGAGGGCTTAAAAATCATGAGATCTTTTGTAAAATTTTCATTATATATTTATTGAGTTTTTAAAATTGTTGGGTGGATTAATTTGGGAGCTTAAGTATTTTAAAATGATTTTAAGAGTTTTATTGTATTTAAAGGATCAAAACTTTGAAAATTCATATTTAATTCATTTTTGATCCGAAAAATATTTTGAAAATATGTGGGTGCTCGTAATTTTATATCCTTTATTTTAAAAATGATAAGTTTAATTTTTTTTTGAATATTTTATTTAAGTATGATTTATAGATTTAGTAGTGTTTTATTTGGGCCCGAAAAGAACTAGTAGTATGAATTTATATACAAGGATTTGGGCCAAGCCCATTTAGAGAAAGCACAGCAGCAGAACAAAATATAGGGGAGAGAGAAAAACAATTAGGGTTTATAAATTGGGGGAAAAGAGATTTGGGGGTTTTTGTTTTTTTATCAAATTGAAACATATACATATATATATATAATCGTGTAGTGTGTGTATATCGTGTATACATATCGGTTTGTGGGTTCACGAATTGATGTTCAAGGGCTGAGGTGTTCAATTTCTGTGATGTAAGGCATGATAACAGCTCGTGAGGGTTCAAAACGGAGTTTGGGGTGCAGTACGAGGTTGCCCAGTTGTCTGATGATGGTACCGCCATCGCCAGTGGCGATTTCCGGCCAGTCACAGTAGGTAGTGGTGGCTCAGTAGTTGGTTGTGATGTCCCTGTGCTAATTACAATATTTAGTGTGTTAATTGTTAGTTAAACATGTTTTATGTGTTTTTATGTAATCTTAGTTGATTGTTGGATTGTTAGTTTGTAAAGATTATGCTAATTTGAATTATATGAATTGCTAAGTGTAGTTAGCTTGTTTTAGTAATTATTAGTAGTGATTGGTAAGGTACTGATTTTGCATATGTATTTACACGATTTAGTTGATTAAAGTATATGGAAGATGATGAATAGTGGTGTTATTGAGTTTTGGTTGATTAAAGATGTATAAAATCTGTGTTTCAAGCTTTGATTTTGTAATTTAATTAATGATCAAATGTATTGGTAGTTAGCAGATTTTTAATGTTTTAAGAGTATATTATTGCTTAGTAGTGTTTAATGAATGAATTGATGAAGTGGGTTTGTTTAAAGGAGTATTATGCAAAACTTTCCAGAATTTTCAGGGTCTGCCCTGTTTTTGCAAGTGAAATTTGAACTAGTTGTGTTCTGTTATTGGCAGCGGTCTTTTAATGAAATTTGTTCTATTTGGAGTCTAGTTGGTGTACGCGAAAACCTTGCATCGATGGAGTAAATGAGCTAAGAGTTATGCCCATTACAGTAGAGATCGCGCGGCACAGAAATTTCTGTGTTCCGTTGCATATTTGAGCATTCGGTGTTGGGAGTTAAATTATGAATATTGTTTTATTTCCGGGATTTAATTCGGAGAGTCGATATTTGTTAGCTATAGTTGTTCGGGTTTAGTGATTCTTAATTGTTAAATGTTAATTGCTAATTGCTAATTGTTAATTTTCGATTGTAATTGTTATTTGCTAAATGCTAATTGTTATTGTCATATAAGGTATAGTTATAAGAGTTGGCTAAGCTGTAAATGTCTATGCGCTAAATGGTATAAGTCGAGTCGTAGTAATTGTTCGAAGTCATATTTGTCAACTACGTGGTGTTGGCTTAAATGTGGATAAACTTAGTTTACTTTCCTTAAATGTTGAGGTGCCGCATGTCTGGGCGGATACTTTTCCTTATGTGCTAGGTGCCGCATGTCTGGGCGGGTACTTTTCTTACTTGTTTACTTTTATGTTGCTGCAAGTTGAGGCAACTTTATTTTTTCAAAAACAGGGTTGAATTGTATTTGAGGGGCTGTACCCATAGTCCGATAAACGAATACTTCATGCCAAAATTTTCTGAAAATCCCCTGTATTTAAAGTTATTTAAATTATTTGATTTAAGGATTTAAAGGCATGTATGTGTATGAGTGTTTAAGTACATATGTATTGATTAGTGAGGTGTGGGTATATATTTATGTATGTATTTATTTGCGAGTTATAAGTAATTAGTTATTGATTGGGTTGTTTATGTACTAAATAGTACTTTTACTATTATTTCGAGTATAATTAGGGATTCGATATGGAACCAGCGAGCGTGTTGACGAGACGATTGAAGGAAATGAATGCGTGATCGAATACAGACCGAAGAATAGTAAGTAGCGAATCGGCGCATTGGAATCGAGGCAAGTGTACTAACCCTCGCTTATCGTTCAAGCGAGATAAATATGTTTCTATTCAATATAAGAATTCCATTCAAATCATTATTGCTAGCATCCTCTCCTTCAAATTATTGATAAGGATATATTTTATTCGTATATCATGTGGAAAGTAGAATTTCAGTTTTATTGCCAGTATTATTCTTTCTTAAGTATTGTCAGTATTATTCTTTCTTAAGTATTGTCACTAATATTCAGTTAAAGTTTTTGCTAGTATTGCATTCTTATTCCTTGTTTTAGTATAATGTTCTTAATGTATATGGTTTCCCTGAGACAAATTGATAGTAAAGTAGTTTAATGGAATTGGAAGAATTTTATAAAAATGTGGACCAGCTTCGTGGTCAGAGTAGTAAAGGCCAATGTCAATAAGTGCCTAGTGAGGGATCCCAGAGTATTGTTTTTAGGTGGACTTTACGTGGCTGATCACCCGTAATGTCCAGAGTATGATGAAAACTCCAATTCTATTAAATGTTGTTTTATGCAAATATATTCTTATGATAGAATGTTTGAGTTAAAGTACATTTTCATTTCGAAGTATGTTGGATATAAAGTTATGATTTGAGTTAAAAGTTATGATTTGAGTTAATAAATACTGTTAGTATAAAAATGGAAAGTTATTATACTAGTGTTTTGAACGATGAAAACTAATTCACGGTTATTATGGTCGCTGTGGCATTTGTTGCGCAGTGATAGTAAGGACCGAGAATGAATTGAGATCTTCTTATTTATTCAAACTCATGATTGTCAGGCCGGTTAGGCAGCTAGGTGTGCATACGCTTAGTGACATGAATGAAATTTGAGTAACCGAAAATTTCTTGGAGATTTTTGTTAAAGCGATAGTTAAAGTATTTTGCAAGTATTAAAAAGTATTGAATCTAGTATTACAAACCTTCTCAATTATTAAATTCTGATTTTGAGTTATAAATGTTTTAAATGATATTAATCTTCTGTTAAAGTTAATAATCCAGATTTCAATTATACTAGTGATTATAAAGTGGTGAGCATTCCTTCGCTCATATTTATTGTTCCTATTTCTTGAATTGCAATTATTGCATTCTTATATCATCCAGTTCAGTTCTATATATAACTTGCTGAGCATTCTTTGGCTCACACTTGTTGTTTTTAAAATCTAACTTTTCAGTAAGCTAGTTGGCGAGGCTTAGCCTGCGCAGTTCAGAAAGTGGAAAGAAGAAATAGGATGCTGTTATGAAGCTGACGTGGATCAGGGTATTTAGATTTAAAGTTTGATTTGTTGTATGTATATATAGTTTTAGTAGTTATAATATGTAT
Organism: Saposhnikovia divaricata; assembly: GCA_036435485.1. Classification (NCBI taxonomy): domain Eukaryota; kingdom Viridiplantae; phylum Streptophyta; class Magnoliopsida; order Apiales; family Apiaceae; genus Saposhnikovia; species Saposhnikovia divaricata. The sequence goes on from CM071594.1 coordinate 62,465,660, forward strand.
TTGATTAGTTGGCCTGGTATACTTCTATTCGAAGTTATACCAGTGATTTAAGTCTGTATAAAGTTTTGTATATAGAGTTGTATTTAAGTTGGTTTTGGGTTTTCTTGTTTCTAGAACTGTAACCTAAGATCCTTAGTTGGGAGTTGGGGTCAAAGAGCTTTTGATTGAGTTTTTATTTTTATTTCAGTTTTATTTTGATTTCAGATTTTTTTTAGTTTAGTATTCAACAGGTTTATGTTGTATTTACGAATACATCATGGCCAATTTTTGTTAGAATTATTGAGTTTGTTAGCGTGACGCCCAAATCTACTGACCCCAGATTTGGGGGCGTTACAAGTTTATGTTTATTTCAGTTTTATTTTGATTTCAGATTTTTAGTTTAGTATTCAGCAGGTTTATGTTGTATTTACGAATACATCATGGCCAATTTTTGTTAGAATTAGTGAGTTTGTTAGCGTGACGCCCAAATCTACTGACCCCGGATTTGGGGGCGTTACAATTTCTGCACAAGTATTCAACCCAGCTGTGAATTTCCATGGTGACCCTATAATACCTAAAGAGGAACCAATGAATCTTGACTCCGTTGAGGTTCCTTCATTCTTGCTGAAGCCTCAACAGAAGCCTAAACAGAAGAAAAGGATACCAAGGAAGCAACCTTCAAAGGAACCAATTCAAGTTGCTAGGGTACCTGCTATTGTCAAGCAGCCAATCTTGGAAAACAAGGATGATTTTATCTATCAGGCGGATATTGAAGAATACTTTGGCATGAATCTGTATCTGGATGAATTGTCAGAAGTAAGAGGAATTGACAAATATAAACATTTGCCTGAGAGACTGGTCTTTGTATACAAGGGAGGAAAGGAAAGGACATGGCCACTACAGAGAGTTCTTGGAGAAAATTATCTGACATTAACCAAGGTGTTCTCTGCAATTAAGAGATACACAGGGTTCTCCAAGATAGCAAAAGGGGAGATACTGGATAGAATAGAACAGATAAAGAGAGGATGGAACTCACCATCAAGTCTACCAAGGAAGATGAAGATCCCATACAATGGACAGAAAATCCACCTTCAACCCTTCTGGATGATGGAGTTCAGGGATGAAGATGGTAACAGGAGATTCTTCAGGTTAGAAGACCAACTATCAAAGGCTAGTTCTCAATACCTGAGATGGTTACAACAAAAGCTAAATCCAAAAGTTGATGAAGAAGATGCCTTCTATAGGCAACTCCAAATGCAGATTGAGTCCAACTCTACCAAAGAAGGAAAATCAAGGGTAATGCCAACAAGAGAGAAGAAACAGTTTTAATCTGCTCAGTCTAGAGGAGCACTTCTCTGTAAATTTCTTAAACTTTCAGTTTTAATTTTTGTAGCTTAGTACAATTTTTTGCATTTTTCTATATATATCTTTAGGAATTTTTTGTTATCATCAAGGTCCTGAATTTATGCTTTATTGCCATCAAGTATAAATTGGGGGAGATTGTTAGGAATATGTTGTACTTGATGATAACTTCACAATCAATCAAATTGTATAAGGTTTTGTAGCTGTCAACGGATGAGGATTTATAACTCTATCCGTTGACAGGTAGCTCATCAACGGATGAGGTTTTGTAGCATACTGCAGTAACTCTATGTTATCAGTTGATAGTGTTTTTATCCACAGTCATGTTAACCTTCAATGGATAGGCAGAATAGGGTAGCCAATTGTAAATAAGCTATGCTATGTAATTCTGTCTAAGTGAAAGTGTATCAATGGATGAAGACAGAACTCTATCAACGGATATAACTCAAATCCACTCTATCAACGGATACAGCTCAAATCTCAATATCAACGGATACAACTCAATATATCATCAACGGATGTCAGTGTACAATGTCAACGGATAATCATTGACACTTACTTCTATGCTAAGCTGGGGATTAGCAGTTGATAAGGACAGGTTTGACTGACAGATCACATGGGTTAATAATAGATACAAAAAGCAGTATGGCATCCATACTTTGGAAACACAGAAGAAAGAAGCATTCCGTTTACACTATGAATACAAGAAAGGTGCAGGAGACATGTCTGTTCACAAGGACAACCTTTCGGCTACATGTGTATTTGGAGTGGAGTAACAAGTCAACTTGAATTAGATTAATATCATCTTAATCCTGTAGCACTTGAAAACTTGGGATTTATAACCAAGTGCAGCAACTCTTTAGAAGCTAAGAAAACAGATACATTTGCTTAGGGTTTTTATTGAATATCCTTAGAAAGCAAAGAGTTGTAAAACAGAAGCTGTGTACATTTGTATCACAGAGTTTTCTTCGAATAAAAGCTTCAGGTGGTGCATTTAACCACCTGATTTTTATGTGTTTGTGCATTAATCTTTTTACAGCAATTATCTAAGTATAGATTTCTGGAGTTCTTATCAGAAATTTATAAATATCAAGAATTGTATTCAACCCCCCCTTCTACAACTATACAAGTGTGTAATCTGGGAATAACAAAATCGTGTACCCGAAATTAGAACACAAAATGACACTAAATTACACAAATTTTTTCGTGTACACGAAATGAAATGAATTACGCAAATAGAAAAATATAACAATTACATGAAATATTACTATGTATCCAAGTTATGTAAGTATATAATTATATGTCTTAGAACAATATTGAGATATTACAAAACAAAACTAAGAGTAGCATGCATGGTGTAAAGTCTCCCAAACAAAATGAAACCCTCCTTTTTATTTTTTCTAATTTCTCGTTAACAAATATCCCTCTTTATGTAGAATCTTTCTACCAAATTATTTAGTTTTCTTAGCCATATTTTATGCTTTGTTGACATAAAAAAAATATAATCAACCAACCAAGCAAATTCAATATATGCTCTTAGATTAAGATATGAGAATTGATACTATTACTTTAATTCAAGAATACAAAATTCAAAAAGACACCCTTTTATTAAAAACAATATATAATTTTAAGTGTATCAACCATTTTATTTATCATTATTAATAATTTTTATAACAAAAACAGTAGCTGTTCTCTCTCTCTCTCTCTCTCTCTCTCTCTCTCCACCTTTTCCAAAAAATGCTAAACTAAAGCTTAGGAACTAAAATCAGTTTTTTAAATTTTTTTTAGAATTTTTTTCTTTATTTTTCAATAAATATATCATTGAGAGTCTAGTACCCCGTTGCCCGTTGGTGGATTTTATCTACCAAAATATTAGATTTTGTAATATCTCCTTGTAAATCATAAGCCTTATTTTCTTTTCCATGATTTTACTTTGGTTTTCAATAAATATCTCTCTTTATTGAGAGTCTAATATCCTGTTCGTGGATTTTGTCTACCCATATATTAGATTTTGTTATATTAGTTTATTAATTTGGATAGTATAGAATCACAGTTCTGGTCAGTTGTTTGACTACGTTACGACAAATCAGATATACATATTTTTTACGTTTATAACAAATTGTTAGATTATCTCGCCGAAAAGACTATATAATTTAGTGATATAAGCTAGAGATGTACCATAATTGAAGATCTGTTGAATGATTGGATAAAGGAAATTATTGATCTAATTTACTATGTGTTTGTTCAATTTTAATTGTTTGTGTAGATGTTGTATGCCCTTTTATTGATGATTTTTGCAGGTTTGATTATTTTTGTGGATGACATATGTCCTTTTATTGATGAAATAATTATCAATAAATAAATATTGATTTATAAGAAAATTTGTGCTAAATTGACCAATTTATTACGGAAATATTCACTAACAATATTTTCATTGACTCTGCAATATTTTTTATTTTTTGATTGATAATTTATACACCAAATAATGTATAGTACTATTTAAGAGTATATTTAATATTTTAAATAATTCAAATATATTGTCAGGTCAATTTTTTCCCCAATAATTATTGCATAGTTAAAAAATTTCGTAATTAAAATGTTAAAAGATGATTGGTTTAAAATTCATTCTTTTATTTTAATTGGTTAATCCTAGCTTTTTTATGACTGAATTATTTAATACTTTACATAATTTAAATTTTGAATGTGTATTTAGAATAGTGTGGTAAATAGTTTTATATTGTTAATAATTTTTAATTCATGATTATAATTGTATCTTATGATTTTGAATTGAAAGTTTGAGATATCAAAATATCTATTTTAATACTCTTATATTGTATATTTAATAATTAAAGTAATTAAAATATATTCAGTGTTCGTTTACATGAATTTATTAATTACTTTATAAATAAATTGTGAATAAATATATTTTTGAACCTTTCAAAAAAATTAAGTTTTGAAGATATGGATTTTATCCAAGCTATTTAAAATTTGTTCAACTCCGATTTTGTAGTATTGGCTTATATGCATTAATTAATTAATTTTATTAACAAATTATGAATAAATATATTTTTGAGCTAATAAAAAAAATCAATTTTTTGAAGTCAACGAGACATTTAATTTAAAATTTTACAATATAAATGTTAAACTATGCATATAATTATTTAAATTTATATTAAATTAAAATTTAAAAAATTATTGAAAATTATGATTATATAAAAATATTATTATAATGTTAATTAAAGTTTATTACATATTAAAATAAACCCGTGCTTCGCACGGGTTATTAGCTAGTACTTTTTATTGTCCGATCACTGAAAAGTACTTAACTACAAAGAGAGGATCGTAATATTTTTGGTGAACCGTAAATAATCAATTAATTATTTCTTCGTATATTTGTACAATAATATTTTTTCATTTTAATTCTGTTAATTATTGTAGTTAAAATTAAATTAATGGTACACAATTATGTACACGTGTAAAAGGCCAGTTACAAATCTTTTGACTCCTTGTTCGTCATGGTCGGTCTCCGATTATGTGCCAAACTACTTTAGAAAGAAATTTAAATATTAAAACCTCGAGAAACTTGTATAATATAGGAAAATAATTATATTAAAAAAGTAATACTTAAGTTTCGGAGGCATAGCAGAACAATCAGGAAAGAAGACTCAACTAAAACCAAACCAAACCAAACATACCCAGTATATCCCGCTCAGAGCAGGGTCTGGGGAGGGTAGGTTGTACGCAGACCATACCCCCACTTTTAGAGCGGGGAGGCTGTTTCCGTAACGACCCTCGGCTGAGTGCACAACATACATAGAGTGTGGAAAGAAATAACGACCAAGAAACGTAAAATGGCAATGATATACCTGAGGCCCATGGCATTCTCCACATGGGACATACCTATCTGTGATGATTTGTGCTACTCCTAGGTTGGAGCGCTCCAACTACACAGCAAGTCCTGCACAGAGATAACACTGAGACAAGCTCCCTGTACCTGCAAAACCAGAAAACAGAAGACACTAGAAACGAGACGTGAGATCGCTAAAGCCGTACTACTAAAAAATCGCTAACCGAGACAAAGCACCTCTGAGGCTCTCGACAACAGAGCCACAACCTAAAAGGGAATCCACCACTCTGATACGCCGCCTCCAAGAACACCGGTCCGCGAGCATGGACTCAATCAAGTCTAAGGCCTTCAAATCCATCCTGAGCTGCTCTTCCCACGACCTCCTCGGCCTGCCTCTCCTCCTCGCCCCAACAACCGCCAGACTCTCGACCCTCCTAACTGGGGCTTCAGCCAGCTTCCTTCGAACGTGGCCGAACCATCTCAACCTTCCTTCCCTAACTTTCGCAGAGAAAGGCGCCACTTCAAGCTCGCTCCTAAACACCGAGTTCGGGATTCTATCCAACATCGTGCGCCCACAAGACCACCGCAACATCCTCATTTCAGCCCCTTCCAACTTGCTTACGAGAGCCTTCTTCTCCGCCCAACACTCCGAACCATATAACATCGCAGGACGGATAGCCGCTCAATAGAATTTCCCTTTCAACCTTAAAGGAACTTTCTTATCGCACATTACCCCTGACGCTGCCCTCCACCTTAGCCACCCAGCCTTGATACGATGCGATACATCGGCTTCAATCTCACCTTCCTTCTGGATGATCGACCCCAAATATTTGAATTTATCCGTCTGCGGGACGCTCTGGTCTACAATCTTAACCTCCACCCCTTCTTCGTTGGCCTCACCACTGAAGTTACACCAGAGATACTCGGTTTTCGAACGGCTCAAACGTAACCCTTGGGACTCCAAAGTAGATCTCCAAAGCTCCAATTTGTCGTTCAGCTCCCTCCGCGATTCTGCCACTAGCACGATATCATCCGCGAAAAGCATGCACCAAGGGACAGCATCTTGAATCCCCCGTGACATGACATCAAGGATAGGAGTACATGTCTTGAATCACCCTAACGAACGCCGACGACACTCCCCTCTCCTCGAGGCTCTTCCAAATAGCTTCACGGGGGATGCTATCATACGCCTTCTCCAGATCAATGAACACCATATGGAGGTCTTTGCGACGTTCCCTGAACTTCTCCATAAGGCGTCTAACGAGATGAATGGCCTCGATCGTTGATCTCCCAGGCATAAATCCAAATTGATTCTCTGAGATTTCAACTACTCTTCTAATCCGACTATCAACCACTCTCTCCCAAAGTTTCATAGTATGACTGAGTAATTTAATACCCCGGTAGTTACTACAACTTTGAGCATCGCCTTTATTCTTGAAAAAAGGGACCACAACACTACGCCTCCATTCAGCTGGCATTTTGGCACCCAAGAGAAGAACATTGAACAGATCTGCTAGCCATTGGATGCCAACCTCACCAAGACAAAGCCAAACCTCGATTGGGATAAGATCCGGACCAACCGCCTTCCCTCTAGCCATCTTTTGTAAGGCACCCTTGACTTCCTCCGTGCTGATGCGCTCACAGGGATCGGAGGAAATCACAGGCGAAAGGGAGACCTCTTGTTCCACACCATCACCACTCCTCCTAGCCTCGTTGAAAAGATTATGGAAATACGAACTCCACCTGTCCTTAATAGCATCTTCGTTCAATAACACTAGGCCTGAATCATCTTTAACAAACTTAACAGAACCTAGGTCGCGCCTCCCTCTCTCCCTAGCTTTAGCTAGCTTAAAGATGGCATTCGCTCCTTCCTTGGTATCTAGGCGCTTGTACAGCCTATCAAAAGCCTCCTCTTTAGCTTTCGCCACTGCCTTTTTTGCCTCTCTTCTTGCCACCTTGTAAGCTTCCAACTTCTGGATCCTCTCCGGCCCTGCGCAGATCGATAGAAGCTCTTTAAAGAGCGCAAGTTTAGCCTTAACCTTCTTTTGAACCTCCTCGTTCCACCACCACGACTCCTTATGACCACTGAACCTACCTGAGGACACCCCCACCACCTTCTCGCCCACACTCCGAATGGCCTTTGCCATTTTGGACCATCTAAAGTTAGCATCTCCACCACACGCAAAACTACCTTCGTTGAGCAAAGCCTCCCTGAATTCCGCCGCCTTCTCGCCCTTCAAGTCTTTCCAGAGGATTCTAGGTCTAAACTCTCTCTTCCTGCGAACAACAAGACCCCCCATGGATAGATCCATGGCCAATAGCCGATGTTGGGAAGCGCACGCCTCACTCCTGAACACCTTGCAGTCCACGCAAGCTCTAACGTCCCGGCTGCGCACAAGTAAGTAATCGATTTGAGTGCTGCGTCCCCCACTACTAAAGGTGATGAGGTGCTCAGTCCTCTTTTGAAAAACAGAATTCACAATTACCAACTCCTGGGCCGTCGCAAACTCCAACAGTGCGGACCCACCGCCATTCCTGGACCCGAAACCAAAACCCCCATGCGCCAAGGGAAAACCATCTGACCTCTCGCCAATGTGACCGTTGAAATCGCCACCCAGCACTAAAAATTGGTCTGCAGGAAAACTACCTACCAGCCCGTCTAAACAAACCCAAAAAGCCTCCTTCTCCGAGTCACCCAAACCTGCTTGCGGGGCGTACGCACACACCACATTCACCATAATCTCCCCCACCACCACCTTGACGGCCATAATCCTGTCGTTGCATCTAATCACTTCCACGACGTTGTCTTTAAGGTCTTCCGTCAAAAGAATACCCACACCGTTCCTCGAGCTGGCAAGACCTGAGTACCACAATTTATAACCATTCGCTTCTCTAGACCGCGCCCCCTTCCACCTCGTCTCTTGGATACACGCCACATCCACTCTACGCTTCTTCAACACGTCAACTAGCTCCAGAAATTTGCCCGTCAAGGTACCTAAATTCAGACTCCCAACACGAAGATTACGCAACATCGACAAACCAAAAAGACCAGCGCAAAGAAAAAACAAACGAATTACAATAAATCAAACGAATAAAAATATACAGTACATAACAATCACCAAGACAAAGAGGAAAAAAATAAAATAGAAATAAAAATAAAAACAAACTGCTTAGATCCCACAAATATACGTGATAGTAATAAAGCAACAAACCAACAATACAGTAAAAGAGACAAGAGATTTAACGTGGTTCGGCCCAGCCTACATCCACAAAAGTAACAACTTCATACTAGATAAAAGAGATTACAATATCCGGGTATCCGGCCCCCTGAATTTTATACACAAATTCAGCCCTACGATACCTATTATGTATATCCCCAACTCACTGAAGTGTTTATCTCAAAACCTCCCTCTATCACTGTTTCCCGACAACCTTTCCTTCTCTCCCTCTCCCAACCCGGACAGTGCCACACAACCTGATAGAAAGACCCCCTGCAGCGGGACCACCTCCGATGGCTGCAGTCAGACCCAAGTACCCTAAGGAATAGTTTAGGCACGAGGACCTTCTATCCCGACACTTCCTGAAAGCGGGCTAAACCGGCTCTCCTACTAGACGGACTATCTAGCAGCATAGCCATAGTTTTTGCTCTTCTTGCATTTCTCCTTGCTTTTTTTGTTTTTTTTCGTTTCCTGGTTATTCATTCTCTTGCTCCTTTTCTTTCCTTTTCAGCTCTCGTTCTGCTACGCAACACTCCATTCTTCCTCCGGCAACTCCCATACCCCGTTCAACCCTCCTCGCGTCTCCTTCGACCTCCCACTCAATTCACCACCGCATCCAAACCCTCCTCCACCAACAACTTCCTCCCCCCCTCCCCCTTTGTAGTCCATCACTCCTCTTCCCCTTCAACCTCACCTTGCTTCACACCGGCCGCAATCAAGCCATTCTACTTCCCCCCCTCACCGTTCATTCCCTTTTCCCGCAACTGTCCCTCGTTCTTGTCCCTAGCTAGCAACATTTCACCTTATTTCCTTCTGCAAATCGTACCCAGTTCAGTTGTATACGCCCTTTTACTTCAATTGTCTATATCGTCTCTTTTCTCAACCTCCCCTCCATTCATAATCTCTCCCTGCGACCCTCTCTCTACCTGCGACCCTCCCTCTATCTCCCTTCTCACTTTTCTCGGCCTTCTTTACCCGTAGCCTTTTCTCACTCCGCCCGTTTATCTTCCCCACCCTTCTCACCCGCGCCGTCCAGACCCACCGCTCCCCCCCTCCGGCTTTTCCCTCCGCAATTTCTTCTCCCTGTCTCCCCTGTATTGCATTTGTCTCCTTTATTGTAGTCCTTTTTTTTATTTTTTGTACGCCCCTTTGTTTTTGTTTCTTTTTCATGTTTTCTCTCTTCTTTGTTTTGGTTCTGTGTTTTGGTCTGCATCTCGTTTAGCATCCTTTATCTGGTTAGCGTGACCATTTACAAATATTAATGCTACAATGTGATAATGAAATATATCGTAAAGTATTAGTTTTATTATGTGCTACAGTGTGTATTTTGTATAATTGGACCCAGAACTAATCAATTTCTTCATGATAAAGCAATCTAGCTATGGAAAGAAATGGGCGGTGTTCTTTGTATAAAATCAGATTGGAAACATGATATATATATATATATATATATCTCAGGTAAGTTCCCTGAGATAACTATTTTTTATTTTTTATATATAAAAATGGAGTGGGTATTTTAATAATTTCAGAGATTTTTAATTAATCTTGCGAGTCCAGCAAAATTTAAAGATTATTTTATATGTATCTTAGAAAAAGTTTCTTAAAATATATCTCAGGATCCTTTTTCTCTTTAAATTAAATGCACTCGAAGATGGAATCACAATCTAATACGAGCCAAAATTTATAAAACAAAATCATTAAAATTTATTTAATTTTAAAAACTTCAGGTTACCCTGCTCTGCAAGCGGATTAAATAAAAGAAACGAATCAATAATTTACAATCAATAATAATTCAGGTTACCCTACTTTGATTTGTTGTATGTTTAGTACGAAAAAGTAATTGACCGTAGCTGGTACTCTGGGTAAGTATTAATGTGTTTAGCTAATAAATCAAAATTAAATTGAATTTAATAAAACTGCTGAATCACTTGATCCCATGGGACATGTATGTAAGTAATAGTTTGTACATCAACCTCTCGTTCCAAGAATGTGGGCAATATTATGGCAAGGATTGTCAATCTTATGAAACCACGAATTTATAGGCCCTCTAAGATTAGCCAGAATTTGACTTGTATTGGAACCTTTTGTACAGGGCCGGCCCCAACACATAAAAGGCCCCATGCAAACTTATAAAAAAAGGCCCCCATATATAAAAATCACTAATTTGATTTCTTAAAAATTGTTCTACATGCATTTCTGGATGCAAACTCATCCATTAAACTCTCATAATCTAATTTTTCTAATAGCTCTCTTTCAATAGATAACATTGCTAAGCCACTCAATCTTGCTTGTGACATGGTTGAACGGAGGTAATTTTTGATTAGCTTTAACTTCGAAAAACTCCTCTCCGCTGAAGCAACCGTGACAGGTATAGTTAGCAAAATTCTATACGCAATCCAGACATTTGGATAACATCCATTCAATTCTTTTATAAAATCCAAGACTTCAGTGGAATTTGTGCAAGTAAGGGGGAGAACTCTTTTCAAGTGTTTTAATTCCAAAAACAAATCATCGCCATTAATATCAGAGACCATGTCATTCTTTAAATATTCTTCAAGCTGCTCACAATAGTGCCTCAAACTACTATCTTCCAATGATTTCAACTTTTTAACATCAAATAAGAAGCCAAACCTACTCTCATATACTTGAAATTGTTCGAACCGTGAAGTAAGTGAAGATGATGCTTGATCCATAACATGTAAAAAGTATGAAATTCTGAATTCTTCTTCACGTGACCGTACCACCTCTTCAGTAGCACTCTCATCTGCTTGCTTCTTTCTACGAATGACACGTCTTGAACAAAATACAGGATCGATTCCCATCTCTAAAGCAACTTCTATAGCTTCAATCATTGCATTTTCAAATCCTGTATCTCTATAATTCTGAAGAAAAGATTCAAGTACTTTCAAATGAGAGAGTGCATCACCAATATGAATATCTTTAGTTTGTAGAATTTTGCTCACGAAATTAACCTCAAATAGCAAATTGTGCCAAATAACCATGCTAAGCAAAAACTCAAAGTCTTGTAACTCGTGTATTGCTAAAGACTCTGCCTCACTTCTTGTTTTGGGATCGTCACTATTTTCTGCCAAGTGAAGCAAAGCATCTCTTATTTGAGGAGCTTGATATTTTATTGCTTTCACACTATCAATGTGGCTCTCCCAACGTGTCTTTAGGGTCAATGTGGCTCTCCCAACGTGGCTCTATCAACGTGTCTCTTATCGAATACACTAGCCATCTACTATCCTGTTTCTCTCCATTTGGCAGTATTTTAGTATAATAATCATCAGAAAAATGCCTCCTTCCACTGTCTTTAGGGAACTGAAAATCAGCTTGAATAATTCTTATTGGACCTCTTTCCACTAAAAGATCCCTAAAGCTTTGCTTGATTTGATTCCAATTTCCTGGATCATAAATATTTAGCGGTCCACATGGTTGATTGTAATCAACCAAATTTTGAGCCACACCGTCTTCTTCAAAATTTACATCCTCGTCTATATTATATTCTACATTATCGCCATCTCTATTAGCATTCTCCACATTATCCTCAACCACATTTTCTTCAGAATTTATATCGTCTTCGTTTATACTATCTTTTATAGTATCACCATCTCTATCCGCATTCTCTACATTATCCTCCACTTCGTGAATATTTTCAAGAAGGTGATCCACATCCCCCTCCTCTATATTGTCTTCACCTGGACCACTATTAAATTTTAAAATCCCCCCTTCTAAAGATTTGTCTAATTCAACTTGCCTCTTTAATTTTTTCCTCTTGGCTGCACCACTTGGTTGTTTAGGAGCCATAATATCACTAGTTTGATGACAAATAAACAATAATAAACAATCAAAATAACAGTATTCAAACAAAAACATTAAACCCTAAAGTACTGGAATTGAAAATAAAGAGAATAAATACCTTGTTATAATTGAGTTTCTCACTTTTTGATGAAAATTGAGGCTGAGCTGTGATATAACCTTTGTTATATTTGATGTTCTTGTATATAATTTTTGATACTTTGATTTTTAATCTTCACCACTTTTCCCAATTGCTTGGCCTGTTGCCCAGAAAAAGGAAGTGCTTCTGTTCTGTTTTCAGTGTTTTTGACGACTACTTTCAATACAACTGGTTTTAATATGTATATATAATTGGGTTTTTTTTTTGGATTTGGGCCCCCCTGTTTAGCAGGCCCCATGCCATTGCATGGGCCGCTTGGGTTTAAAGCCGGGCCTGGCTTCAAGATAGGTTGGCCACAGAGCTGATTGTTGCCAGCATAGATGGAGGGATCCTCCAGGGTCTGGAGTTGGTTTCCGGTTGGAATTCTCCCTGATAAATTGTTGAAGGAGAGGTTCAAGTGGCTTAAAAAGTTTAAATCTGATAGACTTTGTGGAATGGACCCATAAAGTTTATTTCTTGAGAGATCAAGAACTTCCAGTTTTTTCAGTTTCCCGATCCTCTCGGGGATCCATCCCGTTAGATGATTACCCGCTAAATTCAGATATAATAAACCACGGAGATCCATCAACTCTTCCGGAATCTCTCCACCAATGTCGTTGTTTGACAAATCAATGGAGAATAGAAACTCAAGAGTAGAGGTGTATTTTAGCTCATATCCTCTCGTTTCATCAATTATCATTTCACCATAGGATAGACCGAAGTTTCCTTCATTGTCATCACTGTTGTTACTTGTAATTATGGCACTAAAATTGCCGAAACAAGGAGGAATGCTTCCGTTGATATGATTATGTGCCAAGTTTAGAACTTGTATTGATGGGTAGTGGCAAAGCTGTGTGGGAATCTCACCAAAGAAGTTGTTGGACCGTAATATCATAAATCTCAGATTAGGTAATTGCTTCCCAGACCAAGGGGGAAGAATGTCACTTAAATTATTCTTTCCCACATCAAGTGCGACCAGATCTGTCAAATATTGGAAGGACGCAGGGAGTTTCCCTTGAAACTTATTCTTGTGTAAGTTCAAATATTTAAGACATACAAGAGAACCCAAAGAAACTGGAATAACACCGGAGAAACTGTCATTCATCACGTCAAGATATCTCAATTGGGTTAAGTTTCCCAAGCAATGGGGGAGCTCTCCTGAAAAATTATTGCTGGAGATAACTAAAGTCTCCAAGGATGTTATATTGCATAAAAATGATGGAAATTCACCGGAAAATCTGTTATTTGAGAGTGCTAATAATTCCAAACCATTTGGAACTGCTGAAATTGATGATAGTTGTTCCACGTTAATGTCATTGCTAGATAGTTCAACACTGGAGGCCTGAGATAAGAGACTCACAAACAAATTTGTTGGGATGGTATCTGATATACTTGTATTTATCATATAGATGTAAGCAATTTGTCTCTGTGTTAAGAGCCAACTGGGAAATCTGGGCCCCACTTTCAGGGAGTCAAAGTATATATATTGGAGCTGAAATGGAGGGACCCAATTATTACTAACATTCAACGCTAAGTTGGACGTTGAAGAAATATACAAGTGAGTCAGCATGGTGAGGTTAACAAAGTGACGCTCTGTTACAAAACCCTCCCATGAATTAGAACCAAGATACAATAATTCTAGATTTGATAGTTCTCCGATGCATTCAGGAATGCTTCCACTCAATTGATTTCCACCCACATTCAACCAGTCTAACTTTGACAGTAGGCAAACTTCTTCTGGTAGACCACCCGTTAATTCATTTGATTGCATAGAGAGGTATGTAAGTTCCATGAGGTTGCCAATCTCATGTGGAATTGGACCACTTAATTCATTGTGGAAAAAATTGAGTTCATCAAGTGATGTCAAATTTCCAATAGATTGGGGAATCAAACCTTGGAAATTATTCAATGAAAAATGAAGATAAGTTAGAGATGTCAAATGCCCTATGGATTCAGGGATCGAACCTTTAAACTTATTGCCAGCTAGCTGGAGTCCCGAAAGAGCAGTTAAATTTCCGATCCATTTAGGAACCGAATCTTCGAATTCATTATAGCTGAGTTGAAGGTCAGCGAGAGATGTTAAACTTCCCATAGACTCTGGAAGTCCTTGGAATTGATTAAACGAAACATCAAGTGAAGAAAGAGATTTCAACCTTCCGACAGACTCTGGAAACGAACCATTAAAAAAGTTATCGGAGAAATCGAGTTCTACAAGAGACGTCAAATTTCCAATAGAATCAGGAATTGAGCCATCGAAATGGTTAATTCCAAGATAAAGATGTTCAAGCCCATTGTTGTTGAGAACCCATGAAGGAAAAGCAGAGTTTAATTTGTTGTTTCCCAGATCAAGTGAAACGAGAGATGTCAAGTTTTTAAAGGGAAGATGGTGTGGAATATTGTTGGATAAGTGACAACTCATCAATCGAAGTACTGAAATTGAATTTGAAAGCATATTAATGGACGAAAACCAGTCACTGGCCCTGGAAAGATCAACAAATGAGAGGTCCAAGTGTTTCAACATAGGAAGCACTAAATCATCTCATGCTATCAATGCTTAATAAAGGATTAAAATCATCATAAAAGTAATGAATGCCACCACTATAATTAAAATTGTCATGATAATAAGTATTATTACTTATATCAAGGTACCGTAGTTTAGAAAGGTTTCCAAGACGACGGGGAACTAAACCTTCAAAACTGGAGTAAGAAAGATTGAGATATGTAAGATCCTTGAATGACCCAAAAAATTGGGGAATTTTCATTTCAGTGAAATTGTTGTTACTCAAATCTAAGTAGGTCAAATATTTCAAATCAAGCAAGGAAGGATATATTTGATCACCTCTTAAAGAACCATTTCGAAGATTTAGTTTAATGACATGCCCGGTTTTGCTGTTGCAACCAATTCCACGCCATGCACAACAGTCATCTCCAATCCATGATGACAAATAATTTAAGTCATCAACAAGACTTTCTTTAAGAAGAAGCAAAGCTTGTTTCTCACTCTCGACACAACTTCTATTACGATAGTCTTCAATTGTTCTCCCACAACCAAAATTTGAACATGACAGAACACTTAACAATGCATAAAAAAGAAAGACGAAGCTCATATGTTTCTGCGTTGCCATAGCTAGTATATAATTAATATTTGTGGAATAGAATGACTTGTGAGTTTTATTTGTAGGAATATTTATACAGTTGGATTGAATATGAATGAGCAGCTACATGGATTGGAAGTCATGGACAGGTTGGAAAAGTATGCAGGAAACAATACTAGGTCCCAAGTTGGAAAAGTATGGTGGAAAAAATACTTGGCGCACATAATGTTTTTAATCATTATCGAACAGTTTTAGAGACAGAAGGCAAGAAAAATGATGAAGAGGAGTTGATGTTTCTCCATCTGTCTCTGTACACCAACCGAAGGAACACCACGTCCACATAGATAATCAAGGTGCAGATTATTCTTTTTATTTATGTATGTAATATTTCATTTGTCTTAGCTATATCTCTTCCTTTTTTGTTACTCCCTTGATTTGTTTGATAATTATACATACAACAAGGTTCTAAGATTCAGTCCTTCGAGTTCTAGTGGTAAATTACAACTATTCTGAAGGTTAATGAAATACTTTTTTAATAAGATTTCAGTAAAATCATTCAGATGCTAGTACCGGTTATTTCTTGATATCGATTTCTTCGTTTATAAGTAAATATGGAAATATAGGTTTAGGAATATGAGAAACGAAAGATACAAAATTATTGACATTTTCAAGCACCAGTAACAAATTTGCTATTGCGCAGACACTCCTTAATTGCCGGTGTAGGAGCTTTACATGAGTCATTTAATCGATGAACTTATCAAATTATCACTAACTTCTTCTTTTTTTTTAACTGAATTTATCACTAACTTCTAAGAGTATGGCTCATACCACAAAAGATTCCATGATATATCACCGGAGAAACTGTTATTCATCATGTCAAAATATCTCAATCTGGAACTGCTGAAATTGATGATAGTTCCACATTAATGTCATTGATAGATAGATGAACACCATGGAAAAACGGTTATTTGAGAGTGCTAATGTAGCCAAACCATTTGGTCCCATTTTCAAGGATTCATATTTTGAAGCTAAAATGGAGGAACCCAGTTATAACCAACTTTTAACCAAAGTTAGACTTTGAAGAAATATCCAAGTCTGTCAGCATGGTGAGGTTAACAAAGTGACGCTCTGTTACAAAACCCTCCCATAAAATATACAAGTCCAACTTTTAGATTTGAATTTTGAAAGTTCTTTAAGGAGAAGTAAAGAACGTTTCTCACTGCCAATACAGCTTCCATTACAGTAGTCTCCAACTATGCTTCCACAACCAAACTTTAAGCTTGACAGAACACCTAACAATGCATAAACAAGAGCTAGGAAACTCAAATGTGTGTGCATTTTCACAGCAGGTGCAGGTTCGATATCTTGCTCTTCCTTGCCCGGGATACAAGTTATCACTGTTACTTATTGTAGTTAGTTGAATAGATAGTCTCCACTAAGTTTTACCTTTTGAGGGAAGTCTTCCACTAAGTGGTTGCAGGGCCGTTTCCTGGATGACTTTTTCTACCGACAAAACATGTAGTTTCAGTGAAAAAAAAAATGGGAAACTGAATTATCTCTTAACTCTTAAAATTGATTTACTTGAGCTAAACTCTAATTTATTCACAATGACACAAGTTTAATAAACTCCACAGAGGAATTGATCACTGAAAGGAAGCCTATCACAAAGCACTATATCAGTTATCAAGTAATCCACTACTCTAGGAACGTACGTCTTCATGTGTCACAAACTTAACCCTTTCATAAGTTTAACAAAATGTGGACCAAGTCACGAAAGATATCATCTACTAACGTGTGGGTATGGTTTCTTTTTTTTTTTTTCATTTCTGTTCATTTTCATTAAAATCAACCAGGCAAGAGTGGACTCAAATTGCTAATATATCTCAATATTATCATTATAGCAGGCCTGCGCTTCCAAACAGATTGCTAGTGTGTGGCGGACCCAGAAATTAATTTTAAGGGGGGCTGAAAAAAAATATTAAATTATTATTTCATTTAATTTTACTATATTCATAAAGGGTGAAAGCCTCCACTAACCAAATTTTAAATTGTAGCGCCCAAAATAATGACCGGCGAGATTGGTACCCAAAATAACCAGACGAATGTGCATTTCACACATGCGTACAAAGGTTTGGCATAGACCAGATGTGTATGCCTTGCATAATTCCGCCTTGCATAATTCATCTATGCGAAGGACTGACCACACATTGTCCACATGCATCATTTCTTTTATTTTTTAATTCTTTAAAATAAATAAAAACCTACCACACCACGCATAAGGAATGTGCGTTGTCTTACATACGCATTTTCTACATGCGTAGGTCAATTTTCAAATAAAAGGTTATCGATCCCCTATGTACCACATTTTTATTTGTGTGAAAAAAGTACACCTTTTGTCTTCTTTGTTATCATCTAGATTAATTTCTACATTAATGTAATTTATTAGTTCACAAAATATAATTCTAAATTCTACGTCTATAAACTTGGGACACATTTCGCAATCCCTTTTTGACAATTTATTCTTCACTCTGCAGTCTTTACATTAACACACCTTGGGTTCTTCAGTTTTTTGATATAAGACTAAAGATGTACTTTGATATGAAACTATACTCGTACACATTCAGACTGCACATCAGCACATGCCCGTGGTCTCGAAGGAGGCAGCTGCAGGATGTTTATAAACTAATTATGTTGCAATAGCTCGATGTAATAGAACTTCTCCATCAATAGCAATCCTGACAAGTCTAAAACCATGCCACAATCCACAAACGTTACGTAGTATGCTTATATTTTGCCTATGTTGATATTGTTCGAAAGGATGTTTCTTGTATGCAGGAATTAGGCTACAGACTTGCCTCTCTAACACGTTCTTACAAGGAGTATTGACTGAAGAGTGCCGAAAGTTCCTTCCAATCGAATGAGTACTCCAAGTTTGGGGAGAAAACAGCAGCAGCACCAACAAGTGCAATGACAACAGAAGCAAAACCTTTCATGCATCCATGACCACGTGAGACCCTTCCGAGTAACCACTTGCAGTACTTATCTGCATTCTTGATGAGTGTTTGCTGGGTGTGTTCTACTCCATTTGCTAATGCTTTCTCATTCTACCAGGAAAAAAAAAATATGACATTAAAGAATAAGTATGCTATTTCTGCAGAAAGCATGTGACACTATTATATATCTACCATTGCTATTAATTTGTTGAAATGTCATTTAGCAAAAAAAAAAAAAAAATTGTTAAAATTTGCACTACCATATGCTCTTTGATAAATGATAACACTTATGTAGAGAGGCACCATTACCTTTTGTCTAAAACTCTTGAGTGTGTCCTCCAAACCCTCGAGAGAAGATTGTTTGACAGATAGCTGCCTCCAGTCCTCAGTAAGCTTTCTCAAAGCAGCAACACTCACGTCTAGATTATCCATATAGATGTTGTCCTGTGATAAGTACCCGCTGATAGCTATCAGCGGGTACCCGCTACAAACAAAATACTAATTTCCCTAAAAAACACAATTCTGGAATACTTGACAAAGTATATCTAATTTCAAAAGTATTATTTCAAATACAAAAGAATATCCACAAAAAGTATTTCAAATCATCATACTAATCAACTTGCACAAAAATATCTTGCTTTATCCATTTGCACACCCACTTGCCCACTTGCATAAAGGTACACCTACTTGCCCACTTGCATAAAGGTATCTTGCTCCATAAGACAAAGAGGCAATATAATATTCAAAGACACCCAGTTGCAACAGACAAAATCTGACTAAAGTAGCTCAAGTGGCAGAATCAAGGTATGTTTGAGGGGACATCAATCACTG
The DNA here is from genome assembly GCA_036435485.1 of Saposhnikovia divaricata. Lineage (NCBI taxonomy): Eukaryota > Viridiplantae > Streptophyta > Magnoliopsida > Apiales > Apiaceae > Saposhnikovia > Saposhnikovia divaricata. The sequence continues at coordinate 62,484,922 of CM071594.1, forward strand.
TTTCAATAGTGGCTCACTGTAGCTTTAACGGCACAACTAGTGGGCAACAGTGATTGAGAAACCCAACCTATAAATACCCCCATTCTACACACAGAAAACATATACAATCTTTGATACACATAAAAACTCCTACAAAATAAAAGCTCTCTACATTATTCTCCACATACGATATATTTTCACCAGCCCGGTTATTATTATTTCCGATTACTGATTCTCACGCCGGAGGTGCTTGACGGCCACCACCACCGGGCAAGCATTGTTTTGCAGGTACCCCAAACTCAGGTGAAGTGCTTCCGGTAAAGTGCACAGAACGGTGATCGGAAGCCTCTAATTGGCCGTGGGAATTATCATTTGGCGCTAGAAGGAGGGGTTATTTTCTTGAAGAAAATTCCCTCACCTGCTCTAACCAATACGACAGAAATCCCAACACAAAAACCTCACATCCCAAGAGAAACCGAACACATACACATCACCAAAATAGCCCTAAATACTCGATCCAAAACCATGACAGATAATCAAGAAGAGCAGCCAAGAGTAGTAAACACAAACGTCCCCCCCACAAACCCGCAAAATAATCAGTTAATAAACCACCCCCCAACAAAGATAACCAAGAACAACCGCTTAGCCTGAACCTCACGGGATTCAACCAGCAACAAGTCGATCTAATCATGCAAATAGCTTCGGCTTTTCCGCAGCAAGGACAACCACCAGCACAGGGCTCCCAAGTCCGTTCTCACAACGACCAAGACGAAGAGGTACACAGTCAGCCTAGGAAGGCTAACTCAGCTTTCTCTCGACTAGGCTCCTCCCAAAACACAAACCACAAAAAACACGGCAAAAGTCACCACAGACCGGAGACATGGGAACAGAATAGAAAAGAAAGAGACCTAAGAAAAATCATCGACGACAAGAAGGCCGCATACGAGAAAGTGTTGGTGGAATATGAAAATCAAAGGCGGAAAGAACGATCCCCCATCCGCCCGCACGAAACGGAGAATACCCAACCATCAAACGCAGACATGATGCACACCATCATGGAGCTAAAGAGAAAAATAGAGGGCACAAGCGAACCAGAAATCAGCGGGTCACCCTTTACCGCAAGATTAGAGGCGGAGCCTCGACAGAAAGACATCAAGCACCATAGCTTCAATTCCTTCGACGGGCTGGGCGACCCGGAGGAACATCTCAGCTACTTCGACCAACTGGCCCTCCATTACGAGTATAATGATCTCACGAGGTGCCGTTTCTTTGCCGCAACTCTCCGCGGTAACGCCCAGAGATGGTTTTGTCGACTGACCGCCAGATCCGTTGATACCTGGTTGGAATTCAAGAAACTTTTTCTAAACAAGTTCAAAGCAAACCAGCAACACGAGGTGCATACTGTGTTTTTGGAAACAATCGCGCAACGCAAGGGAGAAACCTTGCAGAGCTACATCGACCGCTTCAAAGAGGCCGTTAACAAGGTCGTTTGTGTAAATGAGACAGAAGCCTTGGTTCACCTAAGAAGAGGTCTCAACCCCTACGAATGTGAGAAGTATGTATGCAAACTCATGGAAGCCAAACCTACCACCTTGGCAAAAGCATATGACCTGGTTTCACAGGCCATCAATGAAGCAGAATCCTTGAATGTGCTTAAACAGTCCAGGGCCCCGCCCACTCAATCCTACTTCCAAAGAGAAAGATACACGCCCTATCAAAGGCAAGCACCGGCCCAAAATCAGGTACAAACTACTCACGGGCCGCCACCTCCCGCCCAAAAATCTCAGTCCGCGGTCCCAGTAAGAGACCGCTTAAGGCCAACAAACCCGCAGAGGACAGACAGGCGTCCCGAGCCTAAATGGACGGACTTCACACTCCCCAGGGCGACCATTCTACGAGAAATCAGGGGAAAGCCTTTCTATCTACCGCCAGCCCCAATGTACACACTACCTAAAGACAGACCAAAGGACAAGCACTGCGACTATCATGAAACGCATGGTCACACTACGGAGAGCTGCTTGTCCCTCAAATATTTTCTGGAAAAACAGTTAAAAGCGGGCAACCTATCCCAGTACTTGCCCAGACAAATACAAGGGGCAGCCACGTCTCAAGGGCAAGACAGAAACATCTTACATACCGTCTTCGGCGGACAATCCTCCCCGCCAAGAGAAGAGCATGACATTTATGAGATATACGAAGGACCCCCGAATATCATTACTTTTACCGATGCGGACTACGAGGGTATTAACCCGAACCACACTGAGGCACTAGTTGTGTCATTGGGCGTGGCCAACAACGAGGTAAAAAGGATCCTCGTTGATAACGGATCCTCAGTCGACATCTGTTTCAAACACACATGGGACAGGCTCAAGTTAAATGGCGAGAAACTCGAACCATGTCCCGACGAGACACCACTTTACGGTTTTGGGCACAACGCAGTCCCAATTGCGGGCATTGCTAGACTCCCCGTCTATTTCGGTAAATCGCCCAGGCAAGTATGTCGAACGATCAAGTTCTATGTCATCAATACCGCATCTTCCTACAACATGATTCTGGGGAGGCCCACATTGAACACGCTCAAAGCAGTCACCTCCACCCCTCATCTAAAGATTAAATTTCCTACTCTGAACGGGGTGGGAGAAATCAAGGGTGATTCTGAAACCTCCAAAAGATGTTATGGCATAGCACTCACCCTGGGTAAGACTGAACCCAGCAACCTCCGCAGAGAAAAGGCGAACAAGAGGAAAAGGGAAAAAAGACAAAGACATATTGAACATCAGCAAAACAACAGCAAAAGAAAGAGGGAGGTACAGTTCATTGACGGGCCCGACCCGCAACGAATAAATGCAAATCTCTTGAAGTGTCTCAAACGGGAGGAGAAACCGCCAATAAGCCCCGCGGTACAGACAGAAAAAATAGAAGTTGTGCCAGGAGACTCAAACAAAAGTGTGAGTGTGGGAACAGGTTTAGATTCAGTCTTTAAAGCTGGCCTCACAGACCTCCTAAGAAAGTATGCCGATGTCTTTGCATGGAGCCCAAAGGATATGCCGGGTCTGGATGAGTCGGTAGCAATCCACAAACTGAATGTGGACCCGGAAAAGGCACCCAAAATACAGAAAAGAAGGAATTTTGCTCCTGAGCGACAACATGCAATTGATGTCGAAATTGACAAACTCTTGGACGCAGATTTAATTTGCGAAGTTACCTACCCAAAGTGGGTTGCAAATGTAGTACTGGTGAAAAAGGCCAACGACAAATGGAGAATGTGTGTGGATTACACTGATCTAAACAAAGCATGCCCAAAGGATCCATACCCACTCCCCTCAATGGATCAACTCATTGACGCAACCGCGGGCCACCTAATGCTGAGTTTCATGGACGCATACTCCGGTTACAATCAGATCAAAATGTCTCCGGAAGACAGAGAGAAAACAGCCTTCATTACACACAGGGGGGTCTACTGCTACAAAGTCATGCCTTTTGGATTGATCAACGCGGGTGCCACATTCCAGAAAACAATGAACAAAATCTTCGGCAGTCAGATAGGCCGCAATATGGAGGTATATGTGGACGATCTCATAGTAAAGTCTCTCTTAACGGCTTATCACTTACAAGACTTGGAGGAATGTTTCTCAACCCTCAGAAAACACAACATGAAGCTCAACCCAGACAAATGTGCATTCGCATTAGACGCGGGCAAATTCCTGGGATTTTTGGTATCTCACAGGGGCATTGAGGCCAATCCCGAAAAAATAAAAGCAATCATCGACATGCAACCACCAAAGACCTTAAAGGAGATACAAAAGTTAACAGGGAGACTAGCAGCCCTCAGAAGGTTCATAGCAAAGTTGGCCGGCAGATGCCTCTCATTCTTTGATACCCTGAAGGGAGCAACAAAAACAAAGGCAATATCCTGGACAGAGGAGTGCCAGAAAGCCTTCGAGGATCTTAAAACTTATCTCTCTTCCGCTCCTTTGTTAGCGGTCGCGGCTCCTTCAGAACCATTATCACTATACTTATCTGCAACAGACAAGGCTGTGGGGGCAGTGTTGATCAAAGAGGAAAAAGGTGAGCAAAAACCCGTCTATTATGTCAGCCAAGTGCTTAAAGACGCAGAAACTCGCTATCCGAATGTCCAAAAGTTTTCTCTAGCTCTGGTAATAGCAAGCAGAAAATTAAGACATTACTTCTAAGGCAGACAAATCCGGGTTATCACAGACCAACCGCTGAGAAAAATACTGCACAAACCGGACCTATCTGGAAGACTAATCAATTGGGCCGTAGAGCTCGGTCAATTCGATTTAAAATACAAGCCAAGAACCGCAATCAAAGCACAAGCATTGGCGGACTTTGTCACCGAATGTTCATTCACCACAATGGAAGAAAAAATACCAACGGAAAGTAGGATCACCACCGGTAACAATTGGCAGTTGTACGTGGACGGTTCCTCCACCAACACCCGCTGTGGGGCAGGGTTAATCCTTACCAGCCCCGACGGTTTCCAAGTCAAGCAGGCCATACAGCTAAACTTCAAAGCAACAAATAACCAGGCAGAGTATGAGGCACTCCTGGCCGGTTTAGCATTGGCAAAAAGCTTACAAGTAAAAGAAATCACCATCTACAGTGACTCACAACTTGTAGTCCGCCAGACGATGGGTGACTATTCTACCAAAGACACAAGTCTCAGCAAGTACCAGGAAATGGTACAAGCTATGCTATCCCAATTTGAGAAACATACCCTCGAGCAAATAGACAGAACGGATAATACAGTGGCGGACATGTTATCCAAACTAACAAAGGGGGAGAAAACGGGTAGCGACACAGTCTATTTTGAGGAATTGCAAACTTCCAGCATAAACAGTCTGCCTGTAATGGAGATAGGCCCGCCACAAGATACTTGGATGACTCCCTATATCCGGTACTTAAAAGATGGTACCCTGCCTGATGACAGCATTAAGGCTAAGGTACTCAAATCTCAAGCGGTAAAGTACTTTATGCGAAAAGACACCTTGTACAAAAGGAGTTTTGATTCTCCTATACTCAAATGTGTTGATGAGGAAGAGGCTCTATACTGCATGAGAGAAGTCCACGAAGGCATCTGTGGCGACCACATGGCTGGAAAATCATTGGCACATAAAATACTCAGACAAGGCTATTACTGGCCCAAGATGCACAAGGAATGCAAAGCTTTCACAAAGAAGTGCCACCAATGCCAACTATTCAGCAACATGTCCCGGAAAGCACCAGCCCTTCCAGCAGCAATCTTGTCGCCAATACCCTTCGCAGTTTGGGGCATTGACATAATGGGGCCCTTCCCCAAAGCAAAGGGTGACCTACAATACGTAATGGTCGCCATCGATTACATGACCAAATGGGCCGAAGCGAAGGCACTCAAAAACATCACACAGGATGATGCAATCCGGTTTGTCACAGATCAAGTCATCACGAGATTCGGGATTCCGGTGGTACTCATATCTGACAATGGGACACAGTTTGTTGGGTCAAAATTTACAAAATTCCTATCCGACCACGGGATCAAACACAAGAAAGCTTCTGTCTGCCATCCACAGAGCAACGGACAGGTTGAGGTGACTAACCGCACCATTGTTCGAGGCCTGGAAAAAAGGCTAACTACTTCCAAAAAGAAATGGCCGTATGAGTTGCCTAACGTCCTTTGGGCATACCGGACATCAGCTAGGATAAGTACAGGGGAAACCCCGTTCAAACTAGCTTTCGGTACGGAAGCCCTTGCTCCAATCGAGATTGGATCCCCATCCTACCGAGTTATCAACTTCGAAGAAGAGGCCAATAACCAAGGACTCAAAACAAACCTAGACTTGCTAGATGAAGCAAGGGAAGCCGCTGTCGAAAAAATGACCGCTTACAAAGAAAAAACAAAGGAATTTTTCGGCAAAAGAGCCAGAGTCAAGGCTTTTTTAGAAGGTGATTTAGTCAACAGGGCAACTGAGGCATCCGACCCTAGACACACCGGCAAGCTTATGCCAAAATGGGAAGGCCCATACAAAATCATTCAGGTCTTAAGGCCGGGCTCTTACAAACTAGCAAGCCTGGATGGCACGGAAGTCAGCAACACTTGGCACGGAGATAAATTGAGAAAGTATTATCAATAGACAGTCAATCAATCTGTACTTTCTCTTTCTTGTACTCAACAGTCATGAATGGAATACTTTTTTTTTACCGAAAAATTGTCTACAATAGCATCCTATTATCAAGTCCCCTTAGTGGGCAAGCATCCTATTATACAGTCCTCTACGCGGACAAGCATCCTACTAATCAAGTCCCCTAAGCGGGGTAAGCATCCTATTACACAGTCCCTTACGCGGACAAGCATCCTACTATCAAGTCTCCTAAGCGGGCAAGCATCCTATTATACAGTCCTCTACGCGGACAAGCATCCTACTATCAAGTCTCCTAAGCGGGGTAAGCATCCTATTACACAGTCCTCTACGCGGACAAGCATCCTACTATCAAGTCTCCTAAGCGGGCAAGCATCCTATTATACAGTCCTCTACGCGGACAAGCATCCTACTATCAAGTCCCCTAAGCGGGGTAAGCATCCTATTACACAGTCCTCTACGCGGACAAGCATCCTACTATCAAGTCCCCTAAGCGGGCGAGCATCCTATTATACAGTCCTCTACGCGGACAAGCACCCTATTACAAAGTCTCCTAAGCGGGCACGCGACCTACTCAAAGCATTCTATTACAAGGTCCTTTACGCGGACAACCATCCTACTATCAACTCCCCTAAGCGGGCAATCAACCTATGGAATTCCACCAACAAAAACAAATAGTAATAGAGTCCCTAAATGGGCAAAAGCAAAAGACAACTGGAAAAGAAGTTATCAAGCGTGACACCGTACCGAAGATGTGCAAAAAATATGCAAAAAAGAAAAGATTGCCAAACAAGTTCAAACGGAAAGAGACAAATTTATTCATTTTTATCATTTATTACAAGGCTGGACAAAATACAAGATTTGGATCCCTAAAGTCTAAGCCTTGTAGCTTCCACCTTCTCCATCACCATCCTCTTTCTTCGGTGGGGGCGGATTTTTGGAAGCTTCGCCTTTCTCCCAGCGCTTCGCCAGAGCATCCTCAATCTTCCGAAAAACTTCCGGAAAATCGACCTCTGACTCCGGCCCGTCGAAAACCATTCCATCGACTATAACCTTGTTGTTATCATAGTCATACATCATTATGCGGGGATCCATGAAGAGAGAGCAGTGACAGGAACAAAGAAAGCTGAGAAATAAGAAAGATGCTCAGGATCAAGCACGTTAAACCCCCTTTTATAGGGGGGTAAAAACAAATTAAAAGGTGCACAGTTAATAACTGCCTCGGTACAAAACACCAACTACTCACTTGGTAATAACTCCCCACTTCTCTACACATATTATTTCAAAGGTACACTCTCTCTCCACCCAAAGGTCACTTCACTCATTAATACGCACTGCCACTTATCATTTCTCTTATTATTGGCATTTAATATTATTCTTTCATTAATTGGCAATAATAAGCATTTATTCGCATAGCAGTTACGCATATCAAACAAAAAACTTTTCAACTTCGCATACGTCAAGCACCACAAACCGCTTAAGTGTTGTCCGCCAACACTTGGGGGGCACATTTTTACAAAGATTTTCTAACTCCTAAGTGTTGTCCGCCAACACTTGGGGAGCACATTTTTACAACAATTTTCTAACTCCTAAGTGTTGTCCGCCAACACTTGGGGGGCACATTTTTACAAAGATTTTCTAACTCCTAAGTATTGTCCACCAACACTTGGGGGGCACATTTTTACAAATATTTTCTAACTCCTAAGTGTTGTCCGCCAACACTTGTGGGGCACATTTTTACATAAAAATTTCTCATCTCCAAAGTATTGTCCGCCAACACTTGGGACGCAGTTTTGCATTTTCTCCGCTTATCGTTTTCTTTTACTCCCCCTACCCGCTAAAGCGCATAGAGGGAGTGGGGGGCAATGATAAGTACCCGCTGATAGCTATCAGCGGGTACCCGCTACAAACAAAATACTAATTTCCCTAAAAAAACACAATTCTGGAATACTTGATAAAGTATATCTAATTTCAAAAGTATTATTTCAAATACAAAAGAATATCCACAAAAAGTATTTCAAATCATCATACTAATCCACTTGCACAAAAATATCTTGCTTTATCCATTTGCACACCCACTTGCCCGCTTGCATAAAGGTACACCCACTTGCCCATTTGCATAAAGGTATCTTACTCCATAAGACAAAGAGGCAATATAATATTCAAAGACACCCAGTTGCAACAGACAAAATCTGACTGAAGTAGCTCAAGTTGCAGAATCAAGGTATGTTTGAGGGGACATCAATCACTGTTCCAATAGTGGCTCACTGTAGCTTTAACGGCACAACTAGTGGGCAACAGTGATTGGGAAACCCAACCTATAAATACCCCCATTCTACACACAGAAAACATATACAATCTTTGATACACATAAAAACTCCTACAAAATAAAAGCTCTCTACATTATTCTCCACATACGATATATTTTCACCAGCCCGGTTATTATTATTTCCGATTACTGATTCTCACGCCGGAGGTGCTTGACGGCCACCACCCCCGGGCAAGCATTGTTTTGCAGGTACCCCAAACTCAGGTGAAGTGCTTCCGGTAAAGTGCACAGAACGGTGATCGGAAGCCTCTAATCGGCCGTAGGAATTATCATCCCGGTATATCAGATGTATGGCATCAAGTTCAGAATCTGCAATTGTATAAGTTAAAAGAGATGAACGTTTTGAACACAACTTACCCATTGCTTGTAGCAATCAGGGTGTTGAGTCAAACACCAGATAAAGATGTTTGTTGCTTCTCTAAGCAGTTCAGGAATGCCTGCACAAAGTAATGGAACTAGTTGCATCACCAAACCTTATAAAAAGGAGTTTCCTTGAATTGTATTGCAGTTTGTAGTTTACCTTCCCCTGCTGCTTTCGCAGAAATTGTCAATATTTGCAGAGAAACTTGTTTCATTGCCTTGCTTCTAGGGACTCCAGCAAGGGCCACCTCTTTGAGGATGGGGTATATGGCCTCAAACCTTTCGGTAGCCTACATAATGTACCACAAGTCAAAACGAACTCAAAAATTTAGCATAAAACACAGAACCCGGACAAATGAGTGTACATAACCCCCCCACCCCCTTCCCTTTACGTGGAGGTACTTCATTTGGCTATTACTAAAAAAATACGATGATAACTATGGAACCCTGGAAGTCCCACACACCTTGACTCTAGTTGATGATGTTGGAAATGTTACTCGCAACAACAAATCAAGAGCTGAAGGTGGCACCAAGCGCTCCCCCTTTCTTACAGCGCCATTTACTAAAATAGTACGAGCTTTAGGGGCAGACAGAATTCTAAAAAAAAGGGTTCAAAGTAGGGATGGGAAAAAAATCCGATTCGACGGATACCCGATTCGAAACCTGAAATTTTGGATAACCCGAACCCGATTTTTTGGATTTGGATTTGGATTTGATTTTCAGACCCGAAAATTTTTGGATTTGGATTTGGATATTATGAAACCCGATCCGAAACCCGATCTGAAACCCGAAAACCGATCCAAACCCGATCCGAACCCGAAACCCGAAAAAAACCCGAATACATAACTATATATATATATATATATATATATATATAATACTATAATATATTTCATAATGTAATACATTTTATATAAAATTCATTGGTGCATCGTATAACAAATAACCTTGTATTATTAAAACCAAATATTAAAACAATTTTAGACTCCAAGTGTTTAAGATGTATTTCATATCAAATCTATTTGGTTATTTTAATGATTTAAATTAATTTAAAAAATTGATTATATGTAAAATTTTATAACAAAATTAAATATTTAAATATTAAATTAATGCAAAGAATATAATTTATTTATATAATATAAATAATACATTTTATAATGTATAAAATATTAAAGTGTGTATTCTATAAAACTTGATTGAAAATTTCGGGTTTTTGGATTTCGGGTACTATCCAAATCCAAAAATTAGTTTCGGGTATACCCGAAATCCGTTGGATCGGATTCGGGTTTTAGTTTTCGGGTATTTTTTGGATTCGGGTTTTATCCAAAAAATCGGGTTTGGATTTGGATTTTGCCAAACCCGAGCCGATCCGACCCGATTTTCAAAGTAGGATTAGTGATGGCATGAAAATATAAAGTTCTTACGAAGAAATATGGCATCATAAAATATTCTTACCTTTCCACTAACTGTAAAACCAAGTCCCTCGTTTGTGGATTAGAGCCTAGTTTCCCACCAACTATAGGGAAGACAAGATGTGACCACACGTACAACCCTACAGCAAGATCTCCTTGACAGGCCTAAATAAGATGAGAATCTACTTTTAGCAAGCTTATGCAAAGGAAGTAATCTCGTTTCTCAAAGCTGCCCTAACAGTTGCACAAAATTTAGTGTTAATGGCTCACCTGAGCTACCACCCATGCAATCACCGGAAGCTTGTCTTGTCCTTTATACTTAGAATTCTCATTGAGCACCGGACATATACTGATGAGAACATCAGGCTTTCTTCGCAACACCATTGCTAGGACCGAGAAAATAGCAACCTGCCAATGCACATTAGTGTATAAATTAGTAAATCATGTCTTTACATCACTTATATAACTTAACTATAAAACTAAGTGAAGTGTTAAAAAAATGATGGAATATTCAATGATGGGGAGTCCTTTACAATACAACCTCCATGACCAATACGGGACTTGAATTTAAACCTAGCAAAATTGTACACATGCCAATGCACATTTTTCCAATAGAAGGGCACTAACAATAATTTATAGTGCCTCAGCAGCTTTCTTCTCGTTTTTTCATTCTACTCCTATGAACAATAGATGACAACTTACCTGAGACTTAGAAGATGCTTGTTGCACGGCTTTCTTGGCACCCTTGCCGCTGGGTTCTTGACTGGCTAGGTCGGCAAAGATGCTCTCTAAAGACCACAATACACAGGAACCAAGAGCCTCAATCGACCGCTGACTGATCCAGTCAACCGATGTCTTATAAATAGCTTCGGATATGTGAGAGACCGGAACCTGTTAAGTAAAATCATAAATTATGATTAACAAAACGAAGTGTAACAAAAAGAAGAAGAAAAACATAATATATTAATATCTAATATTCTAGTGGGATTATGGTCAAAGCTAAAGCATTACGTGAGTAATAAATTGCTGAGGCAAATGCGTGGTGTGGCAGCCTTTCATCCCTATACCACAAGGGGGATTCTTTTTTATGACTTAAAGACGTAGAGCGGAAAATTTGGAAAAATTCAGAAATGAGTTTCGAGTATAATAACAACGATAAGAATGATATAGTGACCAATAAATCTTCAGAAGTAAATTTAATCAAAAGATGGGGTAGACACTAGGGCTGAGCAGAAAAACCGAAATGAAACCGAAACCGAACCGAAACTGATAAAAACCGAACCGATTAAAACCGAACCGAATTAAAACCGAAAAACCGAAAAACCGAACCGATAGTAATGGTTCGGTTTCGGTTTTGGAGTGAAACCGAACCGAAAAAACCGATACCGAACCGATTATTATTATATATTTATATAATTATATATATTATATAATATATCTAAAATTTTATTATAAAAATTATACATGTATGTTTTAAAAATTACAGAATGATTAAAATTTAATTACATGGATGATGGGCCTGTCCAAAATCTTCCATTTCAGCCCAGTTCATAATCTAGTCCACTGCCCAGAGTTCAGAACATTGTAAGACACAAAGTCACGGGCTAAAGCTAATACAGTAACAGTAATACCTAAACACTAAATCACCCAGAAGAGTAGGAGACTACAGAGGGAAGACGTGCCGCGCCACTGCACAAAATCGAAGATTGAAGACTTTAATCATGTCCGAACAAACTCCTGATCAACAAGAACAATCACCTCAGGTGGTATGATATTCTAATCCAATGTAAATGTTCTTCTTGATCTTATTTGATATTATGTATTAATTTCTTTGTTATTCAAAGTTAAGTTTGGTTAATTGATTTGAATAGCTTAGTAATTAAGTATTAGCTACAAGTAAATTTTATGGTTTTTACTTTATCTTCATAAAAATTTAGTTTGGTTTTGTTATTCTGCTCTTTGTTTTCTTATTTGCTTTATATTTATTTTTTTCCTGCTATTTATTTTATACTAGTTGTGTGATAATTATAATGTCTTCTGCACAGTCTAAATGTGTCATTTTTTCGTACTGGCAGACAGTCCGTTTGCTTGAAATTACACTCCGTTTGATATACTATGATATATGATGAGCTTGATTCGTATCCTATAAAGCATGAACTACCAAATTGGACGTTGTTACTGTTGGAAATTATGGATTTGATTGACTTGGTCAAATCCGCGATTTGATTTAATTATAGATATTGTGTAATCTGATTTGATTTGATTACAAATATTGTAGTTGTGTAGTGCACAAGTTTTATCATTATCCTTATCTTTTCGTTACTGTCGCGTTTAATTAATTAAGGCAGTTGTGTAGCGAACAAGTCTTGTCTATCCTATAAATATCCCCTTAGGGTCTAGGATAATTAATTTGAGAGAAAAACACACATCTTCCTCCCATATACAATCTTTCTCCTCCTTTGGTGATAGTTCTTGCTCGTCTCAAGCTCGCTGAGAGTGACGCTCTTATGTAGCCTCACTGTAATCCGTTTTATCCTAAGAGGCGTTTCGCTCGCACATACGGTGAGGGCTAATACGCTTTAAGGAGACAGTCACGCACTGGACTCGGGTTTTTCCGTTCCTGCCTCCTCTTTTATTTATTTTATTATTCTGTTGCTCACACACATAATTGCTATATTTAGTACTATTTTCATAGATTGTCTAACAATCTTAAAGCGTATTATATTATATCTGTGATATGTACTTACGTAGTTTAATTGTTTGTTTGAGTAACCAGTTGAATTAAGTACCGACTTGTCCACGTATAGTGCTTATAATATATGTGACTAACAATCTTGTGTTTGATTGTTCGTTTAAGTAATTACACGAATATGAGTTTGTATTTTCTAGGTACGGTTAATCCGTGATGGAGGGTTTAAGAACCAGGCTGTTTGTTTATATATTTTCTATTTGTTCGGATGCTGTGTCTTTGAAACAATCTTGAAGTAAAGTTCATACGATCAACTATGGTATCGCCACGTGAATTCGTGTTTGTCTGTTCAATTTATAACTAATTAACAGGTAAATCTTTTGACCTTTGTTAATTTATAATGTGAAGATGGACAATTTATTTTAATAGCATATACGTGGTATTTGCGCTTCGTGGGTTTGTGAACTTGTCTGACAGGATATTGTATTATCTAGATCAAATTCAGTTGATAGATCAGGGTCCGTGCTTGTGTATTGTTTTGGATGTAATGATTATCTATGACTCTATGAGAATACATGGCAGTTGGTTATAATAATCAATAGTGTGGCTTTAATATGTCTAAGTCATTAATACTAATGTTAATGGTGCTGGAAGGCTATTCATTGGTTAGAAACTTTACGTGATGATAAAGTTGATGTAGGTACATTTTTAATTGTTTAATATGGTACCTACCATTAATTGTTTTGATTGTTGGGATTTATTGTAACTGTGGTTAATTGGTTTTATGCATTAACTAATGAATATAGTGATGGCATGCTGCCTCGGACGAATACGAAGTGTAAAATAGTTATGATTTATCTGTCCCGAATATGTACTCTACTGGCCGATATGTAATGGTGCGCGTACAGGCTGTACTAATTTTTGGAATGAATTAGAGTTTCATGTATTATCAAATTTTCATTGGAAATAATTTAATTCGATTAGGAATAATTAATTTTGAATTAATTATTTGTTTATTAATTGAGTTTCTCGTTTGTTATGCATGAGGTGGTGAGAACAAGATGTACAGACTTGATGTTTATATTCGGTAAATAACATTAAAAACCTAATGATCCTAGTACCTATGGGTACAGGATATGGGTCGACATGAGAATTATAATTTCTAACTGGATTTCGTACATCTGGTTAAATTATTATTTCTCGTGTTGGTGTCGACCTGCTGCGGCAGTGACACACGAGCCTATTATGGTGATCCACGTGATACCTAATATGGCAGTGGCACACGAGCCTATTATGGTGATCCATGTGATACCTAATATGGCATTGCGGTCAGCTCTATATGCTGAAATTTAGAGAAATCTAGAATGCTGTTAACCCTAACGCATAAGTTGATCAAGGATCACTGATTGTGGATTTATTGGAAGTTTATGTTCTTCCTCGGGTCTCTTCTGGTTGTACCAGTGATGAGCAAGAAAATTAGGTTCTTTATGAATCAAATTGAAATTTAAGAGAAATTCAGTGGTTGAATTTTTCAGTGAGAAGAACAAGAAAGTTCTTTGAACATGATATTAATACCTGAGAGGTTTTAATAAAAACAAGATAAAATCTGTAATGACTCGAGATTTTATAATTAAACAAAACGATTATGAGATTTCTGTGTTTATGAAACACGGAATTAAATACGAATTTTTAATGATTTCGATATGGGGAGATTTTGTCAACAACAGGCCATGACTGTAAGGAAGTCGGGTATTAAGTGAGACCATTGTGTCTTCTCCGACAACCTGGAAATCAAACCATTGATGAATGTTGTTTTGAAGTATTTAATTCAAGGAAAATTGGGAATCTCTTTATGATGGGATCATGGTCGTTTGAAACCTGCTCTAGTGAGAGGTGGTAACAAGTTGTGTAATTACTTTATAGTAATACATTGATTATGTGTACTCATTAAAGAGTAAATATGAAGCTTTATAGAGAAGAATATACTCTATAAGCTCGAGACTGAAAACCAACTTACTACGGAAAATTAAGATGGTTAAGAATGATTTTGGTAGTGAATAATCACTGGGTGAATTTTGTTTCGTAACGTGAATATTCATGAGGCCACAATACCTTACTCGCATAAGGTAGATGGAGTAGTTGCAGGCTCAAGTTACGCTCTAATTGGAGATGCATAATGATTGTTATCAGTTCGGTCTATCACCGAATCCGAGGATGTTAGTTATGAAGGGACTAATCATTCCTTAAACAAGATACCATGAAAGGAAATATTAAAAATTTCCTACTAAATCTGGAATGTATTTTGACATTCTTAGAAATATTAAAAATGTGGGGGTATCTTGAAGAGAAAATAATAGAATTTTCTATGAACGAACTCTAGAATACAATGAAGCATTCCTAGAAATAATTGAATTGTGGGGGTATCTTGGAGATATCTTGATACTGATACCTATAAAGGTTAAAAGTGATCCAAAATAATCTAGGTATTTTGGATGGATATAGACAACGATTGTGTCTAATGATATCTTATACATGAATCTAAATAATGAGATTCTAATTTGTATGCAACTACGGAATCTGGGAATGCTTATATATTAAGCTAAGTAGTTCCACATAGATCCGTAAGTGATCCAAATGAACTCCCAAGTTATTGGATTAATGTGAGAATGAACCTAAACAGAGCAAAAGACATATGATAAGAAATTCGATAGTCCCGAATATCTTAACGATTTGCTTAGTGGTGAACCTCAAAGCTTGAAAAAGATACGCGTTCCTCTAATAATTCTTTGATGAAAGAAAATATTAAGAGGGAAATTGGTCAAAGTTAAGAAGTCAATGAGTCAAGTTTTTCTAACATGTGTGCTAGAAAATGGACTATAGCGTTATATGAACTCTCTATATCCCTTGTGGGGGAAAAGGATGTTAAGGAATAGAGAGAGTGGTTCTATTAAGTAGAATCATGTTTGAAATTATATGGATCTTCTTGCGAGAAAGATACCATTAGGACCCAAACGGATTTTTCAAATTGAAAAATAGATACATGGGTAAAGGAAAAGTATAAGGTCAGACTGATAATTAAAAATTACAGTCAAAGTGAAGACCTGATATATTTTGAGATAGTATTTCTTGATTTACGAGAATAATGTTCATTAAGATGATACTTATCGTATTGCGAAATTGAGAAGTATATCAATGAACATTGAGATAGTCTTTCTAAATGAAGATTTAAAAGAAATCTACGTGAGATAACCCGAGGGTTTGTTGCTAAGGCGAGTGTGGAAAGACTATGACCAGGTGAAATATTTTGTGAATCAAAATAGACATCAAAACAGTGGCATATTAGATTTGATATTGCTATGATAAGCAATGGCTTCAAAATTAATGACTCAGTTTTTCATTTTGAGGATGCTCAAATGTGAAAAACTGTATAATGCATATTGCCAGTTTAGGGACGCTTAAACTTGGTAATAAGGTGAATTAAAATTGCTAATTTTTGGGACGCTAAAAATTGGTAATGTCTATTACGAATTTGAAGCCATAGCTAATGACTGGTAAAGTAATTACCAAAATGTGACATATGTCAATGTTGAGATGTCAAATTGATAGAAAATCAGTAAATTGACAAGTGTGTATATGTTATTTACACATGAGGTGATAAAATGATTGTAATTGCACGTGAGTGATCTGATTATTACGAGAAGTAATGACAAGAAGATCATCTCTAACAATTTGGATGAGACTTAAAGTTTTGATTTTGGAGAATAAAATCTTAAAAACTTTAAAAGTCCAAAAGGATACGTGTCAAACGTTGGTGATGTGAATCTTGAAGAGATCAACGTAACTAAATCTAGTATAGCTAGAATGAATATGTATGATGTATCTATCCAAGTATAGATGAACAAGGATCTCTCAAGAATGATTGGAAGTTTTTTGTACATTATAAAATTGTACAAAATTAGACATAGGCTACACAGTGGATAAACTGAGTAGATGCACGAGTCAAATGGAAGTCTCTTGAATGTGATTGCAATGAGACTAAGGTGTTTGAGATATACTCGTGAGTTTAGGCTGCATTGTAAAAGACATCTAATTGTACTATGTGGATATAGTATGGATGTTAGATGTTTTACTTTAAGAACTTAAAGGTCACTTGTGAATATAGTTCACATTAACGAAAGCAGCCATGTCATGGAATCCTAGATAGACGATTAAACATGGCTCGATTAATGATGGAATACGAGTCTATTGCATAATATATATGCGTGTAAGAGGGTGAATTGGTAGTCACTTTGTAAAGGATATTCCTAAATGACAAGAAAATGTGCCTTCAATATGCATATTTTATGCAAATTGGGAGATTACATTGTTGTGTGTGTAATGGTATGTCTCGCCTTTATGACGAAGACATAATATCATTAAACAACTACTCTCAACGAGAATTATCAGGATTGACGATGTAAAGTCAAAAGATAATGTTGTGGATCCACTAACCAGGTGGTTAAACTTAGATAATCTGGTTAAACCAAGAGAATCTGGTTATACTGAGAGATAGTTGTAAAATCATCGAGAGGGATGGGCCTTAAGCCTATTGCTTAACGGCATCATGGTGGACACCCAACCATTGCTGACTGGAGGTCCCAAGAACTTGGTTCAATGGGCCAACTAAATCATGATGACCAAATCACTGTGGGGGTAACCCCTGGCCTATTCCTATGATGAAGAAACAGTGAGACCCGTATGGTACGAGGTTAAGCTTTATGCTTTTAATGATCTTTGACGAATACACGGAATTCAAGTTTGATTGCATGAAATTCGGTTGAGTAAACGCGGGTTACTCTATAAGATAAAGATCACCTATGTGGGAGAGAAGTGGGGCCGCTTCAAAGGAGAATTGTGAGGCACAATTCTTTAGAAACTCCTGCAGAACCAGGACGATGTTCCATGGCCAAAATGGACATAATCATGAGAGCTGAACGAGTCAGAAAGGATATAGTGATAAGTATATCATCGCTTACACAAACGGTCGAACAGTTCAAAGAGCAAACCTCCACTGTCTGCCAGTAAGGTCGGTATGCTTACTCAAGCGAAGGTTCAAGGAGCAAACCTCTACCTATCGTATGCTATATCTGATCGAAGAGTCTATCACCAAGCCAAACTCCGTGTCTGTCTGTCTGGTTTGTGCTACTACATTATCAATCTCATCCATGTGGGGGATTGTTGGAAATTATGGATTTGATTGACTTGGTCAAATCCGTGATTTGATTTAATTATAGATATTGTGTAATCTGATTTGATTTGATTACAAATATTGTAGTTGTGTAGTGCACAAGTTTTATCATTATCCTTATCTTTTCGTTACTGTCGCGTTTAATTAATTAAGGCAGTTGTGTAGCGAACAAGTCTTGTCTATCCTATAAATATCCCCTTAGGGTCTAGGATAATTAATTTGAGAGAAAAACACACATCTTCCTCCCATATACAATCTTTCTCCTCCTTTGGTGATAGTTCTTGCTCGTCTCAAGCTCGCTGAGAGTGACGCTCTTATGTAGCCTCACTGTAATCCGTTTTATCCTAAGAGGCGTTTCGCTCGCACATACGGTGAGGGCTAATACGCTTTAAGGAGACAGTCACGCACTGGACTCGGGTTTTTCCGTTCCTGCCTCCTCTTTTATTTATTTTATTATTCTGTTGCTCACACACATAATTGCTATATTTAGTACTATTTTCATAGATTGTCTAACAGTTACTTGCAGAGAACCTTGTCCAAAATTAGTAGCTGGAAGTCTTTTGTTAGAACTGAAAAAATGTTTGACTATGTTATGTTAGTAGCTGTTTACATACATGTACATATACTATTAGCCATTAGGTGTGACAGGGAGGAAAATGTATATGCCTTGCATCATTGATAATGTATATACCTTAAATGAGGTCTTGAATCAGGTACTCAGTAACACCCCTGATTCTTGGTCTTTGTTTCTTTCAACTGGAATTTGGATTTCTATTGCAGAGACTTGGCATTTTGGTGTTTCTGGACAAATCATGCATTTCAGTTTTATAATTGTTTGTGTGCATTTCATTTGCACAAAATTCTGTTATTGCAGGTTAGAAACAGACTGCTTTAGGTGCCCCAGTTTGCTTTCCAATAGTGGTCATGACTTGCAGCTCTATGATGGATGATTGGATGCATGGGAGCTGATATTAAACAAGCTTTCTAGTGGCCTTTTTTAGTGCTCTATGAATTAATACTACTGCTCTATAAACTAGTACCAAGTTGTAATATTGATTTGTGTAAACTCGAATGATATCGTCAACTTTTTTAAATAAGCTAGTTTTATTAATTCAAGTTGTAATATTTTTTCATTTTTGGTTTTAAAACCGAAACCGATCCGATTAAAACCGAACCGAGGTTTTTGAAACCGAAACCGAAACCGATGGTTTGGTTCCGAAACCGAAACCGATGGTTCGGTTGCGGTTGCGGTTTTCATTTTCTAAAACTGAAGAGTTTCGGTTTCGATTTTATTCAAAAACCGAGCCGAACCGAACCGTGCTCTCCCCTAGTAGACACAATCCTAAATGTTTGAGACGGCGCCTATCCCCACAGAGCTTTGTTTGCTCTATGATTAATATGTCTACTAGTACAAATATCAAATATCAAAACACCTGTTACACAATATTAACATTAAACTGTTAGATGATTAATTAGTAAGATCATCGATTCATTACCATCTTCTACCTATGAAAAGTGCTCATCGACTCAGTTATGTAATTTCTCACATACCAAATCTGCCGGCAGCCGCTCCTTCAGGGTGCAATTTGAATATGTAACATTTGCTTTTTTGAAACTTTTCATAACATCAACAGGTAAAATGAAGTTGTACAAAATTAGAATTGTAAAATTGTATGTGACAGAGTTACAGGATATGTAACCCTCCTGTAACCTTTTCTTTTAAGCTATCTATACTCTTTATTAAAAGCAGAAACTCCCAGATATATCGCGGTCGCGGTATTCCACTAAATATTAATTAATTAAATTAATTAAATTTGTAATATTATATAATAATTTAATTTAATAATTAAATTATATACTATGTGTCTATTAACTAAAAATTGAAATAAAAGTCAGGAATATAGTATATTACATAGAACTTAGAACTTCTTTAAATTTAAGATATTTTATCACAATCGGCTACTAACAACTAAAAACAGAACATAGGAACGTAGGTATCTTTATTGACACATAATGATGTTCACAAAAAACTGGAAATACTATTCCTTTTACAACACAGAAGTATCAGAATTTCGCAACATCCTCTTCTTCCGGGGATACTGCTGTCGGCTGCAACACTTGATGACCAACCTGAATCCACTGAAGTCTGAAGAATATACCAATAATATCAGCGTATATCAAAGTTACTATACAAATTAAGAAACTCACCGAGCTATGGATGCTAAAATCTATAGGAAAACAAAACAAATTAAAAAATCAACAGACTTTTCCATAAGAATTTCACTGTGTGTGTGTTTTGAGGGAGGTAGATAGAAGAGTGCACCTGTTAGTTTTGGAACTTTCTCCGCAATAAGGCAAAGGAAACCGCTATCTTGTAAAAGACTTGATCAATCAAGTGAAAGTAAAAATACCTCCAAGACTTGATGAAATGCAGAGATGCGCAGAATCCCAAAAAACCAACCAAGAGACCAGGTCCTATCCCAGCATAAAACCACACACGATCATCATCTGAATACGAATCACCTTCATTGTTGTCAGGAACATCATTTGATTCTGTGTCACCAACGCAGGGCTTCAAGATAGGTCGGCCACAAAGCTGATTGTTGCCGGCGTAGTTGGAGGGATCGTCAAGGGTCTGGAGTTGGTATCCAGTGGGTATTCTCCCTGATAAGTCATTGAATGAGAGGTCTAACCGGCTTAAGGAGTATAGATCTGATAGGCTTTTCGGAATATGACCATAAAGTTCATTTCTAGAGAGATTAAGAAACTCAAGACTTTTCAAATTCCCAATTTTATCAGGGATCCTTCCAGCCAGATGATTACCCGCCAAGTTCAAACTCTTTAAACCAAGGAGATCCATCAACTCTTGTGGAATCTCTCCACTAATATTGTTGTTTGACAAATCAATGGAATATGCAAACCCAAGGGTAGTGGTGTATTCCAGCTCATATCCTTTTATATCATCTATAACCATTTCATCGTAAAATGGCTGGAGGCCTGGATACAAATCAATGTTGTCACCAATGTTGTCACCTCTAATCATGGCACTGAAATTGCCGAAACAAGGAGGAATGCTTCCTCTGATTTTATTTTTTGCCAAGTTTAAAATTTGAATTGATGAGTAGTGGCAAAGCTGTGTTGGAATTTCACCAAAGAAATTGTTGGAGCGTAATATTAGATACTTGAGTTGAGGTAATTGTTCTCCAGACCAAGGGGGAAGAATGTCAATCAAATTATTCTTTCCCACATCAAGTGTGACCGGATAAATAAGTTTTTAGTGTTAAGAGCCAACTGGGAAATTTGGGCCCCACTTTCAGGGAGTCAAAGGATAAATATTGGAGCTGAAATGGAGGGACCCAATTATTACTAACATTCAAAGCTAAGTTAGACTTTGAAGAAATATACAAGCCTGTCAGCATGGTGAGGTTAACAAAGTGACGCTCTGTTACAAAACCCTCCCATGAATTAGAAGTAAGATCCAACATTCCTAGATTTGATAGTTCTCCGATGCATTCAGGAATGCTGCCACTCAATTAATTTTCATCCACTTCCAAATCTTCTAACTTTGACAGTCGGCAAACTTCTTCTGGTAGACCACCCGTTAATTCATTAGAGGAAAATCTGAGTAGATCAAGTGATGTCAAATTTCCAATAGATTGGGGAATCAAACCTTGGAAATTATTAGATGAAAAATCAAGATAAGTTAGAGATGTCAAATGCCCTGTGGATTCAGGGATCGAACCTTTAAACTTATTGCCAATTAGCTGGAGTCCCGAAAGAGCAGTTAAATTTCCGATCCATTTAGGAACCCAACCTTCAAATTCATTATAACTGAGATGAAGAACAGTGAGGGATGTCAAGCTTCCCATAGACTCGGGAAGAGGACCTTGAAATTCATTAATTGAAACGTCAAGTGAAGAAAGAGATTTCAACCTTCCAATAGACTCTGGAACCGAACCTTTAAAATTGTTAAAGGAGAGATCGAGTTCTAGAAGAGACGTCAAAGTTCCAATAGAATCAGGAATTGAGCCATCGAAATGGTTACCCCCAAGATAAAGATGTGCAAGGCCGCTGTTGTTGAGAACCCATAAAGGAAAAGAAGAGTTTAATAGGTTGTCACGAAGATCAAGTGAAACGAGAGATGTCAGGTTTGTCAAGGGAAGATGGTGTGGAATATTGTTGGGTAGCTGACAAGTTTGGAATTTAAGTTCTGTAATTAGGGGAGCAAACCCCGGTTCGGTTCGGTTCGGTTTTCGGGTAAAACCGGAACCGGAATCGCATGTCCTCGGTTTTAAAAATCGAAAACCGGAACCGCAACCGAACCATCGGTTTTGGTTTCGGTTTTAAAATCCCGATTTCGGTTTTTATCGGTTCGGTTTCGGTTTTAAACCCGATTAAAATAAAAATAAAAAGTATTACAAATTAATTAAAAAAGTAATTCTACCATAAAAACATAAATCGTCCAAATGTATTCATACAACTATTTTACGCAGCCCATCTTACTCCCAGTTACTTGCATTTACTTGATCATGTTCCTTTCCAGAACTCTCAAGGGGTGAAGACATTAAATATCATGGGCCTCTTCTACAGTATTAGTTTAGAAATTTAGCACATAAAAAATAATTAGGCAACTATGAACTTTATAACAATACAACTGCCATATAATTTGATTGGATCATTTTATTTTCTTTTGAAAATTTTACATGGAAATCTATTTGGGAACTCCACCCCTCCACCACTTCAGAAAGAGTACATAGGATCTGACTGTATCATGTGTGGTGGTGTTTTATTCTCTATGCCAAACTGATGCTCCTACATTATTACAACCAAAACTTAGAGCTCTGCCTTTCGGATTTCTAGCCTCTATGTCAACAGATGTATCATTATTCTGGAACCGAAATATTATTCCTTCTGATCATTTGCAGATCAAAGATATAGCAGTGAAATATAAATATTTATTTATATAAATAATCGGTTCGGTTTCGGTTTTTTTCGGTTCGGTTTCCACCTAAAACCGGAACCGAAATATTAGAACGGTTCGGTTTTTCAATTTTCGGTTTCGGTTTCGGTTTTTTTCGGTTCGGTTTTTCCCGGTTTCGGTTCGATTTCGGTTTTATTTCGGTTTTTTGCTCACCCCTAACTGTAATTGAGTTCGAAAGCATATTAATGGACGAAAACCAGTCAGTGGCCCTGGAAAGATTAACAAAGGCGCGGTATATCTTGCGTATCGCAGGGAAGCCCAGCCACTGGGTCTTACCGCACGGTTAGCATGATTTACATGCCGGTGTTGACCATGGGACTGGTCGGCCGGTCCTGTATATAATCCAGGCAGGCTAGCGTGTCCTGAACTCTCATGCTATCAATGCTTAATAAAAAACTAATATCATAATTATTATACTCAAAATTATAATTACCATTTAAATCAAGGTATTGTAGACTCGAAAGATTTCCTAAATGATGGAGAATTAAACCTTCAAAACTGGAGTAAGAAAGATTGAGATATGTAAGATCTTTGAATGACCCAAGAAATTGGGGAATTTTCATCTTGCCGAAATTGTTGTCACTCAAGTCTAAGTAGGTCAAATACTTCAAATCAAGCAAGGAAGGATACATCTGGTCACCTTTTAACAAACCATTTCGAAGATCAAGTTGAATGACATGGCCGTTTTTTTTGTTGCAACCAATTCCATGCCACGCACAACAATCATCTCCAACCCATGACGACAAATAACTTTGGTCATCAATGAGACTTGCTTTAAAGAGAAGCAAAGCTTGTTTTTCACTCTCAATGCAACTTCTATTTTGATAGTCTCCAACTGTGCTCCCACAACCAAACTTTAAGTTTGACAGAACACTTAACAATACATAAACAAGAATGAGGAAGCTTGTATGTTTTCGCGTTGCCATAGCTAGTATGTAGTTAATATTTGTGGAATAGAATGACTTGTGAGCTTTACTTGTAGGAATATTTATATAGTTGGATTGAATATAATTGGAAGTCATGGACAGTACTAGGTCCCAAGTTGGAAAAATATGGTGGAAAAAATACTAGGCGCACATAATGTTAATGAAAAAAGATGAAGATGAGTTGATATTTCTCCATCTGTGTCTGTACACCAACCGAACACCGCGTCCATCTGTCTCTTCCTTTTTTGTTGCTCCCTTTGTTTGATAATTATACATACTACAAGGTTCTAGGATTCAATCATTAGAGTTCTAGTGGTAAATTAAAACTATTCTGAAGGTTAATGAAATATTTTTTAATAATGTTTCAGTAAAATCATTCATATGCTTTTCTTGATATTGATTTCTTCTTTTAGAAGTAAATATGGAAATAAAGGTTTAGGAATGAGAGTAGACAGATAGAAATCAAATTTATATTGGAGATAACTAATGTATATAAGGATGTTATAATGCATAAAAATGATGGAAATTCACCGGCAAAACGATTATTTGAGAGTGCTAATGTAGACAAACCATTTGATCCCACTTTCTAGGATTCAATGTATATACATTTAGCTAAACCCTCCTATGAAATATCCGAGTCAACTTTTAGATTTGAGTTTTGAAACTTCTTGGACGCATTTAAGGATTTTTTCCACTCATTGAGTTCTATCCACATTCAAACTTTCTAACTCTGACAGTTGGCAAAGTTCTTCTGGTATAAAAAGAGGAGTTAATTTTCCGCATGTGCTAAATGTGTCATTGTAAAAGGTCTCTGAGTTCACATTTTTTTTAATATATGCGTGTATTTATATGTAGGCAACGATTCTGAGAACATGTATAGGAAAGTCGGAGAACAATGACAAAGAGCATGCACAAAAAGTCCTTCGGACCGGGTTTTATTCGGGCTTTAAAAAATCCGGATTTTTTAACAATTGGGTCGGGCCGGGTTTTTTCTAAAATATGAGGCCCGTTTTAGGTCCTCGGGCCGGGCCGGGCCGGGCTTTTTTCGGGGTTTTTTAATTTATATATATGTAACTTTTGTCTTTTTTTGCAAAGCTAATATATTAATATACAAAAAATAAAATCTTACTAAAGAAACAACCTCTAAATATATACGTCCTTGAACTTCTATAATCTAGAATATATAAAAAGAGACACCACGAAACCTAATACTAAAAATTACTAGCATAATACTTGTTTTATCATAAAACATCACTGCAATTCAAAATTTTTTTACTCATAATCTGCATTATGACTTAAGGTAATCGTTAGCCATATAAATCTTCTGACATATGACTATTTCGAGAATCACATCCTCTACACTCAATTAGTCTTCTTTAAAGAAGAGTTTGTCTTGTATATTGTTGATTCTTCCTAGCCTCATGATCAATTACATTCCCTCTATTTCTAAGTTTAATATTCTTAAAATTAATCAAAAGTATTATATAATTTTAGATTTTATCTATAAAAAATCAAATTTTTATCCGGATATTTAAAAAAGCCCGGGGTTTTATCCGGGTCGAACCGGGCTTTATCCGGGCTTTTAAAAGCTCGGGCATTATAATTTTTCGGGCTTTTATATGATTAATTAGTTAATAAGTATGTATGAAAGTTAATCTGTAATATATGACTATATATTATAGTATGATTGTAGTTGATATTTATGAAAATTAGCTCATAATATATAATAGTATAATTTTGATTGATTTTAAATTAAAATATCGATAAAAAAATTTTGTATATCAAAAAAATTGTTAAATAAGCAAGATAAGTAAATTAAGATGAGAATGATATGGATTAATTTAATTTTAGTGGTAAATTCATATTGGCACTTATATATATATATATATATGGAAATTAATCCGTAATATATAATAATGTAATCATGATTAATTGTAAATCAAAAGAGTGAAAAATTAATATTACGAAAATCGCTTAATATTATATATTTGTATAATCCTGGTTGATTTTAAGTTAAAATATTAATTTATTATAAATATTTTTTGATATTAAAAAATATGTAATATATGGATATGTTAAAGCAAGTAACTACTATATTTAAATTAGAATTATTAAATAACCATGGTTAGTATAATAGGATGAGAATGGTGAATAAGGAAAACTTTGAATATGATATGATTGGTCTAAAATTTAGAAATAATCTCTGATTTGAGCTAAAAGGTATTAGATTTTCTATATTTTCTAATTAAAATTCATCATTTTCTAAAAATATACGGGCAGCATAAATATAATTATTATCAAATCATATCATTTAAAATTTCAAGCTTACAAAATTCATGTCTTAAAAAATTAATTTAAATTTAAGAAATTTATAATAATTGAAAATCCGTGTAGCAAAAACTAAAAACCAGTAAAATATTAATTTTTTGATAGTTACGTAAAATATTATTTCAGAACCTGATGAATGAGTTTTGATTGAATTGGAATTGCGGTTTGATTGAGTAACTTAGCTCCGGTCAAGAAACTCTTCAACACCCAAAATCAAAAAGAGGATTGATTTTGACGATTTATAGAATTGAAAAAAAATAATTAATATTTATTTTGGCTCATTGCACGTAATATTAAGCAACTTTTTTTAATATATTTTATTTTTTGAGTGAGAATAAGCTTAATTTATTTAACTTAGGTTTACAAAATAAAAATAGGAAGATGGTAGAATATTAGTTAACTTACAAATAATGGTGGCCAATATGTTAGTGAATATGTTAGTGAAATTTATTAATATAATTATGATTAACTATTGAATGATTGAAAAAAAATAGGAAAATATATTAGTAATTTTGTTACCATAATGATGATTAACTATATAGCATGGTTGTTTTAAAAAAAACTATATAGGATGGTTAATAAATTTAGCTATGGTTAGAAAAATAAAAAGAGGAAAGAAGTTAAAGATGTTATGATTAGTCTAAATTTTATGAATGGTTTGTTATTAGATCTAAAATAATTCATAATTTTTTGATTGGTTAACTGATATGTGGTAAATTCAGGTATTATAATAAAAGATTGGTTAATTATATTACTATTTTATAATTGATTGGTTAAGTCTTGATTAACTTTTAATATGGTTAATATTTTGATTAAAATCTAATATAAGGAAAGTGAGAGAGTGAATATGATTGGTCTAAAATTTAGTAGTGATTCATGATTGTCCTAAAATAATTCCTTTTTGATTGGTTAACTGTGGTAGACTCAGTTATTATAATAAAGGATTTTTAATAATTAATTTAATATATATAATGATGTTAATTAGTCTTTATAATAAAAGAATAAATTATATTGGTTAAAAATTGTATATAAATAACATTATAATATTACTAATTTATTATGAGGGAATCAATAATATAACCTTAATTTAAATTTGTTAACAAGATATTGGAATCTTGGTCAGTAGTTTAACTAAATATTATTGATCTAAAGATTTTCATTTATTTATTAAATATGTAGCGAGTTTGAATCAAATTATAATCATATTACTTGTTATAATTTAATATAGGGATAAATATCAATATCATAACTCATTTTATCCAAATATATCAAATGAGTTCCTCATTGCAAAAATGATTCGATTTAATCACTATTTTTAAAATTTGTATTAAGAAGATCATTCGGGAATGACTAAAATAATAATAATTTTCAACTTTTAAATTATTAAGATGATGCTAATTTTTAGATTAGTGAGTAAAGTAAGTCATTTTTACAATGGGTTTTATATGGCAAGCTACCTGAAGACTCATTATTAAATATATTATTACTAGTTTTATACCATGCACGGGTAACTTTATTAATATTTTGTAGTATAATTTTAATTATAATTTTTTTCTTGAAAAATTAGTTTTATATCATTTCGAATAATTTGTTTTTACCTTTAAATATATAGGTACTATATTCGTGTAACAATTTATTATTATTATTTTATCTTTTGATTATGTAATGTAATGCTTATCTTAAAATTCTTAGATATTTTGTTATAGTGTTTTTATAGTTTTTTAAGGCATCTTTTTAATTTTTTTTGGAAATATGTGTGGTATTAAATTTTTTTATTTGCTTGAATATTGATTATTTTTTCATGTTAATTTTATATTTTTGCCATGTGTAGTGTTTATTATGTGTTTTTATAGTTATCTTTGGGGTTTTTATGTTGTCTTATATTTTGATATTAATAAAAATTTATTTTGTGGGTGTTTAGATTGCTTTCTAATTTAAAATATGTTCATTTATTGATTTGTGTTCACTTTTTTCAATTTAAATTTTTCTTTGCAAAATAAGAATTTGTTTATTTGTTGATTTGTGCTCATATTTTTTTAATTTAAATTTTAGAAATATATTTATTGCCAAACCTAAAAATAGAATCTTTAATGTTTTTTATTAAAATAATTTTTTCAT
This sequence comes from Saposhnikovia divaricata, assembly GCA_036435485.1. NCBI lineage: Eukaryota > Viridiplantae > Streptophyta > Magnoliopsida > Apiales > Apiaceae > Saposhnikovia > Saposhnikovia divaricata. Next base: position 62,513,408 of record CM071594.1, read on the forward strand.
AAAGCACTTTAATTTGGTAACCGATTTTTTTAAAAAAAAATTAGATTTTAAATTGTAGCCTAACATTCATTTTAATATTTAATATTTTATGGGGAGTTTTCTTCAATTTTATTAGAATATATATAATATACCTTAGACATGTGGAACTTATTAGTTTAACTATTCTTTATATATGTATATGTAATTATGTAATTGTGAACACACATAAATTTGTTTTTTTTAAAGTTTGTACTATCTTTTTATCATTTTGTGTTGGTATATATTTGTTAAAGTGTATTAGATTAAAGTTAATTATTGATTTTTGTTTTCTACATTTAGATCTTTTTTTTTGAATTGACGTTTGTATTGTAAATTATATTTTGTTGAATTTTGGTGTCATTTATGATGTTTTTTTATTACTGTTTGATTATCTTATTTTAGCATATATTTTCTTAAAAACTTCTTTTTGGTAAACAATTTTTTTGAAAATTATATTTTCAAAAACTTCTTATTTTAGAATCTTTAATGATTTTTATTAAAATAATTTTTTTCTTAAAACACTTTTATTTGGTAAACAATTTTTTTGAAAATTATATTTTATGATTTAGCCTAACATATATTTTAATGTTTAATTTTTTTTGCCGTGTTTTCTTCTATTTATTAGAATATATATAATATACTTTAGACATGTGGAAACTTATTGTAATTTGACATACATGTGAATAGAGATGTTCAAAAAGCCTGAAGTCCGAAGCCCAGCCCGATCCGGCCCGAAATGCCCGGCACGAAAAAAGCCCGGTCCAGAGGCCTAAAACAGGCCCCTTATTTTTCACGAAGCCCGGCCCGGCCCGAAGCTCGAAAAGCCCGGTTAAAAGCCCAGATAAAAAGCCCGGGCTTTTAAAAAGCCCGGATATATCTTGACATCCGTACGGTTGGATCGTCGAGAAATATTTTTGAAACTATAGAAACAATAGTCTGGGATGAAGCACTAGTTACGAGTACTAGACAATATAGTAGTGTTCTATTAAGATCTTCAACCAAATTAATTTTTTATTTTTTGAAAATTTGGGAATATCATTTAATTAGATATATCTTGACATCCGTACGGTTGGATCGTCGAGAAATATTTTTAAAAATATAGAAACAATAATCTGGGATGAAGCACTAGTTACGAGTACTAGACAATATAGTAGTGTTCTAATAAGATCTCCAACCAAATTAATTTTTTATTTTTTGAAAATTTGGGAATATCATTTAATTAGATATATCTTGACATCCGTACGGTTGGATTGTCGAGAAATATTTTTAAAAATATAGAAACAATAATCTGGGATGAAGCACTAGTTACGAGTACTAGACAATATAGTAGTGTTCTATTAAGATCTTCAACCAAATTAATATTTCATTTTTTGGTAAATTGGGAATATCATTTAATTAGATATATCTTGACATCCGTACGGTTGGATCGTCGAGAAATATTTTTAAAAAAATAGAAAAAATAATCCGGGATGAAGCACTAGTTACGAGTACTAGACAATATAGTAGTGTTCTATTAAGATCTTCAACCAAATTAATTTTTTATTTTTTGAAAATTTGGGAATATTATTTAATTAGATATATCTTGACATCCGTACGGTTGGATCGTCGATAAATATTTTTAAAAAAATAGAAACAATAATCTGGGATGAAGCACTAGTTACGAGTAATAGACAATATAGTAGTGTTCTATTAAGATTTTCAACCAAATTATTTTTTTATTATTTAAAAATTTGGGAATATCATTTAATTAGATATATCTTGACATTCGTATGCTTGGATCGTCGATAAATATTTTTAAAAAAATAGAAACAATAATCTGGGATGAAGCACTAGTTACGAGTACTAGACAATATAGTAGTGTTCTATTAAGATCTCCAACCAACTTAATTTTTTATGTTTTGAAAATTTGGGAATATCATTTAATTAGATATATCTTGACATCCGTACGGTTGGATCGTCGAGAAATATTTTTAAAAATATAGAAACAATAATCTGGGATAAAGCACTAGTTACGAGTACTAGACAATATAGTAGTGTTCTAATAAGATCTCCAACCAAATTAATTTTTTATTTTTTAAAATTTGGGAATATCATTTAAGTAGATATATTTTGACATCCGTGCGGTTGGATCGTCGAGAAATATTTTTTAAAAAATAGAAAAAAAAACCTTGGATGAAGCACTAGTTACGAGTACTAGACAATATAGTAGTGTTCTATTAAGATCTTCAACCAAATTAATATTTCATTTTTTGGAAAATTGGGAATATCATTTAATTAGATATATCTTGACATCCGTACGGTTGGATCGTCGAGAAATATTTTTAAAAAAATAGAAAAAATAATCCGGGATGAAGCACTAGTTACGAGTACTAGACAATATAGTAGTGTTCTATTAAGATCTTCAACCAAATTAATTTTTTATTTTTTGAAAATTTGGGAATATTATTTAATTATATATATCTTGACATCCGTACGGTTGGATCGTCGATAAATATTTTTAAAAAAATAGAAACAATAATCTGGGATGAAGCACTAGTTACGAGTAATAGACAATATAGTAGTGTTCTATTAAGATTTTCAACCAATTTATTTTTTTATTATTTAAAAATTTGGGAATATCATTTAATTAGATATATCTTGACATCCGTATGCTTGGATCGTCGAGAAATATTTTTAAAAAAATAGAAACAATAATCTGGGATGAAGCACTAGTTACGAGTACTAGACAATATAGTAGTGTTCTATTAAGATCTCCAACCAACTTAATTTTTTATGTTTTGTAAATTTGGGAATATCATTTAATTAGATATATCTTGACATCCGTACGGTTGGATCGTCGAGAAATATTTTTAAAAATATAGAAACAATAATCTGGGATGAAGCACTAGTTACGAGTACTAGACAATATAGTAGTGTTCTAATAAGATCTCCAACCAAATTAATTTTTTATTTTTTAAAATTTGGGAATATCATTTAAGTAGATATATCTTGACATCCGTGCGGTTGGATCGTCGAGAAATATTTTTTAAAAAATAGAAACAATAATCTGGGATGAAGCACTAGTTACGAGTACTAGACAATATAGTAGTGTTCTATTAATGTCTTCAACAAATTTAATTTTTTATTTTTTGAAAATTTGGGAATATCATTTAATTAGATATATCTTGACATCCGTACTGTTGGATCGTCGAGAAATATTTTTAAAGAAATAGAAACAATAATCTGGGATGAAGCACTAGTTACGAGTACTAGACAATATAGTAGTGTTCTATTAAGATCTTCAACCAAATTAATTTTTTATTTTTTGAAAATTTGGAAATATTATTTAATTAGATATATCTTGACATCCGTATGGTTGAATCGTCGAGAAATATTTTTAAATCATTTATAATCATTTAATTAGAATTTTAATTTAATTAGCAAAAAAAAAGTTTTTTGAATTCAGGCCCCCGGATAAAGCCCGGCCCGAGGGCTGAAAATAGGCGTGATATTTTTCCTAATAGCCCGGCCCGGCCCGGTTTTCAGAAAAGCCCGACCCAGTTTTACAAGATTAAATCCCGGGATTTTTAAGGCCCGTTTAAAGCTTGGCCCGTCAGTATTTTTGTGCACCTCTACATGTGAACACATATACATTTTACTTATTTTTAAAGAAAGTCTAGTTTATACTATCTTTTATATTTTTGTGTTGGTTTATATTTATTTTAAGTGCATTATTGATATGGGCTGAAAATAAGCCCTAAAGACATATTTAATGTGGCATTAACTAGGCCGAGAATAGTCCAAACGTGGGGCCCACCAGCTGGGCCCAAAACCCTAAATATAATATTAATTTCGTAATTAATATTAAGGGTAATAAACAGCTCAGCAAATAAGAGTTGGATAAGGATAATATCCCTTTCAAACTTATCCAATAAGGCATCCAATTCAATATGGAAACTGATTCCTACAAGGAATAGATCTAGAACATTCCTCAAAGACTTGTCAATCAAGTCTCCAAATCCTACCATAATTCTAAGGCTTCTCAGCCTATATAAAGGGCCTGACCCCTCATCTCAGAACTACGTTTTATTGGCTTGATTCTCTATTTAACAGAGATACGTAGGCATTCTGTGAGGACCGTTTAAGTCTCGAACGCAGAAGCAGCCATTAAAGCACGAAGCTCACGAACCCTAGCATTAAATATACAAACCCTAGCCGCAATATTTTCAACCTAGTTTTTATTCCACAACATTTGGCGCCGTCTGTGGGACGAAGACATCAACCATGGTTACCACTCGAAGAACAACACCGATCTCAACCGAAGCTACCTCCGGAACCATCGTTCCACCAATCACTGCTCCTCCTGTTGGTACAGGGCCAGGGTCTGTACCCCCATTGACGGAAACAAACCCTCGTAGTCAGGCCTCTCAACCACAAGGGATGGATCCCCCCGCTGAAAGATCTCAACCTGTAATCGTCCCTCTAGGACAGGAGACTAACCCGCTCCAGATGGTGGTCTCTCCTCTCCCTCTGAGTAGCCGCCCGCCGCTTCACAGTCTCTCCACTTCTTCGCTCCCTGTCAACACCAACCCAATGTATGGGCTGCCTAATTACCCCCAAGATCCAAGGGATCCAGGACCAAGCGGTCATGCTCGGTTGATCCATGGGCAACAACAATCCCCTTATCTTAGAGGCCCGGCTCCTCCTGAACCAGGATACTATGATTACTCTGGTCCTTATACCGGAGACTCGTCATCTGAAGACGATGATCGAGACGAAGCCCCAAGGAGGCGACGCGCTAGTAAGGAGCCTGTAGGGAGGAATCCATCGAACCGAGATGGTCCTTTAACAATCGCAGAGAAAATTAAGGCTTATGAAGCCGAGATTCAGAAGCTGAAGGACGACCAAGCAAGGGAACTAGAGAGACAGAACCCTAATCAGACTCGACCTCCTCCGACTTCAGGAGGGATTCCCTTCATAGATCTGGAGAGGTCTTCAAGGAGACACCGAAGGGCTGAAGCCCCAACCAGAGGAACTACCAGGGTGGAACCCCCCAAGAATAATCCTAGAGATTTGATGCTACAAGGAGATCTGGATGATCCGACCCCTCCATTCACTGAGGAGGTAATGAATGCACATATCTCCCGAAAGTTTAAGATGCCCACGATCAAAGCTTACGATGGAACGGGGGATCCCGCAACTCATGTGAGAACGTTTACGAGCGCCTTGTTACTGCAGCCTGCCAACGATGCCCTTAAGTGTAGGGCGTTTCCCCAAACCCTGTCGGGCATGGCGCAACGTTGGTATAGTCGTTTACCTCCAAACTCTATTAGCTCTTTCAAGGAGTTGAGTACCGCTTTTGTCAGTCAATTCATTAGCGGAAGAATTCATGAGAAAAGCTCTGCATCCCTTATGTATGTGACACAGGGAAAGAATGAGAACTTAAGAGATTACATCAAGCGATTCACTAAGGAAACTCTGAATATAACCGATTTGGAAAATAAGGTGGCCATGGTAGCCTTGCAGCATGGAACCACGGATCTCTTTTTTAAGAGGTCGTTGGCAAAACACCCCCTGAAAGCATGGATGAACTTCAACGAAGGGCGGACAAGTATATAAAAGCTGAGGACAGCATCAAGAAAGAAGCCACGTTGGGCAATGGAGGGAACAAGCGGAAGCAAGAACAAGAGTACGATGCTAGGGACAAGTATCCCCGAGCTAGCAGAGATTCTGAATCTGCTCCAAAAAAGAACTCGGGTCCAAGGTTTTCAGAGTATGCCAGACTTAATGCTCCAAGAAGCCAGATCCTGCTGGACATTGAAAAGGAAAAGGACTTCCGATGGCCGAAGCCACTTAGAGGAGACCCAGCTAAGCGAAATAAGGAGCAATACTGCAGGTTCCACAAAGATGTGGGACATGACACCGACGATTGTAGACAACTCAAGGATGAGATTGAGTTCTTGATACGAAGAGGAAAACTAAGTCAGTTCACCAAGGGTGATGACCGTGGGAACCAAAGAAGGGACAATGACAGAAGGGACAATGAAAGGAGAGATAATAATAGGAGGGATGACAACCATGATCGCAATCCACAGCCCCGAAGGGCAGTTATCAATATGATCTGGGGAGGCCCGACAGCAGCTGGCACGACTAAGAATTCTCGAAAGGCTTATGCTAGAGAAGTAATGCACATTGTGGGAGAAGCCCCGAAGCGTGCTAAAACCGAGATGGTAATTGGTTTCGATGATTCAGATTTGGAAGGGGTGAAATTCCCCCATGACGACCCGCTGGTCTTAACTCCCGTGATTGGAAACTCCGAAGTAAAACGAGTCTTGATAGACAATGGGGCTTCTGTGGATATTTTATTTCATGATGCATTTGTAAAGATGGGTTACAATGACTCTCAACTGACCCCTACAAACATGCCTATATACGGGTTCAACGGAGTGGAGTCTAACGTTGAAGGGACTATTCAGCTACCTGTGACTATTGGGCAAGAGCCTAAAGAGGCGACTCAGATGTTGAATTTCTTGGTGATCAAGGCAGCATCAACATACAACGCAATCCTTGGAAGGACTGGACTTCATGCGTTTAAGGCTGTGGCCTCTTCCTATCATATGAAAATTAAGTTTCCGACACGGAATGGTGTCGGAGAACAAAAGGGTGATCAGAAGATGGCAAGAAGTTGCTATGTGGCCGCATTGAGGGCCGATGGAGTCGGGGGGCAGGTCCTTCCGATTGAAGACATGGATGTCCGCGATGATGATGAGCATAGAGGGAAGCCAGCAGAGGATTTGATTCCCGTACCTCTAGAACCGAACGACCCTGAAAAAGTTACTTATGTTGGAGCATCTCTGAAAGAACCCCTGAAGGGCAAGTTAATAGAATTCTTACAGAAGAATAGCGACGTGTTCGCTTGGACAGCAGCTGATATGCCAGGGATTGACCCCCGACTCATAACTCATAGATTAAATGTTGATCCCAAAAGAAAGACAATAAAGCAGAAGAAGAGAAACTTTGCTCCGGAGAGGCAAGAGGCCATTAGGCAAGAAGTGAATAAGCTATTGGAAGCTGGTTTTATTGAAGAGATTCAGTTTCCTGAATGGTTAGCGAACCCAGTCATGGTCAAGAAAGCAAATGGGAAGTGGAGAATGTGTATAGACTTCACTGACCTGAATGATGCATGCCCAAAAGATTGTTTTCCCCTGCCGAGGATTGATATGTTGATAGATGCTACAGCTGGACATGAGATGTTAAGCTTCATGGATGGATTCAGCGGCTATAATCAGATTAAGATGCACAAGGATGACATACCTAAGGTATCTTTCATAACTGACTTTGGTGTCTTCTGTTATCTTGTCATGGCTTTTGGTCTAAAGAATGCAGGAGCTACTTACCAACGATTGGTGAATAAGATATTCGCCCATCTGATTGGAAGAACCATGGAGGTATATGTTGATGACATGTTAGTCAAGAGCCTACTTAAGGCTGATCATATCAAGCACCTCGGAGAGGCATTTGAAGTGCTCAGGCACCACAAGATGATGTTGAATCCCGCCAAGTGTGCTTTTGGCGTTGGATCGGGGAAGTTTTTAGGGCTGATGGTTTCGAAAAGAGGCATTGAGGCCAATCCTGACAAGATCAAGGCGATTTTAGACATGGAGCCACCACGCTCTATAAGAGATGTGCAGAGGTTGACAGGTCGAGTTGCAGCCTTAGGAAGATTCATCTCCAAGTCTGGAGACAAATGCTTGCCTTTCTTCCAAGCGTTAAAAAAGGTGAAAAATTTTGAGTGGACACCTGAAAGCCAAGAGGCCTTTGAGCAACTGAAGAAGTACATGGTTGAAGCCCCGTTGTTGACTAAACCAAGTCCTGGGGAGATTCTTAGTTTATACCTGGCGGTATCCGAAAAGCCCTGAGTGTCGTCCTTATTCGGGAAGAGGAGAAGGTCCAGAAACCTATCTACTATGTGAGCAAAGTGTTGCATGGGGCTGAGTTGAATTACTCACCCATAGAAAAGTTTGCTTTGGCATTAGTAACTGCCTCAAGAAAGCTGCGACCTTACTTTCAGGCACATAAGATTCAAGTTCTGACAAACCAGCAATTGAGGAACATATTGCATTGCCCTAAGGCCAGTGGAAGACTAATCAAATGGGCTATTGAGTTAGGAGAGTTTGACATAACATATAAGCCTCGGACAGCTATCAAAGCTCAGGCATTAGCTGACTTCGTGGTTGAATGTACTATTAACAACCAAGAAGTCGGGGGGCAAGAGATAATGACTACCCCTGGGCAAGAGGAAAAAGAAGAGAAACTCACACCCGATCTGAAGGAATATTGGGTGCTCTATTTTGATGGAGCATCAAAAACAAAATCTAGTGGTGCAGGTTTGGTTTTGCAAAGCCCCGATGGGTTCACAGTTGAGTACGCTTTAAAGTTGGATTTCCCTACTACCAACAACGAGGCGGAGTATGAGGCATTGATAGCTGGTTTGGGCTTGGCCAGAATCATGAGGGTCAAGAATCTCAAAGTTTGTGGAGATTCAAGGCTTGTGGTATCACAAGTAAATGGTGAATTCGAGGCTAAGGATGAGACTATGGCAAAATACTTGAGAGTAGTAAAGGCTGTTATGTCCCAGTTTGAGGAGTGCTATGTTGAGCACATTCCAAGAGAGGAAAACATTAAGGCCGATGCCCTATCTAAATTTGCTTCTTCCGAGATAGAAAATTATGCTGGGAGTGTCTATTTTCAGGTCTTGAAGGCCCCGACCGTTAATTCAAAGCTATTGGCACCAATCGATATAGGAGGCTCTTGGATAGACCCTATCAAGGCACACCTTGAAACCGGATGGCTCCCAGACAATGCCTTGGAGGCACGAAAACTTTCAGTAAGAGCATTGAGATACACTTTGATTGAAGGCATTTTGTATAAGAGGTCGTTTGTCATCCCATACTTGAAATGTTTAAGGCCTCAAGAGGCAAGAGAAGCATTGGAAGAAGTTCATGAAGGGATTTGTGGCCAACACTTGGGGGGCAGAGCCCTAGCTCACAAGATAATTCGTTTAGGGTTCTATTGGCCGGAGATGTTGGCTGATGCACAAAACTATGTCAAGAGATGCGAGAGATGCCAGAAGCATGCCCCAATTGTGAGGCAACCGCCTGAGATCTTAACTTCAATTAACTCTCCCATTCCATTTGCAATGTGGGGAATGGATATACTTGGGCCTTTTCCCATGGCTTCTGCGCAAAGGAAATTCCTAATAGTGGCCATCGATTACTTCACTAAGTGGATTGAGGCTAAACCTCTGGCTAAGATAACCACCAAGCAAGTTTCCCAGTTCTTTTGGGAGAACATAATTTGCAGATACGGAATCCCACGAATCCTTGTAACAGACAATGGGACACAGTTCAATAATGAAGAGTTCAAGAAGTATTGTGACGAGAATGCGATTGAGCTCCGTTTTACCTCGGTGGCACACCCTCAAGCCAATGGGCAAGCTGAGGTAGCTAATCGAATTATCCTTGATGGACTGAAAAAGAGGGTCGAACGCTCTAGGAATACTTGGGTAGATGAATTGTTGCCCATACTTTGGGCATATCGTACCACTTGTAAGGTAACGACTGGAGCAACCCCATTTTTGCTGGCTTATGGAGCCGAGGCAGTTGTGCCTTTAGAGATCATGCAAGCATCACCTCGAGTTGAGGCATATGAGCCAGAAACTAATGACGAAGGAATGAGACTTGCCCTTGACTTAATTGATGAGGTTAGAGATGGAGCTAATGCAAAGAATGCTGAATATCAGAAGAGAGCATCTTTTCACTACAACCAGAGAGTTAAAGAAAGATTCTTTCGACAAGGTGACATGGTTTTAAGGAAGATTGAAGCCTCAGGAGTTGGCCAGAAAGGAAAGTTAGCACCAAACTGGGAAGGACCATATCTAGTCAGAAAGGTGTTAGGGCAAGGATCCTACAAGTTAGAAACCTTGGACGGGGTTGAGGTGCCCCGAACTTGGCATGCTGTGAACCTCAAAGTTTATTATGTCTAAGTCCTTTTGACAAAGGCTTGGACTTTTATCTATTAGGAATAAGGTTCGAATGAAACCATTTTAGAGCATGTTGCTCCCAGTAGAAGATAGAGTATTTATGTAAGGGTTGAACCCATTCTATTGATATCCATTGACAGCATAATGGAATTTATATTGTTTTCTTTATGAGTTACTTCTCTTTGTTAAAATAAACACGAAAGGCAAACGTTGAACTAACTTGTGAGTTTAGTACCAGCCAGGAGGCCAAGTACTTGAGAAATTCTAAAGTTTAACGAACAATAAGCAAAAAATAAGAACATGGAAACAAAAGGAACTACTGCATAAATAAGTTAAGTCATAAGCCCCGAAGGGCAAAAGTTCAGAATAAATAAAGATAAACAGAAATAAGCCACGCAGGGCCATCTACTCATCTAAGTCCTCAATAACTACATCTCCCTGAGTGGAAGAAGGATCTGCTGTCTCTACCCCAGGAGAAGAAGGTGGATCCTGAGTGGGCTGAGAGTCCCCATCCACTGCTGTCTCTGTAGCGATCTCCAAGGTATCTGTCAATCCAGGGATAGCAGGTACCGGGAACTTCTCCAAGGATACCCCCTCGATCTTCCCACTCAGCTCCTCGATGATTCCCTCCCAACACTCCTTGAAGGTGCCAGGAAAGTTTGCATCATACTCGGCATTCAGGACATCTTGAAAGTCCTTAGAAGCCTTGTAATCAGCAATGATATGTTCTCTGTTCTGCTGCACCTCCAGCTGAAGCTTCCTGTTCTTCTCCTTCTCAGCAGCCAGCTCCTTCTCCACCTCCCTAAAACGAGCAAAGTTTGCCTCGGAGGCATCAAAGTATCTGTCTCTATCCCTCTCAGCAATGGTCTTTTCAGTACGCACCTCCTTCAGGTTATGAACAGCGGCCTGAAGGTAGGCGTTCATCTGCAAAGGAAACAAGTAAATAAGGAAAAAGTAAATGCAATTAAATTAAAGAAGTTGAATAAGAAATTACCGAAGCAACAGCTTGAGCCCCGAGAAGCTCAATCTGCAAGTCATCAGAGGACTCCACAATGTGGACCCTGTCCCGTGGAGTAACCACGCTCCTGGACCACTCAGCTGCAGCCCTGGAGTCACCTACAGCTGTGTCCCTATTGCATAAACCCCATCCCACTGTAAAGGGAGTGAGGTCTTCCTCAATAGGAACTGGCTTCTCTTGAAGAAAAGCAGGAACACGCTCCACCGCGGCAGAGGCCTCATCTGTCCTGGCCCTTTTGGCCCTAGGGTTCTCTGTTACCACCCTAGCAGTGGCAGCAGTCTCCCTCTGTTTAAAAATTGCTCCCAGGGCAGTTTTGGCTGCAAAATGATTACAAGAAAGTTAGATAATTATATCTAGCATGAAATGTTAACAAAGCAAGAGGTGAGAATTACCCTCAGGGCCCAAATCGCTTAGCCCATGGGCCTGCAACGAATCTTCAGAAATCAAATTTGCACATTGATGCAAATTATCCGATGTTAACAAATTTATGGCGGCCTCTTCTTCCACGCCCAATTTTAAACTCCTAACAGGCCCATCAACGGCTCTGCAGAAGTTGGGCCGAAAATAGTTGTCCCAATCATCCCCATCCAAAAAGATATAAAACCATTCCCTTTTCCAATTAGGAAGGGAATCAGGAGCGGAATCCGAAACAAAACAAGAACGGGCCAAGGAACGGTGTTGGATTTTGACCCATCCCGAATTATCAGAAGAATTGACAAATTTGAATAGATATCGAAAAACAGAGATACTGGGCTCAAGCCCATGTTTCTTACATTGGACCAAGAAACAATAGATAAAACGCCATGCATTTGGCATAAGTTGGGTTGGACAAACCCGGGCTTCGGCCAAAAGACGGTAAACGAAAGGAGGAGGAGGTAGGCGAAAACCAGCATAAAAAGTTTCTTTATAAATCCTAATGGCCCCAGGCTTTGGGTGACAAGCCCTTTCGTTTGAGGCCGGAGCAACGGCCCTATAAGGCCCATTAATATGAAAAAGTTGGGCTAGAATGTCTACCCTATGTTGTTTATATTTTGATTTATATTCATAAGCATCTAAATGAAGCATGTTTGGAAAAGCTTGACCAAACTCATTTAAAAGATCTCTAAGGGAAAAAACACTGGCATGGACAAGAGATGTTTTAGGGTTCTTACCCCTTGAAAGCCGTGGAGCGGTGGTGGAAGTGTTAGCGAGTTGTGACTGGCCTGAAGAGCTAGAATCCTCCATTGATATGCTTCCCTTGAAAGCTTGAAACCCAGAAAAGTTGAAAAAGGAGGTTGAAGAAGATGAAGATTCAACGATCTTCAAACAGAAACTGGAAAATAGGGCGGAGTAAAGACGCCGGAAATCGCCTCACGACAGAACCCTAGCAGAGCTTTTTTGAAAAATATTTGTGATAAGAGAATGATAATTTTTGCTGAATAGTGAAATGAGAAATGAGGGATGCACACTACTCTTTTATAGAGTTCATGGTTGGTCATTCAACCGGTTATATCCAGTAAATGGGCTGCCAACAGGTGACTGGGCCTTTGAATAGGCGGGAAGCCCACGAAATTCAAATTTTGAAATAATTCTAGAATGTTCTACGACATTTTTAGAAAATAGGATAAAATCCCGTTAGAATTTAAAGGCAGGAAGCCCAATTAAAAGGCTATACCCACGCCCAGGAGACCAAACCTCCTAGGCGTGCCTAAGGAGGGTGTCTCCTTGGCGGGGGTACCCACGCCTAGCTCGATTTTCTCTAAAGAAGGCTATACCCACGCCCAGGAGACCAAACCTCCTAGGCGTGCCTAAGGAGGGTGTCTCCTTGGCGGGGGTACCCACGCCTAGCTCGATTTTCTCTAAAGAAGGGTATACCCACGCCCAGGAGACCAAACCCCCTAGGCGTGCCTAAGGAGGGTGTCTCCTTGGCGGGGGTACCCACGCCCAGGAAGCATTTCCAGGGACAAAGGTCACCCACGCCCAGGAGACCAAACCCCCTAGGCGTGCCTAAGGAGGGTGTCTCCTTGGCGGGGGTACCCACGCCCAGGAGGCATTTCTTGCCAAGATGACTTTTTTAAAAGTTAATCCTTTAAAAAATTTTAAAATAATGTTGGGAAATTAAAAAATAATTCCCAAAAAATACCTGTTGGTACATAAAAATTCCTAAATTATTAGGAAAAATTACAAAAAATACCTGTTGGTACATAAAAATTCTTAAATTATTAGGAAAAATTACAAAAAATACCTGTTGGTACATAAAAATTCCTAAATTATTAGGAAAAATTACAAAAAATACCTGTTGGTACATAAAAATTCCTAAAATATTAGGAAAAGTACAGAAAAATACGAGGAAAATTATAGAAATATTTTCTTGACAAGTTGAGCAATAATATATGCTAATAATGCATAAAAACTCTATGAAAGTGCCGAAATTGCTAAAAGCAAGCACAAATTAAAGCCTCGATTAAGGCAAATCGTCGTAAATGTGTAGGTCGCTCCACACTTTACAAGCAAGACGATACTCGTGAAACACTAGTGTAAACCAAAACTCCCATATAAGGGTAGGAAAATTAAGAAGTCCCAGGTAAGGGATAAAAACGACCCCGAGTCTCGATTAAGGCAAATACAACTTCTACGAAAACCTGATCAGTTTTCCTAAGAAGTTGGGGGGCAAATGATATGGGCTGAAAATAAGCCCTAAAGACATATTTAATGTGGCATTAACTAGGCCGAGAATAGTCCAAACGTGGGGCCCACCAGCTGGGCCCAAAACCCTAAATATAATATTAATTTCGTAATTAATATTAAGGGTAATAAACAGCTCAGCAAATAAGAGTTGGATAAGGATAATATCCCTTTCAAACTTATCCAATAAGGCATCCAATTCAATATGGAAACTGATTCCTGCAAGGAATAGATCTAGAACATTCCTCAAAGACTTGTCTATCAAGTCTCCAAATCCTACCATAATTCTAAGGCTTCTCAGCCTATATAAAGGGCCTGACCCCTCATCTCAGAACTACGTTTTATTGGCTTGATTCTCTATTTAACAGAGATACGTAGGCATTCTGTGAGGACCGTTTAAGTCTCGAACGCAGAAGCAGCCATTAAAGCACGAAGCTCACGAACCCTAGCATTAAATATACAAACCCTAGCCGCAATATTTTCAACCTAGTTTTTATTCCACAACAATTATATTAAATTTTATTGTTGATTTTAATTTTTTTAAATTTAGATTTTTTGTTTTGAATTAGCGTTTGATTTGTAAATTATATTTTGTTGAATTTTTGTGTCATTTATAATTATAACTTGTTTTTGATTACTTTTTTTATATCTTGTTTTACATATATTTTCCTTTAAAAAAATTTGGTTTGTAATTAAATGTAAATTCCCTTTTTTAAAAAAATTATTTTCTGATGGTATGCTTTGTATACTTGTTTATTTTATATAAAGATTGAATTTGTGATTTATTTTTCATTATGGTTTTTTGCTATTTTATCCTTATTTGTTAATTTGTGTGTAAGTTTTGTGCTACTACAACTCTTTTTCCTATAATAATAATTAAATAAGTTGATGATGAATATTTTATTAGTTTTATTTTTTTTTAATTTACTTTAAAACTTATTGTTGATGAAATTTAATATTTTTGTAACTTTTAAATTATTAAATTATTATAATTTTTTTTGTACTTATATTTAGATTCTCTATTAATTATTTTATTTCGGATTTTAGGATTGTTTTTAATTTATTTATAACTTTATTACCGAATCTAGAATATTTACAAAATAATAAAATGTTAATTTATTGGTTTGTGATGACTTTTGTTAGTATAAATTTTAAAAACATGTTTGTTGTAAAATCTAAAAGTAATTTTTTTAAAAAAATTAAGTTTTCTTAAAACTTTTTTTTTGTGGTAAGGTTTTTTTAATTATATTTTAAACTTTAGCCTAAATTATTTTTGTATTAATTTTAGTTAACAATAATTTTCTCTAACTTTAATTTTTTCTGTTTTATCATGTGTTATTTATTTTAGTGCATTTTTTTTATTTTGTTTGTAAAATTAAAAATAACATTAATTACTTGGTAGCATTGTTTTAGTTTTTTTTAAGAGAGCATAGTTTTAGCTTTTAAACCAAGGTCGAGTTCTTTAGCCTATTTCTAATTTCTGTTGAACTTAATTTTTAACCCTGACGACCAGACGACCACCTAAACAGCTAATTATATATCTATACTATTATATAAAAGCCGAAACATTAAAAGTTTGGTTGGTTGGTCGGTCGGTCGGTCGGTCGGTACGGTACCTATTGATTTTACTTATTTACCCTTACTCAGATAAAATCCATCCTACTAACTAATCAATTTCCTTTTTCAGGTTAAACATATTATCTTTTCTATTTTTCAATAACTAAATAATTTTCTTTTCAGGTAAAATACAATATCTTTTATATTTTATCTAACTAAAATTTCTCCATTATTAATCAATTTCCTTTTTCAGGTTAAACATATTACCTTTTCTATTTTTCAATAACCTGAAAATACATTATCTTTTACATTTTATCTAACTAAAATTTCTCTTTTTTTAAAAACACTACAAACAATTTTGTTTAATAAAATAACATAATTACATTATGATTAATATTAACTAATCAATTACCTTTTTCAACCAAAACACGTTACTTTTTCTCTTTTCTCTAACTAAAATCTCTCTTTTTTCAATTATATCATGGGCGGTTATCTTTTTCAACCAAAACACGTTACCTTTTTTCTTTTTCTTTTACTAAAACCTCTCTTTTTCCAATTATATCACGGGAATTTTGTTTAATAAAATAACATAATTACATTATGATTAATATTAACTAATCAATTACCTTTTTCAGCCAAAACACGTTACCTTTTCTCTAACTAAAATCTCTCTTTTTCCAATTATATCATGGTAGGTTACCTTTTTCAGCCAAAACACATTACCTTTTTTCTTTTCTTTTACTAAAACCTCTCTTTTTCCAATTATATCACGGGAGTTTCTATTTAATAAAAATAAAATAATAATATTATAATACTAATAATTAACCGATTACCTTTTCAGCTAAAACGTATCATCTTTTCTATTTTTTCTGATTAAATTCCATTTTTTCTAAAAATATCACGGGCAACATTAATTTCTCATTTTCTAAAAAGTAAGAGTAATTTTATTTATTAAAATAACATAATTAAATTTAATTACTATAAACTAATCAATTACCTTTTTTTACATAAATCATGTCATCTTTTTAATTTTCACGTTACCTTTCTATTTTCACTAACTAAAATATCTTTTTTCCAATTATATCACGGGTGGTCTATATAATACAATAAGCTAATAATATTAATAATTAACCGATTACCTTTTTCAGCTAAAAGGTATCATCTTTTCTATATTTTCTAACTAAAATCCCTCTTTTAATAGAAATATCACGGACAATATTAATTTCTCCTTTTCTAAAAATATTACGAGCAATTGTATTTAGTAAAATAATGTAATTAAATCATAATTACTATAAACTAGTCAATTACCTTTTTCATCTAGAACATGTTACCTTTTTTTATTTTCTCTAACTAAATTCTTTTTTTTTTCTAATCATATCACGGGCATTTTATTTAATAAAATATACTAATAATATACTAATAATTAACCGATTACATTTTTCAACTAAAACC
The DNA here is from genome assembly GCA_036435485.1 of Saposhnikovia divaricata. Taxonomy (NCBI): domain Eukaryota; kingdom Viridiplantae; phylum Streptophyta; class Magnoliopsida; order Apiales; family Apiaceae; genus Saposhnikovia; species Saposhnikovia divaricata. The sequence goes on from CM071594.1 coordinate 62,530,138, forward strand.
TATCATCTTTTCTATTTTCTAACTAAAATCACTCTTTTTCTAGAAATACCACAGATAACATTTATATAAATATTATCAAATCATCTCATATAAAAATTTAAGCCTCCAGAATTTATGTTTTAAAAAAATTAATTTAAACTAATAAAAAAATTCATATAATATTAAAAAAATCCGTGCATCGCACGGATTTTAAACTAGTAGGATATAATAGTGGAACTATTAAAATTTGGTAGTAGGTTGGTATGGTTTGGAACTTTTAGTTACCTAACTGTTTTTATTTATTACTCTTGCTTAATTATTTTAATTTTTGATACTACTTCCACTTGCTTAGATACTTAAATTTTAGTATTAATCCTTATAGTGCATATTTATTTATTTTCAATATTTTTTGATACTTTATTTCTGTTTTTAATTTTTAATGTTCAGGCCTACTTATCATACTAAATTTATATTTTATGGTTCACTTATTTTACGGGTCTAATTATTTAACAAACCCAAATCTAATTGATAAATAAACGACTAATTTAAAACGTCATTAGAACTTAATTTTTTTCAAACAAATTCTCTTATATGAAACATGTTTAGGACTATTTATTTTAAAATTTGATTGTTAAAAATTTATTTTAATGGGGTAAAACTATTCTAGTTTGAGCATATATTAAGAATTAATTGTTTTTGAAACATATTTTGATAAATTTAATAATTTCAACAATTTGGTTATAATTAAAAAATCTTATAACACAAAAACATTAAAAATTTACATAAAAAATATTTAAAGCAATATGTGCATTACATGATAGTGTTATTATTGGAAGTAGGGGTGTACACGGGTTGATAAAACCGATCAATCCGATCCAAACCGATACTATTTCATCCGATTTAAACCGAATTTTTTTAAACCGATATGTAATTGGATTGAAAAAACGTTAACCCGATTTAAATGGGTTGGGTATGGGTTTTAATTTTTTTACCCGAACCAACCCAACCCGATTAAAAAATAAATTAATTTTAATAAAATATTTTTGATATCCATGATCCCTTATTACATTGGCCCATTTAAATTGACCCAGTTCAGTTAAATTATTATGAGGCTATCAAGATTGAAAGCAGAGTGCCTATTGCGTAGCAGTAGTGCTAACATGTCTTTGTACCAGCCATGTATATTCATGTATTTTGTCATGCAAACCATTGAAATACATGAAGGTAGCAACATTTTATCTGTTATAGAAACTATGAGATGCAAGTCGTATCTTAAATTTTTATCACATATGCTGAAACCTTTCATTCTTTCAGCAACCACAAAAATGATAACAAATTTTTATGCAGTTTTTTTTAATATTTATTCATAACCCGTCCAAACCGATTGGATTGGATTGGATTGGATTGGATTGGATTATAAATTTAATTTTAATGGATTGGGTTGAAAATTTTTCAAACCGATTAAATTGGGTTGGGTCATAAAATTCTTCCAACCCGCCCAACCCGAACCGTGTACACCCCTAATTGGAAGGACACTTTTTCTTTTGGTAAAAAAAATCAATGAGAGTTGACACGTACCCATAGACTCTGGTAGTGGACCTTGGAATTCATTAGATGAACATCAAGTAAAGAAAGAGATTTCAACCTTCCAATAGACTCTGGATCGAACCATTAATCTCTTTTGGAATTCATTAGATGAAGAGACGTTACAGTTCCAAAAGAATCAGGAATTGAGCTGAAACGGTTTAGTCCAAGATAAAGATGTGCAAGGCCACTGTCGTTGAGAACCGTTAAAGAAAAAGCAGAGTTTAATTTGTTGCTACTAAGATCAAGTGAAACGAGAGATGTCAAGTTATAATGGGGACATGGATAAGTGACAGCTTAACAATTGAAGTACTGAAATTAAGTTCGAAAGCATATTAATGGACGAAAAACAGTCAGTGGCCCTGGAAAGATTAACAAAGGAGAGGTCCAAGTGATTCAAAATAGAAAGCCCAGATAACCATCTCATTCTATCAATGCTCAAAAAAGAATTAAAATTTTCTTGTGTAAAAATTTCTGTCGTAAAAAGCCATATGTGTAATGTGTTCTAGTGAACGTAAATTTCAATCTACCACTATTTCTGGCAGATGCTGCTTCAGGCTGCAATTTATGGAAGGAACATTTGCTTTTGCGAAACTCCTCCAAACAACACAAGTAAATCGTTAACAGCTAAAAAGAATAACTATGTCACAACCTTAGGAATCACCTTCATTGTTTTCGTAAACATTGTGTGATTCTGTGTCACCAACGCAGGGCTTCAAGATAGGTCGGGCAGAGCTGATTGTTGCCGGCATAGTTGGAGGGATCGTCAAGGGTCTGGAGTTGGTTTCCAGTGGGTATTCTCTTTGTGGAATATGACCAGAGTTCATTTTTAGAGAGATTAAGATATTCCAGAACTTTTAATTTCCCAATCTTGTCAGGGATCCTTCCAGTCAGATGATTACCCGCCAAGTTCAAACTCCGTAAACCAATGAGATTCATCAACTCTTCTAGAATCTCTCCACTGATTTCATTGTTTGATAGATCAATGGAAGTCAGATATGTAAGCGTGGAGGTGTATATTAGCTCATATCCTTTCGCATCATCTACTATCATTCTGCTATATGTCCAACTGAATTTTTGATTAAAGTCATCACTCTTGTTAGCTGTAATCAGAGCACTAAAATTGCCAAAACAAAGTGGAATGTTTCCTATGATCTGATTTTGTGCAAAGTTTAGAACTTGGATTGATGGATGGTGGCATAGATGTATAGGAACTTTACCATAAAATTTGTTGGACCAGAGTATTAAAAACCGGAGACGAGGTAATTGCTCCACGGTCCAAGAGGGAAGAACATCACTCAATTTATTCTTTCCTAAGGATGACCAGCTCTGTTAAATTTTGGAAGGACAAAGGGAGTTTCCCTTGAAAGTTGTTGCCATGCAAATTCAAGTAAGTGAGATACCTTAGAGAACCCAAAGAAACATGTATATTGCCAGTGAGGCTGTTATTCATCACATCAAGATCCCGTAATTCAATCAAGTTTCCTAAGCACTGGGGTAGCTCTCCTGAAAAGTTATTGTTGGAGAACTTTACCGTAAATTCAAGAGGTTTCTAAGATGATGGGGAACTTTACCTTTAAAACTGGATCTAGAGAGATTGAGATATGTTAGATTCTTAAACTACCCAAAAAACTCTGGTATCTGGATCCCGTCAAAAACTGTTGGAACTCAAGTCCAGGTGTTTCAAATGTTCCAAATTAAGCAAGGAAGGAAATATTTGGCCACCTTGAAAATAACCATTTCCAAGATCAAGGCCGGTTATGTTGTTGCAACCAATTCCCTGCCATGAACAACAATCATCTCCGACCCATGAAACCCATGAAGACAAGTGATTCGAAAAGTCAAATAGACCTTTTTTAAGGAGCAACAGAGCTTGTTTCTCCCCTCAGTGCAGCTTCTATTCCACAAGCCTCTAACAATGCTCCCACCACTTAATTCTAAACTCTATATAACACCTGATAATGCATAAACAAAAACGAGGAAGCTCATATGTTTGTGCATTGCCATAGCTAGAACAAAAAAATTATGTAGAATAAGCTAATTTTTGAGCTTTATATATATATGAACAATCTGCAGTGACTCAATATATATGAGCAGGTTCAACAAGTGAGCAAAGTTTCATCAGGCAACAGAATAAGACTCTGAGTCAATCTACGCCTGCACTCACATCTATTTCGATTTCTTGTCTCGGAGTCTATGAAGACTTGCTGTGGAGAGTGATAAGCAATTAACTACGTGGACGGAAAGTACTTGGTGTACATAACGTGTCTAATCAACATCAAAAAGTATAAGAAACGGAAGGCATAAGAAAAAGTTGAAGGGGAGTTAATCTTGCTGCATACATGTACTTCTACTAATCACAGTACATATAAGGTTTACATAATGTTACTTAGCAAAAAAAAAAAAAAAAAAAAAAAAAAAAAAAAAGGGTTTACATAATGATGTTACACTGCGAGTTTATTATTAAAATATCTATGATTACTAAAGTATAGTATGGGATCCTGGTAAGGTCTTCCTCTAGCAATGACAAATGTATCATTCCTATTTTTGTTTCGGCTCCATTAACTTACTTAAATCATCTGCATTGTTGAATAGTATAAGATCATGTTGGGGTCTTGTATTGTAAATTTTGTAACTCCTAATTAAACACACCGCTTTACATTTTGACTTTTGAGCCATAGGCCGGCATCCAAATTCACATTTCAACAATTTTCTTTACATTTCTTTTCTTCTATGAGGCTGGAGTACAATTGGTTTGATAGGTGGCACATATCATATGTATGTAGGCAGGACCGACCCTGACATATATAAAGTCCCAAGCCAAAAAAAAAATTGGGCCCCAGTAATAATATTCAAAAAAGCGTAAAAATAATAAATCAATAATGTAAAAAATACTCACCTTCAGAATCTTTTTTGCACGATTAGAAGTACAAACAAATTCCCTATCAGAAGTAATACGCATGCAGCATGCTCTGCAAGTCGCTGAAAAGGAAAATAATATTGAAAATAGAATTGAACTTTAGTTGCTTTGATTTTGAATAACACAAAAAATTCAGATAATAAATCAGTCAGCATCCAAAGCCCTCTTCGTCTGACAGGAATTAGTTTACGAAAACATCATAAGTTTTTCAATATCCATATTAAAAACTTATTAAAATTAATACTCATAGTCTCATATCATATTTTGTGTACCAGTTGCCTGTCCTAAACTGCAGAAATGTTGTTTACAAGAGTGGTAATCATTAATCAAGGCATGTTCCCATCCATTATGATGTAGATCCTCATCTTGCACAAAGTCACAAACAAAGAATCGGAAGATGAAGCACCTGGGTGTATAGAATTTCGTGGAAAGTAGTCAAGTAGCAGGAAATTAACAAAACAAAGCGTAAACAAAAGAAGAAAAAAAGCATAGTATCTGATGGGATTATGGTCAGAGCTAAAGCATTACGTTACTAAATTGCTGAGGCAAATGCGTGGCGTGGCAGCCTTTCATCCCTATACCACAAGGGGATTCTTTTTGATGACTTAAAGACGAAGAGCGGAAAATTTGGAAAGATTCAGAAACGAGTTTCGAGTATAATAACAACGATAAGAATGATATAGTCACCAATAAATCTTCAGAAGTAAAGTTAATTAAAAGATGGGGTAGACACAATCCTAAATGTTTGAGACGGCGCCTATCCCCTCAGAGCTTTGTCTGTTCTATGATTAATGTCTACTAGTACAGATATCAAAAACACCTGTTACACAATCTAATTTTAACAATATTAAACTGTTAGATGATAAATTAGTAGGATCATCGATTCTTTACCATCTTCTACTTACGGAAAGTGCTCATCAACTCAGTTATGTAATTTCTCACATACCAAATCTGCCGGCAGCTGCTCCTTCAGGGTGCAATTTGAATATGTAACATTTGCTTTTTTGAAACTTTTCATAACATCAACAGGTAAAATGAAGTACAAAATTAGAATTGTAAAATTGTATGTGACAGAGTTATAGGATATGTAACCCTCCTGCAACCTTTTCTTTTAGGCTATCTATACTCTTTATTAAAAACAGAAACCCCCTTTAAATGGTATGTATGCACGGTATGTCATTAAATATTAATTTAATTAATTAAAATTGTAATATTATATAATAATTTAATTTAATAATGAAATTATATACTATGAGTTTATTAACTAAAAACTGAAATAAAAGTCATGAATATAGTATCAAATAGAAATTAGGACTCCTTTAATTAATAAAAATTCGGGAATATAGTATTAAATAGAACTTAGGACTCCTTTAATTAATAAATTCAATTAATAATATAGCTACTCTTATATTATATTACCAGAATAAAGTTATGTAAATTTAATTAATTAAAATAACAATATTTAAATATTAATTTAATATTAAATAATATATTACAACTTGGTGCTTCAAGATTTTATTTTATTAAAAAAAGTTAAAAATTAAAAATTAAAGATAATTTATTATGATCCGTGCTTCGCACGGGTTATCGGCTAGTAACAACTAAAAACAGAACGTAGGTATCTTTATTGACACATAATGATGTTCACAAGAAAACTGGAAATACTATTCCTTTTACAACACAGAAGTATCAGAATTTCGCAACATCCTCTTCTTCCGGGGATACTTCTGTCTGCTGCAACACTTGCTGCAACACTTGATGACCAACCTGAATCCACTGAAGTCTGAAGAATATACCAATAATATCAGCGTCTATCAGAGTTGCTATACTATTTAAGAATCTCAATGAGCTATGGATGCTAAATTTGATAGGAAAACAAAAGAAAAAGAAATATCAACCAGACAAGGATGACATATTAACATGAAGCAATAAGAGTTCACCTGTCAGTTTTGGAACTTCCTTCGCAATAAAGCAGTGGCAAGGGCTATCTTGTCAAAGACTACTTCTATACAGCGAAAATAAGAATACCTCCAAGACTTGATGAAATGCAAAGAAGCGCAGAATCCCAAAAAACCACATAAGAGACCAGGTCCTATCCCGGCATAAAACCACATGCGCTCATCATCTGAATCAGAATCAGCTTCATTGTAGTCGTGAGCGTTCCGTGATTCTGTGTCATCAGCACAAGGCTTCAAGATAGGTTGGCCACAGAGCTGATTGTTGCCAGCATAGATGGAGGGATCGTCCAGGGTCTGGAGTTGGTTTCCGGTTGGAATTCTCCCTGATAAATTGTTGAAGGATAGGTTCAAGTGGCTTAAAAAGTTTAAATCTGATAGACTTTGTGGAATGGACCCATAAAGCTTATTTCTCGAGAGATCAAGTACTTCCAGTTTTTCCAGTTTCCCGATCCTCTCGGGGATCCGTCCCGTTAGATGATTACCAGCTAAATTCAGATTTAATAAACCACGGAGATCCATCAACTCTTCCGGAATCTCTCCACCAATGTCGTTGTTTGACAAATCAATGGAGAATAGAAACTCAAGAGTAGAGGTGTATTTTAGCTCATATCCTCTCGTTTCATCAATTATCATTTCACCATAGGATAGACCGAAGTTTCCTTCATTGTCATCACTGTTGTTACTTGTAATTATGGCAATAAAATTGCCGAAACAAGGAGGAATGCTTCCGTTGATACGATTATGTGCCAAGTTTAGAACTTGTATTGATGGGTGGTGGCAAAGCTGTGTGGGAATCTCACCAAAGAAGTTGTTGGACCGTAATATCATAAATTTCAGATGAGGTAATTGCTTCCCAGACCAAGGGGGAAGACTGTCACTTAAATTATTCTTTCCCACATCAAGTGCGACCAGCTCTTTCAAATATTGGAAGGACGCAGGGAGTGTCCCTTGAAACTTATTCTTGTGCAAGTTTAAATAAGCAAGATTTACAAGAGAACCCAAAGAAACTGGAATAACACCGGAGAAACTGTTATCCATCACGTCAAGATATTCCAAGTATGTTAAGTTTCCCAAGCAATGGGGGAGCTCTCCTGAAAAATTATTGCTGGAGATAACTAAAGTCACCAAGGATGTTATATTGCATAAAAATGATGGAAATTCACCGGAAAAACTGTTATTTGAGAGTGATAATGTGTCCAAATCATTTGGAACTGCTGAAATTGATGATAGTTGTTCCACGTTAATGTCATTGCTAGATAGATCAACAACGGAGGCCTGAGATAAGAGACTCACAAACAAATTTGTTGGGATGGTATCTGATATACTTGTATTTATCATCCTAATGTAAGCAATTTGTCTCTGTGTTAAGAGCCAACTGGGAAATTTGGGCCCCACTTTCAGGGAGTCAAAGGATAAATAGTGGAGCTGAAACGGAGGGACCCAATTTTTACTAACATTCAAAGCTAAGTTAGACTTTGAAGAAATATACAAGTGAGTCAGCATGGTGAGGTTAACAAAGTGACGCTCTGTTACAAAACCCTCCCATGAATTAGAACCAATATCCAACGTATCACCCACATCAAAATATTCTAACTTTGACAGTTCTCCGATGCATTCAGGAATGCTTCCACTCAATTGATTTCCATCCACATCCAAATATTCTAACTTTGACAGTCGGCAAACTTCTTCTGGTAGACCACCCTTTAATTCATTATAGGAAAATACGAGTACATCAAGTGATGTCAAATTTCCAATAGATTGGGGAATCAAACCTTGGAAATTATTAGCAGAAAGATCAAGATAAGTAAGAGATGTCAAATACCCTATGAATTCAGGGATCGAACCTTCAAATTCATTATAACTGAGATCAAGAACAGTGAGGGATGTCAAGCTTCCCATAGACTCGGGAAGAGGACCTTTGAAATTGTTGTGGGAGAGATCGAGTTCTAGAAGAGACGTCAAAGTTCCAATAGAATCAGGAATTGAGCCATTGAAATGGTTATCCCCAAGATAGAGATGTGAAAGGCCACTGTTGTTGAGAACCCATAAAGGAAAAGAAGAGTTTAATTGGTTGTCTCCAAGATCAAGTGAAACGAGAGATGTCAGGTTTGTTAAGGGAAGATGGTGTGGAATATTGTTGGATAAGTGACAACTGAACAATCCAAGTACTGAAATTGAGTTCGAAAGCATATTAATTGAAGAAAGCCAGTCAGTCGCCCTGGTAAGATTAACAAAGGAGAGGTCCAAGTGTTTCAACATAGAAAGCCCAGATAACCATCTCATGCTATCAATGCTTAATAAAAAATTATAATAATTATTCAAGTCAAGGTACTGTAATTTAGAAAGGTTTCCAAGATGATGGGGAACTAAACCTTCAAAATTGGAGTAAGAAAGATTGAGATATGTAAGATCCTTGAATGACCCAAGAAAATTGGGAATTTTCATCTGGAAGTATGTGTTGCTACTCAAGTCTAAGTAGGTCAAATATTTTAAATCAAGCAAGGAAGGATATATGTGATCACCTCTTAACGAACCATTTCGAAGATTAAGTCGAATGACATTCCCGGTTTTGGTGTTGCAACCAATTCCACGCCATGCACAACAGTCATCTCCAATCCATGATGACAAATAATTTAAGTCATCAACAAGACTTTGTTTAAAGAGAAGCAAAGCTTGTTTCTCACTTTCAACACAACTTCTATTATGATAGTCTCTAATTGTGCTCCCATAACCAAAATTTGAACTTGACAGAACACTTAACAATGCATAAAAAAGGATGAGGAAGCTCATATGTTTATGCGTTGCCATAGCTAGTATGTAGTTAATATTTTTGGAATAGAATGACTTGTGAGCTTCATATGTAGGAATATTTATATAGTTGGATTGAATATGAATGAGCAGCTACATGGATTGGAAGTCATGGACAAGTTGGAAAAGTATGGTGGAAAAAGATACAAGGTTCCAAGTTGGAAAAGTATGGTGGAAAAAATACTTGGCGCACATAATGTTTTTAATCATAATCAAACAGTTTTAGAGACAGAAGGCAAGAAAAATGATGAAGAGAAGTTGATGTTTCTCCATCTGTCTCTGTACAAGATAATCAAGGTGCAGATTATTCTTTTAATTTATGTATGTATGTAATATTTCATTTGTCTTAGCCATATCTCTTCCTTTTTTGTTACTCCCTTAATTTGTTTGATAATTATACATACAACAAGGTTCTATGATTCAATCCTTGGAGTTCAAGTGGTAAATTACAACTATTTAATAAGATTTCAGTAAAATCATTCATATGCTAGTACCGGTTATTTCTTGATATCGATTTCTTCGTTTAGAAGTAAATATGGAAATATAGGTTTAGGAATATGAGAAATGAAAGATAGAGAACACATTATTTACATTTTCAAGCACCAGTAACAAAAAATTTGCTATTGCTCGGACACTCCTTAATTGTCGTATAGGAGCTTTACATGAGTCCTTTAATTGATGAACTTATCAATTTATCACTAACTTCTAATGTTGTGTTTGGTTGGGTTGAATGGAATGAAATGAAATTTGAACTATGAAATAGATTAATGTCTAAAATATTCATTCATTCATCCATTCCATTCTTAATTATTTGAACTAGAACTCAAACCCACCTATTTTAGAAGGAATGCTCCATTCTTCCCAACATTCAAATTCTTCACATTTCTCATGATAGAAATTTTTGTACCTATTCATTTTTTTTCTAGATTTTCCCTCTACCGCCATTTTTTTCTTTTAATTTCATTGATTCCATTCCATTCTCCCCAACCAAACACAACATAAGAGTATAAGAGTATGGCTCATAACCGCAAAAGATTCCATGATATATCACTGGAGAAACTGTTATACATCACGTCAAAATATCTCAATTTGGTTAAGTTTCCTAAGCGTCTTGAAAATTTTTTTGTTGGAGGTAACTAAAGTATCCAAGGATGTTAAATTGCATAAAATTGATGGAAATTCACCCCAAAAACGGTTATTTGAGAGTGCTAATGTAGCTAAACCATTTGATCCCACTTTCAAGGATTCAGTGTACAATTTTGAAGCAGAAATGGAGGAACCCAGTTATAACCAACTTTTACGGTAGTCTCCAACTATTACGGTAGTCTCCAACTATGCTTCCACAACCAAACTTTAAGCTTGACAGAACACCTGACAATGCATAAACAAGAACTAGGAAACTCAAATGTGTGTGCATTTTCATAGCAGGTGCAGGTTCGATATCTTGCTCTTCCTTGCCCGGGATACAAGTTATCACTTTTACTTACTGTAATTAGTCGAATAGATAGTGTCTTCCACTAAGTTGTACTCCCTCCGTCCCATTTTATGTGAACCTCTTTCCTTTTTGGGACGTCCCAAAAAGAATGAACATAAGATACTTATTATTTTTGAACACTACTTTTCACTATTACACCCACTACTTCTATACTTTTTTATTAAATAAACACTATTACACCCACTATTTTCCTCCACCATCTCAAATCTATTATTAAATAATGATGGATCCTACAACTTTACTCACTTTTCAACTAACTTTACTCTTTTTCTACTACAATTTCTTAATCTCCGTGAAGGTCAAAGTGGTTCATACAAACCGGGACGGAGGGAGTACCTTTTGAGGGAAGTCTTCCACTAAGTGGTTGCAGGGCCGTTTCCTGGATGACTTTTTCTACCGAGAAAACATGTAGTTTCAGTGAAAAAAAAATGGGAAACTGAATTATCTCTTAACTCTTAAAATTGATTTACTTTAGCTAAACTCTAATTTATTCACAATGACACAAGTTTAATAGACTCCACAGAGGAATTGATTACTGAAAGGAAGCCTACCACAAAGCACTATATCAGTCATCAAGTAATCCCCTACGTCTTCATGTGTCACAAACTTACCCCTTTCATAAGTTAACAAAATGTGGATCAAGTCACGAAAGAGTGGACTCTACTAACGTGTGGGGATCTACTAACGTGTGGGGAGGGGTTTTCATTAAAATCAACCAGGCAAGAGTGGACTCAGATTGCTAATATATCTCAATATCATAGGAGGCCTAAGAAATTTGCGTTGTCTTGCATACACATTTTCTATATGCGTAGGACCTTTTTAATTTTCTAATAAAAGCTTATCGATCCCTTGTCACAATCTGTAATTGTGTGAACTGTGAACAAAGTACACCTCTTGTCTTCTGTGTTATCATCTAGATTAATTTCTACATTAATGTAATTTATGTTGGAATTCGGGCATAATAACGCAACGGAAATAACGTAAATAACAATTAAAAACGAATTCCAAAGCCCGGATCCATGTATAAAATGATGATCATGGTATAAAATTCTCAAGAACAAGATTGTACCTTGTTTAAGCTTTCCAATGGATGACAAATGGAGATCCTAGCTTGTTGATCTTGAGAGTTAAAATTATAACTCCTCCACCGGAATCCACACTTGAATGCTTGCTTGAATCGTCGAACGATTTTCGGCACGGGACGAGGTATTAGCCAAAATAAATAATCGATGTGTTCTTGACAAATCTTGATTTCTCCCTTCTCTCTAAGATGTGTATGAACTGAAATTTTCAGTTGTGTTGTCTCAAGAAGACTAGCCAACCTTTGGCTTATAAAGAGAAATAAAGAAAAATGGACCATTAAACAATTAGGCCATTTTTATTTAAACAAATCTTATTTATTTAAATAAATTAATTAAGTCATACTTAATTAATTAAATAAGTCAAGAAAATACATCTTCAAATTTTATCTTTAACTAATCAAGTCTCACTTAATTAATTTTATAAAATTCGAATTATTATTTATTATTAATTTAAAATCATAATTTAAATTATTATTAATTTAAAATTCATGAAATAAATTAATTTCCCTTTTAAACATTCTATGTGTGTGACCCTGTAGGTTATTATTTAATTGGCAACAATTTTATTCTTTAATAAAATTGTAAACAATAAGCGGCGTCTAGTAACACATTATTGCTACCCAATTAAACAATAATTAAATCAACGATTCAATCAACCTTTTATGACTAATGTTCCATGTAATATAATCCCTTTAAATCATGATATTATAGATTAAACTCGAGGCATGTAATGTGTCATCCTCTTCATAATTTAATCTTCATTTTCTTGATCGATGAGTAGACTATTTAATCAAATCAACATTTGAGCATGGCCATGCATTTCATAGTCTCACTCAAACAAGAGGCCGATAATATCACTCCTTTATCAGGAGATTTAAATCCCATCTAGATCGTTCATATTTCTCACATGATTCATAATATATCCGATATTCACCTTTATCATTATCCGGTTAAAGATAACTTTTGACGAATTCAAAATATATTAATTCTCATGTAGAATTATAACGACTTCAGGTCTAAGGATCATTACACCATTATCACTATGAGAATACATATGACACATTTATTATTATTATTTACCATGATGTATCTCACGGTGGGTCTGTCCAGTACCCTGTACTCGTACAGTTACCTATGCATTGCTTTTAGTATCTGCATACTTATGACCAATGAGATGTGGTCATCTTGTCAATAAACATACTAGCCTTAATGTATTATTATTGTCCTAAGTAATAATAATACTCGGCTAGGGACATTTAAGAATATGATACAATCATTATATAATCTCATGTTCAAGTCACATACTTGCAACTACATAATTTGTATCAAGATTCCAAGGACATTTATTATACTTTATTTATTTCGCAGTAAATAAAGCCAATAATAAATATATATATCAAATATATAAAATCACTCAAACACAAATACAATTGATTGTATTGACTCTAGGGCACCAATATTAACAATCTCCCACTTGCACTAGAGCCAATCATTCATGTATCGAATACCCATGCTACTAGTGTGACATTCATGCTTCTGCTGCGACAGAGCCTTAGTCAGCGGGTCTGCAATATTATCATCAGTATGCACTTTACATATGTGAATATCTCCTCTATCATTTATCTCTCGAATAAGGTGATATCTCCGAAGTATATGCTTTGTTCTGCTGTGAGCTCTGGGCTCCTTGGCTTGTGCTATAGCTCCATTATTATCGCAGTAAAGATCTATGGGATCTGCGATCGATGGAACTACACCAAGTACTGTAATGAACTTCCGTATCCATACAACCTCCTTGGCTGCTTCACATGCCGCAATATACTCGGATTCCATTGTAGAATCAGCTACTGTGTCTTGCTTCGAACTTTTCCAGCTTACAGCACCTCCATTTAGGCAAAACACAAATCCAGACTGAGACACAGAGTCATCTCTGTCAGTCTGGAAACTAGCATCCGTGTAACCCTTTACCGTTAGCTTCTCCTCTCCTCCATACACCAAGAATGAATCTTTAGTCCTTTTCAAGTACTTAAGAATATTCTTGACCGCCGTCCAGTGACCTTCACCTGGATTAGACTGGTATCTGCTCGTCATGCTCAAAGCATACGAGACATCCGGACGAGTACATATCATTGCATACATGATAGATCCAATTGCTGAAGCATATGGAATCTTACTCATGCGGTCCTTATCATCCAATGATTTAGGACCATTCTCTTTTGAGATCGTTATCCCATGAGATATGGGGACATATCCCCTTTTTGCATCTTGCATTCCAAAACGATGCAAAATCTTGTCAATATATGTACTCTGGCTTAAGCCGATTAATCTTCTTGATCTATCTCTATAGATCCTGATCCCTAATATATAGGTAGCCTCGCCCAAGTCTTTCATAGAAAAACTTTGTCCTAACCAAGTCTTTACAGCCTGTAGAGAAGGAATGTCATTCCCTATTAGTAATATATCATCAACATATAATACTAGGAATGCCACATGGCTCCCACTAACCTTTTTGTAAACACATGGTTCATCCACGTTCTGAATAAAGCCAAAACCTTTGACTATTTCATCAAACCGGATGTTCCATCTCCGAGAGGCCTGCTTCAATCCATAAATGGATCTATGCAGCTTACATACCTTTCCGGCATCCTTTGGATTTCCAAAACCTTCAGGTTGTGTCATGTACACATCCTCTTCAAGGCTTCCGTTAAGGAAGGCTGTTTTGACATCCATCTGCCATATTTCGTAATCATAGTAAGCCGCTATTGCAAGCAAAATTCTGATGGATTTTATCATTGCTACTGGTGAAAAGGTTTCATCATAGTCAATACCATGAATTTGTTTGAAGCCTTTTGCAACCAGTCGAGCTTTATAGGTCTGTAATTTACCTTCCATGTCGATTTTCTTCTTGAAAATCCATTTGCACTCTATAGGTTTTACCCCTTCAGGTGGATCAACCAAAGTCCATACTTGGTTCTCATACATGGAATCCATCTCAGAATTCATGGCTTCTTGCCATCTCTCAGAGTCTGGTGAGTTCATAGCATCTTGGTAGGTGAGAGGCTCATCTTAATCTATGAGCATCACATCGTCATTTTGAGTTAAGAGAAATCCATAATTCCTCTTTGACTCATGGCGAATCCTACTAGATCTACGAACAACCTGTGTTTCTTGAGCAATGTTCTCTTGTATTTCTTGCTCATGCTCCCCTTCTGGTTCAATGTTATCAAGTGGTTCTCGATCTTCATCGAGATCTATTTTCCTCCCACTGTCTTTTCTAGAGACTAGCTCTCTTTCCAAGAATACAGCAGTTCGAGAAACAATTACTTTGTTCTCCGAGGGACTATAGAAAGAATAACCCTTCGTTTCCTTTGGGTATCCCACAAAATTACATTTTTCAGATTTCGGTCCAAGCTTGTCTGATGTTAGGCGTTTCACAAATGCTTCACATCCCCATACTTTCATAAAGGACATGCTTTGCCGTTTCTCTGTCCATATCTCATATGGAGTTTGTTGAACCGTTTTAGTAGGAACACGGTTTAGTGTATATGCAGCCGTTTCCAGGGCATAACCCCAGAAACTAATTGGAAGATCTGCTTGACTCATCATAGATCGCACCATGTCCAACAAGGTACGATTCCTCCTTTCAGAAACCCCATTCCATTGTGGTGTTCCAGGAGGAGTTAGTTGTGATACAATACCACACTCCCTCAAATAGTTCTTAAACTCATGGCTTAAGTATTCACCTCCTCGATCAGATCTTAGAGTTTTTATGCTTTCGCCAATTTGCTTTTCTACTTCTGCCTTATACTCTTTGAACTTTTCAAATGCTTCGGATTTGTTCTTCAAAAGATACACATATCCATATCTACTGAAATCATCAGTAAACGTAATGAAGTAGAAATAGCCACCCCTTGCCATCGATCTCATAGGACCACATACATCGCTATGTATTAGTTCTAGTCGTACGGTGGCCCTCTTACCCTGTCCGGTAAAAGGAGCTTTAGTCATCTTTCCAAGTAAACAAGCCTCGCATTCATCATATGATTCAAAATCAAACTGATCCAAGAAACCATCTTGATGTAACTTGGAAATGCGTTTCTCGTTTATATGGCCTAGACGACAGTGCCAAAGGTATGTTTGATTTGAGTCATTAGTCTTAAGTCGTTTGTTATTTACATTCAAGATAGGAGTATCTAAATTAAGAACATACAAACCGTTAAATAATTGTGCAACACCATAGGTAATGTCATTCAAACCAAAAGAGCAACCATTGTCTTTAAAGGTAAATGAAAAACCTTTCTTGTCCAAACAAGAAACAGAAATAATGTTTCTACAAATAGAAGGCACATACAAACAGTTTTCAAGTTCTAATATAAGCCCAGTGGGCAACGATAAATGGTAAGTCCCTACAGCCAAAGCAGCAACCTTTGCTCCATTTCCAACTCGTAGGTCTACCTCTCCCTTAGCCAGTGCCCTACTCCTTTGCAGTTCCTGCACATTTATACAAATGTGAGAACCACATCCGGTATCCAATACCCAAGATGTAGAAGTAGACAAATTGACTTCTATTACATAAATACCTGAAGCAGAAGTCTGGCCAGCAGCCTTCTTCTTCTTAAGTTCTTCCAAATATGCATGACAGTTTCTCCTCCAGTGTCCCGGTTTACCACAGTGGTGACAATCACCCTTTTCGACACCTCCTTTGGGCTTGGTAGCCTTCTTGGGAGCAGAATTAGGATTGGCAGCAGATTTGGACACATTCCTCTTCTTATTGCCCTTCCACTTTCTTTTCCCCTTGGCACCTCCTTTGTTCACCATCAGCATGGGAGTAGGAGATTCCTTCTGAATGTTGGTTTCAGCAGTTCTTAACATGCCCAACAATTCAGTGGGTGTCTTATCTATCTCATTCATGTTGTAGTTCATAACGAATTGAGAAAAGTTCTTGTTGAGTGATTGTAAGATCAAATCTATTTGAGCCTCCGGACCAATCGGGAAGCCCAAGGTACTTAGTTGTTCAATGTACCCAATCATCTTAAGAACGTGTGGTCCAACCGGGTCTCGCTCTCCCTGTTTGCAAGCATACAAAGCCTTGCTAGTATCATATCTCTCCTGGCGAGCTTGTCCCTCAAACATGCTTTTGAGGTGCTCAATTATTTCAAAAGCATTCATCAATTCATGTTGCTTTTGAATTTCAGGAGCCATGCATGCAAGCATAAGGCATGACACATCAGTTGAGTCATCCAAATGCTTCTGATAAGCATTTTGCTCGGCACGTGTGGCTCCAGCAGGAAGAGGATTTGGGTGAGGAACTTCAATGGCATACAGCTTTCGCTCCTGCCTGAGGACAATCCTCAAGTTCCTAAACCAATCTAGGAAGTTTGTCCCTGTCAGCTTTTCCTTTTCTAGGACTGATCGTATCGAAAAGTGGTTTGTGTTGTTTGCCATTTATTATCTACAATTTTGTAAAAGCGCATAAAATGAGTTAGTTTGCATGTTTCGTAAAACCAATTATGTTCAAGTTGATTTATAGCATATTCGTAATATACCTCCCACTATTTTTATCAAATTAATAGCCCTTACTATCAATTCGGAAAATGGTTCCCATAAAACCTTTTCTTAGTGAGCCAAGATCCATATTTCGTCATATTTTAAGTCAGCTTTGGCTTTCCTCTTAAATATGATTATTTAGGTAGACCGTTATGTCAATTATATCGTATATAACTCTTGGATAGCTTAGTGAACAACATATTGCTCCGATCTATCTAATAGATTTCACTAAACTCTATGCTTATAAGTTCATAATCCTATTATGACGACTTATTTAAGTTGGACCCAACAATAACAATTTAAGTAAGCTTGTTTACTTAATCACATCTCACCACGATAAAAGAGAAGCCCTTGCTTTGGCAAATCCACTCCTCAATGATCTAGGATTTAATGAGTGTTATTTGTTGGAAAGCATCTGTTTAACTTAATATTTCTTAAGGGATTTTTAGAAAAATTTAACGATCTTGATCGTCTGTTTAAATCTTAAATCGTTACAGATTTTATCTTCTTTAAACATGGCATATGTGTCGTATCTAATACATACATTCTAAAATATCCATACATCCATGCATCCATTGATATATCTAATATATTCATGCATCATATGTAAAGTGCAGTTACGTAAAATTAAACGTGCAATGGTTATGGCCCGATCCTATGCGATCTTTTCGAGCTAATGAAAAGATCAAGGTCAATCTATGGTTGTAATAACTAATTATTACAAAATTCTTCATTTGCTTCCCAAGCCTCCATTGATTGCCTTCAGCTTCTTTTTGAAACAAATTACAAAAGAACTCGAGTTGCATTCGAGAAATAATAATTACAAAAATAACGACATGCAAGTCGTATTTAATTATTACAGACCATAAATAAAATTACAACATTTATTCTACGGGTCTTTAGGCCATAACCAATGCACCATGCTCATATAACAATTATAGACATCAAATTAATCATGATCACATCGATTAATATTTAACTCCCCAATTTAAATACCTAATTATTTAAAAGGGAATTAAATAAATAAATCAAATTTAATTAATTAAATTCGAATTAATATAATTAACTAATTAAAATTTTAATCCGAATAAAAAAAATTAAATCAAAATTAATTAATCAAAATTCGAATTTAATAATAATATTCAAATTCATAATTTAAATATATTATTAAAATTCGAAATTAAATTAATTAATAAAATTTTGAATTAATAATAATTTTTAAATCCATGATTTAAATATTCAATTATTAAAACTTTAATCATTTAGGAATCTAATGATTAGTACCAATAAGTCTAACAAGGCAACTAATTGAATTATTAAAGCAAAAGTAAAAGCAAAAGCTAAAATAATTAATTAGAATAAAAAAAACAGCAATAATGGCACAGCACAGCACTGATTATATTACTGTCAAAAAATCTGACGCGCATGTGAAACATGCGCTGCACGTCCTGCTACTGCTAATGCGCATTCCGGTAATGCGCAATACCTGTAGTATACTACTGATACGCATTACAGTAATGCGCAACCACGTTTTGTTCCTTATAACACGCATCATACGAATGCGTTACAGCCCTTTTTACCAGTTTTCCCCAGAAATTGCAGAAACTCCAGAAACAGTGCAGAATGATTTATTTTCAGTTTAGATCGATTCTAAAATATTCTTATGATGTGATTCACATATCTAACATATATTACAACATCCAAAACATGTTATAACAATTTATAACATCATACAAACAATCATAACAATTTATAAAATCTTTTGTATGTTAAAATGAAGCATGACAAAAATTCATAAAATTCATGTATGATTCATTTTCAAGAACAAAACACCAAATCATCCTTTTATACATGTAGCTCTGATACCATTGTTGGAATTCGGGCATAATAACGCAACGGAAATAACGTAAATAACAATTAAAAACGAATTCCAAAGCCCGGATCCATGTATAAAATGATGATCATGGTATAAAATTCTCAAGAACAAGATTGTACCTTGTTTAAGCTTTCCAATGGATGACAAATGGAGATCCTAGCTTGTTGATCTTGAGAGTTAAAATTATAACTCCTCCACCGGAATCCACACTTGAATGCTTGCTTGAATCGTCGAACGATTTTCGCCACGGGACGAGGTACTAGCCAAAATAAATAATCGATGTGTTCTTGACAAATCTTGATTTCTCCCTTCTCTCTAAGATGTGTATGAACTGAAATTTTCAGTTGTGTTGTCTCAAGAAGACTAGCCAACCTTTGGCTTATAAAGAGAAATAAAGAAAAATGGACCATTAAACAATTAGGCCATTTTTATTTAAACAAATCTTATTTATTTAAATAAATTAATAAAGTCATACTTAATTAATTAAATAAGTCAAGAAAATACATCTTCAAATTTTATCTTTAACTAATCAAGTCTCACTTAATTAATTTTATAAAATTCGAATTATTATTTATTATTAATTTAAAATCATAATTTAAATTATTATTAATTTAAATTCATGAAATAAATTAATTTCCCTTTTAAACATTCTATGTGTGTGACCCTGTAGGTTATTATTTAATTGGCAACAATTTTATTCTTTAATAAAATTGTAAACAATAAGCGGCGTCTAGTAACACATTATTGCTACCCAATTAAACAATAATTAAATCAACGATTCAATCAACCTTTTATGACTAATGTTCCATGTAATATAATCCCTTTAAATCATGATATTATAGATTAAACTCGAGGCATGTAATGTGTCATCCTCTTCATAATTTAATCTTCATTTTCTTGATCGATGAGTAGACTATTTAATCAAATCAACATTTGAGCATGACCATGCATTTCATAGTCTCACTCAAACAAGAGGCCGATAATATCACTCCTTTATCAGGAGATTTAAATCCCATCTAGATCGTTCATATTTCTCACATGATTCATAATATATCCGATATTCACCTTTATCATTATCCGGTTAAAGATAACTTTTGACGAATTCAAAATATATTAATTCTCATGTAGAATTATAACGACTTCAGGTCTAAGGATCATTACACCATTATCACTATGAGAATACATATGACACATTTATTATTATTATTTACCATGATGTATCTCACGGTGGGTCTGTCCAGTACCCTGTACTCGTACAGTTACCTATGCATTGCTTTTAGTATCTGCATACTTATGACCAATGAGATGTGGTCATCTTGTCAATAAACATACTAGCCTTAATGTATTATTATTGTCCTAAGTAATAATAATACTCGGCTAGGGACATTTAAGAATATGATACAATCATTATATAATCTCATGTTCAAGTCACATACTTGCAACTACATAATTTGTATCAAGATTCCAAGGACATTTATTATACTTTATTTATTTCGCAGTAAATAAAGCCAATAATAAATATATATATCAAATATATAAAATCACTCAAACACAAATACAATTGATTGTATTGACTCTAGGGCACCAATATTAACAATTTATTAGTTCACAAAATATAATTCTAAATTCTACGTCTATAAACTTAGGACACATTTCGCAATCCCTTTTTGACAATTTATTCTTCACCCTGAAGTCTTTACATTAACACACCGTGGGTTCTTCAGTTTTTTGATATAAGACTAAAGATGTACTTTGATATGAAACTACTGCACATCAGCACATGCCCGTGGTCTAGAAGGAGGCAGCTGCAGGATGTTTATAAACTAAATATGTTGCAATAGCTCGATGTAATAGAACTTCTCCATCAATAGCAATCCTGACAAGTCTAAAACCATGCCACAATCCACAAACGTTACGTAGTATGCTTATATTTTGCCTATGTTGATATTGCTCGAAAGGATGTTTCTTGTATGCAGGAATTAGGCTACAGACTTGCCTCTCTAACACGTTCTTACAAGGAGTATTGACTGAAGAGTGCCGAAAGTTCCTTCCAATCGAATGAGTACTCCAAGTTTGGGGAGAAAACAGCAGCAGCACCAACAAGTGCAATGACAACAAAAGCAAAACCTTTCATGCATCCATGACCACGTGAGACCCTTCCGAGTAACCACTTGCAGTACTTATCTGCATTCTTGATGAGTGTTTGCTGGGTGTGTTCTACTCCATTTGCTAATGCTTTCTCATTCTACCAGAAAAAAAAATGACATTAAAGAATAAGTATGCTATTTCTGCAGAAAGCATGTGACACTATTATATATCTACCATTGCTATTAATTTGTTGAAATGTCATTTAGCAAAAAAAAAAAAAATTGTTAAAATTTGCACCACCATATACTCTTTGATAAATGATAACACTTATGTAGAGAGGCACCATTACCTTTTGTCTAAAACTCTTGAGTGTGTCCTCCAAACCCTCGAGAGAAGATAGTTTGACAGATAGCTGCCTCCAGTCCTCAGTAAGCTTTCTCAAAGCAGCAACACTCACGTCTAGATTATCCATATAGATGTTGTCCTGGTATATCAGATGTATGGCATCAAGTTCAGAATCTGCAATTGTATAAGTTAAAAAGAGATGAACGCTTTGAACACAACTTACCCATTGCTTGTAGCAATCAGGGTGTTGAGTCAAACACCAGATAAAGATGTTTGTTGCTTCTCTAAACAGTTCAGGAATGCCTGCACAAAGTGATGGAACTAGTTGCATCACCTAACCTTATAAAAAGGAGTTTCCTTGAATTGTATTGCAGTTTGTAGTTTACCTTCCCCTGCTGCTTTCGCAGAAATTGTCAGTATTTGCAGAGAAACTTGTTTCATTGCCTTGCTTCCAGGGACTCCAGCAAGGGCCACCTCTTTGAGGATGGGGTATATGGCCTCAAACCTTTCGGTAGCCTACATAATGTACCACAAGTCAAAACGAACTCAAAAATTTAGCATAAAACACAGAACCCGGACAAATGAGTGTACATAACCCCCCCCCCCCCCCCACCCCCTTCCCTTCCCTTCCTGTGGAGGTACTTCAATTGGCTATTACTAAAAAAATACGATGATAACTATGGAACCCTGGAAGTCCCACACACCTTGACTCTAGTTGATGATGTTGGAAATGTTACTCGCAACAACAAATCAAGAGCTGAAGGTGGCACCAAGCGCTCCCCCTTTCTTACAGCGCCATTTACTAAAATAGTACGAGCTTTAGGGGCAGACATAATTCTAAAAAAAAGGGTTCAAAGTAGGATTAGTGATGGCATGAAAATATAAAGTTCTTACGAAGAAATATGGCATCATAAAATATTCTTACCTTTCCACTAACTGTAAAACCAAGTCCCTCGTTTGTGGATTACAGCCTTGTTTCCCACCAACTATAGGCAAGACAAGATGTGACCACACGTACAACCCTACAGCAAGATCTCCTTGACAGGCCTAAATAAGATTAGAATCTACTTTTAGCAAGCTTATGCAAAGGAAGTAATCTCTTTTCTCAAAGCTGCCCTAACAGTTGCACAAAATTTAGTGTTAATGGCTCACCTGAGCTACCACCCATGCAATCACCGGAAGCTTGTCTTGTCCTTTATACTTAGAATTCTCATTGAGCACCGGACATATACTGATGAGAACATCAGGCTTTCTTCGCAACACCATTGCTAGGACCGAGAAAATAGCAACCTGCCAATGCACATTAGTGTATAAATTAGTAAATCATGTCTTTACATCACTTATATAACTTAACTATAAAACTAAGTGAAGTGTTAAAAAAATGAAGGAATATTCAATGATGGGGAGTCCTTTACAATACAACCTCCATGACCAATACGGGACTTGAATTTAAACCTAGCAAAATTGTACACATGCCAATGCACATTTTTTCCAATAGAAGGGCACTAACAATAATTTATAGTGCCTCAGCAGCTTTCTTCTCGTTTTTTCATTCTACTCCTATGAACAATAGATGACAACTTACCTGAGACTTAGAAGATGCTTGTTGCACGGCTTTCTTGGCACCCTTTCCGCTGGGTTCTTGACTGGCTAGGTCGGCAAAGATGCTATCTAAAGACCACAATACACAGGAACCAAGAGCCTCAATCGACCGCTGACTGATCCAGTCAACCGATGTCTTATAAATAGCTTCAGCTATGAGAGACCGGAACCTGTTGAGTAAAATCATAAATTATGATTACTAAACCCCATTTTACATAATTATTATCATAGCATACTTTCTCCACGTTAATTATAAAAGGAATGATCTTTAAATGATAGTGGTAACTAAGAAATTACTCTCTTAAATCGAGAAATATTTGATACTTAAAAGGTGAAGTAGTATATTCTTATAAGGTGGTAAAATTGTCATCCAACATAGTAACTTAATGGTCATAAGATCCTCCTATCACCAATTACATAAAACACATTATGCAGTTCAACATTAACTAAATACCTAGCACCAAGGTCAAAGCCAACGACAATCATCGTGATTAAACTAAACAAAAAACAAATTACATCAACTATCTTCCCAATAGTCGACTCTCTAAACAACTTGCTCCACGGAAACTGAGACGCACTCACACTCGAAAACGCCCGGCCAAAATAATCCGCAAATCGCATCATCTGTATATCCTGCTGTGCTTCATACGACGCCTACAACCAACAACATTTCCATCAAATTTTCATACTTCATCAGAATTAATCAAAATCACAAAAACAAAAAATTAATAATTTATTCAAAAAATCAAAATCTGATCACACAAAAACAAATCAAAATCAATCAACTCACGGATATATCAGCGAGAAATGCAGCTAAATCATCCGCATCGATCGCTCTCACCGTCCGACTTCTTCTTCTTCATTTCTGCAACTCTTTCATCTGTGGAGAGATTTGTGTTTTAGTAAAGCAAATGTAGCTCACATTATCAAGGGCCCTCTTAGATTAGGCAGAATTTGACTTGTATTATACACTTTGTATCTCCTAATTAAACACACCGCTTTACATTTTTAGTCATAGGCCAGCATCTAATTTCACATTACAACAATTTGCTTTACATTTCTTTTCTTCTGGTATCTGAAAACATCAATTTTTTCTTTGGGTGGCTTTAATATGAGGCTATACGTATGTAGGTAAGGTCACCCATGCGCATGCCTTGCTTTAAACTATCAGAATCTTTTTAGCACGATTAGAAGTACAAACAAATTCCCTATCAGAAGTAATACGCATGCAGCATGCTCTGCAAGTCACTGGAAAGGATAATAATCTTGAAAATAGAATTTTTGAATTACACAGAAAGTTCAGAAAATAAATCAGTCGCATCCAAAGCCCATCTTCGTCTGACAGGAATTAATTTACAAAAACATCCTAAGTTTTGCAATATCCATATTGAAAATTTATTAAAATTAATACTCATATCATATTTTGTGTACCAGTTGCCTGTCGTAAACTGCAGAAATGTTGCTTACAAGAGTGGCAATCAAGGCATGTTCCCATCCATTATGATGTAGATCTTCAGCTTGCGCAAACAAAGAATCAGAAGATGAAGCACCTGCATGTATAGAATTTCGAGGAAAGTAGTCAAGTAGCAGGAAATTAACAAAACGAAGTGTAACAAAAAGAAGAAGAAAAACATAATATATTAATATCTAATATTCTAGTGGGATTATGGTCAGAGCTAAAGCATTACGTGAGTACTAAATTGCTGAGGCAAATGCGTGGTGTGGCAGCCTTTCATCCCTATACCACAAGGGGGATTCTTTTTTATGACTTAAAGACGTAGAGCGGAAAATTTGGAAAAATTCAGAAATGAGTTTCGAGTATAATAACAACGATAAGAATGATATAGTGACCAATAAATCTTCAGAAGTAAATTTAATCAAAAGATGGGGTAGACACAATCCTAAATGTTTGAGACGGCGCCTATCCCCACAGAGCTTTGTCTGCTCTATGATTAATATGTCTACTAGTACAAATATCAAATTTCAAAACACCTGTTACACAATATTAACATTAAACTGTTAGATGATTAATTAGTAAGATCATCGATTCATTACCATCTTCTACCTATGAAAAGTGCTCATCGACTCAGTTATGTAATTTCTCACATACCAAATCTGCCGGCAGCCGCTCCTTCAGGGTGCAATTTGCATATGTAACATTTGCTTTTTTGAAACTTTTCATAACATCAACAGGTAAAATGAAGTTGTACAAAATTAGAATTGTAAAATTGTATGTGACAGAGTTACAGGATATGTAACCCTCCTGTAACCTTTTCTTTTAAGCTATCTATACTCTTTATTAAAAGTAGAAACCCCCTTTTAATGGTATGCCATGTATACCGCGGTCGCGGTATGCCACTAAATATTAATTAATTAAATTAATTAAATTAAATAAATTCGTAATATTATATAATAATTTAATTTAATAATTAAATTATATATTATGTGTCTATTAACTAAAAATTGAAATAAAAGTCAGGAATATAGTATATTACATAAAACTTAGAACTTATTTAAATTTAAGATAATTTATCACAATCCGTGCTTCGCACGGGTTATCGGCTAGTAACAACTAAAAACAGAACGTAGGAACGTAGGTATCTTTATTGACACATAATGATGTTCACAAAAAACTGGAAATACTATTCCTTTTACAACACAGAAGTATCAGAATTTCGCAACATCCTCTTCTTCCGGGGATACTGCTGTCTGCTGCAACACTTGATGACCAACCTGAATCCACTGAAGTCTGAAGAATATACCAATAATATCAGCGTATATGAAAGTTACTATACAAATTAAGAAACTCACCGAGCTATGGATGCTAAAATCTATAGGAAAACAAAACAAATTAAAAAATCAACAGACCTTTCCATAAGAATTTCACTGTGTGTATGTGTGTGTGTGTTTTGAGGGAGGTAGATAGAAGAGTGCACCTGTTAGTTTTGGAACTTTCTCTGCAATAAGGCAAAGGAAACCGCTATCTTGTAAAAGACTTGATCAATCAAGTGAAAGTAAAAATACCTCCAAGACTTGATGAAATGCAAAGATGCGCAGAATCCCAAAAAACCAACCAAGAGACCAGGTCCTATACCAGCATAAAACCACACACGATCATCATCTGAATATGAATCACCTTCATTGTTGTCAGGAAAATCATTTGATTCTGTGTCACCAACGCAGGGCTTCAAGATAGGTCGGCCACATAGCTGATTGTTGCCGGCGTAGTTGGAGGGATCGTCAAGGGTCTGGAGTTGGTATCCAGTGGGTATTCTTCCTGATAAGTCATTGAACGAGAGGTCTAATCGGCTTAAGGAGTATAGATCTGATAGGATTTTCGGAATATAACCATAAAGCTCATTTCTAGAGAGATTAAGAAACTCAAGACTTTTCAAATTCCCAATTTTATCAGGGATCCTTCCGGCGAGATGATTACCCGCCAAGTTCAAACTCTTTAAACCATGGAGATCCATCAACTCTTGTGGAATCTCTCCACTAATATTGTTGTTTGACAAATCAATGGAATATGCAAACCCAAGGGTAGTGGTGTATTCCAGCTCATATCCTTTTATATCATCTATTACCATTTCTCCGTAAAACGGATCGAAGCCTAGATACAAATCATTGTTGTCACCTCTAATCATGGCACTAAAATTGCCGAAACAAGGAGGAATGCTTCCTCTGATATTATTTTTTGCCAAGTTTAAAATTTGAATTGATGAGTAGTGGCAAAGCTGTGTTGGAATTTCACCAAAGAAATTGTTGGAGCGTAATATTAGATACTTGAGTTGAGGTAATTGTTCTCCAGACCAAGGGGGAAGAATGTCAATCAAATTATTCTTTCCCACATCAAGTGTGACCAGCTCTTTCAAATTTTGAAAGGATATAGGGAGTTTCCCTTGAAACTTATTCTTGTTCAAGTTTAAGTATGAAAGTTGTACAAGAGAACCCAAAGAAATTGGTATATCACCAGAGAAGCTGTTATTCATCACGTCAAAATCTGTCAATTTGGTTAAGTTGCCTAAGCAATGAGGGAGCTCTCCGGAAAAATTATTGTTGGAGATAATTAAAATGAACAAGGATGTGACAATTAGTTTTGGAACTTTCTCCGCAATAAGGCAAAGGAAACCGCTATCTTGTAAAAGACTTGATCAATCAAGTGAAAGTAAAAATACCTCCAAGACTTGATGAAATGCAAAGATGCGAAGAATCCCAAAAAACCAACCAAGAGACCAGGTCCTATACCAGCATAAAACCACACACGATCATCATCTGAATACGAATCACCTTCATTGTTGTCAGGAACATCATTTGATTCTGTGTCACCAACGCAGGGCTTCAAGATAGCTCGGCCACAAAGCTGATTGTTTCCGGCGTAGTTGGAGGGATCTTCAAGGGTCTGGAGTTGTTTTCCAGTGGGTATTCTTCCTGATAAGTCATTGAATGAGAGGTCTAACCGGCTTAAGGAGTATAGATCAGATAGGCTTTTCGGAATATGACCATAAAGCTCATTTATAGAGAGATTAAGAAACTCAAGACTTTTCAAATTCCCAATTTTATCAGGGATCCTTCCGGCGAGATGATTACCCGCCAAGTTCAAACTCTTTAAACCATGGAGATCCATCAACTCTTCTGGAATCTCTCCACTAATATTGTTGTTTGACAAATCATTGGAATATGCAAACCCAAGGGTATTGGTGTATTCCAAGTTGGAAAAGTATGCTGGAAAAAATACAAGTGTGCAGGTTCGATATCTTGCTCTTCCTTGCCCGGGGTACAAGTTATCACTGTTACTTATAGGGGTGAGCACGGAAAACCGAAAACCGATAAAACCGACCAAACCGAACCGACCAAACCGAATATTTGGGTTTTTTTGTGGTTTGGTTTGGATATGGTTTTAAATTTTAAAAACCGAAAATTTTGGTTTGGTTTCGGTTTTACTAAATTTTCCACCCGATATAACCGAACCGAACCGAAAATATATAATATATATTAAATATATATTTTTAATTATTAATATAAAAATATACATATATAATAATAATTTTAATAAAAGGAAATCAGATTATATTAATACATGATAGTATGATACACACAGCCACACAGGTTACACAAGGATACATTAAAGCCCAACCCAAGAGTTGAGCCCATTATACTTTAAAACTTTCCAACCCTAATTTCATATATGATAGCTGCGCCCCCGCCTTTCTCTTAAGTCTTAAACACTAAAACTAAACTCCTCTTTCCCTCTTTTGTTCTTCAGCTTAATTTACAGGTTCCGTTTTTAATATTCGATTTTTTTACTTGCTAAGGCTTTATTGATTACATGTTTTTTATTTACATCTTTAATTGATTTAGAAGATCTAATTATGTTTTCTTTACTTGTTTTTTTGAAGATATGATCTCAGTTGAAGATCCTGTTGTTCCTGTTGAAGTTTTATCTGATGTTGCCCCTGATGAAGACCATGTAGACGAGCATCAACAATCTGAATTAAAGTCTCAAAGTGCACAAAAGAGAGGGGAAAGGTCAGATATTTGGAAAGTGTTTACAAGAGATCCTAGGAATTTGAAAGTGGCTGTTTGTAACTACTGCAAAAAACGGTATGTATCTCCTCCTGGAAATGGCACAAGTTCTCTATGGAATCATTCAAAGAAGTGTTTAAAGAACCCTAACAGAAAAGCTAATAGAAATCAGCCTATTCTGAATTTTGAAAAGAAAAGGGATGGGGGAAGTACTCTTAAGGCTCATACCTTCAATTATAATAAGTGTAGAGAAGCTTTGGCAGAAATGGTGATTTTAGATGAATACCCCTTTAGAGCAGTTGAAGGTCAGGGTTTTATTAAATATTCAAAATGTTTGGAGCCTAGGTTTAGCCTTCCATCGAGGTGGACAGTTGCTAAAGATTGTATAAAGGTATACAATCAAGAAAAGAAAAAACTGAAGTCTTTAATCAGTGGTAGACGAATTAGTATGACGAGCGATTGTTGGACCTCAAATCAGAAAATTAATTATATGTGTTTGACAGCCCATTGGATTGATGATAATTGGGTGCTTCACAAAAAAATTATAAATTTTCAACATGTTGTTAGTCATAAAGGGTCTGTTCTTGGAAAAGTTGTTGAGAAATGTTTGTTAGATTGGGGGGTTGATAATATATTGGCGATAACACTTGATAATGCAACTTCGAATAATGAACTTGTCAAGTATTTATCAACAAAAACAACAAAATGGCACTCATGTATCTCAAATAATGAGTTTCTTCATGTTAGATGTGCTGCGCATGTCTTAAATTTGGTTGTAAGGGATGGACTTGGAGAAGAAATAGCATCTGTTGAAGCTATTAGGAATGCAGTCAAGTTTGTGCATAGTTCACCTGCACGGTTGGACACGTTTAAAAGGTGCGTTGAGATTGAGAAAATTAAGTCCAAGGCATTACCATCAATGGATGTAGACACTAGGTGGAACTCCACATATCTTATGTTGGAGAGCTCTATTGATTTTGAAAAGGCTTTTGAGAGGTTAGGAGAAGAAGATAAGGCTTATAAGATCTATTTCGAGAAGAAACAAAAAAGCTCACCTAGTGCAAATGATTGGACTTGTGCTAGGATGTTTGTGCAATTTCTCAAGCTTTTTTATGATTGCACGGTCAAGTTTTCAAGTTCATTGTCTATCACATCCAATTTATTTTTTAATGAAATGTTACAAGTGCATGATATGATAAAGTGGATGTATTAGACTTTGTAATTTAATTTCTAGCAACTTTGATGATATTTGGTTTTAAACCGAAACCGACCAAACCGAACCGTTTTAATTAGGTTGGTTTGATTTTAAATTTATGGTTTATGGTTTGGTTATGGTTTGAAAATTTAAAAACCCGTAATATATGGTTTGGATGGTTTCACGGTCCTAACCCGACCAACCCGACCGATACTCACCCCTAGTTACTTATTGTAATTAGTTGAATAGATAGTCTTCCACTAAGTTTTACCTTTTGAGGGAAGTCTTCCACTATGTGGTTGCAGGGATGTTTCCTGGATGACTTTTCCTACCGAGAAAACATGTATTTTAGTGAAAAGAAAATGGGAAACTGAATTATATCTTAACTCTTAAAATTGATTTACTTTAGCTAAACTCTAATTTATTCCACAGAGGAACTGATTACTGAAAGGAAGTCTACCACAAAGCACTATATCAGTCATCAAGTAATCCACTACTCTAGGAACGTACGTCGTCATGTGTCACAAACTTATCCCTCTCATAAGTTAACAAAATGTGGATCAAGTCACGAAAGATATCATCTATTAACGTGTGGGGAGGGGTTTTTTTCATTTCTGTTCATTTTCATTAAAATCAACCAGGCAAGAGTGGACTTAGATTGCTATTATATCTCAATATTATCATTAGCAGGCCTGCGCTTCCAAACAGATTGCTAGTGCGTGAGTGCATTATTGTTGACTGGGAATGCTCCGAAACCTGTATTGGCAAAGATTTTGCTAGGGAAGCTCTATATGCTCCTTCCTCATACAAGCTACTCAGTGTGAGTATTTGTTAGAATCTGAGAAAGAGAGAAGGAAGCAAGCTTATAGCTTGTGTATTGATGTTAAAAATACAAGAGGAATGCTAGGCTATATATAGAGATATTGAAGCCTTAATTTTCAATACTAACTCTTGCCTAACCATGACTTTGTTCATGCCTAACTAAACCAACCCCTGACTTATGTGCTAGTCTTGACTTCTAGTATTTGACACGCCCCCTCACTCGAAATCCCATCTTGGGATGACCTATCATGGGATTGAAGAGTGGAACACTTAGTAGCATATCTGCATAACTCAAGCTTCCAACAAATCCCATCTGTAGGAATGGAGCCTTTTGGGAATACTGGGAATCGATTTCGCGACCACGCAGTATTTTTCAAGCTATATCAAAAACTCAGTCAGGACTGGCGTAAGACTGGAGGTCGTCAGTCCTGCAATCACTTTAAGGAAAATAAACAAATTAGTACTTGGTGGATGTCCACCTTATTTTGATGGATGGATGGATGGCCACCCAATCACTTTACCACTGCCAGGCATTTTGTTGGACGCCTGATTCTTTATGAGCAGAATTGGCGGAAGAAGGTCCTGGTGGTTTAGTCTCCATTTGAGATAATAACTGCCGGAGAGCAGTGAGTTCAGTTGAACTTATTGCTTCCGTTGCTGAAGTAGTAGAGTCACCATGGTCTCCAGACGTAGTGTGATGAGCATTATATTGGGTGCCTCTTCCCGAGCTTCTACCGGATGAGCTACCTCGGCCTCGTCCTCCTCGTCCTTGAGTTCTGAGATGAGGATGCAAAGTGAAACATGTATCACGAGTGTGGCCTAACTTATAACAGTAGTCACACCGAATAACATCTTTTTCACTCGCAATTATCTGTTCTGGGTTGCCTTGATGATGAGCACTTCTCGTAAAAAGCGCTGATCGATCGGGCACAGTATCAACCGGAGTCATGCTTTCTTTACGACTCTCTTCTAGCTGTACTCGTCCATGTGCTTCCTCAACTGTAGGAAAGGGAATCTGACCAATGAGTTGATTTTTGATTGAATCATACTCTATTGTCAGTCCAGCAAGAAATTTCATCATTCTTTCTTCTTGTACCAATCTTTGGTACTTCTCTTGGTCTTCAGCCTGTTTACACTCGAACACAGTGTAGTGGTCTGACTCCTGCCATAGTGATGTAAGTTCCGAATAATATTCGGTCAATGCTTTCCCCCTTGAGTTAGAGCCCATATTTTCTGCTTTACTTCGAAATGCTTAGCCATATTGCCAGAATATGAGTAAGTTCTGGAGATAGAATTCCAAACGGCTTCCGCAGTATCAAGAAAGAGATAGCTTTTACGAATACGTAAATCCATGGAGTTAAACAACCATGACTTGACCATGGCATTTTCGCTATCCCAATCATCAAAGCTCACATCACTTTCCAAGGGCTTCTTAGCCTTCCCGTTGACATATTTCATCAACCGGTGAGATTTAAGTGCTAGTGTGCAAGACTCGGACCATTCCAAGAAATTCTTCCCATCAAATTTTGGATTCACATACGGGTTACTATGAAATCCGAATTTACTGTTACTTGTAGCAACAACATCCTTTGGTGCGTCGGCGTCGGTAGGCATGATGAACTATAACGGCTTTAAACAAATAGCCTTTAAAATAAACTATAACGGCTTTAAACAAATAGCCAACTTAAAATAAATAGAGGCTGCAAAAACACAGATAGAGCTGCCCCTTGTTTTAATAGCCCTTTTTTTTTTCTCCAGTTCTCTCCCTCAAATAAACACAGGCTACACAGCGGACAAAATAAACAAGACAACAGATCTTAAAAACACAAAAAAGGAGAAACTGAAAGTTCTCGGATTCGAGAAATTTTACCACACATAGATTCGGAATTAGGAGGAGATTAAGAGTCCCTGAAGAAAAAAGTCGAAAATCTGCCCAGAACTGGTCTCACGCGCCGGCGCGTGGCGCGCGTCTGGCGGCGCGGCGGCGCGTCTGCTGGCGCGTGAGGGCGCGTGTCTGCTGGTTTTCAGGTTGAAAAAATTCTGGTAGCTCCTCTTTCAGTGCTCTACTCAGTGGTATATTTACATTTCTGTTTGGGTGTGTTTTGAATTTCGAGTTTTGAAGCAGATGGGTATTTTCTGTGTTTCTGGTCTGGAGGAGCTTGCTTTCTTCTGTGTTTCCCTAGGATTTCACATGCTTTGATACCATGTTAGAATCTGAGAAAGAGAGAAGGAAGCAAGCTTATAGCTTGTGTATTGATGTTAAAAATACAAGAGGAATGCTAGGCTATATATAGAGATATTGAAGCCTTAATTTTCAATACTAACTCTTGCCTAACCATGACTTTGTTCATGCCTAACTAAACCAACCCCTGACTTATGTGCTAGTCTTGACTTCTAGTATTTGACAGTATTACGTATTATAAAAAGTGAAATAAATAACATAACTGCTTTTCACCATTCGTCAGAACTCTGCTGAAAGTATATGAGACACCACATACGACAAGTGTTTTACAGGAACTAATCTATCTATACTATTTATTAATGTGCAAAATCATGTTTTAATGGTACACAATAGCACTAAAGTACCAAAATACCAAATTTGATTATCATTAACTTCGGAGTACATAATTATACAATATTTACTTTAATTTTTTTTATTTTAATTTTTTTTAACTTACTCGGGTTCGATTTCTGACAACTACATAATTATAAAGATTTATTTACTTTAATTTTTTTAGTTTTATCTCAGGTTCGATTCTCTATACTACATAGTTAAATAGTGTATTAATATTAATATTCAATGTGTGCCCATGCTTCGCACGGATTATCAGCTAGTTTATAGTAACATCCTCATTTGCAATAGAAATGTCTATACTTCTATGAAAACGGTACAAATGTAAAAATGTTGCATACCATTTTTCTATCCTATGCAGAAGATATGTTACTCTTTGTGGAAGAAATAAATCAAAAAATACAGTTCCTGCATGTATTTATCATACCTTTAATTGATAAGAGAAGCTGAAGCCCGAAAGTAATAAAGTAGCAGAAAAATAGATATGTATTCCAGATGGAAATATGGCCGGATCCAAAGCATTACTTTCTTCTATTGCCGTGGGAGTATTCAATCCCTAAAACCGAAAGGGAAATATATGCTTACTAAATAGGCGTAGATGGAAGGATTAATTAATTTTCAAAAAAAATAAATAAATAATCTTCATGTCAGCAAAAGAAGCATGGCACTACTTTGGGCATAGGGTGGACATTAAGGACATTATCCTTCCTAGAAAGAGAGACTTAAATGGAAATAGAATTGGTTTTATTAAGGTCAGCAACCTGGAAATTGCTAACAATCTGATTGAAGATCTGCATAGTACGATATTCTTGGGATATAGGATTCATATCAAGCTAGCAAAGTCGAACCATAAGGAAGTCAGATCCAAGATCAATAAAGACTCAGAGGGGAAGAATAACCATCAAGCAGGAGATAGGAGAGAAAAAGCTAGTCGAGTAACTCCTAAACCTCAACTCGTAGATAATTGTTGACGGAGGAATTTGGGAGCAACAAAATTCGAGGTTCGTCGTCGGAAACAAGATCTGCTGCGGTGGTTCTTTGACGGAAAAAACGGTGGTGTGGGGTTGTTGAACGTAATTGGTGGCTGAGATTGATAGGGTTAGTGGCGGCTATTCAGAGTTCTCGACTTCCAAACCACTAATCGGCCTACGTACCCCGGTATTTATAGGGGATCAAGCCATACGTAGTTCTTGGAGAGCAAGAAACCCAAATGGGCTTGGATTAACGGACTAGCTTCCGGAATGTTCTACTATGAGGCCTAACCACAAAGGCTCAAGGCTCATCCAAGATCTCAAGACTTCACGGATAAGGAAACTTCCCCCGTCGAGGACTAGTCCTTTCCGCTACCAGCTATTTCTTGATTTCAAGGATGCAGGTATAGCCATGGTTTACCCCAAGTGCAGAACGCATCCCTGTCCCCCGAATGAGAAGCACCCACCAGATAGCAGGACAGGTGATCCAGAGCTTTTGGGTGCAAAGTGCAGGATTACTCCAAAGTTCCCCAATGAGAGCACGCCCATTGGCTACAGGAACAGAGCTCCCAAAGCACACACCAGAAGTCCCCATCTTTCCACCATAGGGCGCGCCCTTAGTGTTTAAGAAGGGTCCTTATATCCAGGCAAACCCCTGTAGGTCTTCTGCGACGGACATCCCCCTCCTAAGATACGACAGGAGGGAATTCTTCAATAATCAAACAGGAAATCGACATTATTATCATCTTGGAATTCCAACATAACCTAGGGCGCGGCCTAATACCCCCAGGGCGCGCCCTAACCTCTTGAAAACCCTAATTCGTTCTATAAAATCCCAAATTGAACCCGTTATTGACCCGAATCCATCTCGAAAATATCCGAACCGAATTTTGGCTATAACAATAATAAGCCACCTGAAGTGGATAACCTGGTCGTTCAACCAAAAAACAGATGTATCACTCTCACGGTGGATGAGGAAACAGAGGAAGAAGGCAAGAGAAGTTTGATTGGGATTACATCGGAAGATATCTGGCCAGACGTTCTGCAAGAAAAAATCCTATTAGCAGGTATAGATGGAATCTCTATCAAAGGTATTTCTCTTAACAAATTCATCATTACCTTTCTTTCTGTCAAAGAGAAGTCTGATACAGACAAAAATATATTCAAAGAATGGTTCTCGGAAGTTAGAGCATGGAATCACAGAGATCTAATTCAACCAAGAATAACTTGGATTCATTGTGATGGTCTTCCCGTCTCAGTTTGGAATGAAAAAAACCTTAAAGCCATCTTAGGAGATTGGGGACAGGTAATCTCAACCACAAGCTACCCACAAATTTGTCAAATGTTTCAAAAAAGGCAAATCTGTATTTCTACCCACAAAGTACTAGAGATAGATGAAACAATAAAGGTAGAGATTCAGAATATTGGTTACTGGGTCAGATTGAAAGAAACACATAACAGCTTTGTTAGGGAAGAGAGACCAAACAGAAGTTCTTCTAATAGATCTTCCCTTATGGAAAGTGACAGCAATGAAGGGACCTTGTCACCTCATAAAGCAGACTCGTCTCTCTCTCCCTCTCGTTCAAGTTCGCCGTCCTCCCCTTCTCATCACCTCAACCCTTCTACTGGGAATGATATATGCGGACAAGAGATGATAGAGTATGTGTCCCTACATAATCAGGAAACATTCACACAAAATAACCTGAGAAACCAGTGGAGAGATCCAGAGGCCTCGATATCAGTCTGCTCAGACAATAACAGTTGTGTAGACCTTGTCAACTTGGAGATGGAAACGACATATGAAAGAGCTATTTCAACTAGCACCACTAATAACAGTGCTGAGATCTACAACTTACAACAGAGTCTCTCAAAACTCAAGCTAGGACGAAGTAGAGGTAGGCCTCGAAAACTATATCGATTCAACAAGTTCTTTGATTTCACTGTGAAGAAAGGCCAAACAAAAGGTAAAAAAAGACATTTTGTGGGAGGCAAAGGGAAACAGGTTAAAAACCCTTCAAATATACGGAATCGAGCTCAATCTGTAGTTCCTATAAATATTGCTCAGGATCACAGAGTAATTACAACACAAATGATGGCCGAAAACATTCTGGAATCTGCACAATTAATGGGCTTACAATTGAACCAAAACAGGGATGAGGCTCTGCAAATGATTCAAACCAACTTAGGGGAAAGCTCTTACAACATAATTAATTTAAATGCAGAGCTTTGACAATTTTTCTTTGCTTACATGGAACATAAGGGGGTTCAACAATGACATAGCTGGAAGAAATCTAAGAGGTATTATCCAGAAAGAGAAACCGTGGGTGATCTTCATTCAAGAAACCAAATGTGGAAAGATACCAGATCAATTCAGGCAGTCAATCGTAGATGATTCGTACACTTGGCTTTCATCAGAAGCCCAGGGACAATCAGGTGGACTGGCTACACTTTGGGATAAAAATGTACTTAGCCTGAACGAGTACAAAATCTTCACAAATTGGATCTGGGTGAGATATCAATTGATAATGTATTCGAAGGATGCGCCGGTATTTCTAAACTGTATAAATGTATACGGTCCACAAACTGCCGCTAAGAAAAAGTAGCTATGTGAAGATATAGGTCTGTTACTTATGTCAAAATACCTAGAACCTTTTTGTGTTGCAGGTGACTTCAATAGTATAAAGAATATCAGGGAATCAAAGAATTGCATTTATAGGAACAAAGACACGAGACCATTCCAACACTTCATACAAGATAATGGTTTATGGGACATCCAAATTCTCAACCAGCAGTTCACCTGGTTCTCCAAGTCAGGCAAAAGCAGTAAGCTAGACAGGATACTAGTTAATACCAGCTGGACAAACAACTCAAACTGGAAGGTCAAAGGCTTGCCAAGGAAATCATCAGATCACACTCCCCTGTATTTATACAATTCGGAGGTAGACTGGGGGCCTAAACCTGTGAAACTCTTCAACACATGGTTCTCAAACACCATTTGTAAAGACCTAATAGATAATACAGTCGCTGATTTGAGTCTACAAGCAAAACCACTCCAGGAAAAGTTACGAATAATCAGATCACGTGTACAAAGATGGAACCAAGAGGAAAATGGTCATTGTCAAAAAGTTATCGGCCAACTGGAAAAGGAGTTGTTAATCGCAGACAATGCAAGAGACTTGCAGAAAGCAAATGAGGTCCAATTCTCTCTTCGGGGAAAATATGAGGAACAGGATGCAATTTTTAAACAAAAGAGCAGACTTCATTGGCTCTAGGAGGGTGACGCTAACACACGATTCTTTCATTCCTCAATAAAGAGAAGGCAAGGGAGAACTAACATGCAAGGAATTTTACATAAAGATAGATGGATAACAAATCCCTCATCTGTTAAGAGAATCTTTGCAAAGCAGTTTGAAGAAAGATTTGCGCCTCCAAATGGAGATATATGTCTAGGGTTCGAGCCTTTGATAAAAAATATAATTCCGCTCGATCAAGCCAATTCACTGGAAGTACAATTCCTTGAACCGGAAATATCACTGGCCTTATTAGACCTTGGCCCAGACAAATCTCCGGGTCCAGATGGTTTCAACGGATTCTACATGAGAAAATTGTGGCCATCACTCAAGCAAGATTTGATAAATCTATACTCATCTTTCCACATCATAGGGGAGTTACCGGGGGGAGTCAACTCTTCCTTTCTCACAATGATTCCAAAATCATCATTCCCTAGGAGTATGCAAGACTATCGACCTATCAGTTTGATCAACTGCACACTCAAAATTCTCCTAAAGCTGCTAGCTAAAAGACTCAAACCCTTACTGCCGTTGCTGGTGTCAGAATTTCAATTTGCATTCGTGCAAGGAAGATATATTTCAGATTGCATTTTCATAACAGGTGAGATTGTTCACAGCATTCAACACAATATTGTCCCAGGAATAGTCTTCAAGATAGACTTTGAAAAGGCCTTCGACTCCATCCGTTGGGATTTCATGTTGAAAATGTTGAAGTTACTAGGTTTTGGGGACAAATGGAATATTTGGATAAAATCCATAATATCTTCGATCAGACTTTCAGTCCTTGTCAATGGTAGCCCCTCTAAAGAATTTTCCATGTTCAAAGGACTTAGACAGGGCGACCCTTTGTCACCTATGCTATTCATCATAGTTTCAGAATTCCTACACATATTCGTACAAAAGGCAATACAATTGAATATAATACGTGGTATTCACTTCAATAACAGCTTGAGCATCTCGCATCTCCAATACGCTGATGACACTATTTTCTTCCTGGAAAACTCCACCCACTCCATCTCAGGAATCAAGGTTATATTGACAATTTTCCAGACAATTACAGGGCTTAAAGTAAACTATTCAAAGAGCCATCTCTATGTGACAAAAAGAGGTAAAAGCAAGGCAAGTATCTGGACAAACTCACTAGGTTGTAAGATCGGGGAATTCCCCTTTGATTATCTTGGTACCTCGATAGGCCTTAGCTCAAAGAGCAAGAGATTCTGGCTACCACTAAAGAGAAAATTCAAATCCAAGTTTACTGCGTGGAAAAGAACCACCCTATCGAAGGCGGGAAGATTGGTGTTAATCAAATCGGTGCTTGACTCACTACCAATTTATTGGCTGAGCCTTTTTAAAATTCCAAAAGGTACGCTAAAGGAATTATAAAAGCTAAAAAGACAGTTCTTTTGGGGTGAGGTAAATGGAAGTGATGCGAAACCCAGAAAACTTCAAGGTATAAGATGGGAGATCATCTCAAAACCTAAGCACAAGGGTGGTTTAGGGATCCAGGTGTTGGCGTGGAAAAATGCAGCACTATTAGCGAAGTGGTGGTGGAGAGCAAGATTAGAAAAAACAAAACTTTAGCATAAGCTCCTTGTCTCCAAATATGGAGAACATTTCTTTACAAACCCCACCAGCAGTAGAAATCTCAAATCACCCATGATCAACAACATTGCATCAATAAAAGAATTTGACAGTCTAAAGCTTTTCGATGCACGTGACTTCCAATGGGTGGCAGGAAAAGGTAACAAAATCAACTTCTGGACAGACCGTTGGTATGAGGATACCCCATTGTCACTCAAATTCCCAAGGCTATTTTCCTTGTTCATAGACAAAAGCATCTCACTGTACAACATGAGGCTCAACTGGAATGTAATAAGCCTCAACAACCACCAATTCTGGAGAAGAACACTCAGAGGATGGGAATTAGAAGATCTTAGAGAACTAGAGCAAGTAACCAAAGTTAACTCTTCCATCATCAAACAAGATAGACTACTTTGGAAGAAGTCTAACTCAGAATATACATCTCATCAGGGTTACAACTCACTTCAAGAAAGTCAGGAGGCCTCAATCGAATGGACAATATTGTGGAAAATTAAAATCCCAAACAAAGTCAAGTTGTTCATCTGGCATGCAATGCATGAAGCGATTCCAACGACATCATTTCTCAATATCAGAGGAATTACTACAGACTCTACTTGTAAAGGATGCGGTGACTCGGTAGAAAACCTTGATCATTTAATTTGGGAATGCAAATTACCCAGAGACTGCTGGGCCTTCTTTTCTTCTTGGTTAGGTATTCCCAACCTTGCACTAAATAATATAGCAGAGGTATAAAAATTTCTGGCCAAGGGAAAGGAGTCAATGGACAAACTAACCTGTTTTGGTGCAATTATTTGGTCGATTTGGTTGGCAAGAAACGAAAAATTATTCCGAGGTTCAAGTGCAGGCTTTGACACAACATGTAAACTCATTAAACTTAGGGCGTGGCAATGGAGCACAGCAAATAATCTAATTACAGACAAGTGGAGTAGTCTTTGGGCGGTGAGCCCAGTAGAGGCATACAAAAGACATAGGACTGCTAGCCTACAATTGTTGCTAACATACTGGTTTCAAAAACACGGATTAGTAGGTTTTGTGGATGGTGCCTGGTCCCAACCTCGTGCAGGCCCAGCTAGAGTAGGTATAGGGGGGTTTCTTTTAGACGAAAATGCCCAGGTTCACTTCATTTTCTCAGGCCCAAGCTCAGCGTCAACCCCTCTAGCCACGGAAGAACACGCTCTTCTATTCATTTTAGAGGCCATCTTAGACCATAGACTACTCACAACGCCTATCATCATTGCTACAGACTCAGCTCTGCTCTTCAAACTTTGTACAGATGATTCGGGAAATCAAAATGGGAACCACCCTATCTCTCAAGCTCTTAATTCGCTACCACTTCTCAATGTAGTGCATATCAATAGACTATTTAATACGGAGGCAGACAATCTAGCAGGAGAAGGGAAATGCAGAGCATCTTTGGTAGCAGGTTGGGTTTAACAGCCCTAAAGCAAGGTGATGATCCACTTCAAGATGTGGACTGATTACACAGTATTTTATGTATGGTTTCTGGTATGCATGTATGGCTTCTGTTTGTCACTGCTGTTGTTAGTATGTTTAGTTTGGTTTAGGTTGCTGCTTAGTAAGTCAGTTGCTATTTTCGGTTTGCTTGTAACCTCGAAGTTATTCGAGGTGGTCTCCTGTATGATTTTCCCCATGAGGGTGCAATACAAAGACTAACTTGCATATAAAAAAAAAACAAAAGACAGAACTGAGATGTTCACATGTAGATCCTCAGAAACAAGGTTATTAAAGGGGCAGACGGGAATACAGGATCCAAACGTTTATACTCCCTCCATCCAAAATACATGACCTTTTTTATAAATAAATTTGTTCCATATTATATGTCTGTTTTCTTCTTTTAATACAAATTTAAGGGTAATTTTTCAAAACTATTCATACATTTATTATATCTAAAATTTGTCTTTATTCAAACTTAATACTATTCTCATTTTTCAATGTATATTAATTAATTGTACTAGTTTAAAACCCGTGCAATACACGGATTTTTTTTAATATTTAAGAATTCTTTTCACTAATTTAAATTATTTTCTTAAAACACGAATTTTGGAAACTTAAATTATTATATGAGATGATTTGATAATAATTATATAAATGTTATCCGTGATATTTCTAGAAAAGGAGAGATTTTAGTTAGAAAATATAGAAAAGATGATAGGTTTTAGTTAAAAATGGGTAATCGGTTAATTGTTAGTAATTATAAAATTATTATTTTATTTTATTAGATAGAGTACCCGTGATATGATTGGATTACGTTAGTTTACTAAATATAATTGCTCGTCATATTTTTAGAAAAGGAGAAATTAATATTGTCCGTGATATTTCTATTAAAAGAGAGATTTTAGTTAGAAAATATAGAAAAGATGATACGTTTTAGCCGAAAAGGGTAAGTGGTTAATTATTAATATTATAATATTATTAGTTTATTGTATTAAATAGAACCACCCATGATATAATTGGAAAAAAAGAGATTTTAGTTAGAGAAAATAGGAAGGTAACATGAAAATTAAAAAGGTGACATGATTTATGTGAAAAAAGGTAATTGATTAGTTTACGGTAATTATAATTTAATTATGTTATTTTATTAAAAAAATTGCTCATAGTGTTTTTAGAAAATGATAAATTAATGTTGCCCGTGATATTTCTAGAAAAAAAGGAAACTTAATTAGAAAAAATAGGAAAGATGATACGTTTTAGCTGAAAAGGTAATCATTTAATTATAATTATTATACTATTATCATTTTATATTTATTAAATAGACACGTCCGTGATATAATTGGTAAAAGAGAGGTTTTAGTAAGAAAAAAGAAAAAAGGTAACGTGTTTTGATTGAAAAAGGTAAATGTCCATGATGTAATTGGGAAAAGAGAGATTTTAGTTAGAGAAAAGAGAAAAGTTAACTTGTTTTGGTTGAAAAGGGTAATTGATTAGTTAATAGTAATTATAATATAATTATGTTATTTTATTA
The DNA here is from genome assembly GCA_036435485.1 of Saposhnikovia divaricata. NCBI lineage: Eukaryota > Viridiplantae > Streptophyta > Magnoliopsida > Apiales > Apiaceae > Saposhnikovia > Saposhnikovia divaricata. The sequence continues at coordinate 62,572,377 of CM071594.1, forward strand.
AATAAAATTGGTCGTAGTGTTTTTTAAAAAAGAGAAATTTAGTTAGATAAAATGTAAAGAATATTGTTTTTTACCTAGAAAAGGAAATTATTTAATTATTGAAAAATAGAAAAGGTAATATATTTAACCTGAAAAAGGAAATTGATTAATAAAGGAGAAATTTTAGTTAGATAAAATATAAATGATATTGTATTTTACCTGAAAAAGAAAATTATTTAGTTATTAAAAATAGAAATGTTTAACCAGAAAAAGGAAATTGATTAGTAGGATGAATTTTATCTATAATTGAGTAAGGGTAAGTAAGTAAAATCAACAGGTACCGTACCGACCGACCGACAGACCAATTTTTTAATGTTTCAGTTTTTAATAATAGTATAGATTAGTTAGAAAATTTTATCCAACTAATCTTTTTCTTAATATGTGTGGCTTTTTTATAAGGGTGTTGGCCCCCTATATCACAATTTCAAAGAAAATTGTCCAAAATATCACAATCTGAAAAGTTGGCCCCATATGTCACTCTAAAACACTACATCGTGTAGTGTTTTCATTTTTTTTATGAAAACGCTACATCGTGTAGCGTTCTGACTTTTTTTTTCTTTTTTTTTTTACTGTAAACGCTACTTGAAGTTTAGTTTTGGGCTAGTAACGCAACTTTAAGTTTGGTTTTGGGCTAGTAACGCTACTTTAAGTTTGGTTTTGGATAAAAAAATTTTTTTTGAAACGTTACTTTGAGTTTGGTTTTGGGTAATTTCTAAAACCCAAAATGGAAACGTTGAATCCCAAAAGTTAATTGTTAAACCCCTAAATTTAATTAAAATTGTATTTTTTAAATTTAAAAATTTTAATTAAAAAATTGAATCCGGCGACCTGATTTTTAAACGCTAACGGGTTTAAAAATCAGGATAAGTTAGGGTTTAGGGTCTAAAGTTTAGGGTTGTAAACAACCCTAAACAATAAACCCTAAGTTCGTATACAGTTTATTCGTCATTCCGAATATTCTAAACCCAAAATGGAAACGTTGAACCACGGAAAAAATTTTAATTAAAAAATTGAATCTGGCGGCCTGATTTTTAAACGCTTACGCGTTTAAAAATCAGGATAAGTTAGGGTTTAGGATCTAGGGTTTAGGGTTGTAAACAACCTTAGTGTTTAAAAATCAGGATAAGTTAGGGTTTAGGATCTAGGGTTCAGCGTTGTAAACAACCCTAAATCCTAAATTCTAAGTTCGCATACGGTTTATTCGTTGTTTCGAATATTTCTAAAACCCAAAATGGAAACGTTGAACCCTAAAAGTTAATTATTAAACCCCTGAAAGAATAAAAATCCGTACAGTACCTGTTGATTTTACTTATTTACCTTTACTTAACGGTACACGTTATTTTACATAATTATCATTACTTAATTATTTATAGTTACTAATTGTTGGGCTTGCTAAGCGAGCCTTAACTCCACATTAGTATGATATTGTCCGCTTTGGGCCGAGCCCGCACGGATTTGTTTTTGGGCACCTCCCAAAAGGCCTCATACTAATGGAGTTAACTAGCTGCTTATAAACTAGCTATCTGCCCCTTCCACAAACGATGTGGGACAACTCCTAACAATCTCCCCCTTCACACATCGGGCTCGACACCTGTCGAATCTGCCTCCTTCGGTGTGATCTGCTCCCTTGACCCATACTGGAATTTCATCTAGCTAACTGGCTCCCCCTAGGCCCATACTGGAAAGCCCACCTGCTCCCCCTTAAGTCCAACCTGGGATAGCTTATCTGCCTTTTTCCTTGGATCCATTCTGGAGCCCATTGAGATCGTTCTGGATCGTTATAACCATAGCTTTGATACCACTTGTTGGGCTTGCTAAGCGAGCCTTAACTCCACATTAGTATGATATTGTCCGCTTTGAATCGAGCCCGCACGGATTTGTTTTTGGGCACCTCCCAAAAGGCCTCATACTAATGGAGTTAACTAGCTGCTTATAAACTAGCTATCTGCCCCTTCCACAAACGATGTGGGACAACTCCTAACACTAATAACTAATAAATTTCCTTTTTCAGAGAAATCATGTTACCTTTTCTATTTTTCAATAACTAATCAATTTCCATTTTCACGTAAAATATGAGCAATTCTATTTAATATTATAAAATATTATAATTATAATTACTAATAATTAACCAATTACCTTTTTTTTTTGCTAAAATACGTTACCATTTCTATTTCTTTATTTTTTCCAATAAAACCTGTTCAGGTAGCTTTATTTAAGTAATATGTTTCCTTTTTCAGGTAAAACATGTTACCTTTTCTATTTTTCAATAACTAATCAATTTTCCTTTTCACGTAAAATACAATATCTTTTAGATTTTATCAAACAAAAAGTTTTTTCTTTCTAAAAACACTATGAGCAATTCTATTTAATAAAATATTATAATTACTAATAGTTTACCAATTACATTTTCAGTTAAAATACGTTACCTTTTATATTTTTTAAATTTTTTCAGTAAAACCTATTCGGGTAATTTTATTTAAGTACAATAAAATAATAATATAATAATAATTAATAACTAACCGATTATGTTTTTCAGCTAAAGCATTTCAAATTTTCAATATTTTTAAACTAAAATCGATCTTTTTCTAAAAATATCACAAACAACATATATATAATTATTATCAGATCATATAATTTAAATTTTTTAAGCCAACAAAATTCATGTCTTAAAATTTTTTATTCAAATTAAAAAAATTTCCATTATATTAAAGAACATTCATGCATAGTACGGATTAATATGTTACCTATTCTATTTTTTTTATTTTTTCCAGTAAAACCTATTCGGGTAGCTTTATTTAAGTACAATAAAATAATAATATTATAATAACTAATAACTAACTTATTACGTTTTTCAGCTAAAACATTTCATCTTTTCAATATTTTCAAACTAAATCCATCAGTTTCTAAAAATATCACGAACAACATATATATAATTATTATCAGATCATATCATTTCAAATTTTAAGCCAACAAAATTCATATCCTAAATTTTTTAATTCAAATTAAAAAAATTATATTATATTTAAGAACATCTGTGCATTGCACGGGTTTTAAGCTAGTATTCTAAATTACTAAGAGCCATATTATTTATAATATTTTTAAGGAACATGCTAGAAGACTGTTGGAGTTGCTCTTAGGTCGGAAAACAGAAGCGGATAATTTGAATGGAGTGTCATTAACAAATGCAAAATTAGAGCATCTCCAAGAGACTCCTACATTTAATCTTAAAAGTTAATATAAATAAATGGCTCTTAGCAAGTTATTACATTGGTTTATGTGTCAAACTCCAACAATGCTCTTTATATTAGCTTTTTATTTATAATTTATTAATAAATCAACCCCACTATAACTAAAAATTATGCAAGAATTAGTGGACAAAAATATTTTATTATTAAAATATAAGTTAAGAGCTACTAGTGGCTCTTAGAAATGAGGAGAGAGAAGAGATTCTTAGTATTTTTAAGAGCCACTAAGATTCTTTGGAGCAACATTTTCATTCTCTCTCCTCATTTTTTGAGTTAAGAGATAAAATAAAGAGTCTCTTGAAAATGCTCTTAGGGTATAGCACACGTTTTTTAAAAATAACAATAAATTATCACTGTTAAGATTTATCTAATACTAGGAAACTTATCCGCGCGAAGATAATTTTTTATTTTAAAATATTTAAAATAGATGAATTATTTTTTTATTATTTTTAAAAATTGATTAGTCTCTTTAATTTTTTTTAAAAAAATGGATTCAAAACAATTTACTTGAATTATAAGTTGAAGAAGATGAGGTATATTTGCAATAAAGATAGTATATTTGTAATTAATTTGAAAAGATAGTATTTTTGCAATAACTAATTAAAAACCTAGTATATCCAACATATAAATATTTTTGCAAAAATACTGTAATTTTAAAGTTTTTTTTGCAAAATTACCATCTTTTGGAAAATAATTGCAAAAATACGGGATGCAACTACATTCAACCAGATGCAACTGTTTTGGCAATTTAGTAAAAATACTATCTTATTTGTAAAGGCTGCGCAGCAAGTTGCATGTAGTTGCATTCACTTGCATATGCAACTGGATGCAACTAAAAATTGTAATTTGAATTTTCATTTTTTTAACCATCTATATAAGGACTGAGCATCATCAAAAAATGGAAATTTAACTTTTAGTTGTTAGTTGCATTCAGTTGCATATGCACATATGCAACTGAATGCAACTAAAAATTGTAATTTGAATTTTCATTTTTTTACCAACTTCAGATCTATATAAGGGCTGAGCATCATCAAAAAATGGAAATTTAACTTTTAGTTTTTAGTTGCATTCAATTGCATATGTAGTTGCGTTTAGTTGCATGTGGTTGCATTCAATTGCAACTGTTAAAAATCGAAAATTATAAGTGCCCCTGCGGGGCCAGTGGAGAACAGATCGAAGGTGGGAGGGAGGAGGGCGGAGATGGAGGTGGGAGAGGGGAGGGCGGAGATGGGGAGGAAGGCGGAGATGGAGGGAGGAGGGCGGAGATGGCGGCGGTGGGCGGGACTGGAGCGTGGGGTGGGTGAAGAAGAAGGAGAATGGAGGTTGGAGAAGAATGGGGGTTGAAGAAGATGAGGTATATTTGCAATTAAGATAATATAAGATAATATATTTGCAATTAATTTAAAAATGTAGTATTTTTTGCAATAACTAATTAAAAACCTAGTATATCTAACATACAAATATTTTTTTCAAAAATACTGTTATTTTAAAGTTTTTTTACAAAAATACCATCTTTTGGAAAAAAATTGCAAAAATACGGGAAGCAACTACATTCAACCAGATGCAACTGTTTTGACAATTTAGTAAAAATACTATCTTATTTGCAAAGGCTGCGCAGCAGGTTGCATGCAGTTGCATTCAGTTGCATATGCAACTGAATGCAACTAAAAATTGTAATTTTCATATTCATTTTTTAACCAACTTCCGGATCTATATAAGGGCTGAGCATCATCAAAATATGGCAATTTAACTTTTAGTTTTTAGTTGGATTCAGTTGCATATGCACATATGCAACTGAATGCAACTAAAAATTGTAATTTGAATTTTCATTTTTTTTACCAACTTCCAGATCTATATAAGGGCTGAGCATCATCAAAAAATGAAAATTTTTATTTTTATTTTTAGTTGCATCCAGTTGCATATGTAGTTGCGTTCAGTTGCATTCAGTTGCAACTGTTAGAAATTGAAAATTATGAGTGCCCCTGCGGGGCCGGTGGAGAACAGATCGGAGGTGGGAGGGAGGAGGGCGGCGACATGCGGGACTGAAGGGTGGGTTGGGTGAAGAAGAAGGAGAAGAATGGAGGTTGGAGAAGCATGGAGGTTGGAGAAGAATGGGGGTTGAAGAAGATGGGGTATATTTGCAATTAAGATAATATAAGATAGTATATTTGCAATTAATTTGAAAAGAAAGTATTTTTGCAATAACTAATTAAAAACTTAGTATATTTGTTAAATTCCCAAGTTAAAAATATTATATATAATAATACTTTTTAAAGCCAACGTCCTGTTATTCCCAGATTACACACTTGTATAATTGTAGAAGGGGGGGTTGAATACAATTCTTGATATTTATAAATTTCTGATAAGAACTCCAGAAATTTATGCAGAGATAATTGCAATGTAAGATTTAAACACAAACACATATAAAATCAGGTGGTTAATATGCACCACCTGAAGCTTTTATTTGAAGAAAACTCTGTGATACAAAATGTACACAGCTGCCGTTTTACAACTATTTGCTTCTAAGGATATTCAAGAAACCCTTAGCAAATATGTCTGTTTTCTTAAACTACAAAGAGTTGCTACCCTTGGTTATATATCCCAAGTTTTACAAGTACTACTGGAATAAGATAATACTAATCTAATTCTAGTTGACTTGCTACTACACTCCAAATACACATGTAGCTGAAAGGTTGTCCTTGTGTTCAGACATGTCTCCTGCACCTTTCTTGTATTCATAGTGTAAATAGAATGCTTCTTTCTTCTGTGTTTCCAAAGTATGGCTGCCATACTGCTTTTTGTATCTACTATCAACTCGTGTGATCTGTCAGTCAAACATGTCCTTATCAACTGCTAATCCCCAGCTAATCATAGAAGATAGTGTCAATGATTATCCGTTGATGTTGTACACTGACATCCGTTGATGATATATTGAGCGGTATCCGTTGATATTTGGGACTTGAGCTGTATCCGTTGATAGAGTGGATTTGAGTTGTTTCCGTTGATAGAGTTTTGTCTTCATCTGTTGATACACTTTCACTTAGACAGAATTACATAGCATAGCTTATTTACAATTGGCTACCCTATTTTGCCTATCCGTTGATAGTCAACATGACTGTGGATAAAAACACTATCAACTGATAACATAGAGATACTTGCAGTATGCTACAAAACCTCATCCGTTGATGAGCTACCTGTCAACGGATAGAGTTATAAATCCTCATCCGTTGACAGCTACAAAACCTTATACAATTTGATTAATTGTGAGGTTATCATCAAGTACAACATATTCCTAACAATCTCCCCCAATTTATACTTGATGGCAATAAAGCATAAATTCAGGACCTTGATGATAACAAAACATTCCTAAAGATATATAAAGAACAATGCATAAATTGTATTAAGCTACAAAAATTAAAAACTGAAAGTTTGAGAAATTTACAGAGAAGTGTTCCTCTAGACTGAGCAGATTAAGATTGTTTCTTTCCTCTTGTTGGCATCACCCTTGATTTTCCTTCCTTGGCAGAGTTGGACTCAATCTGTATTTGGAGTTGCCTATAGAAGGCATCTTCTTCATCTACCTTTGGATTTAGCTTTTGTTGTAACCATCTCAGGTATTGAGAACTAGCCTTTGGTAGTTGGTCTTCTAACCTGAAGAATCTCCTGTTAACATCTTCATCCCTGAACTCCATCATCCAGAAAGGTTGGAGGTGGATTTTCTGTCCATTGTATGGGATCTTCATTTTCCTTGGTAGACTTGATGGTGAGTTCCATTCCCTCCTTATTTGTTCTATTCTGTCCAGTATCTCCCCTTTTGCTATCTTGGAGAACCCTGTGTATCTCTTGATTGCAGAGAACACTTTGGTTAAGGTATGATAATTTTCTCCAAGAACCCTTTGTAGTGGCCATGTCCTTTCCATTCCTCCCTTGTATACAAAGACCAATCTTTCAGGCAAATGTCTATATTTGTCAATTCCTCTTACTTCTAACAATTCATCCAGATAAAGATTCATGCCAGAGTATTCTTCAATATCTGCCTGATAGATAAAATCATCCTTGTTTTCCAAGATTGGCTGCCTGACAATAGCAGGTACCCTAGCAACTTGAATTGGTTCCTTTGAAGGTTGCTTCCTTGGTTTCCTTTTCTTCTGTATAGGCTTCTGTTGAGGCTTCAGCAAGAATGAAGGAACCTCAATGGAGTCAAGATTCATTGGTTCCTCTTTAGGTACTATAGGCTCACCATGGAAATTCACATCTGGGTTGAATACTTTTACATCAATAGGTTGTGATGAACCAACTGTCTCCTTGTTTTCAATTTCTGGAGAGACAGGCCTCCTTGC